>JAQQTO010000045.1:8395000-10895000 GCA_029884595.1 Ormosia semicastrata
CCTAGGAAGCAAGAACCCAGCAGACATGTTAACAAAGGTGGTGACCATTGACAAACTGAAGTTGTGCTCAACTTCAGTTGGCCTGCTAGAGTAACAAGATCAGGAAGGCTGCTGCATTGATCAAGGTGTGAAGACAGATTGAAATCAGTCTTCAAGTGGGAGATTGTTGAAAAGTCAAAGAAAGAAGCAGGCACCGAAAAGCAAGACGAGCGCCCGCAACATTGGAAACCGCAATTGTTGAAAAAAGGAACGAAAAGCCATTTAGCTCCTTGATATGTGCCAGTCCTTGCGGAAATAGGTTGCAAATTTTTCTTATAAATTGCAACCTCCATTCTCCCATTCCTGTATCCCATCTCGGAGTGAAGCCAAAAGTGGTGCATCTCAACAAAGAGTTTCATCCGAGAGAGGAAGAGAAGAAAAATTTCAGTGAGGGAATTTTGTGAGAAATATTTAGAGAGAAATATTTTTTTGGGTGTAATTGGGTTGTGGGTTTTGTGAGAGATTTTGAGTGTTTTGTAAACACCTTTTATATTTTCTTTCTCAGTAAAATATCTGCAGCAGCCCGGAGATGTAGGCACAATTGGCCGAACTCCGTTATTAATTTTGTGTGTGTTATTATTCCGCATTTATTTCGCTTCCTACGAATTTGATGATAAGGAAATTTTGCGTAATTTCCCAACACGTTCATCAATTTAGTGGTACAGTTTCCTATATTTTGGTGGTTGTGATGATTCTTCTTGTCATGGCTCCACTTGCAATCCCTATAAAGATGACACTGTGTCCTAGGAGACCTTCCAATTCAGATTCACCTGTGCAACAAGTTGGATCTTCTGACTCTCATTAAAGGCAGAGATGACAAAATAGAGCCGCTGCTAGCATCTTCATCAGTAGGAACCCTCGGAAGTTTTTATGATCAGGATTATTCATCTGAGGTGGCTATGCTTCTTGCTTTGGGTGAGGGAGCAGTAAAGCAGAAGAAGAGAAGGCCTAAACGTGGGGAAGATTTTAAATTTACTGAGGCAGTAATAAAGGCTGATTTCTGGCTTCTATTTTTGGTTTTCTTTGTTGGTGTTGGCACTGGGGTTACTGTTCTCAATAATCTAACAGATATAGGTATTGCACAAGGTGAGGAACATACCACGATCTTACTGTCAATTTTCAGCTTTGCAATTTTGTGGGTCGGCTTGGTGATGGAGTTGTTTCAGAACATTTTGTCAGGTCAGTGACTTCTATTTATGCTGAGTAAAGTTAAGATGTATTCTTAAGCCCATATCAGTTACAATCTGAAGAGATCAGAGTGATTGAGATACATAAGAGGTGTTAACAATCATAAAATCTTCACTGTGTGAACATGTCTTTGGAGCATTACACGAAGTTAATAAAAGAATAAACTTTTCATATTTAACTGAACCTTGTTGATAAGTCTCTTTTTGGAACTATAATTCAACTTCTGAACCCACATTGAACTAGTTGCAAAGCCACACAACTGTTTAGTCTGTCCTGGAATTGAATGACACTAGTCTGACAAAGAACTACCAGCTTTGTCTGCATTTATTTGATCCAACAGATTGTAATAACTGAGAATAAATAGATTTACTTTCGCCAATTTTCAGGACAAAAACGATCTCAAGGACAGTCAGTCTTGATGACATGCACACAGATAATTATGCTCATCATATACCTTCTGTTTGCTTATGCTGTCAATGGAACCCTTTATCCTGCGGTCGCATTTCTTGGTATCTGCTATGGTGTGGAAGTTTCCATAATGCTCCCCACTGTTTCTGAGCTCTTTGGTTTGAAGCTCTTCGGTGTATTGAGCAACTTCATGTTGTTGGGAAATCCACTTGGTGCATTCCTTTTCTCAGCTCTGCTAGCAGGGCATATATATGATAATGAGGCAGCAAAGCAGCATGGTTTAGGCCTCATTGCTCCTGGTGTTTCCTGCGTAGGTCCAAATTGCTTTAAGCTGACCTTTTTTATTCTAGCTGGTGTTTGTGTTGTGTATACCATCTTGAGCATTATCCTGAATTTCAGAATTAAGCCCGTTTACCAAATGCTTTATTCTGTAGGTTCTTTCAGGCTGCCTCAAACGTCTTCAAGTCAGTAAAAAAGTTGTAAAGTTGAAAAATGAATAAAGCAAAGCACTCCTTAGTTCTATTCTATACCAGTTGTGCTAGTGTTTCCTCCTGGTCTGCCATTACTGCCATGCATATATAGTTGAGCATCAATCTATTAGGGGACCAGAAATTTTTGCACCAACACGTGTGAAAGTTTGACACTACCTGTTTAGTATAATGAAGTTAAAATTTTTGGTATCTCACATGTATAATGCCTGTTTTAGCATGTTTGTTAGGCTGAAAAATGATATTGGCTGCTGAGAAGTGATATAGGGTAAATGATCTGACGTGATCTGCATATACGTAAGGATAGAAGGGAATCAATCTATCGGATACTTATTTCAAAATGTGATGTAACATTACTGAGTTTTATATATGTTTATTAGCTATTATTTAGTCTAATTAATGTGAGATTTTAAAATTAATTTGCTGACAGTGATTTTGGGATATGTTTATGCACTTAGTTGGATTTTATGCTTCAACCGTTTAGGCAGCTAGACATGAAAGTATTATAAAATATAACTTTTTATTTTTTATCTTTTTGGTTACATAAGAGGAGCAAGCACTGGTAGGAGAGGGAAATATGACCTGATGGAGGGTCAAACTTCCAATATCAACATTTCACCAAAGTCTATTAAGACTTGGGTGGGTGCCAATTGAGCTAAAGGCTCTTTCACTATTAATCTTTAAAATATGCAATTTGATCATTATTATAAATATCAGCTGTCATCCTTTATTATTTGGTCACAGACTAAAGATTTAGAAAGTAGAAACCACCTAAATCAGAAAAAAAGTTATATTTATGCTTTCAGTTATCACTGTGAAAGAACTTGCCCTTCATTTCTCCTCTTCTTATATCAAACACACTAACCTTAATCGTTGCTCGTGGAGATCTAGAACAGTGTTACTTTATATAATAAATAATATGATGATCTCATAGTGGAGTCATACAACTTGCCTGTATTATCAAGTATCAACTATCAACTATCAACCCTTGAATTCATGTCCAACATCAAGTGAAAAGTCGTTGAAACATTACATTGAAGTGGACAGAGAACGGGGAAAAGAAGAAAAACAAAGAAAAACACCGTTGCTTAACACAACACATTTCATATGCTAGTTGCTATTATTATATAAGAATAAAACATTGCTGTCACTCGCCATCGAACCGCACGCCAAGAAAACAAACACAAAACAATCAAGTTGGTTTCAGATCTTCAAACAGTGTAGGCCACAGTGCATAGTCATCATCATAATCAGAATCAGCTTTTGTCTTGTTGTAGGGACTGTAACCCATTGGGCTCTCAGCCCTTTCATCTGAAGGCCTAGTTAGCCTTGGACTTCTACTATTAACCATTGCTCTTGCATCAAGTGGCCCAGATAGTTTTGGACTTCTTGCTGTGCCCATGAACCTTCCATCCAGAGGCCTAGTTAATATTGGACTCCTATTTGTATACATCATCATTCTCTCATTCATTTTTCCATCAAGAGGACCAGACAACTTCAACACCTTGCTGTTGACCATCTTATCATGCATTCTACCATCCAAAGGTCCTGACAATGGTATGGTCCTGCTTCTGTGTATCCCTTTCTCTCCTTTGAGTTCCTCAGTTCCATGCTTCCTCACCAGTGCTGCTCTCCATTTCCCTTGGCACCAATTTGGCTCGGGTGTCATGTACTCCTTTATTTCTTCTTCTTCTTCACGGAAAACCAGCTTGCTCATGCACTTCCTTAGGCACTTCTTGATGATCCCAGAAAGCTTCTTGGTACGTAGTAGCACTGCTCCATCTTCTTTTTTAGCAAGCTTGAGAATTTCTAGCCTGTGTTTGGCAATTGAAATTCCCATGCTCTGAAGAAACTCATGGTTGAAGTAGCTGGCATCTTCCAACTGAAGCTCATTGCGGGCAAAGGCGAGGCCGTACTCGTAGATAAGGGACGGTTCTAGACTGGTCCTGGATAACCAAGAGAACCAGTCCATGGCTGTTGGAGATGGGGGTTGTGCCAGAATGGTACTATATATTACTAAGGTTTGAGGTGGGTATTCGGATTTATAAGGTATAGATATGGAGGTGAAGACTTATGACTTGAGATCCTTTGCATTAATGTGGTGGGTAAATGGCTATTTAGTTTGGTTTTTGACACCAGTTGCACTGGTTTTCCAATTTTTTTGTTCATTTTTTTTTTTCCTTTTAATGGAATTTGGACGGTAGTGGAGAGAGTGAACAATAGTTTGGATGGAGGGGTTTAGGAAATAAGGGAAGCAAGGGAAGCGAATGTTTATTTATTTTTTAAGTAAACATTCTATTTATTTAATAAAATTTTAAAATAAAAGGACTAAAATGAAATTATCTAACCTTTTAATTATCTTATATTTATTTTTATAAATATTTTATAACTTTTTTAACTTAAAAATGAAAAATCAATTAATAAAGGCAAATTATATTAATTAAATTAACTGAGATTTGATTTTTGCTAAAATTTACTGTTAATAAGTTATTTGTAAGTATTTTCATAAAGGTTCGTTAAATTTAGAAACTTACTCTAACACTGAGATGGAACAGCCACTACTAATCCTAAATTTTACATAAAAAAACATAAAAACAAAAAATTAGCCTTCCCTTACTATTTCCTCCAAATGCTTCCGTCCAAAAATACTCGAGGGTGACAACAGCCATGAATATGTGGGAATTTTTGACATTTTCGGAAGGATATATATGGATACTGCAGGTTAACTATGAGAATATAAGGAAAGGTTCGGATCCTTATATATACGGGTTAGCACAAAGAAAATTAATTGCATGATGTTACAAACTAAAAAAAAGATACTTAAGAACAAAATATACTTAAGAGTCCCGTATTATAAAAATCCGAAAAGGGTACTTAAGAAGAAGTTGGGATCAAAATCTGCGCCAGTCTTTATGGCGCTTCACCATGTTAGATAGCGACAGTAGCCAACTAAATAGGGAGTGCAATGGGTTAGACGTATCAGGGGCCCAAAAAAAGGAAGTAGTTAAAGACAAATCAATTTGGTAACCTACTGCCCATGTTGCCCCCCTTTAAATGTTCAAGCCCTACTAAGTAGTTCTTACCTGCCCGCTTTAATTAAACAATAACAATGCATGCAAGAAAATAAGTGGGAAAGCAAAACCATGTATATCACTCAGATTAACTAACTGTTTTATGAGGTACAACATCTCGATCTTTGCTATGGTGCAGTGAATTTGTTCAATGAAATAGTGTCATAAGTTAGTTGGACAACAGTGTTTCCAATAAGACATAATTGATGAGAGAAGATGGAAGTGAAACTGCAAAAGTATACCATTGGCATCAGGTTCACTTCAGAAGCCAATGAGAATGTTGAGTTATATTATACTGAGGATGTAGTTTCTGATATGATACAAAGACAAATTGGGCTGCAAATTCTGGAGTGCAATATTCCATTAGTGTCTGATATTTATAAACAAAAATTATTATTATCTTCTTATATAGTACTATTAAAAAGATTAAATTTGATTAAATAACCTCCTTTTAAATAAGTGATATCATATAGTTTGTATAACACTTTTTGCAATAGCAGTACATCAAAAATTAATTCTTTGCAACTGTTTATCTATCACTGTTTTATTGTACTCTTGATCTACCTAAACGCTATCTACTTTGATTTCCTTTAAAGCCCTAGCGATGGTTGGTCTAAGATTTTGCTACAAGTTTTATGCCTTAGCTGGAGTTGATAGAAAACAAGGCATCATAATGGCTGCATCCAACTTATATGACGAGATTAATTAATGGTGAATAGATTTTTTGGGCCAAAATTTTAAAGAAGGAAGGCATTTATTTATTTATTTGTATATGGACTTAAATATTTTTTTCTCTAAATATATTAATTTTTGGTTTTGATATCTAAAATTTTTTTGTTATGATTTGTCTCTATAATTTTAGAAGTGAGTGAAATTGATTCAATTTAACATTTTCATATTAAATTTTTCTTAGCTTAGAAAAAAGAGAATATTTAATACGATGGAGTTGAATTGAAGTAATTTTACTCATTTTTAAAATTACAAAGACATAAACCGTAACAAAAATTTAAGAGACTAAAATAAAAAATTGATATATTTTGAAGGATAAAAAAATATATTTAAACCTTATATATACAACAAAAAAGAAGAATAATGTTTCACATACATCATTTTTACTCACATTGTTTTACACATGCATGAGTGTTAAGATCTAAGTGTGTATGCAAAAGTTTTGGTGGGGTCATTACCGATCATATGATGGAAATTTATACAGGTATGAAGAGAATCATACATGTTTTCTAATTTACCTTCTGTTTTTTTTTTCTTTTGATAATAATTAGGATGAGGTGTTAGAATTTTTTTTATTTATGGATTAGCATAAATCATATTATATTTTTATAAAAGCTAGATTAATTAGATATCAAAATTATTAGAGTATTTTGTTTAGTTTAAATTGTAATCAATATTATTAATGAGTCTATTGTTGTTAAAGTACTATTCATATATGTGTGTTTTATTTTATGGATCTTGTATGTAGGCTTGTCATAGTGAGTAAGTTTAATCTATTTTAATTATTCTATATATACAGAGAGAACCGCTATTCCTAACCACTCTAATACGTATAATTGCCCCATTAATACTGACACGTGAGCGACTATTGTGGGATAGGAATAGTATCTCTCGCTCATCAAGTTTTGCTTTTCAGGGTTTCAACAATGACTTCTTCATCTGCGCTTTTTCAAAGTAACCTTAAAACTTTTTATATAAATTGATATGTCATAAATATTAGGATTGATAGATCCGATAAATTTTTATCAATTGGTATCAAAGCCAATGTTCTTAATCCTAATTATGACTATCAATTTTGTTTTATTATGAAGTTTAAAAATTTAAGAAACCTGAAATCCTAATATATGTGATGTTTAATTCAATTTTTTTAAAATCAATTTCAAAAATAAAGTTAGGGCTTTTGTATATTGGGTTGTCTTGAGTTCAAAAACATGTTTATTATATTTTTTTGATATTGTGAATTTATAAATAATTTTATTCAAACTCGTGGAACCCTAAAGGTTTTTTTTGTGATTTGTTTTTTTTTGGAGATTATTTCAAGAAATTGATTTAGGGCTATTGTAGATCTCTTTTTCCTGAATCTAACAACGTTTGGATCATGAGTTTTGGTTGAGAAACAATCTCGATTTTTTGAGAAATCCATTCGCAGCGTGCCTTTCATGTTTTTTTGAGAAAACCTAGTTTTTTTGTATTGTTTCTCTGGAAATTAACTTAGGACAATTGTAGAGCCCGATTTTCTGAATCTTTAGACACAAAGAACTTGAAATTTGGTGGGGAGTTAAAGGATAAAATCAGCGCAACCCGTTCCTAGTCGAACAGGGTTGCACGACTTGTTTTTAAAGAAACGGGTGAGGAAGATGAATCTTCCTCCAACGCCACACCCACTCGCGTCCCAGGCGCGTGGGGGCGCGTGAGGCACACATAAATTTGATTTTTAAATTCTGGTTTTTGTGTTGTGCTCCACGCTCTCTTTACTAATTTTTGGTGAATTTTATTTTATTTTTAATGTCCGTTTACTATTTATTTCAAAATTTCTAGTGATTAAAATTATTAAAAATATATGCTATTCTCTTCTTTTGCTTCTGAAAATTTTTTGTGTATTATTGTGATGTTGTTGGGTATGATATATATTACGCACTCTCAAAGTTGATGCTATTTGGTTACTGAAATAATTTTTTGGTGTTATTTTGTGTATAAATTGATATATAATATTTTGAAAACTATTTGTTTTGTTGTTATTTATGTGATTTAATTATGAGAGTTGTTGTTTAAAGTATTGTAGTATTGTTTTGGGGCACTTTTCATGATTGTGAGCTCGCTTTCGCGGGACCAATTATGTTAAGATGTCATTTTGTTCATATTTTGTTAATAATGTTGCATTTGAGATTATGTTAATAATACGCTTACCCTATCAGTTTGCCTTTATTGATGTAATTTTTGATGATTTGTTAAGTGATACTATTTTGGGCACTTTTCATCATTGTGAGCTTACCTTCCCGGGACCAATTGTGGCAAGGTGCTATTTTGTTGATAAAAATATTGTTATGTTGTGGCTATAGGAATTATATTCATAATGCGTTTACCCTATCAGTTTGTCTTTATTAATGTGATTTCTGATGATTTGTTAAAGGCATTAAGATTCTGACCTTAGAGTTCCCAGTATCCTTTCGGTACTAGCTTTAGGGACATGATTTTTGATGTTTGTGGTAGTCTACTCATGTGTTGTAATTCGGGACCCTTAGGCGGGATTACAATTGCATGGAAAAACTCCATTATGGTTATTTTCTCAGATATTGTACATGTTGATATGCTTGACAAAATCTCCTTTTAATGTATCATTCTTTCAGCTTCATCAATGCAAATGAGTGCTATAACGAAATTGAATGTGACTAATTTTGAGGACTAGGTGGATTCTGTGAAATTGTTTCTTGATGTCTCTAATGTTGATGCTGCTCTCACTTAGAATGAACCTCAGAGACCCACAAATGCATCTTCCGCTGCAGATAAGAATAAGCATAAAAGGTGAGTTCAATCCAATAAAATTTGTTTGATGACCATGAAGTATAGCATGGAAAAGACTATTAAAGAGAGCATTCCTGAAACAAATAACGCTAAAGAGTTTCTCAAGTCTATTGGTGAGAAATTCAAGAAGTTTAATAAAACTGAAAAGGCCTATTACCTCTCCTTATTGACAAAGACTACATATGATAGTGTGAGTGGTGTTCGTGAACATGTTTTGAAGCTTGTGAATTGGTACAACAAGTTGAGGTCCATGAACGTGGAGTTGGGAGAGGATTTCCTGGTCTGGCAGGTGTTTGAGTCTCTTCCAGCTAGTTTTGATGTTCTGAGGACCACTTATAACACTCAAAAGGAGAAGTGGACTGTTGATGAAATAATATATGTTCTTACTCAAGAGGAGCATACCATAACAAAGGACAAGATCCATAGTATTCAGTTTGTTTCTCACAAGAATGGTGATAAGAAGAAGAGATTTGCTAAAAGAAAGAACAGCAAGCCTCAGTTTAAATAAAAGTGGAACAATAAGCTTGGATATCGTTCTAAGCCATCTTCTGGTCTTGGTGAGTCTTCTGGCGTTAAGCCCAAATATCAATTTAATGGAAATTGTAAGTTTTGTGATATATATGGGCATAAGCAGTCTAATTGTTTGAAGTTTAAGAGCTGGCTTGAGAAAAAGAAAGGTAATCCCTTAGCTCTAGTATGTTTTGAATCATATTTAGTTGATATTCTTTCAAATACCTGGTGGTTAGATATTAGTGCAACTATTCATGTTACAAATTCATTACAAGAATTCAGAAGCAGGAGGAAACCAAGTGAAGGGGAATTGATGATTATAGTAAAAAATAGAACTAAAGTCAAAGTAGAACATATAGGAGTGGTTTCATTAAAATTATGTACTATACATGATTTAGTTTTGAAAGATACAGTTTATGTGCCTTCTATGAGGAGAAATTTGATTTCAATTTTTGTTTTGGATGGTTGTGGCTACTATTTTCATCTTAGTCATGCAAAAGTTTCTTTATATTATGATTCTACTCTTGTTGGTTCTGGAGTCTTGTCAAATGGTTTATACATGTTGGATGTTGATTCTTTTTCTATTGATTAATGAGATTCAGATATCAATAATGTTGTTGGAAACAAGCGTGGTAGAGTTGCTGAAAACTCTTTTATGTTGTGGCACAAACGTTTAGGACACATCTCTAAGGAGAGAATGAAGATGTTGATCAAGGAGAATATTTTTCATGATCTGGATTTCTCTGATTTTGATACTTGTGTCGATTGTATAAGAGAGAAACTTACAGTTGGAGCCAGAAAGAGTAAGGTTACCAAGAGTGAAGGAATACTGCAGTTGATTCATACATATATTTGTAGGCCCATTACTCCTATTGCTATGGGTGGTTTTAGGTACTTTATCACCTTTATTGATGACTTCTCTAGATACGGGTGGATTGATTTGCTGCGTGAGAAATCTGATTCTTTAGATGCCTTTAAAGTATTCAAAGCCGCTGTTGAATTGAAATTTAGTAAGAAAATCAAATGTGTGAGGTCTGATAGAGGTGGTGAGTATTATAGTAGGTATGATGAAACTATTAGAAATCTTGGACCTTTTGCTAGGTTCTTACAGGACTGTAGTATTGAGGCACAATATACCATGTTTGGCACTCCGCAAAAAAAATGGAGTTGTAGAAAGATGAAATCGTACTCTTATGGATATGGTGAGATGTATGCTTAGTCATTCTACTCTTCCAGAATTCTTATGGGGAGATACCTTGAAAACTATTACTTATATATTGAATCATATGCCAAGTAAATCTGTGCTGAAGACTCTATATGAGCTTATGACAGGAAAATGGCATACCTTAAGGCATTTTCGTGTTTGGGGTTGTAGGGCAGAGGTGAGACCTTATAACCCACATTTAAAAAAGCTTGATTCCAAAACCATCAGTGGTTTCTTCATTGACTATTGTATTGGCTCAAGAGGTTTTAGGTTTGTATTGTCTTTCTCATACTACTAGAGTTGTTGAATCTGATCGGGCTATCTATTTTGAAGGGGATTTAGAACATAGTGGAACTCAGGAGCCGCGTGTTGTCGATTTCAGTGAAGAGCATATTGTTGTTCCTATTCCTGTTGATCCATTTCCAGGGATAATGTCATCTCCTTTGATCAATAATGATGATGTTGTTGATCCTGTAATGTTGATATCCCTCAACAAGTCAAAAATAATGTATAAATTCCTGATGTTATTATGACTCCACTGAGAAGATCTAAGCGGGTTCTTATATCCACTGAGTCTACTAGATTTAGGGATTATGTTGTGTACTTACAAGAGTATAAGTTTAATTCAGTTAAGGATTATGATCCTATTTTCTTTCAAGAGGTTGTGGTTAGTCCTGATAGTGCACAATGGCTAGTGACTATAGAGGATGAGTTGACTTCTATGAGAAATAGTAATGTTTAGAAATTGGTGGAGTTGCTTACTGGTTATAAAACTGTTGGTTGTAAATGGGTCTTTAAGACCAAACATGATGCTAGAGGTAAAATTGAGAGGTATAATGCCAGACTTATTGCACATGGATATAACTAGAGGGAAGACATTGATTATAAGGAGACTTTCTTATTGATCTCCACTAAAGAGTCCTTTCGTGTTGTGATGGCCTTGGTTGCTCATTTTGATTTAGAGCTTCATCAAATGGATGTTAAGACTGCCTTCCTAAATGGTGATTTGTATGAGGATGTGTATATGGATCAACCTGGTGGTTTTGTTGAAGATAATAAAGATCATATGGTATGCAAATTGAGAAGATCCATTTATGGGTTGAAATAGGCTTCTAGACAATGGTATTTGAAATTTGATTATACTATTGGCTCTCTTGACTTTAAAGAAAATATTGTTGACCAATGCATTTATCTGAAGTTTAGTGGGAGCAGATTCATCATTCTTGTTTTATATGTTGATGATATATTATTGGCTAGTAATGATATTGTTTTTCTGAATGAGACTAAGCAGATGTTGACAGCACATTTTGATATGAAAGATCTTGGTGATGCCTTTTTTGTATTAGGTATTAAGATTCATCGTGACAAATCTCGTGGTATTCTTGGCTTGTCTCAGAAAACTTATATTAAAAGGATTTTGAATAGATTTAATATGAAATCTTGTGATCCTTGTGTTGCACCTATTCAAAAGGGTGAAAGACTCTCCAATACCCAATGTCTTCAAAGTGATAAAGATGTTGCTAAAATGAAGAAAGTCTCATATGTTTCTGTTGTTGACAGCTTTATGTATGCTCAAGTTTGTACACGTCTTGATATTACTTTTGTTGTTAGTGTACTTGGGAGATACTTGAGCAAACCTAGTGTGGCTCATAGGCAGGCTGCAAAACGAGTTATGAGGTATCTACAGGGTACCAAAGATTATATGCTCACCTATAGGAGGTCAGACCACCTTGAGATGATAGGCTATACTGATTCTGATTATTGTGGTTGTCTAGATGACTACAAGTTCATATAAGGGTATATCTTTATGTTAGCAAGAGGAGTTATTTCTTGGAAGAGTGTTAAACAGATACTTACAACTACTTCTATTATGGAGGCAGAGCATATAGCTTATTATGACGCTACACGTCAAGCGGTATAGTTGAAAATTTTGATTACTGAATTTCTTATTATGGAGAGTATTTTCACACCTCTTATTATTTATTATGATAACTCTGCCGTAGTGTACTTCTCTTAAATTACTAAAAACTCTAAATGCTCAAAGCATTTTAATACAAAATTCATGTTTATTAGAGAGAAGATTCAGGAGTTTCAGACCCGTGTTGAGCATATCCGTACATAACTTATGGTTGTAGACCCACTAACCAAAGGTTTAATTGTTAAAGTTTTTGTTGATCATGTAACCCGTATAGGTATAGTGAGGTCTTTTGATGTTTTGGGTTAGTGAGAGTTTGTTTTATAATTTTGTTGTGATCTCATTTTATGTCTCGAGACCTTAGACAATTATATTGTTATTATTATCATTGCCATATAATAGTGTTATTGTTATTATCTACACAGTTTTGTTTATTCATGATATGACATATTATGGAGACATTTTGGACCCAGACTCATTTTGTTGTTGTGTTGAGATGTTTGTTATATCTCAGAAAGCATCTTGGGCGGATGCTTAGGGCCATTTTGTTAAGAAATACACTTTGATCACATATTGACATGTAATTTTAGATGTGTTTTCCCCATTACCCATATACTTGTAGTCTCATTTTGGACCAGTTGTTGAGAGTGCTAGCTCGATTTTGACATCATGTTATGGTCACATATTGTTTAATTAATCTAGAGAATTATTTTCTTATTGTGTGATGTAATATGACTTATGCTGTCCAAGTGAGAGAATGTTAGAATTTTTTTATTTATGGATTAGCATAAATCATATTATATTTTTATAAAACCCAAATTAATTGGATGTCAAAATTATTAAAGCATTTTATTTAGTCTAAATTGTGATCAGTATTGTTAATGAGCCTATTGTTATTAAAACACTGCTCATATATATATGTTTTGTTTTATGGGTCCTATATGTGAGCTTGCCATAGTGAGTATCTTTAACTCATTTTAATTATTCTATATATACAGGGATAGACCCCTATTCATAACCAATCTAGTGCGTACAGTTGCCCCATTGATACTGACGCATGGGTGACTATTGTGGGATAAAAATAATATCTCTCCCTCATCGAGTTTTACTTTTCAGGGTTTCAACAATGACTTACTCATCGGCCTTTTCAAGGTAATCCTAAAGCTCTTTATATAAATTGATATGTCATAAATATTGTGATTGATAGATATGATAAATTTCTATCGTGAGGATCTCCCTCTATCTATCTAAGTAGTGGGCTTTCATAGTGAAATTAAATTACAACCACCAACTGACTCATAATCTGAGAAAAGGATTCAACCTACACATTTCTCGCTTAATCAGAGTACCATACAAACCACATCTGGGTCAATGCCTTATGGCATCAATAATCTTTCTTCCTTCTTCAACACACTCTCTCCAAAACAACCACAAATTCCTTCTCCAACCATCTCCTACCTAATTCACATTGCCTCTGTTTCATAATTTTAACCTTAGCATGTTTTCTTGGGCACCTCTTAGAAGATTCAGACCAATATCTTCCACTGACCTCCCGCCATTCAATGAAAAAACACCACCCCATCATCACCATCATCATCTTATTCTTTTCGTAGCTCCTTTGGTGGGTTACGGTATTGTGACAAAAGGCGTAGAGGTCAACCTAAGTTGGATTCGCTTACAACAATGTTATTTAAACACTATTTTTATTATTCTAATTTTACATCACTTCCTTACTTTTCAAGTAATAATATAAGAGAATCACATTTTTCAGTACACATCATTTCTTTTTTTTTTTTCCAAACATATGCATGTGTAAGAATTGTGTAAATGATGTGTGTTAAGATCCAATTGCAAGGTATGAGCTTTTGGTGTGGGATTTTATGACTATGAATTCTCCAACTATAATGACTAACTTTTGTGGCAGTGACGGACTTAGGAATTTTAGGCAATGAGGGCAAACATCTCTGTGATCGGAGTAGATGTGAGTGAGTCTGAACGGATAATGTCCTCCTTTACTGCTAGTCTGCAGAGATAAAGAACGGTGAGAGAAAAAGAATTTTGTGGTTTGAGTATATTGGTACTAAACCTACGTGAGTATATTAAAATATCAAAAATATTATTATATGAGTATAATTAGGTACTAAATCACGTGAGTACTGTTGAAAAAAAAAAATATTATATGAGTTATACTTTTTTTATCACTATAAATTTATTAATTTGTTTACATATGAGGCCAAAAATTGCACATATAAAGAAATAAAAAAGACATATACATATATACCTATATAGGATAAAAAAATTTTTTTAAGGTGAAGTGCGACTATGTATCCTCACTTCCCACCAACTGGATCTGTCACTATTTTGTGGTGTGGTTCTTTCAAGGTTCATATCAATTGACATTAGAACCTTTCAACATGTCTTTCAATTTGCCCAAGACTAATCAAAGGACAGTGCACAACCAGCCTACATAAGCATTGGGGTTGTGAAGCATGACGGAATGTTAGGATCCCATTATAATGTATGAGACTTGAGTTACACATAGAAATATGGGATTCCAGTATAGAGATTTATGACCTTGGCTCTCCAACCATAATGAGTAGTTTTTGTGTTGTGGTTCTTCCACGATTTATGTAAGTGTGCAATAGATCAATCTCTTCTAGGATGGTGGTTGTTGGGTCCACCTTAGGCTTTTGGTATTGGTCTTCTTTGTCTTCTTCGGATGCTAGTTCTCTTCCGTCATTAGCTGATTATGGAAGTGAGGACTAGCTCCAACAACACTGACAAGAAAGCCAAGTTCCTATTCAAGGGTAACCCACCTTTTCCCTCATCATTTATGTTGCATTTAGTCTGCATTTCTGTCAGGTGTTGAATGAAAAATATTTGATGTTTTGGACATTGAATCTATACTCTAACTAAATTGTATTCGCTTGAATTGCTTAAGTCACATGGATTTTGTGCTTTTGAAAATTACAAATTGGTGTTTCTCTAATTTTAGTTTATTGCATACTCCTCTAGAAAGATTTTCACTACTAATTTTAAGAATACTCACATAATTACTTGTCCAAGAGCCAAGGTCGGAACTACGGTAGGCTTGAGGGGGCAGTTGCACCCCTAGCCAAAAATTCTTCCTACACTTTTGGTTAAAAGCTACAGTATGCTCTTTATAATAATATTAAATGTTTGAACCATTTGCACCTCAAAACCTTTTGATCTGATTCTGCCCCTACCAGGAGCATACCAGAGAATTTCTCCATTTCACCATTTGCACATTGGATAGAGATTGAATGGTTGGCCAGGAAGGAGCTTTTTTTATGAGAATGACAAGAGTAAATTTGTATTGCGAGATGTTTATAAAATCAAGTCCCTTGTGTGTAGCAGCTACTAGGGTAATTGTGCTTAGTATTAATGAGCGTAAGGAATTCCCCTAAATTGTTGTAATGCATGTTGTGGATGCATTAGGATGCATTAGGCACAAGGAGAGATTTTTAAGTAATCTCAGAGCGACAGAAATTTTTTTACTCTATACTATTAAATGTATAACACATAAATTATAACATTAAAAGTATAATTAAAATAAGAAATAATAATGATCCAAAAACCCAATATAACACATAATCGTATAAAACACCTAAGAATTTCTCTAGGCGGAGGAGCTACTTTCTTAAAAGGTGAAGTGGTTGGGTTTGAATGTTTGAAAGAATTGTACGTGACATATGATGATTTTAGAAAAGTGTGAGAGAAATACTTAATGGAACAAGCCACTTGTGACTTCTATGTATTAGAATGAGTCTAACTCAAGAGGGAATAAGTTGTACAATGCTATGGTATCTCGTAAAGATAAGAATGTGTAACAATTTTTTCTTTTTTTTCTTTTTGGTAACAAAGAATGTGTAACAATTTAGCTTCAATGCATTATTTGTTTCAGTTCCTAGGAAATTTTGTGAGTAGCTAAGAAAAATGACCTACAGTGGGAATCTGGTATGTCACAGCCAGTGTTGAATTGTTTGTACAGGAAGAAAACCCAGAGGAGTTGGAGGGAGCCTATTATGTAACAGCCTAATGAGTTTCTGAGACTTAAAAAATTTGAAAAAATCAGACTTCGGACTAGTACTTTATTTTCTTTTAGGTCAACTGAGATTGGTGCTACCTTTCATAAATTTGTGACTTTAGAGTAGTAACTTTTGTTTTTATTTTCTTTTGGATCATCTGAGACTAGTGCTCCCTTTCATAAATTTGTGGAACAACATCATGTGTCGAGATGGGATGAAGAAGTGCTATTGATTCCATCTTCATCTATTTTTAACATAGTATTTGGATGATAAATAATGAGGAGAACGAAAAGGGAATAAAAGGAAGAGAAATAACTTTCCTTGTTTAAGAATTTTAAAATATATGGAAATCGAACGGAACACATGGGAAACCATTTTCCCTATCTTCCCCTCAAATGTCAAACTTTTGTTCCCTCCAAAATTGAGGTGGAATGAGGGGAACACATGAGTAATGAAGTTCCATTTGGTTCCGTTAATGAAACTTCCAAACAAAGAGAATGGTAACTATGTTTCATTCTTTCCCTTTCCTTTTCGGTCCATCTCCACCTATTCCGTTCCGTTCCATGGGACACTCGTACGACACACGTGCCATGCATGTCCGAATGTGTTTGATTAAAAAGATTTTTTTTTTCAGTTTGGACAAGTCTCGGACACGCTTGGACACGTCTCGGACACGCTTGGACACGTCTCGAACATGTTTAGACACGTCTCGGACACGACCCAATAATATTTTTTTAAAATAATTAGTTTTCATAATTAACGTTCAATTAGTAAGCTCGTAACCCACCAAAGCTCAATCATATGACTGACGTTCCAAACTATTATTTTTAGATACCAGTATTTTAAGTTTTATCTTTTCACACGTTACTATTAGACTTTTAATTTTTATCTTTTCACACACCGCTATTTTCAAAGGCTCCTTCTACCTTTATTCGTACCAAGTTGTCTACTTTATCGTCACCGAGACTTGCCTCATACCAATATTCTGTTAAGTTAATTTTTTTTTGGAAGTACATGTACTTGTACATGGTTAATTCTATTAGGAACAGTTGATTTAAGATATTTTAAAAAAATATCAATAGAAATTATGCTTTATATTTTTTGGGAGGAACTTACTAAGTAGCAAATATTAACACATATGACATATATTAAAATATTGTAAGTCTTCAAGTTTATATAAATGATATTAATGAATTATGAATCTTAAATTTTTTTCTTAAATTTTATATATATATATATATATATATATATATATATATATATATATATGTCGTGTCCATATCTTACAATTTTTTAAATTTAATGTGTTCTCGTATCCGTATTTATTCTTCATAGGCACTTCTTCATACCCTCTCGACTTTAATCCATTATCTTTAATAGCCAGTTAATGTGTTAGGATCCAATTGTAAGATATAAAACTTAAGTCACATATCGAAAATATGAAATTTTGGGTGTGAGATTTATATGACTGTAGGCTCTCTAACCACAATGATAACTTTTTTCATTTTTGTCCGTTAGACAACCTCTTCACAGGTTATGTATTTATTGCTGACTAATTTTTGCATTTATCCTAGCTATTATGTATTTATTGCATTTATTCGCAGCTTATGTATTTATTCCTACCCCATTCTCCTTCTTTCTACCTCTCCTCTTGTAAACGTGGGTTAAAGGCCCCTTTTCTTTCTACCTCCTCGGGGTGTCAAAGGCCGGCCGCCCACTATTCGGAGCCACGGCCATTTTTGCCAAGCCCCATTCGGGCCATGTTAATTCGGGCCAAGATTTTTTGACCACCCAAACCAACCCATTTAACTAAATATAGTGTTATTATAGTGGGCCAGCTCAGCTCATTCGGGGTCGGCCCATTCGGGTTATTTTTAATTTTGTGTTCATTTTTACTAGTCCAACTCATCCATTTTGTCGGGCCATTCGGGCCGGCCCATCGGACTCAGCCCATTTTGACACCTCTACCTCTCCTATTGTAAACGTGGGTTGAAGGCCCATCATAATCTTTCACTTTAATCCAAACCTCATGAGGGTTATGTATTATAAAATGAAGTTTGTCTATGAAAAGTGAAAATGAGTGTAACTAAAGAAAGTAATATGTAATTTACCCTAGACTAAATAATAGCTAAAACTCATATAAAAGCTCAGTAATTGTACCATCACATATTGAAATATATGAGTGTCAAAAGTATGACAGATTAATTCCTTTCTATCCTTATGTATACATATCACATCAGATCATTTAGCCTTTCTCACTTCTCAGTAGCCAGTATCATCTTTCAGCCAAGCACGCATTCTAAAACAAGCAATGTAACATGTGAGACACCAAATTTTTGAACTTTATTATACTAAACAGGTAGTGTCACACGTGCTGGTGCCAAAATTTGTGGTCCCTCAATAGATTGATGCTCAACTATATATGCATCGAAGTAATGGCAGACCAGGAGGAAACACTACCACAACAGGTATAGATAGAACTAAGGAGTTCTCTGCTTTATTCATTGTTCAACTTTACTACATTTTTAGTGACTTAAAGACGTTTGAGGCAGCCTGAAAGAACCTCCAGAATAAAGCATTTGGTAAACGGGCCTAATTCTCAAAGTCAGGATAACGCTAAAGATGATGCCCACAGCACACACACCAGCTAAAATAAAAAAGGTCAGTTTAAAACAATTTGGACCCAGGCATGAAACACCAGGATCAATGAGGCCTATACCATGCTGCTTTGCTGCCTCATTATCATATATATTCCCTGCTAGCAGAGCTGAGAAAAGGAATGCACCAAGTGGATTTCCCAATGACATGAAGTTGCTTAATACGCCGAAGTGCTTCAAACCAAAAAGCTCAGAAACAGTGGGGAGCATTATGGAAACTTGCACGCCAAAGCAGACACCAAGAAATGCAACTGCAGGATAAAGGGTTCCATTGATAGCATAGGCAAATAGAAGGTATACGATGAGCATAATTATTTGTGTGCATGTCATCCAAACAGTCCTTGGGATGGTTTTTGTCCTGAAAATTGTCAAAAGTGAAATCTAATTATTCTCAGTTATTAAAATCTATTGGATTAATTAAATGCAGAGAAAGCTGAGTTCTTTGGCACACTAGTACACTATTAACATTCAATTCCAGGACAGGCACACTAGTACACTATTAACAATCAATTCCAGGACAGACTAGAACAGTTGTGTTGGTTTGCAGCCAGTTCATTGAGGGTTCAGGAGTTGAATTATAGTACCAAATAGACCCTCATTAACAAGGTCCAGTTAAATATGAAAGTTTATTCATTTATTAACTTCATGCAATGCTCTAAAGCCAAGTTCACCTAGGGATGATTGTCAACAGTTTTTATGTATGTCAATCACTCTGATTGATCTCTTCAGATTTTAACTGGTATGAGCTTAAGTATACATCTTAAATTTACTCTGCATAAATAGATGTCACTGACCTGACAAAATGTTCTGAAACAACTCCTCCACCAAGCCGACCCACAAAATTGCAAAAGCTGAAAATTGACAGTAAGGTCGTGGTATCGTCCTCACCTTGTGCAGTACCTATTTGAGCTAGATTATTGAGAACAGTAACCCCAGTGCCAACACCAACAAAGAAAACCAAAAATAGGAGCCAGAAATCGGCCTTTATCACAGCCTCAGTAAATTTAAAATCTTCCCCACGTTTAGGCCTTCTCTTCTTCTGCTTTACTGCTCCCTCACCCAAAGCAAGAAGCATAGCCACCTCAGATGAATCATCCAGATCATAAAAGCTTCCAAGGGTTCCTGCTGATGAAGATGCTAGCAGTGGCTCTATTTTGTCATCTTTGCTTTGAATGAGAGAGTCAGAAGATCCAACTTGTTGCTCAGGTGAGTCTGAATGGGAAGCTCTCCTAGGAAACAGTGTCATCTTTATAGGGATAGCAAGCGGAGCCAAGAGAAGCAGAATCATCACAGCCACCAAAATATAGGAAACTGTACCACTAAATGGAAGAACGTTATCAAATATTGTAGTTGCAAGAAGATATAAACCCAAGACCACACTAGAACCTTGGATAAATAGAAAATGGCAATTTTCTGCAGAGTCTTCACCAGAAGCTGGGGTACAAGGCCTAACAAGAAACATCATACAGAAGCAAATAACAGGAATTCCAATGGCAAGGAACAACAGGAACTTAGAAGAAGAATTATGAAGCACTATGCTGTAAATTTCAGTAAAAACTGCAGCACTAAGCCCTCCATAACCTTTCAGGATTCCTGCAACTGTGCCTCTACTAGCAGGGAAATTTCTCATGTTGGTTACGAGAACAGCTGTGGTTAACCATGCACTACTGTTGGCGGCAATAACGAGGGCAAACCATAGCTGCAACATGATACAAGAGTAAATCACAGTTAGGCCTTTACAATCAAATTAATTTGGATGTAAAGTGTAACATTGAACTCTTCACTCGTCCATAATCCATATGCCATAAGGAAAATTTTTATGAAAGAAACTGTTACTCCCCTTACTTCCCCCCTCCCCCCCCCTTTTTTCTCCTTTTCTTTTTGGGAGTACAGGGGCCTAAGAAGACTAATTCATGTCAGGGAAACTTTGTACGTGTGTGTGTATACATGTATCCATATATTTCAGATATTTGTGTCAAAAATTTGATTTCCTGATAAAAGAGTTATCTTGAGATCTTTGAGTTTGTCTTTAGAATCAGCATAAGTTGAAGATTTGTTTAGATATGAAGAGAGAAAGGAATCATAACATGGTCAGAAAGGGAAGCCAAAAAGAAGGGAGTTTAAAATTTGATTTCTTCAATCCAAGGGTTAGAAAATGTGTACTAATAGGAGAAAACAAAAGGCTGGAGAAGATATGAAACAGGACGGTGTTTAATAAACAATTTACTATTTGTGGCAATTATTGAAATAATCTAAAGATTTCAATAATGTGATGACATGATAATTATGGATCAAGGAATATAAAAAAACACGGATTCTTCATTTCAGACAAGTTTAATGCTATGATTTATTCACTAATATATCCACTTCCTAAAAACTCGCTGGGTCTATCTCCTTCGATTTCCCTCTGCTCCACAAAATATTCAGAACGCTGGACGGTGATTTTTCTTTGTCGGATCAAATTGTCTCCAGCAATCAATGTACCAGATTTCACTCAAGATGCCAACTTAAATAAACCACAAATCTATTCTCTTAAAAAAAATAAAAAATAAAATTTGATTTAGAAAATTCACATAAATAATCAAGAAGATACTCAGAAAATGGTTGCACTCTTGGACAACTGACAGATCAAAGAAGACAAAAAAAAAACCAAGACAAGAGCATATAACATACATAGTGGAAGTACAGAAGCAAGCTTCATCAAAATTTATCAAAACTATATTACACTGAATGATATTGATCATGTAAGTATATGAAACAAATAGAAAAGGGCATTGAACAAAGTACCCTTTAACCAATACAACTAGGAATTCATGTCATAGTGAAAAAAAAAAAAGATAAAAAAAGAAAAAAAGAGAAGAAGAAAAGAACTTACCAACAAGTAAGGTAGGGAGTGAAGTGTCTCACTTATAGCGAGCCAGAGAACACCGTAACCAAGGAAAGAGGCCAGAGAACCGATCAAAAGGATGATCCAAGGGGGGAACTTATTGCAGGCAAGACCAGGAAGCAAGCCAACATTCTCGCCAATATCGATGGCCACACCAAGGAGTGTAACCTGGCGCTGGTTGAAACCCAGAACGGATTTCAAAGAGTGGGAGTAGAGAGGGAAAGTGAAGGTGTTCCCTGAAGCAATCTGAACCCACACAGCAGCTCCTAGTCCCACCCATGGTGGCCTGCTCCCTCCTTTCAGAGTCAACATTGAAGGATAGGATTAGCACTGAACTAAGGCTTGGAAGATTTGACAAGCTTAGCGTGTCACTGTTTTATGGGTTTGTGTGTTGAGAGAGAGGTTACTTTTGAAGATGCAAAGTTAGAGCATATATAGAGGTTGGTATTTAATCACTTAATTATTTATGTTGAGAGACAGAAAGAAAGAGAGAGAGAGTGACTGATTGAGAGAGAAGAGAGGAAGCAAAGGTCTATATTCTCCGCGTTTTTTTGGCTTTTGTACTTGCCAGTTGCCATTTGGATCCCCGTGTGGTGCGAGATCGAGATGTTTCTGATGTGTTAAACGTTAACCCCATCAATGCTATGATTCTATGGTCTGTGGCAGTTACAAAAGACGTGGATATGTACGGAAATTATGTTTATACAGAAATTCTTGGCGCACGAACCTAACATAACACATGTGAGTAATGATGTGAAAAAACAAATATAATAGAAAAAAAGAAAAAGAAAAAGGATAGATGATCAGCATGAGATTGTGTAAAATTTATGAAGAATTTTATTTATGTACGAAACATTACTCGGAGTATTTAATAAGAGTTTCGGGTTTGAAAATCATGCAATACATTTTGGTGTCTTTTCCCCGTCCTTCCTCCCTTTTCGTTCCAATGAGGCTCCTTTTCTTTGAGTATCCAATGTCATTTTAATAATTAAATTTTATTTATTAATCAATATCAAGGATATTAGTTAATGATTTTTTAATTAGCTGTAATATATTTATTAATTATTAACAATTATCAATTTTAGTTGTGAATTTTTAAATTTATTGTCAGATTTATTAATAAAAATGTTTTACAATTACAAAAAGATACCAATACCTAAAATAAAGAAAAAATAACATTAAACTCCCTTAAACTTTCATTTAGTTACAAACAGTCACGTTAAATTTTTAATTCTTCTAATTTTACCCTTAAAATACATCAATTCTTATAATTAATCCTTTATAATTCATCTAATTTAAATTAGTTAATTAACAGAACATTACGTTATGAGAAATTTTAAAATACTTTTAGAGTAGTACTTTGAGAAAATTTATAATTATTTATATTTAATTTAATAATTTTTTTTATTTTTTTATCCAAAAGCATGTATGACTATAAATAACACATGTTACAATTTGAGTGAAATAGTGTAATAAGAATATCTTGTGCAAGCATATGAGTCATTAATGATTTATTTGTCTCGTCAATTAATAACTCACGTGTTTGTACGTGATGGATGTAATATTTCGTTAGTTAGTTGATAGGGATTAAATGAAGGACTAATTGCAATAATTAACATAATTTAAGGACTAAATTAAAAATTTTGAAAGTTTAAGGTGACTGTTTACAATTGAGTGAAAGTTTAAAGTAGCTAGATGGAATTTTCCTAAAATAAAAACTTGGGTACTTTGTAACAAAAAAAAAATAAAAAATTGGGTAATATAGTACTCACATTTCATACATTACACAAAGGTGTAATACTTTTCTTAGAAGTTTTTGTTAATTATGAAGAATTTTATGTTGTTATTGTGAAAAAATAGAGTAAACACATTTTAATCTCTAAAAATATAGATGATGACATCAATTTGATCCTTCTAAGAAAATTCATATAAATGTAGTATTTTATTATAAAAAACTACATTAATTTAATCTTCGATAATAGTATATGAAACTTGCTAACAAGTACTATGAATTAAAATAAAAATATAAGTATTTTATACTGAACTGCACTTGGGCTATGAACCTCAATTACATCACTTAGAGCCCTTAGAAGGATCTTCAAGATGGTTCACCTAGGCACCTAAAAATATCCTCATGGAAGTTAGTTACACGAGAGATAAAGAAAGGACATTTGACTCACTCTCATTGGAGCACTCTATAATAATCTCATGATAAGCAATCATTAGGTGAGGTCCTTCACCCCTCCCCTATAAAAAGGCAAATAGCAACCATAGTTGGGGACTTTTACATATACTTACTACTTAAGAGGATACCCACCACAAACATTACCTTAAACTTGGATGGAACAATGGCATCGTCTGTGGGAATTATGTGGTAAAACTATTTTTCCTACCATAAGTTCTACATTTCATCAGTTTGGATTTTCCCTTTTTGTGTTTTGGTTTTCTGTTGCTATGATTCTAACAAGAAGGAAGGTTTGAATATGGCTAGAACTAGAAGCCAGAACACTACTATTCATTAGGAAAATCGTAACACCACTGCTGCTGGTAGAAATAATGATGATCCTATCATTCAAGAACTTCAACGACAATTGCAGGAGCAGAGGGTAGGAGAATGCTAGGCTTAGAGAAAGGCATACTCACACTTAGGGGTGTCAAAATGAGTCGAACCTAATGGACCGACCCGAATAGTCCTATAAAATGGGTGGGACGGGCCAAAAGATTTTATGCAAAAAAATTTTTGGCCCAACTGGGCCAGCCTAATTTTGACCCGGCCTGATGTGGGCTTAACCTGCAATCGGCCAGGCCAGGTTGGCCCGTAAGCCTAATGATTAATTTTTGATTAATGTATTATTATGTAATTTCTATAATATGTAAATATTTTATTCTTATTTTTTAAATATAAATTAATATTTTTATCACAAAAATAATTTTATTTGATTTTTGATAGGATTTAAACTACGCAAAAGAAAAAAAAAGTGTTGAAACATAAGAATAAATTTTTTTAAGTGTTAAGAAATGAAGAAAAGAAAATATTTATATTGTGGGCTAGCCTAACTCATAGCCCGCATAGGGCTAAGCTGGGCTAGTAATTTATTAACTTTCAATGTATTTGGGCTGTCCCGGCCCGAAATATTGTTGGCTCGATAGGGCTTGCCCGACTCGTTTTGATACCTACTTACATTGAACTGTCCCACCGTGAGTATACACATGAGTCAGAAGAGATGCAGTAAAGTGAGGAACCTAGCGAGAAGAGCAAACTCATAATTCTCGCTTTGCTCACTGTGGTGCTAGAAGCAGGTCCGCTCAAAATCCGTGCTCTTTGTCTCATCCCTTTACAAAGTTTATAATGTCAGTGCCCTTACCACTGAACTTTCATATGCTAGCCACTTTGGAGCTCTACAATGGATCAACCGATCCCAGGAGCACCTAGATATGTTTAATTTAGATGTGTTGTTGGCCGCCGACTTAGATCCAATTAGGTGTTGAGCCTTTGCAAGTACTTTGAAAAAGTCTGGTCTTCTTTGGCTCTTTTCTCTTGAGCCACAGTCAATCTATGATTTCTCTAAGTTGATGGTCAAATTTTTGAATCACTTTTCCACCAATAAGGCCCACTAGGAAACATCTACTAGCCTTATTACTTTCAAGCAAGGAGTTGATGAATCTTTGAAGGATTTTTTGGGATGTTTTAATAGGGAGGAGATTTAGGTCAAGGACCTGAGCCCCACTATGGGATTGCATGCTATCATGGCTAGGCTAAAGCCTGAGCCTTTCATGGAATTTGAAATTTTAGCTAAATGGCCTCTAACTAATCTTGATGAGCTACATACTAGATCAATTGGCTACATAAAATATGGAGGAAGTTACTCATGCGAGAGTAGAAGTTCAATAATTGATGGGGACAAATACCAACCAAAAGTTCAAACAGAAGCAGAAACTCAATCCTCGATTGTCTTATTGGGATCAGGAGAGGACGTGGAAGACACCACTTTGGAAGATCAAGTCCTACAAAGGTGGTTGATGCCAAGATGATTGTAGTAGCCTCAATATGATTATTATAATTCTCTTAATGCAGGTTGGGAAACCATATTAAAAGAAGTATACAACACAGGGTTGCTAAAATTACAAATACCACCCACGATTCCGACAACCATTGATTGATCCAAGAGGTGCAAACTTCATCACACTTTTTGACATACTGAAGGTGGCACTAGCATAAGAAGGGGAGTTGAATTGTGCATCTGATAACTCCACAAAATATAGTTATTTGTGCCCTATATCTGTGCTGTATTGGTTGCTTAGTCATTGTTTGTATGCATGAATGGAAGACTTTAGCATTATATTCATCTGATTTTATTTTGATGACTTCCATTATGATTTTGAGCAAATACTTCCAAATCTTTGATAAATTGAGTACATTTGCATTTGCTATTGAAGTGGTAATTTCTCTATTACAGGAAGAGCTCCAATTTAGAGAATTTGGACAAGCATTGGACCAGGAAGCCCAAAAGAAAGCCAAAATTGAAGACCAGCATACAATGCCGCGACACAGGCATATCAATGCTGCGACGTTGTGCATCCCTTGTTTCAGTACAGAGACCCGAGGCTAGAACGCTGCAGCGCTAAGAACTGGACACTACGGCGTCTGTGACCTAATTGAATGTGCGCCACGGCGTGATGTGTTAAATGTCGCGGCGTGACTCTATTTTTACAGCCTATAAATACTGTTGTATCCATTTTCTACGAGATCTTTTATCATTTTTGGAGAGCAACTGCTAGTTTTAGGGTTTTGAGACCTAGAGAAAGCTAGAGAAGTCATGGTTAGAAGCCATCCTCTACATGAAGGGTGATTCAAGCTTAGAAGATGAAATCTAATAAGCTTCCTCCCTTTTCTTTCTTCTTTCTATCTTTATTGATTCATGAACATGATTTATATATTCGTACTTTCATGTTTCATGGCTAGCTAAACTGTGTATAGAGTTTTCTTTTGATTCTCCTATGGATATTGATTGATTATGTAATACTTTAAGTTTATATACATGATTTGGTTTTGTTCAATCATATTATTCTTAATGCTCTTGAATGTTTGATCAGCTTTTAAGTGATTTGATAAAATCTGACGATCCTAGACATAGGGATTTGGATTTAAAATAATATGTATGATTTATACATGTTCAGTTTCATTTAATTGGCTTAGATAAATTGATTCACTAACTAGATAGAAATGTACCTTTTAGCCATGTATAGTGTGTGATTGAGAATAGATCGTTCATGAGTGGATTTTGGTTCTAACTAATGAGTTAGGTAAATGAAACTATGGTTGATTGACCTAGACATAGACTTTTAACTAAATCATATTCTCAAGCTAACTTAATCATTTCATTTATATTATTCATAAGGATTGCATGCTATTAATTGAAGTAGGAGGTGAACAAGTATTAGATTTATTACTTTTCAGTCTTTATATTTCTTTTAAACAACTTTTCATAAATTTGATGTTCTTGGATAGGAATAAATTAGACTATTGGTTAATATTTAGTTTTATAAGAAATAGTATTTTCTCTGTGAAAATGATATCTGACTCTAGACTATACTACACGTGCGATCCATGCACTTGTGGCTAGCAAAAGAGCTAACAAGCTTTTATTGTTCTTGTGAACATTGTTTGTTTTTAGGTTAGTGTTTTTATGTTTTTGTTAGACTTTGTTAGATTTTGTGCCTGGAATGCATGATAATTTTGATTAAATTTGTTCTTGCTGAATTTTCTGGGTTAATTTGCTATGCGCGCCACGACGTTAAAGTTGAATGCTGTGATGTTGACTTGAATGTCGTGACGTTGTGTTGAACTTATTTGAATGTCGCGACGTTGACTGTTAACTTCGCAGCGTTACATGAACATTTTGAATGGTGCGGTGCTGGTATTGAATGCTGCAGCGTGTACTCTGAGATTTTCATAATTGCTTTGTCTTACATGTGCAATACACTTATGATTATTCAATTTTAACACTTAGCAATTCTTTTTCAGGATATCATGGGTCCAAAAAGGGGAAGGTTCATTCAATAAGGATCGTCCAGTCAGCGAAATAGGAAGCCTTCTCCCCCTCCTCCAGATTATGATAGGGGGAGGTTTATTTCTACGGATGTTGCCCAGAGATGCACTGTGCTCATTACCAGACCGCTCATTCTGGAGTGAGGCTTCTCCTTTTCCAGTGCTATTCACTAAGACTTAGAGGGGCTCATTAACCACCTCAACTGGAGTATATTTGCCCAACACCCAAAGTCATCTGCTATTCTTCCTGTGGTTCGAGAGTTCTACGTGAACGCAGCATACTCTGGTGAAGGGCCTACTACAGTTAGAGTCAGAAGGCGCATAATCTCATCTTCTACTGCTTCTATTCACGCAGCTCTGAGCCTACCTGAGCTCCCTGAGATTTGTGAGTATACTGAGTTCTTCCAGTGGGAGTCAGAGGAGGGCATCAATGTTAATGTAGTCACTGCCAGGATATGCACGCCTGAATCTCAGCCTGTATATTAGACTATGAGTGTGTAGACCAACAAGCCGAGATACTTCCCACACACCTGTCTGACACCAGAGGCCCGAGCCTAGTACAACTTCATTTGCACCCGGATTCTATCATCCGTAAACCTCTATGTGGTGACACGAGACCGAGGTATACTAATTTATGCCATCTTGGAGCGCCGGTCTATCGATGTCGCCCAGCTTATTTTCCATCAGATCACGAGGTCAACAAGGGAGTTCAGGAGCCTCTTCTTCCCTTTTCTCATCCATACCTTGTGCAGTCAACATCAGGTACGCTGGGAGCCACATGAGGAGCTCACGGATGATCGACAACCTCTGAACGATACTTTTATTGAAAGAGTGGGAGCAGCTCTAGCTCCAGCACCAGCACCAGCTCGATAGAGGCAAGCTTGTAGAGAGCCTAGAGCAGCAGCACCTGAGCCCCAGGCAGCACCTACTAATGACGTAGATTGGTGTGCTCGTGTAGAGGCCCAACTAGTTCTTATGGAGACCCAGAGCACACAGATGACAACTATGCTGTCTTACACTATTCAAGTGCAGAGGTGGATGGCGGAGCGCCTAGGACTTCCGATGGAGGACTTCCCAGTTCCTACATTCCCGCCCACTGCTGTCGCTGATCCCTCTCGGGCTGGACCTTCAAGAGCACGACATGATGCAGATGTTGATGATAATGTTGGAGAATATGGAGATGATGACAAGACAGATGCTGAGACTACCAACAGTGATGATCCACTCATCTAGTTTTTTGGCATTTAGGCCACTTTCTTTCATTGTATTTCATTATATATATATATATATGTATGCTTTCTTTTGTACAATGAGGACACTGTTTCCCTCAAGTTTGTGGGGTGTCTTTGACTTTACATTTTGACTTTATAGGTGATAGTTTTATTATATTTTTGTACTATTATGTTAATATGCATGTGTTTTAGTATTATACTTATATTAGTATCATATTTATGTAGTATATATGTATGTGTAAATAACCATAGGAGCTAGTATCTTGATAAAAGTTAAAGAAAATCCTATTTAAGGTACAATTGTTGTTTCCTTTCACATTATGGTTGCAATGTTTACAAACATGATGGATATTGTTGAAAAGTTTTGAAGAATTTCATGTTGCCAAAAACTAGTGTGAATGATTGTCCAATGATAGATATGGATGCAAAATGACCTTCATTTTTCTGTGAATCCATATGCAATCTTTGGCGCATGCTGAAGTATTCTAGTTTCCTTTTATGTATGATGTGTTTATCTTTTGCGTGCTTCTTGAACTTTGAAAAGGATAAGAATTTTTGTCTAGAGAAAGTTTATGGACAATACATGTGGAAAATTCAATTATCCTTGAAATTGTTTTTCAACTCTCTTGAGGTAAAATCCTAGGTTATGCATGATTGAAGAAATGATTAAGGCATTGTTTGGACCGATTGAGCCTTTCGAGCTTACCCTAAATGATTATATCCATAGGTCCCCTGTTGAAGCTTATATATGTTGGCCTTATATGTTTTTCATAACCATTGTGATCATTAACCTGTTAACCATTCTAATGCATGTGAAAGCATTGTATTTTCTTTCTACCATAATTGCTCATTGAGTACATAATATATTATTTCTTAAAGTGACTCTTGTGATTAGGAGTATTAATGATTCAATATAAAATGAGACTGAAGGAACCAGATGCAGTCAAAGAAAAGAAACAATGTTTTGCAAAATGATAAAAAAAAGAAAAAATGAAAAGAAAAGAAAAGAGTAAAAGAAAAGCAAAGCATAAGAAAAGAAAAGTACAAAAAGCATCAAAATGGTTTTGGTGAGTTTTTTTTACTTTCACTGTTGAATACCTTGCTAAAATTAGTTAGTGGCTTAAGACTTGAAATAACATGTTTATGTTTCTCAATATTTGTATTAAATCCTATCCTTTTATTCTATTGCCCACTACCCTTGGCCTTACATTACAAGCTAATAAAGTCTCTGTTGATCCTCAATTTTGTGTGATTTACATTAGTGGAGAGAGAGTTGTATTATAATCTTATGGATTATGTGAATTATATTCATGTCTATGTTCATAACCTCATCTGGGTGAATTTGAAATGAATGGAAGAAGTTTTGTTGGCATAATTTTGGGAAAAATATATTGTGTAAAAGGAAGCTGTGAATGTTAGCATGATAAGGATTGTATATATGTGAAACTGATTGTAAGGTATGTGTATTCTTTGAGGATTTATGCAATCATCATACACTAGTTAGTTTAAGTGAAAGAGGAATGTCGAATGTAGCTGAATGTAGGTTATTAATGTTGATCTATGTAAATGTACTTTATTTTGCTCGAGGTCTAGCAAAAGTCTAGGTTTGGGGGTGTGATAACTCCACAAAATGTAGTTATTTATGTCATATATTTGTGCTATATTGGTTGCTTAGTTCTTGTTTGTATGCATGAATGGAAGACTTTAGCATCATATTCATTTGATTTTGTTTTGATGACTTCCATTATGATTTTGAGCAAATACTTTCAAATCTTTGATAAATTGAATATATTTGCATTTGCTATTGAAGTGGTAATTTCTCTATTACAGGAAGGGCTCCAATTTAGAGAATTTGGATATGTAATACCCTGAAAATTTGCTTGTTTCATAATATATATTCATTTTCTAATATTTATGATTTTTTTAAATTTTTTTGGAATTATTTAAATTATTTAATTATTTTAATATATTTCTTAATTTACGTGTATACTGAGCGAAGCATGAAAAATGAAATATTTTCCTCAAGGTCGAAAAACCTTAGACAGTGGAAACGATGACGGGGGATCTTACTAAATCCGAGACCGGACATAATTTACGAAATTTTCATTTTTCAGGATTTTATCTGACAGTTGGGTGCGCTCTATTGTCCATTGGACAATAGATACTGGTATTGTTAACTGTAACTTTTATCCACTAGGTAATAACTTGTAGTAAAAATTTAGTAGATTATTTCTATCTAGTCACTTTTATGATATCATCTAAGTGACGTCGCCACAGTACTACATGACAACATGATTTGACCTTTTTGGAGAAACATGCAAAGTTTCTCAAACAAGCTTTGGAAGAAGCTTGCAAATGAAGTCTTGCTACTTGTCCCAAGGTGTACACGATTTTGGAGGAGGAGGAAAAGATGACAAGATGTCATCTTTTCACCAAAAGCTACCATCTTTTCATCTTCTAAAATTTCTATCACTTTCTCTCTCTAACTTAAAGCTTCTATCTCATTTTCTCTCTTCCATTGTCTCTCAACCTCACGACCACCACACTCCATTTGTATCTTCCATTTTTGTTTCCTCCATTCAATCACATTTCTAGAATCTACACACTCTATGGATAATTTTTTATGTTAAGATCATCATCTAGTTCTCTCTTCTTCATCATATTCTTTCAAAAACCCTAACTTGAAGCTCTTAAGGTGAGACTCTTGATTTCTATTTTCTCCTCTCATTTTCTCTATATCCCTACGACCAAGACCATTTTTGGAGGACCACCCTACACTTAGTTCATCACTTATTCATCCTTTCATTCAAGCAACCAAAGGCTAAACACAAAACTCTCACTTTTTCCATTTGAAGCTCACGGCCAACTTCCAAAATACACCACCAAATCTTCAATAATTCAAGATAACCTTGGATCTTGAGTCTCTACATCATTCTAAGATACTTTTGTGTGGAAATCAATCTCTAGTTCATCTATCTTCAAGTATTTCTTTAAGCTTTGCTTCAAATCTCAAGTTCAAGAATTTTAAGGTAAAGTTATTAGATCTTCTCTCTTGCTTCATTTTTAAAAAGTGTAAAGTCATACTTTGACCTATGGTGATCTTGTTCAAGCTCTACGTACTAATTCTTGTGTATTTGCTTTGATTCTAAGAACCTCTTGATAGAAAAAGTTTGCTACACAAGGACTTACAAGGAGCTAGAAGGCTACACTTAAGGTAAGAGGGAGATTAACCTCATTGACTATACTATGGTGGTGAGGAACGAATGGTTGTGTTGGGAATGAAGAGTTCACGTCAGGATTCATCCACTCGATTGTGTAACTTTGATTTGTGTTTGCTTGATTTGGTATGGTTATATGTTGTTGTTGTATGCAAAGAATGTTTTATTTGGTTTCCTTTGGCCCTTGAGGCTCATGGCCATTTTAGCCCAAGAAGAGACATCCATGAGAAAAATATTTGGTTATCAAGCACTTAGATGATTAGGTCATAAAGACATGATCTATAATGTTAGAAGTTGAATGAGAGAGGAAATAAAATTTTACCATTGAAAAAAAAATGATTTTTGGCCATGATACTTGATAATTAGAAGTAAGAGTGAATTGGAGACCTAAAATATTTGATAATGAGGGGGAAGAGTAATTAGGATAGAAAGAATTTTATTTAGAAGTTGAATAATGGAAGTTTTAGAAAGAATATTAGGAAATATTATTTGGGTGATTTGGAAGACAAATTAGGGTTTAGGGATTTATGAGTAAGATTGAAGATAATTATAATGTCATAATTGAGGAATAATAACTTTTGGATGTACCAAATGGAAACAAATTTGGAGATAATCGGAATCATGGAAAATGATTTATTAGTGGTAAATTTAGGTAACTTGACAATCGAGAAGATTAATTAAGAATTTATAAGATAAGAATTGAAAAGAATAAATTCGATCTTTAAGCAAAAGAGTGATTTTCGGTCTTGAGAAGAAAAACAAACTTGAAAAAGAAATAAAGAAAATTTGAAAGACTTAGATGAAAAAGGAAAGGAATGGTGAGGTAAGGACATTGTGTTTTTTATAGGTTTTCATAAATGATATGAGGATAGGTCATTTGAGGAACTTAGTTAGAAGAACCTAGTGATTTGGATTAAATTCTATCTTCATTCTTGAGAGTATGATAATTAAAGACTAAAGAAGACCTAATGTTTCTATATACTAGAGAAATTATGAAAATGCTCCACGTGATTTGGTAATAATGATTCTTGAATTGGCACGACCGAAATCCTTTGTGATAGCATGCATTAACATTATGCCTTGGGCCGACGTACTAGAACTAAGTGGATTATGAATTTGACATTGTGCCTTGAGCCGACGTACTAGACCCAAGTGGATTATGAATTTAGCCTTGTGCTTTTAGGCTGAAGTGCTGGACCCGAGTGAATCATTGGTATTATGTAGTTGTATGGGCAGCTATATAATATCATTGATACTAATGGTATTGGACAATCATATGGGTGGTTGCCTTAATACTGTTGAGAATGGTATAACGGCAGTTTGATTTCTTGAGCATGCACTTGAGTATTAGACTGATGGCTTGTGATGCCTAGGAGTGAGCGAGAATTTGAATAAGTGTGATCCCGAATGGATCTCAGGGTGCGTCAAGGTGAGGTGATCCACCTAGTGACCACTGTCACATTGTATATCCCTGGCCATGGAAAACCATTGCAATGCACGACGAGGACCCGACAAGCACTATCTTTTTCGTGATCCGGCGTAGAATGTCTTTTGAGGGGGAACAGATCTTCTGGAATACTCATCTATGAACTTTAACTCCATGGAGTAGGATTTGGTTGCATTGTGTATAAGGATAGTTAGCGTATACATCATACATATGCATAGTCAAGATATCTCTGTTATTGTGACATGATCTAGACATATATATATATATATATATATATATATATATATATATACATATATATATATATGTGTGTGTGTGTGTGTATGTATATATCTTGATGTATCTTGCTAAATTACTTATCGCTTAATAACATGATTATGTTGTTGCTTTACAATAATCCTGTATTGACATGATTATGTTATTGTTCTATAACATCCTTGTATTGACATGATTATGTTTGCTATTATTCGATGTTGTTGTGTATGAAAGACATTTCTGTCTTTCGTTTTGTTTCTTGCTACCATGATGGTATTGATGTAGGAGATATCACCTTTTCTATTGTATTATTCTGTCTACTTCTGTTTTGTATTTATGATGGAAAAGTCTGTGATGGCGGCAAGGCAAGACCTGCGAGGTTTCACTAGGCTACAGTTCCATAGGGGCATCGGAGCATGGAGTGTCCAGTAGGACACGGGACGCGTCCGGTATGATGGAAATGTCACTTTGAGTTGGAGCAGGACCCGACATGATGCGGTTACATTTACTATGGACACTGATATTCACTTGGAGTTCTACATGCCTCTTGGGGAGCTTTGGGATGATTAGAGAGCTTCCTATAGGGAGGGCTCTGTGGAGTCGACTGCTCGGACTCCTGTTCGTAGTGACATGCCCCAACTGGGGGTTTTGTCTATTGGGGATCCCGAAGGGGAATTTAGACGAAGATCGGGTGCAGGAGCCCATTCTTTAGATGTTTGGACTTAGACAAGGCTCAAATTTCATTTGGTAGTCATATGTATAGGTATGTTTATTTTGGAGTACTTAAGTTTTATGTTTTTGGGATATGCAAATGATGTACTTAAAGATGTAGTAAACTTTGCCTTATGAAAAGCCTTTTTAGTTTCTATGAGTTGAGCCTTTTATTTATTCTATGGTTTTTATGTTTTGTATTCCCAAAATTTGACCGGTTTATATTATCCACGAAAAGAGGCTTTTGAAACTCATATCTTATACTATTCACTTTTATAACTCGAGCAAAGAATTTTAAAATGTAAGAGTCGGTTTAATATGTAATGCCTTCTGGAATAGGGTGTTACATTAGGTGGTATCAGAGCAATTCATCTTGTTGAACCGAGGTACGGACTGACTGTGCTTAAACATGTAGAAATTTCTATATGTGTGTGTTGAGCATTTCCTTGTCTCTTGTTGAGATGTTGAAAGAGTATTACATAAGTTGCTTTAGGTTGGATGTTAGTAGTTACTGTTACATAGCTACATGATATTGAGGGCTGGCTAACTCAATATGTAATGTTTTGTGTGGACAGGAAACTATGACTTTAACTAGGCAAACTAGGAGAAATTGGAGTTCTTCTAGTGAGAGTCCAGTTGGATAACTGACCTCGTACAGAATTGTTTGTACCCACACCTTTGGAGTGGTACTTCTAATGTGAGTAGAGTCCAAGTCCGAGTCTTTTGGGTTTATGGGAAGTTTGTCTTGTTTGCGCTGTGTGTTTCTCTGAAGCTAAACTCAAGAGATGCATTATTTGGTCTCTGAAAGGAGATAACATTGTTTGAAATGGTTACTTCTTGTTTCCATTATGTTTTGACTTGTCTATTTTCAAAGGAAAGGCAAATGGCTCGCAGTAGATGTATGCATGGAAATGTGGAATGCAACAACGTAGGAATGGCTGCGACTACGGAAGCAATGCAAGGAATGGCTAGCGTAATAGTGCAACAGAATCAAAGGACCATTCAGCAGCAGGAATTGATAGCTGAGGTTCAGATCTTGTTGGAGTTGAATCAATCTCAGGATGTTGAACCCCATAACGTTGGACCATATTGGTTCTGAAAAAGAAGAGATCGTAAGGTTAAGTGATTCTAGTAGAAATTGTATTCGCGACCACTAAGAAATCAACAACAATAGTAACCATATGGAGGTAGTGCTAGTAGTGATAGACCCGGTCAGCCCATGGCACTTTTACTGACATGTAAGAAGTGTGTAAAAAGTTATACGACAAGGGATTGTACGATCAAGGGAAAAGTTTGTTTCAAGTGCGAAAAACTAGGACACGTGTTTAGGAATCATACTTCACAAAAGACGAAGCCTTCCGTTAGTGATGTACATATTTCAAAATCTCATGAAGAAGGAAGAGTCAATTCCTCAAGTGGAGTAACAACATCCCAGACTGAAGGCCTAAACGAGGGAGACTGTGTCATAAGAGATGATCCTTTAACTATACTGTATAATTCTGGGGGTAACTGATAACTCTGTAGAGTTAAGTTATTATTGCCCTATATCTGTGCAACATGGCAAGTTTAGTCCTTGTTTGTAAGCATTGATGGAAGGTTTTAGCATCATTTCTATCTGATTTCATTCTGATGACTTCCATTGTGATCCTGAGTAAATACTTTCAAGATTATGATCAAATTGAGTACATTTGCATGATTTAAAGAATTAATAAATTCTCTTATATAGGCAGGTCTTAAAAGAAGCATGGAAATGAAGAAGTTGAAGCAGCTTTGGACCAGGAAGCCTAAGAGAAGCTCAAAAGTGCAGATCAGTACTCAACGCCGCGACGTGGATATGGTTGCGCCGCGGCGCTCCCCTACATTAGTAGATAAAATCCGAGGCTGGAGCGCCGCAACGTTGAAGAGTAGGCGCCTCAGGCGCCTGTGACCTAATTACACGCGCGCCGCGGCGGGACATGTTGGACGCCGCGGCGTGACCCTGTTTTATTCAGCTTATAAATAGATTTGCACCGAATTTCTACGAGAGTTTTCATCATTATTGGAGAGCAGCTGCTGGTTTTTGGTTTTTTAGACCTAGAGGAAGCGAAAAAGGCTAAGGTTGGAGGCCATCCTTCCTATGGAGGGTGAATCAAGCTTAAAGGATAACATCTATTGAGCTTCCTTCCTTTCCTTTCTTCTTTTCTCTCTTTATTGCTGCATGATCATGATTTATATGTTTGTACTCTCATGATTCATGGCTAGCTAGGCTGTATATAAGTTTTACTTTGTAGTTTCATATAGATACTGAGAAATTTGTAATCTTTTGAGTATATATTGAAGTTTAGTTGAGTTCAATCACAATCTGTGTTTAATGCTTGTGGTTGGTTGATCACTAATTGCATAATGTTAATATTGACAAATGAACTAGACATAGGAATTTGTTAATATGGATATGATGTGGTTGATACATGTTCGGTAAGTTCAATTGGCTTGGATGAGCTGATTCGTTAATAAGATAGAAATATACCTATTGGTCATGTATAGTGTGTGAATGAGAATAGATCATTAATGAGTGGAGTTTGCACTGGTTCTCAAGGAAACTTAGTGAGCTGGGTAAATGAAACCAGGGTTAATTGACCTAAACATAGGCTTTTAACTAAATCAGATTCTCAAGCTAACTAAACCAATCTTTGATTTTGCTTGTAAGGATTGCAATTCATTAGTTGAAATAGGAAATGAAAAGTAATTCTTATTTCTCTATTTATCTATTTATCTTAGAGTTATTACTTTTCAGTCTTTATATTTCTTTAACCATTCATTTATAAATTTAATGCTTTTGGATAGCATTAACTAGACTATTGGTTAATACTCAGCTTTACTTTGAAATACGTTTTCCTCGTGGGATCGATCTCTTACTCTGTATCTGTATTACTTGTGCAACTCGTGCACTTGCGGTTAGCAAAAAGGGCAACACATTTGCACCTCAACAGTAACCCATTTCTTTATGGCATATGACCATATGAATCAATTAGGGTTATCTGTATCTTCGTTATCTTTTGACCAAATTATTTCTACTTCTATTACAAAGACCTATTGCTGATAGCCAAGTTGTTTAAATTATCCTATGACCTATTAAAGACTGAATCTTTTCAGTTAATCTAATTTGTTTACCTCTTTCACATATTTGACGTGATCTTGAAAATGGATTAGTTATCTCCAACCATATCCTATTAAATTATTCCAAAGAAATTTTAAGAGTTCGTTTCTAGAATTGGGTTGTATGTGTATTTGTTTCCTTTTGACTTGAATATTGCTATTCTCATTTCTAAGCCTACTATTATTACACAAGTTTGTTTGACCTGTCCTGTTATTGTTAGAAATTTGAAACCTTTCTGTTAATTTGATTGTTTGCCTTTTTCATAAATAGACTTGATCTCAAAGAGGGATTGGTTATTTTCTAACCATGTCTTGTTATTCTTTTCCAATAGAACTTTAGTATTTCTTGAGATAGAGATTTCTGGATTTGAATCCATGAAACTCATTCCTAAATTTTATTGGGCCACATCAAATTCTTCAACGGATGGGTCCGGTAGTATACCAAATGGCTTCACTGCCTTTTCTTTCAAACCTTCATAACGTTCCCCTGTATTTCAATTGAGAAGATATGTTCCTGATCCAAACCATATCATAATGCCGAATACAGTACAATTAGATAAGAACTTGCCCTGTGAGACACTTCCTGTTAAGATCGAGGTTAGGTGGTTTGATGGATCAACTGAAGGAAGCTGCTATTTTCTGCAAGATCAGTTTGTGTTCTAGTTATCATTAAGTTCGCTTAAAAGTAGAAGATGCTTCTAAGACGGCCTTTCTGACGCGTTATGAGTACTATGAGTATTTAGTAATGTCATTCCGTGTAACAAATGCTTTAGTAGTATTCATCGACTACATGAATAGGATATTTCTTCCCTATTGAGACAGATTTGTCGTTGTCTTTGTTGACGACATTTTGATCTATTCTCAAAGTCCAGAGGAACATACTGAACATCTCAGTGTGGTTCTTCAAATTTTGAAGAAGAAGAAGTTATGCGTGAAGTTGTCCAAGTGCAAATTCCGGTTAGAGGCAGTTCAACTTTTGGGTCACGTGATCTCAAAGGGAGAAATTATTTTAGATCCGTCAAAAGTTGGAGTAGTTCTTCAAGGGGAAAGATTGAAGACTGTATTGGAGATTCGTCATCGTGTAGGATTAGTTGGCTAGTATCAGAGATTCACTGCAGGATTCTCCAAGATGGCAGGACCTCTCATCCAGTCCACGTGAATGAGTCAAGTTTTTGCATGAACTGATGCATGTAGGAAAATTTTTGAGAATTGAAGAGACACTTGACTACTTCGCCAATGTTGGTTCTACCCAATCCCAACGAACTTTTGAGACGTCTCGTGATATTCCACATTAGAGCTTAGGCGTGTGTCTGTGAGAATAAAAGTAATAGTAACGTATGCTTCAAGACAATTGAGGACACATGAGAAGAGTTACTTTACACAAACTTGGATTTAGCTGTTGTAGTTGCGTTGAAGATCTGGAGACATTCTACAAGGAATAGTATTTGCGTGTATTGTAAGGTATAACAAATTTTGAGGATGAAATTTCTTTTTAGAAAGGGAGAGTTGTAACGCCTCGAAAATTTGCTTATTTCATAATATATATTCATTTTATAATATTTGTGATTTTTGTGAATTTTTCTGGAATTATTTGAATTATGTGATTATTTTAATATATTTCTCGATTTGCATGCACATTGAGCGGAGCTGAGAAAATGAAATATTTTTCCCTAGGTCAAAAAACCTTGGACTGTGGAAATGGTGACGGGGGATCTTACTAAACCCGAGGTCGGACACAGTTTACGAAGTTTCATTTTTCAGGATTTTATCTGATGGATAAATTTTGGGTGTGCTCTATTATCCATTGAAAAATAGATACCGACATTGTTAACTGTAACTTTTATTCACTGGATAATAGCTTGTAATAAAAATCTACTAAATTATTTCTATCTAGTCACTTTTATGATATCATCTAAGTGACATCGCCATATCACTACATGACAACATGATTTGACCTTTTTGAGAAACGTGCGAAGCTTCTCAAAAAAGTTTTGGGAGAAGCTTACAAAGGAAGTCTTGCTACTTCTCCCAAGGTGTACACAATTTTGGAGGAGGAGGAAAAGATGACAAGATGTCATCTTTTCACCAAAAGCTACCATATTTTCATCTTCCAAAATTTCTATCACTTTCTCTCTCTACCTTAAAGCTTCTATATCATTTTCTCTCTTCCATTTTCTCTCTTCCATTTTCTCTTAACCTCACGGCCACCACACTCTATTTGTATATTCCATATTTGTTTCCTTCATTCAATCACATTTCTAGAATCTACACACTCTATGGATAATTTTCTATGTTAAGATCATCATCTAGTTCTCTCATCTTCTTCATCTTCTTTCAAAAATCCTAACTTGAAGCTCTTAAGGTGAGACTCTAGATTTTTATTTTCTCCTCTCATTTTCTCTACATCCCCACGGCCAAGACCATTTTTGGAGGACCACCCTACACTTAGTTCATCACTTATTCATCCTTTCATCCAAGCAACCAAAGGCTAAACATAAAACTCTCACTTTTCCTATTTGAAGCTCACAGTTAACTTCTAAAATACACCACCAAATCTTCAATAATTCAAGATAACCTTAGATCTTGAGTCTCTACATCATTCTAAGATGCTTTTGTGTGGAAATCAACCTCTAGTTCATCCATCTTCAAGTATTTCTTTAAGCTTTGCTTCAAATCTCAAGTTCAAGAATATTAAGGTAAAGTTCTTGAATCTTCTCTCTTGTTTCATTTTTAAAAAGTGTAAAGCCATACTTTGACCTATAGTGATCTTGTTCAAGCCCTAAGTACTAATTCTTGTGTGTTTGCTTTGATTCTAAGAACCTCTTGGTGAAAAAAGTTTGCTACACAAGGACTTATAAGGAGCTAGGAGGCTACACTTAAGGTAAGATGAAGATTAACCTTATCGACCATACTATGGTGGTGAGGAACGAATGGTTGTGTTGAATGGAGAGTCCACGTGAAGATTCATTCACTCGATTGTGTGACTTTGATTTGTGTTTGCTTGATTTGGTATGGTTATATGTTGTTGTTGTATGCAAAGAATGATTTATTTGGTTTCCTTTGGCCCTTGAGGCTCAGGCCATTTTAGCCCAAGAAGAGACATCCATGTGAAAAATATTTAATTATCAAGGACTTAGATGATTAGGTGATAAAGACATGATCTATAAGGTTACAAGTTGAATGAGAGAGGAAATAAAATTTTACCATTGAAAAGAAATTAATTTTTGACCATGATACTTGATAATTAGAAGTAAAAGTGAATTGGAGACCTAAAATATTTGATAATGAGGTGGAAGAGTAATTTGGATGGAAAAATTTTTATTTAGAAGTTGACTAATGGAATTTTTAGAAAGAATGTTAGGAAATATTGTTTGGGTGATTTGGAAGACAAATTAGGGTTTAGGAATTTATGAGTAAGATTGAAGATAATTATAATGTCATAATTGAGGAGTAATAACTTTTGGATATACCAAATGGAAACAAATTTGGAGATAATTAGAATCATGGAAAATGATTTATCAGTGGTAAATCTGGGTAACTTGACAATCGAGAAAATTAATTAAGAATTTATAAGATAAGAATGGAAAAGAATAAATTCAATATTTAAGCAAAAGAGTGATTTTCGGTCTTGAGAGGAAAAACAAGCTTGAGAAAGAAATAAAAAAAATTTGAAAAACTTAGATGAAAAAGGAAAGGAATGGTGAGGTAAGGACATTGTGTTTTTTTTTTTTAGGTTTTCATAAATGATATGAGGATAGGTCATTCGAGGAACTTAGTTAGAAGAAGCTAGTGATTTGGATTAAATTCTATCTTCATTCTTGAGAGTATGATAATTAAAGACTAAAGAAGACCTATCGTTTCTATATACTAGATGAATTGTGAAGATGCTCCACGTGATTTGGTAATAATAATTCTTGAATTTGCACGACTGAAATCCTTTGTGATAGCATGCATTAACATTGTGTCTTGGGCCGACGTATTGGACTCAAGTGGATTATGAATTTGACATTGTGCCTTGCGCCGACGTACTGGACCAAAGTGGATTATCAATTTGACATTGTGCTTTGGGCTGATGTACTGGACCCAAGTGAATTATGAATTTAACCTTGTGCTTTTGGGCTGAAGTGTTGGACCAGAGTGGATCATTGGTATTATGTAGTTGTATGGGCGGTTATATAATATCATTGGTACTAATGGTATTGGACAATCGTATGGGCGATTGCCTTAATACTGTTAGGAATAGTACAACGGTGGTTTGATTTCTTGAGCATGCACTTGAGTATTAAACTGTCGGCTTGTGATGCCTAGGAGTGAGCGAGAATTTGGATAAGTATGATCCCGGATGGATCTCAGGGGGTGTCAAGGCGAGGTGACCCACCTTGTGACCACTGTCACATTGTATACCCCTGGCCATGGAAATCCGTTGTAATGCACGATGAGGACCCGACAAGCACTATCCTTTTCGTGATCCGGCGTAGACTGTCTTTTGAGGGGGAACAGATCTTCTGGAAAGCTCATCTCTGAACCTTAACTCCATGGAGTAGGATTTGGTTGCATTGTATATAAGGATGGTCAGCATACACATCATGCATATGCATAGTCAGGATATCTATTATTGTGACACGATCCAGACACACATATATATATATATATCTTGATGTATACACCTGAATTACTTATCAGTTAATAACATGATTATGTTGTTGCTCTATAATAATCCTGTATTGACATGATTATGTTGTTGTTCTATAACATCCCTATATTGACATGATTATGTCTGCTACTATTCGATGTTATTGTGTATGAAAGGCATTACTGTCTTTCGTTTTGTTTCTTGCTGCTATGATGATATTGATGTAGGGGATCTCACCTCTTCTATTATATTATTCTGTTTATTTCTGTTTTGTATTTATGATGGAAAAGTCTGTGATGGCGGTAAGGCAAGACCCGCGAGGTTTCACTAGGCTACAGTTCCATAGGGGCATCGGAGCATGGAGTGTCCAGTGGGAGGTACGACAGAAATGTCACTTTGAGTTGGAACAGGACTCGACATGATGCGGTTACATTTACTATGGACGCCGATGTTCACTTGGAGTTCTACATGCCTCTTGGGGAGCTTTGGGATGATCAGAGAGCTTCCTATAGTGAGGGCTCTGCGGAGTCGACTGCTTGGATTCCTGTTCGTAGTGACATACCCCAACTGAGGGTTTTGTCTATTGGGGATCCCAAAGGGGAATTTGGACGAAGATCGGGTGCAGGAGCCCGTTCTTCAGGTGTTTGGACATGGACAAGGCTCAATTTTCATTTGGTAATCATATGTATAAGTATGTTTATTTTGGGGTACTGAAGTTTTATGTTTTTGGGATATGCAAATGATGTACTTAAAGATGTAGGAAACTTTGCCTTATGAAAAGCCTTTTCAGTTCCTATGACTTGAGTCTTTTATTTATTCTATGGTTCTTATGTTTTGTGTTCCCAAAATTTGACAAGTTTATGTTATCCACGAAAAAAAGCTTTTGAAACTCATATGTTACACTATTAACTTTTATAACTTAAGCAAAGAATTTTAAAATGTAAGAGTCGGTCTAATATGTAATGCCTCCCGGAATGGGGTGTTATAGGACAAGCATTGGACCAGGAAGCCTAAGAGAAAGCCAAAATTGAAGACCAACATATAACGCAACAGCGCAGGCATGTCAATGCTGCGACGTTGTGCATCCCCTGCTTCAGTATAGAGACCCGAGGCTAAAGCACTGCAGCGCTAAGAACTGGACGCCACGGCGTCTGTGACCTAATTGAACGCGCGCCGCAGCTTGATGTGTTTAATGTTGCGGCGTGACTCTTTTTTTTCAGCTTATAAATACTGTTGTATCCATTTTCTATGAGATCTTTTATCATTTTTGGAGAGCAGTTGCTAGTTTTAGGGTTTTGAGACCTAGAGAAAGCTAGAGAAGTCAAGGTTGGAAGTCATCCTTTACATGGAGAGTGATTCAAGCTTAGAAGATAAAATCTAATGAGCTTCCTCCCTTTTTTTTCTTCTTTCTATCTTTATTGATTCATGAACATGATTTATATATTTGAACTTTCATGTTTCATGGCTAGCTAAGTTGTGTATAGAGTTTTCTTTTGATTCTCCTATGGATATTGATTGATTATGTAATACTTTGAGTTTATATACATGATTTGGTTTTGTTCAATCATATTGTTCTGAATGCTCTTGAATGTTTGATCGGCTTTTAAGTGATTTGATAAAATTTGACGAGCCTAGACATAGGGATTTGGATTTAAGATCATATGTATGATTGATACATGTTCGATTTCATTCAATTGGCTTGGATAAATTGATTCGCTAATTGGATAGAAATATACCTTTTAGCCATGTGTAGTGTGTGATTGAGAATAGATCGTTCATGAATGGATTTTGATTTTAACTAAGGAGTTAGGTAAATGAAACTATAGTTGATTGACCCAGACATAGGCTTTTAACTAAATCATATTCTCAAGCTAACCTAATCATTTCATTTATGTTATTCATAAGGGTTGCATGCTATTAATTGAAGTAGGAGGTGAAAAAGTATTCTCTTAGATTTATTGTTTTTCAATCTTTATATTTCTTTTAAACAACTTTTTATAAATTTGATGTTCTTGGATAGGAATAAATTAGACTATTGGTTAATATTTGATTTTATAAGAAATAGTATTTTCTCTATGGGAACGATATCTGACTCTAGATTATATTGCAAGTGCGACCTGTGCACTTGCGGTAAGCAAAAGAGCTAACAGCATCTGACCTTTTTAAGTTCTTGCAAAAATCAAAAAAGTTTTAAGAATGACAACTTGGATACTTAGAAGAGTTAGTGGAGGAAGCACTAAGTTAATGGAAATTGCCTTAGGTCAACTTGAAAAGCTTTTCTTTTGGCTTATGTTTTTATCTGAAACCTTTTATATAGATAAGAAGAATAGAAAGAAAGTTTCAAAAAAGTATAACTTAATGAAATAGTAACAAATAAACTAAAAAGAAGAGTTTAGAAAAGATAAACACAAAAAGTTTATACTAGTTCAACCAAATCACGTACCTACATGTAGTCCCCATTTAAAAGCCAAGATTTTGAATTGCAAAAAATATTCTTTGATCCACACTAGCCTTTCCAAGCAAGAATATAAGTAGTCTTTGATCTTCCCCAGCCTCTCCAAGATAGAAACTGTAACATCCCGAAAACTGTTCATTCATTTATAAAATGTCATTTTATAATATTCTTGATTTTTAGGAATTTTTCTAGAATTTTACGGAAACGTCGAATATTTTAATATATTCCTCGTTTTGCGTGCACACTGGGCTGAGAATTTCTGAGACCAGTGTAACACTCCAGAAATTGATTATTTCATCATCAATAGTCATTTTCTAATATTTGTGATTTATGGGAATTTTTCTGGAATTTTACGGAAATGATGAATATTTTAATATATTCCTCGTTTTGCGTGAATACGGAACAGAGTCGTGAAAACGACTGTAACGTTTCAAAAACTGGAAAATAACATGACGAATAATCGTTTTACAATATTTGCAATTTTTGAGAATTTTCTGGGAATTTTTCGGGAACGATGAATATTTTAATATATTCCTCATTTTGCGTGCGTACTGCGCGGAACTGAGAAAATGCGACATTTTCTCTGTGAACCTTGGACTATGGATAAGTCGACGGGGATCTTACTAAACCCGAGACTTGACACAGTTTACGAGGTTCGCACCATTTTTCAAGAAATCTTAACAGATAAAATAAATTAATACGGCAAAAAATTCATCTGTCAGATTAATTAAATTTCGATTTAACTGTAACTATTATCTATTGGATAATAGTGTGTAATAAAAATCCTATCACATTATCCTAATGCAATCTACTTTATGTCTAATCCATTCACTTTAATTCAAATTTAATATTAAATAATCAAAGCTTCTTTGAGAAGCTTTGACCAAATAATGACCCAATGCCCTTAGCTTCCTTTGGAAGCCAAAAATTCTGATCACACTCTCTCCCCTCTCACGTCTGCTTGCTGCTGTTTGGGAAGGAAAAAATTGGTTTTAATTAACCAAATATCACAATTACATCATTATCACCCAAAAGCCTATTTTCCTATCTCATTTACGTTCTTCCTCTTCCATTTCCTTCTTCAACATTTCTTTCTTTTCTCTCCCACTCACCTCACACAGCCCACTCTCCCATTCCCCAACCATTACAAAAACAACACTTGATCATACTTTCTTAATCTCCTACTCATTCTCTTCAACATTTGTGCTTGGAGTTTTCAAGAAAGCTTCCATCTTCAACCTCTTTTCAAGCTTTGAAGGTAAGCTTCCATGGCTGAAAATTTTCAGAATTTAACTCCATTTTCGTTTTTCATTTTCACCTTGATTTTATAGCTATTCTCTTCTTCATTTTCACACCATTACCTTGTCCTAATTCATGTTGCATTTTCTAGGGTTTTTGGAGCCAAAATCCGAAAATCAAAGGGGTTCTTGGAAGTGTTCTTGGTTCTTCTTCTTGGTAAGAGGAAGATTAATCCCCCTCAACCTCTTTAGCAACTAGGGACCTTGTATTTGATTTTTGGAAGAAAAACCACATAGTGGTTATTCTTGAATGTGCTTGTAAATTTGCTTACTTGCTTGCTATCTTAGTTTAGCTTTGAGAAATGGATTGAATGGTTGTTTAATCATGTATGCTTGTGATTGGAATCCATGTTGGCTTGCTGAAAATTCTGGTTGCTGGACATGCATTGAGTGCCACGGTTTTGGGCCATTTTTGGTTGGAAAATGCATGGTGAATGATGCTTAATTTTTGATCAATGCATGCTTAATTAAATCAAGTGGTTAATGTTGGTTTAAGTGGAGTAAAATTCTGGTTGTGTGATCCTAAGTGTGTCACGGTTTTGGGCTGGAAAATGTGGGGAAATTAAGTTAGAATTTTGATCAATGTAAAGCTTAATCAAGACAAGGAATTAAGGGCAAGTTAGGTGAACTAAAATCTAAAAATTTTGGCTAGAAGTTCCATGGTTCTTGGGGCTGTTTTGTGGGCTGAATTTGGATGGAATTTATGTCAAGAATGATGCTAGGTAAATTGAGTAAAGGAAGGACAAATTAATGAAAAGAAAATGGTAATCTAGTAACCCCTTGAGTGTCACGGTTATGAGGGCTTGAATGAGGGAAATGATGACTAAAATTGTGAGATACTAAGACTTGAGTTAATCAAGAAATTAAGTAAAGCTTAATAGAAGATAATTTGTAACATTAATTTTCATAATGAATTATGGTTAAGACTTAGGAAATAAGCAAGAATTGCAAGGTAATCATAGTGATTAAATAAATTGGATCAAGTAACACTTAAATGGGACTAATCATGTGAATATGACTTAATTGAGACCTTGGGAAGGCCACGGCCCCTAAGTGAGATTTGGGCTAAAATTCCATAACCCATAACTTGAATTACAAGTATTTAAAGAGTACAAGAAATTAAGGGTTTCATAAACCTTAATGAGCCAATGAGATAATTATTATAAGACTTGAGGTTACTAGAAGAAAAGCACAAGAGAGTGTGAAACTTGGAGAGTTTGGGAAATCCATAATGAACCTAAAATGTACTTTGAGAAACATCTGGTTGACGATTGAGTCGGATGTAATTTGAGAAACATCGGTTGACGATTGAGTCGGATGTACTTTGAGAAACATCGGTTGACGATTGAGTCGGATGTACTTTGGGAAACATCGGTTGACGATCGAGTCGGATGTACTTTGGATTTATTCCCACGGAGTAGGATATCAAGGCGTCCATGCATATGCATCACATTGTCATACATTTATTTATTGATCTTTGTTTTGTATACTATGAATGGTTGATCGCTCTTATTATTATGGTACTGGATTTTGCCGGATTTAACTGTCCGGATTTAACTGTCTGGATTTAACTGCCTGGATTTAACTGCCCGAATTTAACTGTCTGGATTTAATTGCCTGGATTTAACTGTCTGGATTTAACTGCCTGGATTTAACTGTTTGGATATTATGACTTATTCATATTCCCTGTCGATGATTGCCTGACTGGTTATCTGTTTAGAAATTTATTTATTGCCTTTACATGCTACGTGGGCGCTATGCACCGTTCGGTTCTTGGTTGCTGTATTGGTATTGATGGTAGGATATCTTACCTCTTTTCTGTATTGCTATTGTGCACTATTTGTATATACCTTATATTTGTCGAAGACGACGGCAAGGAGGTCGGTGCTGCGAACCTTCGAGCGGGTGGCCGTACCTCAACTAGCATCCGCGGGAGATGGAGGCGCGCATGCACGGACTTCCGGGGCGACGTGCGTCCGACCTTTTGGGAGGCCGGAATGCGGCACATCAACCTCGACTCCGATCGCTGTGTGTACCTCGGCGACGTGTCTATTGCTCTAGCCTGGAGGCGACACGAGATGCCGGTTCTCACCGCCATATTCGACTACGCCTGGAGTTCTATCTACCCATTCGCGAGATGTGGGGTTCTCGTTTCCACAACCCGCGTGAAGACTCATTTGATTCTACAGCTCGGGCCCCGTCCCGTGTCTCTGCTATTCCTATGGTGATTTCCTCTGATGATGAGGAAGATCCTGAGGAAGATCCCGAGGAAGTCCCTGAGGACGACCCCGAAGAGGACCCTGAAGAGGATCCTGACACGATTCCTCCTCATATGAGGGATTGACATCACTGGTAGCTACTGATGGCTGCCAGTCTTTTATTTTGGGGGCCTGATGTTATTTTGTCTTATGGGTTGTATATTTTGTTATTCTGGAGTAGTGTTGATATGTAAATCCATGGCAGGTATAGTTTTGCTTTTGGATTAATTTCGGTGCTTGTAACTAAAACACCGTTATATTTAAGTATATGTATGTATGTCATTCAGGTGAAATTTCGTTTACTATTTTATTTTACGATAATTGATATTCCGCATTGTCATCGTTATTATAAAAAAAAATATATTGCTATTTTTACATATTAAGTATCAGGTAATTCAACCCTTAATTATTTAAACCGGGTCTTAAGTGATTAATTATTTAATTTCCGCATTTTATTTTATTTGACAAATGTGACGTTCCCTCCAGAAAAGGGGCGTTATATTTCTTTGGTATCAGAGCCCCGGTTTATGTTTTCTTTGGGTCTTGTGTGTGAGTCTGTCTTGTTTGTGCTGTGTGAAATCTCTCGTGATTGGTATTCGAGTGAATACATTTAACTCTCTCCATATGTGTTTGACTTACATAACTTAAGAGAAAGTGAAATGGCGAGAAGTGGAGATATTGCAGCTGTAGTAGAAGCGATGCAGCGGATGGCAGAACTTATTGCGCAGCAAAATGAGCGTGCTATTCAACAGCAAGAACAATCTGCTCAACAACATGAGGCGACTGCGGATGCGCAGAATTTAGCAGAATTTCGTCGTCACAACCCTCCGCAATTTCAGGGAGAATTTGATCCCGACAAAGCTAGTCTATGGATCAAGGGAGTGGAAAAGGTCTTTCGTGGCATGAATCGTGCCGAAGACAAGAAGGTGAATTATGCTACTTTCATGCTTACGGGCAATGCCGGCTGGTGGAACAGAGCTCGAGAAAGCATTGGAAGCCGCAGAACCGATATCACACTGGGAAATGTTCAAGAACAAGTTTTTGGACAAGTATTTTCCGAAAACGCGAGACATGCAAAGGAGCTGGAATTCCTCAACTTGCGACAAGGAGGTATGACCGTCGGCCGAGTATGCGACTAAATTTGAGAGCTTAGAGCAATTTTCTACACACTACCAACACCAAACCGATGAAGTCTGGAAGTGTTGGAAATTCATCGAAGGAGTGAGATATGAGGTGAAGAAAGCCGTCATCACCCTGAAGATGAAGGTATTCTCAGAATTGCTAGACACGTGCTGTGAAGTTGAAGCCTTGGAACGGGCTAAAGACTCGAGAAATAAGAACTTTGGACCTACTAGGTTCCAAAGAGGTGGAGGCAGTGGTTCAAACCGCTTTCAGAAGAAACCTTATTCTCGACCGGCGGGAAATCAGCAACAATTTGGTGGAGGTTCTACTGGGAACCGATCTGGTCAGAATATGACACGTTCTTCTAAGTGCCTGAAGTGCGGAAAAGATCATCCTACGAGGGAGTGCACCATCAAAGGAGTCATCTGTTTTCGATGTGGCAAACCAGGTCATATATCTAGAGACTGCAATCAAACGAAGGCTGAACCATTAGTCAATGTGACTTAAGCCAAGAAACCGCAAGCCGGAGGTCGAGTTTACACTATGAGCGGAGCCGAAGCTTCTGAATCCGAAGACTTGATTCAAGGGGAAGGCACCATAGGAGGTAATCTTTTAAAAGTACTGTATGACTCTGGGGCAACCCATTCTTTCATATCGTATGGTGTGTGCTACGACTTGGCTTGTACGTGTCGAACTACCTTTTGAGTTGATTTGTTTCAACCCTCTTGATAAACCTATAGTTACTACCAAATTCTGTCTAAAATGTCCTCGATTGTTGAAGGTCGCGTCTTTTTGTTGATCTAATCTGTCTACCTTTATCACGGTTAGATATAATCTTAGGAATGGACCTGGTTATCTTCCAATCATGTTCGTTAGACTGTTCCAGAAAAACCATAGTCTTTCCTGTGGATGAGAATTCTAGATACTTGACGGCCAACCAAGCGCGAGCTCTATTGAAAGAAGGAGCTCAGGGATACATGCTGCTATCTTCTTTGAGAATCGAGATTGAGGCTGACTTGAGCACTATTCCGTAGTGAGGGAATTCTCGAAGTCTTTCCGGAAGAAGTGCACGGATTACCGCCAACTCGTGAGATAGAGTTTGCTATTGATCCGATGCGGGAGCTGGTCCCGTGTCTATAGCACCCTATCGGATGTCACCAACTGAAGTGGTAGAGCTTAAGAAACAATTTGGAAGAGCTTTTGGAGAAACAGATTCGTCCAGGACCAAGTGTATCACCTTGGGAGCGCTTGTGTTATTAGTTAGGAAAAAGGACGGTACTTCAAGATTGTGCGTGGACTACAAGCAATTGAACAAGTTGACGATCAAGAACAAGATATCCTCTCCCGAGAATTGACGATTTGATGGACCAAGCGAAGGGAGCAGCGGTGTTTTCGAAGATCGATTTGAGATCCGGGTATCATCAGATAAGAGTGAAAACAGAGGATATACCCAAGACTGCTTTTCGTGCCGATACGGTCATTACGAGTATCTTGTGATGCCGTTTGGCGTGACGAATGCACCTGCTATCTTCATGGACTACATGAACCGCATCTTTCGTCCGTACTTGGATAGGTTTGTTGTCGTCTTCATTGATGACATCCTGATATATTCTCAGAATCAGGAGGATCATGCTGAACATCTCAGCATAGTTCTTCAAATTTTGAAGGAGAAAGAGCTGTATGCAAAACTATCGAAGTGTGAGTTTTGGCTTGACGAAGTGAAGTTTTTGGGCCATGTGATCTCAAAGGAAGGAATCGCAGTGGATCCGTCAAAAGTAGAAGCAGTGTTACAATGGGAACAGCCAAAGTCTGTAACGGAGGTTCGTAGCTTCGTGGGCTTAGCTGGATATTACAGGAGATTCATTGAAGGATTTTCCAAAATTGCTGGACCGCTCACCCAGTTGACAAAGAAGAATCAGACTTTTGAATGGACCGATAGCTGCGAGCGGAGTTTCCAAGAATTGAAGGAACGACTCACTACTTCACCAATATTGGTATTACCTGATTCGAATGAGCCATTCGAGGTGTATTGTGATGCTTCGTATCAAGGATTGGGATCTGTCCTTATGCAACACGAGAAAAGTGGTGGCCTATGCTTCGCGACTATTGCGAGTGCACGAGAAGAACTACCCAACACACGATTTAGAGTTGGCAGCTGTGGTCTTTGCTCTAAAGATATGGAGACATTTCCTTTATGGAGCAACGTTCAACGTCTTCAGTGACCACAAGAGCTTGAAATACTTATATGATCAGAAGGAGCTGAATATGAGACAGCGGAGATGGCTAGAATTCCTGAAGGATTACGACTTTCAATTATTGTATCATCCTGGTAAGGCAAATGTCGTGGCTGACGCTTTAAGTAGAAAGACTATCAGTTTTTCTGCTTTGATGATCAAGGAAAAGGAACTCATCGAACAATTTAGAGATGTGTGGTCATTTGTAGAGTTGAAACCGGGAGAAATTTGCATGAATATGGTTACCATCTCAAGCGAGCTGATGGAAGATATCCGGGAAAAGCAGAAAGTCGATGAATTTTTGCAAGAAGTGCGAGAGCTGATAAAGCAAGGCAAAGAAACAGAGTTCAAAGAAGGAACGGATGGAATTCTAAGATTTTGGGAAAGAATTTGTATTCCTCGTGACCAAGAGCTTAGACAATATATTGTGGATCACGCTCACACGAGCAAGCTGAATATGCACCTGGGCATAACAAAGATGTACCAGGATTTGAAGAAGTTGTTTTGGTGGCATGGATTGAAAAGTGACGTTACTAGATGTGTATCGACTTGCCTAGTCTGTCGAGAAAGCAAAAGTGGAACACCAACGACCTCTTTGGATTCTTTGCAACCATTGTCTATTCCCGAATGGAAATGGGACAGACATTGCAATGGATTTCGTTGTGGGGTTACCTAAGACAAGAATAGGACATGACTCGATATGGGTAATAGTTGACCGACTTACAAAGTCTGCTCATTTCCTCCCGATTAACATAAGGTACAGTTTGAGAAAGACCCGACTGTATATTGGAGAAATTGTCAGACTGCATGGTATACCTACGAGTATAGTTTCGGATAGAGATCCGAGGTTTACTTCAAAGTTTTGGCAGAGTTTCCAAGCATCATTGGGAACGAAATTGCGCCTAAGCTCGGCGTATCATCCGCAAACCGATGGTCAATCGGAAAGAACGATCCAATCTCTAGAAGATTTGCTTAGAGCTTGTACCATTGAGAACAGTGGAGGTTGGGATCGAGATCTTACCATTAATAGAGTTCACTTATAATAACGTTACCATTCGAGTATAGGGATGGCACCCTATGAAGCTCTATATGGAAGACGGTGTCGAACACCATTGTGTTGGTACCAAGACGGAGAGCGTCTTACGATTGGGCCAGATATTATTCAACAGACGACTGAGAAAGTTAAGATGATTCAAGAGAAGATGAAGACTGCTCAGAGCCGGAAAAAGAGTTATGCCGATAAGAGAAGGAAACCTCTTGAGTTCGAAGAAGGTGAGCACGTATTCTTGAAAGTCACACCCACGACTGGGGTCGGCCGAGCTTTGAAATCTAGAAAACTCACTCCAAAATTCCTTGGACCTTACCAAATTCTTCGCCGTGTAGGTCCAGTAGCTTACCAAATAGCCTTACCTCCCATTCTTTCAAACATACACAATGTTTTCCATGTGTCACAGATTTGTAAGTATTTGCCTGATCTAAGTCATGTGATAGCACCAGACACAGTACAGTTGAAAGAGAACTTAACTTATGAGGCACCTCCCGTGAGAATTGAGGATCGACGGATAAAGCAACTTCGAGGCAAGGAAATTCCATTAGTGAAGGTGATCTGGAATGAAGCAACTGGTGATGCTACTTGGGAATTAGAAGACAAGATAAAAGAGCAACATCCTGAATTGTTTTGAGGTATGTAAATTTCGAGGATGAAATTTCTTTTTAGTTGGGGAGTGTTGTAACATCCCAAAAACTGTTCATTCATTTATAAAATGTCATTTTATAATATTCTTGATTTTTAGGAATTTTTCTAGAATTTTACGGAAACGTTGAATATTTTAATATATTCCTCGTTTTGCGTGCACACTGGGCTGAGAATTTCTGAGACCAGTGTAACACTCCAGAAATTGATTATTTCATCATCAATAGTCATTTTTTAATATTTGTGATTTATGGGAATTTTTCTAGAATTTTACGGAAATGACGAATATTTTAATATATTCCTCGTTTTGCGTGAATACGGAACAGAGTCGTGAAAACGACTGTAACGTTTCAAAAACTGGAAAATAACATGACGAATAATCGTTTTACAATATTTGCAATTTTTGAGAATTTTCTGGGAATTTTTCGGGAACGATGAATATTTTAATATATTCCTCGTTTTGCGTGCGTACTGCGCGGAACTGAGAAAATGCGACATTTTCTCTGTGAATCTTGGACTATGGATAAGTCGACGGGGGATCTTACTAAACCCGAGACTTGACACAGTTTACGAGGTTCGCACCATTTTTCGAGAAATCTTAACAGATAAAATAAATTAATACAGCGAAAAATTCATCTGTCAGATTAATTAAATTTCGATTTCTGTCAACTGTAACTATTATCTATTGGATAATAGTGTGTAATAAAAATCCTATCACATTATCCTAATGCAATCTACTTTATGTCTAATCCATTCACTTTAATTCAAATTTAATATTAAATAATCAAAGCTTCTTTGAGAAGCTTTGACCAAATAATGACCCAAATGCCCTTAGCTTCCTTTGGAAGCCAAAAATTTGATCACACTCTCTCCCCTCTCACGTCTGCCTGCTGCTGCTGTTTGGGAAGGAAAAAAATTGGTTTTAATTAACCAAATATCACAATTACATCATTATCACCCAAAAACCTATTTTCCTATCTCATTTACGTTCTTCCTCTTCCATTTCCTTCTTCAACATTTCTTTCTTTTCTCTCCCACTCACCTCACGGCAGCCCACTCTCCCATTCCCCCAACCATTACAAAAACAACACTTGATCATACTTTCTTAATCTCCTACTCATTCTCTTCAACATTTGTGCTTGGAGTTTTCAAGAAAGCTTCCATCTTCAACCTCTTTTCAAGCTTTGAAGGTAAGCTTCCATGGCTGAAAATTTTCAGAATTTAACTCCATTTTCGTTTTTCATTTTCACCTTGATTTTATAGCTATTCTCTTCTTCATTTTCACACCATTACCTTGTCCTAATTCATGTTGCATTTTCTAGGGTTTTTGGAGCCAAAATCCGAAAATCAAAGGGTTCTTGGAAGTGTTCTTGGTTCTTCTTCTTGGTAAGAGGAAGATTAATCCCCCTCAACCTCTTTAGCAACTAGGGACCTTGTATTTGATTTTTGGAAGAAAAACCACATAGTGGTTATTCTTGAATGTGCTTGTAAATTTGCTTACTTGCTTGCTATCTTAGTTTAGCTTTGAGAAATGGATTGAATGGTTGTTTAATCATGTATGCTTGTGATTGGAATCCATGTTGGCTTGCTGAAAATTCTGGTTGCTGGACATGCATTGAGTGCCACGGTTTTGGGCCATTTTTGGTTGGAAAATGCATGGTGAATGATGCTTAATTTTTGATCAATGCATGCTTAATTAAATCAAGTGGTTAATGTTGGTTTAAGTGGAGTAAAATTCTGGTTGTGTGATCCTAAGTGTGTCACGGTTTTGGGCTGGAAAATGTGGGAAATTAAGTTAGAATTTTGATCAATGTAAAGCTTAATCAAGACAAGGAATTAAGGGCAAGTTAGGTGAACTAAAATCTAAAAATTTTGGCTAGAAGTTCCATGGTTCTTGGGGCTGTTTTGTGGGCTGAATTTGGATGGAATTTATGTCAAGAATGATGCTAGGTAAATTGAGTAAAGGAAGGACAAATTAATGAAAAGAAAATGGTAATCTAGTAACCCCTTGAGTGTCACGGTTATGAGGGCTTGAATGAGGGAAATGATGACTAAAATTGTGAGATACTAAGACTTGAGTTAATCAAGAAATTAAGTAAAGCTTAATAGAAGATAATTTGTAACATTAATTTTCATAATGAATTATGGTTAAGACTTAGGAAATAAGCAAGAATTGCAAGGTAATCATAGTGATTAAATAAATTGGATCAAGTAACACTTAAATGGGACTAATCATGTGAATATGACTTAATTGAGACCTTGGGAAGGCCACGGCCCCTAAGTGAGATTTGGGCTAAAATTCCATAACCCATAACTTGAATTACAAGTATTTAAAGAGTACAAGAAATTAAGGGTTTCATAAACCTTAATGAGCCAATGAGATAATTATTATAAGACTTGAGGTTACTAGAAGAAAAGCACAAGAGAGTGTGAAACTTGGAGAGTTTGGGAAATCCATAATGAACCTAAAATGTACTTTGAGAAACATCGGTTGACGATTGAGTCGGATGTAATTTGAGAAACATCTGGTTGACGATTGAGTCGGATGTACTTTGAGAAACATCTGGTTGACGATTGAGTCGGATGTACTTTGGGAAACATCTGGTTGACGATCGAGTCGGATGTACTTTGGATTTATTCCCACGGAGTAGGATATTGGGCGTCCATGCATATGCATCACATTGTCATACATTTATTTATTGATGCTGTTTTGTATACTATGAATGGTTGACTGCTCTTATTATTATGGACTGCCTGGATTTAACTGCCCGGATTTAACTGTCCGGATTTAACTGTCTGGATTTAACTGCCTGGATTTAACTGCCCGAATTTAACTGTCTGGATTTAATTGCCTGGATTTAACTGTCTGGATTTAACTGCCTGGATTTAACTGTTTGGATATTATGACTTATTCATATTCCCTGTCGATGATTGCCTGACTGGTTATCTGTTTAGAAATTTATTTATTGCCTTTACATGCTACGTGGGCGCTATGCGCATGGATTCGGTTCTTGGTTCTTTGTATTGGTATTGATGGTAGGATATCTTACCTCTTTTCGTATGCTATCTATTGTGCACTATTTGTATATACCTTATATTTGTCGAAGACGACGGCAAGGAGGTCGGTGCTACCGAACCTTCGAGCGGGTGGCCGTACCTCAACTAGCATCCGCTTGGAGATGGAGGCGCGCATGCACGGACTTACGGGCGACGTGCCGACCTTTTTTTGGGAGGGCCAAAATGCCGGCACATCAACCTCGGCTCCGATCGGCTGTGTGTACCTCGGCGACGTGTCTATTGCTCTAGCCTGGAGGCGACACGAGATGCCGGTTCTCACCGCCATATTCGACTACGCACGGAGTTCTATCTACCCATTCGCGAGATGTGGGGTTCTCGTTTCCACAACCCGCGTGAAGACTCATTTGATTCTACGAGCCTCGGGCCCCGTCCCGTGTCTCTGCTATTCCTATGGTGATTTCCTCTGATGATGAGGAAGATCCTGAGGAAGATCCCGAGGAAGTCCCTGAGGACGACCCCGAAGAGGACCCTGAAGAGGATCCTGACACGATTCCTCCTCATATGAGGGATTGACATCACTGGTAGCTACTGATGGCTGCCAGTCTTTTATTTTGGGGGCCTGATGTTATTTTGTCTTATGGGTTGTATATTTTGTTATTCTGGAGTAGTGTTGATATGTAAATCCATAGGCAGGTATAGTTTTGCTTTTTGGATTAATTTCAGGCTTGTAACTAAAACACCGTTATATTTAAGTATATGTATGTATGTCATTCAGGTGAAATTTCGTTTACTATTTTATTTTACGATAATTGATATTCCGCATTGTCATCGTTATTATAACAAAAAAAAATATATTGCTATTTTTACATATTAAGTATCAGGTAATTCAACCCTTAATTATTTAAACCGGGTCTTAAGTGATTAATTATTTAATTTCCGCATTTTATTTTATTTGACAAATGTGACGTTCCCTCCAGAAAAGGGGCGTTACAGAAACTCTTTTTTATCACTATAGGATCGATAATATAATCAACGATATAGAGAAAGTTTGAGGCTTTGGTTTCTCTCAACACTCAAGGAGTGAATATAAGCAAATACAATACAGAGGAGATTGAGTTACACACTACGATAATGATTCGAAAGAGTATTAGTGTGCTAAGAGAAGATTAGAAATGTTAACACAAGACTTCAGAAGAGGTGATCAATATAGTAGTGCTTCAACAACTCCAATCATCTAGTCTTCGACTATTTATACATTTTGAAAACTAGTGATGCACATAAAATACACTAAGAACAAGTGCACTATATCGCCAAGTAATATAAGACTTGAGTCCTAGTTATCGATCTCATGAGGAATAAATGATAATTACTAGATTCGTAAAATTCTTTGTTATCCAGACAATCAAAAGTGTATGAAGAAATTTAAGATAAAATCAAAAATCAAATAAAGAAAAAATAATGAACAATCAAACAAAGAATAGATATTCAATGAGAGAGAGACTAGGGCGCAAGGTTCACTTCAATCCAATTATTCAGATTTTCTTTCATTTATGATGTAAGGTAATTCATTTGCCAATATTCTCTTACCTACTATTGAATCGCAATGGTCATGAATGAAACAATATTCTATTCCTAAATTAAATCTCTTATTTGGTCATTTAGTTGAATTAATTAGGAATGCATTAAGCCTCAATTTAAGAGATGAACTAATATACATGTCAATTCCATTGGTAGGAAAATTTGATGTTTGGTCATTCACCAATCTAATCCTAAGCTTACCATATAGATCCACTTATTGAATGCGGATGGTCACCGGTCAAATAATGAATTAACACATGCCACAAATGATCAAATTATGACAAGAATGCAAGCAATATGATAGACCCTAAAAGAAATTACCTTAATCAAATTAGAAATCAAATCCAAATAATTAGGAAAACAAGATCCCCCATAGCCCTAGCTATGGGTTTAACTACTCATGTTCAATATAAACAAACCCATATCACAATACAAACCCATGGAAAGAAAACCCAAAGAAAGGAAAAAATTAGAGGGAAAGAGAAATCAAAACCTTTTTTACAGTGATTATGATCTTCTAGCCTTCATGAATCGAATCTTCCCTTTGAAGTCATCCTCCAAAGTCTGCTACAGCGAAACTACTCTTTCAGGATTAGAGATTTTCTGTGTGATGTGCAAAGTGTAAAGTCTATTGAATTATGGCGCAACTCCTCTATTTATGGAAAAGAACATGGTCTATTACACAACTAGTCCTAAGCGCTAGCTTCTGGGCGTTGAGTCACTTAAACGGATACATGTTGCATTGCCCGTTGCACACTCAGGAGCTTCCTTCCCAGCGCTCAGGCGCGAGTGCTGGGACACTGAAATTATGCTGCTGGATACGCTTCGAGCACTCAGGCACTCCAACACCAATGCTCAAGCGCTGGTCACCTGATGAAAAATTCCTATTTTCCTTGCTTCTTTGAAAGTCCAGTCTTTTTCATGTATAATTACTTGACAAAAACACACAAAACACATAATAAAAATACAATTAAATAATATTAAAAATGTAACAAAACTTACGAACAAAGTTCAATAAAAAATATAAAAAGAACATGAAAAATCAAAGAATTGAACCGTAAAAATATGACATATTAATGGTTCATCAACTCCCCCACACTTAAGCTGTGCATGTCCTCAAGCAAAGAATAGGAATCAATAACAAGATCAAACTCAACATCAAGAAACATGAATCAAGGGAAATTCCACAATTTAAAAAATTCAAGTTTAGCAATCAAATCCAATCAAGCAAGATCATTTAGCATTTAAAACAATTAGAGGCCTGAGTCTAGCTTGCACCTTTTCTCTTTACTAACCAATTGAGATAACTCATCTTTCCATTGTTCAAGTGTTTAAAGACAAAGAGATCACTCAAATTTCTCTTGAAAAATGCAATACCATACGCTTACTTATCAATCTTATCTCCATTTTAAGTTCACGTACAACACAAAAATTAAAAGGACTTCCTTTGGTTGTAACGAGGCCAAGGGTATAAAGAAAGGTAGAAAAAAGATAAATAAGGATAAAGAATGCTCATGGATAAATCAATACAAAGTATAATCAAGTTGAAAAGATGATAAATATAACATATTGCATAAAGTATAACAGATTTTCACTTTCAACCAAATATTATCATTGTTCTTTACCAACAAACTTCTTCTTTCTCTTTTTCTTTTTTTTTTAAATTTTTATTTCTTTCTTATTTTTATTATTTTTTATTTTCTTTTCAACCCTTGAAGACAAAAGCAACCTTTCAAGACTTTTTAATTAACACATCAGATGCTCTAAAGAATTCAACCTGATTATTCAATTGAGTATTCCAAAAAATTAATTTCAGGCTCAAATGGGGTAAATAAGAGATTATTTTATCAATACAACTCTGAAAGTTAAGAAAGAATAAAGCCTAATTGTCTTAATCATATTCAAGTATGTATATGAATCATTAAAGCCTCAACAAGATATCAAAGCAAGTTCCAATGCACATCAATGAGAAAACTCACTCTAGAGGGAAAAAATTGGATTTCATTTATGAAAAAATTCAATCATTAAAGCTTAAAACTCACTTTCTGGCTAAAGTTAATAAAGAGAACAAAAGTAAGCAGACATGACTAATTTCTAACTAAGATGCTAAATTTCACTTTGCTTCATTGAGAAAGATTGCTTCACATATTATCAGCTCATGAGTAATGAATTCCCTTTAAAAAATATCTCTATCAACTCAGAATAAATCAAGACATCAACACATAATTTCTGCTTAATTATCAGCAATATTCAAGTGCTTATCAATTTTATTTTTATTTTTGTCTGTTTTTATTTTTTCACAAAAATTGTAAAAGTACCCCCCACACTTAAGATAAACATTGTCCTTGTTACCCAAGTGACTTCTATACTCAAGAGAGGGGTGAATTGAGTAATTAAAAAATCTTTGAAAAACTTTTCACAAACACTTTAAAATGAAATGATTGAACAGGGAAGATAGAAAAAGTTATCACAAATTTAATAAGCCAATAAAAATGATTTAATTGAATATATATGAAATTAAAATGCAAATATAAAGAGAAGAGTTTAGAAAAGCAAACATTGAGATTTACCTTGGTTTAACCACCAACCACTTGTGACCTACGTCTAGTGCTCGAGCATCCACTCGAGATTTTCTTCACTATCAATGCAAGCTTTCAATAGGTGCTTGCTACCGTTACAAACCTGAGCACTCCTCATACCTTAGGATACCTCACCTTTGTGTTTGAGCCTCGACAGCAGGGATACCTTACCCTTGCAAATTTTCTGAAGGATACCTCACACTCATTATAATCAAAAGGGAATAGCAAAGGAAGAAACTCTCTCAAAGAGTGTGTATTACAACTTACTTATGAAGCTCTCTAAAAAATATCTCAAGAATTTCAAAACAGAGCAAAATATGAGGAAAATGTGAAACTCATATTAAGAGCAATAGAATGATATTTTTCAGTTGTTGTTCTTGTCAAAAGATGACCTAATAACATATATTTATAGTGTTCTCAAGAAAAGACCCGTTGGAGTAATTTATGGTCATAACAAAAGCCCAAAAATTGACCATTGTGCACTTTTAGCCGCAATGTAATCGATTACATTATTCTAGAAATCAATTCTGGGTTTTCTGGGCTGAGTGTAATCAATTACAAACCTCATGTAATCGATTACCAAGCCTTTGGAAACAATGTAATCGATTACAAAACTTCTGACTTTTGAGAAATGGTTTCCCGCATGTTTGTAATTGATTACCAGGCCTTTGTAATCGATTACAAGCTCTTAAAGAAGCTAAAAACTGATTACTAAGCCTAAGGATAAACTTATAAACATCCTTGAACCCATTCATGAGCCCAATTTAGCTTCGTAAACATTGAGATTTTAGAAAACTTGGATTGTTAAATAAATAAGCTTGTTTTTCATAAATCAAGACTTTAGAAAACCAATTAAAAAGAACTCTTTTTAGAAAAACATTAAGATAATTAAGAGAGCTTCTTACATTAACATTCTAAGTCCTAAAAACTATACTAGCTTTGTGTTGGTGTATGCCCTAGAGGCCAATACATTTTCTGTATTTACATACATTCTATTATGCTATTTTATATATGAGACATTTCATTTATTGTGTTCTTTTTGATAAACATAATAAAGTCCTTAGAATAGTAAGTTTGATGCCATAGGATATCAAGTGGATGACTTGATTGTGAGATCCTTTTGATTACAACACTATTCTTAAATGTCCCTAGTCAAGTATTATTATTAATTAGGACAACAATAATACATTGAGACTAGTATGTGCATAGACTGATGACCACATCTTCACATTAGTACACATTAGAGTAATGATGTACTGGATTGACCTACCATGGGAACGCTACATGGATCGTTACGTGAGTGCCATAAGCGATTCTTATAGTGACAATGGTGTCTGTGGTCCTTTGACCTGAAATCACTACGATTCCTACATGAGGAGTTGTGTGTTTTAATACCATTAAACGTCATCTGTAACAAGGTGATTATAAAGTTGGTTATTGGACATATCGCAAATCATGCAGAGGGATATGAGTGACCTAGATGGGATTTGTCACTCCTACATAACAGGAGCGATATCTTCGGGCCCCCTGATTGAGTGAGACTGCGAAATGCATGGTCATGCTCAAATGAGTCAATATGAGATATTGATCTCATTTGTTGTTACAAAGTCTACTGGAGTATATGAAAGATTAGACTATGCAAGGGTGACACATTTCATGCCTTGTGTTCAATCTAGATATCTTGACAAAGAGACTAAAAGACACGGAAACATTGGTCATGGAAAGGTTATGTCAAATCACTGACATTCTTATTACTTGGGTAGCAGCGATGTGTTGCTAGATACCGCTCACTACTTGTAATATTAAAATAAGTATTTTAATATTACTGCCAATGTAATAAGAACCTGCAGGGTCACACATATAGAGTAGACTAAAATTGGAGCAATGGATCCAAGTTGGACTCGGATTCAAATATGGGCCAGACTTATAACAGATGGGTCTAGGGTTGCACAGCTTACCTTGCTGCTGTTCACACTCACTTAAGGCAGTCACTATTATAAATAGTACTGCTAAGGGGCTTCTAAGATAACAAAATTTCAGAACCCTAGCCGCACCTATAGAAAAAGTGAGTGAGAGAGTGACAGGTTTCTTCTCTTCTCTTCGTAGCTAGCACTGTGTGAGAGAAGTGAGGCTCATCTTTTCGGACGTTGGACGTTTGTGAGTCTGTTCGTGTGGATACCGCAGAGACATCGTTTCTATCACGGTGTTAGTGATTCACACCCTTCCTTTTGATCACGCTTCAAGAGGTAAATCATTTAAAAACTTGGATTATGACTTTTTCGCATGGATCCTTGGTGAGAATCCCTATTTTTCACTGCGTGATGTATCTGCAATTCCCAACACTTTGTTGCCTTTAAACTTGGTCTTCAAGTTAGCTTTGTTATAATCAAAATTCGCATGATCGTCATGACATAAGCATTCACAGTTCTCAATGTGAAAGAAAAAGAAATAAAAGGGTAAAGAAAAGAATAACACAACCTAATGACAAATGATACAATGTCAGGCATAGAAGAAGCATAAGAGTTAGAGTTGCATCCAAATCTAAAAAATCACAAGATTTATTCCAAAACAAATGAATAGCAACTAGAAAATAACAATAAAAATAACAAAAATAATTAAAATGACAAATAAAAAGAAGTAACACTGGTTGCCTCCTATGAAGTGCTTGTTGAACGTCATTAACTCGACGTTGCCTTTTTCAGATAAATCAAGGTGGCTTAAAGTAAGAGAAATAGGATAACGCCTTCTTCTTTTCAAAGTAGTGCCTCCTTCTTTCGTCAATGACTTTGGAGGTGCCTTCAAAAGCATTTTGAGCTTGATATTGTAACACCCACTCCGAAAGGCATTACATTTTTGACTGACTCCTTTTCTAAAAAGAACTTTAACCAAGTTATAAAAGTTGATATCATAAAATACGATTTTTAAAATTTCTTTTTAACGAATAATATAAGATGACCGAAATAAATAAAAGACTCAAGTCATAAGAACTGAATAGAGGGTTTTTCATAAAACAAGGTTTACTACATCTTTATGTACATCATCTCATGTTCTAAAAGCATAATATTTAAGTACTCCAAAAGTAAATATATACATATAACTACCAAATGAAGACTGAGCCTAGTCCAAGTCCAAACACCTGAAGAACTAGGTTCTGCACCTGATCTTCATTTAGATCCCCCTCGGGATCCCCTGCAGACAAAGCCCCCAGTCAGGGCATGACACTACGGGTGAGAGTTCGAGTAGTCGACTCCACAGAGTCCTCCCTAGAGGAACCTCTCCAATCATCCCAAAGCTCTCCAAGGGGCATGTAGAATTCTAAGTAAACAACTGCATCTATAGTAAATGTAGCCACCTCTTTCCGGGTCCTACTCCAAAGCAAAGTGACATCTCCGTCATACCGAATGTGCCCCGTGTCCCACTGAACACTCTATGCTTCGATGCCCCTATGAAAACTGTAGCCTAGTGAAACCTCGCGGATCTTGCCTTGCCGCCATCACGGTCTATTCCATCATAAGTACAAAAAAAGAGACAAACATAATAATACAATAGAAGAGGTGAGATCCCTTACATCAATACCATTATGGTAGCAAAAAACATAATGAAAGACAATAATGCCTTTCATATAAAATGATATCAATAAATGACAAATATAATCATATTAACACGGGATATGAAAAATCTACAGATATAGTCATGTTATCAACTAACATATGATTCAGTAAGGTACATCAAAATACATAAACACAGACCACACCACAACAAGATGTACGTAAACTATGCATATGCACGATGTGTATGCTGACCATCCTTATGTACAATGTAACCAGTTCCTACTCCATGGAGCTAAGATTCAGAGATGAATGTTCCAGAAGATTAGTCCCCCCTCAAAAGACAGTCTACACCAGACCACGAAAAGGATAGTGCTTGTCGGGTCCTTATCGTGCATTGCAATAGTGTCCACGGCCAGGGTTATACAATATGACAACAGGTCACTAAGTGGATCACCTCGCCCGGACACCCCCTAAGATCCATCATGGATCGCACTTATCCTGTAAGTTCTTGTTCACTCCTAGGCACAAAAGCTGACTGTATTTTGTTCAATGCATGAATAATGAAATCAAACCACCGTTATACCATTCCCAATGGTATTAAAGCAACCGCTCATACAATTGTCCAATACCATTAGTATCAATAATATTATGTAATCATCCATACAATTACATAATACCAATGATTCACCCGGGTCCAGCACTTCGGCCCAAGGCACAATGCCAAATTCACAATTCACTTGGGTCCAGTACGTCGGCCCAAAAGCACAAGGCTAAATTCACAATCCATTTGGGTCCAGTACGTCAGCCCAAAAGCACAATATTAATGCATGCTTTCACAAAATATTTCAATCGTGCGAATTCAAGAGTTATCACTATCAATTCACTTGAAGTATTCTTACAAATTCCTTTAGCATATAGAACCATTGTTTCCCCATTAAACTTTAATTGTAACACTTTCAAGAAAAAAGGTAGAAATAATCCTAATCACTAAACTCTTCTAACCAAGTTCCTCGAGTGACCTTTCCTCATATCGTTCACTAAAATTTAAAATGAAACTACATCATCTTAACCTCACAATTCTTTTTCTTTTCCTCTAAGTCTTTCAAGTTTTCACTTGTTCCTTTCTCAAGCTTATTTTTCCTCTCAAAACCAAAAATTACTTTTTTGCTAAAAGATAAATTTATTATTTTCTATTCTTATCTTATGAATCCTTAATTAATCTTTTTTTTTCAATTATCAAGTTAACTAGATTCACCACTAATAAATCATTTTTCATTATTCCAATTATCCCCAAAATTATTTTCATTATCTTCTCTCTTACTTATAGATCCTTTAACCCTAATTTGTCTTCCAATCCATCTAAACCATATTCTCTAATGTTCTTTCTAAAACTTTCCTTATTCAACTTCTAAGTAAGATTCCTTTCCATCCTAATTACTCTTCCATCCCATTATCAAATATTTTAGGTCTCCAATTCACTCTTTCATCCAATTTCTAATATCATTGCCAAAATCAATTCTTTTCAATGGTAAAAACTTGTTTCTTTCCTCTTTCAACTTGTAACCTCATGAATCATATTTTGTCACCTAATCATTTAAGTCCTTAATTAATAAATATTTTTCTCATGGATATCCCTTCCTAGGCCAAGAAGGCCGTGAGCCTCAAGAGATCAAGGAGACCAAAAATCATTCTTTTACAACATAATTATAGCATGCCACATATTTTAATCATCACAATTAATTAAGTTCATGCTTACTATCAAAATCACATCATCACATTTATCTATTGAGCCATCATAATCATCTCTTACATACAATAACATCATATAATCATACAAAATCAAACAACCATAAATCAAAAGTCACACAATCGAGTGGATGAATCCTCATGTGGACTCTCCACTCCTAACACAACCATTCGTTTCTCACCACCATGAGTGGTTGATGAGGTTAATCTCCCTCTTACCTTAAGTGTAGCCTCCTAGCTCCTTATATGTCCTTGTGCAGTAAACTTTCTCCACCAAGAGGTTCTTAGAATCAAAGCAAACACATAAGAATTAATATCTAGGGCTTGAATAAGATTACCATAGATCAAAGTATGGATTTACACCCTTTATAATGAAGTAAGATAGAAAGTTCAATAACTTTACCTTAAGACTTTTAAACTTGAGATTTGAAGCAAGCTCAAAGAAATGCTTGAAGATGGATGAACTAGAGATTGATTTCCACACAAAAGTGTCTTAGAATGAGGTATAGATTCAAGATCTAAGATTATCTTGAATTATAGAAGGTTGGGTGATGGATTTTGGGGTTTGGCCGTGTCCTATGAAGAAAAAGATGAAGGTGGAAGAATTTCACCATAAAGCTTTACAAACCCTAGCTTGGAAAAGCACTTGGGAAAAGTGATGAACAAGCCAAAATCTTCACTCCAAATGATCTTAGAAGGAAGTGCAGATTCTAGAATGTAGATGAGTGAAATCAAAGAAAATGAGATGGTGGGTTTGGTGAAAGTAGCCGTGAGGTAGGGAGAGAAAAAGAAAGAAGAAAATGAGAGAAAACCAAGATCTTCACACCAAATGGCCTTTGGAAAGAATATTAATTCAAGAAATATGGTTTGTTAGTAGTTTAGAAGATGAGATGGTGGAGCTATGGTGGTGGTCGTGAGGTTGGAGAGGAGAGGAAGAAGACAAAATGCGATAGAAAATGGGAGAAAAGGAGAAGTTGAGAGAGAAAGGAAGAGTAGAGAGAAAAAGTGATAGAAACTTTTGAAAATGTGAAAGGTGAAAGCTTTTGTGAAAAGATGACAACCTTGTCATCTTTTTCTCCTCCAAAATCGTGCACCCTTAAGAGAAGTAGCAAGGCTTCCTTTGCAAGCTTCTCCCAAAACTTTCTTGAGAAGCTTCTCACCTTTTTCCAAAAAGTCAAATCATGATGTCATGTAGTGATGTCACTTAGATAATATCACAAAAGTGACTAAATAGAAATAATCTACTAGATTTTTATTACAAGTTTTTACCCAATGGATAAAAGTTATAGTTTATAACGTCGATATCTATTGTCTAATGAATAATATAGTGTACCCAAATTTTTATCCGTCAGATAAAATCTCAAAAAATAAAAACTTCGTAAACTGTGTCTGGCATTAGGTTTAGTAAGATCCCCTGTCATCGCTTCCACAGTCCAAGGTTTTTCGGCCTCGGGGAAATATTTCATTTTCCCTGCCCCTCTTAGTACGCAAGTAAATTGAGAAATATATTAAAATAATCAAACAATTCAAATAATTCTAAAAAACTTCATAAAAATCACAAATATTATAAAATGAGTATATATTATAAAACAAGCAATTTTTGGGGCGTTATAGATATGGACTTGGTTGCTCTAGAAGTGCCTTAGCGCAAGAGATCTCGCTAAACCATGGTGGTTTCAGTCGATCAACAGATGAAGGCCAATTTGTGAAGGAGCATGGATCATAGGAGGACCTTTATCTATTTCAATAACTTAAGTTTTCAAAAGATCAACATCAACATTATATGATGGCGGGGGGTCTTTGATGGCTAAGGTTTCCTACTTCTTAGCTTAAACAATATTGATAGGGGTATGAAGATTTGACATTAGGGAAGATTTAGCTTCCCTAAAGACATTGATGGTCACATAATCTCCATCCACTCTCAAGATGAGCTCAGCCCGAGGTACATCAATCACAACTCTTGAATTGACTAGAAATGGTATTCCAAGAATGAGAGGAATATCAGTGTCATCTTTATCTATATCCAGCACCACAAAATCAAATGGGAAAATGAATTTGTCCACCTTCACCAAAACATCCTCCACCACACCACAAGGGTAAGTGATGGATCTATCAGCCAACAGTAGTGAAATGTTAGTGGCCTTTGGTTCCTGCATTCCTAATTTCTTAAAAACTGAAAAAGACATCAAATTAATACTAGCACCCAAATTACACAATGTCTTCTCAAAATAAGAATTACTAATAAAGAAAGGAATAGTAAAATTCCTTGGATCTTTTAATTTTGGAGATAACTTTTTTAAAAGGATGGCCGAACACTCCTCATTAAGACATATCATCTCAAATTCCTCAAGCTTGCATTCTTTTGTAAGTATTTCCTTCAAGAATTTGGCATACTTGGGCATTTAAGAGATGGCTTCAACGAACGGAATATTAATTTGCAATTTCTTGAACATATCCAAGAATTTAGCTAATTCCTTATCCAGCTAATTGTTCTTTAGCCTTTGAGGGAATGAGATCTTAGCATATGGTGATAGTTCATATATTGTGCGTTGCTCACAATCCTTCTTCGCTCTCTGCCACTTTGGTTCTTTCTTCTCAACCTCTCCTGATTTACTGACATCTTAAATTGAGACATTTTTAGTAAGAACATCAATTTTCTTGGTCTTAATTCTTGACGAGCTAAGTGCTTCATTTGTCGTCTTATCTTTCATTTTTGCTAACTCATCAAAAGTATCTTTGTACTATGGCATTTCCTTCTTCTGGGAGGACTCCTCTAGTTCCTTACCATTTCTCAGGGTAATTGCATTGACCTGTTCCTTTGGATTAAGGTCAATAGTTCCAGGCAATGTCCCAAGTGCCCTTGCTATCATTAAGATAGCCAACTGACTAATTTGAGTCTCCATGCTCTTCATTATGACATCTGAATTCTGCATGTACTTCATTACGGAATCTTCAAAGCATGGCTTCTCTGTAGGTGCTTGGAAACCTAGAGGTGGCTGTTGTAACATCCTAATACTGATACCCTAATTTATCTGACACATACCTAGATAAACAGTACCAGCCATGCTACTTCTAACTTAATCATCAACTAATCCATAACATTTAAACAAATAATTATGGAGAGCCATCACTAAAATTTATATATATATACAACATTATACATACAAGTTTTAGATTCTCAAAGCAAATATAAATAAATACATAAGCTTTGAACTAAAAAAATAAAAAAAAAAATAAACTCTTCTCGTTCTTCTGTTACTTCTTCTTTTTACCCTCTTGTAGGGCCTTGACCTGCTAACCATGAAACATAACATGGTGAGAATATAAAGATTCACTGTAATAATATATATCTCTTGGTACTAAAACATATATACACAAATGTACATTTATAAATTAAAACTCATATATTTACTTTCGATATTAAACAAATGTCTACACAAATGTAAAATATCAAAAGTTCTTTCATGCCTTAACTTTACTCTTTAAAGCGGGCATACTACACTTACTCATCCTTAGCTTGACATAGGATATGTTCATCTTTAGTATGACATAGAATATACTGATCCTTGGCCTAGCATAGGACATACTCATCCATAGCCTAGTGTAGGATATATTGATCCACAGTATAGCATAGGACATACTCATCCAAATCCTAGTGTAGGATATATTGATTCATAGCCTAGCATAAGATATACTCATCCATAGCCTAGCTCAAGATATACTAATTCATAGCCTAGCATAGGATATACTCATCCATAGCCTAGCTCAAGACTTTCTTTAGTTTGCTGCTTAACTTAGGACTTTCTCTAGTCCACTGCCTAGCTTAGGACTTCCTCTAGCCCACTGCCAAGCTTAGGACTTTCTCTAGTCCACCGCCTAGCATAGGACTTTCTCTAGTCCACCGCCTAGCTTAGGACTTCCTCTAGTCCACCGCCTAGCTTAGGACTTTCTCTAGTCCACTGCCTAGCTTAGGACTTTCTCTAGTCCACTGCCTAACTTAGGACTTTCTCTAGTCTACCGCCTAGCTTAGGACTTTCTAGTCCATCACCTAGCTTACAACTTTCTCTAATCCACTGCCTAGTTTACGACTTTCTCTAGTCCACCGCCTAGCTTAGGACTTCTCTTAGTCCACCACCTGGCTTAGGACTTTCTCTAGTCCACCATCTAGTTTAGGACTTTCTCTAGTCCACCGCCTAGCTTAGGACTTTCTCTAGTCCACCGCCTAGTTTAGGACTTTCTCTAGTCCACCGCCTAGTTTAGGACTTCTCTTAGTACACCGCCTAGCTTAGGACTTTCTTTAGTCCACCGCCTAGCTTAGGACTTCTCTTAGTCCACCGCCTAGCTTAGGACTTTCTCTTGTGAGCTTCCTCTAGAGTCCTTTCTCTGATGCTTGACTGTCTTGGAACACAAAGTTTACTTCTAAACTTCGTCATTCCATCCTCATTCATAACAACGTCCTTTTGGGTTCCTAAGAGGATCTGCTCACTAATGTCCCTTAAAGCTTTATCCTTCTTATGAGTTTCTAAAATATGAGTCCTTAAGTCACTACTATGCTTACTCTGCTTACTATAAAACTATGCGGCATTATAGTCACTATGAGACTCAAATTTCTAAAAATTTCTAGAAGTTCACTCTCTTGGACCATCATCGGGACGCATATAGGACTTTCCTACTGAGTGTATCAGCCATTGCAGTGGCTTTACCCGGTTGATACTATAACTCAAATTCATGATTCTTTAATCATAACTGAGTTCTGCTTAGCATTTCATCCATGATCTCTATCTCATGTTCAGCTTCTTCTGATCTAACAAGTGTTGCTAACTCGTATGATCACCGAACATCTTATCTAACTTAACTTGTACCATACCTATAAAGAGTTCTATTTCTCTCTTAGTTAGTACTTAATTACTTTCATAGGAAATACCTCTGGATGTCTTCTTATCATAGATATATTTCCTAAGACTTACTTAACTTCCACATTCGAGGAGAAAAAGGAAAATAAATCCTTAAGCCTCCTTTACTAAGGAGTTGTTCACTTGTTTTACTCTCAAAACATATACTCGAAAGAAATAAGCACAGAAGAATCATTAGATATAAACCTCAATGCCTTATCTGATTAATACAAAACCATGTCTAGTCTAACGTCCATGTTAAGGAAAGATAAACTAATAAGATTCACACAAGACATCTTACCTTCTATCTTTGCGTAACAATCCAAACTTACTAAGGAAGTTGTGACTAGCTTTCCTGTTAGTGTAGACAGGGATAAAATATGGGGAAACTCAAACATAGATAAATTTAATCTCTTTCTATTCTCATATGAAATCATGGAGTGGGGTACTCCTGAATCATATACTAAAACTTAGAGATTATCTTTAACTATGTTCTTACCTCATATGAAACCAAGAGTTTGGGCTGCCTCCTTACCATTCAAAGTATATACTCTTACTCTAGCTTGAGGTTAGGCACTACCTCTACTTCTATGCACACTTAATTAAAAGTGCTCTGGTTAGCCTGAAGTATAACATACTCTTTGGCCAACTTAAACTTGGTCTGCTATCATGTTAACTTCCACATCTATCACACTTTGGTCCCTTCACCTTTACGTAAGTTCACTTATGTCCATGTAACAGCCTCCCTCTACTTCTAAGGGGCTGTTAACATTTATTCAAGTATTGTCTGGCATTGGCATAACATTCATTTCTTAACTTCAGTCTACAACCCTTCCTAGGAATCAAACCCGAGACCAAGGCCTTTTGTTTCCTTTAAAGGGAACGCCTCTCACCAGTTGGGCTGGCGCCTTTTTAATGTAACATCCAAGCTCACCTGGCGGTGTCCTTCTACTCAGGTATTGTACACCTATGGGTCGGATATTCAATCCCACTTTCATGCTGCAGCACTTCCTAGGATTGAACCCGTGTCCCAAGGGTCTTTACATTCTTTGCGGAATCGCCTCTCACCAGTTGAGCTGCAGCTCAACTGATCTTTTATCTTGAGGATGACTAGGTCTAGAAGCACACTTCTTATACCTATCATCCTCTCAGTTCCTCTAGTGAGAACCTTGCAACTTTTATTCCACTTGAGGTTAGTCGTAGGGACCCTCAACTATTTTCTTTGATTGGTACTAACAGCACCATTCTGCCTTTCTTGATCAATAGAAAATAAGCCTCTCTTTGCTTGTTTCGACCAATCAAAACTATACTAATCGAATAACTCTTATAGTATACTCGATTAACCTTGAACTCTTGCCAAATGAATAGCTTTTTTTGTCTACTCAATTAGTTTAACGTACTAGTCTGTAATCGCCTATCCGAATAGTTCTCCATCTATTCGATCACCTTCAAAAGTACATTATTCTGAATTACCACTCTAGTCTGATTCGAAAAGAATATTGCATGAGGACAAACTGACAACTTCCAGAACAATGACTTTCTTACTCTTTCACTTCTCTACCAATCCTTTATTCTACAAGTATCTAATGACACCATAACTCACGTAGAAAAGGGTTGGAAACTCAACTTCCCTTATTCATGTTTCACTTCGAGTACCATAAAGAACTCGATACTATCCATCCTTTGCCAGCCTTCACCAATAAAGAATGATGAGCATAGAAAAATGAACATCACAATCCCTTAACTTCGAGTTCTATAGGTTAAAGTTCGATTCTGTCACTCACTCTGTACTTATTGCTTACTTCTTTAAACTTAGCCATAACTGGCCTACCAATATGCCACGTTGTTCAGGTCTTGAGAACTCTATCTTCTTGGCATCCTGCTCACCAAAACTCTCAGGTCATCTGAATAAACCTCAACTATGAGGATTTTCTTTGTTCTCTTAAGCCACTTCCACTTACTCCCAACGGGTCTTACTTACCCTTGCAGGATGTAGGATTGACCTTTCTAAACTTTGAGAGATTTGAGGAGTTTTAATTTTTTTTTACTACCACCGCTTCATACACTGACTGTCCTAGTGGTACTAGCTGCTGAGACAAAATTACTTTTATCCATTCTGAAACTTTCCTTGCGATAGCAATTTGCTTCCTCTTAGCAGTTGCCATCTCTGAGAACTTCTTCATCTATTATAGCAGAACCTTTACTAGAAGAATCTCTAATTCTCCTAGTTTGCCTTGGTGAAGTAATAGTTCCCTATACACACTACGTGTGATAGTGACCATTAATATTCAACCTAAGGTTTATCATGCAATTCCTATCCACATATCTCTTTTATGGGACAAGAAATGCACAACTCTTAGCTGAAAAACTCTAAACTTGGTTAAACTTAGTCAATCCATACCCCGACTCACAGGATGAACTGCTCTGATACCATAATATAACATCCTAATACTGATACCCTAGTATATCTGACATATACCTGGATAAACAATACCAGCCATGTTACTTCTAACTTAATCATCAACTAATCTATAACATTAAACAAATAATTATGGAGAGTCATCACTAAAAGTTATACATATATACAATATTATACATACAAGTTTTAGATTCTCAAAGCAAATATAAATAAATACATAAGCTTTGAACTGAAAATATAAAAAAAAAAATTAAACTCTTCTAGTTCTTCTGTTACTTCATCTTCTTACCCTCTTATAGGGCCTAGACTTCCTAACCATGAAACATAACAGAGTGAGAATATAAAGATTCTCAGTAATAATGTATATCTCTTAGTACTAAAACAAATGTACACAAAGGTACATTTATAAATTAAAACTCATATATTTACTTTCGATATTAAACAAATGTCTACACAAATTTAAAATATCAAAAGTTCTCTTATGCCTCAACTTTACACTTTAAAGCGGGCATACTATACTTACTCATCCTTAGCCTGACATAGGATGTGTTCATCTTTAGTCTGGCATAGAATATATTGCTCCATGGCCTAGCATAGGATACACTCATCCTTAGCCTAGCGTAGGATATATTGATTCATAGCCTAGGATAAGATATACTCATCCATAGCCTAGCTCAGGATATACTAATTTATAGCCTAGCATAGGATATACTCATCCATAGCCTAGCTCAGGACTTTCTCTAGCCCACCGCCTAGCTTAGGACTTTCTCTAGCCCACCGCCTAGCTTAGGACTTTCTCTAGTCCACCGCCTAGCTTAGGACTTTCTCTAGTCTACCGCTTAGCTTAGGACTTCCTCTAGTCCATCGCCTAGCTTATGACTTCCTCTAGTCTACCGTCTAGCTTAGGACTTTCTCTAGTCCACCGCCTAGCTTAGGACTTCTCTTAGTCCACCGCCTAGCTTAGGAATTTCTTTAGTCTACTGCCTAGCTTAGGACTTCCTCTAGTCCACTGCCTAGCTTAGGACTTTCTCTAGTCCACCACCTAACTTAGGACTTCCTCTTGTCTACTGCCTAGCTTAGGACTTTCTTTAGTCCACCGCTTAGCTTAGGAATTCCTCTAGTCCACCGTCTAGCTTAGGACTTTCTCTAGTCCACCGCCTAGCTTAGGACTTCTCTTAGTCCACCACCTAGCTTAGGACTTTCTCTAGTCCATCGCCTAGCTTAGGACTTCCTCTACTCCACTGCCTAGCTTAGGACTTTCTCTAGTCCACTGCCTAGCTTAGGACTTCTCTTAGTCCGCCACCTAACTTAGGACTTTCTCTAGTCTAGCACCTAGCTTAGGACTTTCTCTATGGTTCAACCTCACTTAAGGGAACCAATTACTAGTATTCAACCTTATTGCATAAGGAAGCCAATTTACTAGCTATTTAGCCCTATGGCACCTAAATCTAACTATTAAAGAAGCTAATAATATTTATGGAGTTCAAACTATTCCAAAAAATACCTAAATTCTCACTTAAAAAGGTTGATTTTCACGGATACACCAAATGCACATCCTAACTTCTAGAATGCTAAAATTTCTACCACTTGAAGCCTTACATATTAGCTTTCAAATGCAACTAGAATCAGGTCAATCTGATGTCTGTAGCTCAAGTTAAGCAACAAAAACCACATGCTGTTCAAATGACCTATTTCGGCTGACTTATAGGTAAGTGTCGTGACCTCCCCTATTTTGTGCCGCGGTACCTTACTCTTGGGTTCCTGAAAATTGAAGATAGAGAGTGTAGTGTCGTGGCACCTCACTTTTTGTGCCGCGACACCCATGGAGAATTTTCATTTCTACAGAATTCTACAAAAACCTAGCTCGGGAGCCACTTTTTCAACCCATTTCAAAGGGTTTTCCACCTTTAACTTGATTTCTAATCATCTTATGATCCTCAAACACTAAACTTAACTCAATCAACTTAGATTATGATCAAAATCCATTAATCACAACCAAAATATCATCTTTTCCAAACCATTTCCAAGGTCCTCAATCATGAACCAAAATGGTTTAGATTGAGCCATAAATAACCATCTAACACTCACTAAATTAAAATTGTCCTAACTTAATCCTTGGAAACAAGAATCAAGATTAGAACATGGATTTGACTATCCAAACCCCTTTTATATTAAAAAATAACCCTCTTTGTTGCAAAGGAAACAAGAGGAAAAGATGAATAGAAATCCTCTACCTCTTATAGACACATGATCCTTGATGCATTGCTTTGGATCTTGCCTTGGATCCTCTTATTTTTCCTCTTCCCCTTTCTCTCTTCTCTCCTTTCTCTATTTTCTTTTCTATTTTTCTGCCTTCTGTAACTGTAGAGAAGGAGAGATAAAAGAGATAGGAACAAGGGCAATTTTATCATTTTGACATTTTGCTGTAACTTCTTGATATGTTAAGAACACTTAGATTTCACCAAATCAAGTTTTCTAACTTCCAACATATTTGAAATAAATCTTAAGATTAATAAAAAATCATGTTTCACTAATTTTCTATTTTTCCATATCTGCTGGGGTTCAATCTGGCATTAAATGACAACTAGTATGCCCAAAAATACTAAACGAACTCCGATTGCTCTCAAATTTTAACTGCACCATACTTAACTCATTTGTGACCTAGAAGCAAGTTATCCATACTTATTTCCCTAAACTTAGCCTTTTAAATCTATTTTTTGAGTTATTTTAGGCTACTTTTCACCTTCTGTGTTGCAACAAAGTGCCTAAACTAACTCAGTTTGTCACAAGACTAAACTGGCATGTTAAGCAAGTTTTAGGCTACCTTTGTAACCTGTTTACCAACCTAACATGTTACTGAGGGTGTTACAGCTGTGGAGCTCTCTGCTGATTCTACTGACAGTCTTATTGATTTCTCTATTTGAAATTAGAGTGGTCCCTTCAACCGGGATTGTACGTATTAGCATGTGGATTGTAATATTTCCAATTGGAATTACTAAAAAAATTTACTCCTTCAGGTTTGAGGGCAAATGGACTACTAACTTGGCAGTTTGTACTTATATAACCCTGTTCGCCACATGCTTCACAAATGATTGGTGGGGCTGCACTATTTGTTATCATCAAAGTCTCCTCATTCTTTGTCAATACTTTCAATTGACTCAAAATAGCAGTAGAGGAATTAATAGCATGTACACCAAGTTCCTCTTTTCCTTGCTTCTTTGAAGGCCCAGTCTTCTCTATGTGTAACTACCTGACAAAAACACACAAAACACACAATAAAAACACAATTAAGTAATATTAAAAATATAACAAAACTTATGAACAAAGGTCAATAAAAAATATAAAAAGAACATGAAAAATCAAAGAATTGAACTGTAAAAATATGACATATTGACGGTTCATCAACTCCCCCACACTTGAGCTTTGCTTGTCCTCAAGCAAAGAATAAGAATCAATAACAAGGTCAAACTCAACATCAAGAAACATGAATCAAGAGAAATTTCACAATTTAAAAAATTCAAGTTCAGCAATCAAATCCAATCAAGCAAGATCATTTAGCACTTAAAACAATTAGAGGCTTGAGTCTAGCTTGCACCTTTTCTCTTTACTAACCAATTGAGATCACTCATATTTTCATCACTCAAGTGTTTAACGACAAAGAGATCACTCAAATTTCCCTTGAAAAATGCAATACCATAGGCTTGCTTATCAATCTCATCTCCATTTTCAAGTTCACATACAACACAAAAATCAAAAGGACTTCCTTTGGTTGTAATGAGTTCAAGGGTATAAAGAAAGGTAGGAAAAAGATAAATAAGGATAAAGAATGCTCATGGATAAATCAATACAAAACAGAATCAGGTTGAAAAGATGATAAATGGAGCATATTGCATAAAAGTATAACAAATTTTTACTTTCAACCCAGTATTCTCTTTATTCCTTACCAACAAACTTCTTCTTTTTCTTTTTATTTTTTTTCATTTTTTATTTCTTTCTTTTTATTTATTTATTTATTATTTTCTTTTCAACCCTTGAAGACAAAAACAACCTTTTAAGACTTTTCAATCAACACATCAAATACTCCAAAGAATTCAACCTGATTATTCAATTGGGTATTCAAAGAAATCAATTTCAGGCTCAGATGGGGCAACTACGGGATTATTTTATCAATACAACTCTGAAAGTCAAGAAAGAATAAAGCCTATCTGCCTTAATCATATTCAAGTATGTATGTGAATTATTAAAGCCTCAATAAGATATCAAAGAAAGTTCTAGCGCACATCAATCAAAAGAAAACTCACTCCAGAGGGAAAAAATAGGATTTCATTTATGAAAAATTCAATCATTAAAGTTCAAAACTAACTTTCTGGCTAAAGTTAATATAAGACTTAAGTCTCAGTTATTGATTCCACGAGGAATAAATGATAATTACTAGATTCGTAAAACTCTTTATTATCCAGACAATCAAAAGTATATAAAGAAATTTAAGATAAAATTAGAAAACAAATAAAGAAAAATAATGAACAATCAAACAAAGAATAGATAATCAATGAGAGAGAGACTAGAACACAAGGTTCACTTGAATTCAATTATTCAGATTTTCTTTCATTTATAATGTAAGGTAATTCTTTTACCAATATTCTCTTACCTGCCATTGAATCCCAATGGTCATGGATGACACAATATTCTATTCTTAAATTAAGTTTCCCATTTGGTCATTTAGTTGAATTAATTAGGAATGTATTAAGCCTCAATTCAAGAGATAAACTAATATACTTGTCAATTCCATTAGTAGATAAATTGATGTTTGGTCATTCACCAATCTAATCCTAGGCTTATCATATAGATTCACTCATTGAATGCGGATGGTCACCGCTCAAACAATGAATTAACACATGCCAAAAGTGATTAAGTTATGAAAAGAATGCAAGCAATATGATAGATCCTAAAAGAAATTACCTTAATCAAATTAAAAATCAAACCCAAGTAATTAGGAAAACAAGATCCCCCATAGCCCTACCTATGGGTTTAGCTACTCATGTTCAATACAAATAAACTCATATCACAATACAAACCCATGGAAAGAAAACCCAAAGAAAGGGGAAAAGTAGAGGGAAAGAGAAATCAAAATCATTTTTACAGTGATTATGATCTTCTAGCCTTTAAGAATCAAATCCTCCCTTCGAAATCGTCCTCCAAAGTCTGCTACCACGAAACTACTCTCTCAGGATTATAGATTTTCTGTGTGATGTGCAAAGTGTAAAGTTTGTTGAATTGTGGTGCAACTCCCCTATTTATGGAAATTAGCATGGTCTGTTACGCAACCAGCGCCTAGGCGCTAGCTTCTAGGCACTTGGGCACTGAGTCACTTAAACAGACACGCGCTGCGTTGCACGTTATGCGCTCAGGCGCTGCCTTCCTAGCGCTTAGGCACTGGGACACTGAAGTTACGCTATTGGATATGCTTCGAGCACTTAGGCGCTCCAACACTAACGCTCAAGCGCTGGTTGCCTGATGAAAATTTTCTCTTTTCTTTGCTTCTTTGAAGGTCCAGTCTTCTCCATGTGCAATTACTTGACAAAACACACAAAACATATAATAAAAACACAATTAAACAATACTAAAAATATAACAAAACTTACGAACAAAGTTCAATGAAAAGTATAAAAAAGAACATGAAAAATCAAAGAATTGAATAGTAAAAATATGATATATTGACGTTTCATCAACTAGTCATTTGTCTTTTCATCCAATGGGTTCTGATTCATAATACACTAGCTGTTTTCTTGTCTTCTAGCGCTAATCAACTTTTGTAGCTTTGCATCAAGATTTTTATCCTTATTCAGTGATAGTGAGATAAGTTTAACTTTGAGTCTTTTGATCTTCAATCCTCTTACCTAGACTCTTCTTAACTTGATTTTTCTCACCATAAACTTAATACTTGGCTTTAAGACAAGGTTACTTCATGATAGGAGGACTGTTAGCCATGGCAACCATTACCCAAAAAGGGGGTGAATTGGGTAATTATAAATTTTAGTACAACTTTGACAAATTATGCATTTTGAATAACTCAATTAATAAATGCAGTAGAATAAGTTTAATAAATGCATAACTATTAGAGATTACTCAAATATAACTTGGGTTATAGGATAAATCAAGTAAATAGGCTAGATATCAAATTCAACTCAAACATATATAATTAAAGCACAAATATAAAGGAGATAGAGTTGAGAGAAGGAAATACTAAGATTTATCTTGATTCAGCCACCAACCATTTGTGGCCTACGTCCAGTCATCAAGTGAACCGCCTGAGATTTTCCACTAAACCTTTAAGCTTGAACGGGTGCTTGAAAACCTTTACAAATTTGAGCACTCAACACATTGGGATACCACACTTTTTGTGCTTGAGCCTCTACTTTTAAGGGATGCCTCACCCTTTACTATTCTTGAGGGATACCTCACACTCTTTTCAGATTAAACAAAGATGTAGATGATAGAAACTCTCTCAAAGAGTAGATAATACAAATTAAAGCACTATGGGTATCAAGGATTCACACTTTAAAGCTCAAAACAGAGTTTTGGAGAAATAGATAGTAAAAAATGAATTTAATGCTCAAGAGTGATTTTTAGATTATTCTCCAACATTTCTTTAATACCCAAATACTTGTATTTACAGCCCAATAATATTTAGAGTCGTTGGGTAAATTTTGGAAATGATTAATTATGAAAACTAGTCGTTTTATGACCGTTAGGAGCGTTTCTAGTTTGCAAATAACCGGTTAGGACTTTGTCCTAATCAGTTAGGGCCTTTAGATTTTGGCCTCTGTGAAAGCAAATAACCAGTTAGGCAAGCTGCCTAATCGGTTAGGAAAGCTGCCTAATCGGTTAGGCCTCTTTAAAAACATTTTTACGTGTGTTTTGAAAACACTACTAACCGGTTAAGAAAATTTCCTAATCGGTTAGGACATTGCAAATTTGGCCACTGAGAAATGAAATAACTAGTTAGGAACTTTTTCTAATCGGTTAGGACCATCATGTAATTGGTTAGAATATTGCAAAAGCGCTCTTAAGTTTTGCACTAACCGATTAGGTGAATTTCCTAATCGGTTAGGAGCTTTTGAAAACAGAAAAATGCTCCTTTTTATCATCCTAATTGGTTATGCCTATTTCCTAATCGGTTAGGCCATTTTAGAATGTGAAAATAGCTTCTGACAAGGTGAATAATTAGTTAGGGATAATTCTTAATCGGTTAGGACACTCTGATTTTGAAAACTGACTTTAAATGGTCATAATTTCTTCGTTTCTTATCCGTTTAAAGCGAATGACCACTCATTAGAAAGATCTTTGAGTCTATTTTCATATGAAATAAGTTTCAAATCAAAAATCAAAGTATTTTGAAATATATGATCAAAAGAGTAACCAAAGGTCAGTTTTATAAAACACAAACTTGACTATTTTTCATAGAAATGAACTACCATCATGACTAACTTTCCAAAAATAGTTTGTTGGACATTTAAACATTTTAGAAACACATTTAAAGATGTTTAAAACTAGTTTGAGTTTAGTGTGATCCCCATTTACTTTTACATAAGATCTAAGTCCTATAAGCTATTCTTGAAGATGTTGGACTTTATTTTTTGCCACCATCAATTCTTGATGTAATCCAAGCTTCCAAAGAAAATCTTCTCTTTAAGACTTGTGAATGCTTGGAATATTTTTTCATTCTCATTGTTCTTGAGTTGAGCATAGTTGTGCTCTTTTGCTTTCTTGTTGCAATGCTCACTCTTAGTACTTGGACTATCCTACAAAGTACTACTTACTTAAATAAACATAGTTAGTCCAAATTCATAATTCACTATCTTCATATGTATGATTCATAAATGTATAACTCTAATTAGTCTAACATGTATATAAGACTTTCATAGACACATCCAAATAAGATATTTATCAATTACTAATGGATATGCATAATATCGGATGCAACAAAGAACACATTGCACATTTTTATTTAAACAAAGTCCAATATAATATTAATTCATTTATAACTCATATAAAACATTATTGAATATATTATATGAAGTTACATATATCTCAATGCATGATTATTATGTGAAATATAAATAGATAAAGTACATAATCATACATGATACAATATATCTCATTAAGCACATTTATGTAACATGATCAATATTATTTTGTGATGCAATTGTCATCTATAAAGTACATCTATCAAGCATGAGCATCATTCTTTTTGTCTTGTATTTGTCATCATCAAAACTTAACATATTAAACTATTTGGGACAAACTTATTTCCACAAGGACTTGAACTTGTCTAAGCAGATTTTCAACCTTTCTTATGTTTGTATGTACTTCAAAATCAGAGATTTCATCTTCTGTATAAGTCAAAGGAACTCTTCTAAACTTCAGGAAAATTCAAAATTTATACGAGCAAAGGTTCCAAAGAATTGTTAGCATATTTTCACCTTAGAAGATTTTTGTACACTCGTACACTTTTTAAAATAATCAAAATGATAAGTAACAATATAAGTAAGTTTGTTAATCATCAAAACATGAGGTGCAAATACCATTAGAATGGCTTTAAAGCTAACATATACAACATTCTTGTGTGTGGTTCTAAAAGATAGAATTGAAGAATTAATTTAGAGTTGGGCATTTGGGAAAGTATGTTTATAGGAAGCGAGGGAGGAATAATGATCAGCCGAGAACAAATGATTTTGATGAAGGAAGTTCCAACCCAAGCAAAGATCATATAGAGAATAGGGAGAAAGTAGTGGTTGAGGATTGAAAGGATTTCCCAGGTCAAATTTAAGGAATCATATAAACACTATTTCATAAGGATTTGCGAGGGGATGGGAATCAAAGTCAACTATGAAGAACATCTATGAGCTGCACAATATGTTATAATGGTAAGATGTGTGCCAAACGGAGGAATAAGGTCAGCATCTCATGGATCAATCATTTCTTTTTCTTAAGAGGATTTTCGAGGTGTTAATAGAGATTGAGACCATCCAATAGTGATAGTTAAAAGGGTGTTTGTGGATCAAGGAAGCTTAATGGATATTCTATATTATAATGCTTTCAAAAGGTTATGCTTGCCTGAGTCCCAACTTAAACCTTTTACTAGGGGGCTGATAAGTTTTTCTGGTTAGGGAGTAAATGTTAAAGGGTATGCTAAGTTGAAGAAAACTTTTGGTACAGATCTGTATTTCAAAATAGTTGATGTTTAGTATTTAGTGATGGACTATTAGACTCCTTATAATGTGATCTTAGGTCGTCCTTCTCTCAATGCCTTAAGAGCAATTGTGTCAAAACTACACCTGGCCATGAAGTTCCTTATAATAGCCAATTTTGTTGGAGTTGTACATGTGGATCAAATAGAAGCTCGAGAATCTTACAATGGATGTGTGAGGATCAGAGAAGCAAAGAAGCCCATAAGATAGATTGAGAAGAGGCACTGGGTGAATTCCACGAAGTTGGACCATAAGGGAGAATTTGGGGAAGTAAGACCTCAACCAGATGGAGAATTAATCAACTTTCAATTAGGAGCAACTGAACAACAAGTTACGAAGATCAGTGGAAACCTATTAGAAGAGGAAGCACAAAGGTTGAAAGGATTACTCTTGAAGAATGCAAATTTGTTTGCATGGACTTCAACTGATGTGTCTGGGATTGATATTAAAGTTATGTGTCACAAGCTAGCTGTAGACCCAAAAGTTTGACCAATGGAAGATCAATGCTGAAAGACAAAGAGCAATTGAAGAAGAAACCCAAAATTTTTGAAAGTGAGCTTTATTAGGGAAATGCAGTATATAACGTGGCTGACAAATATAGTTATGGTGAAAAAGGCAAACGAGAAATAGAGAATGAGCATAGACTTTATCAATATTAATAAAGCTTGTCCAAAAGATTCTTATCCCCTTTCAAGCATTGATAGCTTGGTGGATGAAGCCTCAGGATACTAGTTTCTAAGCTTTATAGATATATATTCGGGATACAATTAGATCTGTAAGCACCCAAATGACTAGGATAAGATAATATTTATTACAGAGAATGACAATTATTTTTACAGGATGATGCCCTTTGAATTGAAGAATGCAGGAGTAACTTATCAAAGGTTAATGGACAAAGTTTCTAAAGCGTTGATTGGAAGAAGCTTTGAAGTTTAAGTAGATGATATGATAGTGAAAATTATTGTGTTGAAAGACCATTATAAAGACTGGGAAGAAGTTTTTCAATAGTTGAGAAAGTATAATATGCATTTAAACCCTGAAAAATGTGTAGTTAAGATACAAGCAAGAGAGTTTCTAGGTTTCATGTTGACAAACAGTAGGATTGAGGCTAATCCTTATAAGTGCAGAGCAATTTTGTAGATGAAAATCCCTTCGAATGTTAGGGAAGTTCAAAGATTGACTGATAGAATTGCCTCACTTTCATATTCATGTCTAAGTAAGGTTTTCTCGTTCTTCTAGGTTTTAAAGAAGATCAAGGAGTTTACATAGATAGAGGAGTATGAAAAAGCTTTCCATGAATTAAAGGTTTTCCTTTCGACTCCACCAATCCTTACTAGACCTGAGCATGGGAAAGACCTATTTTTATATTTGTCAGTGACAAAATGAGTGATCAGCTCTATGCTGATCAGGGAAGTTAGAAAGGAGCGAAAACCAATATATTCTGTTAGTAAAGTGTTATAAGGACCAGTGATATGGTACTAGAAGATTGAAAAGGTGGCACTCAACTTAGTAGTCTCGACAAGTAAACTTTGATCATATTTTCATAATCGCAAGATAATAGTAAGAACTGATTAACCTAGAAGGAAACTTTTGAAGAAACCATAATTAGTTGGACCAATGATTTCTTGATTGGTCAAACTGTCTGAGTTTGACATTCAATACCAACCAAGAGGATCGATCCGAGTTTATGGAGTGCCCCTAATTTCAGAAGAGGGTGCAAACCAATGGATTCTTTATGTAGATGGAGCTCCAACTATGAATGGTAGCTTAGTAAAAATTATATTGGAAGGACTTGAGGGCTTGGTAGTAGAACAATCGTTAAAGCTCAACTTTCTGGCAAGTAACAATTGAGCTGAATATGAAGCAATAATTGATGGTATGAATCTGGCTAGCTAGGAAAATGGGAGCAAGAAACTTGGCTGTGAGGAGTGATTCTCAATTGGTCATTCACCAAATAAACGGAGAGCACCAAATTAGAGATCCACAACTTATAAGATATCTCGACAGGGTGAAAATTTTGTTGAGAATTTTGAGACATTTCAGATTGAGCATATTGCTCAAGATTAGAACGCTAGTGCAGGTCATGATACCAACTGAACTTGGGGAAAATAGTTTTAGAAGAAAAATGTTTAATGAGTCACAAAATGAGGACCAACGGAAAATGGACTTGGACTTATTAGATGAAGACAGGAAAATGTCTCATCTTTCAAGCAGTTGTTAAAGGAAAAATATCTAGGAAATATAACACTAAGGTTATGATAAGGAGCTTTCAAGAAGGAGATTTGGTGATGAGAAGAGTATATATTGGTGGAAGATCTTCTGGTGATGGAAAGTTGGATCCTAATTGTAAAGGATCCTACTTGGTGATTAAGAAGACTCGGAAGGGAGCATGCATGCTTTCTGAGCTATCAGGAAAAAAATAACTCAACCATGAAATGCCTTTAATTTGAGCCAATATTACACTTAAGTATTAGATGTATAAAACCAATGATGTATTGGTTTTTTTTCCTAATGAAAGTTTTAATGAGGCACATCCATAAAAAAATAATAATAAGAGTTCACTATTTTTGTCTATGAGTGTTCTTATAGCTTTTACAATTATACTTTTTACAGTTACTCCTAAGACCCTCATCCCTCATATGACTGGGAAGCGATACCACTCCGTAAAACCCTCATTCCTAATATAATCTGGAAAAGCTACCACTTCGTAAAACTCTCATCCCTAATCTGGTCGAGAAAAGTTACTACTTCTAGAAACCTTATTATCCCTAATATGATCGGAAAGAGGTTCCACTCCATAAAACCCTCATCCCTAATACGATTAGGAAGAGGTACCACTCTATAAAACCCTCATCCTTAATATGATTGGGAAGAGGTACCACTCTTGAACCCTCATCCCTAATACGATCAGAAGAGGTAGCATTCTTAGAGCCCTCAAACCTAGTGATCGGGTGAGGTACTACTTTCAAAACTCTCGATCTTCTCATAAAAAATTCTACTCATCTGAAAATTAGACACTAAACTCATCCTTATTTTATCTGCTATAGTTCATATGATTTCATTCTTTCATTATAATTTTCATACTTGTTGATATTCTAATAAAGTACATACTCATTGAAATTTGAAAAATCTTATTAAGTGACATTAAATAATTGATTGGGGTTTATATCTACAAAGCATTTCATGAGCAAAAATTGAAATTTTTGTCGTTGCGAAATGATCAGAATGTTGATGATTGGAACTAGTCTTATATAATAGCAGGAAGATGTTAACTCACAAAAGCAAATGTGGATTGTCCTTAAAAATAAGCATTTTAGAGCAAGCACTTATCATGTCCAAACAACACAAGGAAGCGAAAAATAGCATAATGGCATAGCATAATATTAAGTGAATTTCAACAAAAACATAAAATGAACCAAGGGCATTTCCATAGTCTTCAACTGCATCTTGGTCCTGATAGGTAGAGGTGGCATGGAGATCAGTATTCTCTCGATCTCCAACCTGACCTTCCTCATTCTGATCATCAGCACCACTTGCACCTTGATCTTCCTCCTCAGTCTCATCACTGGAATCATAGTCAGAACTGATCAATTCCCCATCAACAACCTTTTTCAGTGGGCCACATACTTTGAAGTTAACTTTGGGGCACAAGTGTTCTACCTGTTCATTCCCCAATTCATCTTTAACTTCATGATTTGCTTTTCCCGATTCTTGAATCACATTGGCGTCTTCTTCTACCTTCTTCTTCAACTTATTAACACTCTCTGTTTGCTCACTATTGGATTGGCAAAGCTTCTCAGCTTCCTTCAGCAATTTCATTTTTTTTTCTCGACACCTGGAAGGTTTGAGGTAGTAGTCTGTAAAGCAACCACTTGTTCCTGGGATGTTCTAAGAGTCTCATCCAAAGCCCTAACTCGATTAGCCCAAGTCTCCAAGACACTAATATGCTTTTTTCAACTCTTCATTCTCTTTGAAGGTGGAAGCAACTGATCTGATCTTGTCTTCCAGAATGTTGATGTGATTCTTCATGGCTTGGAATTCCTTCCAGTTTACCCGAGAAATACTTGGATTACTTGACATCTTCAACCCATGGCTTTCAATCCAAAAGCTTAAACCTTCGTCGCCAATCTCTTTGTATTTTTCTAGATCTAAAAGACTCAAAAGATAATTACTCATAAAATGATTGGCAGGCCATCGAGTATCCCACATAGACTTAAGCTTTTCATTCAGATTTTGGAAAGAGGAAACATATTACCTTAATGCGTCTTCAACTAATTTAGGTCTCTCTAGAGGAAAATAAATTTCTCCTTTTCCTTTTTCAATAGCAGATTTAGTGGTTCCAATCGGGGGAGTAGGTTGTCCAGTTTTAGGAGAACGACCTGGGGAAGATTTACCACCTTGAACATCGGAACAGACTCAATCTCTAGTCTCTAGGTAAGGTTGAAGCATTGGTAATATCAAACACATTCTCTTGAGAATGGACTAGATTATCTTCAGGTCGAGATCGTTTGGCAGCTGATCCATAATTTTTGCCTCTCATGATTCAGTAGGATTGGGGCTTGGAACATGAGCAGATGTGGCAGCTCTTTTCTTTTTCTTTTGTCTTTGAAGAAGAACTTCCTCACCAAAAAGTTTAGGGGAGTCATATTTTCTGCAAAAGATATAAGTAGTGGTAAAAAAAGCAGAGTAAAGGCAATATAAAGTAAGATGAAGATATGATAAAAGTTAACTTTTTACCTATGAAAGTAATAGGCCAACCAATTTTCATTGTGTTCCAAATGAATAATCAAAGAGCAACAATATGCAGGAGACAGTTGATAACCTATCAATATCTCATTGGTCATCGGGGGAAAGGTCTTCCAATTTAAACTTCTGAGATTTCCTTGAGCCTTTCACCCAATAGAATGGAAATTTTGGTTTCCAATCAGGATTAAGCAAGGAAGGAAAAACCGTAAACATTGGTGTAACCCATAAACACCTAGATTTGAAATGCTTATACAAAGATTCAAACAGCTTAAGAATTCTTTTGCCACGATTCCAAGTGAAAGATATTATGCCTGGCTAGAATTAGCTACAACAGACGATTGAAAGAAGTAGAAGAATTTTTTGGTGGTTAGGGTAATGCATAGATAATTGCAGTGCAATTCAAAGCAACAAATAAAGGCCCAACTCTTAGCATACAATAGAGAAGGGGCAACGTTCATCTTAGAAAGGATACTAACTTCAAAATTTGAAAATGGAAGCTTTACCTCAATACGTGTAAAACATGTCTCATACATCATGAAACTTCTAATATTAGAAGTAGGAGGATGGGAAATGTAAACCCGATCGTCCTCAGGGCAAGGTTCGAGGACATGTTCTTCACCGGCTCCTTCATGAGCAACCCTTAGAGTGTGTTTGGAATGAATAAAAATAAGAAATGAATTGATTTGATTTGATTTGAATTGATTTGATTTGATTTAGAAATCAAATTTTGTGTTTAGAACTTTAAAAAAAAAAAAGATTTGAATTGATTTAGAAATCAAATTTTGTGTTTGGAATTCATTAAAATGAGAATTGATTTGATTTAATTTTATTATTTTACATTTTAACCCTTATGAGAAGTTGTTAGAGATAATTATTAAGGGTAAAATAGTATATTTATTTCAAATCAAATCAAATCCTAACAAATCCTATCAAATTTGATAGAATTTAAAAAACAAAAGGAATGAAATCCATAGGATTTTAAAAATCAAATCATTTCCTATTTTTTAACATTCCAAACACCAAATTTAATTAAATTTGATTTACAAATGAAATCATTTCTTATTTTTTTGCATTCCAAACACACTCTTAAAGTTGGATGGATCGCTTGAAAGGTTGGGACGTTAGTATAAGCCTACTGGTGTTTTAAGACATCCATGCTCACCTAATCATGCTCAGATAGTAATTTTTTTTGCTCCTTAACCACAACTTGGGAATTACCACTCATTTCAATCTCCCTATCAGAAAAAAACCATATAAGATCGGTATGGGTAGAAGAGTGATCGAAAGACATGTCAGAAAGATTAGATGAACTAATCCCTAAATCCCTTATAAGCTGATTAATCATGTGTGAGTATTGAAGTCATATATTAGTAAAGAATAGACAAGTTAAATGATATATAAGTAGAAAAGATTCATAAACCTATAATTTTAAAGTTGAGTCAAGATATAACGCCAGACTCACTACCATAGTTTTTCACTATAAAAATCTCCTCAGCTTTTGAGCTCCTCCCATGGCCCAACAATTACTAGTCCAAGAAATTTTTCAAGCAGTAAAATCAAAATCAAAATTAGGAAACCTAGAAGTAGTTTTGAAACTGCTACCTTTATGTTGATTTGTGTTCTTCCTAAAAGCTTTATTGGTATAAAGGGGAGTTCGAGGAGATAATTCCCCAATGATATTTAATGTAGAATCATCATCAGAATCATTCCTAATCTCCCTAATCAAAATCACTGGATTACCAAAAGAATGACATAAAATAAAAACTATACTAATGAATAGAAAACAAGTACCTCGACAAAGATTAGAACCTTTTGGGAATCAAAAGAATAATAAACCAAGAACCAAAGCGAATCAAAAGCACCAAGGATACGTTGCTGGCAAAGAAACAAAAGACGAAGAAATAGAAAAAAAAGGAGATGAAGTGAGTAGAAAATAAGATAAAAAAAATGAAACCTTAAGTTGAATAAATGTAGGAATAAAGAAGAATACTGTGAATGAATTGGAAACAGGAGAACACAAAGAGATGTCTTGAAGAAGTTTGCAGTGGTTTAAAAAAAAGTTCTATTTTTGGCGCTTCATATAGCAAGTTATATCATTGAAATTTTGATTTAGGAAAATAATGTTCTCATATCACTTTATATTTCATATCATTTTTTATTATACTTTTTAATGATTATGATTAAATGAAAGAAAGTGATGGAGAGAAAGTGACGTGATCAATGATACGAGAATAGTATAAAAAATGATATAAGATATGTTAGCCATGGCAACCATTACTCAAGAGGGGAGTGAATTGGGTAATTACAAATTTTAATACAATTTTGACAAATTATACATTTTGAATAACTCAATTAATAAATGCAGCGGAATAAGTCTAATAATGTATAACTATTGAGGATTACTCAAATACAACTTGGGATATATGATGAACTAAGTGAATAGGCTAGATATCAAGTTGTAGCAATCAAAACATCAAGATATGCAATAGATAAATATATTCCACCAAATACTGAATTTAAAGAGTGTAGGGAAGAGAGAATCAAACTCAAGAATTTATCTTGGTTCAGCCACCAACCACTTGTAGCCTACATCCAGTCTCCAAGCTTAACTTGAGATTTTCTTCACTATCTCCTAGACTTCACGGGTGCTAGGAAAACCTTTGTACATACAAGAGCACTCCTCACACCTTGGGATACCTCACCCTTGTGCTAGAGCCTCCAATTCTTTAAGCTTCACAGGTGCTTGATGACCTTTACAATCAAGAGCACTCACAACACCTTTGGGATACCTCACCCTTTGTGTTTGAGTCTCACTATAAGGGATGCCTCACCCTTTTCTCTCTTGAGGGATACCTCAGCCTCTTATAATGATTTTAAAGTGAATAGAAAGAATAGAAACTCTTATAAGAGTAGATATACAACTTGAAGAACAAAGAATGGATAATAAGAAAACTCTCTCAAGAGTGGATAATACAAGTTGAAGCTCAATGAGTATAAAGGATTCACACTCTAAAGCTCAAAATATGATTTTTATGATTCAAGGATCAATTCTAGTGTTCAAGAGTTGTATAAGCTTCATACCACACTTATATATAGAGCCCAAGTGATAAAATAGCCATTGGTAGTGTTTTATAATGATTTTCTATGAAAACTAGCCGTTTATAGCCGTTAGAAACGTTTCTGGGCACTTGGTAATCGATTACAAGCTTCATGTAATCGATTACAAGCTTTCTGGGCACTTTGTAATCGATTACATACTTTGTGTAATCGATTACACGGCTTCTGTCAATGTTGTAATCGATTACATGACTTGTGTAATCGATTACACAATTTCTAGTTTTGAAAACTGACTTTAAAAGGTCATAACTTCTTCATTTCTTATCCGATTAAAGCGAATGACCATTCATTGGAAAGATATTTGAGTCTATTTTCATATGAAAGAAGTTTTAGAACAAAAATCAAAGTATTTTGAAAGATATGATCAAAATAGTAACCAAAGATCAGATTTTCAAAACTCAAACTTTAATTGGTCATAACTTTTTCGTTTCCTATCCGTTTAAAGAAAATGACCACTCATTGGAAAGATATTTGAGTCTATTTTCATATGAAAAAAGTTTCAAAACAAAACTCAAAGTAGTTTGAAAGTTATGATCAAAAGAGTAACTAAAGGTTAGTTTTACAAAACATAAACTTTGCTATTTTTCATAGAAATGAACTACCACCATGACTAACTTTCCAAAAATAGTTTGTTGGGCAATTGAGAATATAAGAAACACTTTTAAAGATGTTAAAATATATTTTGACCTTAGTGTGAATCTCATTTACCTTTACACAATATCTAAGTCCTATAAGCTATTCTTGAAGATGTTGGACTAGATCTTTTGCCACCATCATTTCTTGATGTAATCCAAGCTTCCAAAGAAAATCTTCTCTTCAAGACTTGCAAATGCTTGGAACATCTTTTCATTTTTATGTGAATGCTTATGTCTCTAAGGCATGTCAAAAGGTTTTTGATGATAACAAAAGCAAAAGAGAAGATCAAGCGCAAAAGGAAAAATCAAGATCAAAGAAAGAAGACAGAAGGTTTATTTAGTTATAAGACTTAGGATATTAATGTTAAATGCTCTCAAGATTTCTCAAATGATTTTTCAATATATGATTTCAAAATAAATGGGAAATTTCAAAGTTAAACATGGCTTTCAATAAAACTTGAGTTTCAAACTTTAAATCTAACACTCTTAAAAAGGTTTATGTTTAAACAAGTATCTTGAGGTGTTGGAAATGACTTACAAGCGTTATTACACTTGAAAAATGTGTTCAAAGGCCAATGTAATCGATTACATAATGTTTGTAATCGATTACACAGCAAACAGAAGGCATGTAATCGATTACATTAGAAATGTAATCGATTACACGAAAGTCAGAGACCATGTAATCGATTACACAATATATGTAATCGATTACACAAAGCCCAGAAAGGCAAAGAACACGTTCGACGAGTCATGTAATCGATTACATGGATATTGTAATCGATTACAAACAAAGTCAGAAGTCATGTAATCGATTACATGGGCAATGTAATCGATTACACAAAACTCAGAAACTCAAAGAACACGTTCGACGAGTCATGTAATCGATTACATGGATATTGTAATTGATTACACAGCAAGTCAGAAGTCATGTAATCGATTACAAGCAAAGTCAGAAGCCATATAATCGATTACACCAAGAATGTAATCGATTACACAGAGCCCAGAAAGTTCAGAAAACGTTGGAACAATAATGTAATCGATTACCGAGCAATGTAATCGACACACGAACTCGACAAGCGTCAACGGCTATATTAAATGCATTAAATGCATGCCCAACTACCTCCAACGGCTCCATTTATTGAGAAACTTATAAATACCAAAGTTGGGTCTTTATTTGAGGTTGACCTTGAACTAAAAATTGATCATCATACTTCAAAACGTGAATCAATCCTTAAATTCATTTCTTGCTCTGTTTTCTGATTAAAAACGTGAAAAATCTTTGAGAGCATATTAGAGCTTCAATTTGTAAACACTTGCTCTAGAGAGAGTTTCTTCTATTTCAATCTTATACATTCTGATTAGTGAGGGTGAGGTATCCCTCAAGTATTGTAAGGGTGAGGTATCCCTTGGAAAATAGAGGCTCAAGCTTTTGGGTGAGGTATCCCATATTGTTGAGTGCTCAAGGTTGTAGTGGTTTTTCAAGCACCCATTGAAGCTTGAAGATATAGTGGAAAATCTCAAGGTGTTGCTTGGGGACTGGACGTAGATCACAAGTGGAGTGGTGATCGAACCAGGATAAACGACTGTGTTTGTTTTCTCTAAACCCTCCTCTGTTTATTTCTGTACACTGTTTCATTGGTTTGCTTGGATATTGTCTTCTTGGCTGTTACGGTTATAAGTAAAAGTATTTATCTCATCTATCTAATTATTTCTAACCATTCAATAGCTTCAACGAAAATTGATTGTCAAACGATTTGCGAAAGATTTGTGAACTTATTTTTAACTACTCAATTCACCCCCCTCTTGAGTATTGAGGCCACTTGGTAACAAGTGGTATCAGAGCTAGACTCTTGTATAAAGAGCTTAGCAGCTTCAAGAGAAGTGATGGCTTCAAATGGTTTTTCAAATGAAGGTTCTTCTATAAATAGACCTCCTTATTTCAATGGGGATGGTTATGCCTATTGGAAAGAAAGGATGAAAATTTTTATTGAAGCTATTGACTTAGATGTGTGGGACGCAGTTAAAAATGGTGCTTTTGTCCCTACACAAACTAAGGATGGTGTGACAATTAATACACCTAGAAGTGATTGGACCGATGATGATAAAAAGAAGGTTCAATATAATTTGAGAGCCAAGAACATCATCACCACATCTTTGGGGTATGATGAATTCTTTAGGGTGTCAAATTGTAAGACCGCATAAAAGAAATGTGAGATACCCTACAAGTAACTCATGAAAGTACTAGTGAGGTAAAAGATCTCGAATAAACACTCTTACTCATGAATATGAATTGTTTAGAATGAATCAAGGTGAGAGTATTCAAGATATGCAAAAGAGATTTACTCATATTGTTAATCATCTCATCTCATTGGGAAAGACATTTCCTAATGAGGATCTTATTAACAAAGTCTTGAGATGTCTAAGCAGGAATTGGCAACCCAAGGTAACGGCGATTGCGGAATCAAGAGATTTATCAACCATGTCTCTAGCCACCCTATTCGGAAAACTTCAAGAACATGAGCTGGAACTAAATAGGCTCAATCAAAATGAAGAACATGACAAAAAGAAAAAGGGAATTGCACTCAAGGCCACCTCTTCCATACTTGAAGATGATGATGAAGATGGTGAAGAGGATGGTGAAAATATTGAGTTAAGTGAGGAGAATCTTAGTCTCCTTGTGAGAAAATTCAGAAGATTCTTGAAGAAAAAGGGATTTCAAAGAAGACCACCGTTTCCTCAAAAGAAAGCATATCACAAAGGAGAAGGATCCTCCACTCCTCCAAAATGCTATGAATGCGGAAAATCGGGGCACATGAAAATGGAGTGTCCTATATATCTCAAGAAGACGGAGAAGTTTGAGAAAAGACCCTCCAAGGAAAAGAAAGGAAGAAGAGCATATATAGCTTGGGAGGACAATGACTTAAGCTCTTCCGACGATTCAGAAAATGAAGAAGCCCATCTCTGCCTCATGGCTCAAGGAGAAGAAAGTGGAGAAAGCGACACCGAGGTAACCTCTTCTAACCTAGAACCTCCACCTTCTTATGATGAATTGCAAGATGCCTTTCAAGAATTGCATGATGAATCTTTGAGGCTCACAAAAATGATTTTGTCTTCCAATAAAACAATCTCCCTATTGACAAAGAAAGTTTCTACTTTAACCAAGGAGATAAATGAACTTAAAATTGAAAATGAGACTTTAGGACTCATAGATGCTAATTCATCATGCATGATTTATTCCTCACATGATAATGCATCCATATCATTACCTTGTTTATCATGCAAAGCTTTTGAAAAAGAAATTGAAGACTTGAACAACACTCTTGCGAAATTCACTTTTGGAAGAGACAACTTGAATGTGTTGTTAGGGAGACAAAAATGTGTTTTCCAAAAAGCCGGTTTGGGATTTAATCCAAACAACCATCAAAAGTCTTATAAGAACTTCTTTGTTTCCTCAAAAACTTCAAGTAGCCCCTTTGTTAAATGTTTTCATTGTGGTAGGAAAGGGCATAGTGCATCCACTTGCAATGTTAGAAAGAACATAAACACCAAGGTTGGAATCAAAAGGGTTTGGGTCCCTAAAGGCACCATACCTAATTCTAACACACAATGACCCAAAACAATTTGGGTACCAAAAGTTAAATCTTGAATGTGTGTTGTAGGTGTGCTTGAAGACCAAGAGCTCAAGTTGGTATCTTGATAGTGGTTGCTCCAAGCACATGACCGGTGATGGCTCCAAGTTCTCCTCCCTTACACACAAGAAACATGGTCATGTCACATATGGTGACAACAACAAAGGGAAGATTCTTGGAATTGGCAAAGTTGGTAAGATCCCTTCATCATCTATTGATTATGTTTTACTTGTTGAAGGACTTAAACATAATTTGCTTAGTATTAGTCAATTGTGTGATAAAGGCAATAGAGTTATATTTGATTCCTCTTGTTGTATAATTGAGGGAAAGGATGATAAGCAAGTTAAGTTTATTGGTCATAGGGTCAATAACATATATATGATTAGTCTTGATGATATTTCCTCAAATGATGCTAAATGCTTTATGAGTAGAGAAAATGATTCATGGTTATGGCCTAGAAGAATTGCTCACATTCACATGGATCACTTAAACAAATTGGTCTCTAAAGAACTAGTAATTGGTCTTCCAAATCTCAAATTTGAAAAAGACAAACTTTGTGATGCATGTCAAAAGGGAAAACAAGTAAAGGTCTCTTTCAAAGCTAAAAACATAGTTTCAACTTCTAGACCTTTACAACTTTTGCATATGGATCTTTTTGAACCCTCTAGAACTATGAGCTTTGGTGGGAATTACTTTGCGTTAGTGATTGTGGATGATTTTTCTAGGTTTACATGGACATTATTCTTGGCTCACAAAAATGATGCTTTTCAATCATTTAGAAAACTTGCCAAAGTTATCCAAAACGAAAAAGGTTTTTGTATTGCATCCATAAGAAGTGATCATGGTGGTGAATTTGAAAATCATGAAGTTGAAACTTTTTGTGATGAACATGGCATTGAGTATAATTTTTCTGCCCCTAGAACACCACAACAAAATGGTGTTGTAGAAATGAAAAATCGATCTTTAGAGGAAATGGCAAGAACTATGCTCAATGAGGCCAACCTTCCTAAGTGCTTTTGGGCGGATGCGGTTAACACCGCTTATTATGTTATGAATAGAGCCCTAATAAGGCAAATTTTAAAGAAAACTCTATATGAATTGTACAAAGGAAGGAAACCTAATGTGTCACATTTTCATGTTTTTGGATGTAAATGCTTTGTTTTAAATAATGGAAAGGATAACTTGGGGAAGTTTGATGCAAAATCTGATGAAGGAATATTCATGGGTTATTCTATTCATAGTAAGGCCTTTAGAGTTTATAATAAACGAACTATGACCATAGAAGAATCCATACATGTTGCATTTGATGAAACTAACCCAAATGAGCCGAGAAAGGAACTTGTTGATGATGTTGCAGAAATCTTGGCAAAGACGCACTTGGAAAATCAAGAGATAGAGTCCAAGAAGGAAGAAGAGAGACCCCTTGATCATACATGGCAAGAAGATTCAGAAATCTTAGATCTACCCAAGGAATGGAGGACTTCAAGATATCATCCTCTCGACAAAGTGATAGGTGATGTATCAAAAGGGGTAATCACTCGAAACTCACTTAGAGATGCATGTAATCATCTAGCCTTTGTCTCTCAAGTTGAACCTAAAGACATAAATGAGGCCATTAATGATGAGCATTGGATCTTGGCCATGCAAGAAGAACTAAACCAATTTGAGAGAAATCAAGTTTGGGAATTAGTTCCAAGGCCCAATGATCATCCAATAATTGGCACCAAATGGGTCTTTAGGAACAAACTCGATGAAACGGGCCTAATAATAAGAAATAAAGCTAGGCTTGTAGCTAAAGGATATAATCAAGAAGAAGGCATAGACTATGAAGAAACTTATGCTCCCGTAGCTAGGTTAGAGGCCATTAGAATGCTACTTGCATATACTTGCATCATGGATTTCAAACTCTATCAAATGGATGTCAAAAGTGCTTTTTTAAATGGTTTTATACAAGAAGAGGTGTATATAGAACAACCTCCTGGTTTTGAGGACTTTGAAATGCCCAACCATGTTTTTAAATTGAAAAAGGCCTTGTATGGCTTGAAACAAGCTCCTAGAGCTTGGTATGAAAGGTTGAGCAAATTTCTTTTAGAAAAAGGCTTTTTTAGAGGTAAATTTGACACCACTCTTTTCATAAAACACAAAATGCATGACATTCTTTTAGTTCAAATCTATGTTGATGACATTATATTTGGAGCTACTAACAACTCTCTTTGTAAAGAATTTTCAAATATTATGCAAAGTGAGTTTGAGATGTCCATGGTGGGTGAGCTCAACTTCTTCCTTGGTCTACAAATCAAGCAAATAAGAGAAGAAACATTTATAAGCCAATCCAAGTATTGCAAGGAGCTGCTTAAGAAGTTTGGAATGGACAATGCCAAGCATATGGCTACTCCTATGGGCACCTCTTGCTATTTGGACAAGGATGAAGGAGGTAAATCGGTAGAAATTACAAAATATAGAAGTATGATTGGCTCACTCCTTTATCTCACTGCAAGTAAGCCTGATATAATGTTTAGTGTATGCATGTGTGCTAGATATCAAGCTAATCCTAAGGAATCATACCTAAGTGCTGTTAAGAGAATAATGAAATATCTAATAGGCACATCACAAATGGGTTTATGGTACCCTAAGAGTGCCTCATGTAGTCTTATTGGGTACTCCGATTCTGATTTTCTGGATGCAAAATGGATCGAAAGAGCACTAGTGGGACATGCCACTTGCTTGGAAGCTCACTAGTTTCTTAGCACAGCAAGAAACAAAATAGTGTGGCATTGTCCAGAGCTGAAGCTGAATATGTTGCAGCTGGGAGTTGCTGTGCTCAAGTCCTTTGGATGAAACAGCAACTCTTGGACTATGGTCTTGAGCTTGATCACATTCCCATAAAATGTGATAATACTAGTGCAATTAACTTATCAAAAAATCCTATTTTGCATTCTAGAACTAAGCATATTGAAATAAGACATCATTTCATTAGAGATCATGTTCAAAGGGGTGATTGCATACTTGAATTTGTTGAAACAACTAAGCAACTAGCTGATATTTTCACCAAACCCTTAGCAAAAGAAGCATTTTTCTACATTAGAAATGAATTGGGTATATTGGATCATTCCTGCATAAATTAACTTCTGCTGCATAATCTTGTATTTCTCTGCATAATCACGCCAAATTGTTGCATAATCTCTGAATTCTTTCGTTATATTTGAATCCAATACTAACTTAAGCGTCGGAGACTTCCCCTAAGTTGTTTTGTAGGTGCTCCCTCGTGACCAAGACTCCCAAGCAACTAATATCCTCAACAAATCTGTTGAAACTCTTGGTAAAAATGGTAATTTCAATCAATTATATGAATTGAATCATAACATGATTTGATTATATGTTTAAATGATGATTTGAATTGATTTAAGTTGCTTTAAAACTGATTTGGATGGATTAAAATTGATTATATCTTTGTTTGGAACGCAAAATCTGAGTTAAGAGTCTTTGTAATCGATTACAATGCCTTTGTAATCGATTACACGTGATTTCATCACGCATGTAATCGATTACACACATTTTGTAATCGATTACAACCAACTCAGAACTCAGGTAATCGATTACATCAACTATGTAATCGATTACAAGGTTCCCAGAAAGCATGTAATCGATTACACCAAAAATGTAATCGATTACATACACACCAGAATGCATGTAATCGATTACACACTCAATGTAATCGATTACACAGGGTTTTTTAAAAGGTTTCTGACGCGCGTAAGGCTCATTTCTTTTTAGAACCTATTCATCTTCTTCGTTCTCTCTTTCTGCTCCCACGCACCTCAAATTTCAAAATCTCTCTTTTCTCACTCAAATTTCCATCAAAACTCGTCATTCCACCTCTCTCAATCTCGGAAAACCCCTCTCCACATAGCCCATCGTTCAAAATCCCCTCACATCCCTCATCCAAATCTCCCCATCTTCTCTCACGAACCCCATCTCCATTTTCTCGCCCTAATCTCGTCCCTCTCTCATCCCCCGATCATTAATCACTCATCCCTTGCTTCTCCTTCTCATCAATGGCTAAATCCTCTCATCGCTCGAAGCGCCCAAAACAGGGACTGCTTGTTGGAGGGTCCTACGGTGGCTCTTCACGTAATATATCCGACCTGGACCTCACGAGGCACTTCTCCACCGTGAAGAAATTTGAGTTGTTCCGGAAGAACTTCCAACTTCGCAAAATCATCTCTCCCATGTATCTTCCCATCACCTTCTCGCGAGAGTGAACCTTTAGAGAGCTTTAGGACAATAGAAAACTTAGGCTTGCTGGGATTCTTGAGCATAGAGAAGGCCATCTACCCTAACCTTGTCCGAGTTTTTTATGCTAACACGAAGGTTGAGGATAATTGCATAATCTCTGAAGTGAAAAAGCAACAAATCAGGTTGACAATGGCAGAGTGGTATAGGCTTACAAAGCTCACTCCTGATGGAGCTCAGTTTTGTGGAAATGCAAAAGTCTGGGGGCATGAGTTTGAGCCTAAGGCTGCTCTTCTCTCTTTGATTAGGACTGGATATCACCTCCCTAGTGATCCTAAACGAAGAATAATGGCCACTGGCCTCACTATGGAAAACAGGGTTCTCCACTACCTCTTGGTTCATGGATTGATTCCCAGAGGAGGGAATTACTCCCAAGTCCTCAAGGATGATGTAGTGGCATTATGGGCAATGACCACAGGGCACCCAATAAACTGGGGTTACTACATTCTAGAGCATATGCTGGACGTCAAGAAAAAGAAGAACTCTGCTCTCCCCTTCGCCATGTTGGTCACCACAATCCTCGAGTACTATTGCATTTCGCTGACTGAAGAGTCCAAGGACACCAGCTCAAAGGGACCCCAATCAATTGGGTTGCATACTCTGAAGAAGCTTCAGCTCTATAAGATGGATGATAGGTGGCATTACATTACTCATGGCACGTTTGGTCATATCCATCACGATCCAGATAGTGATGATGAGGAGGCTCGACCACCGCCTCTGCTCTGCTCTGCTCCAAGCTTCTCTTGATCTTCTGCTCCAAGAAATGCGCAACCTGAGCGCCAACGTAAACACACGCATGGATCATATAGAGCAAAAGATTGACCATCTTGAGCTGAGGATGGACTACTCAGACCAGGAGCTTGCCTCCATTCGATCCCTCCTAAGTGGACCTCCTATTCCGAGAGTCTGCTTCGCTCGCACGCACCCCACATCCTCGCCCCTCCGAATCCCCTACCCTTCACCGGTCTCATCGGGAGTTCCTGGCGATGATGAGGAAAACGGACTCGACGAAGATCTTATGCCTAGCGATGATAACATTGATCTAGGAGACTCTGCTGCGGATCCAGAGGGTGAAGTTTTCTGTGACAGCGAGGCCACTGATAGTGATCATGGCCTATTGCCTTGATATTTTCTTGTTTTGATGACCACCTTGTACTTATTTTGTTTTGACTCTGAGTATATAAAATTGGTATACCTTTATGGTTATATTTTGATTATTGCCTACTGGTTGTGATACGTTTCTTTGTACATGCTGATTATTAATACATGAACTTGTTTTCACTTTGAATGTTTGGCTTTTGGAATATTGATTGGACTGATTAATCTTTGTGGATTTTCTATTATGGCAAAAATTTGGGAATCATGAAATATAGCTGTCATGCTGTCTATTTTTTTTAATGCTTATGTCTTTTTGATAATGCCAATGGGAGAGAAAATGAGGAAAAATGAAAATGAAATGAAATGAAATTAATGGTTGCATGAGAAATTAAAGGTTGCATGAGTACGGGGGAGTTATTGACCTTTTAAGTTATTAAGCTTTTCATATGCAAAATCTAACCCAACATCATGCATAAACTCCAGGGGCAGCATTGTACCTAAATGACTATTATATACAAATGCAAAAACTCTTTCTTTTTCCTATGATCAGTTTGTCATCATCAAAAAGGGGGAGAATGTGAATGCTTATGTCTCTAAGGCATGTCAAAAGGTTTTTGATGATAACAAAAGCAAAAGAGAAGATCAAGCGCAAAAGAAAAAATCAAGATCAAAGAAAGAAGAGAAGGTTTATTTAGTTATAAGACTTAGGATATTAATGTTAAATGCTCTCAAGATTTCTCAAATGGTTTTTCAATATATGATTTCAAAATAAATGGAAAATTTCAAAGTTAAACATGGCTTTCAATAAAACTTGAGTTTCAAACTTTAAATCTAACACTCTTAAAAGGATTTATGTTTAAACAAGTATCTTGAGGTGTTGGAAATGACTTACAAGCGTTATTGGACTTGAAAAATGTGTTCAAAGGCCAATGTAATCGATTACATAATGTTTGTAATCGATTACACAAGAACAGAAGCATGTAATCGATTACATTAGAAATGTAATCGATTACACGAAAGTCAGAGGCCATGTAATCGATTACACAATATATGTAATCGATTACACAAAGCCCAGAAAGGCAAAGAACACGTTCGACGAGTCATGTAATCGATTACATGGATATTGTAATCGATTACAAACAAAGTCAGAAGTCATGTAATTGATTACATGGGCAATGTAATCGATTACACAAAACCCAGAAACTCAAAGAACACGTTCGACGAGTCATGTAATCAATTACATGGATATTGTAATCGATTACTGTTTCATTGGTTTGCTTGGATATTGTCTTCTTGGCTGTTACGGTTATAAGTAAAAGTATTTATCTCATCTATCTAATTATTTCTAACCATTCAATAGCTTCAACGAAAATTGATTGTCAAACGATTTGCGAAAGGTTTGTGAACTTATTTTTAACTACTCAATTCACCTCCCCTCTTGAGTATTGAGGCCACTTGGTAACATTTTATTCTCCTTGAGTTGAGCATAGTTGTGATCTTTTACTTTCTTGTTGCAATGCTCACTCTTGGTACTTGAACTATCCTACAAAGTATTGCTCACTTAACCAAACATAGTTAGTCCAAATTCATAACTCAATATCTTCATATGCATGATTCATAAATGTATAACTCTAGTTAGTCTAACATGCATACAAGACTTTCATAGACATATCCAATATTAATTCATTTATAACTCATATAAAATATTATTGGATATATTATATGATGAATGTTACATATATCTCATTGCATGATTATTAAGTGAAATATAATTAGATAAAGTACATAATCATGCATGATATAATATATCTCATTAAAAATATTTATGTAACATGATCAATATTCTTTTGTGATGCATTTGTTATCTATAAAACACATTTATTAAGTATAAACATCATTCTTTTTGTCTTGTATTTATCATCATCAAAACTTAACATATTAAACCATTGGGGTAAACTTATTTCCACAAGATAAAAATATGATGAAAATATCGAGTTGTTTAATTTAACAGAAAGGATTAAATGATTTCAGTTAGGGTTCTACATAAGAAAAAGCATTCCACAAATTATGACTTCGTGGATGGCAGCACATGATAAAAGGTGGCACATGATGTCATTCACTTATTTCAATGACTAATAAGTTAATAATAGATCATGTATAAATTTTGTCAGTTGATGATCAGATAAAAACTTACTTGATCTGTTAAATTTCTTTGGACAATCCTATTAAGAATCAATCTTAATTGAAAGTAATGAAGGTATTGGTGATCATCCATGATGATTGTTTAGAAAAGATCCTGTTGTTAAATAGATTGGTTAACAACGATCCCTTTGCAAAGCCAACCTATGGCTTATTGATGAGATAATACAACTGTGGTTTATTAATGAGATCGTATAAAAATTAATAAAATATGGCAAAATAAGAAAGTGGTGCTACAGTACAATGAAATTTTAGAAACACGTGTTCATGATTGCGAAAGTTCATAACGTCTCTCAGGGAAATTTTAAACTTCCTAAGACAATACCTTTTGTTACAAGTTACAACCAATGGAACAACAAAAATTGTTTCTTTAGGAAACATGGGAAATCGAAACTCCTTAAATGCACTATCCCATCTTCCCACCTATAATACAAACCCCATTCCAATTCTTAAATGCCAAAAATTCTTATGAAGCAAAGATGAATATTATTTCTGCAAGTTTCTTTTCACTCGTTCTTAAGCATTCCAAAATTTTTCAGAACTATATCATATTTCGTCAAAAAATCTTCTTCTCAAGCATATTCAAGTAAGAGAATCACTATATCACCAAAATATTTCATAATCAGCAAGCCTTTGGCCAGCAGCCTCTTGCTAGGATGATAAAAAAAACCCCTCTTCTTATGCATGCACACGATGGCAAAAGGGGGAATCTAGACAAGCTGCTACAACTTTTGCTAAAGAAGATCAAGCAAAATGCTTGATCAAACTTCAGTTCAAGTTTACGACTGATAATAATGTGAGGAAGGCTAATTCTTTTCCTTTAGAAGATCGTTAGGGATCATCCTAATCAACCTATGGCCACACCTTTGAACCGAACGAAAATATGAAGTGATGATCAACCTTTCACACAATCAATTCATGATTGTAGTGACTAGTCTTTCATATTAATAAAATGATAGAGTGATGATCTATTTTGTATTAATAGTGATAATCGGCCTTTCATGTAATAATGACAATGTTTGAAATGATAGATATTAATTTCATAATGTTCAATAGTAGTTAGATTTATGGTGTTTTGATATGATTGGTACTATTCTTGAGTATTTTATATCTGGCATTAATTTTGACACGGGGGCTATAGATCGTACCTAGGCTTAGCACGTTTAGCTCATTCACTTTTTCATCGCTCTGACCAGGGAGTTGTGGATCGTACTTGGGCTCCATGAATGAAGCCTAATTACATTACTTAGACCCCTTAGATGGAACTTCAAAATGGCTTACCTAGGCACCCAAAAATATTCTCATGAGAGTTAGTTAAAAGAAAAAGAAAGAGAGGACACTTGCTTCACTCTCATTAGAACATCACATAATAACCTCATGATAGGCAATCATGAGATGAGGTCGTTCACCCTTCCCCTATAAAAATGCAAACAAACAGCCACAGTTGGGGACTTTTACACATACTCACTACCAAAGAAGATACCCATTATAACCACTACCTTGAGCTTGGACAAAACCAATACCTAAAGAGCCTTAAAATTATTTAATATCTACTCTTTAATACTATCGACTTTACAATGTCATGAATTAATATTTTAAAATTCATTTTGTACAAATTAATTCCATGGATTTAAGTGCTATAATTACTATAACTAATGTTTGAAAATTCAAAACATCGATTGAATTGGTGAGACTTATGGGTCGTGACTCAATGGGTTTAGCTAGTTGAATCAGTGACTGAATTGGATGATGTCATAATTAAATTATATATATATATATATATATATATATATTAGTATAAGGATAATACGATATAGCAACTCAAAAAAGGAATATTATAAGCCTTATTGTGATTATTTATTAAAGACCAATAATTTTAGTTTTGGGATATAGAAGATAAAAACAACATTGGTCCTAAGTCTACATAAGTAAAACCACTCAAGAACCTTGTTTATCTTCACCTAAAATGCATCTCAACATTTTCACAGTCACACCTCATGTTCACTACCGCACCACGTCGTCCAGGATGAGGGAGTAGTGTCTAAGACTCAAAACATCAATGGCTCTTCCTGTTCTCTTTTCTTTTTCTCTATACTTTCCTCTTCCTACATTGGTTGTCCTTTCCCCCCTCTCTCTATCTCTACAGACACACAGACATATGTATGCGCCTTTAAGCAATCTACATGCTAAAAATTACTTTCAATGGAGTGAGTTTGTGAAAATCCAAAAACGAGAATCTAAGAAGCAACCATCAAATCATGTGCTAAACAAAATATTCAGATTTTACCAAGAGCACATGATTCTATTAATCACTTAAGGCCTACAAGGAATATACCTCAAATTTATTGACTTTACAAGTGAATGTTCATGAGAGGTAAAAACTTTTGATACCTTGGCCTTGTTGATCAAGGAAGCTCTTTTCCTTACCCATTGCTTCTCTTTTGATTTTTTGAATTTTGAAAGTTTCATATTTTGTACTTGAGAAGCATTGGTTGAAGTCATCTTTCTTCTTTGATCAAAACTTTTACCAATGGGCTTTGGAAGCATTCCCCTTGATGATTTCTTCTTCACTTGACCAATTTGTCCATCCTTTTGAGAAGTTTTCTACATAATTGAAACGCTAGGAGGACATTTTGGTACCCACTTCATCTTGAGTCCTTGAATATTAGTACTAGGGCATTTAAGATCTTTAGGAACCCATATCATATTATTTCTCATATAAGAATTTCTTCTATAATTGCATAAATGAGAAATATGTCCTAGATGACTACAAAAATTACAAACAAGTGAATTTAATGATGACTTGGTCCTTTGAAGATCATTTTTGAAAAACTTGATCATTTGGTTGTTATTACATTCTATACTATTTTTGCCACAAGACTTACTTGAATTTCCATGTGGAATAACATCAATTTCATTCTTATTAACAATCATGGAATGTAAGCAATTAGAATCATTAGCTTTGGCAAATTCACAATATAAGTTCTCAACTTGATTTTCTAAATCAATGTATTTTTCACAAGAAGTTGAGGTTTCACATTTTAAAGGCATTTCCTCATCAAGAAAAATATATTTATTTTTCAAGATATCAATTTCATTTTCAATGGAGGAAATGTTTTCCAAACAAGATGAGTTTTTTTTTTCTAAAAGCAACAAACCATCATGCAATTCATCATATGCACATTTTAGCTCATCATAGGAAGGACTATAATTTAGTTTAGTATTATTTACCTCAAAGTCCTTTTTAGCCATATATGAAGTAGTCTCGATTTTTAGTATACTTGGCTCTTTAAGGGAATCACTATCTTCCTCATCAATTTTGTTTTGCTTTGCCTCTTCTTCAAATTGAGCACCATCATCACCAAGAGATATTGAGCTCATTTTCTTGCTTTGAACATGTTCTTGAGGACATTTTTCAATATTGTCTTCCTCTTGAGGTTTTTGCTCTTCTTGCTCTCTATAGATAACTTTATGCAAAAGATCATCATTAGCAACATAGATAGAATCAAGAGCATCCCATATATCTTTAGCACTAGAGCAACTCTTAATTTTAGCATAAGCATCATCATTTAAACTACTTCTCAAGATTTGCATTGCTCTAATATTCAAGGAAAAATATTTCTTATCATAGGCATTCCAAGTTTGTTTTGATTTGCATATAAATCCATCAAGCACAATATCCCACAAATCAATATCAATGGATTGCATATAAATTTCCATTCTAGCTTTCCAATAAATGAAATTCACACCATCAAAGAATGGTGGTTTATTAATTTCAAAACCATTCATTTTGAAAAGCTTTTAATGGTTGCCAAACAAACAAGGATCTTTAACTCTAAGTTATTAAGTTTTTACCAGAGCACGAAGCTCTGATACCACTTGTTAGTCATGGCAACCATTACCCAAGAGGGGGGGTGAATTGGGTAATTATTAATTTTAATGCAACTTTGACAAATTATGTAATTTAATATTTTCAATTAACACATGCAGTGGAATAAGTCTAATAAAGGCACAACTATTAAGAATTATTCAAATATAACTTGGGATATATGATAAACTAAGTGAATAAGCTAGATATCAAGTTATAAGAATCAAAATATCAAGATATGAAATTGATAAATATATATATCACCAAATACTGAAATTAAAGAGTGTAGGGAAGAGAAAATCAAGCTCAAGAATTTATCCTGGTTCAGCCACTAACCACTTGTGGCCTACATCCAGTCCCCAAGCTTAACTTGAGATTTTCTTCACTATCTCCTAGACTTCACGGGTGCTAGGAAAACTTTTGTAGAAATAAGAGCACTCCTCACACCTTGGGATACCTCACCCTTGTGCTAGAGCCTCCAATTCTTCAAGCTTTACGAGTGTTTGATGACCTTTACAAATTTGAGCACTCAACACACCTTGGGATACCTCACCCTTTGTATTTGAGCCTCTATACTTTCAAAGGATACCTCACCCTTACAATTTTGAGGGATACCTCACCCTCTCTTTTAGATAATACAAGGATAGAATTGATAGAAACTCTCTCAAGAGTATATAATACAAATTGAAGCACTATGGGTATCAAGGATTCACACACTTATAGCTCAAAACAGAGTTTTAGAGAAATAGAAAGTGAAAAATGAATTTAATGCTCAAGAGTGATTTTTATATTGTTCTCCAACTTTTCTTTGATACCCAAACACTTATATTTATAGCCCAATAATATTTAGAGCCGTTGGGTAAAGATTGGAAATGAATTCTTTATGAAAACTAGCCATTTTATGACTGTTGGGAACGTGTCTGGACAAGTGTTATTCGAATAAGAACACTGTTATTCAAATAAATATAGTGTTATTCGAATAACACATTTGTTATTCGAATAAATCCACTTATATCACTGTTTTCTGCAACTTGTTATTCGAATAAGACTTGTGTTATTTGAATAACACTTTGGTTATTCGAATAAATCATCAAAAACACGTTCTGGAACTTTTTCTAAGTTGTGTTATTCGAATAACACATTTGTTATTCGAATAAGCCTTTAAAAACACGTTCTGGGAAGTTTTTAGAGGTGTGTTATTCGAATAACACATCTTTTATTCGAATAAACCACTCTGATTTTGAAAACTGACTTTAAATGGTTATAACTTCTTCGTTTTTTATTTGTTTTAAGCGAATGACTACTCATTGGAAAGATCTTTGAGTCTATTTTCATATGAAAGAAGTTTCAGATCAAAAATCAAAGTATTTTGAAAGATATGATCAAAAGAGTAACTAATGGTCAGTTTTACAAAACACAAACTTGGCTATTTTTCATAGAAATGAACTACCACCATGACTAACTTTCCAAAAATAATTTGTTGGGCATTTAAACATTTTAGAAATACTTTTAAAGTTGTTTAAAATTTGTTTGAGCTTAGTGTGATCCTCATTTACTTTTACATAAAATCTAAGTCTTATAAGTTATTCTTGAAGATGTTGGACTTGATCTTTTGCTACCATCAATTCTTGATGTAATCCAAGCTTCCAAAGAAAATCTTCTCTTCAAGACTTGCAAATGCTTGGAACATCTTTTCATTTTCATTCTCCTTGAGTTGAGCATAGTTGTGATCTTTTACTTTCTTGTTGCACTGCTCACTCTTGGTACTTGGATTATCCTACAAAGTATTGCTCACTTAACCAAACATAATTAGTCCAAATTCATAACTCAATATTTTCATATGCATGATTTATAAATGTATAACTCTAGTTAGTCTAACATGCATACAAGACTTTCATAGACATATCCAATATTAATTCATTTATAACTCATATAAAATATTATTAGATATATTATATGATGAATGTTACATATATCTCATTGTATGATTATTAAGTGAAATATACTTAGATAAAGTACACAATCATGCATGATACAATATATCTCATTAAGCAAATTTATGTAACATGATCAACATTCTTTTGTGATGCATTTGTCATTTATTAAGCACAACTATAAAGCATAAGCATCATTTGTATTTGTCATCATCAAAACTTAACATATTAAACCATTGGGGCAAACCTATTTCCACAATCTCCCCCTTTTTGATGATGACAAATCACTAAAGAAAAATATGTTGAACAATGTAAAATAATAGATATTTGTAACATCCCGAAAATTCTTTATTTCATTATAAACGATCATTTTATAATATTTATGATTTTTAGGAATTTTTGTGGATTTTTCTGGAAATGATGAATATTTTAATATATTCTTCGTTTTACGTGTACACTGAGCGGAGCCGGGGAAACTAGAATATTTTCCCTGAGGCTGGTAAACTTTGAACTGTCAACGTGTCAACGGGGGATCTTACTAAACCCGAGGCCGGGCACAGTTTGAGAGATTTGCATTTTTCAAGATTTTATCTGTTAAATAAAATTTGCGATATCATAAAATTATCTGATGAATAATAAAATATTATTTTCATCAATTGTAAATTTTATTCATTGAGAAAATAATTCCACAGTGTAATTAACCATCTGTTAGATGTATTTAATTTGGAGACAAGCTTACTATGTACCTTATCGAGGAGCGCGCGAAGCTTCTCAAGGAAGCTTCCTCCAACCATTATTTTTATCATTTCTCTCTCCTCCCATTTTGTGCTGCACATTTGAATTAAGGGATCTAATTCATTTTCCTTTTCTCACATTTCCTCTCCTCCCTATACGCAGCTCACTATTCACTCATCTTTCTCTCTTCTCTTTCACCCTACAGCAGCAACACCATCCACCCACACCTTCATTTTGTTCTTCAAACCGTCACAATCTTAGCACCATTTCGTGTTTGGAGGACCACCATCATTGAGGAAATCATCTTCAAAGTTCTGCCATTTCCTCCATCTTCATTCTCCTACGTCTTTGAAGCTTAAAGGTTGGAGCTTTAAGGTAAAGCTCTTAGCTTTTTCTCCCTCTCTTCTCTTTTTCGTAACCCACTGTCATTTTGATGACAATGGGTATCCATTTCAATATTAGGATTCGATTCTTGCAAGTTTAAATGTTAAAGGATTTCTGGAAGCTGAAAACGAAATCCTGACCAAAAAGGAGCCACCTTTCTTTGTGCTTCTCCAAGGTAAGAGGAAGACACTCCTCCTCAACCTCTTTTAGCATTTAGGGACATTGTTTGTGATTGGTACTGAGAGTCATCTTTGTTTACATGCTGTTGGTGATGTATATATGCTATTTGATTGTTTGTATGTTTTGATATATATCTGGATGTATTGGAACGTGTAATATGGAAGGGAATGACTTCCGATTGGTTCTCGGATGGTCACGGTGTTGAGCCTAGAAATTTGGAAATTTCATGTGAAAACTAGTAACAGTATGAACTCATGGCCAAACCCGTCGAATATGATATCCTGATCATCTAATGAAATGTTAAAATCCATCGACTATGAACTCCTGACCAAACCCGTCGAATTTGATGTATTGATCACTTAGTAAAGTCAAAATCCGTCGAGTATGAACTCCTGGCCAAACCCGTCGAATTTGATGTCTTGATCACTTAGTAAAGTCAAAATCCATCGAGTATGAACTCCTGGCCAAACCCGTCGAATTTGATGTCTTGACCACTTAGTAAAGTTAAAATCCGTCGAGTATGAACTCCTGGCCAAACCCGTCGAATTTGATGTCTTGATCACTTAGTAAAGTCAAAATCCATCGAGTATGAACTCTTGGCCAAACCCGTCGAATTTGATGTCTTGACCACTTAGTAAAGTTAAAATCCGTCGAGTATGAACTCTTGGCCAAACCCGTCGAATTTGATGTCTTGATCACTTAGTAAAGTTAAAATCCGTCGAGTATGAACCCCTAGCCATGCCCGTCAAATTTGATTCCTGGTCATTTAGTGCAATATCAAAATCCGTCGAGTATGAACTCCTGACCACTTAGGAGAGAAACTCCTCCAATGCAAAATCCATTGAATTTGAATGACCACATCCGTCGAGTGACATATTCGTCGAGTTAGAATGCTAATACCCATCGAGAGACATACCTGTCAAGTAGATCTTCTGTCCATTTATCAGAAGCTTCCTAAAGTTAATATTTGTCGAGTAGAATGTCAAGATCCATCGAATTAAAGTTCTGACCACAGTGTTTTTCGTCGGTTCGACACTTGGGAGATTTCTCCAACGTCGACACCCACATCCGTCGAAATAGGACTTCACGACCTTACGGAAAAAATTCGACAGTTTTGATCTCTGTTCGACGAACCTCCATCCGAGTAAATTGGTTTTTATCCAATCTTGTTATAAAATGTTCTCCCATCTTTCATCCTTCTGCCATGTTAGTTTTCATCGAATGGCAGCCCTAATTTTCCCACTAAATGCATTGTCTCCGTCGAATTCACAATTATGGTTTATCACCCAATACCTAGCAATTAAATCTGTGACGTTGTTGGTAATTCTGGCCATGTATCTTCCTGGATTCAAAACCCTTGGATTAATAAAAGAACATAAATCATAAATGATTGGATGACTAGAGATTAAGTAGGGATTCATAAACAGGGAAGAACATGAGTATGGGTGAGCTTTTGAGGCACATAATGAATTTAATGGTTGACTTTTATCATGACTATGAATGGAAATTGTGGATATCCTTAAAATGTACTATTGGCTTGTTGTGGACTCGTGAATGGGATCAGATCTTGTTGATAAATGATATGACATGCATTTGAAGCATGATGGACCTAGTTAGTCATGAAGAGTATGATTGTGTCATGCATTAAACAAAAAGAAAGAGATTGTCCGTTGGACTTGGTTAAGGCCGGTAGCCTAGGAGTTGAACTTACACCTTTGTGCGAGTGCGAATAGACAAGTGTAGGTTAGTTGTTGATCTTGGGGGCGTCAGGGTGCGGGTACCTCACAATGGGCAGCTGGTAGCTCTCTGTCCGTGGGGCAGACCGATGCAAACACACTGACGATCTGGACCAAGACGCTGTCCTATGTCGAGATCTGTGTAGAATGTCTTGTAAAATGCCATGATGTACACAATGATTATTTGAGAATTTTAGCACTTGAGGGCCTGGGCATCCAAGAATAAAGACATACCTCCGGATCGTTCTCTCCGACTGTTTTGTGTCTAGTTCCATGGAGTAGGATTTTGGTTATTGAGGGCACGTGTGCATAGTGAGTCCATGAATCATCTGGTATACATTGTTATTATAATTGGAATTGTTGTACCTCTAATATATCTATATGTACATGACTGCCTGGAACTGTTTGGTTGATCATAATTGCTATTGAATGTTTATTACCATTATTGCTGTCATAAATGCTATGTGGGTGCTTTGCGCCGTTTAGTTTCTCGATGCTATGATTGGTAATGATGGTAGGATGTCTTACCTCTTCTCTGTCTCTCTATTTCTGTTTTGTCCGTATACTGCGTTCCATAGAAGATAACTGCAAGGAACTGGAAGCTCCCGACTTCCCTGGTTTTTGGCCTCATCTCGACTGAGCGACTGCAGAAGAATATGGAGCCATGCACGCAAAGATTTTTAGGGGATGTGCGCCTGACTTTCTTGGGAGGGCCAAAGTGCTGGTACATCAACTATGGTTCTGAGCGTTGGGTCTATACGAGGGATGTGTCGTTATCTCTAGCTTGGAGACGTCACGAGCCGCCTGTCTTCACCTGCTGTATTAGTTTACGTTTGGAGTTTCAACTACCGATACGCGAGATGTGGGGTGACCGTTATTTCACTCCACGGGAAGACTCTTTTCGTTCCACAGCTCGGGCCCCGTCCCGTGACTCTGCGATTCCTATGATGATTTCCTCTGATGAAGAAGATCCTGAGGAAGATCCCGAAGAAGTTCCTGAGGACGACCTCGAAGAGGATCCTGAAGAGGACCCTGACTCGATTCCTCCTCACTTGAGGGACTGACTTTACTTGTAGCTACTGAGGGCTACCAGTATTTTATTTTGGGGGCCTGATGTTTTGTCTGTAGTGGGCTGTATATTCGATACCGTAGGGATATGTATGTATAATCCTTTGGGGGGCAGGTATAGTTTTGCTTTTTGATATGCCGGACTTTATAACTAAAACAGTTTGATAATTATATATATATATATATATAAATATAAATGAAATGTTAATTTCCCATGTATGTTTCATCACCGTGGATATTGATTATCGTTAACGTTAATGTAACAAAAAGAAAAAAAAATATACTCGCTAATTTAATTACCCAACTATAATCGAGTAAATATATATATTATTAAAATGAACCGGGTCTTAACTCACATAAATTTTATTTCCGCATTGTAATTGAAAGTGAGACGTTCCCTTGGTCAAAAAGGGGCGTCACACTAAGTTGATATCAGAGCCCCAGTTTATGTTTCTTTGGGTCTTGTGCTTGAGTCTGTCTTGTTTGTGCTGTGTGTTCTCTGAGTGGTATACGTAAAGGTGTATTGTTTGGTGTTCCTAATGAATGCAACTGACTTTTCTATGTTTTCAGTTAATCCGATCTAAGAAAGTAAGATGGCACGAGGGGAAGATATGGCGGCGGACCATTACTGACGATGCGAGAGGATGGTCGAGGCCGTCGCACAAAGAAGCCGAGCAAGCGCCCAAAGAAGAAGAGAGAGTTGCACAACAACAAGAGCGAGCTGCTCAACGGCCTAGAGGCCACTGCTGATGCTCAGAATTTAGCAGAGTTTCGACGCCATAACCCTCCTCAATTCAAAGGAGAATTTGATCCGGACAAGGCTAGTCTGTGGATCAAGGAATTGGAGAAATTTTTTCGAGGAATGAGTTGCGCCGAGGACAAGAAGGTGAACTATGCTACATTTATGCTGGTAGGCAATACTGAAAATTGGTGGAATGGAGTGCAGCAAATGCTGGAAGCTGTGAACCAAGAGATTACTTGGGGCTTATTCAAGGAACAGTTCTTGGATAAGTATTTTCCTGCAAGCGCAAGGCATGCGAAGGAGTCGAAATTCCTCAACCTGCGACAAGGAAATATGACTATTAGCGAGTATGCAGCGAAATTTGAAAACTTGTCACAGTTTTTGACGTACTTTCAGAACCAACCAGATGAAGCATGGAAATGCCGAAGATTTACGGAAGGACTGAGGTATGAAGTGAAGAAGGTTGTGATCACCTTGAGGATCAATGAATTCTCATGACTACTGGATACTTGCTGTGATGTAGAGGCTCTGGAGCAATCTAGAGACATGAGGAGCGAAACTTTGGGCCTACAAGATTCTAGAGAGGCGGCAGAATGAAGGTGCTAACCGTTTCCGGAAGAAAGCTCGTACTCCGACCCACGGGAATCGGCAACAAGCCATGGGTGAAAGTTCGGTGGAGGTTCTCTTGGGAATCGGACGGGCGAACACGGCGTATCCTTCCGGATGTCGAAGTGTGGGAAAGACCATCTCACAAAGGACTGTACCATGAAGGGATTCATCTCGCTTCAAATGTGGTAAGCGGCCACGTGTCCCAGAGGCGCAATCAAACGAAGGCCGAACCTTCGTGAATGCTGCGAGAGCCAAGAAACCACAGGCTGGAGGGCGAGTCTACACTATGAGCGGAGCTGAGGTTTCCGAATCCGAAGATTTGATACAGGGGGAAGGTACCATAGAAGGTAATTTTTTAACTGTGCTGTATGACTCTGGGACAACCCATTCTTTTATATCATATGACTGTGTGCAAAGACTGGTTCTATCTGTGTCGTCATTACCTTTTGACTTAACTGTTTCTACCCCCACTGATAAACCGATAGTTACTACCAAAGTCTGTCTAAATTGTCCATTGGTTGTTGAAGATCGAACCTTTTCGGTCGATCTAATCTGTTTACCCCTTTCCCAACTAGATATTATCTTAGCGATGGACTGGTTGTCTTCCAACCATGTTCTGTTAGACTGTTCCAGAAAGACCATAGTTTTTCCCATAGAGGAGAACTCTAGATTTTTTACGGCCAACCGAGTTCAAGCTCTCTTGAAAGAAGGAGCTCACGGATACATGCTACTGTCATCTTTGAAAGTCGAGAATGAGGTTGATGTGAACACAATTCCAGTGGTGAATGAGTTTCCCGATGTCTTTCCTGATGATGTACCTGGTTTACCACCGGCTCGAGAGATAGAGTTTGCTATCGACCTAGTCGGGAGCTGGTCCCGTGTCTATAGCACCGTACGGGATGGCACCTGACAGAGTTAGCCGAGCTCAAGAAACAGCTAGAAGAGCTTTTGGAAAAGCAATTTGTCAGGCCAAGTGTGTCACCATGGGGAGCACCAGTGCTGTTAGTTCGCAAGAAGGATGGCACCTCAAGATTATGTGTGGACTATCGGCAGCTGAATAAGGTAACGATTAAGAACAAATATCCACTCCTGAGAATTAATGACTTAATGGACCAACTGAAGGGAGCAGCGGTGTTTTCGAAGATCGATCTGCGGTCTAGGTATCATCAGATACGAGTGAAGATGGAGGATATACCCAAGACAGCTTTTCATACCCGATACGGTCATTACGAATACCTCGTGATACCGTTTGGTGTGACGAACGCACCAGCTATCTTTATGGACTACATGAACCGAATCTTTCGTCCTTACTTGGACAGATTCGTTGTGGTCTTCATTGATGACATTCTGGTATACTCTCAAAATCAGGAGGACCATGCTGAACACCTCAGTGTAGTTCTTCAGATTCTGAAGGAGAAGGAATTGTATGCCAAGCTGTCAAAATATGAGTTCTGGATAGAAGAAGTTAAGTTTCTGGGTCATGATCTCGAAGGATAGGATTGCCGTGGATCCATCGAAGGTGGAGGCAGTGCTGCAATGGGAAAGACCAACGTCCGTGACGGAGATTCGAAGCTTCGTGGGTTTAGCTGGATATTACCGGAGGTTCATTGAGGGATTCTCTAAGATTGCTGGACCACTTACACAACTCATGAGGAAAAACCAAGCTTTTGAGTGGACCGACAGCTGTGAGCAAAGTTTCCAAGAGTTGAAGAATTGACTGACTACCTCACCGGTGTTAGTGCTACCCGATCCGAATGAGCAGTTTAAAGTGTATTGCGACGCTTCATACCAAGGGCTAGGATCCGTACTTATACAAAGCATGGAAGAGTTGTGGCTTATGCTTCAAGGCGATTCTACGAGTGCACGAGAAGAATTACCCGACACACGACTTGGAGTTAGCGGCTGTAGTTTTTGCTCGAAGATATGGAGGCATTTTCTATACGAGCAACGTTCAATATTTTCGGTGATCACAAGAGTCGAAGTATTTGTATGATCGAAGGAGTTGAACATGAGGCAACGAAGGTGGTTAGAATTTCGAAGGATTACGATTTCCAACTTCGTATCACCCGGCAAGGCAAATGTTGTGGCGGATGCTCTAAGTAGGAAGATGATCAGTGTCTCGCACGATGATCAAGGAAAAGGATATGCTAGAGCAGTTTAGAGATGTGTGGTCTTTTGTGGAGTTAGAACCTGGAAAGATTTGCATGAATATGGTTACCATCACAAGTGAGCTACTAGATGACATAAAGGAAAAGCAGAAGATTGACAAGTTCTTACAAGAAGTGAGAGAACAAGTGGAGCAAGGAGATGAAATAGAGTTTGCGGAAGGAACAGATGGAATTCTGAGGTTTCGTGGAAGAATTTGTATTCCCCGTGACAAGGAGCTTAGAGAATACATCATTAACCATGCTCATACAAGCTAGCTGAGTATGCATCCAAGCATAACAAAAATGTACCAAGACTTGAAGAAGTTGTTCTGGTGGCATAGAATGAAGAGTGACGTCACTAGACGTGTATCGACTTGTCTAGTTTGTCAAAAAGCTAAGGTGGAACATTAGAGACCAGCAGAGTTGCTGCAACCGTTGTCTATTCCGGAATGAAAGTGGGACAGTATTGCAATGGATTTTGTAGTCGGATTGCCAAGGACAAGAAAAGGTCATGATTCGATTTGGGTAATTGTGGACCGACTCACGAAGTCGGCACACTTTCTCCCGATCGACATAAAATACAAACTGGAGAGATTGACTCAGATCTATATTGGAGAAATTGTTAGGCTACACAGTGTGCCTACGAGTATTGTTTCGGATAGAGATCCGAGATTTACTTCAAATCTCTGGGAGAGTTTGCAAGAAGCGTTGGGGACGAAACTACGTCTGAGTTATGCTTATCATCCGCAGACCGACGGTCAATCAGAAAGGACGATTCAATCTTTGGAAGATTTGCTTAGAGCTTGTACCATAGAGCAAACTGGAAGTTGGGACGACATTCTATCCTTGATAGAATTCACCTACAACAACAGTTATCATTCGAGCATAGGGATGGCACCCTATGAAGCTCTGTATGGACGACGCTGTCGAACACCTCTGTGTTGGTACCAAGACGGCGAGCGCCTTACTGTTGGACCAGAGATTATACAGCAGACAACTGAGAAGGTTAAGATAATTCAGGAAAAGATGAGAACGACTCAAAGTCGGCAAAAGAGTTATGCAGACCGAAGGAGAAAACCTCTTGAGTTTGAGGAAGGCAAGCATGTATTCCTGAAAGTCACACCTACGACTAGGGTAGGCCGGGCTTTAAAATCTAGAAAACTCATTCCTAAATTCCTTGGACCATACCAAATCATTCGTCGTGTAGGTCCTGTAGCGTACCAAATATCCTTACCTCCTTTCCTTTCAAACATTCATAATGTTTTCCATGTGTCACAACTTCGAAAATACCTCCTCGACCCAAGTCATGTCATAGCACCGGATGCAGTACAATTAAAAGAAAACTTAACTTATGAGACGTCTCCTGTAAGAATCGAGGATAGGAAGATAAAACAATTAAGAGGCAAGGAGATCGCATTGGTGAAAGTGATCTGGAACGAGGTGACAGGAGATGCAACTTGGGAGCTGGAAGACAAGATGAAGGAGCAACACCCACAGTTATTCTAAGGTATGCAAATTTCGAGGACGAAATTTCTTTTTTGAAGGGGAGTATTGTAACATCCCGAAAATTCTTTATTTCATTATAAACGATCATTTTATAATATTTATGATTTTTAGGAATTTTTGTGGATTTTTCTGGAAATGATGAATATTTTAATATATTCTTCATTTTACGTGTACATCGAGAGCGGGGAAACTAGAATATTTTCCCTGAGGCTGGTAAACTTTGAACTGTCAACGTGTCGACGGGGGATCTTACTAAACCCGAGGCCGGGCATAGTTTGAGAGATTTGTATTTTTCAAGATTTTATCTGTTAAATAAAATTTGCGATATCATAAAATTATCTGATGAATAATAAAATATTATTTTCATCAATTGTAAATTTTATTCACTGAGAAAATAATTCCATAGTGTAATTAACCATCTGTTAGATGTATTTAATTTGGAGACAAGCTTACTATGTACCTTATCAAGGAGCGCGCGAAGCTTCTCAAGGAAGCTTCCTCCAACCATTATTTTTATCATTTCTCTCTCCTCCCATTTTGTGCTGCACGTTTGAATTAAAGGGTCTAATTCATTTTCCTTTTCTCACATTTCCTCTCCTCCCTGTACGCAGCTCACTATTCACTCATCTTTCTCTATTCTCTTTCACCCTACAGCAGCAACACCATCCACCCACATCTCCATTTTGTTCTTCAAACCGTCACAATCTTAGCACCATTTTGTGTTTGGAGGACCACCATCATTGAGGAAATCATCTTCAAAGTTCTGCCATTTCCTCCATCTTCATTCTCCTACGTCTTTGAAGCTTAAAGGTTGGAGCTTTAAGGTAAAACTCTTAGCTTTTTCTCCCTCTCTTCTCTTTTTCGTAACCCACTGTCATTTTGATGACAATGGGTATCCATTTCAATATTAGGATTCTGATTCTTGCAAGTTTAAATGTTAAAGGATTTCCTGGAAGCTGAAAACGAAACCCTGACCAAAAAGGAGCCACCTTTCTTTGTGCTTCTCCAAGGTAAGAGGAAGACACTCCTCCTCAACCTCTTTTAGCATTTAGGGACGTTGTTTGTGATTGGTAATGAGAGTCATCTTTGTTTACATGCTGTTGGTGATGTATATATGCTATTTAATTATTTGTATGTTTTGATATATATATATGGATGTATTGGAACGTGTAATATGGAAGGGAATGACTTCCGATTGGTTCTCGGATGGTCACGGTGTTGAGCCCAGAAATTTGGAAATTTCATGTGAAAACTAGTAACAGTATGAACTCCTGGCCAAACCCGTCGAATATGATATCCTGATCATCTAATGAAATGTTAAAATCCGTCGAGTATGAACTCCTGGCCAAACCCGTCGAATTTGATGTCTTGATCACTTAGTAAAGTCAAAATCTGTCGAGTATGAACTCCTGGCCAAACCCGTCGAATTTGATGTCTTGATCACTTAGTAAAGTCAAAATCCGTCGAGTATGAACTCCTGGCCAAACCTATCGAATTTGATGTCTTGACCACTTAGTAAAGTTAAAATCCGTCGAGTATGAACTCCTGGCCAAACCCGTCGAATTTGATGTCTTGATCACTTAGTAAAGTCAAAATCCGTCGAGTATGAACTCCTGGCCAAACCCGTCGAATTTGATGTCTTGACCACTTGGTAAAGTTAAAATCCGTCGAGTATGAACTCTTGGCCAAACTAGTCGAATTTGATATCTTGATCACTTGGTAAAGTTAAAATCCGTCGAGTATGAACCCCTGACCATGCCCGTCAAATTTGATTCCTGGTCATTTAGTGCAATATCAAAATCCGTCGAGTATGAACTCCTGACCACTTAGGAGAGAAACTCCTCCAATGCAAAATCCGTCGAATTTGAATGACCACATCCGTCGAGTGACATATTCGTTGAGTTAGAATGCCAATACCCATCGAGAGACATACCTGTCGAGTAGATCTTCTGTCCATTTATCAGAAGCTTCCCAAGGTTAATATTCGTCGAGTAGAATGTCAAGATCCGTCGAATTAGAGTTCTGACCACAATGTTTTTCGTCGGTTCGACACTTGGGAGATTTCTCCAACGTCGACACCCACATCCGTCGAAATAGGACTTCTGCTGACATTCTGGAAAAAATTCGACAGTTTTAATCTCTGTTCGACAGAACCTCCATCCGACAGAAATTGGTTTTTATCCAATCTTGTTATAAAATGTTCTCCCATCTTTCATCCTTCTGCCATGTTAGTTTTCGTCGAATGGCAGCCCCAATTTTCCCACTAAATGCATTGTCTCCGTCGAATTCACAATTATGGTTTATCACCCAATACCTAGCAATTAAATCTGTGACGTTGTTGGTAATTCTGGCCATGTATTTTCCTGGATTCAAAACCCTTGGATTAATAAAAGCACGTAAATCATAAATGATTGGATGACTAGAGATTAAGTAGGGATTCATAAACAGGGAAGAACATGAGTATGGGTGAGCTTTTGAGGCACATAATGAATTTAATGGTTGACTTTTATCATGATTATGAATGGAATTTGTGGATATCCTTAAAATGTACTATTGGCTTGTTGTGGACCTATGAATGGGATCAGATCTTGTTGATAAATGATATAACATGCATTTGAAGCATGATGGACCTAGTTGGTCATGAAGAGTATGATTGTGTCATACATTAAACAAAAAGAAAGAGATTGTCCGTTGGATTTGGTTAAGGCCGGTAGCCTAGGAGTTGAACTTACACCTTTCTGCGGGTGCGAATAGACAAGTGTAGGTTACTTGTTGACCTTGGGGGCGTCAGGGTGCGGGTACCTCACAATGGGCAGTTGGTAGCTCTCTGTCCGTGGGGCAGACCGATGCAAACACACTGACGATCCAGACTGAGACATTGTCCTATGTCGAGATCTGTGTAGAATGTCTTATAAAATGTCATGATGTACACAATGATAATTTGAGAATTTTAGCACTTGAGGGCCTGGGCAGCCAAGAATACAGACATACCTCCGGATCGTTCTCTCCGACTGTTTTGTGTCTAGCTCCATGGAGTAGGATTTTGGTTATTGAGGGCACGTGTGCATAGTGAGTCCATGAATCATCTGGTATACATTGTTATTATAATTAGAACTGTTGTACCTCTGATATATCTATATGTACATGAATGCCTAGAACTGTTTGATTGATCATAATTGCTATTGAATGTTTATTACCATTATTGCTGTCATAAATACTATGTGGGCGCTTTACGCCATTTGGTTTCTCGATGCTATGATTGGTAATGATGGTAGGATGTCTTACCTCTTCTCTGTCTCTCCATTTCTGTTTTGTCCGTATACTGCGTTCCATAGAAGATAACTGCAAGGAACTGGAAGCTCCTGACTTCCCTGGTTTTTGGCCTCATCTCGATTGAGCGACTGCAGAAGAATATGGAGCCACGCACACAAAGATTTTTGGGGGATGTGCGCCTGACTTTCTTGGGAGGGCCAGAGTGCTGGTATATCAACTATAGTTCTGAGTGTTGCGTCTATACGGGGGATGTGTCGTTATCTCTAGCCTGGAGACGTCACGAGCCGCCCGTCTTCACTGGCTGTATTAGTTTACGTTTGGAGTTTCAACTACCGATACGCGAGATGTGGGGTGACCGTTATTTCACTCCGCGGGAAGACTCTTTTCGTTCCACAGCTCGGGCCCCGTCCCGTGACTCTGCGATTCCTATGGTGATTTCCTCTGATGAAGAAAATCCTGAGGAAGATCCCGAAGAAGTTCCTGAGGACGACCCCGAAGAGGATCCTGAAGAGGACCCTGACTCGATTCCTCCTCACTTGAGGGACTGACTTTACTTGTAGCTACTGAGGGCTACCAGTATTTTATTTTGGGGGCCTGATGTTTTGTCTGTAGTGGGCTGTATATTCTGATACCGTAGGGATATGTATGTATAATCCTTTGGGAGCAGGTATAGTTTTACTTTTTGATATGCTAGGCTTTGTAACTAAACAGTTTGATAATTATATATATATATATATATATATATATATATATATATAAATGAAATGTTAATTTCCCATGTATGTTTAGATCACCGTGGATATTGATTATCGTTAACGTTAATGTAACAAAAAGAAAAAAAAATATACTCGCCAATTTAATTACCCAACTATAATCGAGTAAATATATATATTATTAAAATGAACCGGGTCTTAACTCACATAAATTTTATTTCCGCATTGTAATTGAAAGTGAGACGTTCCCTTGGTGAAAAATGGGCGTCACAATATTCATGTAAGCATATCAAACAATTAAGTACAAAAACATATTTTTCTTTCCAATTTTCTCCCCCCTATTTAACATCAACAAAAAGGCTTAGGAAAGAAATATAATATTTTTCTCTCCCCCTAAAGATAAAAACATGTTGTCAAAAAGAGTAGGATTATCAAAACTAAAAACTTCTTTAAGTTATTCAAAACATAATTATCTCCCCTTATTTAATTCTACACATGATTCAAGAATATAGAAATGAAACAAGTATGCTTTCAAGATATAAAAGATTATTCATGCAATACTTGTCATATTTTGGTACTTCAACATTTAGCATATGATAGCAATAAACTTAAGAAATTATGTCTAACATATAATATCTTGCATACCATATCATAAATAAGTACCACTTGATATCACTTGATAGGAGATACAAAATATTCATGTAAGATCATGAAATTAAGGTTTTCAAAATGAAAGATCATACAACTTGCCACACATCAAGCATTTCTCAATGAAAGAATTTTAAGAATGTTTACCTTCTTTCATTTAATAGTGGGAAAGAGAATGAACGATGATTTTTGTTGACATGTTGATAGTATTAATAATAAAATACTTCATGTCAAACAAGGATGTAAACCAAGAGATATAAGCAACAATTTAAGAGCAAGACTCCCCCTCAAAATATGCATATTATCAAGATATAAAGCATAATAGTTCAACATAGTCATGCATATATTTTTAGTCAACAAGGACATGGAAGAAAGCTATATAAGATAAGTAAGATAAGCTCCCCTTTATTGAAGCACAAGATAGATAAAGAGAAAATATGCATGCTAAGACCATGTAAGTACATTACCATAAAGTAAAATAAGGCAAATATGCATATTCTTAATATATCAATCAAAAACCATTTTAAAACTTCTCCCCCTTTCAAAAAGAATTTTATAATAACGCATTACATTTCCAAAAGCATTTTAGAAGGGTAGAAGAGATTTATATTGAAACCACATATTCCTTGAGAGTGATCAAATCCAAGTCAAAAGAGTATTTGAAAGTACATCTCCTCTTTTTCATATTGAACAAGAGCCTTGAAAAGATAAAACACTTTTGAAGAACAAGACTTATCTTTTGAAGTATGAAGATTGATCTCTATAGAACATTTCAAAAGATTTATTTGGAAAACTTTCTTAAATACTCTCTCAAGATTTAATAAACATTTCAAAGCAATGAAGAGAGTACTACATTTATAGCACAAATCGAATGATTTCTAAATTTTCAAGATAATTAGGAGATGATAATACTTTTTAAATCTTAAGACAAGTTCAAAAGATTCTCAAGGATATGGAACTTGAAAAGCATCTTTTTAAAAAAAATTTAATCAAACTAGAAATTCTTTTCAAAACAAGCGCATGATTCTCATAGGTGTTATATCACTAAGAAACCATAAATCAAGAGAATCATAGATATCAAACATGCATCATGATGAAATATGCTATATGTATAGAGCTAATGTCATCCACCCTATATGCAATGACAGAACTAGCAATTTAATGTCCAATTAGGCACTTTGTCAATGCTAAGCATACTTCTCATATAAGGAAAGCATCTAATCTTTTAAGATCAATTTATCAACAAGTATCATGTAATCCATAGCATATAGAATATCACAATAGTTTAGGGATAGAGATACTTATTGGGTTAGATAGAAAGTGATGCTCCTTTAGAATGTTCTTCATTTATAGGTCCTTTGAGTTTATACTTTCTTCCATTGAGTATTTCATTCCATTGCACTTGAAGAAAATCTCCTCATGTCCCTTTTCATTCAACTCTTCTCATTTATCCATATATGCTTGACACTTTAATATTTGATGGCTATACTTGAAACACATAGAGACACTTGCAAAGCTAACTTTAAAAATTCTCTAAAACATAGGTTAGCATCAAATATCATTGAATCTCATTCAAGCATAATTTAGATTGATATATAATGTAAAACATGTATCACATTATCAACCATGCAATATTAGTTCTAACAAGAATGCATGAAGCACATATGCACTTAAATCCACAAATATGATTTAAGCATTTTAAAACGAGATTCAAGTTTATCAAGAAATACATGATCAACATCAAAATTTATATAAGCATTTTGGGCCAAACGATGATCATGTACGTCATGTAATATCAAGTAAGGAATTTTAACACATATGCCAATCAAGAACAAAAAGTCCCTTATTGTAATGAAAGAATTGAAAAACCATGGAATTATAACTTTTGAAATCATTTACTTCTTGTTTTCAAAATTTAAACATATCAAACAAGAAGACATATAACATTTTACTTTCCAATCTCCAAGTGAGTATATAAGACAATTAGGCATCAAAGAGAAAGGATCAAAATGACTTATGAGCATGTGAATTTACATATTTGAACAAAGAGAATTGGTCACAAGCTCAAGATTTTACCATAACATGTCATTCCAAGCAAAAATGTATGCATATCTAACATGTTAGTATATGTAGAGATACTTTCAAGATATAATGCTAGAAAAGCATAATTTAAAACATGTTAAGGCATAAAAACAAATTTCTACTTATCCAAATATTACATGATATTCAATTTAAAGCATAGATGAGGATAAGAGATTGATATCACCAAAAGTGTACTATTTTAGTTTTTGTAGGTGACTCTAACTTCCATGCCTCAAGGCTTCTTGGGAATTTTGTGGTTTTCCATGTTATTCTTTTGTGTCTTCATTACTCTTGGAGAACTTGGACCATTTCAAATTTTTTTTAAACCTTAAGTGGCATAGCTTCACTTCATTTCAATGCATGCTTGAACTAATAGTCACCCTACAACACAATTCAAAGTACTTTCTTTGGTATCCATCAATTTTGGATCCATAAAGGTTAGTCATTTTGCTAAAATCATAGGCAAATAAGCATTCAAAATAATAGGACAGAACAGAGACAGCCAGACTTAGCTTTTGCCAAGCCTTATTCGAATAAAAGTACTGTTATTCGAATAACATAGCAACCACAAATGTCTTTCTATCAGGCTTTATTCGAATAACATTGTTGTTATTCGAATAACAGTGTAGTAGCTCAAAGGTCGTGGGTTTCTATCACCCTTTATTCGAATAACATAATGTGTTATTCGAATAACACGATTTTCCTAAAAGCCTCTGGAAGGCTTTATTTGAATAACATAACTTGTTATTCGAATAACAAGAAAAACTTTTTAGCCACTGTCATGTCTTATTCGAATAACTAGTTGGTTATTCGAATAACCAGTTGATATCAGATTGTTGCACCACTTTCTGTGAAGTAATATTCGAATAAGGGGATCTTTATTTGAATAATTCTTACATTTTAGAATATTAATGAGGCATTACTGTGAGGCTTTATTGGAATAATGGGCTTCTTATTCGAATAAATCATTTAATGAAAATCAGTTTTACGCATCAATTAGTAAAGGATTAATTTTTCATAGTATGTAAATTGAGCAAAACAAATTAAATAATCAATTACCATTAAGCACATAGCTAATAGCATGCTAGCTTTCATGATATATAGACAATTCAAAACATAGCAAGCATACTTAGGCATTGTAGAACCTCATGTACCAAGATATATAATAAATTAATGAGCTATGATACAATCATGTGCTAAACAAAATATTCAGATTTTACCAAGAGCACATGATTCTATTAATCACTTAAGGCCTACAAGGAATATACCTCAAATTTATTGACTTTACAAGTGAATGTTCATGAGAGGTAAAAACTATTGATACCTTGGCCTTGTTGATCAAGGAAGCTCTTTTCCTTACCTATTACTTCTCTTTTGATGTTTTGAATTTTGCAAGTTTCATATTTTGTACTTGAGAAGCTTTAGTTGAAGTCATCTTTCTTCTTTGATCAAAACTTTTACCAATGGGCTTTGGAAGCATTCCCCTTGATGATTTCTTCTTCACTTGACCAATTTGTCCATCCTTTTGAGAAGTTTTCTACATAATTGAAACGCTAGGAGGATATTTTGGTACCCACTTCATCTTGGGTCCTTGAATATTAGTACTAGGGCATTTAAGATCTTTAGGAACCCATACCATATTATTTCTCATATAAGAATTTCTTCTATAATTGCATAAATGAGAAATATGTCCTAGATGACCACAAAAATTATAAACAAGTGAATTTAATGATGGCTTGGTCCTTTGAATATCATTTTTGAAAAACTTGATCATTTGGTTGTTATTACATTCTATACTATTTTTGCCACAAGACTTACTTGAATTTCCACGTGGAAAAACATCAATTTCATTCTTATTAACAATCATGGAATGTAAGCAATTAGAATCATTAGCTTTGGCAAATTCACAATATAAGTTCTCAACTTGATTTTCTAAATCAATGTATTTTTCACAAAAAGTTGAGGTTTCACATTTTAAAGGCATTTTCTCATCAAGAAAAGTATATTTATTTTTCAAGATATCAATTTCATTTTCAATGGAGGAAATGTTTTCCAAACAAGATGAGTTTTTCTTTTCTAAAAGTAACAAACCATCATGCAATTCATCATATGCACATTTTAGCTCATCATAGGAAGGACTATAATTTAGTTTAGTATTATTTACCTCAAAGTCCTTTTTAGCCATATATGAAGTAGTCTCGATTTTTAGTATACTTGGCTCTTTAAGGGAATCACCATCTTCCTCATCAATTTTGTTTTGCTTTGCCTCTTCTTCAAATTGAGTACCATCATCACCAAGAGATATTGAGCTCATTTTCTTGCTTTGAACATGTTCTTGAGGACATTTTTCAATATTGTCTTCCTCTTGAGGTTTTTGCTTTTCTTGCTCTCTATAGACAACTTTATGCAAAAGATCATCATTAGCAATATAGATAGAATCAAGAGCATCTCATATATCTTTAGCACTAGAGCAACTCTTAATTTTAGCATAAGCATCATCATTTAAACTACTTCTCAAGATTTGCATTGCTCTAATGTTCAAGGAAAAACATTTCTTATCACAGGCATTCCAAGTTTGTTTTGATTTGCATGTAAATCCATCAAGCACAATATCTCACAAATCAATATAAATGGATTGCATATAAATTTCCATTCTAGCTTTCCAATAAACGAAATTCACACCATCAAAGAATGGTGGTTTATTAATTTCAAAACCATTCATTTTGAAAAGCTTTTAATGGTTGCCAAACAAACAAGGATCTTTAACTCTAAGCTATTAAGCTTTTACTAGAGCACGAAGCTCTGATACCACTTGTTAGTCATGGCAACCATTACCTAAGAGGGGGTGAATTGGGTAATTATTAATTTTAATGCAACTTTGACAAATTATGTAATTTAATATTTTCAATTAACACATGCAGCGGAATAAGTCTAACAAAGGCACAACTATTAAGAATTACTCAAATATAACTTGGGATATATGATAAACCAAGTGAATAAGCTAGATATCAAGTTATAAGAATAAAAACATCAAGATATGGAATAGATAAATATATATATCACCAAATACTAAAATTAAAGAGTGTAGGGAAGAGAAAATCAAACTCAAGAATTTATCCTGTTTCAGCCACCAACCACTTGTGGCCTACATCCAGTCCCCAAGCTTAACTTAAGATTTTCTTCACTATCTCCTAGACTTCACGGGTGCTAGGAAAACCTTTGTACAAATAAGAGCACTCCTCACACCTTGGGATACCTCACCCTTGTGCTAGAGCCTCCAATTCTTCAAGCTTTACGGGCGCTTGATGACCTTTTCAAATTTGAGCACTCAACACACCTTGGGATACCTCACCCTTTGTATTTGAGCCTCTATACTTTCAAGGGATACCTCACCCTCTCTTTTAGATAATACAAGGATAGAATTGATAGAAACTCTCTCAAGAGTATATAATACAAATTGAAGCACTATGGGTATCAAGGATTCATACACTTATAGCTCAAAACAGAGTTTTAGAGAAATAGAGAATGAAAAACTAATTTAATGCTCAAGAGTGATTTTCATATTGTTCTCCAACTTTTCTTTGATGCCCAAACACTTATATTTATAGCCCAATAATATTTAGAGCCGTTGGGTAAAGATTGGAAATGAATTCTTTATGAAAATTAGCCGTTTTATGACCGTTGGGAACGTTTCTGGACAAGTATTATTCGAATAAGAACACTGTTATTCAAATAAATATAGTGTTATTCGAATAACACATTTGTTATTCGAATAAATCCACTTATATCACTGTTTTCTGCAACTTGTTATTTGAATAAGACTTGTGTTATTCGAATAACACTTTGGTTATTCGAATAAATCATCAAAAACACGTTCTGGAACGTTTTCTGAGTTGTGTTATTCGAATAACACATTTGTTATTTGAATAAGCCTTTAAAAATACGTTCTGGGAAGTTTTCAGAGGTGTGTTATTCGAATAACACATCTTTTATTCAAATAAACTACTCTGGTTTTAAAAACTGACTTTAAATGGTCATAACTTCTTTGTTTCTTATCCGTTTTAAGCGAATGACCACTCATTGGAAAGATCTTTGAGTCTATTTTCATATGAAAGAAGTTTCAGATAAAAAATAAAAGTATTTTGAAAGATATGATCAAAAGAGTAACCAATAGTCAGTTTTACAAAACACAAACTTGGCTATTTTTCATAGAAATGAACTACCACCATGACTAACTTTTCAAAAATAGTTTGTTGGGCATTTAAACATTTTAGAAATAATTTTAAAGTTGTTTAAAACTTGTTTGAGCTTAGTGTGATCCTCATTTATTTTTATATAAAATCTAAGTCTTATAAGTTATTCTTGAAGATGTTGAACTTGATCTTTTGCTACCATCAATTCTTGATGTAATCCAAGCTTCCAAAGAAAATCTTCTCTTCAAGACTTGCAAATGCTTGGAACATCTTTTCATTTTCATTCTCCTTGAGTTGAGCATAGTTGTGATCTTTTGCTTTCTTGTTGCAATGCTCACTCTTGGTACTTGGACTATCCTACAAAATATTGCTCACTTAACCAAACATAGTTAGTCCAAATTCATAACTCAATATTTTCATATGCATGATTCTTAAATGTATAACTCTAGTTAGTCTAACATGCATACAAGACTTTCATAGACATATCTAATATTAATTCATTTATAACTCATATAAAATATTATTGGATATATTATATGATGAATGTTACATATATCTCATTGTATGATTATTAAGTGAAATATACTTAGATAAAGTACACAATCATGCATGATACAATATATCTCTTTAAGCAAATTTATGTAACATGATAAACATTCTTTTGTGATGCATTTGTCATTTATTAAGTACATCCATAAAGCATAAGCATCATTTGTATTTGTCATCATCAAAACTTTACATATTAAACCATTGGGGCAAACCTATTTCCACAAATAAGTGTCACCATAACTTTTTTATTTGATACATTTACATATTTTTAATATCTTTTACTTTCCACCTTATCATTCTTTATTTTTGCTAGCTTTTTTTTTAATATTATTGGCATGTAATTACCCAACATTAATTATAACTATAATAGAGCACTGCTCTTCTTATGACTATCTAGCAGAAATTTCTATGGAATTTTCATAAGAGCCTTGCAATCACAAATTATGTCTAACACATTTCTCCATTTTATCTAACTTGATTGCTATATATGACTTCGTATCCATCTTACCATCACTTTGTAATATGGGTCCAAAATACTTAAACCACTCAATTATAGTATGATGAGACTTTAATTTTCACCTTTAAAATATTCCTAACTTATGTCTTATTAAATTCACTTCATGTTTGATAAGCCTATATTTTATAACATTTAATTGAACAAATGAGGGTGATTTGCTTGTAATTATGAAATAATTTTAAATGGATCCTTATCATTATCTTCGTTTTGCAAATCTCGAAAGATTTAATGCATTTGGCGAGATATAATGGATCATTGAAGGAATTATTGCATGACTTAGCCCTAATTTATCTCTTTGATAATGTTTAGTAAAGTAGCTATAATTTGAGTTTCAAATATCTGATTGATGTGATTTTGGTCTTGTAGGAAAGCTAAGACAATTCTCTACTACTTTCATGAAGACCTCAAAGGCCCAATCACACGTTTGAATAACTCAAATTGGAGTTGAAGTAAGAACTAGGGTGCTAATCCTGATAGCTTGACCTTTGCATACTGTTCATGGCATATCTCGAGCTACAAGTTGTCAAATGAGCTGAAATTTTGATGGTTGATAGTTAAGCTGCAAATCTACAACTTTCATGTTGAACACTTTTCCAGATTTGGAGGTCTAATGGGTCATATTGGGCTTGGAAGTCAGATTATAGGGCCAGAGTCAGAATACAAGGCCTAGATTGCGTAAAAATACACGGCCTAGGCCGTGTATGCCTCTGACTTTACATTTGAAATAGTGAATTTTGGACCCCCAACTCAGTGTCATACACGGCCTAGGCCGTGTATGCATACACGGCCGTGTATGACCTCCAGAACTCAATTATTGCAAACTTCTGCGCGATGTTTGTGTTGGAGGCCTATATATTGACATTCTTGGCACGTTTTGAAGAGTGTGGAGACCTAGAGGAGCAGCTGTAACTCCTTGGAGAAGGAGAGAGGAGGCATAGAATTAGAGATCTAAAGAAAGGAGGGGCAGATCTGAAGAAAAGAATGATTGATCTGAAGAAAGGAAGGATTTTTCTTGGAGGCTTGAAGATTTGAATTTCTACAAAAGGGGTTTTTGATCTCTCTTTCTTTCTATTTCTCTTATTTCTTTTGCTATTTCTTCATGGATCTGTATCTTATTATGAGTTTGTTTGTATTAAATATGTGTGGTTAAATTCATAGTTAGGGCTATGGGGGATCTTGTGTTCTTAATTATGTGAATCTGATTTCTAAATTAATTATGGTAATTTCTTTGTGGGTTTACTATATTGCTTGAATTCTTGTCATAACTTGATCACTTGTGACATTCATTAATTCATTGTTTGATCGATGACCATCTGCACTCAATGAGTAGATCTATATGGTAAGCTTGGGATTATATTGGTGAATGACCAAACATCAATTTCTTCTACCAATAGAATTGACGGGTTGTTAGTTCATATCTTGAAATTAGAACTTAATGCATTCTTGATTAATTCAACTAAATGACCAAATAGGTGGATTAAATTAAGAATAGAATATTGATTCATCCATGACCATTGGGATTCAATAGCTTATAAGATAATATTGGCAAAAAAATTACCTGTATCATAATTGAAAGAAGATCCTAATAATGAGACTTAAGTGAACCTTGCGCCCTAGCATCTCTCTATCTTTGTTTATCTTTTCTTTATTTAATTGTTCTTTTCATTTTCCTTATTAGTTTTCTATTTTAAATTTGGATCTTGCGTACACTTTCGACTGTCTAAATAACATAAGAGTTTTACAACTTTAGTAATTATCATTTATTCCTCGTGGGATCGATAACTTGGACTCATAGTCCTATATTACTTGGCGATAGAGTGCACTTGCTCTTAGTGTATATTTTGCACGCACCGTTTTTGGTGCCGTTGCCGGAAAATAATTTTGGTAATATTAGAGGCGTAAAATTCTAGTTAATTTAGATGAAATTTTTATTTTAATTTATTTTATCTGTTTTTATTATTGTGTTTTGCTTTTGTTTATCTTTATTTGCTTTTATTTTTATTTAACCTTATTTGTATTTATTTTCTTATTTTGTATATTTCTGTTTTGTTTTTATTGTCATTTTTTATTTTATCTTTCTTTTTTTTATTTTTTTTATTATTTTTGTTCATGTATTTTTAATTAATTTTTCACTACAATTTTCACTTGTTCATTTTTTTTCTTGTTTATGTTCACTCGCTCTCGTTTCTTGATTTGACATTTGATCCGAAATTGAGAAAAAAGCATTCACTTGAGTTAAGAAAGCAAACTCAAATTTGGTGTGTGATGAAGACATAAACGAGAATGGAAGGACCAAGCAATTGAAGGGAATCGTGACGAAATAGCTAACCCAGCAGAGCGAACCATGCTTGAGTACTCTATGCCCACTGCTGAAGGGTATGGAGGAAGTATTATAAGACCAGCTGTGGCGGCTAACAATTTTGAGATCAAACCCGCATTGATCTCCATGATTCAGAATTCTGTACAGTTTGGTGGATTACCTTCAGATGATCCAAATCAGTATTTGGCTAGATTCTTGCAATTGTGTGACACTATCAAGTACAATGGAGTGACAGATGATGCAATCAGATTGCGACTCTTTCCTCTTAGAGACAGGGCGAGTCAATGGTTAAAGTCACTTCCAAGGGGTTCCATCACTACATGGGATCAATTGACACAACAGTTTCTGGCTAAGTATTTTCCTCCTTCTAAATCTGCTAAGTTAAGAAATGATATATCTTCTTTTGTGCAGTTTGAAATGGATACTCTTTATGAAGCTTGGGAGCGCTTTCAAGAGTTATTGAGGAGATGTCCATACCATGGATTTCCCGTGTGGCAGCAAGTCCAGACTTTTTATAACGATTTATCTTCTACAAACTGTTCCCTCATTAATGCTGCTGCGGGAGGTACTATATGGAGGAAAACACCTACTGAAAGTCAAGCATTGATTGAAGAAATGGCACTGAACAGTTATCAATGGCAAAATGAGCGCCAAATTCTTAAGAAACCAGTAGGAGTGCATGCTGTGGATGCTTCTACTACCATTCTAAATCAATTAGAAGCTTTGACAAAGAAGGTGGAAACCTTGATGGTAACAAGTAGTGCAGCCCCACCAACTATTTGTGACGCATGTGGAGGACAGGGTCATACAAATTCAAACAGTCAAGTTGGTAGTCCCTTTGCCCTAGAACCTGAAGCAGCAAATTTTGTTGGAAATCCTAACTGGCAGCAGTACAATCCTTATGCCAACACCTACAATCCCGGTTGGAGGGACCACCCCAATTTCAAATGGGGAAATCAACAAAGCTATCAGCAGAATCAACAGAGAGCCCCACAACCACCTCCAGGTTTTCAAGCACCTGCAGAGAAGCCAAGCTTTGAAAATCTTGTAATAAAGTACATGCAAAATTCAGAAGCTAGAATGAAGACCATGGAAACTCAAATCAGTTAGTTGACTACTCTGATGTCAGAAAGGCCACCAGGATCTTTACCCAGCTCTACTGAACCTAACCCAAAGGAACAAGTAAAGGCAATCACTCTGAGAAGCGGTAAGGAGCTTGGAGATCATTCTAAGAACAAAGAGGAACACATGCAAGAACATGAAGATACTTTTGATGGGCTAAATACTATAGAAAATAAAAAGATCAGTGAAGCGCCTCCCATGGTACAGGTAAGTGAGCCATAAAAGTCTTCCATTCCATTTCCTCAGAGGTTCCAGAATACCAAGCAAGATAAGCAATTTGCAAAATTCTTGGAGATGTTCAAGAAATTACAGATTAACATTCCTTTTGTGGAAGCTATCTCTCAAACGCTAAAATATGCAAAATTCTTGAAGGAGATACTTTCAAACAAACGCAAGCTTGAGGAATATAAGACAGTCAGATTGAATGAGGAGTGCTCTGTCATTCTCTTAAAGAAATTACCACCAAAGTTAAAAGATCCAGGGAGTTTTACTCTTCCTTGCTCTATTGGTAATTCTCATTTTGAAAAAGCATTATGTGATTTAGGTACTAGCATTAATTTGATGCCTTTCTCTGTGTTTAAGAAACTGGGAATGCAGGAACCAAAGCCTACCAACATTGCTTTGTAGTTGGCTGATAGATCCATTACTTATCCTCGTGGTGTATTGGAGGATGTCCTGGTGAAGGTGGACAAGTTCATTTTTTCAGCTGATTTTATTGTGTTAAACATGGAGGAGGATTCTGAGGTCCCAATCATACTTGGGTGACCATTCCTTACTATTGGGAAAACTATGATTGATGTCTATCAAGGGAAGTTAACCTTGCGATTAAATGATGAAGAAGTTATTTTTAATGTCTTTAATTCTATTAAGCATCCTAATTCCTATGATTCATGTAATTGCATTAATTCTATTGATATTGTGGATAGTGCTGTGAGTTCATGTTTGCACGATTCAGTTATTAATGACGTTCTGGAAAAGATCTTGACCATGGTCAATCCTGACCTTGAGGATGATGAAGAGGTCAAAGAAATGGTAACATGGTTAGAAGTTGGCATGTCTGGGGACAATAGAAGAAATTGGGGGTATTATGAGGATTTGGATAGGAAAAACATACCTACTCCAAAGCCTTCAATTGAGGAGCCTCCTGAACTTGAGCTCAAGCCCATACCTTCCAATTTAAAGTATGCTTTTCTAGATCCTCCGTTAAATTTACCTGTGATTATCTCTGCTTTGCTTTCAGGTCCAATGGAGGAAAAACTCATGAGAGTGTTAAGAGAGAACAAGAAAGCATTTGGGTGGACCATTCATGACATTATGGGCATCAGCCCTACCATTTGCACCCACAGAATCCACATGGAGGCACAGAACAAGCCCCTTGTGCAACCACAAAGACGGCTCAACCCAAACATAAAAGAGGTTGTAAAGAAGGAGATAATAAAGCTGCTTGATACAGGTATCATTTACCCCATTTCTGATAGTCATTGGGTGAGTCTAGTACAAGTAGTGCCAAAAAAAGGGGGTACAACAGTCATGGAAAATGAAAAGAAAGAACTCATAACTGTGAGAAACGTGACTGGATGGCGTATATGCATTGATTATAGAAAATTAAATGATGCCACTAGGAAAGATCACTTTCCCTTACCCTTCATTGATTAAATGTTAGAGAAACTTTCAGGTCATGCATTTTTCTGCTGCTTGGACAGATATTCTGGCTATATGCAAATACCTTTGGCACTTGAGGATCAAGAGAAAACCACTTTCACATGCCCATATGATACATTTGCATATAGACGGATGCTTTTGGGTTATGTAATGCACTGGCTACTTTTCAACGGTGTATGATGGCCATTTTTTCTGACTTGATAGAGGATTGTATTGAAATTTTCATGGATGATTTCTTTGTGTTTGGCCCTTCCTTTGATGATTGTTTGCATAATCTCAATTTGGTTTTGGAGAGATGCAGGAATACTAACCTTGTCTTGAACTGGGAAAAATGTCAATTCATGGTACAAGAGTGCATTGTTTTCGAGCATAAGATTTCGCCCAAAGGTTTGGAAGTTGATCCGGCAAAGGTGGAAGTAATTACAAAATTGCCCCCACCTAAATCTATTAGGGCTATTCGAAGCTTTCTAGGGCATGCAGCTTTTTATCGGAGGTTTATCAAAGACTTTTCAAAAATTACCAAACCAATGACTAACCTCCTAATGAAGGATGCACCATTTGATTTTTCTGATTCTTGTTTAAAAGCATTTCTTGTCTTAAAGGAAAAATTAATTAGTGCACTCATCATTGTTGCCCCTGATTGGTCCTTACCATTTGAATTAATGTGTGATGCAAGTGATATAGTAGTTGGGGCCGTCTTGGGCCAAAGGAAAGGTAAAGTTTTCCAAACCATTTACTATGCTAGCCGCACTCTGAATGAGGCACAAAGAAATTACACTACCACTGAAAAAGAATTACTAGCAGTAGTATTTGCTTTTGATAAATTTTGCCCTAACCTTATTCTTTCTAAGGTTATTTGTTATACTGACCATTCTGCTATTAAGTATTTGCTTTCCAAATAGGATGCTAAGCCAAGACTGATTCGGTGGGTTCTTTTGCTACAAGAATTTGATATTGAGATACGTGATAAAAAAGGTACAGAGAATCTTGTAGCTGATCACCTGTCTCGATTGGATGAGGAGGTGTTAGAGCCCTCTACTGAGCGAGCTATAAATGAATCATTTCCTGATGAGCACCTCTTTGCAGTCTCCACTTTACCATGGTATGATGATTTTGTTAACTTCCTTACAGGTAATACCATCCCACCTGATCTCAATTATCAACAAAAGAAGAAATTCTTATCTGATGTTAAGCATTATTTGTGGGAGGACCCATACTTGTTTAGGATTTGTGCTGATAATGTTATTAGAAGATGCATTCATGGTAGTAAAAGTCATTCCATTCTTGAACATTGTCATTCTAGGGAAACTGGTGGCCACTTTGGTCCGAGTAGAACTGCACACAAGGTGTTGCAATGTGGGTTTTATTGGCTAACCTTGTTTAAGGATGCATTTGAATTTGCTCGATCTTGCGACAAATATCAGCGCAGTGGAAATATCTCTAGGAGACAGGATATGCCATTGAATGGCATTTGGTTTGTGAACTTTTTGATGTCTGGGGAATTGATTTTATGGGTCCTTTCCCAAAGTCTTTTTCTAATCAATACATTCTGGTTGCTGTGGATTATGTTTCTAAATGGGTTGAAGCTGTGGCATTGCCTACTAATGATGCTCGAATGGTGGTGAAGTTTATGAAACGAAACATTTTTACTAGATTTGGTACACCTCGAGCAATCATAAGTGATGGTGGCACACATTTTTGTAACAAGCAATTTGATAATCTTTTGAGCAAATATGGTGTCACCTATAAAGTCGCCACTCCTTATCATCGACAAACAAGTGGCCAAGTGGAAGTTTCAAACTGCGAATTAAAAAAGATTTTGGAAAGAACTGTTAATGCATCTCGTAAAGATTGGTCTTTGAAGTTAGATGATGCATTATGGGCCTACAGAACTGCTTTCAAAACACCCATTGGCATGTCTCCTTATAAACTTGTGTTTGGTAAAGCCTGTCACTTACCTGTGGAACTAGAACATAAAGCATATTGGGCATTTAAATTTTTGAATTTTGATATGAATACTACAGGTGCACAAAGACGTGAGCAACTCAATGAGTTGGATGAATTTCGTCTTGAGGCATTTGAGAATGCCAAGCTCTATAAGGAGAAAACAAAAAAATGGCATGACATGCGGATCCAACAGCGTAAGTTTAAGATTGAGGATCAAATTCTTGTTTATAACTCACGACTTCGTCTATTTCCAAGTAAACTGCGGTCAAAATGGTATCGACCATATGAGGTCATTATAGTGTTACCATATAGTGTGCTTGAAGTGAGGAAAGAAGGACAATAATCTTTCAAGATAAATGGGCAAAGAGCAAAGCACTATGAAAAAGGAGTGGAAATTGAGAACCACTCTATCTGCCTCACTTAGTCTTAGTACAAGTTCATCATCAGGCTCGTGACCTTAAACAAGCACTATACAGGAGGCAACCTGTGTTTCTTCCTTATTGTCTCTTCTTTTAGTTATTTTTGTTATCTTTGTTTTAAAGTTGCAATTTGAAGATAATGTCCACAAACTGAGAAGATAAAAATTTAATTCATTTCGAATGGCTGAGTAAAGAGTCATACTCTTGAGACGCATTCACGTGAACTTGTGCATCATGAACTTCTTATTTGTGGAATCTTTGCAGGGGTAAACATAAGTATTACAGTCTTGGGAATCTGACTTTAAAAGACCCTAGTTTGTGTTTCTACTCATGTGTTCTGTGATTTTTCAGATTCTGTTGTAGCACTGACTGTTATGTTGTTTTTCTGCCTGCCATGTCTCATGCCTCATCAGGTTGTATTGCTCTTTTCTTTACTCTTTATTTATCTCTCTTTCACATTGAGGACAATGTTAATATTAAGTGTGGGGGAGTGGTAATGTACTTGGTAATGTACTCTGGAAAAAAAAAATTTGCACAACTATTGAACACTTGAGTATTGCTGATAGTTAAGCTGGAATTGTGTGTTAATCGCTTGATTTATTCTGAGCTGATAGAAATATGTTTGAAAGGGGAATATGTTAATTATGAGATTATTTTGTGTGAAGTAATCTTGTTCAATTGAGAAAAGTGAAATTTAGCATCTTTGAGTCATGCTTGCTTGTTTCTATTTTCTTTATCAACTTAATCAAAAAGTGAGTTTTGAGCTTTAATAATTAGATTTTTCATAAATAAAGTCCTATTTTCCTTCTAGAGTGAATTTTCTTTTGATTGATGTGCGCTAGAACTTGCTTTGATATCTTGTTGAAATTTTAATGACTCACATGCATACTTGAATATGATTAAGGCAATTAGGCTTAATTCTTTCTTGACTTCCAGAGTTACATTGATTAAATAATCCCTTAGTTGCCCCATTTGAGCCTGAAATTGATTTCTTTGAATACCCAATTGAATAATCAGGTTCAATGCTTTGGAGCAATTGATGTGTTGATTGAAAGGTCTTGAAAGGTTGCTTTTATCTTTAAGGGTTTAAAAAAAAAAGTTTGGAAAAGAAAAAAATGATGAATGAAAAGGAAAGAAAAGAAAAGAATTGTTGGTGAAGAATAATGAAAATATTGGGTTGAAAGTGAGAAGTTGTTATATTCTTGAGCATCATGCTCTATCTATCATCTTTTCAGCCTGATTCTGCTTTGTATTGATTTATTCATGAGCATTCTTTACCCTATTTTATCCTTTCTTCCTATCTTTCATTATACCCTTGGCCCCGTTACAACCAAAAGAAAGTCCTTTTGATTCTTATGATTGTATGTGAACTTGAAAGTGGAGATCAGATTGATAAGCAAGCCTATGGTATTGCATTTTTCAAGAGAAATTTGAGTGATCTCTTTGTCCTTTAAACACTTGAGCGATAAAAAGATGAGTGATCTCATATGCTTGGTAAAGAAAATAGTTACAAGCTAGGCTAAAGCATTTTATTGTTTAAAATTGCCGAATGATCTTGATTAATTGGATTTGATTACTGATCTTGAACTTTGGAATTCCCCTTGATTTATGTTTCTGGATGTTAAGATTGATCTTGCTGTTGACCCCTATTCTTTGCTTGAGGACAAGCAAAAGCTTAAGTGTGGGGGAGTTGATAAGCCTATATTTTATAACATTTAATTGAACAAATGAGGGTGATTTGCTTGTAATTATGAAATAATTTTAAATGGATCCTTATCATTATCTTTGTTTTGTAAATCTAGAAAGATTTAATGCATTTGGAGAGATATAGTGAATCATTGAAGGAATTATTGCATGACTTAGCCCTAATTTATCTCTTTGACAATGTTCTGTAAACTAGCTATAATTTGAGTTTCAAATATCTGATTTATGTGATTTTGGTCTTGTAAGAAAGCTAAGACAATTCTCTACTACTTTCATGAAGACCTCAAAGGCCCAATCACACGTTTGGATAACTCAAATTGGAGTTGAAGCAAGAACTAGGGTGCTGATCCTGACAGCTTGACCTTTGCATACTATTCATGGCATATCTCGAGCTACAAGTTGTTAAATGAGCTGAAATTTTGATGGTTGATAGTTAAGATCCAAATCTACAACTTTCATGTTGAACACCTTTCCAGATTTGGAGGTCTAGTGGGTCATATTGGGATTGAAAGTCAGAATATAGGGCCAGAGTCAGAATACAGGGTCTGCGTCAGAATACAGGGCCTAGATTGCGTAAAAATACACGGCCGTGTATGCCTCTGACTTTGCATTTGAAATAGTGAATTTTGGACCCCAACTCAGTGTCATACACGGCCTAGGCCGTGTATGCATACACGGCCGTGTATGACCTCCAGAACTCAATTATTACAAACTTCTGCGTGAAGTTTATGTTGGAGGCCTATATATTGACATTTTTGGCACGTTTTGAAGAGTGTGGAGACTTAGAGGAGCAGCTGCAACTCCTTGGAGAAGGAGAGAGGAGGCATAGAATTAGAGATCTAAAGAAAGGAGGGGCAGATCTGAAGAAAAGAAGGATTGATCTGAAGAAAGGAAAGATTTTTCTTGGAGGCTTGAAGATCTGAATTTCTACAAAAGGGGTTTTTGATCTCTCTTTCTTTCTATTTCTCTTATTTCTTTTGCTATTTCTTCATGGATCTGTATTTTATTATGAGTTTGTTTGTATTAAATATGTGTGGTTAAATTCATAGCTAGGGCTATGGGGGATCTTGTGTTCTTAATTATGTGAATCTGATTTCTAAATTAATTATGGTAATTTCTTTGTGGGTTTACTATATTGCTTGAATTCTTGTCATAACTTGATCACTTGTGACATTCATTAATTCATTATTTGACCGGTGACCATCCGCACTCAATGAGTGGATCTATATGGTAAGCCTGGGATTATATTGGTGAATGACCAAACATCAATTTCTCCTACCAATGGAATTGACGGGTTGTTAGTTCATATCTTGAAATTGGAACTTAATACATTCTTGATTAATTCAACTAAATGACCAAATATGTGGATTAAATTAAGAATAGAATATTGTTTCATCTATGACCATTGGGATTCAATAGCTTATAAGATAATATTGGCAAAAGAATTACCTGTATCATAATTGAAAGAAGATCCTAATAATAAGACTCAAGTGAACCTTGCGCCCTAGCATCTCTCTATCTTTGTTTATCTTTTCTTTATTTAATTGTTCTTTTTATTTTCCTCATTAGTTTTCTGTTTTAAATTTGGATCTTGCATACACTTTCGACTGTCTAAATAACATAAGAGTTTTATAACTTTAATAATTATCATTTATTCCTCGTGGGATCGATAACTTGGACTCATAGTCCTATATTACTTGGTGATAGAGTGTACTTGCTCTTAGTGTATATTTTGCACGCACCAATGTTCTTATTTATTCTTTCTCCAGCTCAAACGAGTGGTTAGTGGGGGCTTAAATATTTTGGAAAGCCTCTAGGATAAGTTGAAATGGTAGTTGGGGATGCTTGCAAGGCACTTTAGTGGTCAACAGGCCAAGTTAGTGGTGGAAGCTAGAGAGAGAAAGAGAACCTCCCTTTTAATGATGTATTCACCTATTTGTAACTGCTAAGGAGGGGTGCATAGTGCACCCTTGTGATCATTGCCAATGATTCTCTAACATTTGGTAATAAAGTTCTCCAACAAGACCGAGCCAGACGTCTATAATATTAGGGGATATTTTGCACGAGAGTTGGGTAGGGGTTTGAAAAATCTGGGTCAAGTCAATCATGTGGATCTACTCTACTTTAAAATGGGCTAGATATGGATTCATGAAAAGGTCAAGTTTACATCGATGGGTTGGATGTCAGGTTCTATGATGTAGTATTGTGCTTGACCTTAGTCTAGGTACGCCCATTACTCATACTTAAATGAAAATCCTCTTGATTTCAAAATCTATGGTCTGAAAAAAAAAGTACAACGAGGTATTGGCTTTTAAATGTACGTAGTAAATATGTCTAATACCAAGACAAAAGGTATAAACTCAAAATCAACCTTTAGTGTGAATATAGTTATAATGATGAGTTCACAGTTCAATCCTTGCCTCCATCATACATATTCTCTATACTTCAAATATATTTAATAAGAACTCATTTCTTCTTTAGAATTGTGTGCTTTTTCCATAATAAATGTTATGATAGTAATTTAAACTTAAAAAGAACTGTTGACAATGATTAGAATCGAACTTAAGTGTTTCAAACCAAGTGCTTATATCTTTACCAACTTAAACTCTTGTTGGTGAATCATTAGATTATATTCTAATTGATTTTTTTAAAACATCAAGAGTTAATTCCATAAGTTAAACTCAACATATATATATATCATGAACTTTGGCCTGCAAGGACCTAAGCAAGCCTTAGTGGGCCGACTGAATAAGCCCTACGTCTGGGCAAGGTAGGCCCATTTACAAAATCCAGACTGAGGAAAATCTGGGTCAAACCCAACTGGTGCCTTTCCCCATGATTTGACTGGACATTGTCCAGAACATCAAGCGACCCGTCTCCCACATGCTTTATATGGGCCAATAACAGTCACTGGCCAGTCAGTGCCATCATGACCAATGCTCGGTAATGACCTCACACCATAAAGGTTGAGCATAACATTTCTTGATAATCAAGGCCCTAAATGGCCTAAATGGAGGGCATCTGAGAAGCCAGTCCTCAGATTTCTATATAAGCCGGCCTGGCAGCCTTAGCCAGACATGTTCCATCTTTTACTAAACACTCAGACTAGCATTTGCATACTTTGCGATCATTTTTTTAACCTGCCTTGGTACCTTATCCTACCGATATCTTCCGACTTAGGTTTCAGTTAATACTCGAAACATCTGGCGCCCACCATGGGGCTCAGGTAAAACTTTTCTACCCCGCAATGAGTCAACTTTATCAAAGTCATTTTTTAATAAGTCGTGGTCGCTAACGAAGGCAACATTGACAATATCAAGAGGGTTCTCAATCCAACCCCATCGAAATGCTGATGTAGGCTATCAGAGACATTCATAGCCGAATTAATCAGATGACCAATAGGGACCAACACCGTGTAGAGCTTGAAAGGGAGGCAGAAAGGGTGATTGTGGCTAAAAAGGTGGCCGAAGAAAACACTCAATATGGAAATAGTTGTCGGCAGACCATTTACCCTCCACCTACAGCTGACCACCTATTCTTTGATTTCATAATGTCAACCCTGTTATTGGAGGGTTTTCAAATTTTGACTACGGAGCTTTATGATGGGATGATCAACCCTCAGGATCACCTCACCTTGTTTAATTCAATGATGCTTTTAAATGGTGAGACTGATCCGACTAAGTGTCAAGCTTTCCTGAAAACTTTGAAGAAATCAACATTACTTTAGTTCTCGAGCTTTACGGCAGTTTTAATTTATGATTTTTCAAAATTGTCAGTTAAATTTCTTAACCACTTTTCTACTAGCAGAACCCACCAGAAGACCTCGGCCATCCTCATTAACCTAAGGCAAGGTCAGGACGAATCCTTTAAGGAGTTCATAAGAATGTTTGGAGAAGAGGCGATCTAAATTAGAGATCTTAACCCTACTGTATCTCTACATGCCATCATGGCAAGTTTACTACCGGGGCCATTCGCAGATTCTCTAGATGGAAAACCATCTCTGGACTTAGATGACTTGAGGACTAGGTCCATGGGATACATAAACATGGACGAGATTGTCGTTGCAAGAATACAAATGGAGCAACGGTTCTCCGAGCCATAAGCCAGGGGAAAGAGTAACCCCCAAATATCCATCTAACCGGTTTCTCAAGTTCAAGAGCACGGGAGGCGGGGACCAGATCTGAGAGGCAGACTGATGAAGATGGAGGATCGAACTAACAGGTCTAATCTAAATGTTCGGGTGGTTTCGAATATGATGCCACCTTGGTACAATGAATACACACCACTGAACACCCGTCGGGAACAAATATTCTGAGAAATTTATAACACTGATTTAATCCAGCACCCAAGGAATACAGGATAATGGAAGGTTCCACCTAACATTGACAGAAGCAAGAGATGTGAATTTCATAAAATATATCGGCATTCTACCGAGGAGTGCATTACCCTGAAGGACAGAATTGAGAAACTTATCCAGGAAGGTCATATTGAAAAATATGTCTATTGACGAAGAAGCCAGAACAGGGAGCCAAGAGAAGGGAATCAATCTAGGCAGAGGAGCCCAAGTCTAGGTGAAAAGGGCAAAACAGTCACGACAATCTCTAATTCTCGAGACCAGCCCATCAGGGGAGTCATTGACTTAATTGCTAATGGATTTACAGAAGGGGGAAGCTCAAATTCATCTCGGAAGCGCCACCTCCTAGTAGTAATGTTGGTAAGTTATCCTCCTTCACTGCAAAGTAAACAACATGAAGACGACCCGATCATTTCATTTTTGAATAAAGATTTTGCCGATTTGGATGAGAATTTGGATGACCCAATGGTAATCTCCATCATAGCGGGAAATTTCCAAATTAGAGGGGTTCTGGTTGATCAGGGGAGTTCAGCTGACGTCCTCTATATGTCTACTCTCTAAAGACTATAGATACTAGAGGAGAATTTATCCCCTTTCAATGGGAGCTTGGTCAGTTTCTCTAGATAACAGGTAAGTGTTAAAGCATACATTGAGCTCGGGACAACTTTCGAAATAAGTATTCTACTTCAAACTATTCTAGTCAAGTATCTTGTAATTGATTGTCACACCTTGTATAATGCTATTCTTGGGAGGCCTTCTCTTAATTCTCTTGGAGCTGTAGTTTCAACTCCAAATTTGACAATAAAGTTCCCACTCTCCAAAGCGAGGTCAAAGTAGTTCATGCAGACCAGAAGGAGACCAGGATATGCTATAATGAAAGTTTAAAGCTAAAGTCAAAGCCAAGGGAGTCAACCAACTGAGTAGATCATTGCAGTAAGCGGTCAATCCACAACGTCAATATTGCCGAACTTGATCCGAGGAGTGTTGAACAAGACTGACCTCAACTAATCAAAGAATTGCAGGCCGTCTCTTTGGGCCCTAAACTCGATTAGGTAACATATATCGGGTCCCATCTGTCGTATGATGTCAAGTGAGAATTGGAGGAACTATTGAAGAAAAACTCAGTTATTCTCATGGACGATGATAGATATGCCTAGAATTGATCCAGAAATTATCTTTCGTAAGCTTTCCTTGGATCAAAAGCTTAAACTTGTTACTCAAAAGAAAAGGAAGCTTGGGACTAATAGGCAAAAGGCTACTGCTAAAGAAACAAAGAAGCTTTGGAAGTAAGGTTCGTCAAGGAAGTGGAACATACTACGTCGTTATCGAAGGTGGTTATGGTAAAGAAATCAGGAAAATTGAGGATGTGCATAGATTTTATTGACTTTAACAAAGCCTACCCGAAGTATTCTTATTCATTTCCCAATATAGATCGGTTGGTAGATGGAGCCTCAAGTTACTAGTTTCTTAGTTTCATGGATGTGTACTTTGGTTATAACTAGATCCAAATGCATCCAGATGATGAGGAGAAGATTGTCTTTTATCACCAAATTTAGGAACTTTTGCCACAGAGTAATGGCTTTTGGCCTAAAGAATGTTGGAGCAACATATTAGCGGTTAATGAATAAGATATTCGAGGAGCAGATCAGCAATAATATTGAAGTTTATATCGATGACATGGTGGCCAAGACTCCAGTCAACAGAAACCATTGATCCGGCTTTTCGAAATCCTCGCTCAATTAAGAAAATATAAATGAAGTTGAACCTAGAAAAATATATGTTCAAAGTTTAGGCTGGAAAGTTCCCTGGTTTCCTTCTCACTAATAGAGGAATTAAGGTTAATCCAAACAAGTGTAAGGCCATAATGGACATGAGGAGCCTGACAACGATCAAGGAAGTACAGAGACTAACAGGGAGGTTTATTGCTTTGTCAAGATTCCTCTCAAAGTCTGCAGACCGAGATCTACCATTCTTCAAGTGTCTCAAGAAGTCAAAAATTTTTCAATGGACGAAGGAATGCGAAAGAGCCTTTGGAGAATTAAGCATTTCTTGGCCACCTCGCCAATCTTGACTAAACCCAAGCAATGTGATAAATTATTTCTCTATGTTTTTGTTTCTAACTAAGCATTAAGTTCAATTTTAGTTAGGGAGGATGGGAAAGAGCAGTGTCCAATTTACTTTTTCAGCTGGTCTTGCAAGAACCAAAAATTGGATACCAAAAGATTAAAAAAATGGCGCTTGCTCTGGTGGTGACAACTAGAAGATTGTGATAATACTTCCAAAGTCACCTGATCATTGTTAGAATCGACTAACTAATTAAACAAGTGCTTAGGAAGCTGGAGCTTGCTGGACGAATGATCTTATGGTCGGTGGAACTGCCTGAATTTAATATCCATTATTAGCCCAGAGGCCTGACCAAGTCGCAGGTATTATCTGACTTCTTAGTTGAATTATCCTTGCCTCTTCTACATGATTCAAACAATGACACTTAGTATTTTTTTATTGATGGAGCTTCCAATGTCAAAGGAAGTGGGGTAAGAATTATTTTAGAGGGGCCAAACGAAGTTTTGATCAAGTAGTCCCTGAAGTTCAACTTCCAAGCAAGTAATAATCAGGCCGAGTATGAGGCCCTTGTTGTTGGGTTAGCATTAGCTATAAAAATGAGGGCAACTCAGGTAGTTGTAAAGTCAGACTCTTAACTAGTCACTGTGTAAGTTAAGGGTAAGTCTCTGACCAAAGACCCTCAGTTGACTAAGTACTTAGCGAAGGTACAAAATACTGTCAATAAGTTTGCATAATTCGAGATTTTGCATATCCCGAGGGATCAAAATGCTCAGGCCAATCTATTCTCGAAGTTAGCGAGTACTAAAGGGTAAGGAAACAACTGATCCTTCATTCAAGAAATGCTAGAGTAATTGAGCATTGAAATGGAGGGTTCGTCATTGGTAATGACCTGAATTCATGGATGAGCCTGATCATCAAATACTTACAAGATAGTGAGCTTCTAATCGATGATAAAAGGGCAAAAAAGCTTTGTAAGTTGACCAGTTATTACACTTTAGTCAGTGGAGATCTATTCAAAAGAGGATTTTCACTCCCTTTTTTAAAATGTATTGGTCAAGATCAGGTTCAGTCAGTTATAGAAGATGCCCATGATGGAATCTGTGGTAGTCATATGAGAGGATGGTCTTTGGCTGGAAAGATGTTGATGGCCAGACTTTATTCACTAACAATGAAAGTCGATTGTTTAAAGTACATCAAAAAATGCAATAAATGCCAAAAATTCATAAATTTGCATAAAGCCCCACCTAAAGAACTTCACAGCATTGAGACTCCGTGGCCTTTTTGTAGATGGGAGATTGACTTGCTCGAACCTTTTCCTATGGTAGCTAGATAGTTGAAGTATATTGTGGTTGTAATAGATTATTTTACAAAATGGATTGAGGTCAAACCCCTTTCTAGTATAACTTCAGAAAAGGCAAAAAGGTTTATTTGAAAAAACATTATATGTCAGTTTAGTTTACCATTTCTAATTGTGTCTGATAATAGAACTCAATTCATTGACAAAAAAATCCTAGGATTTTGTTTAAAGAACGAGATAAAATAAGTGTTCACCTTGGTTAAGCACCCCCAAACAAACGATTTGGCTGAAATAGCAAACAAGGTTATTTTGACTAGGCTAAGAAGGAGGCTGGACCGCGCCAAGGGCCTTTGGCCAAAAGTATTGCTAAGTGTCCTTAGGGCATATCACACCACGCCACAATCATCTACCTAGGAAACACCTTTCGACTTACTTTTGGAGCTGACATCATTATTCCAATAGAAGTTGGGGAACCGAGCTTTAGAAGGTACGCTTTTAATGAAGAAGTCAATGACAAAGCTAGGAAGACTTATCTCGATTTGCTAGAAGAAGAAAGAGAGATCGCCCACATCTGGGAAGAAGTTGCCAAAGCTAGGGCAACTAGGAAATACAATCAAAATGTCAAAACAAGGAAATTTCAATAGGGAGATTTGATCTTGCAAAAGGTTGAAGATTTTAGAAAACTACTCGATGAAGGTAAATTGGCCACCAACTGGGAGGGACCTTTCAAAGTCCTAAAAGACATTGACAGAGGAGCCTACAAGGTCGGCAATTGCAGTGGAAAAGCTTTTCCTAGAACATGGAACTCGACTTCTCTCCGGAAGTACTTTAGCTAAATCTTTATAAGTCTTTATGATTTCTGAATGTATATTTATGGAAGTTGAGATGATGTACTCTTTTTCCTTTTCCAAGATTTTTCCCATCGGGTTTTGCCTAGAAGGTTTTAATGAGGCATATCTTTAATTCCATATTATTAATAAAGTTGTTTTCCTAACTATCACAGATAACACAAGTCACCACGTGTTGCCACTGAAGTCGGCACAAGCTGCTATTTAAGTCTGCATAAGCTACCACCAAAGTCAACACGTGTTGCCACCAAAGTAGGCACATGCTGCAACCGAAGTTGGCATAAGCTGTCATTTAATTTGGCACAAGCTACCATTTAGGTTGGTACAATATGCCATTTAAGTTGGCACAAGCTGCCATCGAAATTGGCACAAGCTGCCATCGAAATTGGCACAAGTTGCCATCGAAGTCGGCACAAGCTACCATTTAAATTGACACAAGTTGCCATTTAAGTCGGCACAAGCTACCATTAAAGTCGGTGCAAGATGACATCAGAAGTCAGTACAATACACCATTGAAGATGGCACAAAATTCCTATGGGTTAACTTGGAAACAAAATATAAAATTTATAAAAATTTTAGTGCAAGCTTTAGACTAGCTTAAGTCATGAAAGTTAAAAAACATTGAGGAATCCATCCGAGGTCTCGAGGGAGGCTTAGAAAGGTATATCTGGCTGAGGTTATGAACACTCAGTGTGAAGTATATAGATATTTCAAATTAAACTAAATGCAAAGTATACAAGTCTAAATCGAAGAACAAGAATTGAATCAAAGGTCCATTCATTCATTAGCAAGAATTAAATCAAAGGTACATTTCATGATTTGATTTCATTACAAAAGTTCAAAAATAAAAAATTGAATTACACATTTTATGTTTCTTTGTCCTTGGTCATTGTATCGAGCTCTTCTTATTCTTCTTCATCGACTATCTGACCATTCATAACTTGTTTGAAGGGACCCATCTCTCCAAGATAATTATCAAATACTCCATTGGGGTTTAGAAGCATAGCTTGTTTAAGATCGGTGTTATACCTGGCAACCCTCTGATTAGTGATCTCATCTTTTAACCCCTCTAACTTGTTAAATGGCTTGGTTTTACCATCGAGTGCTTCTTTAAGTGCTCAATTGGTATCAAGCTTTTTATTCTGGATTGCAGATAAGCTTTCTTCAATTTTTTTTCTTCTAATAACTCCAACGATGAATCAAGACCTTTAACTCGACATGCTTTTGTCTTCAGAGCTTCTATTTGTTTCTTCAATTTGATAACCTCAGCTTGATGCGACTTTTGGGATTTTTCCATTTTTGACCAGTAAAGATTATTGAAACTTTTTTTTGGAATCTTCTAGCTCAAGTTCAGCTGACTGAATAGCATTAATGGTCCAAAAAAGTTCTACCTCTGCCCATCGGCAAAGGCCGATCCCACCGACTTTGTCTTTACGCGCCTTGTCATCAGGAAGTGCAATGTGAGTATCTAGTGATAATCACATATATGATACATTTATAAACCCTTATTTTTAGTCATTTACACTCTCTATGTACTTAATTGATTGAGTTTGATTATGTTTTGTAAGTTTGGATTCAAATTGGACTTAATTGAATTTTTCAGTATGATTTATGTCTTATACTATTTCTATATTTGGGTCATATCTTGGGCTGTAGGTAGTCTTTTGAGGTGATTCTGGTGGCATTTGAAATATAAGAGAGAGCTCTACAACTTTTATGAATACCTCAAAGGCCTAATCATACTTTTGGATAACTTAAATTGGATTTGAAGCAAGAATTAGGGTGCTGATCCTGACAGCTTGACCTATGCATACTGTTCATGATATAGCTCAGGTTATAGGATGTCAAATGGGTTAAAAGTTTTATGGTTGATAGTTAAGATCCAAATATACAACTTTCATGTTGAACACGTTTCCAGAATCTAAGGTCTAATAGGTCATATTGGGCTTGGAAGTCAAAACAGAGGAGCTATCACTAGGCCTGAGTAGTATGCAGTAATCAGACCATATCGTGAGTTATAGGAATGTTTTTGGGCTCAAACTAATGGCATTTGAAATCTAAGATCCAGGCCTACAACTTTCATGAAGACCACTTGGTGAAAAAATGATGAATGCAATGACTTCAGAGCTAAATGATTTTGGAGACAAAGAATCTCCATAATTTTTCACTCATCAAAAGTCATTTGACATTTTTCACTCATTTTCCACTCATCCACTCACTCATGACTTAGCCCCATTGTCATTTTGTATCTCTAATCCTCTATAAAAGGGAGCCTTAGCTGATCATTTAGGGGCTTAGGGTGTTAGATACCAAATTCATGTTATTTTGTTATTTGATTATCTTGTTGTAATTTTCTTTTGTTCTAAATTGAAGTTATGTTTTTCTTCTTGTTTTTCTCTCTTCCTTTCTTCTTGTCTATGAGTAACTAAGTTTCATTTTGCTTGGGTGAAAGAGTGAAGCTCTTGGTAATGAAATAAGGTTAGATTAATTTCTCTCTTGTGCTTAAATGATATATTTTCAAATGGTCATTATACGTATTGTATTTTGTTTCCAATCAATTTAGAAACCCTCCTTGTAAAGTAGAGTTCTTGATTTGTTGTAAACAAGAGATTGGCACAATGAACGCTTGAACCCATCTACAAGTGGTGGTGTTAGAAACTCTCCTTGTAAAGTGGAGATCTTGATTTGTTGTAGACAAGATTTTAGCACAATGAATGCTTGATCCCATTTATGAGTGGTGATGTTAATAGATGATTAAAGGAATCATAATATAATTACGTATATAATTTTTAATGAACTTTGAATGTTATATTTTTTGATTGGAACCTCCGTTATGTGTGGATTCTAATTGAGTTATAAAAGAATTAATCTTGTCCTTAATTTATTTACCAAGAGTGAATCTCCTAGCACAAGCAATTCCTTTTTATTTGTGAGTAAGTTTTATCACCTTTATTGTTGTAACAAAATATTTTCCTTACGTCAAATAAATTTTTCTTCATCAATTTCCTGTGGATCGACCTCGGACTCCCGAGAATTTATTACTTGAAATAACCTGCACTTGGGTTTGCAACTTAACTTTTAATACTGCATCATCTAGCAATGATCCGAATGGGAAGTTGGATAAGCAAAGGGAAGGTACATCTACACCAGTAGCAAATCCACTCAATCCCTCGAAGGTAACCCAGAACCCTGAGTTTTGAGAGGAAGAACCCTCACCTACTAATCAGGGTTCCTTAGTTAAAGAGCCTAAATTCATCTTTGGGATAACATCCCAATCTTTCGAGTGACGTCGCTTTCTCACCATTGAGTTTGACTTGGTCTCGGAGGATTATAGTTTGGGAATAGTATGAATAGGGTCTGGTTGAGGAATGTCGTGGTCAATAGAAACAAGATGGGCGATCTCTTCGTTCTTTAACTTTCTCAATCACCTCTGCATTTCACGAACACTTAGATTTGGAGCCATTGTTTCTGCAATAAGATGAAATAGTGAAAAAAATATAGTAGTAATAAAGCAAGTTCAGAAATTAAAAAAAATGAAAAGACTTACACAGAATTTTTAAAAGCTCAGTCGAATCATTTCTGAACTTTATCAAAGTTGTATTCGAAACAGAAGTTTCCTCCAAAAGGTCAATTAAAGCTCATTCTTTTAACGGTAGGCTTCTATACTCCATACCCAATATAGTAATCAGATTGCTCCGCCAGTATAAAGGAAAAATTTCCACTCCATACCGATCAAGGAAGAATGAAAAAATGGTCGGGGGAGAACTCACTCGAAAAAATTTAGACTAGAAATTTTTATACGAGGAATCGAAGGTGGAAAACAATTTCTTTTGTGGATGACTATTAATCGACACCTAACCGCCTTACTAACTCCTTTACATTGAAAAAGGAAAAAGAACACTCCGATGTTCAAATCTTGACCAAGGAAGCGTACTAAGACTTCAAAATCTCAAACAAATGCCCAACTATTCGGATGAAATTGGGTTGGGGCGACATTCGGTTTTGACAAAACCTCATATTGGAAGTTTGAAAAAGGAATCCGCATACCAAGTCAAATGAAGAAAACGTCGTACATGAAAATCTAGCCTAATTCATCATTCAGACCAAGAGCCATGAAGATTCTTTCACCAAGATGACACGGTCGGTAAACGAATTTTGTTTCATCTCTGTTGGTCGCCATGATGATATATTTTTGAAGTTTAGAAATACTCTCGGTCAAGCTATCAACTGAGTAGTATTTTCTAACACTGGGACAGACCCAGTCATACAGGTCCTCCGAGTTAGGGGTAGACAACCAACCTTTAGTACCTCGACCAGATGTTCCCACACCTAAATTCTCCCCAAACTTCTTTTTTTCATTAGGGGATGAATCCACAACGTTTTGATGGTGAAACACCGGTAAAGACCATCCCAGAATCTCCATTGGATCACTTTCATTACTCTCTCGGTATCTCCAATAAACATGTTGTGCTCTATATTCTAAACTTCTCTACTTGAAATAAGTTATGAAAAATACGAAAAATGAGATAATAAAAGAAGTACTTGGCTTAGGAGTAAAACACAAAGAAATCCTTTGAAAGAATGAAGGTATAAAGCTTGATGAAAGTTGCGATGAAGGCTTTGAAAAATGAATAGGGGAGAAGTTGGTGCCTGAAGAAACTGGAGAAGCACGAAGATGAATAAGTGAAGTAGGAATGGAAGTGAGGAAGTTTTAAATAAAATGAACTTCCACTGATCAATGGTTGAGGATAAAGGAAAATGAAAAGATTCGATCATAACCATGGGATTTATTTAATGATGGAGATTTTTAAAGAAAAAATCAACAGTTGCGATGCAAACTCCCAACAGACTCATTGATGGTGAAATAATTTAACGTGACACTTGTCCAATGAATGCGCTACATATGTCATACCTCACACGATTTCCCATGCCTGAACACGATGCATGAAACACAAAGCATCCTATTAATTAGGCATCTTGTAGAAAGCATGGTCTTCATATAAGTTCGACCTATCATTACCGATGACCAAGCTGGGGGTCGTGGACTATCTCAGCCCAATTATTGTCCAACCATTTATAAACTCGGCCTATCATCACTGATGATCGAGCTGAGGGGCTGTGGGCTGTCATGAACTTTAGCCCATACAAACCCAAGCAAGCCTTAGTGGGTCGTCTGAATAAGCCCTGCGTCTGGGCAAGGTAGGCCCATTTACAAAACCTAGACCGAGGAAAATCTGGGTCAAACCCAACTAGTGCCTTCCCCATGATCCAATCGGACATTGTCCGGAACATCAGGCGACCCGTCTCCCACGTGCTTTATATTGGCCAATAACGATCACTGGCCAGTTAGCGCCATCATGACCAATGCTCGGTAACGACTTTGCCCCATAAAGGTTGGGCATAACGTTTCTTGATAATCAAGGTCGTAAATGGATTGAACGGAGGGCATCCGAGGAGATAGTCCTTGAACTTCTATATAAGCTGGCCTAGTTGTATAAGTCATGCATGTTCCATCTTTTACTAGACACTCAGACTAGCCTTTGCATACTTTGCGATCATTTTTCTGACCTACCTTAGTACTTTATCCTACCAATATTTTTTGACCTAGGTTTTGATCAATACCTAGAACAATATATATATTGACGAGAAACTCAATATATATATCTAAATATTAAGTAATTGCTTTGATTTATTATTGCAAGGATATAACAATAGGATTTATGAGCAATGTTTTGTCTTAAGTTGTTGGGCTTTTTTATTAGAACTAACTCACTGTAGTAACCTCTTTATAGCTTGGATGCGTTGGAGAGGGGGGTTGGGTACTAGCAAGACACTTCAACACTCAAGTCAATGAGGGTGCAAGGTGTAATGAGTGAGAAAAGATATTTACCTTCATGGCTAAAGTAGCTATTTATAGTGGAATAAGTCTAAGAGACCAAGTAGGAATTAAGGATATTATGGTCATTACAGGTGCCTTACGGGAAGTTTCTTAGCTGTTTTTCAGGCTTATGTGTTAATTTGTGATTGATTCCCTTAGAGATAATTCCTTTTGTCGAGGAAGGAAGGTCACATCACCCTTGGACATTAGGCTTGGCTTTATTGGGCCTAAACCCTAGTCTGGATCATTGCCGCCAAGTCGATGCTCTAATAACTATCAAGGTTATGTGCTCAGATATCGATGGGGTTTTAGGCTGATATTGCTATGAACTTTGGTTTCATATGGCCAAACACAAATGGCTCATGACCATGGAGAGCAATTGTGTGGGAATCACCACTGAGCACAAGTGATTATGGATATCGAATCTTCAAGCTGTGGTTACAACTTGGATCTCCGCGGTCGTGTTCTGTCATAGAGTAGCCCATGGTGCTTTGGGTCTATGACCTTTGTCTTGCTAGAGACATTTTTCCTGCTGAACGAATGTCTTTTCGCCTACACACTAGCGGCCTTTATGCCACAAGGCGTGTGACAATTTGCCCGCGTGCAGTTGGTGTTAGGCTTGTGCACCCAACAACCATTTTGAATTTCAATACGCTTGGACCTTTTTGGTCCAATAGTGGGTGGCAGTTAATGCGACTCTCCCTTATAAATAAAGGGAGTAGGGAGCGTAGTCTTATTTTTGCTTCTATTGACATTTAGTCTTCTAAAAAACTCTTAGAACCTTTCTTTTTCTTCTCTGGCGATCCAACAACATTTTAAGGCCATTGTCCATGATTATGCGATGCTTAAAGTGGACTCCCTGCTCATTTTCTTCCCTTCCTTCTTAAGGTATTCCTTCCACTTCCTTTTTTCTTCCATTTTCATTTAAGTATGGTTAAGATTAGGAAGTTGGGGAATGAAAGAGAAGAGAGGTCTTCTTTGGAGACTCTAGAGTAACCATTGTCTCTGTTGTGTCACTCGCAGTGGGGAGGAACCTCAAGAGGTGCTTCTGCCCCCAGGGGCAGAGTCCTCCTTAATCTGTCAGGTTCCATGTGATGCGTGAAATCTGCAAGTGTACGGTTTCGTCGTCAAGTAATAAAAAGATCGAATCCACAGGGACTGTGTCTATGAATACCAATTAGTTAATTAATTTAATTAAATTAAACAAAGGGAATAAAATTGTTGATTGATAAGAATGCAGTAACCAAGCAATTAAGTAAATAATTATTAAAGTGCAAAATTAAGAACAAAAATAGCAATTTATCAAGAAAGATATTCAGATTCAAGAAAGTTTCCAAGATTGGGATACCACAATGATACAAGATAAATCTTAATTGACAACCCTTTTATTAAATCTGAAATTCAATTGAAGGTGAATTACCCTAAATTAGTTAATGTTCTTTCTCAAGATACAAGATCTGTGCCCAAATAAACCAATTCCTACTCTCGTGGTAATTGAATTTAAATTGAACCCATTACGCTTTGTGGTAATTCATTGAATCTTCGAAAGGCTAAAACTACTCTCGTGATTTAGACCTTAAGTTCAATTCTTATGGTTCCAACACCTAGGTTCACCTCTCAGTATGTCCTTAAATGCCTATGAGATGCAAATAAGTGGCCAGCAAATTCACATGAATAAGAGCAATAAGAATTGAATCAATGAACATTCAAGATCAATAAAAGGAGAAACAACGTCAATTAATCATTATCAATGTATCAAAGGGCATTGCCCAATCTTAGAAACAAAAGAAACTACTCAGACATAGAGAAGAGGAGACAAGAAATCAAACTTAAAAACATCCCAAACCCGTAACAATGGAAGAAGAAGGGAGAAAGATGAAGATCAAAAGCCAAAGCCTCCAATGTGTCTCCTCCAAAACCAAATTAGAACCTCCTCATTGTATTCAGAACCTCTATTTATAACCCTAGGGTTTTAATTGGCTAAAAAGCCCCCAAAAAAATAAAAAGAAAAACATAAAAACTGTTACGCGCTGTGATCCACGGCCATGGTCAGTTCTAGATTTAAGTTTGTCAAGCTGACTCTCAACCACGACCGTGGTGGCCACCACAGCTAGGCCGTGGTTGATTCTGGAATTTTGATTTTGCTTTTCTTGACTCCCTCGAACCATGGCCGTGGTAGAAACCACGGGCAGGCTATGGATCCCTCTGGAATGGTCTTTTTGCATCTTTTTGCTATCCATTAAGCTCCAACTTCAAACATGCAAGCATTCCATTCAATCCAAGGTCAATTCAACATTAATCCTGCACAAGAACCCCAAAAACACCGCAGTTATCCGAACTAAGGGAAAAACAAACCAAAAGGGAAACTAAAATGCCTAAAATGCTCAAGAATGCATGCAAGACAAGAACAAAATATGATGTTGTTTCACACACATCAAATTCCCCCAAGCTTAAGACTTTGCTTGTCCCCAAGCAATAACTAATGTCAAACTAAGATGTGGGATCAAAAGACAATAAAGAATAAGGAACCCGAGAAAACAATATCCATTCAATAGGCTAAGGCAACCAAAGAATCTGAGAGGTAATCAAAATCAAGTCCAATTAGAGGCTAAGTTCTCAGAAATCATGCATCCTCACTGATTGAATTAAGTTCACTCCACTAACCACACTCAGAGTGTTTAAGGGTGAAGACAATGCACTCAAAATCCTTCAAAGAAAATGCACTTCCATATGCTTGATAAGAAACCAAATTTTCACTAATAATCAGCATGCATGCAAGAATCAAAAGGTCTTTCAAGGGTTGTAATGGGGCCATGGGAATGATGATAGGTAAGGTAGAGAAAGGAAGGTTTGCACAAATGGCTCATCAAGATTTTCAATAAACACAAGAAATTCAATAGAACATAAATGGAGTAAAGACAATTTTTTCAATCTAAAACATAACTCCACATTTCCAAGTATTTTCTTCCTTACTTTTCTTTCTTCTCTTTCTTTCTTTTTTTTTCTTTCAAGCTTCCATCTTATGATTTTCTTTTATTTTCTTTTTCTTTTTCTCTTTTTTTTCATTTGAGAAAGAAGAAGCTCATATAAATATAATTCCCAACACAACTTTCAAACAACTTTCAAGCTCAATTCGCTCCATTTAATATTCTAAATGATAACTAACAATGTTTCAGCATAGGTATCAAGAAAACAAGTATGCAATTGGCTCAAAATGGGCAACTAGATGATGGAAGTGTAACAATTTCAGAAAGCCAGAAAAATACCTAAAATGCCTTAATCACATTCAAGCATGCAACCAAAATTTTCGCCTCAAAAAGGTTTCAAATCAAGTTCTAGAGCACATGATCAATGAGGAATATCACTCAATACAAAGAATGGGAACAAAAATCATATAATGCATAAGTCCCATATAAGCTCAAAACTCACATTTAGAGGTTTAAAAATTCAATGAGAAGCACAAATTCAGAGAACATTATGCTAATTATCAACTATCAAAAGATCACCTCTACTATCAATTAAAACAATGTTTGTTGCCAACTACAAGAATCAACCAATTGGGTTCCAAATCAATATCATCTCAAAATCTTTAAAAGAGAGGGGCACAAGTTCATCCAAAAAGCCGAGAGATATGATGATATGAAAATGCAATGCAAAACAAGACATGAAAATGCATGAAACTAACAAAAATGAAAATATGAAAATATAAAAATACCCCCCAAGCTTAGAACTTACATTGTCCCCAATGTAAAAATCTAAAACAAGAGAAGGGATAAAAGAAAAGAACTCACTGCGGTGGTGGAAAAACTTCTAGTGTTCAATCCATGGGCTGGGTGTGGAACTTTCTGACTTCACACTTCACTCTTTTTCTAAATTTAGCTTCAAAAGGGGTCAAACTTAGACAAAATCCATAAGATAAAGATCAAACCAACAAAGCAACACATAAAATCAAAAGAAAAAGAAGAAATTAAAAGGAAAAACAAAAATAAAGAAACTTGGGTTGCCTCCCAAGAAGCGCTTGTTTAAAGTCATTAGCTCGATTCTGGTTTGGATTTTGTGCTTAAGTGATGTCAATAGAGTAGTGCTCAGTCCCCACTCTTTCAAAGTATTTCACTCTCTGGCTATTTATCATGAAAGGCTTATGACCTTCTTTCTTCACCTCAAGCACACCGTAGGATAAAACTCGAACAATCTCATATGGTCTAGACCATTTCGACCATAACTTACTAGGACAGAACGTAGAAGTGAGTTATTGACAAGAATCCCGGAGTTTAAAAGCTTCTTAGGTTCTTTCTTGCGGGGCTTAGACTGCTCAAATCTTGTGGTACCTTTGGGCAATGTCTTTTCTAGTATAGCATCAGCCACTGATTCTTGCACACCTGAAAGCATAATACTATCCACAACATTAGTAGCATCTATGCGATTACATGAATTTAAGAAATTAGAATTATTTTCAGATTTAAAAACATCAAAAACTACTTCCTCATCATTCAATCGCAAAGTCAATTTTCCTTCATGGACATTGACTTCCGGTGGCAAGGAATGGACGCCAAGTATGATAGCATTATAGCATTAGTTATGTCAAGACAAGTAAAACTTACCAACCTTTTACATCCTCCAAGATGCCTATGGAGTTTGAGAACCGATCCACAATTAAAGTGAGATAGTTGTGGGTTTCTTCACCCACTTCCGACACACGAAAGGGGCATAAGACTAACACTAGCCCCCAAGTCACACAATGCTTTATCAAAATTCATGTTGCCAATCAAATAGGGAATAGAGAAGCTACCTGGATCCTTTAACTTAGGAGGTAATTTATTTTGAATTAATGCACTACACTCCTCAGTTAAAGCTACTATCTCATATTCTTCTAGCTTCCTCTTATTAGATAAGATATCCTTAAGAAACTTAGCATATGTAGGCATTTGTTTTAACGCCTCAGTGAAGGGTACATTAATGTACAATTTCTTAAGAACCTCAAAGAACTTCCCAAATTACCTATCTAACTTGGCCTTAGCAAGTCTTTGAGGGAAAGGAACTGGGGGTTGGTATGGCTCAAGGGGTACATACTTAGACACTTTCTCATTAGTTTCCTCCTCACCTAAGAGCTGTGTCTTAGTCTCTTTTTCCTCAGTCCCCTCATTTTTGTCACTCTCCCCCTTACCTTTGGAATCTCTAATTTCTTTCCACTCATCAAACTCACAGCTTTATAATGTTCATTCCCTGGGTTTATTTCTAGTTGACCAGGAAACTTACCTTGTTACCTATATGAAGTGCTTGCTTGTTGGGCAATTTAAGTTTCCAACATCTTATTATGAATAGCCAAATTGTCAACCTTAGCTGACAACTCTCTAATGGCCTCAGTCACAACTTGCCCATGGTGCCTAAACTCCTCATTCTACTTAGACTGACTCTCAACAAAATTCTCAAGAAGATACTCAAGTCTAGATTTTTGTACCTATTGAGATCCAGAAGAGGGTTGAGCACTACCTTGCCCAGCTTGATATTGACTATTCCGGTAAGAGAAGGTAGGATGTGACCTCCAACCGGGGTGGTAAGTTTGGGAATACGGTTCATTCCTCCCATTTTGGTTGAAGTCATGAAAATTGTGGCATGATTCCACTTGCTCCACCGGTGCACCATGTGAGGATCCAATTCCAACTTGGCATTCAGCTCCCACATGTCCCTGTGCTCCACAAATCTCATAAAAATTGTTAGAGGCACCTATGACATTAACATGAGCTTTCTCAAGCATGTCAAAACGTTTATTCAAAGAATCAAACTAAGAAATAATTAAATCAACACCATCTACCTCAAACTTACCTCTCGAGAGCTTTCTCGGGTTATGACATCTTTCATTAGCCCATTAGTGATGATTTGAAGCTACACTCTCAATTATCTTATAAGCCTCAATGAGCCTTCTATTCATTAAAGCTCCACCAGCTGCGAAGTCAAGAGACACCTTCGAAGAATATTCCAAACCATTGTAGAAGGTATGGACTATCAACCATTTCTCTAACCCATGGTGTGGGCAAGCTTCCAGCAAAGCCTTATATCTATCCCAAGCTTCTGACAATGACTCGCCATCTTTCTGAACAAAGCTTGTGATTTGGGTCCTTAGGTGAGCAGTCTTGGAAGGTGGAAAGAATTTATCCAAAAAGGCTTGCTCCAATTGGTCCCAAGTAGTTATCGTCTCAGCAGGAATAGACTTCAGCCAAGCTCTAGCTCTATCTCTCAACGATAGAGGAAACAGGCGGAGACGAATAGCATCAATAGAGGCACCTTCGATCTTGAGGGTCTCACAGAACTCCAAGAACATATCCACATGATCATTAGGATCCTCGACGGCAATCCTCCAAACGGTTTCGCCTTATCATAGAAAGTAGGGCAGGAGGTATGGTGAAGTGCCTGGCTTCAATGTCTGGCCGAGTAATTCCAGATCGCAAACCCCGAGCGTTAGGAGCTGCATACTCTTTTAACGGTTTGTTATCCTCAGCTGCTGCCATGACAAGTGGTGGTTCAGATATTTCTTACTCTTTGCCTTTGTTGTCTTCTCCTTCTACGTAAAGTTCTTTCAATTTCTGGATCTGCTTCAACAAGAGTCCCAGAATGTCTAGTACTTTGCATAAACTAGAGAAATTACCTGCAGAGAGTCAAAGAGAAAACAAGAATGTAATAATATGATAAAAATAAAAAGGTTTAAAATAATTAAATTAAAAATTAAACTAATATTCAAGAAAAACATAATCCCCGACAACGTCACCAAAAACTTGATGCGTGAAATCCGTAAGTGTACGGTTTCGTGATCAAATAATAAAAAGATCGAATCCACAGGGACTGTGTCTATGAATACCAATTAATTAATTAATTCAATTAAATTAAACAAAGGGAATAAAATTATTGATTGATAAGAATGTAGTAACCAAGCAATTAAGTAAATAATTATTAAAGTACAAAATTAAGAACAAAAATAGCAATTTATCAAGAAAGATATTCAGATTCAAGAAAGCTTCCAAGATTGGGATACCACAATGATACAAGATAAATCCTAATTGATAACCCTTTTATTAAATCTGAAATTCAATTGAAGGTGAATTACCCTAAATTAGTTAATGTTCTTTCTCAAGATACAAGATCTGTGCCCAATTAAACCAATTCCTACTCTCATGGTAATTGAATTTAAATTGAACTCATTACGCTTTGTGGTAATTCATTGAATCCTCGAAAGGCTAAAACTACTTTCGTGATTTAGACCTTAAGTTCAATTCTTATGGTTCCAACACCTAGGTTCACCTCTCAGTACGTCCCTAAATGCCTATGAGATGCAAATAAGTGGCCAGCAAATTCACATGAATAAGAGAAATAAGAATTGAATCAATGAACATTCAAGATCAATAAAAGGGGAAACAACGTCAATTAATCATTATCAATGTATCAAAGGGCATTGCCCAATCTTAGAAACAAAAGAAACTACTCAGACATAGAGAAGAGGAGACAAGAAATCAAACTTAAAAATATCCCAAACCCGTAACAATGGAAGAAGAATGGAGAAAGATAAAGATCAAGAGCCAAAGCCTCCAATGTGCCTCCTCCAAAACCAAATTAGAACCTCCTCATTGTATTCAGAACCTTTATTTATAACCCTAGGGTTTTAATTGGCTAAAAAGCCCCCAAAAGAAATAAAAAGAAAAACATAAAAACTGTTGCGCGCTGCGATCCACGGCCGTGGTGGGTACCACGGCCAGGCCGAGGTCAGTTCTAGATTTAAGTTTGTCAAGCTGACTCTCAACCACGCCGTGGTTGGCCACTGACCCAGGCCGTTTTGATTTTGCCTTTCTTGACTCCCTTGAACCATGGTCGTGGTAGAAACCATGGCCGTGGTAGAAACCACGGGCAGGCCGTGGATCCCTCTGGAATGGTCTTTTTGCACCTTTTGCTATCCATTAAGCTCCAACTTCAAACATGCAAGCATTCCATTCAATCCAAGGCCAATTCAACATTAATCCTGCACAAGAACACCAAAAACACCGCAGTTATCTGAACTAAGGGAAAAACAAACCAAAAGAGAAACTAAAATGCCTAAAATGCTCAAGAATACATGCAAAACAAGAACAAAACATGATGTTGTTTCACACACATCACTATGCCTGTGGCAGAAGGGGTGTAGGGGCTTCTGGGATAAGGAACATTCTCCAGGGATTCCATCCATATTTCAAACTTAAGGAATCCTTAAAGAAATTACTTGGCCCCATGAGTAGTGATTCTAGATAGCTCTTCTCCCTCTGTAGGTATTGCACTTGCTCCATCATCTGAGGTCATGGGCAGCAGGAAATTGGTAGTGGATGATCATGCCAAGCTATTTCTTTTGCCCCTTGATGTGAAGGACTACGCCTGGGCTCACTACGAGCCTCTAGGTATTCCATCCTTGATCCAGACCTAGGAAAATTATTGGGGACCTCCAACAGTACATGAATATGATAGAGTATAGGACTCTAAAGGAATATTATCTAGTACAGCCCTGTGACAAAGGACGAGATGAATTACAGCCAACCTAAGGCTAGTCTTCTATACATGTATATGTACGAGACCTTCTTCACAAGGCTCAAATTCTACATTTTGTTCCTCGATTTCTATATTGAGGTCCTCAACTGGATTGAGGCAGCTGCCTCCCACCTTTATCCCAACAACTAGGCATACATATGGTTCTTCGAGATCATGAGCAAGCACTTCGACATAAAGCCTTTTGTCGACCTTTTCTTCTACATGTTTGACATCTTAGGATCTACGGTGGGCGACAAGTTGGCATGGATAACCATTTGTAACCATCAGGGGAAGAAGTGTTTTGAGCTATATGATGAGTCCTATAAGGATTTTAAAGAAGCATATTTCAAGCTTTTAGGTTCCATTGGCCGGACTCCGTTATTCCTCTATTCTAACTAGGTGCCAAAATTCTATGTGTACTAGAACAAGAATTTCAAGTATAAGGTAAAGTTACAGACGAAGTGGGAGAGGATGTCGAAGGTCAACTAGGAGGCTTACAATTTCTTCATCACCATCACAAAAAATGTGGGAACTTTGAATGTTCCCAACTAATCAATTAGGTTTCGAACTAGGTCAGAGCCACTTTAAGTAAGTTCCGACATCCGAAGTGTCATTCTTCGAACCTTATAACTTAGCATGTTTTATTTATAGTAGACAAGTCTTGGGCTTGGAGAACACAAGTCTTGAGACACAAGTCTTGGAGCTCGAGAAAAAATTGGAAGGTGTCAAATCCTAGGAATCAGAATGTGAGAGGCTAATAGTTGAGTGGGATAACTATCGCATGAACTAGACTGCTTCGACTAATACCTCCTTTATCCGTGAGTTCCTCAACGTCAATCACATGAAGGTCATGGTCGATGGAAAGATCTTAGTAGTTGAAGCATTGAGCTTGGATAACGAGGAAAATGCTAGCTCAACTATGGAGGATGACAAGCCAGAGACAAATGCCATGGTGAGACAGAAGAAAATGCTAGGCCTAATGCCAGTAGGGACAAGGATGGAGCTCCTGCTTAATATCCTCTTTCTTTTCTTTCTACATTTTTGGCTCTAGCATGGGCCTTTTTAATTTTGTATGAACATAGGTTGCCCCATTTTGAGGGATTAATTTCATTCTCTATTTTTCTTCTTTATTGCTTCCTTTAATTTTTTGCTTTGTTTCTCTCTTTTGTGCTTTGGGGTCCAATGCTCTCAAATAAAATAGTCTAAACTCGATCTTACACTGGGATCTAATGTCCTATACGTATCAATGTTTCTTTTTATACTTTTAGGGACCTTAAGTTCCTTTAGTATTTTGCTTAAGTTGGGACTTGTGTGCCAAACTTGGCTATTTTTTTATGTTTTAGGGATCCAATGTCCCTTTAGCAATTTGTCAAAGTTGGAATTTGTGGTCCCATACTTTGTTGGGATCTATGGTTCCAAACTTTGCTTTTTTCTTTTCTTTTTATGCTTTAGAGATTTAACGTTGCTTTAGCAATCTGCCTAAGTTGAGATCCATAGTCCCATACTTTGTAGGGATTCATCGTTCCAAACTTGGCTACTTTTTTATGCTTTAAAGATCCAACATCGCTTTAGTAATCTAACTTGTTGAGAGTCTGAGTATATTAGACTGGAATCACTCGAAAGGTATCTGAATATCCTCATTTTATTCATTGGAACTTTTCTTCATTACAAAATGAACTTTTAATATAAAATTGAGAATCAATTGTAGTACTTCTTTATATTTGAGGCATTCCAGGCTCTAGGCGGCTTTCATCCTAAGGGGTTAGCAATCTTGTACTTGCCTTTATCCACAACCTCTGTTATCCAGTATGGGTCTTCCCAATTCGTAGCTAGCTTCTTCTCCTTCACATTCTATCCTCTAATATTACCTTTATTTTTTAGGATAAGGTCTCCTACTTTAAACTTTTACAAAGAGACTCACTTGTTGTACCTCAGTGCAAGATGGAGTTTGAAGGAAACTTCCTTGATGTGAGTCATATTTCGGTGTTCTTCACTGAGATCGAGCTCCTCTCTCAGTGATCCTTCATTAAGGTTTCTAGATAAGTGTTCTCTTCTCCAACTTGGTTCCCCGATCTCGATGAGATTCATGGCTTCACACTCGTAAGTAATCTTGAATAGGGTTTTGCCAGTAGCTAAGTGAGGAGTCATTTGATATGCCCAAAGTACATGACCTAACTACTCAATCTACTTAACCTTAGCACCTTCTAGCCTTCTTTTTATACCTTAGAGGATCACCCTATTGGTGGCTTCAACCTGCCCATTCGCTTAGGGGTGTTCCATTGAGGAGAAGTGTTGCTTGATGTGGAGGTCAAAGCATATCTCTTGGAGCTTCTTATCTATGAAATGGATCCCTCGTGAGAATGGATTTGGGGATCCCAAACTTACAAATAAGCCTTTTAAAAAACTTCTTGACCTTTTCTGTCGTGATGGTGGCTAAAGGTTCTACTTCAATCCACTTAGTGAAATAATCTAATACTACCACTAAATACTTCAACTGGATAGAGGCTTAAGGGAAAGATCCCAACAAATCCAAAACCCATTTGCAAAATAGCCAAGGTATATAGATTGTGGAAAGCTCTTCAGGTGGTGCATTCTAGATATTGGCAAACTTCTGACATTTGTCATAATTCTGTACATAGGATATTGTGTCCATCGTCATCATGGGTCAAAAGTATCCTGCTCACAATACTTTTCTTTCTAATGCTCTTCCCCCAGATGTTGGTTATAGTATCCCTCATGGATTTTTGCTAAGACATACTGGCTTCTTCTAAGGTGAGGTACTTTAGCAATGGGATAGATAAGTCTCTATGATATAACTTGTCATAAAACACTATGTACCACACTGTTTTCTTGACCGTATTCTTTGCCTTTGCTCAATCCTCAGGGAGATCTCTATTCTTTAGGTAAGTTGCTATGAGCTTCATCTAGCTATCTTAATTTGATATTGCCATCATCACCTTATTATCCTAGATGCTTGGGGTTGGTAGTGTCTCTTGTATCACAGGCTTATTATTTCCAAGGCTCTTCGTACTCACTAGTTTGGGCAAGATATCCACTTACAGATCTGCTCTTTAGGAATATGGTTAACTTTGACCTCGAAAAACACCATCATGAGTTGCTTCACTTTCATCAAATACTTTTGCAGTTGAGGGTCCTTAGCTTGGTATTTTCCCAAAACTTGGGAAGTTACCAGTTAAGAGTCACTACAAAGCTTAACCTTCGATGCACCAAGATCTTTAGCCATAAGGAGCCCCGTTATCATCGCCTTATACTTTGCTTGATTATTCAAGGTAGGAAACTCAAATATGAGGGATTACTCAAGCATGACTTCATTGGCAAATAATACTTGCGCCACTCCTATTTGGACTAGAGGCTCTATCCATGTAAATGGTCCATCTTAATGGTTGGAATTCAGATAGTATATGAATGAAATCAGACAGAGCCTACGTCTTTATGGTTTGGCAAGGCTCGTATCTAATTCTAAACTCCAACAACTCCACAGACCATGATATCATTCTTTCTGCAAGCTCGAGCTTATGGAGAACTTGCCTAATGGGTTGATTTGTCCTCATGACCACATGATGACACTAAAAGTATTACCTCAACCCCCATGCTAAAATGAGTAGCACAAACACCAACTTCTATATCTTTTGATAACGGAGTTTAGCCCCTTGTAAGACCTTGCTGATGAAGTAAACGAGCTTTTGGCCCCCACTTGCCTCTTTGACAAGGATCAAATTAAGCACTTCAGCTGCTACTATAAAATCCTAATACCATTGCCTTAGTATATTCTGAATATACAATAGTAAATAATATTAGTCACGTCACTTCTAACTTTAAAAAAAATATACTAGACTCATAATAACCATACACGTTATTATAAAGAGCCAAAAGGCAAAGAAAAGATTATATACATAACAGTAGCCTCCAAAGGGCATAATGTAATACATAAAAATTTAAACAAACTTAAAGCTAATATAATCAAAATACAAGCTTTATTCTAAAAGCAAATAAAAATCATCTAATCTATTCGCTTCTTCTTCTTCCCCTTGGAAAAGTCTCGACCTAGATTTATCACAGAAACAACAAACGAGGTGAGAATTCACAATTCTCAATAGTATATATACATATATGATATCATGATAACTCTAGATACTTTAGAGAAAAACAAATCATTTAACAATATCTAGAAAGGTGGCAAAAGTAAAAAAAATGTTCATTTATCTTCCTGAGGCAGAATGTTCAATTTTATTTACCTATGTTACAATTATCAAATAATTAACCATTCACAATAAATAAATTGAACCACAACAGATTAAAATTATAATAAGTAATTGAGTCACTACTCAACACCACAGGAACGTTAACATACTCTTTCTATGAAACATTCACAAAGCAATCTATAATCCTTTTACATAGCTAATAACGAGAAACAACTGCTCATACAATTGTAAGATATCATTTTTCCTTAGCAAATGGTTTTTTTTACTCCTTTGCATGGAAAAGAGTCTTACTCACTCTTATTGCCCTTGGTAGAGAGCTTTTCTCACTTCTCTACTATGACAAAGTGCTTTTCTCACTCCCTTGTCTCACAAATCCATTCTTAGCAAAATGTTTTTCTTACTCCTTTGTTTTAAGATAGATTGTGTTATGGCTCAACTCTAACTAGTAAAGGATCTATTCTTAACAAACATGCAACTCTAGCTTGACTTTATCACATAAAGGAGCAATTCATGATTCTAGGTTACCCTCACAGCTCAATCTTAGCAAATAAGGGAAACAGCTACCATTCATGCATCTCTAACTCTATTTTCACCATAAAGAAGCAATTCATACATTATGACAAGTAACTATTGCCAAACAAACTCATTAAACTTACATCTAGTACACCACATCATCATATCACAAGTGATATCAAGTGCAACACCATTGCTCTTCAATGATTAGCAACTTACCTATGTCGATCCACTACCATTGGATGTATGAAGGCCTATCCTTTTACACATGTGCTAGGTGGTTATTTCTTCCATGAAATATCCCTAGTAGTGTCTTAACTCATACTAAAAAGCATGCATAAAAGATCCCAACAAGCAAGAAACTCTAATTCCTCAAAATAAAAAGCAAGTAACACTCTATCCTTAGGTGCTTAGTCGCTCACTTTTCCACTGATTAAGGACCTCATGACAGAAAAGTTCACCCAGTTTTCTATTAAGCGCCCAATTTTTGAGCGATTAATCGCTCAGCACTTTGACATTCTGGTCTTGAGAGATTAAGTGCCCAACACGTTTTTCTCTTTGGTCTTGGGCGATTTAGCGCCTACTTTTTGGGCGATTAAGTACCCATCACCAGATTTACCAAACTCAACTTCTTTGAGTTGTCAACCAGTTCTTGACCTCCATTAACAAGTTCTAAAAGGTTTTCAACCATAAACATGGTTTCTAAGCATGTTAAAACTCTCATGCACATTCTCAAACCACCAACATAATGAAACAAGAACAAAGAACAACTCATCCCAAACTCATTTTCTCAAACACAAGTTATTGGAGTTATATGGATGCTTACAAGTTCTTAGCCACTAGTATGCATGTCTCAACTCATTACATACCATTTTCTTAACTTGTAATCAACTTCACCATCTCAAACCATTAAAATACCTCACAAAACCCATTTTCTACCATGTTCCATATGCACCATGCACCATCAACAAGATGTAGAACACAGAAAAGGGTAGAGCATGGACAAACATCTCTACCTCAAATCTCTAAGGATGATGCTTGAACTTAGTCTTCTTGCCTTTCCTTGGTTCTTCCTCATTTTCCTTATTCTTTTGTTTCTTCTCTTCTCTTCTTTCTTTCCTTTTTCTTTTCTTTGCTGCCAATATGAGATATGAGAGAAAATGAGAGAGAAAAGTCAAAGAAGCAGAAAGATAAGGATTGTGGAAGTAAAGAAAAGATAAGGATAGGTTGAGATATTTAGCTTAAAACTTTATATGTCTCAGGAATAGTTTGATCTTACAAATCCAAGTTTCCTAACTTTCTTAGGTATTATGAAAAATCTTAGGATTCATCTCAATCCTATTCTCATCATTGCTTTATTGTTCACACACCTAAAACTATTACTTAATTTCTATTACTCTTCCTTAAGTTACATCAAACCCAAGGAAATAAACTAATAAGCTTACAAGTATGTACCTTAACCTGTTCTCATTATCAAAAAGTTATTCATTCTTTACTTGATTTCTTCACAAATTCTCATATTTTTTTCAAGATATTTGCCTATTTAATGTGGTCCTTAAACACTCACTCAGTGTTATTAAAAATACTAAACTAACTCAGTTAATTCTCTAAAATTAATCACATCACAGTCTATTTATTTGTGACCCAGAAGTAAATTCTCTATATTTATTTTTCTCATTTAAGCAGTTTATACTACTTTCTGGGCTATTAACAGTTATTTTTCATATTCAGTATTATAGCAAAATAGCTCAACTAACTTAAAAAAGTTACCAAAGTTAGCAGATAACTTTTTGCAAGAGTTATTGAACTCCTATAACCATATTTAAATCTAACAGGTTAGGGAGGATGTTACAAATACTAAAAAATAAAGGTACATGGTCTCCCCATCCTCCGACCTGGTCAAAATGGACGGGGTGGCAAGTGTAGTCTTTAAGCTTTGAAAAGCTTCTTCTCACTTTGTTATCCATTCAAATTATTTCCCTTTCTTTAAGAGTTTGAAGAAGGGTAAATCCTTTTAAGCTGACCTAGAGATAAATCTAGTGAGTGCCACATTTGACCTGTCAACTGCTAGATTTCCTTCAAAGAACTAGGACTTTGCATGTTGATAATAGCTTGACACTTATCAAGATTGTCTTCTATGCCTTTGTTAGTTAACATGAAACTTAGAAATTTCCCAACCTAGACCCCAAACACATATTTATTTGGGTTCAACCTCATATTGTGCTTTCTCAACTTTGAAAACACTTTTGCGAGGTAAGCTATATGGTCACTTATATTTAGGGTCTTCATGATGATGTCATCAATGTAGACTTCCATCATTCTACTAATTTGGTCTTCAAAGACCTTATTCATCATCCGTTGGTAGGTGGCTCTAGTGTTCTTGAGCCCAAAGGGCATCACCTTATAGCAATAACTAGCTCTTTCAAAGATGAAAGCTATTTTCTCTTCATCCTTTGGATGCTTGGAATATGGTTATATTCTAAATAGGCATCCATAAAAGACAAATATTGATATCTAGAAGATCTATCTACCAACTTATCTATGTTAGGTAGTGGGTAAGGGTCCATAGGGTAATCTTTATTAAGATTTGTATAGTCCATACACATGCACCACTTCCTTGAGGACTTCTTAACCAGAGCCACATTAGACAGCCAAGTGATATATGATACTTCTATGATAAATCCAACTTTGAGGAGTTCCTTGACCTGCTCCTTTACAGCCTTCTAGGACTCAACTCCCACTTTCCTATTCCATTACACCACCGGTTTGACATTTGGGAAAACTTATAACTAGTGGCAGATGAAGTTGGGGTCAAAGCCAGTCATGTTAGCGGATGTTAATATTGTAACGTCCTAATACTAATATCCCAATATACATAGAGCATAGGGAGATACTTAGCATTACAACATCACTACTTACGTACTAATCTGATACATATATCCATAATATTCATTGGAAACATTATAGAAAGCCATATGAAAAGTTGAAAACATATATCTCAAAACATAAAGCATATATATACAACATTAACCTTAGCAAATGCTTGAAGTATTATATAATTCTTTACATTACAAAAGAAGTACTAATAAATACTAGTTATAATATAAACTATAAAGCTAATCTAATCTTTAACTTCCTTTTTCTTTTTGTTCTTTGAAGAACTTTCACCTGGCATTACATGGCAACACAGCGGGGTGAGAATCAATAAATCCTCAGTATGAGTAAACCAATACCAGCATACATAATATAATAAACATAATCGAAACACATGTTAAATAAGATATGTTTAAAGCATCTATAAGGTTTAACTTTAACATCTAAATAAACTAAGTTAGCATACATTTATACATACATACTTAGTTCAACTTAGAACCAAGACATTCATCTAGGATTTCTAGTTTAGTATATTATCTTGTGGTAAATAGAGGGAAAACTCATCCTTACATTACACTTACCCTGGCACTATCGAGAAGTTTGAGCTGAATCCTTATTCAAAAGAACCTTCTGGACTCCCCACTTATCTCCCTTGGCCTTAATGATGGTGCATAACATCAAAGGATAATCATAACAATCAATACTACTAGATAATCCTTCATACATACATCTAAACATTACATCATCATTCATTACTCTCAAGTGATACACATATACCACAATAGTGGCCTAAGATGCTAGATGTTTACCTAAAGCAAACCATAACTCTTGAATGCTCAAAGGTTCTTATATATAATATACATACCAAAGGATCATTCCCTTACTGAATTACCTCTAGCGGTATATTATTCATAGCCTATGTCAATCCATAGCCAGTGGATGCACAAAGTCACTTTACTTTCCCTTGTATGCCACTTGATCTTTCTCTCTAAGAAATACCCTCTCTAGTGTCTAAACACTTTTAAAAAGGCATAAACAAAGGATTCTAACAATTAGGGATCTCAAATAATCAACATAACAATTCTAATGAAATCTACTTTGGGCACCTAGACACTGTATCCTTAAGTGTTTGAGTGCTCACTAGGCAGAACACAGCCTTGTGCTATTTCGCGATCAACGCCTAAGCGCTCTGAACTAAGCATCTAAGCGCTCATTGCCCTACTGCGCGATCATTCATCTCTGGACCACGAGCGCCCAAGCGCTCTTCATAGAGAGTCAGGACGCTCTCCGCACGATAGCAAATCTGCATAATTTTACAGATTTGTGTAACTGTTCCATTGGAACTTTTCATGATTTTTGGCCACTCCAAATCAGTTTTTAGGTGATTCTAAGTCCTTAGTAAGTTCATTAACACATAGGAGTCATTAATCACTAAATTAAACCTCTTAATTTGGATTATGAACCAAAATCCTACATAGTTGACCTAAAACTTCATTTTGTGAATCAAGGGTTCAAATGAGATGTTCTAAGTTTCTAACTCAAACTCATGCTATGAACAAGTCATAAACAATCATTGAAACACAATCATGTAATCCAAACACATCAAATACCCCTAGAACTCATTTTGACTTATTATGCACTAAAAGTGCATTCATGGAGAAAATGATGAAAAGAAGCTCTAATCCCCTACCTTTGGCAGCTGAGATGAAGCTTTAAACTTGGTTGATCTCAAACCTTGGCTTTGCCTTTGGCCTTCCTCTTTTTCTCCTCCTCTTGCTCTTGCACGTTTTCTATTTCTGCTTATGAGAAACAAACAGTCATGGGTGAGGGCTTATAAAAAAGAAGGAAAATGACTTATAAGGCCTTTAGGCCATAACTGATAAATCACAATATGCTAAAAATACTTAGATTTAGCTAAATCAATATTTTCAACTTCCAACAACTTTAAAATAAATACTAAGATTCATATAAAAAGTTGTTTCACAATTATCTGATATTTCCATATCCGTTGCTAGTCAATCCGACTTTAAATGTACAACCAGTATGCCTAAAAATGTCAAACTAACTCAGTTTACCTTGAAACTTTAACTACATCTTGTTTCATACAAACTAACCAGTATTTCCCTCATCTAAGTAATTTACGTTATTATCTGAGTCATTTTAAGCTACTTTTCACACTTTGAGTTGCAACAAAGTACCTAAACTAACTCAATTCGTCACAAAATTAAACATGCATATTAAATAAGTCATATGCTACCTTTTGTACATATACACAAGTCTAACATGTCATTAAGAGTATTACACATGTGAACAAATTTTTATTCTCCTAGAGGAACTCCATCAACTTTTTTTCATTCTTCATTATTTAGGCCTGCTCCGATCTTGGTGATATGATCATGCCATGGTTCGAGTTGAACATCCACCAACTGGTCATCTAGTTGTGGCCTTTTCTCCTTCATGTCATAACAGACATCGAGCTCTGCCAACATCACATTGTGTTTATCTTTCCTCTGAGATAACAGAGTCTAATGTTCACTATTGGTGTCTTTTTCGGGGAGGTCAAACTGTCTTATAGTAGCTCCTTGCTATAGTTTGGTCAGCCTTTACAGTCACCACCTCTCCATCCTCCAACAAGAACTTTATAGCCAGGTGGTGAGAGTACACTATTGCTCTGAGTGCATTCAAGATGGCCTCCTTAAGATGAATTTATAAGTTGAAGGGCAGTCTATCACCAGAAATTTCACCTTCATAATTTTCCCTAAGAAGTCATTACCAAGGGTTACGAATGACTCAATGTAGCCCTCTGGCCTAAATGATAGGCAAATTCTTTGTCCTTTCATTAGATAAAAACTTATTTTCTTGACCAAAAACTTGTTTACACCATTTGTACTGCAAGTGCACGGGTCATTCAAGTAATACAGATATAGAGTATAAGTTCATTCATACAAGAATAAGTTTACTTCCAATGCTAAGTATTAACCAATAACTTACCTAATTCTATTCAAGAACATATAAAATAAGAGAAAGCAATTAAACTAAAGACTACAAAGCGATAAATGAAAATAACATAATGGATAGAGTTTAGGAAAATCCTTCTTCACCCCTTTACTTCAACCAACATATAATCCTCTTCATAAATATGAATGCAATGATTAGGTTAGCTTGAGAATTTTCATTAGCTAAAAGCCTATGTCTTGGTCATCTAACAATAGTTTCAATTACCCAACTCACTATGTTTCCATGAGAGTTAACACAAAATCCACTCTTGAATGATCTATTCTCAATCACACGCTATGCATAGCTAAGAGGTATATTTCTATCCCATTAGCGAATTAACTCATCCCGCCATTAGAATAGAATCGAACATGCATCGACCATGCATATGATCTCAAACCCAAATTCCTATGTCTAGGTTCATTAGATTCCATCAAATCACTTAAATGATGATCAGACACTCAAGAGCATTAAGCATAATATGATTGAACAAAACCATACATCCATACAAACTCATAGGAGAACAAAATCATTAATATCCATAAAAAGGATTCAAAGTATTTTCTAAAACAGTTGCTACATCATTAAACACATGATTACAAATCAAAATACATGCTCAAATGATAAAAAAGAGAAGAGAGAGAAAGGAGAAAGAGGAATCTTATTAGATGTGATCCTTTGAAGCTCTAATCAACTTCCCTAAGGAAGAAGACCTCCATCCTTGGCTCATTTGGCCTCATCAGCCTCCACACACGAAGTCCTGGCCGCAGATTTCTCTAACCTAAAAAGCTCTCCTAAGAAAATCTACTAAAAATCTATTTATAGGCTCAGTTTTGCACCTTACGCCGTGGCGCTCACTACTTTGTGTCTCGGCGCGCAATGAGTCAGTCACGAAGGGCCGCGACACACACTCTTTCGTGCCGCGACACTCTAGCCTTGAGTCTTTGTATGATAATCTTGATGATGCACTTTTGCACCGCGACACACACTACCTGAGTCGCGGCACTCTCTCCCAGAATGACACTTGGTCATTCTCTTGGGTTTTTGAGCCTTGAATCGCTCCAATTCTTCTGTTTTAAGCCCATCCTACATTAAAAAAATTATCAAGTTAAATATAAATTATAAATTTACTTAATCATTTGTCGAATACATACAAATCGCTCAATAACATATAGAGAGATATCCAAAGAAAATTTAACCAATATAAGCATAAAATCTCCCATATATGCATAATAACAAGGACATAGCATTCTATAAAGCAAAATTATGGGGTACAAATAACTACATTTCACGGAGTTATCACACCCCAAACCTAAGTTGTTGCTAATCCTCGAGCAACACGAAGTATGATCAAGTAAACTCACATTAAATCAATTTATGCTCATATGTATTCAACACTTCAATTTTCATTTAACCGCAATCAGTGTACAATGATTATTTAAGCCCTCAAAAGATGCACATGCCTCACAATTAAGCTCAACATATATACAATCCTAAACATGCCCTCAATCCAGCTTCCAATCATGCAAATGACATTTTCCACAAACATACAAGTCAAACTTATCTTTTTCAAATCATGCTCATCCAGATAAGTTTAGGAACTTACACATGGATACAAATCAAAGAATCCATAAAATTCTAATCCAACCCTCTCTCCACTAATATAAATCACACAAGACTGAGGATCAAAAGAGACTTTCATAGCTTATAATATAAGGCCAATAGTAATGAGTAACAGAATAAAATGATAGGATACACAACAAACATTGAGAAACATAAACATGTTATTTCAAGTCATGAGCCTATAATTGATATTAGCAGGGTATTCAATAGTGTACCTAGAAAACTTGCCAAAACCATTTTGATACTTTTCACACTTTACTTTACTTATGCTTTGCTTTTCTTTTCTTTTTCTATTTTCTTTTGATTTTTCATTTCTTTTCATTTCTTTTTCTATTTTTGCAAAGCAATGTTTTTTTTTCTTTGAGTGCATCTGGTTCCTTCAGGCTCATTTTGTATTGAAGCTATTAATACCCCTAAACAATAGACTCACTTCAAGAAATAGCATATTATGTACTCAATAAACAATAAGGGTAGGAAGAAAATGCAATGCTTTCACATGCATTAGAACGGTTAATAGGTTAACAAACACAATGGTGATGAAAAACAAGTAAGGCCAAATAGTATAGGGCTTCAAAAGGGGACCTATGAATATCATCATATAGGATAAGCTTGAAAAGGCTCAAACGGTCCAAACAATGTCATAATCATTTCCTCAATCATGCATAACCTAGAATTTTGCCTCAAGAGAGTTGGAGAACAACTTCAAGGATAAAAGAAATCATCCATATGCACAATTCATAAATATTCTCTAAACAAACACTCATATCTTTCCAAAGTTAAACAAGCATCTAAGTGAAAAAACACAACATGCATAAAAATAAACCAGATTGTATTGACATGCTTCAAGATCACAAATAGTTTCACAAAACAGAGGGCAATTCACAAGCATTTATATCATTGGCCAACCATCACACAGTAAATGGAAATATGTCATGCATTCTAAAGATCCATTAGTAACTAAACTATGTACAAAGTGCGAAAAATTGAAACTTGCACACTAAATAAAAGATATAATCATGAAAACATGAACTAAAGAAAATCAAAATAGTAAACATTAAAAAAGACAAAAGATACTCCCCAAAGAATGTGTTCTTTGCTGCATATGGTCTATAGGGTACCTCAACATATCAAAATAGCAACTAAACTAGCACTGAGCACACTAAATAAAGAACAACAAAGAAAATAAATAGAAAAAGACAAAAACAAGTCTTTGCGTCGCGAGTGCAACCATGCATGGGCCGCGATGAGTCTTATGAAGCGACGCGCAAGAAACTGCGCCACGGTGTGAGAACCAAACCTTCATAATTCTGTAAGGAAATGGTTTCTAATGCCATTTCTGCTTCAACATGGCCTCAAACACCAACAAAATGTGCCTACAAACTTAAAACACAGAATATATAACAAAAATATAACAAAAACACTAAATCAAACTCTAACTACATATTTAAGCAAATTAATAACATAAACATAAAAACTTGAAAATAAAACTATGTACAACCAATAAAACATAAAAACTTGAATTAGAACTAAGCAAACTCATTGTCAATATTAACAATATAGAAATAATGCCTTATTCCCGGCAACAGCGCCAAAAAACTTGATAAACAAATTCTTGGTCATTTCATTAGATAAAAACTTATTTTCTTGACCAAAAACTTGTTTAGACCATTTGTACTACAAGTGCACGGGTCATTCATGTAATACAGATACAGAGTATAAGTTCATTCCTATGAGGATAAGTTTACTTCCAATACTAAGTATTAACTAATAGCTTACCTAATTCTATTCAAGAACATATAAAATGAGAGAAAGCAATTAAACTAAAGACTATAAAACGATAAATGAAAATAACATAATGGATAGAGTTTAGGAAAATCATTCTTTACCCATTTACTTCAACCAATAACATGCAATCCTCTTCATAAATATGAATGCAATTATTAGGTTAGCTTGAGAATCTTCATTAGTTAAAAGCCTATGTCTAGGTCATCTAACCATAGTTTTAATTGCTCAACTCACTATGTTTCCATGAGAACTAACATAAAATCCACTCTTGAATGATCTATTCTCAATCACACACTATGCATGGCTAAGAGGTATATTTCTATCCCATTAGTGAATCAACTTATCCCGTCATTAGAATAGAATTAAAAATGCATCAATCGTACATATGATTTCAAACCTAAATTCCTATGTTTAGGTTCATTAGATTCCATCAAATCACTTAAATGATGATTAGACACTTAAGAGCATTAAGCACAATATGATTGAACAAAACCATACATCCATACAAACTCATAGGAGAACAAAATCATTAATATCTATAAAAAGAATTCAAAGTATTTCCTAAAACAACTGCTACATCATTGAACACATGATTATAAATCAAAATACATGCTCAAATAATAAAGAAGAGAAGAGAAAGAGAAAGAAGAAGGAGGAATCTCATTAGATGTGATCCTTTGAAGCTCCAATCAACTTCCCTAAGGAAGAAGACTTTCATCCTTGGCTCCTTTGGCCTCCTCAGCCTCCACACACGAAGTCCTGGCCACAGTTTTCTCTAACCTAAAAAGCTCTCCTAAGAAAATCAGCTAAAAATCTATTTATAGACTCAGTTTTGCACCTCGCGCTGCGGCGCTCACTACTTTGTGTCGCGGCGGGCAATGAGTCGGTCATGAAGGGCCGCGGTGCACACTCTTTCATGTTGCGGCTCTCTAGCCTCAGGTTTTTGTATGGTAATCTTGATGATGCACTTTTGCACCGCGGCCACGGCGCTCTCTCCCAGAATGACACTTGGTCTTTTTTTTGGGCTTTTGAGCCTCGAATCACTCCAATTCTTCTGTTTTAAGCCCATCCTACATTAGAGAAATCACTAAGCTAAATATAAATTACAAATCCACTTAATCATTTGACGAATACATACAAATTGCTCAATAACATATAGAGAGATATCCAAAGGAAATTTAACTAATATAAGTATAAAATCTCCCATATATGCATAATAACAAGGACATAGCATTCTATGAAGCATAATTATGGGACACAAATAACTACATTTCATGGAGTTATCACTAACCTTGCCCTTAGAGAAACCTATGAGGTCAATATCATAAGGTTTACGGTAACACTCCATTAATAAAATGTCTGTAGAACTCCCTTTGTCCACAATGACCCTCTTTACCCTTACGTTGACCATCTTGACTATGATCACCATGGGATCATCATGGCCTGGGATGACTTCTTCCCTGTCTTCTTCAGAAAAGCTTATCACTAGGGTCCGAGATCCGCTATCACTCTTGGTGATAGGACATAATGCCATGGTAAGCACGATCCTCAAGTGCCTTCTTTGAGTGGACCTCATTTGCCCTCCCGAACAAAGCCACCAGAAATGCTGTTTATGGTCCTTGTGACCTCGTTATCGCATCTTGCATCTTGCTGGGGGGAATCATTCCTTTGACGTCAGGCTTGCTCCTATGCTGGTGAGCGATCCTTGGGAGACGGTGTTTGACGTCGTGGACTTAGGGTTATTCTTCTCTTATCTTGCCTCAGATAGCGCAAAGATCTACCCCCTTTGGATCCTTAGACATGGTTCTAAAATCGTCCGCATCGAATGTAGGCGTTTATTGCATTTAGGAGGTCTATATAGTCCTCCTTGTCATGCCCATAGGCATAGTGGTAATTGCAGCGCTTGGACTTATTGACCCGTCCTCATGTCCTCAAGGTCCTTGGCTTTAGGAGGTCAGAGAGAACCATATTGTATACCTCCTCTAAGATTTTACTTTGGGGAGTCTAAAGGGGGTGTACTTATCGGGTTGGTCCTCTTGGGCTATTCTTAGGACCTTTGGACTCAGGCTCCATGTCCTTCATTTGTAATGTGTCTCCTTCGTCTTGAGCCTCACTTTTGGCCTCAGGGACTTCCTCCATGTTAGTGTACTTCTTGGAGCATTACTTCAACTCCTTGATACTTTTGGGGTCTTTTTGGCTAGCAATTTGGTGAAGTATCTATGCTTGAGTTTGCCCATAATCTCGTACATAACTGTGTCATGGTTGAAATCTTTGGCCTCGAGACATGCCCAGTTGAACCTGTGCATATAGTCTCTGAGTGTTTCTTCCTTGCCCTGCCTTATATTGAATAGGCTTTAGTGATTTTGGATTGAGTTTTGCTAGTGGAGAAGTGAGTGAGGAAACTCAGAGCTAATTCATCAAAACCATTGATGGAGTGTGGATGAAGGGAAGTTAACCACTTTTGCACTGCTTTCTTGAAGGTGGAAGGGAAAACAGGACATTTGACTGGGTTGGATCCCCCAGTGAGCTGCATGGAGGCCATAATTAAATACGTCTATGTGCTCTTAGGCCGTAAACCTGTCGTATGCTTCAATGGTAGGGGGCTTGAAACCCTTGGGCTGCTAGACTCCTATAATGAAGTCAAAGAGCAGGTGACTGAAACTATAATAGGCCTCTTATTGGTGCAAAGGGCTAGAAGCAGTAGAAGGCTCTTGCCTTCTTTGTAGTTCGTGATTAGTGCAAATTTTCCTATCAGCATGAGGTTGTACAACAACCTATGCTTTGTGATCCACACCGTCTCTTTCATCATTTTCATCCACTCGTTCTCGATTCCTATTTATAGTTTGGATTATTTCAGCTAGTTGTTGTTGCTATTCCGAGAACATGGCAAATAACTCCTAGTTGGTGGGAGGCTGATATGAGGGCCTTGCTTCTTGTAACACTGGAGAGGGAGCGTGCTACACTTGAGCAGGGGGCTCTGCTCATTGGACGATAAAACAAAGGCGTTGGGAGGATAAAGGCCTATCCTGAGGTTGGTTAGCTGTCATTGAAGCCTTTGCTCCTAGTTTGTGGCTGCTCTTTTGCGAGTGTTGGCCATGGTAAAGGGGGTGGGAATATTTGTTTATTGGGCTTTTTATACTAGAACTAGCTCACTGCAACAACCTCCGTATAGCTTGGATGCGTTGAGAGGGGGTTAGGTACCCATAAGACACTCCAACTCTCAACTCAGTAAGGGTGCAATGTGAGTGCAATGAGATAGAAAAGATCTTTACCCTCATGGCTACTGTAACTATTTATGGTAGAGTGAGTCTTGGGGATCATGTAGTAATAAAGGATATCATGGTCATTGCAGCAGCCTTGGGGAAAGCTTTCTAGCAATTTTCCATGCTTGTATGTTGATATGTAATTGGTTTCTTAAGAGATAATTCTTCTTATCAAGGAGGGAAGGTCGCATCACCCTTGGACATTGGGCTTGGCCTTATTAGGCCTAAACCCTAGTTCGGATCAGGCATGCTGCTTATCACTGCTTTCCGTTTAAGTTAAATAGAAAATATAGTTCACCTGTTTATTCATTGAATATCTCGCGGGTTAGTAAGCCATCTGTGATACAACATCACATGCTATATGGATGATATCAAGGTACAAAAGAATGAATTTTGTCAGAATTTCATCCAACTAATTTAGTAAGAAAGATATATTTGAATAATTGAATTTTAATTCTTATTTTTTTGTAAGCTAACAAAACAATACGAGAAAGCTTATGCATGTGGTTTCGGTGTAAGTCTCACAAATTATCTGGTTTAAAAAACATACACTTTTTTCTCCCCGTTTTGTGGGGTGTCTTCTATATAGTATATAGAAATAAATAAATTAATGGAAGTTAGGTTGTTTGGCTTCAAATCCATTGAAGATGAACATAAAGGATAGCTGTCAGCCTGTCACCGAAGAACAAATTCCGGATAAAGCTAATCGTGTCTATAAAGCATAAAACCTGATTTTAGTTGCAGGGGTGCCCACCATGCATATGCAAAGTAGAAAACAAAAAAAGAAAGAATTTATATTTGGGATGAAAACAAAAACACGACATGTAACGTGACATACTTACAAAGAATGCACCAGATTTCGTTCACATATGATTTGGTTTAGTAAAGTACTGTTTATCTTTTGATCAAGTTAAAATTAGAGTGAATTGATTCATATAATTCATTGAATAATGCTGTATACTCATACTAATATAAAAATCATTTTATATTTGTACAATTTTTATTATTTGATTATAATTAATCTCAACTTATTTTTTGGAGACTTACATTCAAATTTGACTACATGTCCCGCATATGAGATATATGAGCATGAGAGATAAGCATTAATCATTTTTCTAATTCATTATTATTCATAGTTAATTTGCTGTCTATAATAAAATTTTGGTTAATTTAATATGTAGGTCCTTATACTGTTTTAGATTTTTAATTAAGTGCCTATTTTTTAAAAGCTTGTAATAGATTCTCTGAGTTTTAAAAGATTTTAATTGGATCTTTACCAGAACCGTTAGAAATTTATAATGGTAATAAAACAGAGGTTCAATTAAAACTTTAAAATTATACATACCCAATTTCAAACTTTTAGAGTCCTTATAATTTAAAAAACTTCTAATTTAGAATATTGTTGGAAATTTATAACTCTGCTTTAATGACAAGAACCTAACTAAAGATTTTTTAAATTATAATGAGCCAATAATAAACTTTAAAAATATAGAGACCTAATTAAAAATCTCCAAACAGTAAAAGGACTTAAAGATTGGTGGTTAAACTAAACAATCATTCTCTATAATTTTATCTAATTTCGATTTTGGTCCATGAAGTTCCTTTTTTTTTTATATCGGTCTCTATATTTTTTCTTTTTTAGATTTTGACATCTATTATTATGGTATTGGTCTATATATTTTTCACTTATTTGAGTTTTATTCTTTATAATTTTTACTTATTAAAGTATTGATTTCTATTTTTCATTAAAAATTAGTTCTTATAGTTTTAAATTATCAAAATATTAGTTCCTGATAGACGAATATATAAATTAGTGAAATTATAAGGATCAAAATCTAAAAAAATATATTATAGGGATCAAAATTTAAATTAGATAAATCTATAAACACTAATTATTTAGTTTAACTAATTAATATTAATTAAAACTAAAAATTTATGGAATTATCTTTAATATTTATTAAACATTTAATTCTGAATTTTTCATCTCTGTTTTTGGAACAATATCGAACCGTAAGTAAAATAAGATTTAATTATTATTGTTATATAGGTTTTAACTATAAAATAAAATTCCATCCGTTGGATTTTCATGGTAGATACGTGCATCACTATCGCATATTGATGACTACCGTCATCAAATCTCCAGTCCAAGACAAATGAATAATAAACAATTAGAATAGAAAAATTCTTGGACCCATCTTATCCTTTTGTGGGGGATGGTCCTTGCAACAAGCTGCAACATTCGACCCATACTTATTTGTTACGAAGCAAACATACGAATATAGATATGAGACACAATACAAATATATATATATATATAAAATATATTAAATTTAAAAAAATTATAAAATAATATATATATATATATATATATATATATATATATATATATATATATATATATATATATATATATATATATATATAAATAAATTAAAGAACTCAATTTTTTATATATATAATTATAAAATTTAAAAAAAAAATCATAATTTATTAATATCATTTTTATAATCTTAAAGATTTATAATATTTTAATATATGTCATATGTGTCAATATTTATTATCTAATAAGCCCCTCATAAAAAATATAGAGCATAATTTCTATTGATATTTTTTAAAAAATCTCCTAAATCAACTTCTTCTAATAAAACTAATTATATATAAGTGCATGTGCATCTAAAAAAAAATTAACTAAAGGGAACAATAGTGTGAGGCAAGCTTCAGTGACGACGAAGTGGAAGGCTTGGTACAAGTAGAGGTAGAAGGAACAGATGAAAATAGTGGTGTGTGAAAAGATAAAACTTAAAAAACTAGCATGTGAAAATAGTGGTTTGGGACGTCAGACATGTGATTAGGCTTGAGTGGATTACGAGTTTACTAATTAAACGTTAGTCATGAAAACTAATATTTTTTCTTTAAAATATTAATGGGTCGTGTATAAGCCATGTCTTAGATGTGTCCAAGCATGTCTGAGACCTGTCCAAATTGAAAAAAATAATCTTTTTTAATAGAAGTAGACACGTAAAAAAGCTGTGTTCGTAATCGACACGGACACGTGTCTGACACACCTAAAAAATGGCTTGTCCGTGCTTCATTGCTTATTTGTGATGAAGGCAATTTCAAATGTATCTTGGGGCATTTTGTTGAATTAGTGCTATAATGTGCAACTAGCTTTGTGCAAAATAAAAAATGTTATTATCACTAAGATATGTTGGTCCGAGTGAAAAGAGTTCAGATCTCTTAAGCATGTGGTCTTTAATTTGATCCCAAGATTTATGTATATAGAAAAAACATCATTGGGAGGAGTTCCCGCTTAAGTATTTAATAATATCCTAAAAGATTAGTCTCTCACCTTTTGAGTGGAAAGATACTCTGAAAAAAAAAAATATTATCAACAAACGATTTTTATATTTTAAATATGAATTTTTGTCAAAGTCAAATTTAATTGAGTATGAAATTTAAATTCGCATAAAAACAATCCATGCCAACCCATAGACTTGTAGTTTCTTTTATCGAGATAGACAATACAAATAAACACTAAAAATTATTAAACATTAAACAAGCCTCACCCTACATAAATATTGGGCAAATAAATTTGTTATCTTGTGATCATTCTTTTAAAAAAAAAAACAATGAGCTTATTTTCGTCAGACTTTGCTAACTAATCAACGACTTGATTTCAGATCTTATTTCAAGAAAGGAAATCACTTAATCTTATGGACTCTTCGTTTTTGCACAGTGTCTAAGTATGCAGGTGCAAGTGTCGAACAAACAAAATGCAATAAGCAAACCAACTAATGTGTAACAAACAATTATTGTATTGAACATAAAAAGAGGAATGAAAGTACAACTTATAAGATTACAAAGTTAAAAACAGAAAGAAAAGTGTTGAAAACGTAAAGTGCTTGAGGAACTCTTTTCTTGTTGTATTTGTTTGAGGAGTGTTAAGTGTCAAACCCCTAACTAAATTCTAAGTTGTCCTACTTATAGATAGTTGATAACCACTCCCTTTCCTACTATTGTTTGAACTTTTGAATGCACACTTTTTAGTGCCATGTTGATGGTTATCTGCTCTTAAGCCATTCCCTGTTAACTGCCTCAAACTTCATTTGGTAATTGCTTCCTTTGGAGTCTGCTTGCATATTTTGCATGTGCTTCATCAGACGACATAGTTTTACACATTGCATATTTTCCTTACTACCCATAGGTTACCTGAAATATGGATTGCCCACAACATATGCCCCCATGTGTAGCCTTCGATGGTTCCAATAAGGAGGAAACAATTGTACATGCATTGATGGCTTTATTCTGGCATCGTCCAAATCTATATATTCCCGATGTAAGTACTAAATGCGCCTTCTTCATCCACCAATAACACCTTTGTGATGTGCATTATAAATGGGGCTCAATTAGATCCCTCTTGTTTGCATCACAATCTTGAAGTTCTTTGATCCACAAAGATTTTTATACTAGAAACATAATAGTATCCCTATTTTTCTTATTTTGAGGAGCTCTTCTTTCCATGCATATATAGACCAAGGCCATTGTGAGCTTTCAAAAGAACCCTTAATTGCCATATTCTTGGTTGAATATTTTCCTTTAATGTGGATATGGAGCCATTCTCTTCATGTATACGTGGAGGAGTGGATAGATCCAAGAGCCCTTCCATTTACTTTTGCAGCTCCTCCAAACCTGGCTTAGTGGAATTCATTGTAATGGTCTACTGCCAAGTTCTCCCATTCTTTGTTGGCAAGACCTTACAAGTTGAAGTCGACTACTTGCATCATAGCTAAAGATTGCTACGTATAATTATATTAGGTCATCATTTCTCTTGTATAAGGTCTTACTTTGTATTTTGAACTTTTGAAATTCATCGACTTGTCATTTGTAATATTTCTCTTTATAGCAATAAAAGCCATAACTTTTGACCTATTGACTATATTTTGACCATGTTTGCATAATTGACTAAACTATATTGTGCCCAATTGGCTAGTACTTCACCAAAGCATACTTTTGACTTAAAACAAACTAAGACAAAAATCTCCCTAGTAATGGACTAAATTAGTTTTAGCTAGCTTTTAAAATTAATGGCCCATCTACACTAACCTTTACTCGTGGCCCGCACCTATTGCCCATTTTTCTTCTTATTGATCTTCTTTTTCCACAAGGTTTCATAGTTTTATCATTTTGAGTTTCAAACTAGATCCTCTTATTGGCAATGTCCCTTACTTTTTCTTCTTCCTTGGATTCCACTAAACTTAAGCATCATCTCCAAAGAACATCTTTCCCAAAAACCATTGATCCATCATAATCAGTATCCTTTTGTTTACCACAAGTTCCAAAGAGCTCAGCGCATCAAGCTAAATTAGATGAATTCATTTGTGATCTAACTTACAAATAATTCTATTCATTACTAATAAGCACCTAGGTACTCACTTGTCCCTTTCCCATCAAGAATGCACTTGAAAATCCAGAATTGCTAACCACAATTATGTAGGATCCTCCTAAAGTCATTAAGGACACGAAAACTCACCACTAGGAGATTTTTGCTTTCAATTGCTTCTATAACAGTACTTGGAATCCCAAATATATTGGTGATAGCATTAGACGTGTATTCCTAACATTTACTAAAAAGCGACATCGTTTTCTTAGCAGCTACATTTAGAAATTTGGTATATCTTATCATATGGATCCTTCAGTTGACATCTTTGACTTCCTTAAGCCATTTAAGCCAGTGAAGCTGCCAAATGCACCTTTTGCTCTAGCAAAACAAATTCCTGGAGTTTGCCTCATTGAAATTGCTATCGCTTGTGCTCAAGGTTTTATTTTTATGAACAATCTTACATTGCATTCTTGACTAACCTTCAATCACATTTTAACTTAGCTCGTTGATGTGTTGTAAAAATACACACATCTTTGAGTTTATTTGTGAGGATTTTTATTTATTTTATTTGAATTTTAGATAATTATTTCTTCCCCTTGTTATTTATTATTTTATTTTAACTTTCAGGATTAATCTAAAAGATTTTGATGAAAATAATGAATTCTGAAAGATAAAGTTTTGAAGAAATCTTATCCAAGTCTTATGTCTCATCCAAAGTCCCAACTAGGTGTGAAAGCTTGAAAATAATGATGATTGAAGGAAGAGAATGGAGTTTGTTGCAATCTTGGATTCAACTTGTATTTCCTGACCTTACTGCTGTATTTGGACTATATCTTTGGCTACAAAGCGGATTGATGCGATTCTTGCCACATTGGAAAGCTAATAGAAAATGCAACAACTTTTTTGTTAAGTTAGAAAGCCTATTCTATCATCTAGAGGACAAGAAAGTTAAAGGGAAAAAATACAAAAATGGGAAGCCTTCAATAAAAGGGGAAAAAAGATAGATTGTCTACAGAAGATATATAACTTTTGCTACTGCTGTTCTCTCTCTCTCTCTCACTCTCTCTCACTCTCACATATATAACAGAGACGAAAACCCTAAGGCAGAGGAGAAGAGGAATAATGGAGATTTCTTGGAGGAGAAGATCAGTTCACCATTGAAAACATCTTATTCTTCCTTTCTATGTCTTTTTCATGATGTTTCTTCTTCTCTTCTTCTCTATTTATGTCTCTATTGTAATGAGTGGCTAAACTTTTTCATGCTAAGGTGAAGATGCAATTTGATTTGTTTGACCATGTATTGGGGTTGATTTTTATTTGATATCTCTTCTTATTCAATTAAGTGTTTTTCATGGTTCTTAATGCTTTCATGAATTGGTCACTCATAAATTGATCTTATAAGTTGTATGGAGGACTGTGAAGTTTGCATATGACGTAAATCATACATATATGCTAAATACCATAATCTTGACTGTCTAGAAATGGAGGTTCGAGGTTGTGTGGGAATTTGCATGAGAATCCATAGCACAAGGTCATGCCTTTAAAAATTGAGATTTAGGTTAAGGAATTAACTAAGTCTTAATAATTAAAGAGAATTAATTCGCTAAAGAATTGGGTCTTAATTAATTTAGGGAGTCTCCCTATCAATTGAATGATTAGAACTCAATTAGATTGAAAGTCCTAAATATTAGTTAATTGAATTAAGTGAAATTAGATCCCTAGTGCTCTCATATTCATATGATCTCATCTCTAGTCCTTTTATATATTTGTGTTTCTCATCTCTAATATTCATATTCATATGTTCTCATTTTAGTGCATTTATCCTTTTTAATTTACATCTTAATTGTTGTCATGTCTTTAGTGTTAGTTTAGAAGTAGTTGTTTTAATTTGCTTTAATTGGTTGTTTTAATTAGAAATCACTCTTTGATCAATTCATTGCCTAGATAGTGTTTAGAATGAAGAATTGGTACTTTACAACTTAATCTCTTTGGAAACGATAACTCTACTCATATTTATATTACTTGTACAATTTGTATACTTGCGGTAAGTATTGTGAAGTTAAGGTTAATTCAAATTACATCGCAACACTCGTCTTTTATAGTTGGCATCAATGGGATGGATTCATTGATCCATCGACAAGAAGTTACATTGAGTGTTCCTAGACAACAAATCCCTGGCATAATTGAACCTTTACCAAGGGTGATAGTCGCTAAGCTTGGTCTCTCTACACTAAAGCGTCGCAAGATAAAGGTATGCTTCTCATTTAACTCCTTAGCCATTTGCTTCTTGTCATAAAATGTCATGTGGTGTTTCTTGTTTTAGGCTATAGCACAAAAATGACCAACAAAATTGCCTCGAAAGTCAACTTCTAATAAAGATGACAAATCATGTCAAGTTCATGAAAACCTGCCTCAAAAGCCAACATCATCAACTATTCTAGACAACAAGGAGCAAACTATTCCTCTAACTCTTTTCCCTTCTAATCAATCGTCTCCAAAGGAACCAACTATTCAAATTGACCAGAGCACTGCACCTATGGTTTTTCTGGAAGGCGAAAGTTCAGGACTCCTTTCCAAGGGTTGATCGAAGTATCAGCTTCTTGAATATGAAAGTTCTGATGAAGAAATGGTTTATGAAGAACTTCTATTTACTGAATGTAAATTTTGCTCCATTAATGATGAGCCTTATGTTGAAGATATCAACCTCTTTGATGCTCTTTCTAAAAAACTTGAAGAATCACTTTGCCTAAAGCCTAGTTGTCATCTATTCCTTCCTCCTTTAGAAAAGGTGATGTTATTCTTTGCAGTGGACTTTGACGAATCCTTTGCCAACGCCAGCACATGACACATGTTATCTTCACTAATTCCAAGCACAGCTTTTGCCATGGATGACCACTCTAGTCAAGAACTACTAGCTATAAAGGCACAAGTCAATTCCTTATTTACTAAGTTCAAGTCTGCTCAAGAAGTTATTGACCAACATAATACCTTTATACAGTGGGGGTGAAGATTTAGTCTAAGAATCTCTTCAAACTAAGAGTGAACATTCTGCCATAATTCTTGGTCTTAAAATGACTAAAGTCACTTGTGAATAAGATCTTCTTAAAGAAAAGGACCTAATTTAGGAGGTCAAAGATTTGGAGTTGACGTTAGTGGATGTGTTGTGAAAATCGACAAGTGTACCGAATCACAAAAGTAATAAAAAATGAGTAGAGTATTGTCACATGAGGATTAAGTTATTAATTACTAAATTCGTTGAAAAGATCCATCATCACCCTAACGAAGGAAAATTAGTTACACATGAAAAATGAAGAACATAAAGGGAAGAATATGATAAACTCCATTGTAGAAAGGTGGAAAGGTTGCAGAAAATCCTTAATCTTCAAGCCTAATTGCTCCCACACCACATTTGGGTTTGTACCTCTTGACGGCTGTTGTGTTCTGTCCAAGTGTATAAGAGTGTGTAAAAAATGTGTTGTATTTGGTAAAACTTTCTTAGTTAAAAAAATTTCACATTGTAATTTACGCGTTCAGTGCTTAAACGCTCAGTTTCCAATGCTTAGGCGTTCGCCCACTAATCAGGAATCCATCTACGCGCAACTCGAGCTCAAGCGGTGATGGCCCAGCGCTCAAGCATTGGGCTTCTAAATTAATTTTCTTCTTTTTTTTTGCTTCTTTAAATATCCAATCTTCTCCATATGCAATTACCTACAAAAAATACATAAAAACACGTAATAAGAATATAATTAAAATAATAAAAATCATAACAAGACTTGAGAACAAAACTAAATAAAAAAGATTAAAAGATAATGAAAACTCAAGATTTTGAATCGTAAAAATATGAATTTTTGTAGGTTCATCAGGATGCAAGGAATCACTTATCTTTATCCATGGTTATATTTCTCAAAAGCAAGCCTGAATTTGCACTTTCTTGAAATCATTGTATACTAATAAAACCAAAAGGCATTTGATTGCTGAGGAAGTTGTAGAAATGTTGACCATCTATACCAAGATTGAACATTTTGTAGAAAGATTGACCATTTATTCCATTCCATCACTTTTTTGAAACCCTAACTGTTCTCTAAGACTTCCTACATCAAATCACGGCTCCCAAAACAACTCTAAAAGGTGATTCCAGCATCAATCTCAGTCTCAAAGCTTTGATGAAAGCCTCGACTCAAACTACTTCACAAAAAGGGGCACTAGCACACCAGGCAATGGTTAACTTAACTTCCCCATCTTTAGTTTATCATGGTCCTATGTTAGAAAATTCCGTGTGAGAAGCCGAAAGAGAGATAATAGCTTTCTGTACTGAGAGTGAAGATTTATTAGTTACTTTTTCTCAAATCCTGGTTATCCCCTTAGCTAGGTGATAATAAGAGGATTAGGAATGTCCCAAACCCATCTCTTGAATTCTAGACATGGTTTGTTAATGACGAGAAGGCAAAGGGGAACTTTTGGTGTTTAATTAGGATATATGACATTGTTTGCCTAAGCTAGCATCAAATTCTTCATTTGCTGACAATGATTAGTGCAACATTGTGTTTCTGGAGTACTATTGCCAACTCTTTCCACTTTCATGATGGTATGATGGACCTGATGCTATTTGACATAGCCATAATAATGGGTTTGAAACTAGATGGAGATTAATATTGCTTATCTTGATGCCCAAAGACTCTTAAGCCTAAACCATCCCTAGGAAGAAGAAAAAGCTAAGTTACACGACTTTCATTTAGTGTTACATAAAGAAAGATGATTCGGTTAACAACAAGGAACATCTCACTTTTCTCCTGTATTATTTATGCAAGTTTATCTTCTATCTTTTTAGGTTGAAGATTACTTTCACCTATCTCCCCTTAGCAGCTCTCTTACTTAAAGGTTCTTGGATAAATCTTAGTGGCCTTATACTTGCTAATCTCTATTAATCGATTAGGACTGCACTAATTAGCCTTCAATGTCCAATTAGGGTTAGCAATTTTAGCAGGCTTCTTTGGATTCTCTAGCTTTGGCTTAATGCCATCCTTATGGACCATTTAGTCGAAAGCAATGATATCAAGAACATGGGAAGGATTCAGACTTACGGGACTGAACTAGCTTACTTAGTCCCTGAGTAGATGGAATCTTCAACTGTGGAGTTCCAAGATTATTTAGAACTCTTTTTCAACTTATGCAATGAAAGGCCCCTAGATTATCTCTAACCCTTTTTCAAAAGGGAACAAGGTCCTAATTGGTTCAGGCATCTTGGTGAAGGGAGTAGTTTGGCATGGCGGTCATGTTTGTGTCGCCAATAGTCTTTTGTTGAGTTTCCAAGCCAAAAATCAAGTACCTTTCATATGCATATCCCTAAATGCTCCTCTCGACAGATAGGCTTAATCCAAGTTCATCCTTATTTCCATCCATCAGTAGGTGACTATGTTCCTAATGGCTTTTAATTTTAGGAACTAGAACATGCTGACATTCTTGCCAAAAGGAATATCACTTATGTTGGAGGATTTTCTTCATTGCTGAATTTTGAAACTTGTTATTTGTGTACTTCTAATTTTTGGGATAGGTAGCATCAATATTCTTCTTTTATTTTTTATTCTCCTTTCTCCATACTAACTGGGAAATTTTGTTATTTGCAAAAGCCTAAGAAAAGAAATGCAGATGGTATTTCCTTGACTTTTTTGTGTCTCACTTCCATTACAATTCACTCCAAGTACTTATGTAGCCTATGCATTTTCCTTTTGCAAAAGTCACTTCTACTGGGCAAATCACTGATCCTCTAGCTTCAAAAATACCTTCTTCATTCACCAAGAGAGTCAAAGGTTCTCTTACTAAGCCAAAAGCAGTTGGAAAAAAGACTTCAACTAAAATCTAGTTGCAGTTTCCTAAAGACCCTTCATCGACTAAGGTATTCAAACCCTTAAGCTACCATGTTTTACCTATCACCATTTGAAATTCTCATAATTGGAAATTCTTTCGGGATCTTCAGCGACTGAGTCTAAGGCTATAGCAGAATAGTTCTTTGCTTAGTCAAAGGCTAAAAACTTGAGTTGCTCCTGCTAGTCTTGTAAGCTCTAAAGTCTTAAGATCTTTGCACATGTCTTAATCCTTTTGCATTCTTTTAGTTTTGATGAAAACAAACTTTTTCTTTAAAATAAAAATCATGATACTTGCATTAGAAAACTCATAGGTATATTTGCTCTATTAAATCATTTGAACATATCATTGGTTGAGCTTAAATATTTCTATATTGTGCAAGCTATTCTAATTGTTTGTTGATGTGTGTTGATGTCATAAAAGATTTATCCTATAGAAAACACTTTGCTTTAGTCAAACCAATGCACTTTTAGTACTCAAAAAGCTCCTGTTTAGAAAGCTACCCTTGAGAAAGCTCGACATTAGAAAGCCACTTGCTCTGAAAGCTATCCATCATAAAGGTATTTTTGTAGGACTTCAACATGGAAGACTGAAAATATTTAGGAATGTTGTCTCAAAGTCAAAATACATGGAGCACTCTCCTGGTACAAGTACAAAAGCTACAGCACCAATCAAGAGAAAGCTACAACTAGAAGAATAAATAATGACTATCTCTCTCTAGCAAGTTTCAAGACATGGTACAACTACATTAAATAGCTTCCAACAACTAGAATTGGTTAGAGACTAAAATGAAGTTGCTAAAGCTCATGTAACTATGGTATATTTGGTTGGTAAAGTCATTACTGTGATATTCAAGTATTACACTTGTTGAAAAGCTTTCTAATAGTGCTGAGATACTGTTACATTACTCTCTGATTTTCAAACACTTATTATACTTGTATATTTTGTCTATCTCTTATAAAGTAGAGTTCTTTTGCTTTGACCTTAAGTGTTGTAATTCACTCTATGAGTGTATGAACAATAAACATATACCCAAACTTATTATCTCTGTAACCTAGACCCAGTAGTGGTCTGAGAGGTTTCTGAGTGAGCTTGAAGAGGCTAGGTATAAAAAGAATACTTGTAATCTAGCTTAGAAATGCTAGTGTGGAAGAACAACTACGTGGATATCTATAAAAGTCTTTGCAGTGTGCTGGGGACGGGAAATATGCAAGTGGTTTGACTGAATTAGTATAAAACCCTATGTGTAAAGCTCTCTTTAAGTTTGAACTTTATCTTTTAAACTTTGATATCCTAAGTTCTTCTATGTAAAGAGATCTATTTGTTAAAGCTGGTTTTTTATCTTAAAAAATGGTAAAGGTTTTTCAAACATATTGAGAAAGCTATTTCTCAAAGCATTCTGCTAATTTTCAAACTCTATCAGTATCAAGTTTTTGATACTCATGCAAATTTAAGTTTCCTGTTCTTTACATGCTTTTCTTTTCTTGCTTTCTTTACATGCTTTTGCTTATTCAATTGTCATTTTTTATTTTTTTTTACATTGTATTTATTACTTTTAATTTTCACTTTCATTTTTTAATACGAGTATTGTTCTTATTCATTCATTTCGATTATTGTCTTATGATTAATTGCTACTATCACATAAGTTACATCTTATTATTAAAGTCAAAACACGTTTTTAATATTCTCTCGATTCGTAAATTACCAAGTACTTGAGAGTCCTTTCCTTAAGAAAAAGAGATTCCCTTTTCCAAAGTAATAATAAGAATCAAATTTTTCGTTTAACAAAATTTCTAATAAACAAATTGGCATACCCTATGGGACCAAATGTAGAGATTGGTTTGTGAAAAGAATCCACTTAAAAAGCATATGCGATTAAGAAGTGGTGAAATATCCAGTAAATAGAGTTCTTTGTATAAAACTTGAATTTTAAATAAGTATTTTAATGACTCAAATTTCACTTAATTCATTGATTGTACATCAAGTGAAAGCCATTTCAATAATGCATATGCTATTTTGGTTTTCGGCTAAAAACAAAATACTTGTAGAAGCCTTCATCCTTCCATCTAGGACTAATAAGGTTTAATAACGTCCAGTCAATTCCTGCTAGGGGTATTTTACTGATAGATATGCATTATTGTATTTTCATTAGGCCTTATAAATTATGATATAGCTTATCTTAAAATTGAAATAATTTCCATTCTCTCTAAAAAAATTTTCATCCAAAACAAAAATGCCCTTCGACCCTTGACGTATAAGTTAGTTATTGGCACTTAGTTTTTTTTTTTCAAAAAATAATTAATGCTAAACTGAAATATTTTTATATTATTTTATTTAGTTTCTAATTTTTTATAATGCTACATTGAATTTTCTCAAATATTACAAATAATTCAAATATTATATACAATTATTTTTATTTATTTCATTTTTTAACATTTTGCAAACAGAAAAATCAATCAATTAAACTAAGAAGAAAAGTCAAACAAAATAACACTAGAGATAAGAGATAGTAGATCCTCCAAGCGAACCTCAACATTTTTTTTTCTGAATCAAAGGGGTCAGAGACCCAAGCAAACGACATAGGAATCACTCTACTAAAGTGAGAACCTAACACTATGTTTGGATGATAGGTAATGAAGGGAACGGAAAGGGAATGGGGGGAACGGAAATAACTTCCCTTGTTTGGGAGTTTTAAAATGCATAGGAACGAAACGGATCACATGGGGAATCATTTCCCCCCTCTTCCCTTCAAATGCTCAACTTTTGTTCCCCCCAAAATTGAGGGGGAATGGGAGGAGCACATAGGTAATTCCGTTCCGTTCCATTCCGTTAATGAAACTTCCAAACAAAGAGAATGGAAACTATATTCCATTCCATTCCTTTCCTTTCCATTCCATTCCTACCTATTCCGTTCCGTTCCATTAATGAAAAAACATCCAAACATAGGGTAAGGAATCAAAATACAAAGGAAAATAGAGGATAGGCAGCACCTAAGCAAAGACACGGACACCGAAGCTAAGATTATGACCCCAACCCACCATAGCGTCGATACTAGCTTTAGCTTCTTGCACAACATGCCTCCAATGGACCTCATCAAAGAATGAGGCAATATGAAAGATATCTCAAACCAGGCATAGCATGGATGATTATGATGACACTCATTCAAGAACATGGTAACAACTCGTGAATTAGCTTCAACAATAATGAGCTTGAAATAGAAATCAAGAAAGAGAAGATCAAATAAGAGTATCTATTATCATGGTTTCCTATGAAACAAATTGAAGTCTGATGGAGAAAGAGGAACAAAAATCAAAAAGCGCAAGAGCCAATCCTATGAAGAATAAAAGGATTAATTGAAAAACAAAGCCTCTTTGTGATGAAGACTCTAGAAGAAGCAGAAGATTGGAGATGCATATAAATAAAGATAGGTTTATTCAAGTCATCAAGATAGTTGTTGCTCTGTAGTAAAAAATAAGATGACTCATGAAGACTGCATGATTCTCTTTTTTATTGCACATGTTCCAAAAGAATCCAGAACATTCCAGAAGCCTTCCCAGTGTCTACTACAGCTCATAGACAGTCACAAAATGTTAAATGGATAAAAGCTAGCTAAGATATTTCAAGGAATTCCTTCACACAAAATGGACAAGGAATAAAGAAAAATGCCTTTTGTATTATTTATATGTTCAAACATTCAAAATATCTCTTCTCTATGCATATAACCAACTGTTATAAAGGTAATTAACAAGAGAAGAAGAAGAGAGAAGAGAGAAGAACGAAAATAAAGAAGAAAAGGAGAGATTTATTTGTGCTTTTCATGGTGCATCATCTTCTAAATATTCTTTGAGCTTGTTTGGTAATACCCAACTCTTTCTTAAAGAGTTATTTTCTGAAATCTTGTAAAATCCCTTTGAGGGTGTGTTTGTTCTACCTTAGAGAGGCCAATGTTGAAGAAAACTATTTGGTCTCTATCTTGGAGAGACTAGGGGGGAAGAAAACTACTCGATTCTAAATTGGAATGACTAAGATGAATTAAAACTACTTGTATCTAGCTTGGAATACATGGGTTTAATAGTGGAAAATCTCCACCTGGTGGGGACTGGAAGTAGACTCCACATTGGAGGTCGAACCAATATAAATCTTTTGGTGTAATATTCTCTAAACCCTTATCTCTTATGTCTTGTTATTTGAATGTTTGATTTCTTCCATTGTTATTAGCATTTTGTAGGATTGCCTGTATTGGAAATTAATATTATTTTTTGGATTCGTGTCATATAAGTCTACTCATCTATACTTAAATTATATTATCCTTATCATAAGCCATCTCATCTCCTTACCATAATTTATGCTTAAGTTTTTGCAGAAACTTACACTTAGGTTGGACTTGATTCAAGCCCTCATCTCAAATCCTCTTTTCACCATTAATCGATACCAGAGCTTGACCTTTGTGTCAAGCTTAACTGCTTTGAGGAAAATAGCCTAAGGATCCAAGATGTCTTATGTTTCTTATAATCTCTCTGAAGGCCAATTTACAAGATGACCTCTTTTCTTCAATGGAGCAAATTATTCTTATTGGAAGGAAGGGATGCAGATCTTCATTGCACCCAAAAATTATCAAATTGGGAGAGTCATTGTGAATGGACTTGATATAAAAAAGATGGTTAATAGGAGAGAAATTGAGAAAGATGAAAGCGAATGAATTGCAGAAGATATCAAGAAGAATGAGCTTAACGCTAGAGCTATCAACATTATGCATTGTGTTATAAGTATTGATGAATACCGCAAGATCTCTAGATGCAAGAATGCCAAGGGGATGTAGGATAAGCTTGAAGTCACCCATGAAGGTACCACGTAGGTATGGACCAAAGTTGACATGCTTATCCATGAGTTTGAATTGTTCAAAATGGACGAAGATGAGGAAATAGATGATATGCTTGAAAGATTCTGAATCATTATCAACAATCTTTAAGCTCTTGGAAAATCTTACATGAATGAAGAACTTGTAAGAAAGGTTTTGAGAAGTCTCACAAAGCTCCAATTATCAATGATGACAATCATCCAAGAAGGTGGAGATATCAGCAAGCTGACATATAATGAGTTTATAGGAAATTTGATGACTTATGAGATAACTCATCTCCAAGATGAGCTAGTTAATCTTAGGAGAAAGAATAAAACTACCTGAAAGACTCAAATTGTTCAAGAAGTGTCTTTTGAATATGAAGAAGAGCTAACTAGTGATGATAATGATTTAGAGTAGATCCTCAAGATGTGGAAGAAAAGATAAACTCAAAAGATCTTTCAACTTTATGAAAATTCAAAAATCTAAGGGAAAAAAGAAAGTAATAATGGCCAAATGAGAAAACATTGAAAAAGTCTCATCCGAGAGTGAAAATGATGAGTTTAACATTTGCTAATGGCAATTCATGAGGATGAGGTACATTGATGCGCGTAAAATACACTAAGAGCAAGTGCACTCTATCGCCAAGTAATATAAGACTTGAGTCCCAGTTATCGATCCCACGAGGAATAATCGGTAATTACTAGATTCGATAAATCCTTTGTTATTCAGACAATTGATATTGTATGAAGAAATTCAAATTAAAATCAAAATAACAAATGAGAAAAGCAATGAGCAATCAAACAAAGAAAAGATAATCAATGAGAAAGAGACTAGGGCGCGAGGTTCACTTGAATCCAATTATTCAGATTTTCTTTCAATTATGATTAAGGTAATTCTTTTGCCAATATTCTCTTATTTGCTATTGAATCCTAATGGTCATGGATGAAACAATATTCTATTCTTAATTTAATTCACCTATTTGGTCATTTAGTTGAATTAATCAAAAATGCATTAAGTTCCAATTCAAGAGATGAACTAACATTGTCAATTCCATTGGTAGGATAAATCGATGTCTGGTCACTCACCAATCTAATCTTATGCTTACCATATAGATCCATTCATTGAATGCGAATGGTCACCGGTCAAACAATGAATTAACACATGCCAAAAGTGATCAAATTCTGACAAGAATACAAGCAATATGATAAACCCAAAAAGAAATTACCATAATCAAATTAGAAATTAAACCCAAATAATTAGGAAAATAAGATCTCCCATAACCCTAGCTATGAGTTTAGCTACTCATGTTCAATAAAAACAAACCCATATCAGAATACAAACCTATAGAAAGAAAACCCAAAAAAAAGGAAAACTAAAAAGAAAGAAAAATCAAAACTCCTTTAATGGAGATTAAGATCTTCAAGCCTTCAAGAATCCTCCTTTGAAATTACCCTCCAAGGTCTGCTATCGCAAAACAACTCTCTCAGGATTAGAGATTTTCTGTGCAATGTGCTCAATGTGTTGTCTGTGGCGTAACTTTTCCTATTTAATAAAAATTATGTGTTCTGTTACGCCCCAGCGCCTGGCGTGGTCTGGCCTCCGAGCGCTCAAGCACTCAAGGATGTGCACGTACTCAGGATGCGCTCGGGCGCGCCTTTCAGCTACTCATTGTGCGCATCAGCACTCCCCTTTTCGTTCAAGGCTGAAATTTGGTTTCGGTGAAATTTTTTCTTTTTCTTGCTTATTTGCATGTCCAACCTTTTCTCCACATAAGTATCTGACAAAAATACACAAAACACTTAATAAAAACACATTTAAACAAAACTAAAAATATAACAAAACTAACAAACAAAATTCAATAAAATAAATAAAAAGAATATGAAAAACTAAGGAATTGAACCGTAAAAATAGAACATATTGACGGTTCATCAACTCCCCCACACTTGAGCTTTGCTTGTCCTCAAGCAAAGAATAGGATCAACAACAAGATCAAACTCAACATCAAGAAACATGAATCAAAGGGAAATTCCACAATTAAAAAAAATTCAAGTTCAGCAATCAAATCCAATCAAGTAAGATCATTTAGCACTTAAACAATTAAAGGCTTAAGTCTAACTTGCAACTGTTCTCTTCATCAAACATCTGAGATCACTCAACTTTCCATCGCTCAAGTGTTTAAAGGTCAAAGAGATCACTCAAATTTCTCTTGAAAAATGCAATACATAAGCTTGCTTATCAATCCCATCTCCACTTTCAAGTTCACATACAACACAAGAATCAAAAGGACTTTCCTTTGGTTGTAACGGGGCCAAGGGTAAAATGGAAGGTAGGAAGAAAGGATAAAATAGGATAAAGAATGCTCATGAATAAATCAATACAAAGCAAAATCAGGTTGAAAAGATGATAGGTAGAGCATGATGCACAAGAATATAAACAACTTCTCACTTTCAACCTAATATTTTCATTATTCTTCACCAACAAATCTTTTCTTTTCTTTCTTTTTTTTTCCTTTTTTTTCAAACTTTTTTTTTTTTTTTTTCTCTTTTTCTTTATTTTTTCAACCCTTAAAGACAAAAGTAACCTTTCAAGACTTTTCAATCAACACATCAATTGCTCCAAAGAATTCAACTTGATTATTCAATTGAGTATTCAAAGAAATCAATTTCAGGCTCAAATGGGGCAACTAAGGGGTTATTTAATCAATGCAACTCTAGAAGTCAAGAAAGAATTAAGCCTAATTGCCTTAATCATATTCAAGTATGCATGTGAATCATTGAATCCTCAACAAGATATCAAAGCAAGTTCTAGCGCATATCAATCAAAAGAAAACTCACTCTAGAAGAAAAATCCAATCATTAAAGCTCAAAACTCACTTCTGGCTAAGTTAATGAAGAGAACAAAAGTAAGTAGACATGGCTAATTTCTAACTAAAGATGCTAAATTCACTTTACTTTATTAAAAAAGATTACTTCACACAAAATCAGCTCATGAACAATGGAATCCCCTTTAAAACATATTTCTATCAGCTCAGAATAAATCAAGACATCAACACACAATTCCAGCTTAATTACCAGCAATACTCAAGTGTTCAAACCGACTCAACACCACCTTCACAAGAAAATAACACAAAAACAAAAACAAGAACAGTAAAAATAACGAAGCTATTTTTCTCTTTAAACTTAAGAGAAACAGTGTCCCCCTATTAAACAAACAATAAAAAGCAAATAAAAGACAAGATAAAGAAAACAAGTGAAATAAAAATGAAGGGCAAGAAAAGCTTATTGTGGTGTCGTAAAATCAATCTTGCTCTTCGTCATCAGGATCTTCCTCTTTATCAACTTCACCCAAGTCATTAAAGTTAATGTTTGCCATGATCTCTTCATCAGTCATAGGAGGATCTCCTCGAGGTGCATTATCGAGGTTCAAGTGCTCTGCTATGTCACGCAACAATTGGATAGTGTAGTTGAATTTCCTATGGTTTTAGCGCTGTACACGCTCCAATCTATCCAATCGTTGGGCAGTGGTGAGAATCCGATGAGGTTACCTGGCTGATGGACCAAGAGGTTGAAATGCTGGAGCTGCTGGAGCTGCTAGAGCTGTTGGAGCTGCTACATCTTCTAAAGAATACTTGTCAATTACTGATATAGTAATTGAAGGTGCAGGTCGAACAAGTTGATCTCCAGTAATATGAATGTCCTTTATCGAGCACAGACTAGTGATGAGAGATGGATAAGGTAGGCTTCCAGAAGTCTCCTGTGCCATGCGCATGTGAAAAGCTATCACCCTCCCAATATCAACCACAGCACCAGTCACAATAGCGAAGACAAGCAACGCCCTCTTGACTGGTACTTCTGAGGTGTTGGAGCATAGAAGGATGTTTGATTGAACAAAAGTGCACTAAACCCTTGGGATCAGTTTAAAAATCGCTTTCTTCAAAAATTTAGGTGCATCCCTCGTGTCCAACACCCATTCAGCACCTTCCTTGCAAAGCACACTGAGGATGACGTCGGGATCCAACTGTCTCCTAAGTAAATCATGGTAGCCATATTGCCCAAGATAATCATAATTGAGACCAAAATATGTGTTCAACACATCCTTTCTGAAATCCATGGGCGTCCCTCTCACCATAGTCTGATAATAGTTCACTTTATTAGAGTCAACAAAAGCATTAGTATAGAACTCACGAACCAATGTCTGAGACCCCGGATCTGGGATTTGGCACAGTCTGCCCCATTATCTCTTTACAATTTGTGAGCTAATCTCTGAATATTCATTCTCCTGTAAAATGAGCCCACACTGCCGAATAAAGTTCCTCTTAATTAGCACATCATTAAACCGCTTCTCATGAATAGCAGAACGAAAACGGCTAGCATCAAAGGAAGAGCGAGAGCCTTCCCCTACGACTCCCTTTCTCTTCTTTGGCGGCATGATGACTATCCTGAAAAAGAAAAGCACAACCACTCAGTGACAAGAATATTTTCCAATAACTCAGTAACAAGAAGCATACGACTAATACAGATTGCAATAAACTCAGATTGCACAAAATTACTCAGAAAAATCAGTCAACAATATTTTCCATCAACTCCTGTAAAACAGATTGCTCAAGCATTTTGACTAATGATGTGTGTGAAATAACATCATGTTTTGTTCTTGTTTTGCATGCATTCTTGGGCATTTTAGGCATTTTAATTTTTCTTTTGGTTTGTTTTTCCCTTAGTTCGGATAACTGCGGTATTTGTGGTGTTGTTGTGCAGGATTGATACTCAATTGGCCTTGAAATGGATGGAAAGCTTGCATGATTGAAGTTGGAGCTTTATGGATAGCAAAAAAGTACAAAAAGACCACTCTAGAGGGATCCACGGCCTGCTTGTGGAATTCCCCACGACCATGGATCGAGCGACAGCTTGAAGAAGTAAAAAAGAAATTCCAGAGAATTCCACGGCCTGGCCATGGAATTCTGACAGCAAGATCCACGTCCAGCCTATGGAATGATCCACGGCCGTGGATCGCAGTACGCATCAGTTTTAAAGTTTTATTTTTTTATTTCTTTTGGGGCCTTTTAGCCAATTAAAACCCTAGGGTATAAATAGAAGTTCTGAATACAATTGAGGGGTTCTAATTTGGTTTTCAAGGAGGCACATTGGAGGCTTTGGTTCTTGATCTTTCTTTCCTCTTCTCTCTTGGATTACGGGTTTGGATGTTTATGAATATGTTTTCTTGTTCCTTCTTCTCTATGTCTGAGTAGTTTCCTTTGTTTCTAGGATTGGGCAATGCCCATTGATACATTGATAATGATTAATTGACTTTGTTTCCCCTTTTATTAATCTTGAATGTTCTTTGATTCAATCCTTATTACTCTTATTCATGTGAATTCACTGACCACTTATTTGCATCTCATAGGTATTTAGGGACGCACTGAGAGGTGAACCTAGGTGTTGAAACCATAAGAATTGAACTTAAGGTCTAAATCACGAGAGTAGTTTTAGCCTTTCGAGGATTCAATGAATTACCACAAAGCGTAATGGGTTCAATTTAAATTCAATTACCACGAGAGTAGGAATTGGTTTAATTGGGCACGGATCTTGTATCTTGAGAAAGAACATTAACTAATTTAAGGTAATTCACCTTCAATTGAATTTCAGATTTAATAAAAGGGTTGTCAATTAGGATTTATCTTGTATCATTGTGGTATCCTAATCTTGGAAGCTTTCTTGAATTTGAAAAACCCCTTCTTGATAACTTGCTATTTTTATTCTAAATTTTACACTTTGATTTTTAATTATTTAATTGCTTTGTTATTACTTTCTTCTTAATCAACAATTATATTTCTTTTTGTTTAATTGAATTGAATTAATTAATTAATTGGTATTCATAGACACAGTCCCTATGGATTCGATCTTTTTATTACTTGATGACGAAACCGTACACTTGCGAATTTCACGCATCAAGTTTTTGGTGCCGTTACCGAGGACTGTATTTTTCTTGAATACTAATTTAATTTTTAATTTAATTATTTTAAACCTTTTTTCTTTTTATCTAGTTCTTACGTTATTGTTTTTCTCTTTGACACTCTGTAGGTAATTTCTCTTGTTTATGCAAAGTACTAGACATTCCGGGACTCTTGTTGAAGCAGATCCTGAAATTGAAAGAACTTTACGTAGAAGGAGAAGATAACAAAGGCAAAGAGTAGGAGAAATACCTGAACCAACACTTGTCATGGCTGAAGCTGAGGATAATAGACCACTAAAAGAGTATGTAGCCCCTAATGCTCGGGGTTTGCCATCTGGAATTGCTCGGCTAGACATTGAAGCTAGGCACTTCACCATACCTCCTACCTTACTTTCTATGATAAGGCAAAACTAGTTTGGAGGATTATCGTCAGAGGATCCTAATGATCATGTGGATATGTTCTTGGAGTTCTATGAGACCCTCAAGATCAAAGGTGCCTCTGTTGATGCTATTCGTCTCCGCCTGTTTCCATTATCTTTGAGAAATCAAGCAAGAGCTTGGTTGAAGTCTGTTCCTACTGAGACGATAACTACTTGGGACCAATTGGAGCAAGCCTTCTTGGATAAATTCTTTCCACCTTCCAAGACTGCTCATCTAAGGACCTAAATCACAAGCTTTGTTTAGAAAGATGGCGAGTCATTGTCAGAAGCTTGGGATAGATATAAGGCTTTGCTGGAAGCCTGCCCACACCATGGGTTAGAAAAATGGTTGATCGTCCACACCTTTTACAATGGTTTAGAATATTCTTCGAAGGTGTCTTTTGACTCCGCAGCTGGTGGAGCTTTGATGAATAGAAGGCTCACAGAAGCTTATGAGATAATTGAGAGTGTAGCTTCAAATCATCACCAATGGGCTAATGAAAGAGGCTATAATCCGAGAAAGCTCTTGGGAGGTAAGTTTGAGGTAGATGATCTTGATTTAATTATGTCAAAGTTTGATTCTTTGAATAAACATTTTGACATGTTGGAAAAAGCTCATGTTAATGTCATTGGTGTCTCTAACAATTTTTGTGAGATTTGTGGAGCACAGGGACATATAGGAACTGAATGCCAAGTTGGAATTGGATCCTCACAAGGTGCACTAGTGAAGCAAGTGGAATCGTGCCATAATTTCCATGACTTTAACCAAAAAGGGAGGAATGATCCGTATTCCCAAACTTACAACAAAGATAAAGGGGATGAGGAAAAAGGTTGGAGGTCACATCCTAACTTCTCCTAGACTTGCTAAGAATAGTCAATACCAACCTGGGCAAAGTAGTGCTCAACCTCTTCTAGATTTCAACAGAGTAGTTTTAATCGAAAGTGCGTGTAAAATCTAGACTTGAGTCTCTTCTTGAGAATTTTGTTGAGAGTCAGTCTAGGTAAAATGAGGAGCTTAGGCAACATGGGCAAGTTGTGATTAAGGCCATTAGAGAGTTGTCAGCTAAGGTTGACAATTTGGCCATTCATAATAAGATCTTGAAACTAGGTTCATTAGATTTTATCAAATCAAGAGCATTAAGCACAATATGATTGAACAAAATCAAAGATCCACACAAACTCGGAGAAGAACAAATCATTAATATTAATAAAAGGATTCAAATAACTATACAATAAGATGAAGCTCTTCTCAATGGAAAGGGCCCAGATTGCCCAACAAGCAAGCACTTCACATAAGCAACAAGGTAAGTTTCCTGGTCAACTAGAAATAAACCTAGGGAATGAACATTGTATGGCTTTGAGTTTGAGGAGTGGAAAGAAGTTAGAGGATCCTAAGGGTAACGGGGAGAGTGACAAAGATGAAGGGGATGAGGAAAAAGAGACTAAGGCACAACCCTTAGAAGAGGAGGAAACTAATGACAAAGTGTCTAAGTATGTACGCCCTAAGCCATACCAACCCCCAGTTCCTTTCCCTCAAAGACTTGCTAAGGCCAAGTTAGATAGGCAATTCGAGAAGTTCCTAGAGGTCCTAAAGAAATTATACATTAATGTACCCTTTTCTGAGGCGTTGAAACAAATGCCTACAAACTGCAATGCTTTGCATAAGAATGGTTACATCTTGAAAGAAGAACATAGAAAGCCAAACAGAAAGCTTCAAAAGGGGACCTAGGGATTCCTAGCAATCTAGGGTCTAAAGAAATCCAAATTAATTTGTACCAACCATCACACACTTTCTTTAACAAATGGCAACAAATTTCAAAAGATTTAGCGTTGAAACAAATACCTATGCTAAGTTTCTTAAGGACATCTTGTCTCTCCCAAGGCTCATGCAAACCAAATAAGAGGAAGCTGAGAAGAATCTCAAATGTGAGCATTATTAAATAAAGAAAAAAGAGCTTTGCAAAATCTAAGTGAGAAACACAAGCGAACAGCAAAGTTAGTGCTTTAATTCAAAATAAATTGTCTCCTAAGCTAAAAGATCCAGGTAGCTTCTCTATTCCTTGTTTGATTAGCAACACAAATTTTGATAAAGCTCTGTATAATTTGGGGGCTAGTATTAGTCTTATGCCTCTTTCTGTGTGTAAGAAATTGGAGGTGGGTGAGCTAGAACCCACAACTATCTCTCTTCAATTGGCGGATCGGTCAGTTAAGTACCTTGTAGGCATCTTGGAGGATGTTCCTATTAGAGTTGGTAAGTTTTATATGCCAGTGGATTTTGTTGTACTTGACATGGAAGCTGATGTTAAAATGCTGATCATACTCTGGCGTCTATTCCTTGCTACTGGAAGGGTGATCATTGATGTCCACGAAGGGAAATTGACTTTGCGATTGAATGATGAGGAAGTAGTTTTTGATGTTTTTAAATTTGAAACAAATTCTAATTCCTCAAATTCATGTAATCGTATAGATGCTACTAATGTTGTGGATAGTGTTGTGCTTTCAGGTGTGCAAGAGTCAGTGACTGATGCTATGCTAGAAAAGAACTTGCCCAAGGGTACCACAAAATTTGAGGAGTCTAAGCCCTGCAAGAAAGGACCTAAAAAGCAGAATGACAAGTGTTAAGAAGCATGAATTTAAACTCAGGGATAAAGTCATTGTCCATAACTCACTTCTACGTTTCTGTCCTAATAAGTTATGGTCGAAATGGTCGAATAACTATCTCCCTTCAATTGGCGGATCGGTCGATCGATTAAGTACCTTGTAGGCATCTTGGAGGATGTTCCTATTAGAGGACCATACCATATGAGATTGTTCGAGTTTTATCCTACAGTGTGCTTGAGGTGAAGAAAGAAGGCCATAAGCCTTTAATGATAAATGGCCAGAAAGTGAAACACTTTGAAGGAGTGGGGACTGAGTACTACTCCGTTGACGTCACCTGAGCACATAAACCAGACCAAAGTCAAGCTAATGACTTTAAACAAGCGCTTCTTGGGAGACAACCCAAGCTTCTTTGTTTTTTATTTTCCTTTTTATTTTTTTTTCTTTTTGACTTTGTGTGTTGGATTACTGATTTAATCTTTATCTCATGGATCTTGTTTAGGTTTAACCATTTTTGAAGCTCAAATTAGAAGGAAAGTGAAGTCAGAAAGTTTAATACCCAGCCCATGAAAAATTCCATGGCCATGGATTAAACACCAGAAGATTTCTCACCATCGCAGTAGGTTCATTTCTTTTATCCATTCTCTAGTTAAAGATTGTTATATTGGGGACAATGTAAGTTCTAAGCTTGGGGGGTAATTTCATTTTCATTTTAGATCATTAGTTTCATGCATTTTCATGCCTCATTTTGCATTGCATCTTCATGTTGCATTTTCACACCATCATATCTCTCAGCTTTTTGGTTAAACTTATGCCCCTCTCTTTTGGGGATTTTTGAGATGGTATTGATTTGGATCCCAATTGTTTGATTCTTGTGGTAGGCAACAGGCATTGTTTTAATTGATAGTAGAGATGATCTTTTGATAGTTGATAATTAGCATATATTCTCTGAATTTGTGCTTCTTATTGATTTTTGAACCTCTAAATGTGAGTTTTGAGCCTGTATGGGACATATGCACTGTATAATTTTTGCTCCCATTCTTTGTATTGAGTGATATTCCTCATTGATTTTGTGCTCTAGAACTTGATTTGAAACCATTTTGAGGAAAAAATTTTGGTTGCATACTTGAATGTGATTAAGGCATCTTAGGTATTTTTCTAGCTTTCTGAAATTGTTACATTTTCATCCACTAGTTGCCTATTTTGAGCCTATTGCATAATTATTTTTCTTGATGCCTATGATGATACATTGTTGGTAATCATTTAGAATATTAAATAGAGCAAATTGGGTTTGAAAGTTGTGTTGGGAATCATATGTATTTAAGCTTTCTCTTTCTGAAATGAAAAAAAAAATTGATATAAAAAAAAGAAAGGAAAATAAAAGAAAAAAATCATGAGATGAAAGCTTGAAAAGAAAAGAAAGGAAGAAAATACTTAGAAATGAGGAGTTATGATCCTGTTTGAAAAATGTCTTTGCTCCATTGATGTTCTATTGGATTTCTTGTGCTTATTAAAAAATTTGATGAGCCCTTTATGTATACCTTCCTTTCTCTACCCTACCTAACATCATTCCTATGGCCCCATTACAACCCTTGAAAGACTTTTTGATTCTTGCATGCATGTTGATTATTAGTGAAAATTTGGTTTCTTATCAAGCATATGGAAGTGCATTTTCTTTGAAGGATTTTGAGCGTAATGTTTTCACCCTTAAACACTTTGAGTGTGGTTAGTGGAGTGAACTTAATTCAATCAGTGAGGATGCATGATTTCTGAGAACTTAGCCTCTAACTGGACTTGACTTTGATTACCTCTCAAATTCTTAGTTTACCTTAGCCTATTGCTTGGATATTGTTTTCTCGGGTTCCTTATTCTTTATTGTATTTTGATCCCACTTCTTGGTTTGGCATTAGTTATTGCTTGGGGACAAGTAAAGTCTTAAGCTTGGGGGGATTTGATGTGTGTGAAATAACATCATGTTTTGTTCTTATTTTGAATGCATTCTTGAGCATTTTAGGTATTTTAGTTTTTCTTTTGGTTTATTTTTCCCTTAGTTCGGATAACTGCGGCATTTGTGGTGTTGTTGTGCAGGATTGGTACTCAATTGGCCTTGAAATAGATGGAAAGCTTGCATGATTGAAGTTGGAGCTTTATGGATAGCAAAAAGGTGCAAAAAGACCACTCCAGAGGGATTCACGGCTTGCCTGTGGAATTCCCCATGGCCATGGATCGAGCAACAGCTTGAAGAAGCAAAAGAGAAATTCTAGAAAATTCCATGGCCTGGCCGTGGAATGATCCACGGTCTGGCCATGGATCATGGAATTCTGACAGCAAGATCCACGACCAGCCCGTAGAATGATCCAAGGCTGTAGATCGCAGTACGTATCAGTTTTTAAGTTTTATTTTTTTATTTCTTTTGGGGCCTTTTAGTCAATTAAAACCCTTGGGTATAAATAGATGTTCTGAATACAATTGAGGGGTTCTAATTTGGTTTTCAAGGAGGCACATTGGAGGCTTTGGTTCTTGATCTTTCTTCCCTCTTCTCTCTTGGATTACGGGTTTGGATGTTTATGAATATGTTTTCTTGTTCCTTCTTCTCTATGTCTGAGCAGTTTCTTTTGTTTCTAGGATTGGACAATGCCCATTGATACATTGATAATGATTAATTGACTTTGTTTCCTATTTTATTAATCTTGAATGTTCTTTGATTCAATCTTTATTGCTCTTATTCATATGAATTCGCTGGCCACTTATTTGCATCTCATAGGTATTTAGGGACGTACTGAGAGGTGAACTTAGGTGTTAGAACCATAAGAATTGAACTTAATGTGTAAATCACGAGAGTAATTTTAACCTTTCGAGAATTCAATGAATTACCACAAAGCGTAATGGGTTCAATTTAAATTCAATTACCACGAGAGTAGGAATTGGTTTAATTGGGCACGGATCTTGTATCTTGAGAAAGAACATTAACTAATTTAGGGTAATTTACCTTCAATTGAATTTCAGATTTAATAAAAAGGTTGTCAATTAGGATTTATCTTGTATCATTGTGGTATCCTAATCTTGGAAGCTTTCTTGAATTTGAAAAACCCCTTCTTGATAACTTGCTATTTTTATTCTAAATTTTACACTTTGATTTTTAATTATTTAATTGCTTTATTATTACGTTCTTCTTAATCAACAATTATATTCCATTTTGTTTAATTGAATTGAATTAATTAATTAATTGGTATTCATAGACACAGTCCCTGTGGATTCGATCTTTTTATTACTTGACGACGAAACCGTACACTTGCGGATTTCACGCATCAACTAACACTAAGCAAGCATGATGAACATAGTAAAAAGGGTAAATGCCATAAACCAATTAACATGAAAAATTGCTAAAATAGCAAACAATGAACACCTCAGTCAACAGCTCTATAATGCTCAACACATTCAACAAAAATCACCTTGCAAATTAATCATCCACGACAACAGAACATTCCTCAACACTGTGCAATATCAAAATCAACAATTTTACCCACTAAATTCTTCCAATCATTAGTTTTTTCATAACATAATTCAATGGGTAATCAGTAATTTCACCAAATCCATGAAATTAACATAAAAGGAACACGAAATTGAGATAAAAGATGAATGAACATACCTTAATGAGTGAAAAATTAAAGCAAGAAGGTGAGAAAATTGGGTGGGTGCTAAAGGAGAACTTGGTACGCATAAATGGCAAGAGTGAAGGGATAGAGGAGATGAAGCACAACGCTTATGAATGGAGGATGAAAGAACACAAATGGTGGATGGGGGAAGGAACGAAACTAACTTTTAAAACCTAAAGAAATTTAGGGGGAACAGATTGTAAGAGAAACAGGGAGGAGAATATAAGGAACAGTGGCAGAACGAAGGAGACGAAGCAGAGTGCTTGAGCACGCTCTGTTCCTTCTGAGTTAATTAATCTGCCATATCAGTGCTTGAGCGCTCTGTCTTTGAGCGCTTGAGTGCGCGCTCATTAATTTTTCCCTCTAAAGCGCTTGAGTGCTCTGTCTTTAAACGCTTGAGCGCGCTCTCATCAGAATTTTTTTTGACACACAAAAATACCCAATACCCTCACACTTAAGAGAAACATTGTCCTCAATGTGAAAGAATAAAATAAAATAAAAGTGGTAAAGAAAAGAACAACACAACCTAATGAACAATGACACAATGTCAGGTAAAGGAGAAGCACAAGAGTCAGCGCAGTAACACAATCTGAAAAATAAAATCCCAAAACACATGAGTAGCATCTACAAGAAAAATAAAAAAAAATAGCAAAAATAACTAAAATAAAATAAAGAAAGAAGAAACACAGGTTGCCTCCTGTGAAGCGCTTGTTTAACGTCATTAGCTCGACGTTGGGCTAGTGTCATGCCTAGGTGAGGCGGATAGAGTGGTGCTTGGTCTCCACTCCTTTTTCATAGTGCTTTGCCCTTTGCCCATTTATCTTGAAAGGTTGTTGACCATCTTTCATCACTTCAAGAACACCATACGGTAAAACTTGAACAACCTCATATGGTCCATACCATTTCGACCTCAGCTTACCTGGAAAGAAACGAAGACGTGAGTTATAAATAAGAATTTGATCCCTAACCTTGAACTCGCGCTGTTTAATACGCATGTCATGCCACTTCTTTGTTCTCTCCTTATAGAGCTTGGCATTCTTATATGCCTCAAGATGAAGTTCATCCAGCTCATTGAGCTGGTTTCGTCTCTGCGCACCTGTAGCATTCATATCAAAATTCAAAAACTTAAGTGCCCAATAAGCTCTATGCTCCAATTCCACAGGTAAGTGACAAATTTTACCAAACACAAGTCTATAAAGGGACATGCCAATGGGAGTTTTGAATGCAGTCCTATAGGCCCATAATGCATCATCTAACTTTGAAGACCAATCTTTACGGGATGCATTAATAGTTCTGTCCAAAATCTTTTTCAATTCACGATTTGAAACCTCCACTTGGCCACTTGTTTGTGGATGGTAGGGGGTGGCAACTTTATGGGTGACACCATATTTGCTCAAAAGATTATCAAACTTTATTGCAAAAATGAGTGCCACCGTCACTTATGATAGCTCGGGGTGTACCAAATCGAGTAAAAATATTTCTTTTCAAAAATCGTACCATCACCCGAGCATCATTAGTAGGCAACGCCACAGCCTCAACCCATTTAGAAACATAATCCACAGTAACAAGTATGTATTGATTAGAAAAAGATTTTGGTAAGGGACCCATAAAACCAATGCCCCAAATATAAAAAATTTCACAAATCAAGATGCTATTTAATAGCATGTCAAGTCTCCTAGAGATGTTACCACTACGCTGACATTTATCACAAGATTTAACAAATTTAAAAATCATCCTTAAACAAAGTTGGCCAATAAAACCCACATTGTAAAACCTTTTGTGCAGTTCTGGTGGGACCAAAGTGACCACCAGTTTCCCTAGCATGACAATGTTCAAGAATGGAATGACTCTCACCACCATGAATGCATCTCCTAATAACATTATCAGCACAAACTCTAAACAAGTATGGATCCTCCCAAAAATAATGCTTAACATCAGATAAGAATTTCTTTTTTTGTTGATAACTGAGATCTGGTGGAAGGATATTACCTGCGAGGAAATTTACAAAATTAGCATACCATGGTAAAGAGGAAACTGCAAAGAGGTGCTCATCAGGAAATAATTCATTTATGGCACGCTCAGTAGCAGGCTCCAACACCTCCTCATCTAATCGAGATAGGTGGTCAGCTACAAGATTCTCTGTCCCCTTCTTATCACGTATTTCAATATTAAACTCTTGTAGCAGAAGAATCCATCAAATCAGCCTGGGCTTAGCATCCTGTTTAGCAAGCAAATACTTAATAGCAGAGTGGTCAGTATAACAAATAACCTTAGAGAGAATGAGGTAAGGGCGAAATTTATCAAAAGTAAATACTACTGCTAGCAACTCCTTTTCAGTAGTGATGTAGTTCTTTTGTGCCTCATTCAAAGCACGATTAGCGTAGTAAATAGTTTGGAACATTTTACCTTTCCTCTAGCCCAACAAGGCCCCCACTGCTGTATCGCTTGCATCACACATAAGTTCAAAAGGTAAGGACCAATCAGGGGTAACAATGATAGGTGCACTAGTTAACTTTTCCTTTAAAGCCAGAAATGCATTTAAATAAGAGTTAAAAAAGTCAAATGGTGCATCCTTCACTAGGAGGTTTGTTAGGGGTTTAGCAATTTGGGAAAAATCCTTGATGAACCTCCGATAAAAACCTGCATGCCCCAAAAAGCTTCGAACGGCCTTAATAGATTTAGGTGGAGGCAATTTCTCAATTACTTCCACCTTTGCTGGATCAACCTCCATACCTTTGGGCGAAACCTTATGCCCTAAAACAATGCACTCTTGTACCATAACTGGCACTTCTCCCAATTCAAAACAAGATTGGTATTCCTGCATCGCTCCAAAACCAAACTGAGATTATGTAAACAATTATCAAAAGAAGAACCAAACACAGAAAAATCATCCATGAAAATTTCAATACAATCCTCAATCAAGTCAGAAAAAATAGCCATCATACGCCGCTGAAAAGTAGTCGGTGCATTACACAATCCAAAAGACATCTGTCTATATGCAAATGTATTATAAGGACATGTGAAGTTGGTTTTCTCTTGATCCTCAGGTGCCACAGGTATTTGCATATAACCAGAATATCCATCCAAGCAACAGAAAAATGCATGACTTGAAAGTTTCTCTAACATTTGATCAATGAAGGGTAAGGAAAAATGATTTTTCTGAGTAGCATCATTCAATTTCCTATAATCAATGCACATACGTTGCCCAGTCACATTTCTAATAGCTATAAGTTCTTTTTTTTTCATTTTCCATGACTGTGGTGCCCCCCTTTTTAGGCACCACTTGCACCGGACTTACCCAAGGACTATCATAAATAAGATAGATAATACTTGCATCAAGTAGCTTAATTACCTCATTCTTTACAACCTCTTTCATGTTGGGGTTGAGACGCCTCTGTGGTTACACAAGAGGCTTATTCTGTGCCTCCATGTAAATTCTATAGGTGCATATAGTAGGACTGATGCCCATAATGTCATGAATGGTCCACCCAAATGCCTTCTTGTTCTCCCTTAACACTATCATGAGTTTTTCCTCCATTGGACCTGAAAGCAAAGCAGAAATAATTATAGGTAAAGATGATGGAGGATCCAAAAAGGCATACTTTAAGTTAAAAGGAAGAGGCTTAAGTTCAAGTTCGGGAGGCTCCTCAATTGAGGGTTTTGGAGTAGGAATATTCTTCCTATCCAAATCCTCATAATGTCCCCAAGTTATTCTTCTGTCCACAGACATGCCCACTTCTAATCGCATTATCATTCCCATGATCTCTTCATCGTCCTCAAGGTCAGTGGCGACCATGGTTAAGACCCTCTCAAGAACATCATCAGTCATAGATTCCTGCAAATATGAATTCACAACATTATCCAAAACATCAGTAGAATCAATGCAATTACATGAATCAAAGGAACTAGGATGTTTAACAGAATTAAAAACATTAAAAACTACTTCCTCATCATTTAATCGTAAGGTCAACTTCCCTTGATGGACATTAATCATAGTCTTTCTAGTAGCAAGGAATGGACGCCCAAGAATGATGGGGACCTCAAAGTCCTCCTCCATGTCCAAGACAATAAAATCAGCTGGAAAAATGAACTTATCCACCTCTACCAAAACATCTTCTAATACTCCACGAGGGTAAGTGATGGATCTATCAGCCAATTGCAATAAAATGTTGTTAGGCTTTGGCTCCTGCATTCCCAATTTCTTAAACACAGAGAAAGGCATTAAATTTATACTAGCACCTAAATCATATAATGCTTTCTTAAAATAAAAATTACTAATAGAGCAAGGAATAGTAAAACTCCCTGGATCTTTTAATTTCGATGGTAACTTTTTCAAAAGAATAGCAGAACACTCCTCATTTAGTCTGACTGTCTCATATTCCCTAAGCTTACGTTTGTTTGAAAGTATCTCCTTGAAGAACTTTGCATATTTTGGCATTTGGGAGATAGCTTCTACAAACGGAATGTTAATCTGTAATTTTTTAAACATTTCCAAGAATTTTGCAAATTACTTGTCCTGCTGAGTGTTTTTGAGCCTCTGAGGGAATGGTATGGATGACTTCTGAGGCTCACTTACCGGTACCATGGAAGGTGCTTCACTTGCCTTCTCTTTTCCTGCAATGTCTGGCTTATCAAGAGTATCTTCATACTCCTACAATTTCTCCTCCTTATTCTTGGGAAGATTCTCAAGCTCCTTACCACTTCTGAGGGTAATTGCCTTTACGTGTTCCTTTGGATTAGGCTCGGTAGTACCAGGCAAGGACCCAGGTGCCCTTTCAGACATCAAAGTGGCCAACTGACTGATCTGAGTCTCCATGCTTTTCATTCTAGCTTCTGAATTATGCATGTACTTCATCACGAGACTTTCAAAATTTTACTTCTCTGAAGCTACCTGAAATCTTGGAGGTAGCTGTGGCGCTCTTAGCTGGCTCTGCTGATTACCCCGTTGATTACCCCATTTGAAATTAGGGTGGTCCCTCTAATTAGGATTGTACGTATTGGCATAAGGATTGTACTGTTGCCGATTGAAATTACTACAAAATTTACTCTTTCAGGCTCGGGGGCAAATGGACTACCAACTTGACAGTCTGCACTAGTATAACCCTATCCACCACATGTCTCACAAATGATTAGTGGGACTGCACTATTTATTACCATCAGTGTCTCAACCTTCTTCGTTAAAGCTTCCAATTGACTCAGAATGGCTGTAGAAGAATCAACAGCATGCACACCTACTTGTTTTTTAAGAACCTGACACTCATTTTGCCATTGATAACTGTTCAGCGTCATTTCTTCAATCAATGCTTGACTCTCAGTAGGTGTTTTCCTCCATATTGTACCTCCCGCAGCAGCATCAATAAGTGAACGGTTTGCAGGCGACAAACCATTATAAAAAGTCTGAACTTGCTGCCATACGGGAAATCCATGATGTGGACATCTCCTCAACAACTCCTGAAAACACTCCCAAGCTTCATAAAGAGTGTCCATTTTAAATTGCACAAAAGAAGATATGTCATTCCTTAACTTAGCAGATTTAGAAGGAGGAAAATACTTAGCCAGAAATTATTGTGTCAATTGATCCCATGTAGTGATGGAACCCCTTGGAAGTGATGTTAACCATTGGCTTGCTCTGTCCCTAAGAGAGAAAGGAAAGAGTCGTAATCAAATTGCATCATCTGTTACTCCATTGTACTTGATAGTATCGCATAACTGTAAGAATCTGGCCAAATGCTGATTAGGATCATCTGAAGGCAATCCACCAAACTGAACTGAATTCTGAATCATAGAGATCAATGCTGGTTTGATCTCAAAATTATTTGCCGAAATAGTTGGTCTTATTATACTTCCTCCATACCCTTCAGCTGTGGGCATAGAGTACTCAAACATGGTTCGCTCTTCTGGGATAGCTCTTTCTTCACGATTCACCTCAACTATTGGTTGTCTTTCCATCTTGCTTATGCCTTTTGTCACAGCTGTAATAAAAGATTGTTTCCTTAACCGGTGAGTTGTTTTCTCAATTTCTAGATCAAAAGTCAAATTAGGAAACTGAGATCGAGTAAGCATAAACAAAAAATAAGAAGAGAAAAATTAAATAAAAATAAAATAAAATAAGAAATAAAAATTAAAATAGGATGAGAAAAATTAATAAAAATAAAATAAAATAAGAAATAACGATAAAAATAAAAATAAAAATAAAATAAGGAAAAAAGAAAAGGCGTCTAAATTAACTAGAGTTTTTCGCTTCTAATATTACCAAACTTATTCCCCGACAACGGCTCCAAAAACTTGATGCGCGTAAAATACACTAAGAGCAAGTGCACTCTATCGCCAAGTAATATAGGACTTGAGTCTCAGTTATCGATCCCACGAGGAATAATCGGCAATTACTAGATTCAATAAACCCTTTGTTATTCAGACAATTGATAGTGTATGAAGAAATTCAAATTAAAATCAAAATAACAAATGAGAAAAGCAATGAGCAATCAAACAAAGAAAAGATAATCAATGAGAAAGAGACTAGGGCGCAAGGTTCACTTGAATCCAATTATTCAGATTTTCTTTCAATTATGATTAAGGTAATTCTTTTGCCAATATTCTCTTATTTGCTATTGAATCTCAATGGTCATGGATGAAATAATATTCTATTCTTAATTTAATTCACCTATTTGGTCATTTAGTTGAATTAATCAAGAATGCATTTAGTTCCAATTCAAGAGATGAACTAACATACCGTCAATTCTATTGGTAAGATAAATCGATGTTTGGTCATTCACCAATCTAATCCTAGGCTTACCATATAGATCCACTCATTGAATGCGGATGGTCAACGATCAAATAATGAATTAATACATGCCAAAAGTGATCAAATTCTGATAAGAATACAAGCAATATGATAAACCCAAAAAGAAATTACCATAATCAAATTAGAAATTAAACACAAATAATTAGGAAAACAAGATCTCCCATAGCCCTAGCTACGGGTTTAGCTACTCATGTTCAATAAAAACAAACTTATATCAGAATACAAACCCATAGAAAGAAAATCCAAAGAAAAAGGGAAACTAAAAAGATAGAGAAATCAAAACCCCTTTAATGGAGATTAAGATCTTCAAGCCTTTAAGAATCCTCCTTTGAAATTACCCTCCAAGGTCTGCTACCGCAAAACAACTCTCTTAGGATTAGAGATTTTCTGTGCAATGTGCTCAATGTGTTGTCTATGGCGTAACTTTTCCTATTTAATAAAAATTATGTGTTCTGTTACGCCCCCAGCGCCTAGGCGCCCAGTCCTGAGCACTCAAGCGCTTAGGTACTTACTCAAGGATGCGCGCTGCTACTCATTGCGCACTCAGGCGCTCTCTTTCAGCGCTCAAGCGCTGAAACACTTCATCACCGTTGCTGCATACGTTTACAGCGCTCTGGCGCTACACACTAGGGCTCAAGCGCTGGTTTCTGGTGAAATTTTCTCTTTTTCTTGCTCCTTTGCATGTCCAACCTTTTCTCCACACAAGTACCTGACAAAAATACACAAAACACTTAATAAAAACACATTTAAATGAAACTAAAAATATAACAAAACTAACAAACAAAATTCAATAAAATAAATAAAAAGAATATGAAAAATTAAGAAATTGAACCGTAAAAATAGGACATATTGACGGTTCATCATACATGAACCTCACTTATCCTATCATGAGTTACTTGAAGCATTTGATGAATTGCTAGTTAATTCAAAGATCATCCTTTCCTAATATGCTTCTTTAAAGAAAATTAATGATTCTTTAGTCAAGGAAAATATGCTTTTGAAAACTAAAAATGTTTCTTTGAAAAATGTTGCACAAACTACTTCTTGTAACATGAAGGTTGAAAATAAAAAGTTGTACAATAAAGTAGAAATCTTGACAAATGACCTTGCAACATGTGTTCAAGGGAGAGAAAACTTGGATATTTTATTAGGCTGGCAAAGATGTGCATTTGATAAAGTTAGTTTGGATACAATGAATCTAGATTTTCAAAGCTTTATAAGAACTTCTTTGTAAAATCAACCAATTTAGCATATTCATATGTTACATGTTATCATTATGGTCATAAAGGTCATATGTCATGTGAGTGTGCTTATAGGACAAAGATGCATGTCAAGAGCGATGCAAAGATGCATGTTAAGAGCAATAAAATTTGGGTACCTAAAATTACTAATGTGTCAAAAGGTCAAGGAACTAACCCTAAAGGACTCACAAGAGTTTGGGAACCTACAATTACATGATATGTTTTGTAAGTATGCAATAAACTAAAGAGCAAAATTGAGCAATAGTTCCTTGATACTTGATAGAGGTTGCTCAAGGAATATGAATGGTGTTCCATCTTTGTTCATCACTTTCAAAGGATTATGAAAATATAATTTTGGGTGATTATTACAAGCACAAAACCATTGGTATAGTCTTAGCTCAAGATGAAGTGCAAGTGCAGAAAACTTAGGAGAAAGAAATTAATTTCGTAGAAAAAGGAAAGTGCTCTATTTTTTTATAGGGATAATTCATCTCATCCGAATAGATCGCATGTTTCATCCAGAGGCTCAAATCAGCTCTTACCAAGGAAAGTTAAATTATGCCTCTTGGAAAACTTTTCTAAACTCTTTCTAAAACTTAAAAGACCTTTCTCAAGTATAAAACTTGGATAATTAGAGCAATGTGTTAGTAAGATAAGATCACAAAGGTAGCAGGGTTCAAAATGATACTTAGAATGCTTAGGAACTTCTCTTAATTAGTATGAAAAACTTTTATAAATATTCAATTAATCAAAAATTAGTTTTTACAAACTTTTCTCTTTATCAAAGAGAACTTGCAAAAGGTCAAAAAACTAAATATACATCAAGTTTAGAAAATAAACAGAAAGGGCAGAGTAGCAATACACTTAGGATTTATACTAATTCAACCCAACCACTTAGCCGACATCTAGTCCTCAGCAGAACACCTAAATTTTCACTATTTTGATTTGAACTGTAGCCTCTCTAAGTTAAATATAATAGAGTATTCTTTGGAACATGTCCTCTCTAGGCTAACACTCAGAATATTCTTTTCTCACTTAACCTCTCCAGGCTCAACAAAACAACCACTATTGGGTCAGGTTACAAAGAGAATGTTTGGCTTATTTTTACGCTCACTAACACTCAAATAGTGGATATAATTACTTTGAATTAGAGAAAGTTGATACTCTTCTACTAAGAATATACAGTGAGCAAGAGTAAAAGAACTTTCTATAGATTAGAAATGTATAACAGAGTTGAAAAAACTATCAGAGAGTAGCAGCAGAACTTTTCTCAATAAAAAATATGTTCACCAACCAAGTCTACTTGCCTTTAATGCTTTGAAACAACTTCAATTTATAGGCCTTGTGTAACATCCCAATATTTGCTATCCAATTATATCGTCATATAAAAGAATAACCCAATACTGGCTATGCAACTTCTAACACACATTAACAACAAACCCATATCATTCATACACCATGAGTAAATATGGAGAGCCACGATAACCAAAAGATATATATATACAGCAATGCCCTCAAGGCACATTGTAATACATAACTTTTACAATAACGAAACTAGTATATTATGTAAGCTTTTTTAATCAAAATTTATATAACTATACTAATCTTCATTCATCTTCTCCTTCTCTTTTGAGGAACTAGCACCTTGATTTACATGGCAACACAACCAGGTGAGAAAACAAATCTCAGTAGAAGTATTTCAATACCAGTATATAAGCATATAACATTAGATAATATACTTAATTATCTAATAAACACTTCAATCACAGAAGCAAACAACATCTCCATCTCAGAGACATGCAATTGCCCATACAACTGTAATGCATTAATATGTCATGATAGTAACCGCCCATACAATTGTCATGTTATGCCAATTTTATGACTAATGTATGTGCCTATGCAATAATCCGAAACATGTAATGCAAAATGTATGAAACAATTTACAAGAACCCAATTCTATAGTAATGTCATGAAATGCATGAGCCTTGAACAAAACAAAGGAACCTGGTTCCATAAGCTCTGAACAAGCACTGGAAACTCAGTTCCAGCAAAACCATGGGGTGTGAGGGAAAGACCATCCTCAACTCATTACCATGATCAGGAAGGTATGTTACCTCTTCACTTACAATCATGTATGATCACCCTCTCTGGGTAGTGAAGTCTCATCAACTACACGGTCTTCAGCAACAATGACCTTTGTGATAGAAAGGATTGATTACCTTCTCATTCAAAATCACATTAGATCACCATAATGAGGACTCACCCTCATCAACATAGATAAGGAATAACAATAATGCCAATTACTACAATAACTAGCATGTCAATTGATTTACATTCCTAACTACTAACATGAAACATAATGATGTTAAATACCATAATAATTAATATACCTATTGATTTTCATTCATTTAAAACCTCCATTAGAGTCTCCACACACATTATGGAACATGTGTCAATGATCCCATCAAGCCAAGAACTCGAAAAACATTGAAAAATAATATTTTGAAAAGTTCTGGCTCAGACACGGCCCGTGTCAAATGATACGGCCCACCCTGTGTCCTACACTGTGAACACTATTCACAAAAACCCTTGGCAGAGAGGGACACGACCCACCATGTGTCCTCGAACACGGGCCGTGTCGCCCCACCAGAAGCCCTGCATCCATTTCACAATTTTTCATATCTACTGGGGGTCGATCCGGCACCAAAACACACAATTAGTATGCTTAAAAATGTCAAACTAGCTCCGATAATTCTCAAACTTTAACCACTACTACTTTCATATAATTGTGACCTAAAAACAAGTTTTTCATACTTATTTGCACCAACTAAGCAGTTTAAGTCAAAAATAGGGCTGAAAACAACTATATTTAACACATAGAGTTACAGCAAAGTGACTAAACGTGCTCAGATGGTCACAAAACTTCACAGCTATGATAAAAAGGTATTAGGTTACCTATGTAAGCTTATACAAGTCTATCACGTTTTCACGAGTATTACATTACTCCTCTCCTTTTTAAAATTTTGTCCCCAAAATTTAGTTTACCTATGGTAAGAAGCCCCAACAACTCACACAAAACAACAAGTACAACTAAACCTTAAGAAAACAAAATTACACAACAAGTACAACCATGTACTCACCTTTTCCTGAACTATAGGTTGGTAAAGCCTTCACATTCTATATATTGTAGACTCTCCCCAGTCTTTCCTCTGACTTTGTCTCTTTTCTTGGAGGACAATTCCTTGCAAAATAGCCCGACTGGCCATACTTGTAACATGTTACCTGTTCAACTACACAAGCTTTACCTCTGTGGTGCCTACCATATTTAGCACACAACTGGTCATGACCATCCTTCTGATCTTGCATCCCTCTATCTTTTTGGTCTCTATGTTATGGAGCACTCCCCTCTGATCTACTTTCTAAACTCTTCCTCTTGTGGGATTCTTGTGATCGATGTTCATGCTGTGGTCTAAGACTCAAGGGTTCAACAACCCTACATTTGTTAACCAAGGATGGGTAATCCCTGATCTCAAAAGGTTTCACCAACCTCATCATACTCTCTCTGAGCCCAGTTTCGAACTTCACATACTTCCAATTGTCATTTGGGTTATGCCGGAGTGAAGAAGAAAACTTAGACAACTCCTCGAATTTCACTACATATTGACCAACCGTCATATTTTTCCTTGCTGGAGTTATAGAAACTCCACCTCTCTTTCTTCTTGCACAGGTTATGGAAAATATTTCTCCAAAAAGATAACCTTAAATACTTCCCAAGAAACCTGGGTCCCAGCTACCTCCATCAGTCTCTTCGCACTGTTCCACCAGTGCTCAACTTCTCCTTTTAACATATACACGGCAAAAGACATCTTCTGATCCTCTGAACATCTCATAGCTACGAAAATCTTCTCTAACTCAGTTATCCATTCCTCAGCCCTTTCCGGGTCATAATCTCCTTTGAACGATGGTGGACTCGCCTTTCGAAACACAGAAAGGTCATGAAAATCCCGATTCCTCTCCTCTTGTACCTCACGCCTAGGTGGTGGTACTGGGGTTGGTATAGGCTGTGTTTGATTAGCCTCTATCCTTTTAAGCACCTTAGCAGTTGCAGCTTCATGCTCCCTCATTGCTGTAGTATTCGCAGTCGTTTGCTTACGCATCTCTTCGACCATTCCAATCACGGCCTCGGCCATCCTCGAACCCTCATTCTCAAGGTTCCGGTTGCTGCTTCCACGTAGTCGTCCCCTTGCTGCTGGTCACCCTCGTGCTGCCATAGTTTCCTGTAAGCACAGAATAATTCGTATTGAATTAGCTAAGATCAATATCATGTAACTGTGCCACAGTAGCTAAAGCAAACATCTCAAAGGCAAATATGCAATTCCACTCAAACAATCACATGTAAGAGAAAGGAAATGCATAACCAACACGAAACATGCCTAAGCATAGCTAGTCCATACCCCAGCTCAACAGGATGAACTGCTCTGATACCATAATGTAACATCCCAATATTTGTTATCCAATTATATCATCATATAAAAGAATAACCCAATACTAGCCATGCTATTTCTAACATACATCAACAACTAACCCATATCATTCATACACCATGGGTAAATATAGAGAGCCACGATAACCAAAAGATATATATACATCACTGCCCTCAAGGCACATTGTAATACATAACTTTTATAACAATGAAACTAGTATATTATACAAGCTTTATCAGTCAAAAAGTACATAACTATACTAATCTTCATTCATCTTCTCCTTCCCTTTTGAGGAACTAGCATTTGGATTTACACGGTAACACAATTGGGGTGAGAAAACAAATCTCAATAAAAGTATTCCAATATCAGTACATAAACATATAAAGAATAACAATAATGTCAATTACTACAATAACTAGCATGTCAATTGATTTATATTCTTAACTACAAATATGAAACACAATGATGTTAAATACCATAATAATAAACATACCCATTGATTTTCATTCATTTAAAACCTCCATTAGAGTCGTCACACACTTTAGGGAACATGTGTCAATGATCTCATCAAGCCAAGAACTCGAAAAACATAAAAAAAACAACATTTTGAAAAGTTCTGGCTCAGACACGGCCCGTGTCAAATGACACGGCCCACCCCGTGTCAAATGACACGACCCACCCCGTGTCCTACACTGTGAACACTGTTCACAAAAACCCCTGGCAGAGAGGGACATGGCCCACCCCGTGTCACCCCACCAGAAGCCCTGCATCCATTCTGCAGAACGTGGTACTATTTCATTGGTCATTTTCTTGGATTTTGGCCATTCCAATCCAATTTTTCAGTGATTCTAAGATCCCAATAAGTTCTCAAACACATAGGAAATCATTAATCACAACATTAAACTTCTTAAACCACTTTGATTTCACTCAAAACCAAAGATCAAGGATAACATCCATTTCAAAACCTAAAACCCCAAATCTCCTCTCAAATGGAATTAAGGCATACAAGGGTTGGAAATCCATTTCCATCTAACCAACAACTCGTAAACAAGTCATCATCAAGTTCTATAACAAGATTCAAGCCCAAAGAACCAAAAATAACTCAAAACCTAAAGTCACACATCAAGCTATAACTCAATAACAAGATGGAGAAAGTAGGAAAAAGAGTTTAAGAACAAGGTTCCCCCTACCTCAATTCCTAGAAATGAAGTCGGTTAACCTTTCCTTCGCAAAGCTAAGCTCCTTCTCTTGTTTGGATGAAGATCCTCCTCCCTTAACACCTTGAGTTTTATGCTCTTTAATTCTCCCTATGGCAGCCATGAGAAGAAGAAAAGAAATGAGAATTGCTTCCCATTTTGGCCTTAAATAGGCCTCAAACACAAACAGGGTCGTGCCCTAAAATTTTGGTCACTTAAGTGATCAAAATTCATCTGAACAGTTAAGAACACTTAGTTATAACCAAACCAAGTTTTCTAACTTCTTATAGATTTAAAATAAATCCTAAGATTCATTAAAAGTTTTGTTACACCATTTTCACAATTTTTCATATCTGCTGGAGGTCAATCCGGCACCAAAACACACAATCAGTATGCTTAAAAATGTCAAATTAACTCTGATAATTCTCAAACTTTAACCACTACTACTTCCATATAATTGTGACCTAGAAACATGTTCTCCATACTTATTTCCACCAACAAAGCAGTTTAAGTAAAAAATGAGGCTGAAAACAGCTATGTTTAATACATAGAGTTGCAGCAAAGTGACTAAACGTGTTTAGATAGTCACAAAACTTCATAGACATGATAATCAGATATTAGGCTACCTACGTAACCTTATACAAGTCTATCACGTTTTCACAGGTGTTGCACCTTGAATAATTCTAGCCGTTGAGAGTGCACTAAATGCGCCTGGTAGCTTTTCTGACTCATCAGGAAAAACTAGTCATTATTTTGTCATTTTTGAACAAGTTTCTAGCAGTTTTCAAACATTCTTCTTCAGTGCAAGAATGTTCATTTGGTGATGAGACTTGTTATGAAGCAATTGGAATGTCTTTGAGAGTTGTCCTTGATGTATTTTTCTAATTGAACTATTCTGATGGTTTTCTGATTAACTTTTCTGATGCCTTTCTAAGTAGCTTTCTAATGAAATTTTTGAGTAGCAAAGTGTTTGAAGCTAGTGTTCTTCATATAAGAATTGAATTTCAAAATCTAACACACTTCAAAACAGATACTAGTAATACTTGACTGATAAACATATTCAAATAATATAAATGATAAAAAAAAAACATAAGAGTGTAGTGAGTTTTATGATGAAAGCAAAATATATAGTCAGAAAAACATTGGTTTGTTAAGCATCAAAACGAAGGTAGATTCAAAACTTAAGCACAGAAAAAGGGTCTTAAGATTTTGGAGCTAACAACTACAACTTGAAAAGAACTAAATCTACAATCTTGTTACCCAACCTAGTGGAAGCATTATTTTTTCTACAAGATAGGTGTTTTGCTACAAATTATTTAAGAATGAAAATATTACAAAAAAAAAACTACAATTGTTGCCCAAGGTTTTAGTAGATAAGAAGAATGATTTTGTTAGTCATGGCAACCATTACCCAATAGGGGGGTGAATTGGGTATAAAAACTTTTTCACAAATGCTCTTAAAATAAATACAAATATTTAAGCTATTTAAATAAAAGCACAAAAGGAATGTGATGAAGAAAAGAACCTTTAAGAACAGCATAAAATAAATGTGCAATAAAATAAAATTACATAAAATAAAGAGATAAAGAGAAGAAGAGCAGGCACGATATTTATCCTGGTTCGACCACCAACCACTTGTGGTCTACGTCCAGTCCCCGAAGCACAGTTCGAGATTTTTCACTATGTATACAAGCTTCTAATAGGTGCTTGCAACCTTTACATAAGAGAGCACTTTTCACACACAGGGAAACTCTACCCTTGTGCTAAAGTCTCAGCCTGCAGGGATACCTCACCCTTTATACAAACCTTGAGGGATGCCTCACCCTCGATACAAATCTTAAAGGATACCTCACCCTCAATATAGAAGAACAGAAGATATAGATGAAGAGAAACTCTCACTCAGAGTAAATTATACAAATTGAAGTGCTAAAAGGCTCTCACAGGATATCTCAAAGTTTCAGCAAAAAGAGCACAGAAAATAGGCGTAAAATATAAATCACATTTTTCAAAACAAGCACAAATTAAACTGATAGCTGGGCACTTAACAGAAGAGACCCACGGTCTCTATTTATAGAGTTAGAAAGAAAAAAAATAGCTGTTGGGAGTAATTAAAATCGTGATAAATATGAGAATATGTCCGTTAGTTTCCATATCAGTATTAAACGCTTCGTGGTTATTCGAATAGCATAAACCATTATTCGAATAACACTGTTCACAAAACCATCGTAAAAAGCAAACTGACATAGGTTATTCGAATAACCTTAAGTTTATTCGAATAACTCTTTAACAAACAGAGTTCTGAAAAACTAAGATTATTCGAATAACTATTGAGTTATTCGAATAACTCATTTGAGAGAAACCTTTCTGGAAGTCCTTTTATTCGAATAGACAATGGTTTATTCGAATAGCCTTTTTAGAAAATAGAAGCTTTCAATAAGATTAAAAGCTATTATTCAAATAACTTAACTTGTTATTCGAATATCAGTTTAGAAAACAGAGAAGGTTGAAAGGTTTTATTCGAATAACAGGAGTGTTATTCGAATAACACTTTGACGCACAGAGTCACGCAGCAAACAAATTTAAAGCTTTATTCGAATAATTAATGATTTATTCGAATAACTCAATTTATAAAACAGTTATAAAAGCTTTAAAAACATCCCAGAAAGTTTATCAAAAATACCAAAACATTTTTAAGTTATTTTCAAGATCAAAACAGTTTTGGTATAAGTTTAAGAAAAACATTTTTGTTTTATCTTCATGCACTAGGAGATATCCGAAGAGATCCTCGAACAAAGAGACTCTAAGTCTAAAGCTATCCTTAAAAGATTTTGGACTTGGTCTTCCCATCATCTTCATTTTGACTTCATGTTCGTTATCATTGAAAACATTCTTCAAAGACATATGTCCAATCACATTCTCTTTGTGTTGAGCTTAATAGATATCTATTGCTTTCTTGTTGCAAGCTCACCCTTGGTATTTGGACTATCCTGTAAAGTATTGCTCACTTAAACAAGCATAGTTAATCCAAAAACATAATTCAATATCTTTATATGCATGAATCATAAATATATAGCTTTAGTTAGTTTAACATGCATATAAAACTTTCATAGACATATCCAAATAAGTCATTTAACAATTATTAATGGATATGCTCTGTATAGGATGTAACAAAGAACATATGCAAAGTGTTCTTTTTGTCTTGTATTTGTCATCATCAAAACTTAACATATTAAACCATTTAGGGCAAACTTATTCCACAATCTCCCCCTTTTTGATGATGACAAATCACCAAGGAAAAAATATGTTGAGCAATATACAAGAATGGATATTCATGTAAGCATATCAAATAATAAGTACCAGAACATATTTTTCTTTCCAATTTTTACTCCCCCTATTTGACATCAACAAAAAGGTTTAGAAAGGAAAAAAAAAATATTTTCTCTCCCCTTATAGATTCTACATATGATTCAAGAATAGAGAGATGAAACAAGTATGATTTTCAAGATATAGAAGATTATTCACGCAATGCTTGTCATATTTTTGTATGTCAACACTCAGCATATGATAGTAATAAAAACACTTTATGTAATCAAACAAAAATGTAAGCCAGAAGATATAAACAAATTAAGAGCTAGGCTCCCTCTCAAAAAATGCATATTATCAAAAAGAAAAGTAACACATAGATACATATTCTTAATCCATCAAACAAAATCATTTAAAACTTCTCCCCCTTTCAAAAAGAATTTTACAAGAGCACGTTATAGTTTCAAAAGCATTTTAGAAGGATAAACATATATTCATTAAAAAGCATCTAGTCATTTAAGATTAATTTATCAACAAGTATCATACAATCCATATAAAATACCACAATAGCTTAGGGATAGAGATACTTATTGAGATAGATGAAGAGTGATGATCCTTCTCTATTGGTCCTCTAACTTTGAGCTTTCTTCCTTTGAATTCTCCATTTCATTGTACTAGAGGAAAGTCTTCTTTATCTTCCTCTTCATTTGAATTCCATTCAACTTTTCTTGTTTATCCACATATGCTTTTATGTAAAAAAAATCTGATGGCTATATTTAAAATACATAGAGAGACTTGCAAAGCTAACTTTAAAAAAATTTCTAAAACATAGGTTGACATCAAATATCATGTAAGCCCATTTATAAGCATAATTTTGATTGATATATAATTTAAAGCATGTCTCACATTATTAACCATGCAATGTTAGCTTTAACAAGAATGTATGAAGTATATATGAACTTGAATAAATGAAAAAAAATAGTTTAAGCATTTTAAGGCATGATTCAAGTTTATCAAGAAATACATGATCAACATCAAAACTTATATAAGCATTTTGGGGCAAACAATGATCATGTTAGGCATGTAATATCAAGTAAGGAATTTTAGTACTCACACTTACCAAGAACAAAAAAGTCCCTTATTGTAATGAAAGAATTGAAAAGTCATGGAGCTATAACTTTTGAAATCATTTACTTCTTGTTTTCAAAATTTAACATATCAAACAAGAAGACATGTAATATTTTACTTTCCAATTTCCAAGTAAATATATAAGACAATTAGGCATCAAGGAGAAAGGATTAGAATGGCTTCTGAGAATGTGAATTTACATATTTAAACATAGAGAATTGATCACAAGCTTAATAACAAAGATATTATCATAGCATGTCATGCCAAGCAAAAATATATGCATATCTAGCATGTTAGCATATGTAGAGATACTTTCAAGACATAATGCTAGAAAAGCACAACTTAAAACATGTTAAGGCATAAAAACAAATTTCTACATATTCAAATATCACATGATATTCAATTTAAAGTATAAAAAAAAGATAATAGTTTGATATCACCAAAAGTGTACTCTTAGAGTTTTTGTAGATGACTCTCACTTCCACCAACTTCCAAGTTCAAGCTTTCATGAGGGAATAGAAATTTTTTTGCACATCTTTTAAAAGTTGAGTCCTTGTAAACTTTATTGTCCTCAAGTTGAATAAATTTATTCCATTTAAATGCTTGCTTGAGGTAGTTATCACCCTACAACACAATTCAAAGAATTTTCTTTGATATCCATCAATTTTGGATCCATACAGGTTAGTTATTATGCCAAACTCATAAACAAATAAACATTCAAAACAATAAATAAGTTCACAATGGCAAAAGATATTTCATGATCAATCAAGCCAATTATATATAAGCATCAAAAGAATTTAACATGTATTAATCAAACGTTCAGATTACGTTTAAAAACAAAGCGTGTTTATTCGAATAAGAAGAGGATCCTATTCGAATAAAGGATCTAGAGAGCTAAGCGTCTTGGCATTTTAGCAAGTTTATTCGAATAACCTGGGAGTTATTCGAATAGACAGAAAAGCAAACAATCAATATTGATAAGCCAAGTCTCTGGTTATTCGAATAGACAGAGAGCAAACGTAAACAACTGATAAAACAAGTTTCAGGTTATTTGAATAAATTAGCTTTTATTCGAATAGATAGAACGCATGATACACACACAGTTTGAACACAGAACAGTTTATTCGAATAAACTAAGTATTATTCGAATAAAGTCGATATTCAACACATTATTTAACAAGCTGCAAAGGAGTTTATTCGAATAAAAACCTTATAAAACTAACAAGGAAACACAGAGATGAATACGTTCAAGAATTTAAAGCATATATATATATGTGATTTAAAGAGAGATAATCTTCAACAATAAAACATGCAATCATATATTGGATTGATAAAAAACTCAAGTTCAAGGATATTATTATTTCAAACAAGAAGTATATTTTCAAATTATAAGGCTAGAAAGCATAATAAAAATTTTCACTTATCTGAAATTTGCAAGTCCAGGCTTCTTGGAAACGAGGAAAAGAGCTTGAAATTATTTTTAATCTTTGTACTTGGAGCAGCCATTTTCAAGATGTCAATGTCACTCCTTGGCCTTCAAGTACACCTACAACACACTTCAATTTTTGACTTGGCCTTGGTAATTAAGGAAACTTTTTTCCATACTCATTGCTTCTCTTTTGGTGTTTTGAACTTTGTAAGTTCTACATTGTGTACTTCAGAAGCTTTGGTTGAAGTCATCTTCCTTCTTTAACTAAAATTTCTTTCATTGGGATTTGGAAGCGCTCTTTGTGATGATTCCTCTTTCATTTGACCAATAAGTTCATCCTTTTGAGAAATTTTTTGCACAGTTGAAATACTAGGAGGACACTTTGGTACCCACTTCATTTTGGGTCCTTGAATGTTAATATTAGGGCCTTTAGGATTTTTAGGAACCCATACCATACAATTTCTCATATAAAGATTTCTTCTATAATTGCATAAATGAGAAATATGTCCTAGATGACCACAAAAATTACATACAATTGAATTTAAAGATGACTTGGTCTTCTGAAGATCATCTTTGAAAAACTTAAGCATTTTCTTATTATTACATTTTATGTTATTTCTGCCACAAGCTTTACTTGAATTTCCATGTGGAATAACATTAATTTTATCCTCGTTGACAAACATAGAATTTAGGCAATTACAACTATTTGCTTTGGCAAATTCAGAATATAAGTCCTCAACTTGATTTTCTGAATTAATGCATTTTTCACCAGAAGATGAGGTTTCATATTTCAAAGGCATTTTCTCATTAAGAAAAATATATTCATTTTTTAAAGTCTCAATTTCATTTTCAATAGAGGAAATATTTTTCAAATACAATAAGTTTTTCTTTTCTAAATTTAGTAAACCATCATGCAATTCATTATATGCTCTTTGCAACTCATCATACGAAGGACTATAATATAGTTTAGAATTAATTACCTCAAAGTCTTTTTTAGCCATATAGGAAGTAGTCTCAATTTCTAGCATACTTGGCTCTTTAAGGGAATCACCTTCTTCCTCATCAATTTTATTTTGCTTTGCCTCTTCTTCAATTTGAGCACCATCGTCACCAAGAGGCATTTAACTCCCTTCAATAGTTTGAGCATCTCTTTGAGGATATTTTTCATGACAAGCTTCCTTCAATGACTTTTGCTCTTCTTGCTTTCTATATACAACTTTATGCAAAAAAATATTGTTAGCAAGATAAATGGCATCAAGAGTGTCCAAAATTTCTTTGGCACTAGAACAACTTTTAATTTTACCATAAGCATCATCATTCAAACTATTTCTTAAAATTTGCATAGCTCTAATATTCAAAGAAAAACATTTTTTGTCAAAATTATTCCAAGTTTGTTTTGATTTGTAAATAAATCCATTTAGCACAACATCCCACAAATCCAAATCAACAGATTGCATATAAAACTCTATTCTAGCTTTCCAATAAACAAAATGCACACCATCAAAGAATGGTGGTTTATCAATTTCAAAACTTTCCATTTTGAAAAACTTTCAAGGTTGCTAATAAGCAAGGATCTTTAACTCTAAGCGGTTAAGCTTTCACCAGAGCACGAAGCTCTGATACCACTTGTTAGTCATGGCAACCATTACCCAAGAGGGGGGTGAATTGGGTATAAAAACTTTTTCACAAATGCTCTTAAAATAAATACAAATATTTAAGCTATTTAAATAAAAGCACAGAAGGAACGTGATGAAGAAAAGAACCTTTAAGAACAGCGTAAAATAAATGTGTAATAAAATAAAATTACATAAAATAAAGAGATAAAGAGAAGAAGAGCAGGCACGATATTTATCCTGGTTCGACCACCAACCACTTGTGGTCTACGTCTAGTTCCCGAAACACAGTTCGAGATTTTTCACTATGTATACAAGCTTCTAATAGGTGCTTGCAACCTTTACATAAGAGAGCACTTTTCACACACAGGGAAACTCTACCCTTGTGCTAAAGTCTCAACCTGCAGGGATACCTCACCCTTTATACAAACCTTGAGGAATGCCTCACCCTCGATACAAATCTTGAAGGATATCTCACCCTCAATATAGAAGAACAGAAGATATAGATGAAGAGAAACTCTCACTCAGAGCAAATTATACAAATTGAAGTGCTAAGAGGCTCTCACAGGATATCTCAAAGTTTCAGCAAAAAGAGCACAAAAAATAGGCGTAAAATATAAATCACATTTTTCAAAACAAGCACAAATTAAACTGATAGCTGGGCACTTAACAGAAGAGACCCACGGTCTCTATTTATAGAGTTAGAAAGAAAAAAAATAGTCGTTGGGTGTAATTAAAACCGTGATAAATATGAGAATATGTCCGTTAGTTTCCATATCAGTATTCGTAAACGCCCGTGGTTATTCGAATAGCATAAACCATTATTCGAATAACACTGTTCACAAAACCATCGTAAAAAGCAACTGACATGGGTTATTCGAATAACCTTAAATTTATTTGAATAACTCTTTAACAAACAGAGTTCGAAAAACTAGGATTATTTGAATAACTACTGAGTTATTCGAATAACTCATTTGAGAGAAACCTTTCTGGAAGTCCTTTTATTCGAATAGACAATGGTTTATTCGAATAGCCTTTTTAGAAAATAGAAGCTTTCAGCAAGATTAAAAGCTATTATTCGAATAACTTAACTTGTTATTCGAATATCAGTTTAGAAAACAGAGAAGGCTGAAAGGTTTTATTCGAATAACAGGAGTGTTATTCGAATAACACTTTGACGCACAGAGTCACGCAGCAAACAAATTTAAAGCTTTATTCGAATAATCAATGATTTATTTGAATAACTCAATTTATAAAACAGTTATAAAAGCTTGAAAAACATCCCAGAAAGTTTATCAAAAACACCAAAACATTTTTAAGTTATTTTCAAGATCAAAACAGTTTTGGTATAAGTTTAAGAAAAACATTTTTGTTTTATCTTCATGCACTAGGAGATATCCAAAGAGATCCTCGAACAAAGAGACTCTAAGTCCTAAAGCTATCCTTAAAAGATTTTGGACTTGGTCTTCCCATCATCTTCATTTTGACTTCATGTTCGTCATCATTGAAAACATTCTTCAAAGACATATGTCCAATCACATTCTATTTGTGTTGAGCTTAATAGATATCTATTGCTTTCTTGTTGCAAGCTCACCCTTGGTATTTGGACTATCCTGTAAAGTATTGCTCACTTAAACAAGCATAGTTAATCCAAAAACATAATTCAATATCTTCATATGCATGAATCATAAATATATAGCTTTAGTTAGTTTAACATGCATATAAAACTTTCATAGACATATCCAAATAAGTCATTTAACAATTATTAATGGATATGCTCTATATAGGATGTAACAAAGAACATATGCAAAGTGATCTTTTTGTCTTGTATTTGTCATCATCAAAACTTAACATATTAAACCATTTGGGGCAAACTTATTCCACAGATTTTTCACTTTAATACTATAAACTTATCTTGAGACATTATCTTGTTGTTTTTGAACTCAAACTCATGATTTGCAAGTTTCAGGATAGTTTGTTGCATCATTTAATGTGTGAAAATCAATTTTGCTGCATAATTCTCTGCAAGCTAAAATTGATTTTGATACATAAACAATATTTTCTATTTTTAAATAGGAAAAAGAATTTGGTTTACCTTATTTTACGGTTTAGGAATGTGTTGAAATGGCTTAGAATTGTTCTCTAGAATTTGGGTACTCAAAACTCATGTTTTAGTAAGCTTTGAAAATGTTTTATCATGCATTTTTCATCAGACAAGTACTCCAAAATGATGTTGTAATTACCTTTTAAGTGATTCTATAGTGTCATGAGTTCTCTGTTTAGAATTGATACGATCTATGAGCTTTTAAATGAATTTTGTGTATGCTTTTCTTTGAAAATGGTTTTATAGAAAAAATGTTTACTGCCAATAATAATTTAGCTTGTGCTTATGATAAGCTAACTTATCTAGTTCTATATCTATATAAATGATACCTTGTTTAAGTTGAATATTACAAAAAGGAGGAGCCATATTCATTGTTTATATATTTTCTTATATAATTGATATTTGATTACTGCATTTGGACATGTGCTTGATTATGGTTATGTTTTTCTTTTGCTATGGTATCATCTCTTTTAGGATTAAGCTTTCATATTTGTATCTTGTATGTTCTATTTGGTTTAATGTTTTTTGTATCACTACTTCTATTACTATATTCCCACCTTTCAAAATGCTAGAAAGCAAAAGAAAGACAAAACAAGGAATTCATATACAAAGGGAGAGAAGTGAAGAAAGACAAAAAAAGAAGAGACATATGGTGAACAGAGGGAGAAAGTGAAGTTCTCAAAGAGAAGTGAAGATAGAGCATAATTAAAGAAGCTACTCTTAATCAGTTTATTGATGATGCCAAAAGGGGGAGAAAATGAAGTTCTCTAGATCACAACGAAAAAGGGGAAGAAAATGAAATCCTTAAGTTAGTAAAGAACAAAATATCCTATTGTCCCAAATGGTATGCATTTACTATTTTTAATAAGGGGGAGGTATCGAGTTCAAGGGAGTTTCTTTTGTTGAAAATATGATTGGTTTGATATTTACTCTTATATTGAGAAAAATGTTTGTCATCATCAAGAGGGAGAATGTTAGCCCAAGGTTTTCAACTTGGCATTTCTTTAAGTGATGATTCCAAACATTTTAACATTATTCACACTGTATATTTTCTTTTGGTTTTAGTTGAAAAGTCATTATGCAGATTTGTCAATGAAAAATAAAAAGTTCTTAAGGTATAAAGTTGAAGATTCCATTAAAGAGAACAATTTGAGCTACAACAAAAGATGAATGCTCAAGAAGAGCTATTGACATAGAAATCAAGAAAAAGAAGATCAAATCAAAGTATCTATCATCATGGTTTCCTATTGAACAAGTTGAAGTCTAATGGAGAAAAAGGAACAAAAATTAAGAAGCATAGAAGCCAATCCTATGAAGACTAGAAGGATCAATTGAAGAACAAAGTATCTTTGTGATGAAGACTCCAAAAGAAGCAAAAGATTGGCGAGGTCTATGAATGAAGATAGGTCTGTCCAAGCCATCAAAACGGTTGCTTCTATGTAGTCATGTTGACTCATGAATAAAGTTGAGCTAGCTCCTGATGAGACTCCAAGATTCTCTAATTTGCTGTACATGTTCCATAAGAATCCAGAACGTTCCTAAAGCCTTCCCATTATCTATTATAGCTCAACAATAGTCACAAAAAGTTTAAATGGATAAAGTCTAGTTAAGATATTCATGGAAGCTTCCTTCATACAAAAAGGATAAGGAATAAAGTGGAATATGCCTTTTGTACTACCCATATGCTCCAACATTCAAAATATCTCCTCTCTTTGTATAGACCCAGCTACTACAAAGGAAAGAAACAAGAGAAGAAGAATAAAGAAGAGAAAAGAACGAACATGGAGAAGAAAATGAGAGATTTATTTGTGCTTTTCATGATGTATCATCATCTGAATATTCTTTGATCTTGTAAGAGCTATTCTCTGCAATCTTGTAAAATCATTTTGAGGGTATGTTTGTTCTATCTTGGAGAGGTTAGTGTGGTTTCTAGTTTGCAAAGGCTAAGGTTGACCAAAGAGAACTTGGGTTTGACAGTGGAAAATCTCACCTTGGATGAGGATTAGATAAAGACTCCACATTAGAGATCAAACTAAAGTAAATCTCTTGGTGCAATCTTATTTAAACCCTTCTCTTTTATGTGTTGTAGCTTGAGTGTTTGATTTCTTATGCTATTAGTAGGTTTTTATATGATTGCTTGTACTGGAAACTGATACTCTCTTTCTCTAGATTCATGTCATATAATTATGCTCATTTATACTTTAAATTATCTTATCATTATCATGATCTATCTCATCTTTGCGCTAGATTTTGTATTTAAGTTTTTACATAAACTTACACTTGGGATGGACTTGATTCAACCCCTTCTCAAGTCCTCTTTTCACCATCACAAAGAGTGCGTTCAAAGGAAGAAACCAAACATATTTTATTTGGTCTTGCTAAAAATGACTAATGAGATTCCTGTTTCTTTATCATCAAATGTCACCAAAATACTAAATAAAAAAACCAAATAATAATTTCCATAAGCTAAAACAGCCACGAGCGCATCAACTGGATTCAAACTTGCAGTATGTACAATGTGTTATGCTTGTGTAGATGGCACAACAAGTTGAACAAAAAATATAGTTGTATACCCTACATGATGTAATTTTCCCTAAAAAATCCACAAAATATTTGTAGTGGGAGGATGACCCAATCAGAAGGTCGGGTCATCCGATCAGTGGTCTAGTCTCAGGTTAAGTGGTCAAACTAGAAAAGTCAGACAAAGAAGAAAATAGTTTTAAAAGAATATAATATGAAAAATTACTTCATATAAAAATTATTAAAAGGACTAACAGTGATAATAATTTGTAATAATATAAATTAAAAATTTGAGAAAGTTACTCAAAAGAAGCATGTGGTTTAATGGCACAGTGCACTTCATCGAAAGGAACTTCTAGATACTGAGTTCGAATATGTTGCTTGAATCACTTGATTTAATTGAGTTTGATCGGTTTACTGAAAAAAACTGTTATGAGTAAGAATCGAACTGACTCAGGGACCAGTTCACAGGTTTAGTGGTCAGATTGTCTAGGTGGGACCAATCTGGTTCATACATCTATGCAAAAAAATGGAAAAGACTATTCATCTACATGCTTTGGTCTAAGTTTGGGCTATATACTTACAACCCAATTTCAATCTTAATATTATTTTTATCAATTGAGTGTAATACATTTATATATTATTAAATGATTTTTATCTCTTTCTTCATGATATAAAGTTCAGGAAAGGAGATGTCTTATTTGTAGGTCACTAAATGTCATAAATCTCAACAAGGCCTTACATGAGTATTTACAAATATCCTATTAATAAAGGACCACTTCCAATTGAACCAAGACTTTTGAGAGTTCAATATTACTAGTTGAATCAACTCTTATTAATGTTTGATATATATAGCAATATTCTTAATTTATAGCGATATATGATTATATTATAATGTAAAAAAAATTAGATTCCAATAAGATTAAAATTAGGGTTTTTTGACTAAGTGTCTAGATGACAAGTGAAAAATATTAAATGAATAATATACTTTTTAGTTTCCATTGTATTAAATGTTGTACTTTTCATTTAATACTTTTCGCTTTTGATCCCTTAATAAGTATCATTTAGGCAGTCATTAGGAAAATCCTTAAAAATGAGTACTTCAACCTTACTCTTCACATTTTATATGTTAGTAATGAAAATGTAGACTCTAATTCATCCATCACAGTTAGCCAGAGATGGTAATTAGTTCAAGACGAGTTTTTTTTTTTTTGTTAGAGTATCTCTACAAACATTGTTATGAGATCAATCCCTCAAACACTATCATAATTAGTAAGCTTTCCTAACAATTATCTTCTCTAAAATTTGAACTTTGATCCTCTCCTAAAAGCGCGAATTGCTTACCATCGCATTTAACCCTTGTTCGTTCAAGATATGTGTTTGAGAAAACAATGATATGCTAGTAACACATTTTAAATTTAGTGTTTTTATATTCTAGACTTTCACAAGGCCTTTGCTTAAATTAAGTAATTTTATTTTGATACTTTCTATAATATAAACGATTGCATTCTACTTCAAAAATTGATAAACAGTTACACCTACTATCACAATTATTCTCAAGACTTTTACGTAACCATCCAAATTGATGTATAAATTTAACTTATGAAAGGAAAGTGGAAAAAAGATTAAAGAAAAATTAAAACTTAGATTGAGCTAATTAACGTAACTACTATTGGGATGGGCTCCCTTCCTAAGTGGTGGAGATAAGGCCTAAATTTTGTGTAAGCTCATTTTTTATTCATGATTATGTGTGACGAATAAAAAGGGCTATAGGTTAAGAGGCATTAAGGGTTAAGAGAAGCCTTTTCTAGTGTGAGAGTTTAAAAAAATAGGTGAGTTGATTATGATTCTAGAAGTGTATAGTTGCCAACAAGTAACAAAGTGATGAATAGAATATTATTCTCATGAAAATCGCATAATTATCAAATTATAGCAATTTTAATTTTCTAGGCTAATGAAAATATTTTAAAAAATAAAATAAAAAATCAAATTAAAAATAAACAAACAAATAAAGATAAGGCCTAAATTTTGTGTCAGCTCATTTTATTCACGATTATGTGTGATGAATAAAAAGGGCTAGGTTAAGAGGCATTAAGGGTTAAGAGAAGCCTTTTCTAGTGTGAGAGTTTAAAAAATAGGTGAGTTGATTATGATTATGAAAGTGCATGAGTTACCAACCAGTAATAAAGTGATGAATAGAATATTGTTTTCATAAAAATCGTGTAATTACTAAATTACAGCAATTTTAATCATCTAGGCTAATGAAAATATTTTCAAAAATTAAATAAAAAAGCAAATTAAAAATAAATAAACAAATAAAATGTGCCAACACAAGTAATAGGAAATCAACCAATGATTGAGACTCTAGAATTAGGAATTTACTATTACTACCTATCATGATGAAAGTCAATTATTCATTACTAATGTTTCGTTAAGTTCTTGAAGGCGGATTATCCTAATATAATTTAGTTTCCTCTTTCGAGTCCAAAAGAATGTGCTAAAATAAAAATAATATCATTTCATGGCTATTATATTAATCAAAACCTATTAAGCTCCATAATATCTATTGACTCCTTAAAGAATTAAGCTTATTTCCTAATTCTTAAGTTCAATTATTAGAGTTTTGATATTCAAATTTCGTTGTTCAATCACACACCCAAATATATACCCAAATACATTAAATATATGCATATATGGGTAACAGCATATGTCAAGCATTAAGAACACTATAATTGAATCAACAAGCCAAAAACTTGCTGAATGTGGTTGATTAGTCCACCAAACTTAACCTTGCCTATTATTTGTAGTATGAATATTAGATTTAATTTAATGGTGAGCAAGGGTCATTCTCATAAAAGATTGTGGTCTTTTCATTATTGAACTTACCAAACAAAACACAAACACAAAAGGGGGATTTTCTTAGCAAGAGAAAGTAAACAACACAAACAAAGAAAATTAATAAAAACTAACAACGAATTAAATAACAAAAGCAAACGATAAGGGTTGGGTTGTTAAACGATAGTAAGTTGATTGGTTAAATGTTTAATCTCTGCCACTAGACCATCGACAGGATAAAATATACCACTTATGATTGCTTGATTTCAATGTTATTCTCTACTCCCTAATTGAAACTAATAGTCATAGATAAACGAGGTTCAAGCCCGCATCTTTCTTTAGTTTATCGTTAGGCATGAGTTATAATGACTACCTAATTTCTAATCATAAACACCCAGCCTAGATTTATTCATGGTTGTATTAATTTGAGAAAGATGTTAGGTTATTCTAAGCAACAATCACTAGGAAAATGAGTATTCATATTTATCTTGTATTCCCACTAGGAATAACGAGCACCTCCCCACTATCCTTGATTTGTTACTGGGATTAAGAAAACCCAAGGTCTATCGGTTAGCAAATTCCTTAATTAGCATTAGAAACATGTAGATATCTATTTAGTTATGCACCCTAAACAAATCAAAACATGAATCATAAATAACTAGAATAGAAGAACACAAACAATCTCAATTAAAATGGGAAAAATAATATCTACAGTAAGCAAAACATAGTCAAGTCTAGAGCTTCAACTTAACTAAAAATAGATCTAGCTAAGCATATTAGGGGAAAAATAGATACAAACATTAAGAACATGATAAGAAATTCAAGAGAAGAAAAGAGTATAAAGATTAGTGTAGTTGTCCTCTTGAATCTCTTTGCTTGGGTTTCGATCTTCAATACTTTGGCGGCATCTTGCTCTTGGATCTAGCAATGGAAATCTCAAGATGGCTGCTCTCAATCCCCTCACTCTTCCTCACTTCTCTCCCTTTATCATTCCTCTTTCTCACGCCTCTTTTGTTGTTGGGATCTCTCCTTATGATGTGTGGCTTAATAGCACTTAAATAGGAACGATCGTATCATATTTTAGGAAACTAAAACCCTAAAAACTAATCTACAACATTCTTCACCCAAAATCCACTAAAAACAACTGCCAAAGTCAAATGCCCAAGCTGTAACGTCTCGAGATTGTCTGCGGGATCGATGAGTGTTCCCACAAACCAATAGGGGTCTTTTTAGCATGCTTTGTCCTCACTCACACGTATCCTATGAGACTTCCCAGGAGGTCACCCATTCCACAAGTGCTCCAAGTCAAGCACACTTAACTATGGAGTACTTATGTTCTTGGCTTCCAAAAAGAAGATGCATCTTGTTGATATGGGTGGTGCTAATCAATTCCTTTAAGTCATCCTCAACTATGCAATCTCATACTTGCATAGTCTCTGGATCCCTCTCATTCCGGTGTATATTTGGTTCATTCATGTGTCCCTTCGCCTAGAAGCCTGCCAAGAGCCGCTCCTTGTCCGTACTTCATCTTTTGCACCGGCGACCACTCCCCGCCCTCATCAGCCCGGGGTGTCATATGCCTATCAGCTTCAGTATGGTTCATCCCTGAACCACGCTGTACTGTGAGAGGTCCCACTCTGATACCATTTGTAATGTCCTGAGACTGCCTACAGGATCGATGAGTGTCCCCACAAACCAACATGGGTCTTTTCAGTGTGCTTTGTCCTCACTCACACGTATCTTAAGAAACTTCCCAGGAGGTTACCCATCCCACAAGTGCTGCAAGTCAAGCATGCTGAAAAGACCGGTGTTGGTTTGTGGGGACACTCGTCGATCCTACAGGCAGTCTCGGAACATTACACAAGCTATGTACTCGCACAACTCACGATAATATTAGTACCGTTAACTTGATCTAGTATTTTCATGGCCTAAATGTAAGAATTAGAAAAAGTGGTAAACATGGAAGTTATAGCCATGTGTCTTAGATTTCTAATGCCGTCAAAATCACCTTAATTGTATATTTGTAACTTGAGATATTGCTAAAATAATGCACAAAGGTCAAATAACAAAGTTACCTAGATTAGATTGATTGTATTTCTTATTCTCATTTATTGACTTCCCTATAAAATCAAATAAAATTAATGAGATACTATTCATATCAAGCTTTAATAAATCTCATTAATTACAATTAAAGAGTAAGTAGGAAAGGCATCATATTAATTTTAAGATATGTTACCATAAGAACCTCATTTATGACATACCAAAACAGGAACAAATATAATCTTTGCAATTAATTGCTAAATCATGGGAACTAAGTAATAAAATCAACAGTCCATCTAAGAAAGGGATTTATCATAATATCTATTAAAAATGATTAATTAATTATAATTAAGATCAAATACTTTATTAATTAAATATTGAAAATATGCTTTATTTGCAACTTATCACTAGTCGTCTTCTTCCTTTAATTACAAACTCCCTTTGGTATTTTCTTCTTATTTACAGTAGATGTGCCATAAGTTGTTAGATTAGGTTTAGGAGTCTTGTTTCATGTTTCCATTTGGTTTCAAGTGCCTCTAAGTCTCTATCTCTTTTGAACTTTCTTATAAGGATCCCAATCCTATCATGATTATTTTGAATTTCTCCATTAATTTTGGGTTTTGGATAAAGTTTGAGGTTTGGATAAAATCCTATTAAAGCTTCATCTTCAAGACTTTTAATCCAAACTCCTCGAAATTACACCTGACAATTCAAATGCAACCATAAAATGAGTAGGAAGAATAAAATCTTAAAAATACTAAAAATATAAGTAAAACCAATTAAATTCAAATAAAATTAAATATAAATCATAATAAATAAAACATATGATTTGTGCAACTTTGCCTCTCATCAAGATCTCCCAAACTTGAATAATTACTTATCCTCGAGCAAATTAAAAAAAAAACATTTAAGCATAAATGAGGATATGGTTCCATTCAAATGAATGCAATTACACATAAGACTCTTAAAGAAAGCATCAAGAAGTTCTACATGTCAATAACTTATCAAAGCTTAAAGAAGTTGATCAATCAATCATGCATCTATATTTTTATATTGAAAAATTAATTTTTGTATAGATTGCTTACTAAAACTCTCATTGATTACTAAAATATTTTCACTAAATCAACTTAACTAAGACTTTACCGTATAAAAAAGCTTGCTATCTTCTAAGCAGTGTTGAAAGATTGGCTTGAGCCAGCCAGTTACTAATAAACTGGTCTCGTAGTCCATCCGAGTTAGTCATTAAATTGATTGTGTCATCAACCCAATATGAATGGATTGAACCGGTTACGCTCTATTAACTCGACTCAAGTTGCTAACTCGATTGACTCACTAATTTTACATAAATTAGATTGATTAAGAATAAATTTATTGTTGAAAATAATTACTTGTGTTGTAAATTTTATTAATTTGGGATTAAATTATATTTTTAGTAATTTTATATTATTTTTAATTTTATCAAATATTCATATATTTATGTATTTTTATGTACTTCAATTGGTTACTGATCAGTGAAACTAGTGAAATGACTCACTTATCTAGTATCTATATTGAATCAATCATTGGTCCAGAGTTTTATAAATATGGTTTTTATTAAACTCTAATATCAATTTCAGATCTGCATTATTTGTTATAAACTAATTTAATTTATGTTTTAGTAATCAATCTACATTGAAAACATAATTTTTTAATGCATAAACATTTAATTTCTAAAAGAAAATGATGCTTAAAATTCATTACAAGAAGAATTTTACTTTTCATCACTTTACTTTTCATAACGATATATCCATCAAACTGCGCCCACTCACTATAACTATAAAGCTAGCATTTAAAATTAGCAGTTGTAAGGAGATCATTGCGTTGAGGATAAGCAGATAAGGTTGATGAGCTTTCAAAAGCGACGTGTGTAGGTGCCTTTCAATATATGGATTAATGTTATTTATGTCATTCAAGTTGCGCATACGACACTGCCAATGAATGGTGATAATATTAACTTCCTGGTGCCATTGAAGCATATCATTTTGAATTCAATTCAAACTGATCTGTAACATCAATTATAACAAGATGTCTATGTCTTTAAAATTACGAAAAACTAGGACTATCGAGAGATTAGAAATATCCAGATATAGTACTTTATGCAGATATTAATATACATTGGATGATTGGGTTATAAATGGGCTCATATTGTGGTTGTAGTTGTGGTCGTGGCTGTCATTGTATTACATTTATTGTAATTGTAGATAATTGAGAGAAAATGTGATTAATATAATTGCAAAACTATAATATTGTGATTGCAAAGACTACCAAAATTGCAATATTGTATCCATAATTGTGGTCGTCGACTTGAATTTAAAAGCTGTCAGAATCACTGCTCATCGGGCTAAGCAATTCCTCCAAGTCTGCCACAATTTCCTAGTCATGAGCACGAAAATCTGCAGATCGAGGAGGTCTCCTCCCTTCGGGGATAGAAACACTCCTTGGGGCCTCTCTCCACTGCAAACAGCACGGGGTAGATGGCAACTGCTCCACAACCTCCAGAGAAGACCACTCTTTTCCTTTGTTGCCCAACATGTTGAGAGAGCTTTACTAGATCTAGGTGTAAGTGTTAATTGTGATTGGCTATGCTACAATGAAGATTAGTTTTGATGATAACAAATATGAAGATGATGAGAAGACCGTCCAAGAACTTCAAGATTAGCTTTAGGACTTAGAATCTGTGTATATGGAAATCTTTTTGGATATCTCATTGTTTTTTACAAGATAAAAAAAAGATTTAAACTAAAATCCCAAAACTGAAAAGTAGTCTTGAAAATAAATTAAAAAGTTTTGGCATTTTGAAATCATTTGGCCTTTTTCTAAAAGTATTTTCAAATGTTTTCTAACAGAATTATTTGAATAAAGGTCTTTTTATTCGAATAAACCAAGCTTAGAAAAATTGTCTTTTAACTGAGTTATTCGAATAACCAAAAAGGTATTCGAATAATGTTTTCAAAATCCTGCTGTGTGCCTCTGTTTTCACAAGTGATACTCTAATAGCATCTCTGATATTGGAATAAAAGCTTTTTAGAATGACTTCCTTTTATAAGCTGTTCAAATAACTTCAAAGTTATTCGAATAGACCTGTTTCTCAGAAGACGTTTTAAAGCAATATTATTCAAATAAACATCATGTTATTCGAATAAGTCATATCAAAACTATTTTTTTAAAACGTATTATTCGAATAAATTGAGAGTTATTCGAATAAACACGGGATCCTGTTTTAGAAAGAAACGGTCATATTTGCATTTATTACGTAAATTAATTGTACCCAACGGATTTTTTCTTCTAAGACTCTATAATTAAGTAGAGACTGTGGGTCACTTTTGTCTTCAACAAAACTATCTGAATTAATCCCTGCTTGCTTTATAATGTGATTTACAATTTATTTACATATTTTCTATGCTCTTTTCACCAAAATTTTTGAGATATCCTTAAAGAGCTTCTTAGCACTTCAATTTGTGATATTTACTCTTTGTGAGAGTTTCTCTTCATATATTTTCTGCTTCTCTGTAACTAGGGTGAGGTATCCCTCAAGTTTTTGTATATGAGGTATCCCTGAGAATTGAGACTTTAGCACAAGATGTAGAGTTTCCCTGTGTGTGAAAAGTGCTCTAGTTTGTATTGGTGGCAAGCACCAGTTTAAGCTTGTATTCATAGTGAAAAATCTCAGATAATTTTTTGAGGACTGGACGTAGACTACAAGTGGTTTGATGACTGAACCAAGATAAATATTGTGCCTGCTCTTCTCTTCTTACTCTCTTTATTTACTGCAATTTATTTATTATTGTTTAATTGTTTACTTCCTGTTCCTAAGGCATTTTATCCTCTCTTTGCATTCTCATCTTTTATTAAATAGCTTCTACGTTTATTTTTTGTTTTAAAAGCTTTTGCGAAAATTTTCTATACTTAATTCACCCCTTATCTTGAGTACTGGAGCCACTTGGTAACAAGTGGTATTAGAGCTAGTCTCTTGTTTAAAGAGCTTAGCAGCTTCAAGAGAACATAGCTTCTTCAAATGGTTTTTCAGAGGGATCTTTCATAAACCAACCACCCTATTTCAATGGGGATGGTTATGCCTACTAGAAGGAAAGAATAAAAATCTTCATCAAAGCTATTGATCTTGATGTGTGGGATGCTGTCAAAAACGGTGCATTTATACCTACAAAAGAGGTTGATGGTGTAAAAACCGAGACACCTAAAAGTGATTGGTCTGATGAGGATAAAAGAAAAGTTTAACATAACTTAAAAGCCAAAAACATCATTATCACCACTATGGGGTATGATGAATTTTTCAGAATTTCAAATTGTAAAACTGCTAAAAAAATGTGAGACACTTTACAAGTCACCCATGAAGGTACTAGTGAAGTAAAGAGGTCAAAAATCAATTCTCTTACTCACGAATATGAATTATTTAGAATAAACCAAGGAGAAAGCATTCAGGAAATGCAAAAGAGGTCCACCTACATTATAAATCATCTTGCATCTTTAGGAAAGAATTTTACTAACGAAGATTTGATTAACAAAGTTTTGAGATGTCTGAGCAGGATTTGGCAACCGAAGGTGACAGTCATATCAGAATCGATGGATTTGTCAACAATGACACTAGCTATCCTTTTTGAGAAACTTCATGAACAAGAATTGGAGCTGGGTAGATTAAGTCAAAGTGAAGAAAATGATAAGAAGAAAAAAGGAATCACACTTAAAGCCACCTCCTCCAATATCGATAATGAAGATGAAAATGATGGAGATGAAGCAGACAACTTTGAGCTAAATAAAGAGAACCTCAGTCTCCTAGTAAAGAAATTTGGGAGGTTTCTCAAAAAAGAAAGGAATTCAAAGAAGATCGTCTTTCCCCCCAAAGAAGACCCATCACAAAGGGGAAGGAGTATCATCAACTCCAACCTGTTACGAGTGCGGAAAACTAGGCCACATGAAGATGGAGTACCCAATTTATCAAAAGAAAATGGAGAAATTTGAAAAGAAACCCTCCAAGGACAGAAAAAGAAGAAGAGCCTATATAGCATGGGATGACAATGATATGGACTCTACTGATAGTTTAGAAAGCGAAGAAGTCCATCTATGTCTTATGGCCAAAGGAAAAGAAGAAGAAGAAGAAAGCGACAATGAGGTAAATTCTAACTATGATTTATCAACCCTCTTATGATGAAATACAAAATGCTTTTGAAGAATTGTATGACGAATCGATAAGGCTGACAAAATTAATTTCCTCATCTAAGAAAATAATTTCTTCTTTGGAAAATCAAGTTATTGCTTTAAACAAAGAAATTGAAGAATTAAAAATTGAAAATGAAACATTAGGCCTAATTGATGCTTGCACAATCTGCTCTTCATATGCCTCAACATCTTCATCTTGTTTATCTTGTCAAACCTTTGGAAAAGAAATTGAAAATTTAAAGAACACACTTTCTAAATTCACTTTTGGAAAAGATAACTTAAATATTTTGTTAAGAAAACAAAGAGCTGTTTTTCAAAAAGCTGAGATAGGTTACAACCCCAAAAATTAGCATAAATTTTATAAAAATTTCTTTGTTCACTCAAGTACTTTAAGTAATCCTTTTATTAAATGCTTTTATTGTGGGAAAATGGACACATTGCATCAATATGTAATGCAAGGAAAAATATTAATACAAAAATTAAAACTAAAATGGTTTGAATTCCTAAGAGTACTATACCCAAAACTAACACTCAAGGACCTAAGAAAATTTGGGCACCAAAAGTTAAAAATTAAAAATGTGTTGTAGGTGTGCTTGAAGGCCAGGAGCTCAAATTAATACCTCGATAGCGGCTACTCCAAGCTCATGACCAGAGATGACTCCAAATTCTCATTCCTTGTTTCCAAGACTCACGGACATGTAACATATGGAGATAACAACAAAGGAAAGATTTTTGGAATCGACAAAGTCGGTAAAAGTCCTAATTTCTCTATTGATAATGTATTACTTGTTGAAGGACTTAAACATAACTTGCTTAGTATTAGTCAATTATGTGATAAAGAGAATATAGTAATTTTTTATTCAATTTTTTGCATAATTGAAGGTAAAAATGATAACCATATTAAGTTCATCGATCATAGAGTTAACAATATTTATATGATTAGCCTTGATGACATATATTCAAATGATACGAAATGCATTTAAAGTAAGAATGATGATTCATGGTTATGGCATAGAAGAATTGCACACATTCATATGGATCATTTAAAAAAATTGGTATCTAAAGAGTTAGTAATTGGACTACCCAAGCTCAACTTTATAAAAAATAAATTATGTGATGCATGTCAAAAGGGAAAACAAGTAAAAGTTTCTTTTAAAGTAAAAAATATAGTTTCAACTTCTAGACCTTTACAACTTTTGCACATGGATCTTTTTGGAACATCTAAAACTATGAGCTTTGGTGGGAATTACTATATTTTAGTGATTGTGGATGATTTTTCTAGGTTCACATGGACTTTATTTCTTTCTCATAAAAATGATGCATTTCTAACTTTTAAAAGACTAGCCAAAGTTATCCAAAATGAAAAAGATTTTTCTATTAATTCAATAAGAAGTGGCCATGGAGGTGAATTTGAAAATTATGTTTTTGAAACTTTTTGTGATGAACATGGCATTGAGCATAATTTTTCTACCCCCAGAACTCCACAACAAAATAGAGTTGTAAAAAGGAAAAATATTTCTTTAGAAGAAATGGCGAGAACTATGTTCAATGAGGCTACACTTCCTAAGTATTTTTAGGCAGATGCAGTAAGCATTACTTGTTATGTAATGAATAGGGTCCTTATAAGACCAATTTTAAAGAAAATCTTATATGAATTATACAAAGGAAGAAAGTCGAATGTCTCACATTTTCATGTCTTTAGTTGCAAATGTGTTGTTTTGAATAATGGAAAGAATAACCTAGGCAAGTTTGATACTAAGTCTGATGAGAGTATATTTCTTGGTTATTCAAATCATAGCAAAGCTTTTAGAATTTATAATAAAAGAACTATGACTATTGAAGAATCCATTCATGTTGCATTTGACGAAACTAACCCAAATGGACCGAGAAATGATTTTGTTGTTGATGATGTTGCAGAGGCTTTGCAGAAACTCACTTGGATAACAAGGAGAAAAAAGAGAGGAAACAAGAAGAAAGTCAAGAGGACCCCCTAAATTAAGAGAATTCTAAAGTCATGGACCTTCCCAAAGAATGGCGAACCTCAAGATACCATCTGCTTGACCAAGTAATAGGTAAACGGGTAAGCTTCTGGTTCTAAAATTACACTTCTAGTCATGTTTGCTAAAGTCTTTCTAATAGGTTTATTCAAATAAACCTGTGGTTATTTGAATAAACTCCATCAGCTGCTAAGAAAAATGTGTTGCATATTAGTTTTATTCGAATAAAATTCAATTTATTCTAATAAACTGAGACAAGCAACCACAGTTCTTGTTTTTCATATCTATCTCATTCGAATGACTTCTGTTTTATTCGAATAGATGTGATGCATGTGCCTTTATGTCTTCATGCTTTATTCGAATAAACAGTGCCTTATTCGAATAAACCTGAAGTGGATCTCTTGATCCTGTGTTTTCTTATATCTATCTTATTCGAATAAGCGAAACCTTATTCAAATAATACTTTCAAAAGGCTTTTTCCATTATCTGGTTATTTGAACAACCAGAAGGTTATTCGAATAAATCCTTGGCAAATAGGCAAGTTATAGAACTAGTTATTCGTATAACCTTAAAGCTATTCAAATAACATTTAGCTGAAATGTCATGACTGTTGATATCCACGCATGTTTATTCAAATAACATATTTGCTATTCGAATAAACACGGGCTCTTTTTTAAATATCCAGCCCTGTCCAAGCTTCATTTATCTGTTTTTATCAATACAGGCTCTGATTCTCTATTCTTTCTCTCTCGGAGTTCTTACACATCCCTCTCCATCTCCACCATCATCCTCCACCATTTCTTTTCTCTTTCTCACACAATCACTATCAATGTGTCCCCCATTACGTGACCCTGTACACCATCCTAAACCTATTCATAGCCTCTTCCTCTTCCCGTGCCAAATGCCCTCGTATGAAGACCGCCCCCTGCAATAACCTATTGGACCTATGAAGGCTGTCCTCCAACCAAAAGGAGCTAGGTCACTTCATTTCTCACTTTCGGGAGTAAAATCTTGTGCAACCAAAGTACCTAGATCTGAATTTCTTCCAAAGCGAAGAAGGCTTTGACTTCCTCAATCTGCTGACCACTCAAGGTGTGCTTCGTTTCTGCTCCCACCAAGCTGACCTTTACCCATACTTGGTAAATATGTTCTATTGGAACATGAAGATTGATGGGGAGGACCTGCACTCTAATGTCTCTGATCAATATATTGTTATCACCCCTCATGACTGGGAACAAATGTTTGGGTTGCAGACCATTGGGTGCAACATTGAGGAAGACATCAGTACTCTGGACCAAGAGTACAAGAAGATCCAAGCCATTGAAGACATGTTGAAACTTGGTCTGGCCTTGCCTCCAAAGGGCGTCAAGGGAGGAATTATGAAGAGCTAAGACAGAATCTTACATTATGCCTATGCTTATATTCTAGCACCTCGAGGGGGCAACTACGCCTACTTGAGTGAAGATGACATTTTTATGATGTGGCTCATGAAGAAAGGGTACCAGGTTAACAAGCCCGTATTTATCATAAAGCATATGATGAAGGCAAATGGTAAAGAATGGTCTGATTTTCCCTATGGTTTGATCATTTCTATTTTCTTAGGCAAGTACCTTAAGATTTTGGAAACTGAGTGGGTGACCAAGCTGACTCATCATCATGTTTTTGAGTCCTTTACCCTAAACAAAATGAAGATGGTCAGAACTTCTGACGGTTGGGTATACCCGGACGAAGTTGAAGATGAAGACCACGAAGACCCCCTTGCTGCTGATGCTCCTGTTGTTCCTGATCTAATTACTTTGGATCAAATCATGGCAGCCCTGCAGGACAACAAGACCTATATGGAGAACACTTTTTCTATCCTATTTGATAGGATAGAAGGTGTAGAGCGTGAGCAGGCTACCCTTCGCACTTTGCTGACTCAACGAGCACCTACTTCCCCTCCTTCGCTGTCGGATGCTTACTTTTAGGCTTCGTTTTTCTTTTGTTTCTTGGATTTGTTTTTTGTAATGGTTGTTTATTTTCTCATTGCACATGTATCTATGTTTAGCCAAGTTAATATTAATGAAATGCCTGTTTTGATGCTTTATCTATCCTATTTGGGCCTGAAATTATGTGAATATCTTGTTTGCAATGCATATTATCTATTTTGCCTTGGTCTCCTATGCTTTTTGATCATGCCAAAGAGGGAGAAAAATAATAACTGGTAACTCTTGAGAAAAGTCAGGTAAAAAATAAAACAATTATTAGATTCCAAAAGAAAGGGGGAGCTATGCACATCTTTGATTTAAAACACCTCTTATGAAAAAGAGGGGGAGTAAGTTACTTTATCTTGTGAATTCTAATTTATCTAAACTAATGCTTTTCTCAATGATAGTTTGTCATCATCAAAAAGGGGGGAAATGTGATTGGCTATGCTACAGTAAAGATTAGTTTTGATGATAACAAACATAAAGATGATGAGAAGACTAAGTCCAAGAACTTCAAGATTAGCTTTAGGACTTAGAGTCTTTGTGTACGGAGATCTTTTTGGATATCTCATTGTTTTTTACAAGATAAGATAAAAACAGTTTTAAACTAAAATCCCAAAACTGAAAAATAATCTTGAAAATAAATTAAAAAGTTTTGGCATTTTGAAAATCATCTAGCCTTTTTCTAAAAGTATTTTCAAATGTTTTCTAACAGAGTTATTTGAATAAAGGTCTTTTTATTCGAATAAACCAAGCTTAGAAAAACTATCTTTTAATTGATTTATTTGAATAACTAAAGAGTTATTGGAATAATGTTTTCAAAATCCTATTGCACGCCTCTATTTTCACAAGTGCTATTCGAATAGCATCTCTGCTATTGGAATAAAAGCTTTTTAGAATGACTTCCTTTTATATGTTATTTGAATAACTTCAAAGTTATTCGAATAGACCTATTTCTCATAAAACATTTTAAAGCAGTGTTATTCGAATAAACATCATGTTATTCGAATAACCCATATCAGAATTGTTTTTTTTAAACGTGTTATTCGAATAAATTGAGAGTTGTTCGAATAAACATGAGATCCTGTTTTAGAAAGAAACGACTATATTTGCATTTATTACGTAAATTAATTGCACCCAACAAATTTTTTCTTCTAAGACTCTATAAATAGAGATCGTGGATCACTTCTGTTTTCAACAAAACTATCTGAATTAATCTTTGCGTGCTTTATAATGTGATTTATAATTTTTTACATGTTTTCTGTACTCTTTTCACCAAATTTTTTGAGATATCCTTAAAGAGCTTCTTATCGTTTCAATTTGTGATATTTACTCTTTGTGAGAGTTTCTCTTCATCTATTTTCTACTTCTCTGTAACGAGGGTGAGGTATCCCTCAAGTGTTTGTATAAGGGTGAGGTATCCCTGAAAATTGAGGCTTTAGCACAAGGGTAAAGTTTCTCTGTGTGTGAAAAGTGCTCTATTTTGTATTGGTGGCAAGCACTAGTTTAAGCTTATATTCATAGTGAAAAATCTCGCATAATTTTTTGAGAACTGAATGTAGGCCACAAGTTGTTTGGTGGCTGAACCAAGATAAATATTGTTCATGCTCTTCTCTTCTTGCTCTCTTTATTTACTGCAATTTATTTAGTATTGCTAATTGTTTACTTCCTGTTCCTAAGGCTTTTTATCCTCTCTTTGCATTCTCATCTTTTATTAAATAGCTTCTACGTTTGTTTTTGTTTTAAAAGCTTTTGCAAAAATTTTCTATACTCAATTCACCCCTCCTCTTGAGTATTGGAGCCACTTGGTAACATTAATTTGTTGCCTTATTCTATTTACTTGCAGTTGGGTTTAGGGGAGTTGAAACCAACTAAGATAACTCTCCAATTAGCTGATAGATCTGTTAAATATCTTAGGGGTTTTGTTGAGGAAGTGTTGATAAAAATTGAGAATTTCTACTTTCCTATTAACTTTGTTATGCTTGATATTGAGCTTATTTGTGGTCCCTGTCCCCCAATTCAAGTTATTTTGGGTCACTTATTCCTTGCTACATCTAATGCATTGATTAATTGTAGGAGTAATGTGATGAAATTATCATTTGGAACATGATTGTTGGCCTTAATATTTTTCATATTAGTAAACATATGTCTGATGATAATGATAATGAGATGCATGAATTGAATTTGATTGATAGTTTGGCTCATGACTCATTTATGCATTTCAGTTGTGATGATCCATTATTGGCATGCTTGAATTATGTTAATACTGATGATGGTCATGTCATATCTAAAGATGAGATTGAAGTTGATAAGGCTACAATTGACTTGATTTCTAACCTTCTTTCCCCTAAATCTGTGAAAGAAATTAGATCCTTTCTAGGACACGTAAGTTTCTATAGGAGGTTCACTAATGATTTCAGCAAGATAGCAAGACCTTCAAGCAACCTTTTTGGTAAATGGTTAGTGGTTGAAGTCATACCTTAAGTTGAATGATCCAGATATTGAAGAGACTTTGGTAGACGATCATGTCTACCAAAATTGAGGTAAGTTTTTAGTTAAAGTTTTTCTTTTTAGTCAGCTTAAGTGCCTTCCAGATTTCGAAGCCTTTGTATGCGGATGTAAATAGTGTCGGCTAGCAAAAAAATTTAAATTTTTTAAAAATTCAAAAGAAAAATTAGTTTGCATGTTTGTTTATTTCATTTTTTTTTTTTGCTATTTTTGTCATTGTTAACCATTGTCAAGGTGTAGTTGTCCTCTACTCGTCTTCTATTTTTAATTGGTAAGCATTTCAGGTATGTGATTCCTCCCCATTACTCTATTTATTTTGTCCCAATAATTTTTTTGATGCATATTGGTGATTATTTCTTAAGTCTGGATTTAATTTAAAACATTGAGAACAATGTTTAGTTTTGATTGGGGGTGGGAGTTACTTGAATTTCAGTCATGTTATCATTATGCCATTTTTGTAAGAAAAGTTTTTTCTATCATCTTGCTCAATTTGTTTCACATTATTCATAGCTGCTTCTGCATGTCTCTTTGTTGAAAAATTGAAATAATTAGAAAGATTGATGAAAGAATATGGATAGCATATTTTTGCCAAGTGAGTTTTGAGCCATTCATTTTTATTGAGCGAATGTTTTCTTGGTCATCCAATGTTTTTTGTGGTGCTCATAATTTATTTTTCTTCACTAGATCATTTCATTATTGTTATTTTCGGTTAAAGAGAAGTTTTATATCACACTTGCATTTACTCTGATGTCATGAAAGTTAGTAGAATTGTGTGTTTCCTTGAGAGATTATATTAGGTTATGTTTCTTATTTTGAGTTTTGAAATAATATTTTTGTTCTTTCACATATTGCCGCTAGTCACCCATTTGAGCCTATTTATTGAGTCTTTCTTTCTTAACCATTTCCCAAAGTGTTTCAGGAAAGAAGCAGTATTATTGCAATATGAGAATATTAGGGAAGGAAAAAATAGCAAAATGAAAAAAAATAAAAGACAAGGTGAAAGTGCAAAAAAAAAGGTAAAAAGGATTTTTTTTGGAAAAAAATGAGAAAATAAGTGAAAAAAAAGTCTGGATTGGGAGTTTAAAAAAGTTATTTATAGAAGGATAAGAAAATTGTGATGAAAGTGTATAAATCATGCTTATAAATATTCTTGAAACACTTTTAATTTTTATTGTTTCCCTTGGCCTTCATATTTTTTCTTTACCCACATTACAAGCTTAATAAAGTCATTTTTTTTATCTTAAGGGATTGCATGACTCTTCCAATGTTCATGACTATTCTTAAGGTGTGAAGTAAAGTCTTTTCTTGACATATTTTCATGAAACAATATTTGTTCTATTTTCTTAGCATTCTTTCTATAATTTTATATGTGAGATATTTATTTTGATTTGTGTCTATCACTCTGCTCACATATACTTGCTATAAGTGACACCATACTTCTGAGTGATTTTCATTGGTGAGTGCAACTCTTGTGAGGATTGTATATGGTTGAACAATATTTTCTGATGAGGATTCTAGTTGTGATATTTGAAGGCATTGGGTATATGTCATAGTAGCTATATTATTCACATATTTTGAGTTTGATAATGATAGAGTTTTTATGGCAATTGTGGTGTTTTGATACATGACTAATGTTAAGAGTCTCACATCGCCTGCCTTAATCTTTCGGGTGCGGTTTATATATCTGTTGGATCACTCCACTTAATGTCAATTGGTTTTAGGTTAGAATCTAACATGGTATCATAGCTAAGATCTCATCTCCGTTGTTGCCTATTCCGCTAATCTCACCTGTTCCGTCCAGGCATCTGTGGATGGGGGTGTTAAGAGTCCCTCATCGTCTGTCTCAATATATCTGTTGGATCACTCTCTTAATTATTAGTTTTGTTGGAATTAATTTTAAGTTAGATAAATTTCACTTTGAACTATGTTTTGAGTCACTTTCATTGTTAAAGATTAACAATAAGTTGATTGTGTGTTATAATAATAGTTTAATTTTTATATATTTTTTTATAAAAAATAAGTATTATTATATCTCATTATATTTGATTTTAATGATTTATTAATTTATTTTTAAAAAAATTATTAATTTAATTATTATAATAATTTGAGGACTAAATATGTAAATTTATTTGACTTCTTATTTACAAAGATACACTTACGGTTAGTGGCCATTAAAGAGAACAAATTGGATAAGAAGAAAAGACTTACGGTTGGTGGGCCATTTAATACCATTGTATTTTATATTATGATGCAAGACAACAAAATTTAAAAAGACCCAATGGAATCGAAGCATGATTGGCCCAATACCATAAGTATAATGATGCACACGGGTGAAGAAGTTCTATATATAGGGAAGCACAGTGACACACAACAGGCCGTGGGGAATTTAACAGATTGGAGCGCAGAACAGTAGCATCGCGAGGGAGAGGAAACAAAAGAGCGCAACATGGAAAAATTGCAGAGAAGAAAAAGAGGAGTATCAATTGAAAATATTAGAGAGGTAATTTTATTGTGTTTTAAATTTTTTATATCTTGTTAAATTCTTTGTTTTAAGGAGATGATGAAACTTTGACTGTTTTGACATTGTTATGTTGAATTATTGTTACTTAATTTTAAGATTTAATATTTATTGATTTTATTTTTTATCAGATTATATTAATAAATTTTTTAGATGAATTTAATAATATTTTTTTATATTTTGTAATTTATTTGTGTTATCCGAGTGTTAGTGGTAATTATTGGATATCAATTATAATTTCTTATTAGAGATATATTTGATGATTTGATAATTTACTATTAATTAGAAAATTTTATCATAACCTTGATTATTATTTTTAGTACTTCATTGATAGATTTTTCGTGAGCACATGCTTTGTTGATAAATATTCATGAGATAAATTATTTAGGTATAATAATTTGACATAATTAATGTTAAAATTAATCTTGATGAATTTTGACCCTTAGTCTTTTTTCATCTAGCTAAAACCAAATTTATATACTTGTTTTTTTTAATTTTAATTTTATTTTAGTTATTAATTTAATTTAATTTTTACATCTTTGGCTCATCAATTTGTACGACTAGATTAGAAAGAATTTTTCAATACTTAAAATTAACTCTAAGTCTTTGTGGGATCAACCTCGTACTTGCTTAACTGCACTTTGGTACGACTCGTGCACTTGCAAGTGTTTTTAGGCTTTTAAAAAAGTCACAACAACACCTATGATGACCAAAGTATCTCTGCTCAATACTTAGTCCCCAAGATACTCTCCCCTATAAATAGCTACAATAGCCATAAGGGCACATATGGATCTTTTCCCGCTCATTGCATTCACCTTGTACCCTCACTGACTTGAATATTGGAGTGTCTTATAGGTACCCAATCTGTCTCCCCAATGCCTCCAAGTTAGAAGAAGGTTGCTGCAGTGAGCTGGTTCTAGGGAGCCCATTTATCCAAGATAGAACATAGTATAACTCATCTTGCACAATCATCTCAATACTATTGATGCAATTCGAATCTTGATCTTCCAATCATACGTACTTTGCAAATGTCTTTGAATTATTTCTTTTTGTCAAAGCACATACATTGCAAGAATCAAATGTTAGTATAAAAAGCATACCTTCACACCTTGTACAATCATCTCAATTATATTGATGCAATTCGGATCTTGATCTTCTAATTAAGTTTACCTTGCACTCAAAGCTATTAGAAAAATCAAACAATCTTAGCACCACTCGTCATTCTCAAGTGTGTGACTGTGATTTTTTATTTTTTCAATTTTGCTTTGTACAATTTATAGCTCAAACAAGTAGCATTCTATTATTAATTGAATCTTAAATTGGTTATTCAATTAATTAATTATTAAGAAATAATGTAACAATATATCAATCTTTCATTAATTGACTTTATTAATTAAATTTACATGTTAACCTCGTGATAAAAAATCAAACTGGAACAACTAGTTCAACCAGAAAACTAGTGAATTGGTCATGTGTTTGGTCCATTGAAAATAAGAAAATCGAAAAATAAAATCGGCAAAAATCAGTGGTTCACCAATTTGAAAGGCTCTTTAAAAAAAATCTTAAACGACGTCCCTGCTACCACGAGGTTCACTAGAGAAAAAAAAAAGCCAAGGATATGCTTCCTGCCACCATGAGGCCCGTCATTACCATGAGCTAGGTCCTCTACTACAATGGTCTCAAACAAAACCATGAACTTCGTCTATCATGGTGGCATGATATGCTTATGTGTGTCATGTCTTGGTAACCTCATTGGCCAGTGTTCATTGCACTTGGCTACATGCTCATGGAAGACGATGCTACTTGTTGGCAGCATTGTAATCACCTTTGGGTGGGTAGATATCTGTCTATTAGAGTGTCTCTAATAAAAAACTAATTGGCTAAGAGTAGCTAGGTCTAGTTTTTGGGGCTAGGCATGTTGTTGGATTTGGTGTGTGGTGAATCCCTATCTCAAGCATGTGTGTTAAATGGCGTATTATGGTATCGAGATTTGAGGTCATCCTATTCTTGTATTGTCTAATTGGTGCTAGAAATTTTTTGGGTTTGAGTTTTCTATGTTTTTCTTGCTTGTATGTCTCTAATTTAGTTCAGTGTGTGCTCTATGCGTAAGAGGACTTTTAGTAGGTAGGGGTAAACAATTGCTCTGCCAATTTAGGCATCCTCCTTAGTTCTGATTGGGTAACCTTCATCTTCCTCCTAAATGGCCCACGGTGGAGCTCTTTCAATTTTTAAGGCTCAATAATTTGTGAAGTTTTAGACATTGGGAAGAAAGCAAATACCATGTGCAAACCACATGGGTCTATTTTGGACATAATCTCCAAAATGCCCTCACGTGATGAGCACATGATTGGGCCTGACGCCATTTTAAGAACCACATGCCAATCACGTGCTTTATTTCCATCCAGATTTGGACTGGCATTATGATTTTGTAGTGAAGTGGACACTTAGGAAAGCTTGAAAACTAGTATGCACATTTTCAAATTTTATGGACCAAAGTGCACTTTAGGTAAAGTTGAAGGGTTTTTTGGACTTTTCCCTATAATTAATATCAAGTTAGAAAAACAATAATAAAATTGTAAAAGTAAAAAAATATATATTATAAATTTTGTTTGTGCTTCTCAATAAATGTCAACCTTCATCTTCTTGCAACAACATAATGGTTTGAAGCTCATGTATTAATAATTCTGCAACTTCAATGTGGCTATTGCAAAGTAACAATCTCTATATTATAACAACTACAATTTTTTATTTGTTGTAACTTTAACTTTACAATTTAAAATTTTAGTTTTCTAAAGAAACATAAAAATGGAGAATACAAAAACACATTATAATGTGAATTATGACATTAGTGTTTATTAACTTATAAAGAGTAATTTATTAATTTGGTTTGTTTTATTAGAGTTAAACAAAAGTCATTAACAAAAATGTTAAGTCTCTACTTTTAACTATAAATATGGTCTTACTAATCACCTGCTACTATCAACAAAGTTTTTCAATACCCAACGCTTAGATATAATCTCAAAAAGACGTGACAACATTCAACGTCTTGTGTCTAATGGTTGTCTTTATGGCAAGTGCTACTTTGCTAGTCAAAACAAGAGTTTCAGCCAAAGTTCTTGAGTCATCTGAGGGACTTACAGTTGAAAGTAATTATGTACCAAGGCCATTATCATCATATGAAAAATATTTGAGTGATTATGCAGCTAAGTTACATTCACATTCTAGCAGTCAAATCTTCTTTGGAACATTTTTTGGTAATGAAGGAATAAGTATAGATTGCTGCCTCAACCTTGTGTATGACTTGCATAAACCTTGCCATGGTAGCTTGACAAAAATACATTCTAATTTTAAGATCAACTGAGTTCAAGCAAAAAGAAACCTAGATTTTACAGAGGAATAATCAAATTTGGAATGATTGCAACTACCATTCATCCCACCTTCACAAAGCCAAAGTTTACGATTTTGTATATTTATTGTATTATGTTATTTGCATTACAAAATTAATGCACTTCATTTCTAGTTATTTAACAAGTTTTCTTTAAATTAATCTTTTATTGTGTTGGATTTCAACTATTTGCTTATTGATCTAAATAATATGTGTTAATCCAAGATTTTGTAACAAAATTATCTACCAGATAATAAGAATATCAAATAAGTTAGTATCAATGACTGATTTAGGCATATTAAGCATTCAAATAAATGAATCCATGATTGGATTTGTTTCCTTAGGTGAACTTCTTCATCTCTTAGTACCCTTATTACTTGTTCCACTATTTTTTTTTGTCTCCTTACTTATGGTCAAAGTTGGGAAGTGAGAACATAACACGTGAAGGAGCGTATCAGTTTAGGTGCCACCATCATATGATTGATTGAAATAAATTTTTAGTTCTTTAGTTTTAGTTTAAGTACCTAATTCCCCCCAAGTATCTGGATCATACATCTAATCACTTTTTTTTTTGTATAATACTTTTGGTTTCGTTTTCAGAACTAGAGTGCATTCTTATTTGGTCATTCAAATTTTAAAGTTCAAACACAACACCTGTTGGTTGTTAATTCTTCTATGCTCTAGGAGTATTACACTACTCTGATTAAATTGTGACACGTAGGACCTTAAAATCATACAGGAGGTTAGACTGAAATTTAAATATTTTTGAATTAGATCTGCACAGTTATAACATCTCTTAGAGTAATACTCCCTAAGTATTTTAGAATTTCTCATTGTTTAGGGGGGAAAACTTATGTGCATTATTGCGAAAATGCCATACCATGCATCATTTTATAAAAATTAAGTTCATCTTATTTGTTCAGAACTAGGAAGTCATAGACAATGATTATAGGTTCATGTGCTTCAAAGCTTGATTTGCTTTGACATGAAACTAATCTAATTGTTTAGAACGGGCTCAAGAGGGTCACCTAAAAGTGTTTTGGGTAGATTAGGTGCAGGGGGTTTCCTCTCTGGCATAACGGTAGCTAAGGTGGAGCAGAGGATGATGTACTTGTAAATGACACTCTGACTTTCAAGTTAGGTTGTGCACTAGGAGAGTAGTGTATATTGTCTAGAGAGTTACCTGACTGGCTAAGCCCAGTATTTATAGTGGAGTGGTACTAGTAGTTAAGCATGATAAGAGGAAAAATCCCATTTGAATTGAATATTAATGAGTGATTATGGTTGAGAGAACTATTCCCCAAATTGAGGGATTTGCTAAAGAGATTGGCTCCCAATCTATTGGAGCCGTTATTGCCATGGCTACTTGCATTCGGATCCGAGGCCTAGCTTCATGTTATCGAGTTACTCCTAGTTAGGCCTGATCCCATATCTCGGTCCATAACACTTGCCCCCAGCTCAGTGCTCTGATGTGACAGTTAAATATTAAGATATAAAGCTAAAGTCCAACAGGAGCAATAGTGTCCTTGGGCAAAGGGAACTACTGTGAGGCACGTAGATCAGGTTTCGCGATGCAGGGTTGGTGGCATAGGCTCATAATCTAATGTAGTAGGGTGTTTGTGCCGTCATCTGGTAATTGAAATGAAATGGCACGATGCCCCCAGGTTGTACAAAGTTGACATCTAAGGTGGGGTGATACATTGCGATTTGTTGCCCCTCAAGTCACAAGAGGATGTTGCTCGAGGCGAGGCTGTGGTCTGACATTTGCTTTAACTTAAAAATGGATTGTGGGCTGTGATCCCCCATGTTGTGGTTGCGTTGGGAACATGCAAGAACCGAGATCCGATTAGATTCGACGTCGATTCGTGCTCGACCTTTCATCTTTGGCCGAGATCCTTTCAATTGCTATGTCAGTTTTCTAAGGACACATGGCACTATTTGGTTCTCACGCTACTATCATTGCCATCATTTCAATTTCTTGGGGAATGCTGGAAATGCGCTTCAACAGTGGCAGTTAGGACACTGTCCCATCCCTATAAATAGGATTATGGGGTGGTTTTCTCCCACTTTCCTTTCTTGCCTTCATTTTCTTTGAAATCTCTAACAACTAGAGGTGATTTTTAGCTAGTTCAGTAGCAGTTGATAGCAACGTACATGGTGTTATTGGCAATTTTTCTTACATTTTTCCATTCCAAACCATTCTCACTTTTTCCCCAATCAAGTATTCCTCCTTCTCCTTTCCTTTCCTCCATTTTCCATCCTTTTACATTTCTTCCATCGTGAGGTTAGAGGAGGATGATAGAGATGAAGGGGAATAGTAGTTCCCTAAAAATCCCATCAGCACCGCCATCTCCTCAGCACAACGCACGGCAGAGATGCTCCCTTTAGTGTGAGATTAATGTCGGGGGGCCAGAGGTCGTTATATAGGAAATGATTCGAAAGGAGGAGGCCACTAGAGAAGCAACAAGACTTAGATCGGCTCATCCGCCTTTCAAACTCATCAGAAACTTAGAACAATATGGCGGTACTTCTAATTTTAACTTGAGTACGACCGCTCTAGGTGTTTCTAGGATATCAGATATAGAGAGACAAAAAGCAATAAGTTCCAATCCAAAAGAATACATTCTGTCGCGGAACATAAGTTTGTACCAATGGGTGCACTGCGATGTGTTAGGGACACCATCTAAGATTGAGACCATGGTGCAGGTGGCTCTAAAGCGGGAGTATATTTAGTTCATGGAGGATGGACTCCAAGATCACGAGTATGTAATCTGAGCTCTAACTAACTAAGAGAAGGTATGCTCAACCTAGATGGAGGGTGAGCATTTCATCTATGTGTACGAGGCAATGTTCACACGCATCGGGATCCGACTTCAATTCACCACCTTTCAAAAGAGGGTGCTTAACCATCTACAAATGGCTCCTACACAACTTCACCCCAACACGGGGTGAAAGTGGCAACAGCACGAGAATAGGGATTGAATCGTGCTTTCAATTTCTGAATAAATTCTGTAAACTAGACAACTTCTCAAGTTTTCTCAACTTGGATAAATTAGAGTATAGGTCAAAAGCTAAGTGGTTTAGAAATATTACTTCAAAAGAAACTGAATTTGAAACAATATTCTTTTAAAAACCTTAATTTACTTGAAATGAAAAATCAGTTTCTGTTATAAGAAGGACAAAATAAAGACCAGATTTAATTAACAAAAAACAAATAGATAAGGTTCAGAAGAGATCACTCAGAAGATTTATACTACTTCAACCAAACCACTAAGCCTACATCTAGTCCCAAGTCAGAAACCAGGATTTTGTATTACCACAAGTATTCTTTCTTCAACCTTAGCTTCTCCAAGCTATATTACAAGTAGTATTTGATCCATACTAGGCTTTTCAAGCTAGACCTAAATTTAGATTATTATCGGATCAGGTTACAAGATGAGGATATAAGTTTGGGTTTCTCTCAACACTTAAGGAATGGATTTAATCTATACAAAGTACAGATATTTTTTTCTCTTACACTCAAAGATGGATTTAAGAAATTATAAGCTTGAGAGAATAAGTTTCTTTTTCAAATAAGTGATCAGAAATAAATTATAGCAAAGAAACTTGTTCAGAAGCAAGATTTGAACAATCAAAAGTTTGATGAAAAGTTTGGAATTCAGGACTTCAAATCTTCAAGCTTCTTCAATTTATAAAGCTTCAAAAATTAACTATTTGAGTCTCTAACAATTATTGTTCATAGTCAAGTTATCGTTTTCTTGTCTTGAAGTAGTTAGTCAGCTTTTCCTTAATGATTTTTGTCCTTTTCTAGTGATAGTCAAAAATTTCAAACTTATGAGACTTTCTGACTTTGACTTTGCTATTTATAGACAAATGTTGTCTTCAGAACTCTTTCTCTTCTAAAAGATTTGATTCTTCTGATTCTTTTGATAGTTTTATCTTCTGATAATGTTAGCATCTAAACTTAGTCTTCTGATGCACTTTACTTCTAATTCTTTTCTTCTGATAAACTTGACTTTTAATGTTAGTCTTCTGCTGAACTAATCTTCTAAAGGTTGTCTTCTGAAGAACTTGTTCAAATTTTCATGTTGAGTTCTTTAAGTTCTTCTTCGAAAACATTAATTCTTCGTGAAACTTTAAACAAGTTAAGACTTCCTTAAGGTGGATTTTAAGAAAAATAGCAATGTTCACATTGAAAGTCTAGGAGTCTTCTCAACTATATCTTGACACACTTAGATGAAATATTATTAATAAAAAGATTCTAAATTTAAGTTTATTGATATTCAAAACTCAAAAAGTTCAAAAGCACTTCAGCAAGTTTTCATGTTTCCGAAAAGCTTTGAAGCTTACAATCTCCTCCTTTTTGATGATGACAAACTAGACTTAGACAATTTCAAGAAAAATAAGAATTCGAAGTGAAGATTTAGATCAAAGAATTAAAAGAGCAATCAATACAATCAAGCAATATATGAAATTTAAGAAGTCAGATATCAGAAGTATAAGAGTTAGGTTGGAAACTCATCAAAATAGTATTCATTCATATAATTTTTCACAATGTACAAAAGATATGAATGTAATAATGGCAAAAGAAATGTTAAAAAGTTCATGCTCATGCTCCTCATAAACTCATGCACTAAGTCTCAATATTTTTCTCCCCTTTTTAGCATAAGCAAAAAGATGGATTGAGAAAATATACCATCATAGAGTGCTTAGAAAGGATAAAGATCATAAGGATTTATCCATTTTCTAGGGGTCTTCTGGTAAGACAACATCTTCAAACTTCTGTACCCACCAATCTTCAAGCCGAGCAAACTTCTATACAAGGGTAGCAAGAGTAAATTTCACTTCAGCCATCCCAATCTGGACTTCTGTTCACATCAATCTGTTGGACTTTAACAGTTAAGACATTCATACTTTTTTTAACAATTTCAAACTTTTTTTCTTGCCAATAACCCAGATGTAGAGCAGAGTAGAGAGTGACAGTTCTGGAAGAGGGTGAGGCTTGAAGTTGGGTGACTCTTTTAGATACAACATATTTTTGAAGAAAGGTGTTATCTTCAATAACATTCTTTTCTTGATTTTATATACTTTTTCCTTCTGAGTTGAACTGGAGAACTTTAGTATGTTTAGCAAAAGTGGTGTGAGTTTTAGGAATAGGCTCAGTGGGTTGTGGTGTAGATTGATCGAAGAGGGGTTTACCCATGATAGGTGGAGTATGAGCTTCATCCTTGATTTTCTCTGAGGATGGAGTGATGGGATCAGAAGGCTTTTCTCTAGATGGACCTTCTTTTGTTTTCTCTTTATTAGAAGAGTTTGGTTCAAAGGTGGTTGGAGGAGTATCAGATCTATTCAGGATCTCATCAGTTTCAAAAATCAACTCAGCATTTGGAATAATACCTTGAGTGATTCTAATAATGGGGAAAGGATTCTCTTCAGAAGCTGGGCCATACAATCTTGTTAGCTCCCTAGTGACAGTTTTGATTATCTTGTCACTTTCTTCTAGAATAGAAAAGAGCTTAAAGTTACACACTCTCAAGCTGCCAGCTCATTTTTCTTCTTCCTTCTTCCTTCGGTCAGTTGCAATGTCAATTTTTGAAAATTCCTTAGCAACATTAACTTATTCTTCTTCTTATGGTTTCTCTTCTTCCTCAATTATTTCTTTTCCTTTCTCGCTTTTTCTTTTTCTTCTTCCTTCTTTTCTTTTTTTCTACTTCTTTTTCATCTTTTTGTTCTACTTTAGCCTTATTCTTTTCTTATTCTTCTTTTGATTCTTTAGTCCTTTCGTAGGTTCTCTTCTTCTTCTTCTTCTTTTGATTCTTGATCCTTTCTGTCGATTTTCTATCAGAAACATAAATTATTTGTTTCTCTATGACATTTTCTTCCTTTTCTGGTTTAGCTTCCTTTCCTTTTTCTAACTCTTCTACAACTTCAATTTTGATTTATTTTTCCTCCTTCTATTCTTCCTTCTTTTTAAAGTAGAAGGCTTTAGAGCAATAACCTTCTACTTAGCAGTAGCAACCATAGCTTCTTTCTACTTTTTTTCATTCTTCTTCCTTCTTCCTTCTTCTCTCGAGTGGATCAACAACTAACTTGATGACTTCTTCCTTTTGCTTTCCCTCTATCTTTTATTTCTTTTGGGGATTCACCTTAATCCCCATGCGCGATCAGAGTTTCATGGATGTACTCTAGCCCAGTATCCAAAGTCTTTTCTCCTTCAAGACCAACTCCAAAGTGTTGGAACACTTTTATCAAAAATATACCCTAAAGCAATCTAGTTGTTTTCGTGGCTGGCAGTGTAGCCATCACAAAATAAAGAATAAGGCGATGGAGGTTCAACAACTTCTTCTCGTTTAGATGGTGTAGCACCTTCAAATTAGCTTCTGAAACAATGTTGAGACTTCCAGCCCTTGGAAGCACAATGTGCTTAATGAGAGAGTACAGGAATCTTGAAGTTTGATTTAGCTTTTTCAAAACAATAGTTTTCTCATTAGGATTTAGAAGAATGGATGCCTAGATGTCTTGATTGCTAGCTCCATAGTTTTCCCATCATTTATTTTGAATGTAGATTGATTTTCCCTTATTCTTTACTTTTATGATCTTTGTAAGAACTTCTTTGTTAAGAATAATGTCAACTCCCTTGACATTGCTTCTGATATCCAAAGAATCATCACTAATGACAATAACAACATAGAAAGCTCATACCAATCTTGGATAAACGAATTCTCTAATCTTTAGAAACTTCCTTTAGTGCTGGAAGTTTATAATGTCCCTTTCTCTAAATTTGGTATCAAATTTAGATTAGATGGTAGGAATCAGAGAAGAGTGGAGTAGTGGGTTCGAGTGATGAGTCTTCGGATTCAATGTCCATTTTGGGTTTCTTTGGTGGAGGAGTTGATTATGATCTAAAGTTTTTTCTCTTTTCAGGTAGAGCATTGATCAAACGTCCTAATTTCTTCATGGTTGATTGAAAGTTTGGTGGTTTATGACGATTTAAGGGTGTTTATTTGAGAGTTTTGTGAGAAGAGAGATGAAGTTTCATTTGAGAAAGGGTGAAATAGTGATTCAAGTTCACTATTTGGGGGTTTAAAAAGAGGTTGAAAAATTATCTGTAGAGGAGAAAGATTAGTGCCTAAAGAGTCTTGTCACAATTACTAAGCTATAATGGCTATATTACTATTAGATGGCTGAGTCAGTAACAGTAAGTTTTCCTTGTTTTTCTCAATAAACTTGATACCTGATTTCTAATGGTAACTTCTAATTGATCATTTAAGATAAATTCTGAATAACTCTTTTGAGAGTAGCTTCTGAACATAACTTTTGATAATTTTCAAAGTGACAATTTGCTTCTGATTTTTCACCTTTCTAAGCAAGATTCTCTCAGACAGAGACTTGTGCAATATGCAATATGCTCATATGCAAACCATGTTAAGATAATTTCTGATTAAGCAGAACTTATCTTCTAAAAGTAGTTTAGTAAAGATATCGGCTCATTGTTCTTCAGTATTGACAAACTTAAGTTCAAAGTTACCTTTCTGAACACGATATCTAATGAAATGATGTCTACTGTCTATATGATTTGACTTAGAATGTTGAATGGGATTCTTAGCCAAATTTATAGCAGAAGTATTATCACAAAATATAGGAATTTTAGTGTACCGAAGGTTGTAGTCTTCTAATTAATGCTTTATCCATAGAAGTTGAGAGCAACAACTTAAAGCAGAGACATATTTAGCTTCAATAGTTGATAAGGATATTGGATGTTGCTTTATTCTTGACTAGGTGATTAAATTTTTTCCAAGAAGGCTATAGCATCCACCGGTGCTTTTTCTTTCAACACAATCTCTAGCAAAGCCAGCATCACAATAGCCTATGAGATTAAGATTTGTACCTTTCTCATACCAAAGACCAAGATTAGATGTTCCAATTAAATATTGATAACTCCATAAAATATAGTTATTTGTGCCCTATATTTGTGCTTTATAGATTGTTTAGTCCTTGTTGTTAGGCATGAATGGAAGACTTTAGCCTCATATTCATTTAATTTTATGTTGATGTCTTCCTTTATGATTCTAAGAAAATATTTTTGATTCTTTAATGGATTAAGTAAATGTGCACTTGTAATTGAGTGGGTGAGTTCTCAATTGTAGGATGGGCCCAAAATAGATAAATTGAAGCAAGTCAAGGCCCAACATTGGAAGAGAAAACCCAAGAAGCATTCCAGCAGCCTATGCTGTGGTGCAGGGTGTGTCACGCCGCGACGTGGAGTGCCAAAACTGCATCACTCTGAAAACTTGAGGATAACGCGTTGCCGCGCATAGGTCTTTACACTATGGCACATGGCCACTAACTGCGCCTATAAATATTGTTTCATTAGATATTTTGAAAGGAGATCTTTGAGAAGTGAAGAAAATGCAGCTAGGGTTCAGATTTCATCATTTTGAGAGTATAAAAGGGAGTTGAAGTGGAAGTCATCATTCTTCAAGGAGAATCAAGCAACCAAGGATTACAATCATAGTGTTTTTCTTCTTTATTCTCTCTTATTTTAGGTCATGGACATGAATATTGTGGCTGGATTTTCGTGTTCCATGGCTAGCTAAGCTGTTTTTAGGGATTCCTTTGGATGCTTCTATGTAAATTGGTGATTTTGTAACCTTTTGAGTTAATTATGATAATTGGTTTTGTTCATCCAGGTTTCTCTTAATGTTCTTGAATGTTTAGCCATTATTTAATGTGTTTTGATTAAATTTATAGAACTAGACATAAGTATTTAGGTTTTAGATAATGGATATGGTTGATGCATGTTTAATTTTATTCTAATGGAAGAATGAGTTAATTAGCTAATGAGATAGAAATATACCCCTTAGTCATGCATAGCAATTGTCTAAGAATCAATCTTAATGAGTGGAGTTTGCTCTATTTCTCATGGACACATAGTGAACTAGGCAAATGACATAGTTAATTGACCTAGACATAGGCTTTTAGCTAATGTAGTTTCTTTTGCTAACAAAACCTTTCATGCATGTTACTTACAAGGGTTGCATATTGCCAAGTGAAGTAGTAAGTGAAGAAGGACTCCTATACTCTAATCATTATCTCTTATTCTTAATTTGATGCCTTTTAGTCTTAAGAACCATAATCAATTCACACCACTTTTCCCTTTTTGAATGTGCTTGAATAGAGATAATTAAGTTATTAGTTAATATTTGGAATTGAAATTAGTCATTATCCTTGTGGAAACGAACTTTACTTATCATTTTATTACTTGTGTGACCCGCGCACTTGTGGTTAAAAAAAAAAAGGGACAAACAAATATCTAAAGATTCTTTTAACATCTTGTAAATGAGATTATTTAGGATTTGCTTAGAATCTAACATATATTCCAACACTCAATTCAATGTCTGGTCTACTAGCAGTTAGGTATAGAAGAAAGCCTATCATACCTCTGTCTAGTTTTTCACTAATAGCTTTACCTTTCTCATTTGAATTCGAAACTTGAGAAGGATGTATAGGTATGTTTATCTTCTTTGCTGAATCCATTTTGAATCTTTTGAGAAGATCCTTAGTATATTTTTCATGATGGATGAGGACTCCATTCTTTTGTTGCTTGATTTGCAACCCTAAGAAGAATTGAACTTCTTCCATTATGCTTATTTCAAATTCTCCTTACATAAGTTCAAAAAATTCCTTGCACAAAAGTTCATTAGTAGATCTAAAAACAATATCATCCACATAAATCTGAACAAGTAGGAAATCAATTTTTTGATGCTTTGTAAACAGAGTTGTATTAATTTTTCCTCTTTCAAAACCATTTTTTAAGAAGAAAAGAGTTGATTCTCTTATACCAAGTTCAAGGAGCTTACTTCAAACCATATAAGGCTTTTGAGAGTTTAAAAACATGATTAAGATATTTTTCATGTTCAAAACTAGAAGGTTGTTTTACATAAACTTCTTCGGAAAAGTAACCGTTTAGAAAAGTTGATGTAACATCCATTTGATACAAGATGAAACCTTTGTGAGCAGAACAAGCAAGTAAGATTCTGATAACTTTAAGTCTAGCAACAGGAGCAAAAGTTTCATCAAAGTCAATATCTTTCTGCTGATTGTAACCCCAAGCTACCAACCTTGCTTTGTTTCTAATTAGAATTCCTAATTTATCTAGTTTGTTTCTGAATACCCAGTAAGTTCCAATGATTGTATGTTCTTCAGGTTCAGGAACCAACATCCAAACTTTGTTTCTTTTGAACTGGTTTGGTTCTTCTTGCATGGCTTCTATCTAGGTTTTATCTTGAAATGCCTCATCTAGTTCTTTTAGTTCAATTTGAGATATGAGATCTATGTTCACATTGTTTCTGAATGAAGATCTAGTTCTCATACCTTGATAAGTTTCTCCAATGATTAGATCTTTTGGATGAGATGTGAGATGTCTCCATTCTTTTGGTATCTAAGTCTAACTTCTAATGTTGTTTCTAGAAGGAGTCTTTGCGTACCTTTTAGTCAAACTTACCAAGTTGATCTTTGTTGTTCAAGATAAATCATTCAAACCCAAAAGTATGAAAGTAAGATATGTTGGCTTTCCTATCCTTCCTCAATTCATATAGAGTTTTCTTGATTATTAGCCTTATGAAAACTTAGTTCTGAATGTAACAAGAGGTTTTTATTACTTCTGGCCAAAAATAATTTAGTAAACCACTATCACAATTACCATTTCTTGCAAGGGTTTATTTATTCTCTCTACAACACCATTTTGTTGAGGTGTTCTAGGAAAAGAGAAATTATGAGAAATTCCATTTTCATCACAAAATTATATAAAAGCTTGATTTTCAAACTCTCCTCCATGATTGCTTCTGAAGGCAGCTATGTAAAAACCTTTCTTATTTTGTATTTTCTAGTAAAAGATCTTAAAGGCCTCACAAGATTCATCCTTGTGACTTATGTATAATACCCATGTGAATTTAGAGAAGTCATCCACAATGACAAAGCCATATCTTTTATCACCCAAGCTCGTGGTTCTAGTTGGTCCAAACAAATCAACATGTAAGAGTTCAAGTGGTCTTGTGGTTGAAATAACATTTTTTGCTTGAAAAGAAGCTCTAGTCTATTTTCCTCTTTGGCAAGCTTCATAAACTAAATCTTTTTCAAATTTGATCTTAGGCAAGCCCTTGACCAAATTATTTTTAGAAAGTTTTGAAATATTTTTCATGTTGACATGACTAAGCTTTTGATGCCTCAACCACTTCTCATCTTTAAAAGATGCTAAACAGTTTACATTTTGATTTGAGTGGTCATCTAGATATATAATATATATTATAGTACCTTTTAGCAATAAGAATAAGTTTATCAAACTTCAGATCCTTCATTATAATTGAGAAGGTTTATACATAACTTTGTAGCCTTTGTCACAAAACTGACTGATGCCTAGAAGGTTATGTTTCAACCCTTTAACCAGAAGTGCATCATTGATCAAGAGAGAGGATTCCTTACTAACATTACCTATGCCAATGACTTTAGATTGAGAGTTGTCTGTGAAGATGACTAATCCTCTATCCTTTTCTCTAAGAGTTAAGAGCATGGATCGGTCTCCTGTCATGTGCCTTGAATAACCATTGTCCAAATACCATTTCAGTCACTTCTAAACAGTTCTCTGACACGCCTACAAGCACAGTTTTCTTTTGTTTAGGCACCTAGATTTTCTTGGGCCCTCTAGGGTTAGTTTTCTTCTTTTCTATAGTTTTTCTTTTTCTTTTATATTTTAGAAAATAGATATCATAAGTATGATCAAGTCTGTTATAGAAGGAACACTTTTTCTTATCAAAAGACTTGACAAACAAATTTTTGTATAGCTTCTAAGATTTGAACTCATTATAACCCAAATCAGTATTGTTAAAAGCACATCTTTGACTTCCCAGCATCATATCTAAGTTCTTTTTTCCATTTACAAACTTAACTAGGTCATCAGAAAGTTCTTTTACTTTCTCTTTCAAAGTATTAACCTCAGAAATTGGTATGTGAGATGATTTTTTAGAAGTGTTCTCATTGTTGAGTTTCATACAAGTCTTAATATGACCTTTTTCTTCTATTAACTTATCATTCTCATGCCTCAATTTATCATTCTCAAGTTTTAAAAAATCAAAATCTTTGATAATTTTAGAAAAATTTTCTTGAGAGAGGAATGCTTTGATAAGATGAGTTTGGAGTCACATAGAAGTTCATCGAAAGCATCTTACAACTCATCATAAAGCATAAAGGGTTCAGAATTTGATACCTCTTCCTCAATATTACTACTTTCCATCATACAAAAGTTTGTAGTTTTGTCTTCTTTTGTTTCAACATCTGTCTTCTTTTGTTTCAACATCTTATGAGTCATCATCTAGATATTCCCATGTAGCCATCATAGCTTCCTTCTTTCTAAACTTTTTGGGTGCCTTCTTTAGCAGTGGATACTCAGTTCTGATGTGTCCAGGCTTCTTGCATTCATAATAGATGATTTGATTTCTGTTAGGATTACTTGAGTCTCCTTTCTAATCCTTCTTCTGAGAGAGTCCTTTCTTGTTTCTTGCTCTTCTTTTCTACATCGGAGCCATTTTGTGAGAGACCATTACTATTTCATCATCTTCATATTCTAAGTCAGATTCCTTATCTTCATCTTCTTCATAATCTTCTAAAACTTTAAGAGCTGAGTTTTGAGAGGTATTCTTCTAACTAACTTTAAGAGCAATAAGCTTGCCCTTTCTCTCGATACTTTTATTAGCATAAGCTAATTCTTGTTCATGTGTTTTTAGGGAACCCATCAGCTCATCAAGACTCAAGGTGTTCAAATCCTTGGCCTTTTGAATAGCTGTTAAGTCTCCATACCTTGCGTAAACTTCTCAAAACTTTTCTGACCACCTACTAATTTGAGTAAATTATTCTAAAAGCTCGAAGTTGGTTAATGATATGTAGGTATCTTGTGAACATATCATCAATTATCTCATATTCAAGCATTTTGAATAGCTCGTATTAGTGAACAAGCATATTGATTTTAGTTTCTTTCAGTTGATTTGTGCCTTCATGCAACATTTCAAGTCTATCCCATATTTTGTTAGCAGTGTCACAAAAGATAATCTTATCATATTCACTCTTGCTGAGTGCACATGTAAGAAAATATTTTGCTTTTGATTTCATCTGAACTCTATTTCTTTCAGTTTTTTTCCATTGTTCTCTTAGTGTAAAAAGAATTGTTCCATCTTCTAAAGAACAAGTTGGAGTGAAAAGACCATTCTCTAGAACATCCCATAAATCAAAATGGGTGGCTCATTCTATCTCTCCAATAATGGTAGTCTTCTCTAGTAAAAGCAGGAGGACAGTTAATGGATTGTCCTTCAGCAAAGTAGATATTCTAATTTGCCATATTTCCTTTAGGATCTTTCCTCTATGCTTGTTAAGGCGCTCAACCCCAGAGGCTGAGCTTTGGTACCCAGTGTTGAGAAAATCAGATTGGACTAGCCAGTTCAACCAAAAACCAGTGAACTAGTCACAAGTCCAGTTCAATTAACCCATAGAACTAACCTTTGAGAGAACTGGTCAAGAACCAGTCAAACTAGTCAAAAACTGGTAAAATCGATAATAAACTGGTTTGGACCAATTTTATTAAAAAAAATTAAACTCATTTTTTACTTCTCAACACATTTTTAACTTATTCAAAAATAATTTTTTAGCCAAATAGAGATCCAATTCTAAGCTACAAAGGCCCACATATAAGGCTCAAGAAAAGCATAAGAAGATTTGCCTTCCTCTTGGCTTTTATATAAGTTGTATACTTGAATGTTCTACTCACTACTCTATATGGGATTTGTAAGTGTGACATCCTTTTATCTGTAATATATGTTATATGTTTGGATGCATCCCTTATTATACAATGTGGGACTTTAAAGAATAAAATAACATAATATAGGATATTAGTATGCTAGTTTATTACTTAATATATTATATAATGTTAAATATATATATAATTATTACTAGTTTGACCACAATTCAACCACAGTTGAACCAATGAACCGTAAACCAATGTCTTCACTAGTTTAATGACAATCCGGTTTCAAAAACATCATTGATACTAATTGAAAGTGGCAACGACACAAGAAATAGGGTTGAATCGTGCTTTCGATTTCTGAACATATTATGTAAACTAGACAACTTCTCAAGTTTTATTAACTTGAATAAATTAGAGTATATGTCAGAAGCTAAGTGGTTCATAAATATTACTTTAAAAGAAACTGAATTTGAAACAAGATTCCTTTAAAAAACTTAATTTACTTGAAGTGAAAGATCAATTTCTGTTACAAGAAGGACAAAATAAATATAAGATTTAATGAATAGAAAACAAAGAGATAAGGTTCAGTAGACAAAGAGATAAGGACAAACCACATGCCTACGTCCAGTCCCTAGTCAGAAACCAAGATTTTGTATCACCACAAGTATTCTTTCTTCAACCCTAACTTCTCTAAGCTATATTACAAGTAGAATGTGATCCACACTAGCCTCTTCAAGCTAGACTTAAACTCATATCATTATCGGATCAGGTTACAAGATGAGGATATAAGTTTAGGTTTCTCTCATTACTTAAGGAGTGGATTTAATTTATACAAAGTAGAAAGATTTTTCTTACACTCAAAGAGTATATCTAAGCAATTACAAGCTTTAAACAATAAGTTTCTCTTTTGAACAAGTGATCAGAAGCAAATTGTACAAAAAAAAAACTTGTTCAGAAGCAATATTTGAACGATCCTAAGTCGTTTCAGACTCCAACAGTTACTATGCATAGTCAGGTTATTGTTGTCCTATAGCAGTTAAACAGTTTTTCCTTAATGGTTTGTGTTCTTTTCCAGTGATATTCAAAAGTTTCAAACTGCTGAGACTTTTTGACTTTGACTTTGCTATTTATGGACAAACTTTGTTTTTTGAACACATATTCTTCTGAAAGATTTGATTCTTCTGATACTTGATGCTTTTGATATTATTGTCTTCTAATGATGTTAGCTTCTTAACTTAGTCTTCTGATGCACTTTACGTAATGCCCTAATACTGATATCTCGATATATAAAATATACACAAAGATAAACAACACTAACAACGTAACTTACTACGTAATAACATATAAATATATATCCATAATCACCAAAGTAGTCATTATAGAGAGCCTTCTGAAAAGCAGAAACATGCATACTTATATATACAACATTAGCCTCAAAGGGCATATTGTGATACATTATAGTTTTTACCTTACAAAAGATGTATAAATAAATACAAACATTGTACTAGAAACAATAAAAACTAAAACTACTCTAGTCTTTCGATTTCTTTTTCTTCTTTCCCTTAGCGGGGTCTTGACCTGGATTTTTCATGGAATAGCAAACTGGGTGAGAATTAAGAATTCTCAGTACAGGTATCCCACAACTAATCATAGATAACATGATAAACATAATCTTAACACATGTTAAGGAAGATGTGTTTAAAACTTTACAAGATTTAACTTTAATAACTAAAGAAACCAAGTTAACTTACATACATATATACATACTTACATACATACATACATACATACATACATATATATACATAATACATACATATACATATACATACATACATACATACATACTTACATACACTTACATACATACATATATACATACATACATACTTACATACATACATACATACTTACATACTTACATACTTACTTACTTACTTACTTACTTACTTATGCGGATTAAAAGTTGTAAACCCAAGTGCAGGTTGTTTCAAGTAATAAATTCTTGGGAGTCTGAGGTTGATCCACAGGGAATTGATGAAGACATTTTTTTTTTACGTAAAGTAAATATTTTGTCACAATAATAAAAGTGATAAAACTTAGTCACAAATAAAAAGCACTTACCTGAGTTAAGAGATCCACTCTTGATAAATAAATTAAAGATAAGATTAATTCTTTTTATAACTCAATTAGAATCCACACATAATGGAGGTTCCAATTGAAAAATACAACATTCAAAGTTCATTTAAGATTATATACGTAATTATATTATGAACCTTTAATCATCTATTAATACCACCACTCATAAATAGGATCAAGCATTCATTGTGCCAAAATTTTGTCTACAATAAATCAAGATCTCCACTTTACAAATAGGGTTTCTAAATTGATCGAAAACAAAATACAATACATATAAGGACCACTTGATAATATATCTATTAAGTACAAAAAAAAGATTAATCTAACCTTATTTCATTACCAAGAGCTTCACTCTTTCACCAAAGTAAAATGAAAATTAGTTACTCATAGACAAGAAGAAAGAAAGAGAAAAGAAGAAGAAGAAGAAGAAGAAGAAGAAGAAGAACAAAACTTCAATTTAAAACAAAAGAAAATTAAAAGATAAACAAATAACATAATAGCATGATCTTGGTCTCTAAGACCAAGACCCTTAAATGATTAGCCAAGGCTCCCTTTTATAGAGGGTTAAGGATACAAAATGACAAGGGGGTTGATTCATGAGTGAGTGGATGAGTGAAAAATGAGTAGAAAATGCCAAATGATTTTTGATGAGTGGAAAATTATAAAAATTCTTTGTCTCTGAAATTATTCAGTTCTGAAGTCATTGAATGCATCAAAATATTGAAATGTGGTCTTCATGAAAGTTGTAGGGTTTTATCTTAGATTTCAAATGTCGCTAGAATCAAATCAAAAGACCACTTACAGCCTGAGATATGACCCAATTACAACACAGTGTTCAGGCCTGGTTACAGCTCCTCTATTCTGACTTCCAAGCCCAATATGACCTCCAAGGAGTTCGAATTGAGTCTTGTGTTCTCATAAAATTGTAGATATGGGTCTTAACTTATAGATGCCAAAAATTTAGCCTAATTCAGATCTTATAGCTCGAGTTATGCTTTGATTACTGCACACTGTTCATGTTCCAATCACAAAACCTGTATTCTGAATTCCAAGCCTAATTAGTTCTACTAGATGTCCGACTTTGACCTAGAGCTCTTCATAAAAGTTGTAGAGCTCTCTCTTATCTTTCTAACAATGTAACATACATAATTGTTAGACATCTAAAACTCAAGATATGACCGAAATATAGAAACAGTGTAAGACGTAAATCATGCTGAAAAAATCAATTAAGTCCAATTTGAGTCCAAACTTACAAAACATAATCAAACTCAATCAATTAAGTACATGGAGAGTGTAAATGACTAAAAATGAGGGCTTATTAATGTATCAAATATGTGATTATCAAATTCTCCCACACTTAGCTTTTTGCACTCTTAGGCAAAACACACAAGACCAAAACTAGGAAAAAATGACACAGACGCAAAGGCTAAACACTCTAAAAGACTCAATTTCTAATAATATTTAAGAATGAAGAGCAACCATAGATTCAATGGATCAAAACATTTATGAGGTAACGTTTCTTCACATATCAAACCAACAAGCAAGGAAACTTCAATTGAAAAGCATAAGTCAAGAATGATAGATCTTCACAAGATTCATTCTCATTCCCTCAAGTGTTTAAAAGGTAGGTATTTCACTCAATTCAACCCATGAAAATTGCACTACCATAAGCTTGCTTATCTTCTACTTCTCCACTACTCAGAACACATGCACACACAAATCATGATGACTTTAATTAAGGTTGTAATGGGGTCAAGGTAAAGGAGAAGGTAATATGGATATGTGATGTGTGTGAAACAACATCATATTATGTTCTTGTTTTGTATGCATTTTTAGGCATTTTATGCATTTTAGTTTCTCTTTTTATTTATTTTTTATTTAGTTCGGATAACTGCGGTGTTTGTGGTGTTGTTGTGCAGGATTGGTGCTCAATTGACCTTGAAATGAATGGAAAGCTTGCATGATTGAAGTTGGAGCTTTACGGATAGCAAACAGGTTCAAAAAGCTCACTCCAGAGAGATCCACGGCCTGCCTATGGAATTTTCCATGGCCACGGATCGAGCAGCAACTTGAAAAGCAAAAGAGAAACTCCAGAGAGTTCCATAGCAAGGCCATGGAATGATCCACGGTCGTGGAATTCAAGCTAAAGCAAAAGTGTCCTGTGGTAGAGAGATCCACGGCTAGCACGTGGAATGATCCACGGCCGTGGATCACAGTATGCATCAGTTTTTAAGTTTTATTTTTTATTTATTTTGGGGCTTTTTAGCCAATTAAAACCCTAAGAGTATAAATAGATGTTCTGAATACAGTTTTTGGGTTCCAATTTGGTTTGAAGGAAGCACACTTGGAGGCTCTTGATCTTTATCTTTCTTCGCTCTTCTCTCTTGGATTATGGGTTTGGATGTTCTTGAGTATGTTTTCTTGTTTCTTCTTCTCCATGTTTGAATAGTTTCCTTTGTTTCTAAGATTGGGCAATGCCTTTTGATACATTGATGATGATTAATTGACTTTATTTATCCCTTTTATTAATATTGAATGTTCTTTGATTCAATCCTTATTGCGCTTATTCATGTGAATTTACTGGTCACATATTTGCATCTCATAGATATCTAGGGACGTACTGAGAGGTGAACCTAGGTGTTGGAATCATAAGAATTGAACTTAAGGTCTAAATCATGAGAGTAGGTTTAGCCTTTCAAGGATTTAATGAATTACCATAAAGCGTAATGAGTTTAATTTAAATTCAATTACCACGAGAGTAGGAATTAATTTAATTGGGCACGGTTCTTGTCTCTTGAGAAAGAACATTAACTAATTTAGGGTAATTCACCTTTAATTGAATTTCAATTTTAATAAAAGGGTTGTCAATTAGGATTTGTCTTGTATCATTGTGGTTACCTCCAATCCTAGAAGCTTTCTTAAATCTAAAAACCCTTTCTTAACAACTTACTATTTTTGTTCTCAATTTTGCACTCTAATATTATTTATTTAATTGCTTGGTTATTACATTCTTATCTCTCAATAATTTTATCCCATTTGTTTAATTTAATTGAATTAATTAATTAATTAGTATTTATAGACACAGTCCTTGTGGATTCGATCTTTCATTACTTGACGACGAAACCGTACACTTGCGGATTTTATACACCAAGTTTTTGGTGCCATTGCGGGGGACTGTGTTTTTTTTTAATATTAGTTTAATTTTTAATTTAATTATTTAAAAAAAATTTATCATATTCTTATGTTCTTGTTTTCTCTTTGACTCTCTGCAGGTAATTTCTCTTTGTTTATGCAAAATACTAGACGTTCCGGGACTTTTATTAAAGCAGATCCTGAAATTGAAAGAACTCTTCGTAGAAGGAGAAGACAACAAAGACAAAGAGTAAGAGAAATACTTGAACTAACACTTGTCATGGCTGAAGCTGAGGATAATAGACCTCTAAAAGAGTATGCAGCCCCTAATACTCAGGGTTTGCGATCTGGAATTGCTCGGCCAGACATTGAAGTTAGGCACTTCACCATACCTTTTGCTTTACTTTCTATGATAAGGTAGAACCAATTTGGAGGATTGCCATCAGAGGATCCGAATGATCATGTGGATATGTTCTTGGAGTTTTGTGAGACCCTCAAGATTGAAGGCGCCTCTGTTGATGCTATTCGTCTCTGCCTGTTTCCATTATCATTGAGAGATAGAGCTAGAGCTTAGTTGAAGTCTATTTCCCCTGAGATGATAACTACTTGGGACTAATTGGAGCAAGCTTTCTTGGACAAATTCTTTCCACCTTCCAAGACTGCTCATCTAAGGACCCAAATCACCAGCTTCATTCAGAAAGATGGAGAGTCATTTTCAAAAGCTTGGGATAGATATAAGGCTTTACTGGAAGTCTGTCTACACCATGGGTTAGAAAAATGGTTGATCATCCATACCTTCTATAATGGGCTAGAATATTCTTCAAAGGTGTCTCTTGACTTCGCAGCTAGTGGAGCTTTGATGAATAGAAGGCTAACAGAAGCTTATGAGATCAATGAGAATGTTGCTACAAATCATCACCAATGGGCAAATGAAAGAGGTCATAACCCGAGAAAACCCTCGGCAGGTAAGTTTGAGGTAGACGATGTTGATTTAATTATATCAAAATTTGATTCTTTGAATAAACATTTTGACATACTTGAAAAAGCTCATGTTAATGCTATAGGTGCTTCTAACAATTTTTGTGAGATTTGTGGAGTATAGGGACACATAGGTGTCGAATGCCAAGTTGGAATTGGCTCCTCACAAGGTGCACCGGTGGAGCAAGCGGAATCATGCCACAATTTTCATGACTTCAACCAAAAGGGGAGGAATGATCCGTATTCTCAAACTTACAACACTGGTTGGAGATCACATCCTAATTTCTCCTATCAAAATAGTCAGTACCAACCTGGGCAAGGTAATGTTAAACCCTCTTCTGGACTCCAATAGATACAAAAATTTAGACTTGAATCTCTTCTTGAGAATTTTATTGAGAGTCAATCTAAACAGATTGAGGAGTTTAGGTAACATGGGCAGGTTGTGACTGAAGCCATTAAAGAGTTGTCAGCTAAGGTTGACAATTTGGTTATTCATAATAAGATGTTGGAAACTCAGATTGTCCAATAAGCAAGTGCTTCACATAGGCAACAGGGTAAGTTTCCTGGTCAACCTGAAATAAATCCAGGTAATGAACACTATAAAGCTGTGAGTTTGAGAAGTGGAAAGAAATTAGAGGATCCCAAGGGTAAAGGGGAGTGATAAAGATAAGAGGAATGAGGAAAAAGAGACTAAGACACAACCCTTAGAAAAGGAGGAAACTAATGAGAAGGTGTCTAAGTATGTACCCCCTGAACCATACCAACCCCAATGCCCTTCCCTCAAAGATTGGCTAAAACAAAGCTAGATAGGTAATTTGGGAAGTTCCTAGAGGTCCTTAAGAAATTGTACATTAATGTACCCTTTACTGAGGCGTTAAAACAAATGCCTACCTATGTCAAATTTCTTAAGGACATTTTATCTAATAAGAGAAAGCTAGAGGATTATGAGACAGTAGCTTTAACTGAGGAGTGTAGTGCTTTAATTCAAAATAAATTACCTCCTAAGCTTAAAGATCCAGGTAGCTTCTTTATTCCTTGTTTGATTGGTAACATAAATTTTGATAAAGCTCTGTGTGATTTGGGGGCTAGTGTTAGTCTTATGCCCTTTTCTGTGTGTAAGAAGTTGGAGGTGGGTGAACTAAAACCTACAACTATCTCCCTTCAATTAGCGGATCGGTCTATCAAGTACCCCATAGGCACCTTGGAAGATGCTCCTATTAAGGTTGGTAAGTTTTATATGCCAATGGATTTTGTTGTACTTGACATGGAAGCCGACGCTAAAATGTCGATCATACTTGGGCATCCATTTCTTGCCACTGGAAGGGCGATCATTGATGTCCACGAAGGGAAATTGACTTTGCGATTGAATGATGAGGAAGTAGTTTTTGATGTTTTTAAATCTAAAAATAATTCTAATTCTTTAAATTCATATAATCGCATAGATGCTACTAAATTTGTGGATAGTATTGTGCTTTCAGGTGTGCAGGAATCAGTGGCTGATGCTATGCTAGAAAAGACCTTGCCAAAGGGTACCACAAAATTTGAGAAGTCCAAGCCCTGCAAGAAAGGACCTAAGAAGCAGAATGATAAGTGTGTCGAGAAGCGTGAATTTAAACTCGGGGATAAAGTTCTTGTCAATAAATAACTAGTAAGTCGCGAAATTGTCGGGACCATATAAGACAGTTTTATCCTACGGTGTACTTGAGGTGAAGAAAAAGGTCATAAGCCTTTCAGATAAATAGAGAGAAACATTTTGAAAGTGGGGTCGAGCACTACTCCATTGACATCACACGAGCACAAAAACACCAAAGTCGAGCTAATGACTTCAAACAAGCGCTTCTTGCAACCCAAGCTTCTTTGTTTTTTATTTTCTTTTTATTTCTTCTTTTTCTTTTGACTTTGTGTGTTGGATTCTGGTTTGATCTTTATCTCATGGATCTTGTTTAGGTTTAACCACTTTTTGAGCTCAAATTAGTAGGAGAGTGAAGTCGAAAGTTCCACACCCAGCCCATGAAAATTTCCATGGCCATGGATTGAACACTAGAAGATTTTTCACCACCGCAGTGAGTCTTTTTCTTTTATCCCTTCTCTTGTTATAGATTTTTACATTAGGGACAATGCAAGTTCTAAGCTTGGGGGTATTTTCATTTTTATTTTCATTTTAGATCATTAATTTCATGCATTCTCATATCTCATTTTGCATTGCATTTTCACACCATTATATCTCTCGACTTTTTGGTTGAACTTTGTGCCCCTCTCTTTTGAGGATTTTGATATGGTATTGATTTGGAACTCAACTTGTTGATTCTTGTGGTAGGCAACAAGTATTGTTTTAATTGATAATGGAGGGTGACTTCTTGATAGTTGATAATTAGCATATGTTCTCTGAATTTATGCCTTTCATTGATTTTTGACCTCTAAATGTGAGTTTTGAGCCTATATGGGATTTATGCACTATATGATTTTTGCTCCCATTCTTTGTGTTGAGTGATAATTTTTCATTGATTTTGTGCTCTAGAACTTGATTTTAAACCATTTTGAGGCAAAAAATTTTATTTGCATGCTTGAATGTGATTAAGGCATCTTAGGTATTTTTCTGACCTTCTAAAATAATTGTCACACTTTCATCCACTAGTTACCCATTTTGAGCTTATTGCATAATTATTTTTCTTGATGCCTATGATGATATATTATTGGTAATCATTTAGAATATTAAATGGAGCAAATTAGGTTTGAAAGTTGTGTAAAGTTGTGTTAGGAATCATATGTTTTTTATCCTTCTCTTTCTCAAATGAAAAAAAAAAAAAAGCAAATAAAAGAAAATTATAAGAGGAAAGCTTAAAAAAGAAGAGAAAGAGAAGAAGGAAAAATAAGGAAGAAAATGCTTGGAAATGTGGAGTTATGCTCTTGATTGAAAAATGCCTTTGCTCCATTTATGTTCTATTAAATTTCTTGTGCTTATTGAAAATTTTGTTAGCTCTTTATGCATACCTTCCTTTCTTTACCCTACCTAACATCATTCCCATGGCCCCATTACAACCCTTGGAAGACCTTTTGATTCTTGCATGTATGCTGATTATTAGTGAAAATTTAGTTTTTTATCAAGCTTATGGAAGTGCTTTTTTTTTTAGGAATCTTGAGTGCATTGTCTTCACCCTTAAACACTTTGAGTGTGGTTAGTAGAGTGAACCTAATTTAGTGAGGAGCATTATTTCTGAGAACTTTAGCCTCTAATTGGACTTAATTTTGATTACATCTCTAATTCTTAGTTTGCCTTTGACTATTGCTTGGTTGGTTGTTTTCTAGGGCTCCTCATTCATTATGGTCTCTTGATCCCATTTCTTGGTTTGACATTAGTTATTGCTTGGGGACAAGCAAAATCTTAAGCTTGAGGGGATTTGATGTGTGTGAAATAACATCATATTTTGTTTTTGTTTTGTATGCATTTTTAGACATTTTAGACATTTTAGTTTCTCTTTTTATTTATTTTTCATTTAGTTCGAATAACTGCAGTGTTTGTGGTGTTGTTGTGCAGGATTGGTGCTCAATTGGCGTTAAAATTGATGGAAAGCTTGCATGATTAAAGTTGGAGCTTTACAGATAGCAAACAAGGTCAAAAAGCTCACTCCAGATAGATCCACGGCTTGTCTATGGAATTTCCCATGGCCATGGATCGAGCAGCAACTTGAAGAAGCAAAAGAGAAACTCCAGAGAGTTCCACAACAAGACCGTGGAATGATCCACAGCCGTGGAATTCAAGCTGAAGCAAAAGTGTCCTATGGCAGAGAGATCCACAGCCAGCCCGTGGAATGATCCACGGCCGTGGATCGCAGTACGCATCAGTTTTTAAGTTTTATTTTTTATTTCTTTTGGGGCCTTTTAACCAATTAAAACCCTAGGGGTAAAAATAAATGTTCTGAATACAGTTTAGGGGTTCCAATTTGGTTTGAAGGAGGCACACTTGGAGGCTCTTGATCTTCATCTTTCTCCTCTCTTCTCTCTTGGATTACGAGTTTGGATGTTCTTGAATATGTTTTCTTGTTTCTTCTTCTCTATGTCTGAGTAGTTTCCTTTGTTTTTAGGATTGGGCAATGCCCTTTGATACATTGATGATGATTAATTGGCTTTGTTTACCTATTTTATTAATATTAAATGTTCTTTGATTCAATCCTTATTGTGCTTATTTATGTGAATTTGCTGGCCACATATTTGCATCTCATAGATATCTAAGGATGTGTTGAGAGGTGAACCTAGGTGTTGGAATCATAAGAATTGAACTTAAGGTCTAAATCACGAGAGTAGGTTTAGCCTTTCGAGGATTTGATGAATTACCATAAAACGTAATGGGTTTAATTTAAATTCAATTACCACGAGAGTAGGAATTGGTTTAATTGGACATGGTTCTTGTCTCTTGAGAAAGAACATTAACTAATTTAGGGTAATTCACCTTCAATTAAATTTTAATTTTAATAAAATGGTTGTTAATTAGGATTTGTCTTATATCATTGTGGTTAACCCCCAATCCTGAAAGCTTTCTTAAATTTGAAAACTCTTTCTTAACAACTTACTGTTTTTGTTCTCAATTTTGCACTCTAATATTATTTATTTAATTACTTGGTTACTACATTCTTATCTCTCAACAATTTTTTCCTCTTTGTTTAATTTAATTGAATTAATTAATTAATTGGTATTCATAGACACAGTCCCTGTGGATTCGATCTTTTATTACTTGACGACGAAACCGTATACTTGCGAATTTCACACACTAATATGACAAGTTAAATACCAAAGAGAATAAAAGAGCATGAGAGCTGAGTTCAATTAACAAGAACGAAAGTTCATCTCAACTCCACCTAATACAAATTCCCTTTACATATTTTTTCCTTTCCTTTATTGCTTTGTTGACCTTTCTTTACATAATTTTTTTTGTGTTTTTTTTCTGTTTTTGTTTTTGTTTTGTGTTTTTTATTTTTTTTTAAATGAACATAATATATACATTTAAATAATTTTTTTCAACCATTCTACACACACATCCCCATACTTGTTCAAGAACTTATCCAATGACAAAGCTAATGTTCTCTTATTCCCTAAGGCTAGGTAAGAACATGATTTTTCATTTAAGGCACATAATGAGTTTGAAATAAAGAATGATCAAATAAGCTCAAAAGGGTTAAGCAATGAAAAATAGGTCATTTCCAATGCTTTACATTGACAGAAATCAGAGAATTTTTAAGAAGCCATAAGAGTGCTTGATATCATATTGGGACAATATGCTGCTAAGCAAGGCTGCCTATTTGTGCACTAGTCATTCTTGGCTATTTGGTTAAAGTAGCTATTTCAAGAAAAATGTCTCAATCATATTTATGTATACATATGAAAATGTAGTCTTAAAAAGAATTAAAACAAGTTCTAGAATAACAATTCCATGAGTGAAATTCACACAAGAAAGAAGAAAATAGTACAAATGTTCAATCCATTCATCAATAGGATCAAAATCTCACAAGGCATAATTCTATCATTCTCAGTCCACCAATTCAACATCTATAACCAAATATGTGATTTTTAAGAAAGAAGACAATTTACTCAATCATGCAAATTCCCTGAAGTTGAATTACTACTTCTACACAAACTAGTTGTCTACCCAATTACTCTTTACTCTGCCACCAATTTTGATGCGTCTCAAGAGTAAATAATTTACTCCTTACTATGTCATCCCTAATTACTTTTGTTGTTAATAAATTACGGATAAACATATAAACACAACAAACATATTAATAAACACACTTCCTAATTTTTTTTTAGGTTTTTTTTTACAACCATCCTTCCCCCCAACCAGATCACAACATTGTCCTCAATGTCAAAATATAGATAGGTAAAGGATAGAAGATATTACATGTTGCTACAATTACTGAAAAGAAAAACTTTACACAAATTAAAACAGAAACAAAGTATGATAAATAAAACCAAAGTTATAGATAAAGTGCCAGATCACACTCTTATTCCTTGCTGCTACCTTCTGACTAATCTATTTGAGCTATTATTATTTCACGTTCATAAACAAAAGCTTGTAATTTATCAATTAATTCATTAATAGTAGAAGTAAATATAAGAGTCGTTTTGCCGAAGGTGTGATAAAGCTCTTTTCCACAACATGGGCAACAAAAGATAATAAATTATCAAAGAAATTATTAACATTCAATAAACTTATGAGTTTATAATGGATGTCCAGTTGAGCCCAAGAGATAATTTGAAAAACTTCTTCCAAAGTACCAAACCACCCGGTAAGGCAATGAATGTTGAGTTTTCAAGCATTGTCCTCATTCGTCCATGCATAGATGATACTTGAATTTCCAGCCCAATTGTCTTTCCAATGATGTTCCTTTGAGTTAAAGGTTTAGGAACAATACCTAAAACTTGACCACCTCTTATATGTGCAGAAAGTGATACAGCCTCTATTAACTCAATGCTACCTCCCCCATATACTACACGAATGTTTCTCGCAGCAAGTGTTCTACCAACAGTGCTTGCTGTGTTTACAATCTCTAAACCCTTCCCATAACCCATCCCACAAAATACACAGATACTAATAAATCTACGAAACGAAGAAGAAGCTCCCTCTATTTCTATACTCACACTCTCTTTGAATGATTCTGAGTTGTAGGAAAGTGAAGAAAATAAAGTGTTTAAATAGGAAAGAGAATAGAAAAAGTAATAATAGCTCCTGTATGGGTAGGTTGGCTATTGTCAGAAAAGTTTGAATTTAAGAAACTTTTTTTTTATTTTTATTTTTTTTATTTTTTATTTTTTATTATTTTTAATTTTTTTTTAGAAATCAAGAAAACCATCAGGGTAAAAAAGTCTAGAAACCCCTGAAGGACCCTGCACAAAGGATCGTTTGTCCAAAACCAAAATACAACAAAATCATACAAAAATAAAATAATAGTAACAAATGCTGACATACCTTTATGTATAGGTTTCATGACGTATCTTTATACTATGCGCCATAAGTGTAATAATACCAAGACAGCTCAGCCAATCTGAGAATTCTTCTCCCTCCCGCCTGTGGGATATTTTGGATTGAGTTACGATGCAACTAATTAAAGTGCGTAAATTTGACAGTCACCACTAACGACCACAGCCAATGAGAGGTCGTTGGAGAGCCCATGACATTAAATCACAAGATCCATCTCAGAGGTATTGTCACTCGAGAATGCAAGCATGAGACGCTTTTATCTGTCCATCAGCAAGCAGAGCCTACGGTTGAAACCTGGGAATGCTTGCGCAGCTCTCTATAGAGCATGGTACACGAACCTTATTTATGAACTAGTGTGCGAAGGTCCACCCGAGTCAATGAAGGGTCTACCACTGGCAGGGGCTCCTAATCTAATTAAAGACCAAGTACAACTGAAGTTTCACCTTTTTTATTTCTTTTAAAGACCAAGTACTCCTCGATATCTCCAACAACTGAAGTTTTATTTTTTTTATTTTTTTATTCTTTTTTCTTTTTTTTTTTTTTTTTTTTTTTTTTCTCTTTTTATTTTTTTTGGGATATGTACAAGATAATATATACAAGTTGTTGCGATTGTGGCTCACACCTTCCTCTGGTTTCACGTCCAGTAATGATTTAAATGCCTTCTATGAGTCGATGATAAGCTTTCTATCTAATTTTCTTATAAATTGGCAAACAAGATCTTTTTGAGTCAGAGTCCCAAGACTGTAATGCTCTTGCTTGTCCTTAAAAAGATTCCACAAACTTAGAAGTTCACGTTGCACATATCCACAAGAATGCGTCTCAAGAGTCAATAAGACATTATCTAATGACTCCTTACTCAGTCCATTCTTAATGAAGAATATTTTATCTTCTCTGTTTGTGAAAACCATTCCCAAAGAACGACATCGTGTGTTACAATTCCATCGCGCACACTTGTAACATACTTGCATTCTTTTTGCTTTTCTTTTTTTAGAATAAGAACTTTTACCGAGACCCGGCATGTATGAGACAAATGAATCTGAAGATTCACCAGCTAAATGAACCTTTGCTTCGATTATCCAGCAAATATCTTCTGGGATGCCCTTGTGCATTAATAGTCTCAGTCTTTCATGCCTCACTGTTGGGCACACATCTCCAAATGATTTGATCATGATAATTGAGGCGGGATCTTCATATTACACGAAAATTGACTATGTTAGCAAATCAAGGCTTGGAATTGACAGAAAATAAAAATTCATCAGGAAAAATATCATTGAGATGTGTGATATCAAAAGGTGAGCCTGTTGTAAGTATAGACAAATGATCTGCAACAAAATTTTTGGCTTCTTTCTTATTTTTTATTGTGATGTTAAATTCTTGAAGCAATAAAATCCACTGTATCAACCTAGGTTTGCAAAAACTTGTTGAGAAAATCGACAAGTGCACCGAATTGTTAAAATAATAAAGTTGACGATTAAGAGGGAAAAAAACACACTAAAACGCATGAAATTAAGAGGGAAAAGAGAGAACAAAACACATGAATACAAAACACATTAAGGATATAAATACATGAAATTAAAACACAAGAGATCTGACTTCACTTGATTCAATAATCTATCATAGATAATAGAATAGTTTTGGGACTTTCATTCTAATTAATTTCTAATCATTCAATTGATGGGGAGAATCCAGTAATTAATTAAAACTCAATTCATTAGTCTAAACCTTAACTCTTAAAGGCATGACCTTTACTCTATGGATTCTTATGGAAAATACTACAATTCTCCCACACAATCTATAACCTCTATTCCTAGATGATTATAAATCATGACACTTATTATTTATGGTCTAGGTCATATGCAAACCTTCCGATTCTACATACACCTCACTAGATCAATTTATGAATGGCCAATTCATAAAAGCATTAAGAATCATAATAAGCACTCAAATTGAATAAAAAATAAATTAATTAAAATTCTAATTTTAATACACATCGATTGAATTAAATTACGTCTTTACCCTAGAAACACACAAATTTAATTACACATGACAAAAAAAATAAGAAATAGGAAGAATAAAATAAAAATATATACAGAGCTCAACCTTCCATAAAAAAATATTAACAAGTAGGTGGTAAACTTGCTATTAAATAGTAACAAGGACGTGGTATAAACCAGTCACCAAATAAATATTAACAAGGGTGTGGTATAAACCAGTCACCATATATATATTAACACATAGTTAATAAATATTAACAAGGGTGTGGTATAAACCAACCACTTATTAATATTAACAAGGGTGTGGTATAAATCAACTACCAAAAAAGTTAGTAAGTAGATAAATTAAAAAGTTAGTAAGCAGATAAATTAAAATGTTAGTAAGTAGGTAAAGTAAAAATTTAGATAGCTGATAAAGTAAAAAGTTAGATAGTTAGTAAGAGAGTTAGATAGTTAGTAAGTTAGTAAGTAAGAAAATTAAAAGGTTAGTAAGTTAATAAGTTAGAAAGTTAGAAATAAAATACAAAAAGTAAAATACAAAAAATAAAGTACAAAAATAAAGTGCAAAATATAAAATACAAAAAATAAAGTACAAAAAGTAAAGTGTAGAGAAAATAAATTTAAAATATGAAAATCGAGAGAATTGGCAAGCTGGTTTTTTGTTAAAAGCGAGAGAAGAGAAGAAGAAATATTATTTTATTAATGATTAAAGATTACGAAGGATAAGGGAGAGTTCCCCCACTAAGTTAGTACGTTAGTAAGTACAAAGAAAAAAAAATTAAAAGAGTAGAAAAAAAATATATATATATATAAGATCTATAGAAAACAAATAAATATATATATACAAAATATTTACACCATAAATTTGTTCTTCAAATCAAGTACCCGGCAACGGTGCCAAAAAGCTTGATGTGAATTAAAAGTTGCAAACCCAAGTACAGGTTGTTTCAAGTAATAAATTCTCGAAAGTCACAGGTCGATCCACAGGGAATTGATGAAGAAATTTTTTTTTGACGTAAAGTAAATATTTTGTCACAACAATAAAAGTAATAAAACTTAGTGACAAATAAAAAGGACTTACTTAGATTAGAAGATCCACTCTTGGTAAGTAAATTAAGGATAAGATTAATTCTTTTTATAACTCAATTAGAATTTACACATAATGGAGGTTCCAATCAAAAAATACAACATTCAAAGTTCATTTAAGATTATATACGTAATTATATTATAATTCATTTAATCATCTATTAACGCCACCACTCATAAATGGGATCAAGCATTCATTGTGCTAAAATCCTGTCTACAACAAATCAAGATCTCCACTTTACAAGGAGGGTTTCTAAATTAATTGGAAACAAAATATAATACATATAAGGACCACTTGATAATATATCAATTAAGCACAAGAAAGAGATTAATCTAACTTTATTTCATTATCAAGAACTTTACCTTTTCACCAAAGTAAAATAAAAATTAGTTACTCATAGACAAGAAGTTTGGAAGAGAGAAGAAGAAAAAGAAGAAGAACATAATTTCAATTTAGAATAAAAAAAACTATAACAAGATAAACAAACAACACAATAGCATGATCTTAGTCTCTAAGACCAAGACCCTTAAATAATCAATCAAGGCTCCTTTTTATAAAGGATTAGGGATACAAAATGACAAGGGAGCTGATTTATGAGTGAGTGGATGAGTGGAAAATAAGTAGAAAATGTCAAATGACTTCTGATGAGTGGAAAATTATAGAGATTCTTTATCTTCGAAATCATTCAGTTTTAAAGTCATTGAATGAGTCAGAATATTGAAATGTGGTCTTCATGAAAGTTGTAGGGTTTTATCTAAGCTTTCAAATACCTCTAGAATCGTCTCAAAAGACAATCTACAGCCAGATATGACCCAATTACTACACAGTATTCAGGCCCGATTACAACTCCTCTGTTCTGATTTCCAATCCCAATATGACCTCTAAGGATTTTGAATTGAGTCTTGTATTATTCATGAAAGTTGTAGATATGGGTCTTAACTTACAGATATCAAAATTTTAGCCTAATCCGGATCTTATAGCCCGAGTTATGCTCTGATTACTACACACTATTCAGGTTCCAATCACAAAACCCATATTCTGACTTTCAAGCCCAATTAGTTCTACTAGATGTCCGATTTTGACCTAGATCTCTCATAAAAGTTGTAGAGCTCTCTCTCATCTTTCTAACAATGTAAAATACATAATTGTTAGACATCTAGAACTCAAGATATGGCTGAAATACAGAAACAATGTAAGACGTAAATCATGCTGAAAAAATCAATTAAGTCCAATTTGAGTCCAAACTTACAAAACATAACCAAACTCAATCAATTAAGTACATCGAGAGTGTAAATAACTACAAATGAAGGCTTATTAATGTATCAAATATGTGATTATCACTTACTTACTTAGCTCAATTAAGAACCAAGATATTTTACTAGGAACTCTAGCTTATTGTATTATCCGGTAGTACGAAGGGGAAGTTCATCCTCACACTACTCGTAACCCTGATACTATGGTTAGGAATATTTAATTCCCTTCCTCTGACCAAATGATTGTCCACATCATGTAAGGCTACACACGTATAAAAATACTACCAAATCAACCTAGCATACATGCATCTCATACACCATATCATCACTCATTACATCTTAAGTGATATTCATGCAACACTAAGTTGCTTAAGGTGCTAGACACTTACCTAGGACAATCCATAACTCTTGGTTGCACTAAGGTTCAAACATTTCATATACATACCAAAGGGATCATTCCCTTGCTAAAATACCTCTAGTAGTATCTTAACACACTAAAAAGCATGTATGAAGGGTCCAAGCAAGTGGGAATTCATTTCACCAAAATAAAGGTCCTATCATATTGTGGACCTGGTGCTTAGGCACCCATGGCTAGCGCTCAGGTGCCCTGGGTTAGCGCTTAGGCCCCTGGGCATGCATCAGGCTAGAAATTCTCTGGCCACTGGGCACCTAAGGTGCCAGTGCACCAGAACAATTCCTCTGTTTTCCTAGGCATTGGGTGCCTAGGCACCAGTGCACCAGAAGCAAAATTGCACAAACTAATTTTCTACATAATTTGTTCTCCAATCCATTCTAATCCTCAAATCATGGATTCTAAGCGATTTCTAATCCTAAACATGATCTCTAAACATGATAGAATCATCAAACACTAAGTTAACTCATCTAACATATATTAATAAGCAAAGATCAATCATCAAATACCTATTTTCTAACTCAAGAAATCATGGAAAAACAAGGACAAACTCAAGTCCTAAACCACAACCATGCTTCAAACATACTAAAAACAAGCCATCATCAAGCTTATAAACAAGAATCAAGCATGAACATCCATAACCAACAATCAAACCCATTTTTATTCAACAAACAACTATTATGCAACAAGTTAAAGGCAAGGGTAAGATGAAGTTATGAAACCAAGTCCCCTACCTCACTTTGTGTAGAAGATGATCAAGTCTTGGCTTTGCCTTTCTCCTTCCTCTTCTTCCTTCTTCTTCCTCGTCTCTTCTTTCCTCTCCTTTCTTGCATTTTCTATTTTAGTTTCAGTTTCAAAGTGTCATGAGTGAGGAGAGAAAGAAGCTTAGAAACTCAAGAAATAGGATAGGATCATTGACAATTAAGGCTACTTGAGTCATAAACTGAAACTTTATATCTATTCAAAATACTTTGATCTTACCTAATCAAGTTTCCTAACTTCCATAGGTATTAGAACAAATCCTAAGATTCATCTAAATACTCAATTCATCATTTACATAAGTTTCCATATCTATGACTCATTAATCTAGTATTAAAACACTCAACTAGTGTACTTAAAAATACCAAACTGATTCAGTTTATCTTCAAACTTTAACTACATCATACTTAGTTCATTTGTGACCTAGAAATAAATTCTCCATATTTATTTTCCTTACCTAAGCAACTGATGCCATTATTTGAGTCATTTTAAGCTACTTTTCACATTCTGTGTTGTAGTAAAATGCTTAAATTAACTCAATTTGTCACAAAATTAAACTAACATGTCAAGCAACTATTATGTTACCTCTATAGTCATAAACAAGACTAACATGCTAAAGAGGATGTTAAAATTTACTTCTAATTATTATCTTCTAATGGACTTCACTTCTGATATTTGTCTTCTGATGAACTGATCTTATGAAGGTTGTCTTCTGAAGAATTTGTTCATATTTTCATGTTGAATTCTTTAAGTTCTTCTTCAAAAACAGCAATTCTATGTGAAACTTTAAACAAGTTAGGAATTCCTTAAGGTAGATTTTAAGAAAAGCCACAATGTTCACATTGAAAGTCCAGGAGTATTCTTAATTATATCTTGACACACCTAGATGAAATATTAGTACTCAAAAGATTCTAAGTTTAAGTTCATTAATCATCAAAACTCAGAAAAGTTCAAAAGAACTTCAGCAAGTTTTCATGCTTCTAAAGGGCTTTGGAGCTTACAGGGGGTTCATCCAAGCTTACGAGTTGATGTGTCGTGCTTTTGGCTGGCCATGCTTTGTGGTAGCCTTCTTCTTTCTTTTCACCTAGTTCACACCTTCCAGTAGCAGCTACCAAAGATATTGGATTTCCTTGTGCACCAAAGGGGGTCGTAGGGTATTCTTGCATTACCAAGAATCCTTCAAGAATTTTAGGAAGGATTTCTTCAAGCTTGAAGGAGCACCTCCGACCACGCCTTTCTTCTTGACGTTGGATAGGGCTTCGACACTTTATTTATTTTGGATCCAGGCTACTTGGGAGAAGCCCCTGGAGCTCATCGAGACTCCATCCTTCGCCCTTTCTGTTAATGATGTGGACATTTTAGACTTTTTAGTTGAGTGGGTGAACAAATAGGGACACATCTACTATAAGGATGTGATTGATGAGCCTGAGAGTTCACTGAGGGCTGTGTTGGGTATAACTTTACTTGCGTTTGTCAACATTCATACATTCTTTGTTGTTGTCTTTATCATTAACAAAATTTTCCTAAGTGTATTGACATTTTGTTTTTCTTGTACTATATAGAGAGCATGGCACCACAAGGAAGGATCGAAGCATTAGAATGTTGATTGGAGACAAGGAGGGTCGAAAAAACTTCTACCCTGGTACCCTAGAACATGGCTCTCACTTAATCTTCTTAACCAGCCCAAGACCAGGGCATGGTATCCCCTATCCAGCAGCTGCGACACTGTAAGAGGACAACAAATAGCCAAAAAGGGAAATGAAAAGGCATGAAGCTCGTTCTAGTATAGGAGCATATGGATTTGACTAGGGATTGAGATCTGGACATCTAGGAAGGTGCTCTTGTCCATTTCCAAGCTTTTTCTATCTAGTCTCTAGAGTCGAGATGGGGAGAATAATTGATAAAACCTCATTGACCTTAGCAGACTTCAAAGTCTTAATGAAGAGGGATCTGTTGGAAATGATTTAGGATATGCAGATCTGGTCTCTCTATAATGCCTCTACCACTCAGTTTCTTGAGAATGCTTTTGACGCCTTAAAGCAGGTGGAGAAGGAGTTGGACGCCCTCCGTGGTGAGAAGACCATGCTCAAGAAGTTGCTGGAGGCCAAAAAAAAGGAGTTGAAGAAGGCTTTAGAAGAAGCTGGGCAGTAGAAGGACGAGATTACCAAGTGAAAATCACATATTAGATACATTAATAAGTCCTCATTTTTAGTCATTTACACTCTCTATGTACTTAATTGATTGAGCTTGGTTATGTTTTGTAAGTTTAGACTCTAATTGGACTTAATTGATTTTTTCAGCATGATTTACGTCTTACACTGTTTCTGTATTTTAGCTATATCTTAAGTTTTAGATGTCTAATAATTATATATCTTATCTTGTAAGAAAAATAAGAGAGAGCTCTACAACTTTCATAAGAGCTCTAAGTTAAAGTCAAACATCTAGTGGAGCTAATTAGTCTTGGAAGTCAAAACACGAGTTTTGTGATTGGAACCTAAATAGTGTACAGTAATCAGAGCATAACTCGGGCTATAAGAATTGAATTGGGCTAAAATTTTGGCATTTGCAAGATCTATAACTTTCATAAAGAACACAAAACCCATATCGGATTGCTTAGGGGTCATATTGGGCTTGCAAGTCAGAACAGAGGAACTGTAGCTAGGCCTGAGCAGTATACAGTAATCAGACCATCTCTTGAGTTGTAGGAATGCTTTTGGGCTTAAACTAATGGCATTTGAAAGCTAAGATCTAGGCCTACAACTTTCATGAAGACCACTTGGTGAGAAAATGACAAATGCAATGAGTTCAGCACTGAATGATTTCAGAGACAAAGAATCTCAATAATTTTCCACTCATCAAAAGTCATTTGACATTTTCTACTTATTTTTCGCTCATCCACCCACTCATGAATCAGTCGCCTTGTCATTTTGTATCCCTAATCCTCTATAAAAGGGAGCCTTAATTGATTATTTAAGAGTCTTGGTCTTAGAGACTAAGATTATACTATTGTGTTATTTGTTTATCTTTTAATTTGCTTTTACTCTAAATTGAAGTTATGTTCTTCTTCTTCTTCTTCTCTCTTTCTTTCTTCTTGTCTATGAGTAACTAGTTTTCATTTTACTTAGGTAAAAGGGTAAAGTTCTTGATAATAAAATAAGGTTAGATTAATCTCTTTCTTGTGCTTAATTGATATGTTATCAAGTGGTCCTTATATGTATTGTATTTTGTTTCCAATCAATTTAGAAATCCTCCTCATAAAGTGGAGATCTTGATTTGTTGTAGACAAGATTTTGGCACAATGAATGCTTGATTCCATTTATGAGTGGTGGTATTAATAGATGATTAAAGGAATCATAATATAATTACATATATAATCTTAAATGAACTTTGAATGTTGTATTTTTCGATTGGAACCTCCATTATGTGTGCATTCTAATTAAGTTATAAAAAGAATTAATCTTATCCTTAATTTACTTACTAAGAGTAAATCTCCTAACTCAAGTAAATCATTTTTATTTGTGACTAAGTTTTATTATCTTTATTGTTGTGACAAAATATTTACCTTACGTCTAAGAATTTTTCTTTATCGATTCCCTGTGGATCGACCTCGGACTCCCGAGAATTTATTACTTAAAACAATTTACACTTGGGTTTGCAACTTTTAATCCGCATCAAGTTTTTGGTGTCGTTGCTGGGAACTTGATTTGAAGAACAAATTTATGGTGTAAATATTTTGTATATATATATTTATATTTTTTTCTCGTGGATTTTGTATATATATATATATATATATATATATATATATATATATATATATTTACTCTTTTAATTTTTTTTTTCTTTATACTTACTAATGTACTAACTTAGTGGGGAGACTCTTCCTTATCCCTCTGTAATATTTAATCATTAATGAAATATTCTTTCTTCTTCTCTTCTCTCTCCCAGAGCAAAAAATCGACTTTACCGATTATCTAGTTTTCATATTCTAAATTTACTTTCTCGTACTTTTTTTTTATATTTTACTTTTTGTATTTTATTTTTGACTTTCTAACTTACTAACCTTTTAATTTTCTTACTTACTAACTTATTAACTATCTAACTTTTTTATTAATTATCTAACTTTTTACTTTTTCAACTATCTAATTTTTTACTTTACCTCGCTTACTAACTTTTTAATTTATCGGTTATTAACTTATTTGGTGGTTGGTTTTATTAACTTATTTGGTGGTTGGTTTATACCACACCCTTGTTAATATTTATTTGGTGGTCGATTTATACCACATCCTTGTTAATATTTATTTACTACGTGTTAATTTATATTTGGTGGTTAGTTTATACCACACTCTTGTTAACCCAATATTTATTTGGTGGTGACCCACCAACCCGATTTATACCACATCCTTGTTAATATTTAATGGCAGATTTCACATGATTGGTTTGGATTTTTTCTCCCTAAACCCTATTACTTGTTAATATTTTTTTTATGGAAGGTTGAGCTCCGTATATATTTTTATTTTATTCTTCTTATTTCTTCTTCTATTTTGTCATGTGTAGTTAAATTTGTGTGTTTCTAGGGTGAAGACGTAACTTAATTGAATCGACATGTATTAAGATTAGAATTTTAATCAATTTTTTTTTATTCAATTTAAGTGCTTATTATGATTCTTAATGCTTTTATGAATTGGCCACTCATAAATTAATCTAGTGAGATGTGTCTAGAATCGGGAGATTAGCATACAACTTAAACCATAAATAATAAGTATTATGATTTATAATCATCTAGAAATAGAGGTTATAGGTTGTGTGGGAGAATTGTGGTATTTTTCATGAGAATCCATAGAGTAAAGGTTATGCATTTAAGAGTTAAGATTTAGACCAAGGAATTGAGTTTTAATTAATTACTGGATTCTCCCCATCAATTGAATTATTAGAAATTAATTAGAATGAAGGTCTCAAATCTACTCTATTATCTATGATAGATTATTAAATCAAGTGAAGTCAAATCCCCAGTATTTTAATTTCATGTGCTTTGTTCTCTTTTTTCCCTCTTAATTTCGTGCGTTTTAGTGTATTTTTTCCCCTTTTAATCGTCAACTTTATTACTTTGACAATTCGGTGCACTTATCGATTTTTTCAACAAGTTTTTGCAAACCTAGGTTGATACGGTGGATTTTTTTACTTCAAGATTTTAACATCACAATAAAAGATAAGAAATGAGCCAAAAGTATTGTTGCATATATTTGTCCATACTTACAACAGGCTCATCTTTTGATATCACACCTATCAATGATTCTTTTCTTGATGAATTTTTATTTTCTATCAATTCCAAGCTTAGTTTGCTAACATAATCAATTTTCTTGCAACATTAAAGATCCCGCCTCAATTATCCTGATCAAATCATTTAGAGATGTGTGCCCAACAGTGAGTTCTTTGTGTTTCCAGTTAAGTGGCGGATAACGGTACTCGTGACTCTCAAGTCAGTTTATTTTTTAGTTTTCCATAATATCTGATTCATTCTCCTTTAAAATGGATGTCATTCTCTCAAATCTAAGAAAGTATTTCCCTTATCTTCCTCAAAATGCTCTAACAAAAATCTACAAAGCCAGGCGTGAAAGACTGAGACTGTTAATGCACAAGGGCACCCCAAAAGATATTCAGTGGATAATCGAAGTAAAAGTTCATTTAGCTGGTGATTGTTCAGATTCATTTGTCCTATATATGCCGGGTCTCGGTAAAAGTTCTTATTCTAAAAGAAGAAGAGCAAAAAGAATGAAAGTTTGTTACAAGTGTGCGCGATATAAATGCAACAAGCGATGTCATTCTTTGGGGATAGTTTTCATAAACAGAGAAGATAAAATATTCTTCATTAAGAATGGACTGAGTAAGGAGTCATTAGATGATATCTTATTGACTCTTGAGACGCATTCTTGTGGAGTTGTGTATCGTGAACTTATTAATTTGTGAAATCTCTTCAAGGACGAGCAAAAACATTACAGTCTTGGGAATCTGACTCAAAAAGACCCTGTTTGCCAATTTATAAGAAAATAGGATGAGAATCTTATCATTGACTTATAGAAAGCGTTTAAGCCGTTACCGGACGTAAAACTAGAGGAAGATGTGAGCCACAATCACAACATATATATTATCTTGTACATCTTCAAAAAAGAAAAAAAAAGAAAATAAAAAAAAGAAGAAGAAAAAAAAGAAAAAATAGGTGAAACTTCGGTTGTACTTAGTTTTTAATTAAATTAGGAGCCCCTGCCAGTGGCAGACCCGTCATTGACTCGGGTGGACCTTCACATGCTAGTCCGTAAATAAGGTTAGTGTGCAATGTTCTATAAAGAGCCGTGCAAGCATTCCTAGGTTTTAACCGTAGGCTCTGCTTGCAAATGGACAGATAGAAGCGTCCTGTGTTTGCATTCTCATGTGACAATGCCTCTGAGCTCAATTGCTGGTATTGATTTATTGGGATCCTGAGCGTAGCTCTGCTGGCTGTGGTCACTGGTCATCGTATTCATATTTTCTCTCTTGAATTAGAGGGACGATGCATAGGCTGGGATATCCCACAAGCAGGAGGAGTGCCTTAAGTCTGAAATTCCTTGAGGGAATTCGATGTCTCTTTCAAGAGGTGGTAAGATTATGAAGGCTACTGCACTCATGACACGCAGTATAAAGATACGCCATGAAAACTATACATAAATGTATGCCATCATTTATTGTTATAATTTTATCTTTGTATGATTTTGTTGTATTTTGATTTTGGACAGACAAGCCTTTGAGCGAGGTCCTTCAGGGATTTCTAGATTTCTTTACCCTGATGATTTTCTTGAAGTAAAAAAAAAAAACAAAAAACAAAAAACAAAAAAAAATTAAAAATTAAAAAAATAAAAAAAAATTATGTTTCTTAATTTTAAACTTTTATCATTACCTTTTTCCATTCTCTTCCCTATTTAAACACTCAATTTTCCTCACTTTCCTCTAACTCATAATTATTCAAAGAGAGTGTGAGTGCAGAAATGGAGGGAGCTTCTTCTTCTGTTCGTAGACTTACTAGTATCTGTGTATTTTATGGGATAAGTTATGGGAAGAATTTAGAGTTTGTAAATGCAACAAGCACTGTTGGTAGAACACTTGCTGCGAAGAACATTCGTGTTGTATATGGGGGAGGTAGCATTGGGTTAATGGGGACTATGTCACTTTCTACACATCTAAGAGGTGGTCAAGTTTCGGGTATCATTCTTGAACCTTTAACTCGAAAGAACATCATTGGAAAGATAATTGGGTTGGAACTTCAAGTATCATCTATGCATGGACAAATGAAGGCAATGCTTGAAAACTCTAATGCATTCATAGCCTTATCAGGTGGTTTTGGTACTTTGGAAGAAGTTTTTCAAATTATCTCTTCAGTTCAACTGAACATGCACCATAAACTCATATGTTTATTGAATGTTAATAATTTCTTTGATCTTTTTTTTTTTGACCATGCTATGGAACAGAAATTTATCACACATTCGGCAAAATGACTCCTTATCTCTGCTTTCACTGTTGATGAGTTAATTGATAAATTAGAAGCTTTTGTTTATGAACATGATCCAGTACCAGCTCAGATAGATTAGTCAGAAGGAAGCAGTGAGGGAAGCAATATGAAAAGTAAGCCAGATCAGATACTCTAACTATTTAAATAATTACAAGCTTTAGTGTTATTTATTGTACTTTGTTTCTGTTTAAATTTGTGTCAGGTTTCTCTTTTCAGTAATTGCAACAACATGTAATATCTTCTATCCTTTACCTATCTATATTTTGACATTGAGGACAATGTTGTGATCTGGTTGGGGGGGAAGAATAGTTGTGTAAAAAAAATCTAAAAAAAACCTTAAAAAAATTCAGAAGTGTGTGTATTAATATGTTTGTTGTGTTTATATATTTGTCAGCAACTTACTAACAGAAAAACTAATTAAGGATAGCAGAGTAAGGAGTAAATTATTTACTCTTGAGACGCATCAAAATTAGTGGCAAAGTAAGAATTAATTAGGTAGATAACTAGTTTTGTGTGGAAGTAGCAATTCAAATTCAGGAAAATTTACATGATTGAGTAAATTGTCTTCTTTCTTAAAAATTACATGCTTAGTTATGGATGTTGAATTGGTGGACTAAGAATTATAGAAATATGTCTTGTGAGATTTTGAGCTTATTAATGAATGGATTGAACATTTGTACCATTCACTTCTTTCTTATATGAATTTCACTCATGGAATTGTTACTCTAGAACTTGCTTTGATTCTTTTTTAGACTACATTTTCACATGCATACATAAATATGATTGAGGCATTTTTCTTGAAATAACTATTTTAACCAAATAATCAAGAATGACTGGTGCACAAATAGGTAGCTTTGCTCAGTAGCATCTTGTCTCAATATGATATCAAGCACTCTTATAGCTTCTTAAAAATTTTCTGATTCCTGCCAATGTAAAACATTGGAAATAGCCTATTTCCCTTTACTTAACCCCTTTGAGTTTATTTGATCATTCTTTGTTTCGAAATCATTATGTGCCTTAAATAAAAAATCATGTTCTTACCTGACCTTAGGGAATAAGAGAACATTAGCTTTGTCATTGGATGAGTTCTTGAACAAGTGTGGGGGTGTGTGTGTAAAATGGTTAAAAAAATGTTTACTTAAAAAAAGTATATATTATGTTCTTCTTCTTAAAAATATAAAAAAATAAAAAAATGTGTAAATAAGGGCCAACAAGGCAATAAAGGAAAAAAAAAGAATATGTAAAGGAAATTTGTATTAGGTGAATTTGGGATGAACTTTCATGCTCTTTTATTCTTTTTGGTATTTAACTTGTCATATTCATATTACCTTCTCCTTTACCTTGACCTCATTACAACCTTGAATAAAGTCCTCATGATTTGTGTGTGCATGTGTTCTGAGTAGTGGAGAAGTAGAAGATAAGAAAGCTTATGGTAGTGTAAATTTCATGGGTTGAGTTGAGTGAAATACCTACCTTTTAAACACTTGAGGGATTGAGAGTGAATCTTGTGAAGATCTATCATTCTTGACTCATGCTTTTCAATTGAAGTTTCCTTACTTGTTAGTTTGAGATGTGAAGAAACGTTATCTCATAAATGTTTTGATCCCTTGAATGATTAGTTGCTTTTCATTCTTAAATATTATTAGAAATTGAGTCTTTTAGAGTGTTTAGCTTTTGAGTCTGTGTCATTTTTTTCCTAGTTTTGGTCTTGTGTGTTTTGTCCAAGAGTGCAAAAAGCTAAGTGTGGGAGAATTTGATAATCATATATTTGATACATTAATCCTCATTTTAGTCATTTACACTGTCCATGTACTTAATTGATTGAGTTTAGTTATGTTTTGTAAGTTTGGATTCAAATTGGACTTAATTGATTTTTTTAGCATGATTTACGTCTTACACTGTTTCTGTATTTTAGTTATATCTTGAGTTCTAGATGTCTAATAATTATGTATCTTACCTTGTAGAAAAGATAAGAGAGATCTTTACAACTTTTATGCAGAGCTCTAGGTCAAAGTCGGACATCTAGTGGATCTAATTGGTCTTGGAAGTCAAAACACGAGTTTTGTGATTAGAACCTAAACAATGTACAGTAATCAGAGCATAACACGGGCTGTAAGAATTGAATTGGGCTAAAATTTTGGCATCTACAAGTTAAGACCTATACCTATAACTTTCATGAAGAACACAAGATCCATATCAGATTAATTATGGGTCATATTGGGCTTACAAGTCAGAATAGAGGAACTATAGCTGGGCCTGAGCAGTGTGTAGTAATCAGACCATATCTTGAGTTGTAGGAATGCTTTTGGGCTCAAACTAATGGCACTTGAAAGCTAAGATCCATGCCTACAATTTCTTAAAGACTACTTGGTGAGAAAATGACGAATGCAATGAGTTCAACATTGAATGATTTCAGAGACAAAGAATCTCAATAATTTTTCGCTCATCAAAAGTCATTTGGCATTTTCCACTCATTTTTCACTCATCCACCCACTCATGAATCAGCTCCCTTGTCATTTTGTATCCCTAATCCTCTATAAAAGGGAGCCTTAGTTGATCATTTAAGAGTCTTGGTCTTAGAGACCAAGATCATTCTATTGTGTTATTTGTTTATCTTGTTGTAATTTTCTTTTGTTCTAAATTGAAGTTATGTTCTTCTTCTTCTTCTTCTTCTCTCTTTCTTTCTTCTTATCCATAAGTAACTAATTTTTATTTTATTTGGGTGAAAGGGTGAAGCTCTTGGTAATGAAATAAGATTAGATTAATCTCTTTCTTGTGCTTAATTGATATATTATCAAGTGGTCATTATATGTATTATGTTTTATTTCTAATCAATTTAGAAATTCTCTTTGTAAAGTGGATATCTTGATTTGTTGTAGACAAGATTTTGGTACAATGAATGCTTGATCCTATTTATGAGTGGTGGTATTAATAGATGATTAAATGAATCATAATATAATTACGTATATAATCTTAAATAAACTTTTAATGTTGTATTTTTCAGTTGGAACCTCCATTATGTGTGGATTCTAATTGAGTTATAAAAAGAATTAATTATGTCTTTAATTTACTTACCAAGAGTGGATCTCCTAACCCAAGTAAATCCTTTTTATTTGTGACTAAGTTTTATTACCTTTATTGTTGCGATAAAATATTTACCTTACATCTAAGAATTTTTTTTCATCAATTTACTGTGGATCGACCTTGGACTCCCGAGGATTTATTACTTGAAATAACTTGTACTTGGGTTTGCAACTTTTAATCTGCATCACCAAGCTGAAGGAGAAGCTAGGGACGTCTGAGACCTAACTGGAGTCTCTATGCACCCAAGCTTCTACTTTTGAGACTAGCCTAATAAAGTTTTGGGCTCGGGTTGAGGTCTTGGAGAAGACAGACTCTGACCAGAAGGATGAGATCATAAATCTTGAAAATAGTTTGGCGAATGCAATGGATGAATCATTCGCGAATGCCCTGGCTTAACTTCAGGTCCTTAACCTCAATCTCATTATTAAAGGTGCCAGTTCAAGGCAAGTGGTTAAGGACGGAGCTATTGTTGACATTATAGTCTCTGTCATTCCCGTGAACTAAGTTGTTACCTTTAAGGTTGAGGAGGAGGATACCAGATCTGGGGAGGAAGACATAGACAAAAACGGGGAGGTCGAACGGAGGACATCGAGTCTAATCATACTTATTTATATTTCTGCTTTTGCCCTCTTCATGGTTTTTTTTTATTTCATTTGAACAAGTCCTGATGTCTAGCATTTTCTAATTATGCATGGACAAGTCCCAGATGTCAGGCATTTACTTTTAGTAATTTCATATAGTAGTAATTTTTCTTTAACTTGTGTCTATTATTGATGTTTCCGTAGTTCGCTTTGGGTCCAACTCCTAAGGCTTAGGCCCGTTCACACTTTTAAAGTGGACTTAAAATATATTTTAAACTGAAACCTAAGTACTTTAATCCTCCAGTCGTCCACTTTGGCTCCAATTCTTGAAGCTTTAAGCATTTACATGATTTTTAATGGACTTTAGGAAAGAGTTATTACCCTTTTACTTGGGTCCCGGATCACGAGTCTTTAGGCATTTGAAATACTTAGAATAAAAAAGTTTTTCTTGACACTAAGAACTTTCACAAGTGTTTAGACAAAATTTCCTTTGCCTGTATGTTTGTAATATGAAGGCAGATCATAGAAGTGGGTCAGATAGATTGGACCCCAACAATTGAAGTTGCCAAACTTTGGACCATTGTTTTTATTACACTTAACGTCGACAAGTTGGTTTTCAATTTTGTGAGTTAAGGCTAGGTTTATTAGGGCATGGGTTAGAACCTGTTATTTGCAGCAAAACGGTGTGGAATAGCCTCGAGGGTTTCCCACTTAAACCTTAAGTGAGTACAGTCGAGATAGCTGAACCATGGAGGTTCATGTATCCCTCGAACCTCGCCAAGGCAATTTTCGGCCTTGAAGGTTGCATTAAAATAAAGTAAGAGCATGTACATGATGGATAATTCTAATTCTTTTTGTCAAGGACCGACTTCTAGGACATTGTTGAAATAAAGCAAATCCAGATATAAATTAGAATAAAAGCTAGGTCTAGTTGTAGTATTTCCTAAGCTACTTTGCATTCCAGTAGTTCTTGAACTGTTTTATAGTGAGGGTTTCCAAAGTGGTTCTGGTATTTGTTTTACTGGTGATCCAGTATGGTCCTCTTAGTTAGGTGCAAGCTTTCCCTGGGATGTGTTCTTCCCTCTGATATCTGCTCTACACAAAATGAGGTTAGTGGGCACAAACCTCTATGGGATCACTTTGGCATTAAATCGGGTTGTTGTTCTTTGTTTAACGACAACATCACGGATATAGGTGATGCAGCGCTGTTCATCTAGCAAGTCTAGGTTCTAGCGGATTAATTCTGAATTGGTGTCCTAAAAAAAGTGTTGTTTTCGCTAGCTTGGTTCTTCGATTTCTACCGGAATCATTTCCTCGAAGCCATATGTTAGCTTGAAAAGGGTTTCTCCAATAGTGGAGTGAGGCATGGTCCAATATGCCCAGAGGATGTGGTCCAATTGTTCTACCTATTTTTTCTTTGCTTCATCCAACCTCTTCTTTAAACTTCAGAGAATAACCTAGTAAGTAGCCTCAACTTGTCCATTTGTTTTAAGGTATTCAATTGAAGCAAAGTGCTACCTAATGCGTAGCCTGGAGAGGAGGTCTTTGTAATTAGCATTGACTAAAGCAATGGTTTTGATGATAACAAACAAGAAAGGAATAGAAGTGTAAAAGATCAAGTCCCAAGGTTCTTCAAGTATAGCTTATAGGACTTAGATATTATGTTAAGGATAAAAGGAATCACACTAGCTCATGTTTTATTTCCATTCAACTTTGATCGATTTGCAAAATCATGTTTTATGTTAATCAAGTTTGAGCAAGATGTTTTTAGAAAGGATGAAAAGAAAACCATGTTTCATACTTGTGAAAATACTCTTCAAGTATGTGAAAAATGTTTTTAGAAAGGTTGAAAATGATTTAGGAAAGTTTGGTTATGAAATCCTTTAGAAATCTTGTTTTCTTGGTGAACCAATAAATGATTAATATATTATCTAAGAACAATAATTAATTATGTGATTTCAAATAACAGATTATTTGAAATCCATAATAGGTTATTCACCTTGGCAGAAACGTTCCAATTGATGTTTTAAAGTGAATAATCTGTTATAGAAAGTCCATAATAGATTATTTGCATGTTGAGAATGTTCCCTCTTAGTTTTTAAATGTTCCTAACTGATTAGGGGTGCAAAAAACCTATTATTTTCGTGCTACATTGTTTCTTGATGAAACAAATAATCTATTAGACAAAACCAATAATCTATTATCTGGGATAGTAGAAAACATTTTCCAATGGCTCTTTTGGAGCATTTAATGCCCCTAACAACCATCAACAACTCTAAATTGATTTGGGCTATAAATGAAAGTGTTTGAGCATCAACGAAATGTTGGACAATAATCTGAAAAACATACTTGAGCATTAAATTCATGTTTCATCATCATTTTTCTCTAAACCCTTGTTTTTTAGCTACGTTTGTGATTCTTTGATTTCATAAGCTTCAAGTTGTATTATCTACTCTTTGAGAGAGTTTCATTTTATCTACACTTTGATTTCCTGTAAAGAGAGTGAGGTATCCCTCTAGAGAAAAAGGGTGAGGTATCCCTTAGTTATAAAGAGGGTGAGGTATCCCTCTAGAGAAAAGAGTGAGGTATCCTTTGGTTGTAAAGAGGGTGAGGCATCCCTCAAAAGTTGTAAAAGGTGAGGTATCCTTGTTTGAGGCTCAAGCACAAGGGTGAGGTATCCCAAGGTGTGTTGAGTGCTCTCAATTGTAAAAGTTGTCAAGTACCTGTTGAAACTTAAAGATATAGTGGAAAATCTTGAGTGATTGCTTGAGGACTGGACGTAGGCCACAAGTGATTTGGTGGCTGAACCAGGATAAATCTTGCGTTTGATCTTCTCAACTCTATCTCTTTACTTTGCGCTTTATATTTATTTGCTTACTTGGATATTCTCTGTTTTGGTTTATTTATTTATTTGTGAGTGAAGTAATCAATCTCATTTATCTATTCACTTCAATCAATCAATAGCTTCAAAGAAAATTGGTAATCAAGTATTTTACAAAAAGATTTCCGAAAAGTTTTTACATACTCAATTCACCCCCCTCTTGAGTATTGAGGCCACTTAGTAAAAAGGGTGAGGTATCCCTTAGTTTTAAAGAAGTTGAGGTATCCCTCTAAAGTTATAAAGGGTGAGGTATCCCTGTTTTGAGGCTCAAGCACAAGGGTGAGATATCCTAAGGTGTGAGGAGTGTGCTTATTTGTACAAAGGTTTTCCTAACACCCGTGACGTCTAGGAGATAGTGAAGAAAATCTCAAGTCAAACTTGAGGACTGGATGTAGGCCACAAGTGGTTGGTGGCCGAACCAAGATAAATATTGTGTTTGTTTCTCTCAACTCTATCTCCTTTACATTTGTGCCTTAATTATATTTGCTTGAATTAAATTTGATATCTAGCTTATTTGCTTGATTCTTCTTCTCTCTTTCTTTCTTCTTGTCTATGAGTAACTAATTTTCATTTTACTTGGGTGAAAGGGGTGAAGCTCTTGGCAATGAAATAAGGTTAGATTAAGTACTTAATCGGGATATATCCTATAGCCCAAGTGATATTTGAGAAATCTCTAAGAGTTGTACTTTTGTTAAACTTATTTCAGCATGAGTTGATTGAAAATATCAAAATGTATAATTTCTCAAAGGTGTTTTAAAAATTTATAATCACCCAATTCACCTCCCTCTTGGGTGATAGTTGTCATGGCTAACAGTCTTAGAATCCCTTATTAGTGAATTGGGTGCCATTGTTCGTCACAATAGACTCTAGAATCCCAAATCTACTGATAATATTTTGATAAGTGAACTTTTGAACACGCATTATGGTAATGATGGACAACGATTTTGCCTCTATCCACTTAGTAAAGTAGTCTACGGCAACCACTAAGTGCTTCAATTACCAAAGAGCTTGAGGGAACGGGCCTAGAATGTCTATCCCCCACTGGTAAAATGGCTAGGGGTCGATTATCGTTGAGAGTTCTTCTAGTGGGCTGAGTAGATGCCCTAGAACTGTTGACACTTATCATACTTCTAGACATGCTCCATTGAGTCGGCCTCCATATTAGGCCAATATTATCCTGCATTTAACGCTTTCCGTGCTAGAGCCTTTCCACCTAGATGATGTCCGCAACTCCCCTTATGGATCTCAGCCAAGGCATACTCAATTTCCTTGGGGCCAAGGTACTTGAGGAAAGGGTACGAGAAACCCTAGCAGTATAGATGGTCATCATACAAAGTGTACCAAGCCGCGTTCCATACTAACACCTAGGCTTCTTTCAAGTCTTCAACTAGGACTCTATCTCGTAAGTAAGTCGTAATAAGGGTGATCCAAGTTTCCTGTTTATCAAGTAGGAGGACTTCGAGGTTCATAATACTTGAGGTGCGAAGGGTTTCTTGGATTACAGATCTATTACTACCAATACTTTTGGTGCTGGCATGCTTTGACAAGATGTCATCTTGGGAGTTTTGTTCTATGGGAATGTGCTCAATCTTGGCACTTGTGAGATTTTCTAAGAGACTTTTTACCTTATTTAAGTATCTCTAGAAGAAGGGTTCTTTTGCTTGGTAGTCACCCCGGATTTGGAAAGTTGCCAGCTGAGAGTCACTATATAGGATAATGTCGGATGCCCTTATATCTTTTTCCATAGTGATGCCAATTATGCAATTTTCATATTCTACCTGGTTGTTTGAGGTGGGAACCCAAACCAGAAGGAATGTTTGAAGGTAACTCCTTCTTCATTCTCTAGGATAATACTAGCGTTGCTCCCTTTGGGATTTGAGGAACTGTCAACATAAATGATCTAAGAATTCCCTTTAGGATGACTGAATTCTAGTGTTAATACTGTAATGAAGTCGAAGAGGGCTTAGGCTTTGATGGCTTGCTTCAATTTGTATATGATTCTGAACTCAGAAAGCTCTATAGACCAAGCAATTATTCTTCTAGTGAGGACCAGCTTGTACAATACTTGTCAAATAGGTTAGTCTGTCCTCACAAAAATTAGGTGGCATTGAAAGTACTACCTCAGACATCGAGCTATTGTGATGAGGGCTAGGGCTATTATTTTGATCTTCTGGTATCGGATCTCAGGCCCTTATAGAACTTTGCTCATATAATAAATTGGCTTTTACCCTTCTGTGGTTTCTCTTATTAAGACGGAGCTAACAACTTCCTCATTGACTGATAGGTGGACATAGAGAGTTTCGTTGCAGTCTAATCTAGTCAAGATAGGGGGTGAAAGCTAGTGTATTCTTCAAGTCTGTGAATGTGGCCTCATATTCTAGTGTCCACTCGAAGTTTTTTCCTTTCTTTAAGAGTTTGAAAATGGAAAGAGACTTATGAGTGACTTTAACCAAAAAAAGGGTCAATGTTGCTATCTACCCAGTGAGCTATAGGACTTCTTTCACTGATTGGGGGCTGCACATATTCAGTGCTACCTGACATTTGTCTAGGTTGGTTTCAATGTTGCGGTTTATAAATAGGAAACCTAAAAACTTTCTAGCTTATACTCCGAAGCCACATTTCTCTAGGTTTAATCTCAGGTTATATTTTTGGAGTTGCATAAAAACCTCCTCTAGGATTTGGATATGGCTTTCGGTATTTGTGGTTTTGATGATCATATCGTCAATGTATACTTCCAGCATCTTACTAATTTGTTCATCGAACACTTTGTTCATCATCCTCTGGTAAGTAGCCCTAACATTCTTCAACCTAAAGGGCATAACTCGATAGCAGTAACTTGTTCTTTGTGAAGAATTTCATCTTGCTTCATCATCTAGATGCATTAGAATTTGTTTATAGCCAGAAGAAGCATCCATGAATAAGAGAAGTCAGAAACCGGGTGAATTGTTTATGAGCTTGTCAATGTTGGGAAGCGAGTATGGGTATTTAGGACAAGATTTGTTCAAATCTGTGTAATTGATGCACAAATGCCACTTCTCATTTGCTTTTCTCACTAGGATCACGTTTAAGAGCCAAGTGGTGTAAAAGCTTCCCTTATGAAGCTGGCATCTAGGATTTCTTTCACCTGTTTCTCAATTATTTGTTGCCTTTTTGGTCCAATCTTCCTTTTTCTTTGTAAGACCAGCTTGCTATTTGTTTTTTTTTATGGAAAGCCAATGAGAGATGAGTTATGGATCTAAACCTAACATGTTGGCTAAAGTCTAAGTGAAAATGTCCTTGTTTTCCTCAAGGAACGCGATCAGCTGGGTTTTCTCATCCAAGTTCAGATGTCTGCTAACCTTAATGACTTGGTCCAGTTTGCTTCCAAGTTAGAAGGGTTTGAGTTCTCCCTCAAGTTAGGACACATATCCCAGATCTCCTCTCGCACATCCAATTCGGTCAAGAGGACATTGGGAAACTCCATAGTGGCTGAACTGGATGCACATTGTTTTGCTTTCTTTGGGGCCTTTACTGCTTTTTGACTTTCATTATAGTATTTATGAGTCATCACCTAGTCTCCCTTGACCGTGATAATCTCATTATCTTTGTTCAGAGATTTCATGACTAGGTAAGTAGTTGAAATAATGGCACCAAAGGTGTTGAGTGAAGGACGATCTAATATAATATTGTAAGCAAATAAGCAATCCATTACCAAGAACTTGACCTTAATGATTTTGAAGAGGGGCTTCTTTCCCAAGGTTATATGAGTTTTAACGTACCTTGCCAGAGTGATTTTGTCACCAGTGAAGCCAATTAGCTCTCTAGTGTATGGGATAAAGTCTTTGTTAGAGAGCCCTAATTTCTTGTAGAGACCCAAGAACATGATGTCTGTTGAGCTTCCTTGGTCAACAAAGATAAGATAGATCTCAGCATTTATGATGACCCCTAAATTTACTAATGGGTCATCGTGCTTTGGCATAAGATTTTTGTAATCCTTGTTTGAGAAGGAAATTAGTGGGGCCTTCTGCATTCCAGGTTTCGCCTTGGAGATTGTATGGGAAGCCACACTTAAGACAACATGGAAGGCTTTCTTCCTAACATTGCTCAATTCTCCACCGCCTGCAAATTCACCCAATATTGTATTGATTGTTTGGACAACTTCAGCATGATAGCAGTAATCTTTCTAGGGAGTCAGATCCCTAGAAGTTCTGCAGTCCCGATTTTATCTATTATCTTGGGGTGAGTCTTCTCTTTGGCATTCACTCTTTGCTGGAGATATCTTTTTCTAGTAAGGGGAGGGGTTTCTCCTTCGACTGTAACTCTTTTCCTATAATTCTGGGATCTGTGTTGATTCTTGTTCCATGAGTGGAGCCAGATGCAATCCTCCGTGGTGTGTCCATAGCCATTATGGAATTTACAATGCTTGGACTTGTCTTTCAGCACATGCTTATTAAGTGAAGGAGGTTTAGGAACATCTAGGAACTCAGTTTTCATTACCTACTAATAGATCTGAACTCGAAGAGCGTTGAGAGGCGTATAGTTTGGATACCTCCCCTTCAGTGATGGTTTCGAGTTTCGTGGTTGTGAGGGGGCCTATGCTGGCTTTGGCTGTGATTCTTCACATTTCTCTAGGTTTATCCTAGTTTTGATGACTTCCTCTACAATGATGTATTTCTAACCCTTTCTCTAAACCCATCCATCATAAGGGCTTCTCTTTTGGCAAAGGAGTGGAATAGTGGTCCTTAGTGGAGTCCCTCCTTTATATAGTGTAGGGCTAATCTTTGGTCCCAATCCTTGATGTTCAGGGATTTCTTGTTGAACCTAGCTATGTAGTCTCTGAGGGATTCATCTTTCCTTGACTTGGCATAGGCTAGGCATGAAATAGACTTTGGCTACACTTTACTTGTGGTGAAGTGCAACAAAGATCTTGAGGACAAGCCATCCCAGTCAACCATAGACTTCGGAGGGAGGCTAGTGAACCATCTCAACACGACTTTCTTCAGAGAGAGAGGAAAAGCCCAGCACATGATGAGGTCATTGCCTCCCACGAACATCAAGGCTGAGATATAGGCATCCAAGTGCTCTTGGAGGTCCATTATATTATCATAGGCCTCAATGTTCGTTAGGTACTTGAACCTTCTTGGTATCTCGAATGCCATCAATTCGTTAGAGAAGGTTTACCCTTGTTGAGTGAGGGTTCCCTGCCAACCATGCTTTGTTGCCTTTGAATTTTCAATATCACGGTTATCGACATATGTTGGGTCCCTACGTTGATCGCCTTCCTTTCTCAGAGGGCGAGTTTCATCGTCCCTTTCTATGTGGACTGATCTTTCTAACTCTGCTAAACGCCTACCTTGTTCTCATAGTCTTTCATCTTGATGACATATCAAGTCTGCTATCTCACAACGAGATAGCTCCTAGGGCATGGATTTTTACTACTATGAGACAAGGTCTTCCTCACGTGCCCCCAAGTGCTGCCATGTTGGTACCTACTCTCTGGCCACTCTTGAGGGCTCTGCACAAAAACCTAGCTACTATTTGGTTGGAATCCGTGATAGGAGAGGAGAAGTGTTGGTGTATGCCCTAGTGGCCAATACATTTTGTTTGTATTGACATACATTATATTATGCTATTTTTGATATATGAGGCATTTCATTTATTGTGTTCTTTTTGATAGACATAATAAAGTCCTTAGAATAGTAAGTTTGATACCATAGGACATCAAGTGGATGACTTGATGGTGAGATCCTATTGGATAAAATACTATTCTTAAATGTCCCTAGTCAAGTATTATTGTTAATTAGGACAACAATAATGCATTGAGACTGTCAACAAAGATGTATGTGCGTAGATCGATGACCACATCTCACGGGTCATGGATATGAGATATCAAGTCTACACATGGATACATATTAGAGTAATGATGTATTAGACGGACCCGCCATGAGAACGCTACGTGGATCGTTACGTGAGTGTCATAAGCGATTCTCATAGTGATAATGGTGTATGTGGTTCTTTGACTGAAATCACTACGATTCCTACATGAGGAGTTGTGTGTTTTAAATGCCATCAAACGTCATCCGTAACAAGATGATTATAAAGTTGGTTATTAGACATATTGCGATGCATGTGGAGGAATGTGAGTGACCTAGATGGGATTTGTCCCTCCTACATAACTGGAGTGATATCTTCGGGCCCCTTGATTGAGTGAGACTATGAAATGCATGGCCATGCTCAAATGAGTCAATATAAGATATTGATCTCATTTGTTATTACTATGTCTACTCGAGAATCGTGAAAGCGAAGATTGAATTAAACAAGGGTGACACGTTCCATGCCTTGTGTTCAACTGGATATCCTGGACAAAGGGACTAAACTACACGGAAACATTGATCACGGATAGGTTATGTCAAATCACCGACATTCTCATTACTTGGGTAGCGAGTGATGTGTTGCTAGATACCACATCGTTTGTAATATTAAAATGAGATTTTAATATTACTACCAACGTCATGAGAAACTGCAGGTCGCACACTTAGAACAGACTAAATGGAGCAATAAGGATCCAAGTTGGACTCTGATTCAATTGTGGGCCTAACTCATGAGATGAGATGGGTTTTAGGGTTGCACAGCTTACCTTGCTACCGCTCACATTCACTTAAGGCACCATTATTATAAATAGTACTATTAAGGGCTGCTATAGATGTTACATCACAACCCTAGCCGCACCTAAGAAAGTGAGTGGGAGACGAGGTTGAAAGGTTCTTCTCTTCTATTCGCACTAGCACCGCGAAACGTTGAGGCGTGACTCCTTTTGCAAGTCTGTTCGTGTGGATACCTGGAAACATCGTCGCTATTACGGTGTTGGTGATTCACCTCGCTTGTGTTTATCACGCTTCAAGAGGTAAATTTTAAAAAAACTCAGATTATGGACTTTTCGCATGGATCCTGTGTGGGAATCCTATTATTCCGCTGCGAGATATTTTGATCCGCAATTCCCAACAAGAAGGGCTCTCATTAGAGAAAGAGAAAGAGAGAGAAAGAAAGGCCTCCTCCCCATTCTGCCTAGATTCAGAGTTGGCCACTACTGGTTGGTTACAGATGGTGATGGATACATAATATTGGTTAGCAGTAGGTTCATCATGAGTGGCAGAGGCATGGTGTTGGCTGGTGGCAGGTTAGTTTTGTGCTATAAAAGCACATTTTTATCTTATGTTTACCGTGGTGGAGGTGGTGGTGGGAGTAGGAGTTTATGATTCCCATAGACGGTGTCAATGTTCAAAACGGGTTCAAGAGGGTGACCTGAAAGCATTTTGGGTATATTAGGAGCGGTGGTTTCCTCCCTCGCACAACAACAGCTATGATGGAGCAGAGGGTGGTGTACCTATAAAAGGCATTCCAACTCTTATGTTAGGCTATGCACTAGGAGAGTAGTGTATATTGTCTAGAGACTTACTTGAATGCCTTAGCCCAATATTTATAGTGGAGTGATGCTTAGTTGGTAAGCAAGATAGGAGGGAAAATATTGTTTGAATTGAATATTAACGAGTCATTATGGTTAAGATAATTGTTCCCCAAATTGAGGGATTTGCCAGAGAGATTAGCTCCTAATCTGTTGGACCTATTACTGCCATAGCTATGTGGGTTTGGATTCGAGGTCCAGCTTTATGTTCTGAGTTGCTCCTAGTTGGGCCTGGTCTTGGATTCTACTCCAGAACACTAATATATAGCTGAATTGATGCTTTGGCTGGGGAAAGCTTAATTTCCATTCTTCCTGAAGAATAGTAAGAGATTATCCTCCCTTGTATTCTAAAAAACATATAGTTTTCATCAAATTTATCTCTTGGGTTTAAATAAAAACTTTGATTATATGTTGTTTTAGTCAATAGGGAAGGGTCTATTAGTAAGCATCGCACAAGTGCAATAGGCCTTCTCTCAACAAAGGGATATGCAAGAAAAAAAAATACTACGAGATTTAAAGGAGAGGATACCACACAAAGTTTAACATTTTGGCTTCTTTGGCTTACATGATAATGTCTGTGGGCATTATCAGTATCCTCAATCCCACGATTATCAATCTCTTCCAAAATACAAGGCAACTTTTGAATGGACAAAGTTGCAAGCACTCTTCCTAATAATAGAAGGCAACTTTTATATGGAAAAAGTTATTAACCACCGAATAACCCTACGCTACTCTCTTTGTGGAGATGATAGTAAGAATAATTACAAAGGCTTATTTATATATAAGACTCCTCCTTGAGCTCTCCATCACAACCAATGTGGGACTAGGGTCAATTACATAAAAATATCCTCCTTTGAGCCAAGTCCTCAAACACTTCAACATGTTAGAAAATTGGACGCTTTTCTAATAGTCTTCATCACCTCACCAATGTGTTGCACTTTTAATCGCAATAGTCGTAAAATGTTGAAGCATTCCTTCCTACTTAAAATACTGCCCACAAAAGCAATAACAAATACCTCAACAATTGTTGATGTTGTACCCTTGGATGACATGACAATGATGAAGTCCCTTTGCCATTGTTGACGTTCTCCTCTTTGCAACAAGCCAACAACTGCTCTCTTCCTTCAATCAAATTCTTCTTCTTCTTCTATCATCATCTACTTGTACTGTCATCACAAGCATAACACATCATTTTAACTCCATCATCAGGAAGACTTTCGACACCAAATTACTGTTGCTCACTAATGGACATAGTCTCCACTTTATCAAGAAATATTTGCACAAGGGGTCGCACAAGGATCATCAAACCATTAACTCTAATACCAATTGTTTGGAAGTGTTGCACAACTGTCAATGGACATTCTCTCAATAAAGGGACATGCTAGAAGAAAAGGAAATACAACAAGATTTAAAGGAGAGAATACAACACAAACTTTATTGTGGTTCAACCTCTCTGGCTTACATCCACAATGAAAAAGAGAAGAAATTCACTATCAAAATAAGATTACAAAATAATGTTTGTAGGTACTCTCAGTTGCCTCTATCCTATAACTATTGCACCACTATCCCTACATCTCTACCATATCCTAAAAATATCTTACCCCTTCTCATAAAATTTCATCTTTTGCACAAATAAACCAAACTCTCCTATCAAATGCAAGACAACTTTTGAATGGATAAAGTTACAAGCTCTCTTTTCAAATAAAAGGTAGCTTTTGCACGAATAAAGTTTTTAACCATCTTCCCCTAACCGCCTAGTAGGCCTAGGCTATTCTCTCTATAGGATAATTGTATCCACAATCACAAGGATGCTTTTACTGTGCACCACTATAGTAAGCAATACACTAAGGGAACGTTGACCTAACTAGTTACACTGAGTAATTGAAAATTCAATATGAGCTTACCTTTTTTTTTTCTTTTTTTTTTCAACTGTCAAAGACTAATTTTTGGGCCCAAGGTTTCGTCAGAAGGCCACCAGCCTACAGTCAGGCTTCACCATCCTGGCGGCTCTAATGTCGATGCCAGCAACATCGACATCCATGAAGGACGAGCACACAAAATCACTACACAGTGTCATTCAGGTAGAGTTCTCAAAGTGTCAAATTGGTCCTTATAGCAACAAGGAACAACGAAGAAAATAGCAAGAAAGACAATCAATAAGTTTTTGTCATGTCTAAAACTCTACAATGGTCAAGGAGATGCACTGCTGCAAAGAAAGATAATGAAAGATAAAGCAATATGTTGAAAATTCAAATTACACAAAGCTACCTGCTATAAGGGGTATTCACGAGTCGATTTGGTTCAGATTTAGTAGAAAAATAAATCCAAACTGATTAAATTTAATTAGTTTGATTTGGTTCGATTTTACAATTTTTTTTTTTGCCAATGCGAACCAAACCAATCTGATCTAAAATGGGTTAGTTTAGTTCGAGTCATCGGGTTGTTTATTAAAAAAAATTGTTAACAAGACAAATACGAAGAACATAATAAACTAAATATAATAAAACAAATAATAAACTCTTAAATGAACAAATAAAATGAATATGACAACAAAATTATCTTTCTCAAAATAGAAGTTATAGAAGATAATAAACTACATATGTATAGAGAAAAAAAAAGACAAAGTGCAATCACGACTCATAAGGTAAAGGATAAGGCACGATGGTTCATTGGTTGGGTGGGTACATAAGTATGTTATATGATCTTTTAAGGACGCTCAAATGAAAAACAAAATGAGAAATTTAATTTGTGACTTAATTAAAATACAATAGGAATTTATAAAAAAAAATCATCGGATCGTCGAATTCAAAATCATAAATTCAAAAATCAAACTAATAAAGATTAATTTTTATCAAATTTAATTTATTACAACTCAATTACTCGAATCAAACCAATCAAATTTAATTAGTTTAATTTAAATTTTTAAGTTCTTCAAGTCAATCCAACTCAATAAACATCCCTACAATATAAGTGTCGAGTCATCAATCTTAGCCGTACACATCATCTACTTCAAATCCAATTGTTTCAAATGGGTAAAGCCCCGGTTCACTCCGTGCCCAATCACAAAGGCTTATTTATAAGTAAAACTCCTCGTTGAGTTCTCTATCAAAATCATTGTAAGACTTACGTCAATTACATAACAGGTCAGGTGGGGTAAACTGCCATGAGAAAGGTTTCTCTTTTCTCAAATCGAGCTTGTAAATTGGAAGAAGTGTGTGCAGTTTTCTGCGGGTTTTAATAGTTATCATGTTTTGGTGTTAAGATTGACTTAAAAAATGAACCCATAAAGGGATATTTTTGGGTTGTTCTAACTTCTAAGGAAGTTTAACAAAACAATGGTCGGGTGTGGGTCCTCTTACCTGTGGGTAGGTGGGTCCTTGTATGTGCTTTGGGAGTTCAGGGGTTAAGTTTGTGATAATACCATGTGCAAGGTGCTAATTATGTGGGGTGTTTCGTGTTTGGATGAAGATGTGGAGGTGCTTATGCTGTCTGATATGGCCTTGGTTTGCATAGAATAGAGAAATTTTTAGGCAAGTATTATTTATTATAGATATTCAAATTTATAATTATCATGTTTAAAGACCTTTTTCAGATATATTAAATACATTTTTAAACACAACTCATACAATTATAGAATAATCATCATATTACTTCAAACATTATTCACATTCCTTTTAACATCACATAAAAATTAATTAATGAAATATAAATTATTAATTAATAAATATGTATAAATACATAATTTTTTAATTTATTAATCAATTTATATATGTTATTAATTTTTTTTTATTTTTTATTAACTAACTTTTTATATATTTATTAATTAATTTCTATGTCATTAATTATGAATTTATATTTTATTAATTAATTTTATGTGGTGTAAAAAATAATATTATTAAAAATAAATAAAATTATCGAAGTTGATTTTATATATGTGTACTATTAATTTGAATATCTACCCTCATTGAATTAGAGATAAGGATGAGAGGATTGGAGTTTTGCGTCAAAGCAGTTGGTGCTCATAATACATGTATGAGTTGGCAGTGAGTCCTAAAGAAGCCATTTCCATTAGCGGAGGAGCTGGTTTTGGGGACCATGGTTTTGTAGATTCTATCAGATGCATTCTTGACTAGGAAGGTAAGTTAACGCAAGCTGCATAGAAATATTTAAAGTGAGGGGGTGACGGGCCCCTCACTTCCAACGTAGTTTGGCACCTACCATGAGCTTGTTGGGTTTAACTTGCAAAAAGAAAATGAAAAATTTAACTTCCCAATACATTTAAAAAAAAGATTGTTTTGCCTTTTAACTACTTCTAGAAAGTAAAAGAAACATGGCCATGCAATTCTAAAGAACTGCTGAGAATCTCATCACTTATTTATTTTTAAACTCAGAATATGTCATAATAAGGTTTTACAGTTTTTTTTTTTTTGGGTACAAGTAAGGTTTTACGGTACTTAACTTCTGAATATGCAGCCATGATCAAGAACTGGTTAAGACATTTTTACAAGTTCGATTTTACGACTCAACCCTCATTAAATTTTTATTCATTTTCTTAAAAATAAAATTTTCATTTTTTTTAACTTACTAAATTTTAATTTTTAAACAATCTACATGTTATAAAATGTGTTTATTTGTATTTTTTATAAGAAAAGTATTTTTTTCATTAGAAATACAATTTTGAAACATACATATATTTAGATAAGATCTTAAAATAAAATAAAATCTAAAACAATAATTTTTTGTTAGAATAAATTACTTTTCAAAATAAATAATTATAAAGAAAAAAAAAAAAAAATAAAAATTATATCTAAACGTAAAATAATTTATATAATTTATAAAAATTCTAAAAAAATAAATTATATATACTATCTTATAATTTTTTTAGAAAAACTTACTCAAACACACTCAATATATCAATTTTATTCACCCCTTTAAGGCTTATGTCTCCATTATCTGATCTATTTTATTTGTTGATTTTTGAGTCCCTATTTTTTTCTCATGTCATGTCCGTATCTGATTTCTCCGTCAAATTCGACGAAGACTGAAGCCACATCGGATGAAATGCAATTCTCTGTAAAACAATTCCCAGCAAAACAAGCACGATTAATAATATCATTAAATAAATTAAATTTTACCATATAAAAAGCATAAATGAAAATTTATACTTAAAAAAAAAAAAAGCAGTAGTTCACGATTTTTTTACTAAACTCACTGTTAGTAAAATTATTTATCAAATTATCATTTTTTTAACTATTTATCAAATTGTCATTTTTTTAACTATTTATCAAAATACCACTCTTTTAAAACTATATACCAAATGTCACTCTTTTAGTCTACGTGATATTTTTTAATATTTTTGGCTAATTGTAGGGATCGTCGCGTAAGGTTGCGCGCATCGCACGCAGGCGATGGCGCTAACACGCCTGCAGAATTACGTGAACTGCGATGGATCTGTGCCCTACGTGCGTACGCGATCCCTATTGACCTTTACTGAAAAATTTCATCCTTGTTTGCGTAAGCCTTTAAATTTATATAAATTATTTAAATTACTTAATAAAATTTTATAAACGTTTATTAATGAATTCATACTAATTACTTAAAATAAAATATATAATATAAAATTAAAAAAGTGACAAATTTAATATGTTGGTAATATTTAATATTATTTTAATTATTATGAAGATTTATTAATTACATAAACATATGTTTTTTTTGTTAATTTTTAAAAATTTATTGTTTCAATTTATTATTCAATTTAAAAAACGATTGAGGTATTAATTATTTGCTTTTAATTTTGTCTTTATGTATGATTTTTAATAAATGTAAAAATAATCTAATCAAATGTACGTACATATCTTATTATGAAGTTATTGAATATATTTAATTATTTTTACACAAATATTTTAAACAACATATCATAAAAATTAAATGGTATATCCCATAGAAGAGGCGTATCACTTATAGGTTATACTTATACTTGGTTAATATAATCCTTAAAACAATCTTCGATGACTTTCCTTTTATTATTAATCAAATCATAAGAAAAGTTAGTATTGATGATATAGGCATTAAATACTTCCTAAAAAAGTTTATCAGTCCTAAAAAAGTTTTTAAATGAATTTTTTGAGTAGATTCAGATGATAGTGAAGTAGGATTCGATCCCAATAATCCCCCTCCCAAATTTTTAGTAATTCGAATTAGTAAAAATTTCGATTAATTTCCTAAATGTTGGATCTCCCAAAAGCCAATGATCATGTTTAATGCAACCGATTACACACAATCTTTAATAAAATCTAAAAGCAGTCAGAAAAGCATATATAGTGTAATCTAATTAGGATACCAAACTCACAATAAGATATTCTCAATAGTATTTTACACAAAATCACTAAATATAATCATGAATGTCAATGAGATGGGCGCATCGATCGAATGCGGTGGCTATGAGATGGTTCGGAAGAGGGACCTTGGCTGTGATGGGTATGGTGGGTAACCCTGGTAGTGGGTAGGATATATGGTGAACCCTGTGGTGGGTAAGGATATGAGGGGTAAGCTCGGTGGCGGGTATGGATACGGTGAGTAAGGGTATGGGAGTATGGTGGGTAATATGCGGTGGTGGGTGAGTAAGGGTGCACGTAGCGTAGTAGGAGGCTGAGTGAGGGGGTATGTAGCAGTGGTAGCAGTAGTAGGTAGGTGAGTCGTATCTTATGTAGTAGTAGAGCCTGGACTCCTCGGGATGTCGAAGTCGTGTGTCAGAGTGCTCGCCAATCCTCTCCTCCTTCTACACCGCGTTTCTTGTTGGCTCGACTCCTCGGGCGGCACTGAAATGTCGTCTGCTGGTGGAGCTGAACGCAGCTGTTTCATCGTAATGCGGTCATCTGCTGGTGGTACAATTAACACTAACCTACTAAAAAAGTAATCAACAAATAATAAATAAACTATTTAATTATTGAAAGAGATACTTACAGTGCGAAGGAATACAATCTAAAGTTGATCACAATTAATGATCCTAACATCACTTCTCGTAAGAATTGAGAGAGTTTAGAGTGTTTAGAGAGAAGAAATTTGTAGAGAGACAGTGAGAATTTAGGAAATGCTTAGGATGACACGAACGGGAGAGGGGGTGTGGGTATATATTAGGATTACACCACCCTTGTTGCTTATTATTGCTTGCGCTGGCAACAAGGGTGACACTTTGATGTCAAAGCCAACCAGGGATGTGTCGCGTGGTTTGGCCAGCGCATCCATGCAGTTGCGCGCAAGCGTGTTAGCGCTTGGCAACCACGTGGATGTCTTGGCCACCACGTGACGCATCCTGGTTGGTCATAAAATATTAACAATGCCACGTAGGTCAAAAGGGTGACAATTTGATATATAATTTCAAAAGAATGACATTTTGATAAATAGTTAAAAAAAATAACAATTTGATAAATAGTTAAAAAATAATAATTTGATAAATAGTTTACTAACAGTAACAGTAGCAATTATATATACTATCTTATAATTTTTTTAGAAAAACTTACTCAAACACACTCAATATATCAATTTCATTCACCCCTTTAAGGCTTATGTCTCCATTATCTGATCTATTTTATTTGTTGATTTTTGAGTCCCTATTGTTTTCTCATGTCATGTCCGTATCTGATTTCTCCGTCAAAATCGACGAAGACTGAAGCCACATCGGATGAAATGCAATTCTCTGTAAAACAATTCCCTGCAAAACAAGCACGATTAATAATATCATTAAATAAATTAAATTTTACCATATAAAAAGCATAAATGAAAATTTATACTTAAAAAAAAAGAAGAAGCAGTAGTTCACCTTTGAATACCACGTACAAGTACGACAGAAGGACGGACGGTATTCGTATCAAACGAAACAGTACAAATGCAGAGAAACAAAGGGAGAAAAAAAAACAAATACGTTAGAAAATGAACGAAAACATACAAACCCAGACGACAAGAAATATCGGAATAAAACGACGAAAGAAAGAAAAGTGCCACTGAGAAATTGAAAGACAAGAACGAAAAATCTTGGATGAACCAAATTCAGATTTCGGAATGAATTTTTATTAGGATTTTGAAGTAAGGATTAGTTATATATTTTTAATTTTTAAACAAAATTGTTTTCATGAAATGGTGCTTAAGCTCCAAGCTCCACGCATCGCCATCAATGGCAGCCACTGATTAATATCACGTTCGTATACTATATTTCTATTCTATATTATATATACACAACGAAGCATATCCAAAGTCCATAATCCACATCCACAGTCATCGATCGATTTCGGTTCCCGGAGTAACAAAAAAATCAAGTCCGTTCCGAATCGCCGGCCGAATACGCCGCCGTACGCGAAGGTCGGAGATTGGCGTCTCATCAAAGAACATTGAAGAAGTGGAAGGATTCACGAATCTTCTTCGGCTTTGGACATGACGGAGAGCCTGCTTGGTCTTGGCCGGAAATCGCAGCGCCGCCGCTGTTGGTGCGACGACGGCCGAATCAGCGCCGCTAGGGCTCTCTTCACGAGGTCGCCCTCGAAGCCGCGGATCCTGACGAGCGAATTCGTCATCGCCGATCTGCGCGCGTTGAGCCGGTTCGGCGAGTACGGCGGCGGCGTCGCCGAGTGAGAGCCGAAGCTCTTGTGGAGGCTGCACCGGAACGAGCCAGGGTGAGTTGTCGGCGAACACATGCAGGTTCGCTTCTGATGGTGGCTCTGCCGCTTGACCACCTGGCCGGTGCCGGCGCCGGTGACGGAGATGGAGCGGTTCGGGGAGATGGAACGGTCGAGGGAGAACCGGACGGAGGGAACCGAACCGGAGGAACCGCATAGGTTGACACGTGTGGGGGAACTGGAACGGTGGAAGAAGGTGGTGGAACGCGAAGAGAAACTTGAGGTTGAGGATGCGAATGCGGAAGAAGAATAGGAAGCCGGCGGTGGCCGGGAATTGCAGAATCTTCCTGCCGGCGGTGGCCGAGAATTGTAGAATCTTCCGGCCGGCGAGAGTGACCGGATGACTGGTCCGCTCGATTTTCTAGAAGCTGCGGCCGCCATTTTTAAAAGAGAAAGTGAGAGAGAGAACCGTCTTTTTTTTTTTTTGCAAAGAAGGGATCAACCTACTGGTTGGGCAAACATAGCTTTACTCGAACTATGTTTATATAGGAATTTTTTAATGAGAGTCAGAGTTGGAAGATTGGTGCTGTTTTCATTATTTTGTGGCTGGGGTATTAACGTTTTTGTATTTACGTTGGAGGGCCCCAACATTCTCATTATTATTATTACACAATTGTATTAGCTTTGCTTTTGCCATACTCGATAGAAAAACAATAACAATTACTCAAAAATAGGGCATTACCCTGGTGTTCACTTTTTATTTTCTTGAATATAATATTTATCAACCATTTTATTGGTTGCTATTAGATCTATAGGGAAATGAGAAACAATGATGTATGAATCGAACTCCCACCATATAATTATAGCCCTTTAGTAAAAACTAAGTGAGATAGCAATTGAGTTATACTTTTTCTTAATATAATAAATTTATTTCTATATCAAAAATTGTGTTTCATTATTGAATGTGTCAAAAACATGTTTAGTAAGAATTTCAATTACCTTGTACTCTACCATATTCATCTAGATAATCATTTAAAGTTTTATATGTAAGAGAAAGTTAGACTATTTTCTTATTTAAAATTTTCAGTGCATATTCGATGAATTTCACATCAATTTTCTTTAAAAAAAGGTGTACTCTGACAACAAGAAACATTAGACCAATGTTGTTAAAAACAAAAATATACACAAAACCACTTTCATAGTTTTAATCCTAGGTTATGTGAGATTGGAGGGTTGGTAATGTGGTTTAATTTAATAACTAAACTAAAACACAGTACTTTCATAACTAATATTTGATATATACACACAAAAAAATCAATATTTGATTTAATGGTAGTCTGGGACATTCAAAAGTTTTCGTTGTCCATATGAAAAGGAAGAAAATTTAAAAAAAAAAATACATAGGTACTTATAAATAAAATTATATGCTTTTAGTAGAAAAGAAAAGTATAGGTAGGTTTGTAAATAAAAGTATTGCATGGGACAGGACGGAAAAGGCATATAAAATGTAGGGGTGGTGTTGCAAAAGTAGATTTGAGTTATATGGAATGGCAGTGGCAGAGGCCTACGAAAGGTGCGTTTAACCAAACCAGAGATATGGTTTGGTTAGTTAACATGGATGAAAGGTTAAGAATTAAGATTGCAGCAATTCTGATACTGATCCAACGTCTTTCAATTCCACAATGTCAATGACAAATCTGTGGGCTTGCCCACGATAAATAAAAATAAAAAAGGAAAAAGGCAAACCGCTTTAAATTATCCAAATATCCACTGATGGTTTGGTCCCCCTCGTACACTTTATAGTTTATCTACTCCCACTTTTATGTGACCATACTACCCTCCCCACTCCGCACTTGGTGAAAATTTCAATATGTTTTTTTTTATCGCGCGCTTTCACAGTGTCACTTGAGATGTTCTTGTAGAAAATATTTGCGGGATATTGTGGCCAAAGAATAAAAAATGAATTCAAAGTGTCACCAACTCACTAGAGTCTAGTATACTCAATTTGGGTATACTAAAATCTCATTTGTAAAAACTTATTTTTTAGTTTATTTGAATTTATTTATTACAATAAAACACTGTTTATTATACATTATTACAATAAGCACTTTTTTTATGTGATATTACAATAAGCACTTACTATAAAGTATCTTGATCTAATTTGAATGAGATTAAATAGCTTTTGAAACCTACATTAGCTGTTTCAGCTAATTTATTGCAATAAGTACTCACGTAAGCTTATGAAAATAAGTCATTAAACTCATTATGAAAATAAAAAAAAGCTTAAGCAGTAGTTGTTATTTAATAAATTATGATTAAATTAAAATTAATGAATTGCCAAAAATTTATTGTTGCTTAAAGCTCATTTAACAAGCTTTATGTAAATAAGTAGTTATTTAATGATTTGTTTGAATGTAACCTAAGTTAATAGTATAAAGTATTGACGTATTATTAATATATTAGTGAACATAATATATGTTTTACTAAAAATAATAGTAATAATGGGACAATAGTTTAGTTTAGTTTAGCTAGTACACTCAAATTAAGCATACTAATTTTATTTTATTTTTAGTAAGGTTAAGCATACTAAATTTATATAAGAATCTTCTTAATAAGATTACAAAAGAAGTTAAAAAGAGTGAAATAAATGGACATGTGTGGTAATCACTCTATAGTAAAGTAGGGTTTTGTTAACGTGTAAAGATTTTTAACTTATCATAATTACTTAAAGAAAAAATTATTAAATGCATTTTAAATTTTAAAATGTTAAATATTTCTATTTTTCAATAAAAAATACTTCTATTTTTTATTTAATAATTTTTATTTTTAATTTCTTAAACATTAAAAAACCTATTAATTAATTATTATTCCTAAGAAAGTATGGTAGGGTCTGGATTCGCTCATACTTTCATATATCCTTACGTTTCACCTTTTCTTTCTTTTCTGCTTTTCTAGTTTTTATCTTGGTATAAATTGAATTTTGAGATTGCCAAGTGTATAGCAAATAAATAGACCAATTTTAGTTGAGTAGCTGTCGCTGGATATATTTGATTCAAAGTTGCTTTATTTATTCACTCATTGTTAAAAGCTAATTATTTTCCCGAGTTAACTTTAGAGTACGTACCTTTTTCTTTGTCTGATAATAAATATTCAGTTTTCTTTTAATCTTTTACTAAGCCAAACGAGACATACAATTTTAGGAAAAAATATAATCAATTAAAAAGAAGAAAGTATATATAATCTTCATTTGAAACTAACTGATAATGTATAACTTTGCTCTTGATCTATAGATTATTAAAAACGACGCATTTTTTACTATTAAAACTGATGCATAAAGCACGTGTTGTTGCATGAAGAGAATATCATATCTCTTATTTCATTAAATTTGAATATCATATTATTTTATAAGGTCAAAACATGAGACTAATTTGAGAAAATTAAAACTAAAATTTTACATTTATCATAACATAAGACAAATCTAAGAAATTCAAAATTAAATTATTCATATCTAACTCAAAGGTAATAGATCTAAAAGATTTAAATAATTTTATTAGAAAAAATATTAAAAAATAAAAAAAAAAAACAAGAAAGAAAAAGAAGAAGATTACCATAGAATGATAGGAAAAGAGGGGTACCCCTATATTAAAGAAACACCTAAAAAAAGGGAGTAAAGCACCACAAAGAGAACAAACACTACATGTGGAAGAGAATTAGGGCTTATATACGGTTCATTTGATTGCATTATAATAATTAAAAAATTAAAAAATATTCACGTATTTGCTGATATATATATATATATATATATATATATATATATATATATATATATATATATATATATAAAATCACGTATTTGTTGCTTTTACACATTATGTTGTGAAGAATTTTTTTGTGACCCTCTAAAATTATGTAAAAAATTATATCTTGATGTTGGCAAAGAGAAGTAAAATAAATGTATATCTATAACACATCTAAGGCATGTTTGAATGGAGTAGTTTAGAATGAAGAAAATGGGAGGGAAAACTTATTTAAAATTATCTCTATCTTATTTGAAATATTTTTTAAATATGAAAAATAAAATGAGAGATTATTATATAACTATCCAATGTCCAATAATTTCTTGTTTATTTTTATAAATGTTTTATAATTTTGTAAATTTAAAGATTAAAAATTTAATCCTGTCTTGTTATCCCCTCAAAACTCCTCCACCCCAACATAGACTTTGGTATTCATAATGCATGTGATTATAATGTTCTTTGCATTCTAGCATTCATAATGTTTTCTACCCTCTTTTCTTTTTTTATATTTTTGGTTACACTTCTACATTTTAATCTAGCTACACTTTTCACTGTTCATCAACTTTTATAATTTAATATACTTTTTTCCTGTTTTTTATTGATATTTTCACTATTTGCCTTTGTTTTAGCTATGTCGATCAGGAAAAAAATAGTGACAAAATCCTGCCCTATTCAATTCGAAACACGCACTAAGCAATATTTATTTGATTTGATTAATTCATCAGCACCCAATTTAAGCCTAATTAAAGAGAGAAGAATTAGCCATATCTCACTGCATTTTGGCATTTTATATTTTTTATTAATTAGTGTGCAGCGCCAACGACGGATCTAGGAATTTTAATAAGTGGGGCAGAGTATATATATTTAAAAAAATCTTCAAATGTTTATATTTAATATCACATATTATTATTGAAAATATAAATAATAAGAGTTCTTTGTATATTGTGTATATGATTCTTTATAATATTTTTAGTATATAAAATTATTTAAACTGTTAACTTAAAATCTTTAAAAATACCATTTAGGTCTTGTTTGGGAAAACTGAAAATTATAGATTATGTTGATAATCGATTTATTTTTATGTTTAGATGCATTAGTTGTAAAGCAATTTTATCTTAATATGATTCGTTTGGATGATATAAAAAGAATCATTTTTATACATTAAATTACTAAAATATATATAGAATGATTAAAAAAATATTTTATTGAGGACAAAATAGTATTTACATATCAAAGTGTAAGAAATAATCTATAAGCTAAAATCATAAGCTTCAATCTTTAACTTATAATTATTAGCTGTAAAAAAAATTTTGTATTGAATTTCGTGTAAAAAATTTTTTAGAAAATAATTTTTTTTTATCCAAACATAATAATTATTTCACAAAACAATTTAATCCTCCAAAAATAGCTGTTTGGGAAAGAATTAATCTTTTCCAAACATGCTCTAAATATATATTTTATAAATCTGTTTCTTTTTGTTTTCAGATTTTAAAAAATTAAATCAAATCAAAACAGTAAAATAATGTTAATTTATAATTATAAAAAATTTAGAGTTATTACAAGAAGAAAAATGATTTGATGAATTGAGTTATTATTATTTTTTACAACCACTTATGGGGGCAATAAACAAGCAAAATAATATAATGAGAAGAATAGATTAATATATATACATATAATATAAATTTAATTAAAATTTCAATAGGGGCATATGCCTCCACATCTTATAAGGTGGATCCGTCATAGTAGATAAGTTCCTACCTGTTTTTTAGTTTTCTTTTGTTGTGAGAACAATGTATCTCCTATTTTTACTTGGCCCACATCTTTTGATGAGTTTTCCAATTATGGAATGCACATCCAAAGTTCAAGTCATCCGATTTGGCTGATATTTGAACCATTTGTTATAATGAATGAATGAAAACCTCCAACACGTAACACAGGGTTGCTGCTCTTTTGAGTTTTTCGTTTTTACTTTTTTATGTTATTACAGTTAGTGGTGTTCAGACCTACTTGCATGTATGTCGATTAATCTATCTCTTTAGTTCAATTAAAATCAAACTATTTAGTATCTTACTCAAAAAATTGACTCTCTATGAGTTAATGAGTCAGTTGCATGTTGAAGCCTTTGCCGCCGTATAAATATGCAAAATGCTGAATTGCAAGTTGGTGTTGGAGTCAGTGAAGGAAAGGACTCACGTCAAACCAAGCTAGCTGCATGCTGACACCGAAAGTGTCCTTCAAGTCATATAGTGCCTACCATTCCTTCACTTTGGAAGATTGTTAAAGGAGAAAAATAACTATAAAACAAAAACGACACGTAGTGCCCATGCAAGTGTGACTGTATTGTGAATGTGAAGGCTGACTACTGAGGCCATAGGTTAAATTGGGTGGCTTGCTGACAAAGTCGCACTATATGTGCCAATCCAAATATCAAAATTACAACTATTTTAATTAGTTTAGCATCCTGCAAAACTTATAAAATTGTACTCTGCCAACCTTAAAACGTGTTTTGCATGACAATATTAGAAATTAATATGTAAATTCATGAATATCGTTCTAAAAGAATGATTTTTTTTTTTAAAAGATGGGTTGTTTTTATTAGAAACATTGAGTACAAAGGCTGCTCAATATATATGGAATTGAAGCCTGCCACGTTACATTCATGAACATTGCACGAGTCCAAGTCAATGGTCTCCCAGTCACGGCATCTTGTAAAATCATAAATCTTTTCATATTTTAATGTCTAAAACCTAAGAGTATTACCAGAAATGATAACATTGTGATAGTTAGAAGATTGTTTTCTTTTTCCTTGATTATTATTATTATTGTTGTTGTTGTTGTTAGGCACTCTTTCCAGTGTGCTCAATACTAGGGAAAACACAGGAATTTCCCATTGAGTCAAGGATATGCTAACTCATTATATACTCTTAACCAGTAAAAAATAATGGAATAATTTTGGATAGCTACCAAGCACAGTTATCGTCTAATTTTTAAGATTATCAACTGTTAAATTTAGTATCAAGATTTAATTTTAACAGCAAAATTATTGTGAACTGGATAAGATACCATCACCACAAGAAAAAAAGCAACAATAGAAGCAATATTTGTGCTACATCTGAGAAAAACAACAGGCTAACGCCTAACATAACAAACACGTAAACTATCAGTATCACCCAACAAGTAGTGGTTCAGACCATTGGGAGAACCCTGAAATATAGCACATGGCAAGGAACTCTGCGCAACAATAGAAGCAATTTGAGTAATATATTGCTCACGTAAGAGATTTTTTTTTTCTTAGGACCTATTTGTTCACGAAAGAGTTTGGTTGATGAGAAAGATAACAAAACGAATGTTTATCCTAAACTAGCTAGCAGTAGCACTAAGTCAATGGATTAGCTGAATACACAGTATTGTACTAATCTACGGCACCTATGGGGTACGTCTCTGCTCAAATCCATGCTGTTGCTCTAATCTCTTTATCAGATTTTTTTACTAAACTATCACTATTAGTAAAATTATTTATCAAATTATCATTTTTTTAACTATTTATCAAATTACCATTTTTTTAACTATTTACCAAAATGTCACTCTTTTGAAACTATATATCAAAATGCCACCCTTTTGACCTACGTGGTATTTTTTAATATTTTCTTTACCAACCGTGATGATCCACGTGGTTTAAGACATCCACGTAAGTTGCGCTAACACGCTGCGCAACTGCGATGGATCTTGTCGAAACAAATTTACGCATATCTTATTACGCTTCGAATCGAAAGCGTTATCCTTGTTAGCGTAAGTTCTTTAAATTTAAATATTTATTTATAAATTATTTAAATTACTTAATAAAATTTTGTAAATATTTATTAATGAATCCATACTAATTACGGAAATAAAATATATAATATAAAATTAAAAAAGTGACAAATTTAATATGTTGGTAATATTTAATATTGTTTTAGTTATTATGAAGATTTATTTATTAATTACATAACACATATGTTTCTTTTTTTATTATTTTTTAAAAATTTATTGTTTCAATTTATTGTTCAATTTAAAAAATGATTGAGATATTAATTATTTGCTTTTAATTTTGTCTTTATGTATGATTTTTAATAAATTTAAAAATAATCTAATCAAATGTACGTACATATCTTATTATTGAAGTTATTGAATATATTTATTTATTTTTACACAAATATTTTAAACAACATATCATAAAAATTAAATGGTATATCCTGTAGAAGAGACGTATCACTTATAGGTTATACTTATACTTGGTTAATATAATCCTTAAAACAAATTTCGATGACTTTCCTTTTATTATTAGTCAAATCATAAGAAAAGTTAGTATTGATGATATGGGCATTAAATGCTTCCTAAAAAAGCTTATTAGTCCTAAAAAAGTTTTTAAATGAATTTTTTTGAATAGGATTCAGATGATAGTGAGTAGGATTCCGATCCCAATAATCCCCCTCCCAAATTTTTAGTAATTCGAATTAGTAAAAATTTCGACAGAGTTTCTCCTAAATGTTGGATCTCCCCAAAAGCCAATGATCCTGTTTAATGCAATCAGTTACCACAATCTTTAATAAAATCTAAAACAGTGCGAAAAGCATATATAGTGTAATCTAATTAGGGTACCAAACTCACAAGAAGATATTCTCAATAGTATTTTACACAAAATCACTAAATATAATCACTGAATGTCAATGAGATGGGCCCGCATCGAATGCGGTGGCATGTGAGATGGTTCGGAAGAGGGACCTTTGTGATGGGTATGGTGGGTAACCTGGTGGTGGGTAAGGATATGGTGGGTAACCCCTGTGGTGGGTAAGGATATGAGGGGTAACTCGGTGGCGGGTATGGATACGGTGAGTAAGGGTATGGTGGGTAATATGCGGGTGGTGGCCGAGTAGGGAGGTATGTAGCGTAGTAGGAGGTGAGTGGGGGTATGTTTGACGTGAGCGGCGGTAGGAGGCCGAGTCGTATGCCGGCTAGCAGAGTGGAGTCCTCGGGATGTCAAAGTCGTGTCCGATTGCTCGCTAATCCTCTCCTCGAATCACGCCGCGTTCCCTGTTGGCTCGACTCCTCGGGCGGCCCTGAAATGTTGTCTGCTGGTGGAGCTGGACGCAGCTGTTCCATCGTAATGCGGTCATGCTCCCGCAATGAGTGTAGGATTTGTGTAGCAGCCTCTCGAGCGATAGTGTCGGTAGTTGAACTGAGCAAATACTCTGCAATGTCTGCTTAATAAACATATATAATTTATGTCATTATACTGAATACAAAATACATATAGTCACTAACGAATTAGTAAAGAGCTTACCGCATTTCCAATAGATGCGCTTATGGGAGCAATCTAACGTCTGGTAATTCTTTTATACCAACGCATGTACTCAGAAGGCGAACTGAGGGGTGCGACCAATGGGACTCCCCTAACAAGCTTCTCCCTACGACTATCCCAGGTGGCTATATAAACAGCATGTGTAGCTGGCCAATCCTCATCATGCCTACCTGCCAATGTAACCGAGTGCAATCTGTCTGGCTGGAGCGATCTCCGTGGAATGGGCTGGTCAAGACCAAACTGGCGCATGACGCGGTCTGACTGGTGCCACTCAACAATGTGGAAACATATGAGAGGGACCACTGCCAGTGCAATGTTCCTACCAGCCACACAAAAAGGTGGCAATGTTGTCACATGCTCATCCGTGTATGGTTGCCATATAATCTGAAAAAAGATATGCACAAAACATTAACACAGCATATGCATAAGTAAATATCTTAAAGGAATGTAAACGAAGACATACCTCATCGTTCTTCAACTGATCGAAGAACTGACGATAATATGTAAGGACGCCAATCACAGTATCACTCAATACTTTATGTTTGTGCCACCTATTTGGTAAATGAAAGTATTACAAACGTAAGTAAAAATATTAACAAAGTATGTCATGGAAGTAATGTAAAAATATGAAATGAAATAGAAACTTACTCCCATCCTAAGGGACGTAATTGACCACGACCAGCATCGTAAAACACATCAGGCTCATCATGGTCAGCTAGTGAAGGGACAAGCCGGGGGAATCTGTACCATGCCCAGTACTGCAATAAGATGCATGCACCTCCGATCTCGCGTGCGTCATAGTCCGTAGCTTTACAAAGCTCTCTATACAGGTACGCCAAAACTGCAGACCCCCAGCTATACGTCCCAGCAACAGCAAAGTCCTCCAACAATGGGAGGAACATCAAGTGCACGAGCTTACCCAAATGATCGGGGCATAAGAAACCCCCAAGCAAGCGAAGTATGTAATGTCGTGCACGCTGTTGCACGTACTCATCATCATCGTCCTCAAGGACTGCAGTAACACTCGGCTGCCACAAGTATGTCATGTCAATGCGTGCCCCAGCTACGAGCGAGGGAGTGTCATGAATCCCTAACAACTGAGCACAAAAACTGAGCCAATCATCCCTATGCGTAACGCCAGTGACTGCAACGCCATCAATGGGAAGACCCGATATCATTCCGATATCCTCCAACGTAATGGTGCACTCCCCGGTAGGCATGTGAAATGTATGCGTCTCTGGGCGCCATCTCTCAACCAACGCAGAGATCAGGGAGTGATCAATACTGCAATAACCCATGTGGGCAACTCCCAAGAAACCCCCTGCTGAAGATAAGGAATAATCGGAGAGGGGGTCCATATGTTTCGTCTTCGAGCACGTCTAACACGCAGTGTCGGTTCTCATGTCCCCGCCATACATCTTTGGGAAACATGGTACTCCTGCAACTCCAAAATCGAGCCGTCCTCTGGTCCGGGGTTTACACGGAATGCCATTTGTCGGCTGTATGCCAAATAATAACAACAATTAGTATGATTCTATTATTATTATAATAAAATATGATATAACCATATGATAACTATAAAAAAATATAATATGGAAGAAATGAAGATAACACTGAGAATCAACTAACATATATAGGAGAATAGTATTCGAATACAACTACATAGATTAGTGATACAAAACAATACAACTCATAAATACACATCATTGCTAATACAAGATTCTGAAAAATGAAAATAGATCTGGGATCAACTAGATGGGCGCAGTTGATGGCCCCGCTCCATCATCCCCCAAGGAACTCGATCCACCGACATGACAAGCACGAGAATTATGTCCACGTTGATGGCATCTTGTACACGTCTGTCCTGGCCCTGCTTCGCGCCAATCCATCTCATTCCTGAGTCGGGTTGATTTTGGTCGACCTTTGGATCTAAGCAATGCATGTGGTGGCACCAAAGTGGCGTCGGAAGCTGCAGGCCACCATGGTTCAGCCCGGACCGGTTCAAAGTCAAACTCATAGGTCCTATAAATGCTTTCCATCCTGTAAACCCTATGAACAAGTTGGAATGGGTCAACGCCCCCTTGAAGCACACGCAGCAAGCGCATACGAGTAAGGATAATGCAATGCTTGAAACACCCCACAGTCACACTGCCTTTCTTCCAGGTTCAAAGTATAAGAAAGTCCACCATGTTGTGTTACAGGATTAAAAGCCTCTTCAACCATGAACCTTGTGTTCTCTTTATTGTACAGACAAACTTGGTGTGAACTGGCTTTTGCCAGGTTTACTCTCCAGTGCTTCAATAAGTTATCACTCCAGATCTGGTCAAATTAATGGGAACAACAATATCAAACCATAAATAGATGCACGTGTGCATTTAATTAACGGATAGTACTAAGCAAATCTGTAAGCATTTAATGTGAACAACAATTTGTTTGTGGTTGTACTTAATATTGTAAAACAATATCAAACCTGGTTCAATGTCATCAATTTCGAATTTGCCTCGTCCTTTCGGTTGACGAAGTATTCTACTAACTTCGTATATGTCAATTGAACCAATGCAGTTATAGGTAGATTTCTGCTACCCTTCAACACTCCGTTAATGCACTCTGACAAATTGGTAGTCATATGACCGAATCTGTGACCACCATCATACGCCAAACTCCATTTTTCTTTTGGAATTCCGTTAATCCAATTTGCCATCTCCGTTGTAACTTTAAGCTTCTCTAGCTTAGCATCAAACTTTATTGCGATTGGTTCATACCCTGATACATCGAATAACTTGGGTTAGTATGACAACCTAACTATTATTAGCGACAAAATTAGAATACAAATAGAAAATGTAAAGTACCTGTGTTAATCAAAAATCTTTTCAACTCCTTGTTCTGAAATTTGGAGTTAAAATTGGAACCAATATGCTGTATGCAGAAGACAGATATGCATTCGGAGGCTGCCATCCAAGATTTTCATTTGCCACTGATTGTAAGATGTCTCGATGTCGATCAGAGATCAAGCACAAGCCCTCTTGTTGGGTTACATGCAATCTCAGGTGGGCTAAGAACCAACTCCAATCATCCTTGGTCTCCCCCTCCACAATGGCAAATGCAATAGGCAGAGGTTTTCTGTCTCCATCTTGAGTTGTTGCAATCAACAACTTATGACGATACTTGCCATACAAATGAGTGGCATCAATCTGAATGATGGGCTTACAATATCGGAAGCCAGCCACACATGGTCTAAATGTCCAGAATAATCGACAAAAGACTCTTTTTGAACGATCGAGTTAGTTATTCACAAAATATTCCTCGTCTTGCAACTCCACCACTGTGCCTTCCATGTCTCTCTTCATGGCTGCTAGCCATCTGGGCAACACCTCATAAGATTTGTCCCAATCCCCAAACACATTCACAATAGCCATTTGTTTTGCCTTCCAAGCCTTTCGATATGAAACTTGGTAACCAAATTGGCTTCGAATCCGTTCAATAATTAAAGATACGGGTGCATCGGGTTTTGTTCTGACTAACTCCAAAATGCAAGAGCAGATCAAACGAGAGTCCAACTTCTGGTTACAATGTCACGAACGGGGGAGGGGTGTGGGGATATATACTAGGGTTACGCCACCCTTGTTGGCTTATTCTACTTGCTTGCGCCAACAAGGGTGGCGCTTTCAGTGTCAAGGGCAACCAGGATGCACCACGTAGGCTGGTGCATCCACGTAAGTTGCGCCAAGCGTGTTGGCGCAACCTACGTGGCGCATCCTGATTGGCCAGAAAATATTAAAAAATACCACATAAGGCAAAAGGGTGACATTTTGGTATATAGTTTCAAAAGAGTGGCATTTTGGTAAATAGTTAAAAAAATGGTAATTTGATAAATAGTTAAAAAAAATGACAATTTAATAAATAATTTTACTAACAGTGACAGTTTAGTAAAAAAGCCCTCTTTATCATTATTCATCAGTGGAAGTCATGCTCTCCTCAAAATGGTCCTTAAACCTAGTTTCTCAAATCGGGAGATTTTTACACACCTTCAAAATAATTAGCAGCCTAGCGGTAGTATTGGGTCAATTGTGACCTCTATCAGCGTTTCTTAGACAAGTCTACAGTGTTACACTCTACCAAAAAAGGACATACACATTGCTACGGTGTTTTAATTAAATAAAATTCATACTATTGTTAGCTGTTTCATGAGCTCCTAATGAGAATAATGCAATCTGGGGGAGTTACAATAGAAAAGAAGATTGTAATAGTTAATGTAAAATTATGGTGCAATGTGCTATAAATTGAGGTGGAAAGTGTAATGGGAGCAATAAATTAGGGATAAAATACATTTTGTCCAAAAAAATCACATTCACTGAAGATTTTTTTTTTATAATGCTATCATTTTCTTTAAAGTAATGATCAAGACTTTTCTTATTTGCCTTACAGATGTCATAGGTTCCACTCTAGATTTTTCTTTTTTTTTTGGATAGGTGCTGGGAAGAGGAGGAATAAAAAGAAATCAACATAATCTCATCCAGCTGTCTACCCATCTTTTGAGCCTGTAAATGTAGAACAACAAATTTAAAACAAAAAATTCTAATATTTAAGATAACAAAGTCGTAAGTAAGAATAATTATTTTTTGTTTATGGGTGCCAATGGTAATAGATTTATTAGTGTAGAGGCATCTGCCAGTATATCTGAAGCGCAATTTTGCTTAGCATGTTTACATTTCTCGTTAAATTTAGTGCTAACCCAATTTTTTCTTTGGATTGAGGTAAAATGGTGTTTGAATTAATTTTTTCACACTTCAATTAATTTATTTCTCCGGATCGGTCTAGGATAAGCAATTCACGTCAATATTAGCGAATTTATAAAAATATTCTTTCTTTTTTGTTTAATATGCACAACGACATTCTCAAAGAAATTAGTATAAATGAAATTTAAACTTATGATGGTGTGATTATCCACATATTATATGATTGTTTACCACTAACCCAATATGTTCGTAGATGGTTCAATTTTTTTAATGACATTATTTTAGAAAAGAAAAAGAAAGAAATTCTTGCACACTAAAATTCTCACACAATTGTTACACTAATTAATGATATTTAAATTATTAATTACCAACATCTATTGATTGGCTAATAGACTAATAACTTATTTTTAAATAGTTGATAACATGTCATATATAAGACAAATCCTAGCCTCCCTTTCTCTCTATTTCTCTTTTGTTTCGAGTCTTCCTTTCGTGATAATGTTAGAGTGGGTCACCGTCTCTTTTTTTTTTGTATTTTTTTAATAATTTACTCAGATCTAATAAATCTTGAGTTTGATAGATCTATTTCTCTCAGTAGCAGATCTTATACTTTTGTTATTCCTTTTATGAGTATTTTTTGTTTTTTTTTTATGGGTGTTTTGATTTTCAATTCTTAATGTGTCTTTTGTCAGTTCTCTTATGGTTGGTCAGTATCCTGATAGTTTTACAGATAGGGAAAAGTTTCATATATATTTCGAGAGAATGTGTAATACATTATTCAAACTGTAACACTTTTTGTGTTAATATCCACTACAAAAGATGCTTACACATTGATAGTCTTCGGATAAAAAATAGATTTATAGATTGTGAGTTAGTTCAAAAAAATAAACTATATTTATTTCTATTTCTTTTTAGATCTGATATGTTTTTTTTTATTTGTAAGTACCATTAAACTTTGATTGTAATGAATTTTTCTTTTTAATAAAAAGAAGATAGCTGATAACATACTGAAATCTGTTAACCAATCGATATATTATTAAAAATTAATATTTATTTTATCAGTAATCAGTATAAAAATAATGTAATATTTAGTGTATAAATAGCACAACAACTGAATTTAAAAAAAAAAAACAACACAACTGAAAAAAAAAAAAAGAGAATAACAAGTAAAAGTAAAATAGGTTTGGGGCGGTAAAAGTTCTTGGACATATAGGTTGCATAATGGTACGGAATTTAATATATTAGGGTGGGAGTCGGTAAGAAGGTCTACGGGAAATTATTGTCTACTCTATTTTTGGCCTATATAAATTTTACTTATATATTTAATAAATAAGTTAGATTTAAATATTTATAAAGGTTTATTTAATTCTGTAAACTAAGATTCGAATATTTAAAAAAGTTTATTTTATCTATCTGATTGGTTTATTACTTTATTTACTTATTATTTATGTATATAATTAAAACTTTATAATGTTTACATAATTTATTAATTATATATTAATATAATATATTTATTTTATATAGAATATAATAATTTTATTAAAAGTTATATTTATTTAAAGATTAAAAAGTTTAATTTTTTTTTTTTTTATATGAAAACATTTATATAATGTATGACTTTAAATAAATTTTTAGGTCATGTTAGACTTTAATATTTTTATAAATAAATCAAATCAAACTCTTAAAAAAAAAAGAATTTTATGATAAGTAACACGCTAAATTTGGACTAATATTTTACAGCCTAAGCTTATTTATGTAAATTATAACCTATTTCTATTCCTATTAATATATTTTGCAATTTTTTTTAAATATTATGTGATGTTATTTACACCTCAAAAATTGATTATACACTAATCAACAATGGTTAATAATGTGAATTGATTTGTAAAAATGGAAAAGTATATTGATTAGTTAACATGTTTTAATAAGCCATTAATTTTTTGAAAACATATTATTAATCTACTAATTAATTAATACACATTGTTAACAAATTTTTGAGACATCATTACCCATTATAATAATATTGAAATTTTGTGTGAAAAATCTTTGTCCTTAGATATTACACATCATCTTCATAATAGATTCGTAAGTAGATATAGTAGAAGAAAGAAGATATTTCAAATCAAAATTTTTGGTTTCTCATAATATATATCTCCACCGGATAGATAAATAAGAGACTAATATTTTGAGATACAATTAAATGTTTAAGTAGAAAATCCTTCCAATGGTATTAAAGGAAAAGTAAAACTTACACCTAACAAACAACTCAACTATTTAGAGCTAGGATTAGTTGCCATGGAAAGTTGGTTCAGTGAAGATTAATCTAAATTTACTCCAAGCAGACAATTGAAGAGAAAATGGCATTCTATAATTGTTTCTGAAAATTTCTGGATATCTAACCAGACGATTAAAAAGACAACCTTCTATATATCTTGTTGAGCCAAATTGCTTGCCTAAGTGGGCGGTGACCGATCAATTATTGTCCTTGGGTTCTCTATATCTGTTGCACCCCATGAGTGATGAGTCGTCCACTTTATGTTTTTTTTTGGTACATGATGTAACTTTCAATACCAAACCAAAATGACCAATCATTACTGGTGCTTCTGAGCCAAATGAAAACCAAATCCGTAACCATATATGCCATACCCATATACTTGATTCCCAACACCATATGCTGATGCGTGCTATCGTGCTATGATCTGTAATCAGGATATTGTTGCTTTCTTTACACAAAAGCATGCTCCAATCTTGTCGCTAAACAATCATTAAACTGAACAACACAACTATTTTATACAATTCCCATCCACACCTAAATGTCAGGCAACACTACAAATCCTGTTCTGGATTGGATTTTGAATTAACGATTTATGAGTAATTCAACCCGTTAAAATTAGATCTTAGATATTTATATCTTAGTGTTATTAGATAAGTAAATATGTCTATTTATAAAGAGTAAATTTCTAACAGAATCTCTCATAGGTAAAGAAATTAATTATATCACTCAAATAATAAGAGACAGTTATAATATATAACAATTTTAGTGGATTATTATCATAATTAACAGCATTTAATGCAAATTTAAATATAATTCTTATCTACTAAGACGCTCTTATAAATATTACACAATGTCACAAAGGTATGTATCTAATTTAAAACACTGCTCATCTTGTGCACAGTCTAATTTGAGCATCGAAGTGCCTTTTGCAGGTACCCACCCCTCGCACCACCATCGCAACCACCATGCATCGGAGGAAACTACCTTCATTAACCTTATTTTGGTGATTCTCTAAAACACATTTAGAACATTGGCATTATATGTGGGAAAACGATAAACTTCTATTCACATTACCACCATCATAGTCACTACTAGGCAAAACCATGTTTCTGTCACTCAGAATCAACCTTCTTTTGGTCGCCGTCCAGCATCCCCTCCAATTCAAGAGCCAGTTGTTGCCCAATCGGAACCCAGGCAAGATGGAGAAAAGACTTCACATACTAGTGAAAATCTCTCCCCTCAGTTGCGGCGTGTTCCAACGACACAACGACTGGGCCTACATAGAGCCCTTTCAGAAGATATCAAATAGTGGGTATCGACATTACAATGCTTATGAGCACAGATGAACAATGATGAAGTTTAGTCCCACTAAGGCGAGTCAGGTCTTCCGGAACTATCTAGAGTAGAACTTATCTCTCTGGTTAGACTCTAGGATGAACGTATTCATAACCTCGAAAGAGCTGCTAATAAGAGAATGAGGACAAAAACTAGGTTCCCCACCAGAGTCGTGAAAACATGAGGGAGCCAGCTTGAGACAGGGTACGTAATCCGAAACACTCAAGGATCACAGAATCTAGCCAGATAACTGAGAATCTGACTCGTGAAAATAAAGAGTAGGACTAAGGACGGAGAAACTCAGTTAAGCAAAACCAACCTTTCTCTGATGAATTAATGACTTACAAGATCCCTAAGTGCTTCAAGTATCCAATTAATATTAACGCCGATGATGGGACCACGGATTCTCACGAGCATCTAGATGTTTATGTTTCTGCTTTACTATTTGCAGGAGGGGATGATCCACTCATGTGTCGTGTTTTTCCTCTTTCCTTGAAAAAAGTCACCTTGAGATAGTTCATTACCCTGACTCCTAAATCAGTTGTTGATTGAGAAGACTTGTTCTCGAAATTTTTGCTGCACTTCACCACTAGTAAGGTGCAGCCAAAATTCATTTCATGTCTTGCCCATATTAAGCAAGGAAAAGAATAGTCCCTTAGAGATTACATATCCCAGTTCAACAAAGAAGTAGTAAATATTAGTGACTAGGATGAAAGAACTGGCCTACATTATATGAGGGAAGGCCTCTGCCTTGAGCCTTTTTCCTTTTCACTGGCTAAAAAAGAGCCAAAGACGATGGACGAATTCCAGGCTAGAGTTGATAAATATATCAATACAAAGGACGTTTTCTAGAAAGCATATGGAGAAAGGAGAATATGCAAAACCTAAACCTGGACAGGCTTCCTAGCAAAACTAGAATTCGAGGCCACCTTTAAAAGGTGTTGGGATTTTAAGTTTTGATGATGTATTTAAGTTTTTGAGCATGTGAGTCTTTTAGATGATTTGATTTTTCCTCTATTAATTGGTTGATATGTGATTGATTATAAGTCAAAACTTTTTATTTAAAAAGAGCAAATATCTCTCTCAAATATATATATAGTGATTTGATGAGTTGATTGGTTTTTAGGATTAAATGACTTTAAATACTCATCTCCAATAGTCAAGCACATTTTTAGGAGAGCTATTTGGTTCCAACAGCTAAAAGATTGCAAAACGCAAGTCATACTCAAACCAGAGAAGAATAGCAACTAAAACAGCATGTACTGGGTAAACTAGCAACTACTAAGAGCTAAAATAGTAACTACTTAAAAACATACAAGCCGTATATCACATGGGTTTTAAAGTCTCTTAGCTGATTTTTTACAACCTCCAACGGCTAGCAAATGTTAAGGGAAGCCCTCCACTATATATAGAAAGCCTTGAAAAAGATCAAAATGCACAACCACTTGCTCAAATCAAAAGTAAGGAATTGCTGAAAGTTTGTTATATCTATCTTCTCCCTCCTAGTTAGTTCTACACTTATGTATCCACTCTATAGAGAGAGTTTGCTTTTGGAATCCATTGTAGCTCATTTTATAAGAGCATAAAGGTGAAAGAAACTATTGTAAGGTTACTCTTCTTCGGGTTAAAGTAGAGGGAGGTTTGGTGGTATCCTTGGTGAAAGAAACCATTGTAACTCTATCTTGATGTTAAGGTAGAGGAAGGTTCGTCGGAGTCCTTGTAAGAGAAAATTCGACAAGTGAAGAAAATCTCGAGCTTATGCTTGGGGACTGGATGTAGGTTGCGGGTTGTGGCCGAACCAGTATAAAAATCATTTATGCATTTCTCTTAACCCTTTCGTCTTTACTTTTTATTTTACTTGTCTTTATACAAACAATTATTGTTTAATGATTTAAATTTTCTGTTATTGAACCATATAGAACCAATTCACCCCCCATCTTGGTTCTGTTAATTGGTACCAGAGCTTAATTCTCTGGAAGGCTTAACTGCTTGAGAAGTCGATCCTTGCAGGTTCAATGACAAGAAACTTGATAAACTCAAAGGTCATTGAAGGGCAATCCATCTTAAGGCCACTTTACTTTGATGGGTCAAACTACACTTATTGGAAGGAGCGCATGAGAATATTCATTCAGTCCGTCGACTACAAACTTTGGCTCGTGATAAAAAATGAACCATCCATTCCAAAGAAAGTGGTAGATGGCAAAGAAGTAGAGAAAACTGAAGAGGAATTCAATAATGAAGACATGAAGAAGATGGAACAAAATGCAAAAGCCAAAAACATTTCCTATTGTACCGTAAATCCAGACAATTTTAGAAAAATCTCAAGGTGCAAAACGGCCAAGCAAATATAGGATAAGTTAGAGGTCACACATGAAGGAACAAGCCAAGTAAAAGAAGCGAAGATTGACATGCTTGTTCATGAGTACGAGTTGTTTAACATGAAGGAGGAAGAAAAGATTGATGAGATGTTCGAGAGGTTCTCAAACATAGTCAACACCCTCGATGCTTTTGGGAAAGTCTACACAGATAGAGAATTAGTAAGGAAGATACTAAGAAGTCTCACCAAAGAATGGCAATCAAAGGTGGCTGCGATTCAAGAAAGATGAGACCTCAATACCATTTTCTATGACGAATTAAGAGGTAATCTTCTAACCTATGAATCAACTTTTCTTAATAGATTTCAGGAAGAGAACACAACACAGAAATGAGTTGCTCTCAAAGCCACATCAACCTCCTACTAAGAGAAAGACGATGAAGAAACTCAAATGAATGATGATGAAGAGATAGCATTCCTAACCAAGAGACTCTATAAACTTAACCAGCAAAAGTTAGGTTCAAGGAAGAGGAATCAATTCAAAAGGAATGATTTAAAAGAAGATCAAATTGTGTGCTATAGATGTAGAAATGTTGGTCACTACCAATCCGATTGTCCTTTCACAAAGATAAAATTTCAAAAGAAGTCTAAGAAAAAGAAAGTAATGATAGCAAACTCAACTTAGAGTGATTGCGATGACTTTTCATCGGAAAGTGAAGAAGAAGATAAAGATGAGGTAGCTCAAATGTGTTTCATGGCAAGAAGTGAACAATATGATGAATATGATAAGGTAAATGACTTTGATCATCCTATTTCTTATGATGAATTAAATGATGAATTTAACAATTGTTAAAGGATTCTATTATGCTATCTAAATCATATTTTGCTTTAAAATCCAAGTATGATGATGCTCTTGTTGAACTTGAGAAGTTAAGAAAAGATGTTGAGCTTTTGAAGTTAGAAAATATTTCAAATGAAAATGAACAAAAATTGATTGCTGAAAATGTTTTATTAAATAAAAAAGTTGATGAGCTTACTAAAGATCTTGCAAAATTTGTAAAAAGAAAAGAAAATTTAGATATTCTCTTAGGAAAACAAAAATGTTCTCTTAATAAAATTGGAATTGGATTTAATAATTGTAAAAGTGAAAGTATTGTGAAAGTAAGTACTTCTACAACTCCATATGTGACATGTAACTATTGTGGACAAAAAGGGTACATATCATATACATATGAAGAAAAATGTTTCTATGATGATGTGGATTTCTAAAGTTACTAAGGTTGATTCTTCAAACTTTAACCCCTAAGGACCCAAGATAATTTGGGTACCAAAGGTGAAATTGATCTTGTAGGTATGCTTGAAGAAAAGCATCAAGGAACAATGATTCCTTGATATTGGATGTTCAAGAGTTAATCAATTTCATCTCCCATAAGCTCAAACAAGGAAGAACTATCACCTTGGAGATAATGAGAAAGGATAAGCATTAGAATTGGTAAAACTAGCATCAACTCATGGTTCTTTGTTACTTTTACTTAATTAAATATATATTTGAAACATATTATGTGAGTAAGTTGTTGTATAAGGAATGAAAATCGTTTAACTATTCTTAAAGGTTTTCTTTTATGGTTTTTGAGTCAAGTTATGGTTACAATGTTATCTCTCAGATTTAAAATGAAAAATCCAAGTAAATTATGTCACTCAAAATATTGGCATAGCATGTACTTTAAATGTTTTATATAATTTTAATATATGTGTTTTTTTTTAGAATTTTATGAATATTATGATTTTGTGATAAAGTGCATGAGATAATGATATTATATGATAATTATGCCTTCAGCAGTTGACTGGAACTATATCTAAACATTTCTTAAGTTTCTTCTCTACAAAATTTTTAACTTTTGTTTTTGCAGTCAAAAGAAGTATCTACCGGAAGAAATAGTAAGTGAGATATAGTTCCTGATTTTAATTGCTCTTCTTCTCCGGATTTTGTATGGAACGTATTGCTAGATACGATTAAGAGTTTTTTAGTCCTTTGCTTTTTTTTAAAAAAAAAAACAAACAAACAATTTTTTTCAAAAGTTATTTTACATCTTCTCTTTCTCGTCACTCTATCCCTTTCTCTAGTTTCTTCTTTTCCAAACCCAAAATCCCAAATCAAAATTTCATTCTCTCCTCATCTATTTTGTTTCTTCTCAAATCACTATCACACACACGAGCTGCCGCGCTCATCCTCTGTACCAGCCGGTCCTCTTTTTTTTTTTCCGGTGACACCACTAGTTAACGACGCACTATCCAGTCGTCCACGACGCGCCATCCGCTTGTGCTCTGACTGTCCCCAACCGTCCCTGCCATTGCTGCTACTGGTTCACGACATGCCACCACGCCGTTTTCGCTGTTGCCACTCATGGTTTGTGGTCCACCTTGGCCGCACCTCCGCTGATTAAATGGGCTGATGTGCTTTCTGTGGAATATTATTTTGATTGAGTATTTTGTCTAGACTTACTCCTCACAACCACGGATCCTCAAGGTTTGGGTATTTTCTTTGGTTGATTGCTCATTATGGAGTAATTTAGTCTGCTCTACTATTTCATTTATTGGTATGTTTTTTGGTTCAAGTGACTGATGCTCAAACTCTAAAATTTTATTGATATATTTTTTCTGATTGTGGCATCTTCTTGGTATAGTTTTTTGTGTTATCTGCATTTGGCATTGGATTGATTTTTTTTTTTTTTGCTGAGCACTCTTTGAGACTGTCTTATGTACTACTAGCTTGGTTCTCAATTTGATGGTCTGTGTTTTATTAGTTGATTCTCTGAATTTTGGTACTTCTTGGTACCCAGCTCACAATTTAATTGTTTATGCCTGCTATTGATATATCTAAGAATCACGACTCTATGAATGGTAGTATGTTATGTGCATGGTGTTTTTACAAAAAAAAATGGGATGGATATATTCTTGAAGCTTGATGAATGTTTAACTTGTCAACTTATCCTTTATGACAAGAGGAACAATGAATTGAAAAATCTATGTGTTGAATGTTGACTTTGGAAACTTTGTTAAACAAAAATTCTCTATGTTGTTCATGTTGGCATACTAAGTGATAAGGAACACAAAAGGCCCTCTATAAGTTTTGATGATGAATGTTGAATTTCTTAAAGATAAATATATGACAAAAGTGTTCTTTTGGATAGTGTTAACAAGAATCATATGCTCTTGCACACCCTTAAGTATCACTTAAAATCTCTTTTGAAAGTTTATTCCAAAATGCTTTCTTAAATTGCTTATCAATATTCTAAATCTTTTCAATATGTTTTTGAAAATCTGGAAATTTGGTATAGTTACCATATTCTTGTAGATTTTGGCATGTTATCCTGATCATGGCTCTTTACATTTGGAATTATATTATGACTACCTTTATTGTTTTTTCTTGCTATGAGTTTTTGGATTATTTTTGCATTACACTTGACCTTTTTGATGCTGAAGGGGGAGAAAGGATAGGTTTGTCAATTTAGAGCAAGTTCATGGATTAAGGGGGAGCATAGCAAGCCTCCAAGGATTAAGGGGGAGCTCATAAATTAAAGTTCATAAATTAAGGGGGAGCATTTTCTAAACTTTCTCTTTTTAAATATGTTTTTCTTATATTTTTGCTGACAACTCTGATTATTATTAAACATGTGATATATGAAAAAAAATTATTGATTTCTACCATGCTCAAATTGTTGATTATGTTTCATAATGGGGTCATCATCAAAAAGGGGGGAGAATGTTGGGATTTTAAGTTTTGATGATGCATTTAAGTTTTTGAGCATGTGAGTCTTTTAGATGATTTGATTTTTCCTTTATTAATTTATTGATATGTGATTGATTATAAGTCAAAACTTTCTATTTAAAAAGAGTAAATATCTCTCTCATATATATATATATATATATATATATATATATAGTGATATGATGAGTTGATTGGTTTTTAGGATTAAATGACTTTAAATACTCATCTCCAACGGTCAAGCACATTTTTAGGAGAGCTATTTGGTTCCAACGGCTAAAAGATTACAAAATTCAAGTCATACTCAAACCAGAGAAGAATAGTAACTAAAACAGCATGTATTGGGTAAACTAGCAACTACTGGGAGCTAAAACAGCAACTACTTAAAAACGTACGAGCTATATATCCCATGGGTTTTAAAGTCTCTTAGCTGATTTTTCGCAACCTCCAACAGCTAGCAAATGTTAAGGGAATACCTCCACTATATATAGAAGGCCTTGGAAAGGATCAAAATGCACAATCACTTGCTCAAATCAAAAGTGAGGAATTGCTAAAAGTTTGTTATATCTATCTTCCCATTCCTAGTTAGTTCTACACTTGTGTATCCACTATAGAGAGAGTTTACTTTTAGAATCCATTGTAGCTCATTTTATAAGAGCATAAAGGTGAAAGAAATTATTGTAAGATTACTCTTCTTCGGGTCAAAGTAGAAAGAGGTTCAGTGGTATCCTTGGTAAAAGAAATCATTGTAACTTTGCCTTGATGTTAAGGTAGAGGAAGGTTCGTCGGAGTCCTTGTAAGAGAAAATTCGGCAAGTGAAGAAAATCTTGAGTTTATGCTTGGGGACTGGATGTAGGTCACGGGTTGTGACCGAACCAGTATAAAAATCATTTGTGTATTTCTCTTAACCATTTCCTCTTTACTTTTAATTTTACTTGTCTTTATATAAACAATTATTGTTTAATGATTTAAATTTTCTGTTATTGAACCATATAGAACTAATTCACCCCTCTCTTGGTTCTGTCAAAAGGGATGTATGAAAGTTATACCCCTTCAACACACCTCGAACTTAGATCTACCAAGAAGTGATGAACACAGAGTACAGAGATGTGCAAAGACCTCCTCCATTGAGAAGCATGCATAAAAAGACAAGTCCAAGTACTGTGCGTTTCACGAAGGTCACGGATAAAATACTGAGGACTGCATCAATCTTCAAGATGTTATTGAGTCTTTGATCTGAGATGGTCATCTAGGCAGATATGTACGTCAATCCTAGAACGAAAATCAGAAGGGATGTAGGAATTGCAGAAAGCGAAGCTATAGTCTTCAAAGAAGCCCGTTTCTACCATAGACCAAGAAGGTAAATCCAAAAAAGAAATACCCAAGAAGGGAGACCGAAGAGAGTAAACCCAAAAGAGGACTAGTATACACCAAGAAGGTAAATCCAAAAAGGGAATACCCACAAAGGGAGACCCAAGAGGGTAAACCCAAAAGAGGACTACCATACTCCAGAAGATAAACCCAAGAAAGTAAAGCCAAAAGGGGACTACTAAACTCCAAGAAAGTAAGCCTAAGAGAGTAAACCTAAAAGAAGACTACCATATGCTAAGAAGGTAAACCCAAAAAGATAAATCCAAAAGGGGGTTACCATACTCCAAGAAAGTAAACCCAAGAGGGTAAACCCAAAAAAAGACTATCATACGCCAATAAGGTAATCCCAAAAGGGAGACCCAAGAGGGTAAACCCAAAAGAAGACTGGCATGTGCCAAGAAGGTAGTCCCAAAATCGAGATCTAAGAGGGTAAAGCTAAAAGGGAACTACTATATGCCAAGAAGGTAAATTTAAAAAGGGAATACCCAAGAGGGCAAACCTAAATTGGGACTACCGTACTCCAAAAGATAAATCCAAGAGGATAAACCTAAATGGAGACTATCGTATTCTAGAAGGTAAACCCAAAAGAGGGCTACTATACGCCAAGAAGGTAAATTCAAAAAAGGAATACCCAAAAGGGTAAACCCAAACAAGAACTACTATACTCCAAAAGGTAAACTTAAATAGGGACTACCCCTAAAGGGGACAGCCTAAGATGGTAAACTTAAATAAGGACTCTAGATAAATCCAAAAGGAGACTACCATATATTAAAAAAGTAAACCCAAAAAGGGACTGCTGTACTCCAAGCAGTTGAATCTTAAAAGGAAAACTAGCTACCATATTCCATGAAGTGAACAAACACTCCAATGGCGAAGGTTCCCGTCTAATTTTAGACCCCATTTTGGTCAGTACATCGGCGTGACTTCACATTCACGAGTACCTCGACATGCTCTCGTTTCAGCCGGTACCTCAGCAGGACCTCCTGTCCACAAGTATCTCGACATAACATCATCTTAGCACTACCTATAAGGTCCAATGCCTTCCTGATGAGGTTCGAGGGATACGTTCTATAATGGGTCCTGATATCCTGACTATGTCATGTTAAGGTTAAGCGGGATAGCTCGCAAGGCCGACATTTGTCTCATTTTCAAGAGCTTTGGGTTTTCACAACTCGTGAGGCCAGCATTCGCCCCCTTGTAAAGAGTTTTAGGTTTTCATCTGAGTCCCCACTAACCTGACCTTAACCCATACGAATAGATGTCGTCTTATAGAGGTTAAGAGTATTTAAAAATGCAACCCATAAGGCTAAAGTGCCTTGGCGAGATCCGAAGAATACAAGTTCTGAAGAGGAACAGTTATTCTGATTGCAAATAAAGTTAAAAGAGCAACCCACAAGGCCAAAGTGCTTTGGCGAGGTCCGATGAATACAAGTTTCGAAAAGGAATAACTATCCCAGTTATAATATTGTAACCCACAAGGTTGTCACACCTTGGAGAGGTCCGAGGAATACAATGTCCAATTATAATCAGATATTCAGATGCGTTAATGAAAGTCAAATAGGGGAATTCACTTGACAGGTCTCCAAGTTCAAAGAGCAAATTCAAGGATTTTAACTCATACCCTAATGAGCCCGACCTTAACCCATAAGCCTAAAAAAGGTTTAAAGAAGTTAAGAGTAATAGACTCGTTGCCCAGGATAAGGCAATAACATTTGCCGTGGTCCATAATGGATGCTAATCCAAGAGATTTCTGTGTCAAAATCCTATTTCAACGTTTCACAATTAGAAGATTGACTAAATATCAAGAACTCTAATAACAACAACAAGACACAAAATTGATGAAGAACTTGAGCGAAACTTGGATGACGGGCTATTGTACAACCAAAAATGAAAAATTCACTAAGTGTCAAAAGAGAAATCCACTGAGATCGGGTGTTAGACCCATCTCGTCTGGAAAAATCAAAAGTATTCACTATATGTTAAAGAAAATAACCGAGATCAAGCGTTGGACCTATCTTGGTTAGGAAAAAGAAAGCAACAGGAATATATGACAAAATATTCTAAGTGCTAAAGTTTAAAAAATGCCCCAAAACCCGGGACTTGTCCATTTACAAATGAAATTAACCCCATGCAGGGGACAAAATAAAAAGAGACAGAATGAAGATCAAGCATTCAGGGTGGGCTCCCCTTGGTCGATAACCTCCACCTCGGCCTCCTCTACTGGGTCACCCTCCGAGCTTTCCTCACCTTCCTCCTCGTTGTCATCTACTACAAAAACTCGACTCACTGAAGTGGCCTCGGGGATGACATCCATAATGCAACCATCACAGACCACCTTCCACAAACTAATCCCTTCAACGATGAGGTTTAGATTTAGCAGGCTCAACTGAATGAGAGCGTTGGAGAAGGATTCATCCATCGAGTTGGCCTATTCATCTTCAAGATATAGAATATTATTTTTTAGCTTGGCCTCAGATTGCTTGAGAATCTCATTCTCAGCTCGGAGTGTGGTTAGAGTGCACTTGGTTGAAGAAACTTGATCTTTTAAATTATTTTCCCGAGCAACTCCTTCCACAATTTTGGCCTGGAGCCTAGTTATCTCAGCTCTACGCAAGTCGAGCTCTTCATTGACTTGAGCAAGTTGCCCGTCTTTTTGAGGCACAACCAACTCAAGCTCCTTCCATTCACCCTAGAGGGCGTCCAACTCCTTTTTCAACTCTCGAATCTGACTAAAAGATTCAAAAGCAGACTCCAGAAAATGAAGAATGGAAGCATTGCATAGAGCCCGCACTTGGGCATCTCGAATGATCTTTATCAAGTCCTGCTCAATCAAGACATCCTGGTCAGCCTGGGTCAGAAGGGTGTTGTCAATGATCCACCCAAGATTAACCCCCTGCTCCAAACTGACCTTCCAGCAAATTAAAGTGGGACGCCCTCCGAGACCTCAGACTCTCGGCCAGTTGTTAGGTCAAATAGTGCTACCTCGACCACCAGTCATTTTCCTCTAGGCTCCCATTGCCCCTCCCATTTTCTCTTGCGAGACCGGAGTGGTTAAGCAAGAGACTCGGGATTCGCTTCCTAATGTTGAGATGATTGCTGGCTGAGATCCTGATCCCGAGGCCCCAACTTTTCTTTGGGCCAAGCATATTATGAGAGCTTCGAGTCCACCGAGAGGCGCCATGCTTTCTACAAACACGAAACAAACATGTTACAACACTTAGACAAAATAATGAAATACAAATTCATCAAATATATTTAAGACAAGGTACCTAAGAACGATCTTATTGAATCGGATGGCTTATCTAGGACATCTTTACAGTAGATGACCCTATCTTTATCGGCCTAATCAACTAAGAAGTTGAGGACATCAGCCTCACTTTTTTTCAGCAAGGACATCAGAGTCTCTATTTCTTCTAAACTTAGGTCCCACGTTGCCTGTGTCTAGTATAGGAATATTCTTGGTTCACCTTCTGGGGTAACAAAAAAAGGTGTTAAGCCCAGAGCTCTTTCTATTCTGTAGAAATCCTTCTTGAAGTTTTTGAAGGATTCCTAGTATGGTTTGAATACCTTACGCCCTGCTTGTGCGTGTAAGGTAACCCACCCCTTTTGGAAACTATTTCTGGTGGGTGAAAACTAGGTGAAGAGGAAAAAGATTGACTCAAAGATAAGCTCGAAGGTCTTGATGAAACCCCATGCATTTGGGTGTAGCTGAGTTAGAGCTATATGCAAATGGTTGAGGACTGATCTTGAATTCGAAAAACGAAAGCTGAATTCCTATGTAAGTAAACATCACATTGTACATATAAACAAAGTAGTCTCCTTCAGTCCTCGTCGAGCAGACCTTTTCTTGGTCTGATTAAGCCTGGATTACATATTCACCATCATGAAATCAGTCTTCGATGAGGTGTAAATATTATTGTTTGGCATTGGCATCCTCCGATGTCTCAACGCTTGAAGGAGTACCCAGGACTTATTGGTCAACCCATTGGTATAGATAAACATTTTTTGGAAAAATGTACTCTCTTAGTTTTGAAGTAGCCTCTCTTTGATGTCCCATGTTCGAGTTAGTAGTGTTACCTACAGAGGTCGTACTCATATTAGAATCAGAAGAGGTTTCATTATAACTCTCTAACTTCCTCATGAGTATAGAGAGTGTGTGTGTTGGTCTTTGCCTTACAAGTTCCCTGGCACAATCCGCCCTTTGTATCATTTCTAGGATGTTCATCTCGGATAGCGACTTCTAACCCCTATCAGAACCTCCACCACAATGAGAACATCTCCGCCGCACCTAAGGCAGCGGAGCACTTAGAATTTTTATGGAACTACTTTCTCCATCACTATTTTGTGACATTCTCACCCTCACCATGGTGTTTTTAGAAGAAAAAAATGTAGAAAAAGAGAATACCTTGAGAATGAGTGAAGAACAGACTTGAAAGGAGTAAAAAACCACCAAGAACCGCCGCTTGTGCTCATCAAAAATTGCTTAAACTCATTGGAGAAGGAAAGTATAAATGGTGAAAAGTGGGGGGAAACCCTCACTCCTATTTATAGACACAAGAAGCCTCCCCCAATCGTTTCCATAAGAAGGGGTAAAATAAGAAATTCACATTAAATTTGAAATAGTAATCATGGCAGTACGAAACCCAAGCGACAGCTTCCAATACCTTTTAGCCATGTGGTAGAGCATACCTGACATAGAAGTTGAAAAGACAATGCTCAAAGTTAAAATGAGGCATTACATGGCAGGAGGATATCAAGCTGGATCACGAGCTGATATCATGATTTTATGAAAAATCATAATACGAATCTCGGCTTCCCTTTTAAATTAATTTCAGAATAAAATAGGTCCCACAACCAAAATTGATATAGGGGCAATTCATCACGAATCCCAGATAATGGTGTAGCGACTTTAAGGCAGAGTGATCTATATATGATCTCGACCTAATTCATTAATACTGGGGGTATCCTAGTTTTTTATTTTATCACGGACTTTGGCCCATTGTTAGAGACATCGCGAAATCCGGCATCTATATCATGATTTGGATCCCTTTGTCTCACATGTTTCGTTTGCTCCTAATAACCTTAGATATTTTGACACTCAGTTGTCATATCTAAGCACCAAGTTAAGGACAACTGTTTTGGACCGAGTTTTTGGTTAGCGATTCGTGAGCAACTCAGCCCACTAGAATTAGATCCTAAATATTTATGAGCGCTATTAGATAAATAAATATGTCTATTTATGAGGAGTAAATCTCTAGCAGAATCTCTCATAGATAGAGAAATCAATTATATCCCTCATAAATAAGAGGAGACAATTATAAGGGATAATAATTTTATTGGATTCTTATCCTAATTAACAATATTTAATGCATATTTAAACATGATTCTTATTTACCAAGACGCTCTTATAAATACCACACAAGGTCACAAAGGTATGCATCTAATTTGAAACACTACCTACCTTATGCACGGTCTAACTTGAGGGTCGAAATATCTTTTATAGATACCCACCCCTCATACCTCCATCGCAACCACCGTGCATCGAAGGAAACTAACTTCGTTAACCTTATTCAAGTGATTCTCTAAAATCCATTCAGAACAAGCCTATTATTCATCATTTGAATTGTATATATAATTGATTAATAATCGAAGCACTTGTTAACATATAACTCATTATTGTTAAGCTATCTACATACAGAGTAACAGAATGTCAACCCAGTTTGAATATTTACACATATCAAATATAAATATTGTTTCGTTCTCTACTTAAATAGGTGGTCCTAAGATAGCTTGAGGTCGCAAAAATACTTCAATGCTCAACTCAGTCTTAAAACCAAAGAAAGAAAAGAGTAAAGACAAAGAAAAAGAACTAATCTTAAATACCCTAAGTGTGTGCTTAAATAGATGTGGTCCTTAGAAGGGTCTAAGATAGCTGGTTGGGTTGACTTAGGAGATGAGAGACTTGGTCCAGACCAAAAAGGCCCAATACCGTCCAAATATGATGCTAGATTGCCATGATCAGTTTCATCAAATAACAAATCTAATTAGGCAATATATTCTATGTCAATTTTAGCGGAAAAACATAAGACAGACAAATAAATAAGTACCCTATACATCTGTGTGACACGTGGTTTTAAATTACAGTTCGCAATCATAATTATGATTACAATATTACAATTTTAATAGTCTTTGCAATCACATCGTGACCTCAATTGTAGTGGCATCGGCTGTATTTTTTGTAATTATTCGCAATTGTGGTAAACACAATGTAACCGCAATCACAACCACAATTTAACATATGGTGTGACATGAAAATATTTCTTTTTTGTTTTTATTCAAAGATAAGATATCATTACCGAGTAATGAAAAGAAACCGAAGTTCCAAGATATAAAGAAATGACTACTTAGCCAAAAGGATCAAAACAAAAGGAGAAACCCCCCTCCCCCAACTATTAAACCAAAGCTGTTACATATTCCGTTCTTCGTTCTTGAGCAATAGTGATCGTTTGCATTAGGGTGAGGCATTCGGATTTGGGAAGAGAAGACTCTTGCATTTCTAGTTTTCCAGATCTGCAAAAGCACCCACATTCCAAGCTTAATTCTATCAGCTCCAGAGCTATTACTTTTTCTAACGCATAAGGATGGTACGCAACCCTTACCAGATGCTTTGTGTAGGAGCTGATGGTAAAAATCTTAGAGGCATTAGGTCTCAAACTTCATTAGCAAATTGGCAATGAAGGAATAAATGGGATTCTGACTCTGAGGTATAATCACATAACAGGAATTCCGTGGACATATATAGTGTGAATTCCTCTTGCTTGGAGGTTAGTTTTGACTGCTAGAGCACCATGAGCCAACGTCCATATGAAGTATTTAACCTTTTAAGGGATTTTCATACCCCATATTTTTCGCCAAGGAATACGCTTAGTATCAGATTATGGCCATCATATCGGAGCAATGCAAGAGCTACACAGTAACCTGATTGAATGGTGTATTTCCTATATGCATGATAGTGCTATCTCATAGATCTTGACCCACCCGAATAGGATAACGCATGATAGCTACGGCTATTTCACTATCTATAGGCATCTTCTAGTTTCCACATAAAAGCTGAGGCTCCATAAGATCTTTCACCAATTGAGGACCATGTGGTGGGCAAATGGGACCTTGGATAGCAAAATGCGGCTCAATAGGGATCTAAGGGGTACCAAAAATTTCCAACAAAGATTCATTGCTCACCCCCCATCTAGCTCCATGGTTGAGAACATGCCTCCCACATAATAAACTCTACCATGCCCAGGGTGGGTTACTACCACGCTGAGCATTTAGCAAAGAGAAGTAAGGAAAGTATCTACCATTATATATTTTAGACAGGAGGGAGAAGTGGTTCACCACAATCCGCCAACCCTATTTAGCAAGGAGAGCTAAATTCATTGCCCTAATGTCCTTGAACCGAAACCCCCATTATGCTTAGGTTTCCACAATTTCCTTCCACTAACTTGTGGGATACCATTTGAATTTGAGGAATTACACCGCCAAAACCTATTTATCAATCGCTGAATGTCATCGTAAACCCCATCGGACAAACGAAAACAAGAAATAGTGTAGATTGGTAGAGAAGAGAGCATTGATCTAATAAGAGTTACCTTTCCTGCTTTGGGTAGAAGCTTATTTTTCCAACCTTCTAGATGATGAAAAGGAAAGGTTTCTCTTTTAGATCTGTTCACTACAAACGGTAGCCCTAGGTACTTATCTTGAGTCCTTATATTCCTCACATTTAGTTAGTTTGCCAATTGAACCCCTACCCTGGTTAGGGTACTATTGGAGACTAAAATCGTGAATTTCTCCAAATTAGCCTTTTGACCACAGAAGCTTTCATATTTTTCCAACAAAGTCGAGATCATAGTTATGTCTTGGTTGTTTGCTTTGCTAAATAAGATAGAATCATCAGCAAAGGACAGTGATGTGATCACTGGGCATTTTCTAGTAATTCTCCCTCCTTTAAATTGTTGGTAGTGTTCTAGATGGATGAGCATATTGGATAAGCCTTCACTGCATAGTAAATAAAGGTACAGGGAGAGGGAATGTCCTTGCCTAAGGCCTCTTGAAGGCTTAAAATATCCAAAAACCTCCCCATTAATTGAAGCATAATAAGTGATAGTTGATAAGCAAGTCATGATTAACCTGACAAAATTATTATCAATGCCTAGTAGTTGCATTATTTGAGGAAGATATTCCCATTTCACCCAATCATATCCTTTGCTCATATCAAGCTTGAAACTACCCATCTACTTAATTTTCAGGTAATGCATGAGTTCATGTGCAATAATAATATTATTAGAAATTAGCCTACCCTGTACAAAGGCACTCTGGTCGGGAGAAATCGTTTTATCGATAATAGGTTGCATACGACCAACCAAGACTTTGGAAAGAATTTTATAAACCACTGTGCATAAACTGATGGGTCTAATTTGTTTCATATCTTGAACATTTAGAGTTTTGGGGACAAGAGCAATAACTGTGAGATTGATATTATGAAAAAGCTTACCATTTCGAAAGAAATTCACCATAGCTTCAAGAATATTGTCTCCAATAATGTCCTAGTAGCTTCTGAAAACAACTCCAATATTTTTATCACGTTTTCAGATACACTATTTTTTATGCCCCTTCCACATCACGACAAATTCATTGGTTTTTATCTTTTTTTATTTATTTTTGGTCTTTTTTTTTATTTAGCTAAGTATGTATAGATTTGAATGTATATAAATATTATTAGTTAAAATTTGTAGAGTTTCAACCCCAATTTTCTCACATAATTTTTTTATATTACTTTTTATACTGGTTAATGAAATACAAATTCATGATTAATTATGTATATAATTAAGTTCGTTGATGGGTATCTTGTTAACTAATCAATCACATGATTTTAGTTAATTAACCAATACACGTATTTAACTATGAATTTATATTTTATTAACTAATATAAAAATTGATGTAAAAAGGGTGTAAGATTTTTGGTGTGAGATGATAATTATTCTCCTAAAAAATAGACATAAATCCATCGTTTGCAGGAGCACTAGCTGAGTCAATATCAAAGATTGCTTTTTTAACATCTTTCCTGGGTGGGCCGAGCAACCATCTATTTATTTTGGGTGTTATTTTTCTAGAGATATCCTCCACAAAATCTTCATACGCCGTAGTAGCTGATGAATAAAATAACTGTTGGAGGTATTGAATCACAACGTTAGTGATGCGTCCTTACCATTTGAATTAATGTGTGATGCAAGTGATATAGCAGTTGGGGCTGTCTTAGGCCAAAGGAAAGGTAAAGTTTTCCAAACCATTTACTATGCTAGCCGCACTCTGAATGAGGCACAAAGAAATTACACTACCACTGAAAAAGAATTGCTAGCAGTAGTATTTGCTTTTGATAAATTTTGCCCTTACCTTATTCTTTCTAAGGTTATTTGTTATACTGACCATTCTGCTATTAAGTATTTGCTTTCCAAACAGGATGCTAAGCCGAGACTGATTCGGTGGGTTCTTTTGCTACAAGAATTTGATATTGAGATACGTGATAAAAAGGGTACAGAGAATCTTGTAGCTGATCACCTGTCTCGATTAGATGAGGAGGTGTTAGAGCCCTCTACTGAGCGAGCTATAAATGAATCATTTCCTGATGAGCACCTCTTTGCAGTCTCCACTTTACCATGGTATGCTGATTTTGTTAACTTCCTTGCAGGTAATACCATCCCACCTGATCTCAATTATCAACAAAAGAAGAAATTATTATCTGATGTTAAGCATTATTTGTGGGAGGATCCATACTTGTTTAGGATTTGTGCTGATAATGTCATTAGAAGATGCATTCATAGTAGTGAAAGTCATTCCATTCTTGAACATTGTCATTCTAGGGAAACTGGTGACCACTTTGGTCCGAGTAGAACTGCACACAAGGTGTTGCAATGTGGGTTTTATTGGCCAACCTTGTTTAAGGATGCATTTGAATTTGCTCGATCTTGTGACAAATGTCAGCGCAGTGGAAACATCTCTAAGAGACAGGATATGCCATTGAATGACATCTTGGTTTGTGAACTTTTTGATGTCTGGGGAATTGATTTTATGGGTCCTTTCCCAAAGTCTTTTTCTAATCAATACATTATGGTTGCTGTGGATTATGTTTCTAAATGGGTTGAAGCTGTGACATTGCCTACTAATGATGCTCGAATGGTGGTGAAGTTTATGAAACGAAACATTTTTACTAGATTTGGTACACCTCGAGCAATCATAAGTGATGGTGGCACACATTTTTGTAACAAGCAATTTGATAATCTTTTGAGCAAATATGGTGTCACCCATAAAGTCGCCACTCCTTATCATCCACAAACAAGTGGCCAAGTGGAAGTTTCAAACCGCGAATTGAAAAAGATTTTGGAAAGAACTGTTAATGCATCTCGTAAAGATTGGTCTTTGAAGTTAGATGATGCATTATGGGCCTACAGAACTGCTTTCAAAACACCCATTGGCATGTCTCCTTATAAACTTGTGTTTGGTATAGCCTGTCACTTACCTGTGGAACTAGAACATAGAGCATATTGGGCACTTAAATTTTTGAATTTTGATATGAATGCTACAGGTGCACAACGACGTGACCAGCTCAATGAGCTAGATGAATTGCGTCTTGAGGCATTTGAGAATGCCAAGCTCTATAAGGAGAAAACAAAAAAATGGCATGACATGCGTATTCAACAGCGTAAGTTTAAGATTGGGGATCAAATTCTTGTTTATAACTCACGACTTCGTCTCTTTCCAGGTAAACTGCGGTCAAAATGGTATGGACCATATGAGGTCATTAGAGTGTTACCATATGGTGTGCTTGAAGTGAGGAAAGAAGGACAACAATCTTTCAAGATAAATGGGCAAAGAGCAAAGCACTATGAAAAAGGAATGGAAATTGAGAACCACTCTATTTGCCTCACTTAGTCTTAGTACAAGTTCATCGTCAGGCTCGTGACCTTAAACAAGTGCTATACAGGAGGCAACCCGTGTTTCTTCCTTATGTCTCTTCTTTTAGTTATTTTTGTTATCTTTGTTTTAAAGTTGCAATTTGAAGATAATGTCCACAAACTGAGAAGATAAAAATTTAATTCATTTCGAATAGCTGAGTAAATAGTCATACTCTTGAGACGCATTCATGAGAACTTGTGCATCATGAACTTCTTATTTGTGGAATCTTTTCAGGGGTGAACATAAGTATTACAGTCTTGGGAATCTGACTTTAAAAGACCCTAGTTTGTGTTTCTACTCATGTGTTCTGTGATTTTTTAGATTTTGTTGTAGCACTGACTGTTATGTTATTTTTCTGCCTGCCATGTCTCATGTCTCATCAGGTTGTATTGCTCTTTTCTTTACTTTTTATTTATCTCTCTTTCACATTGAGGACAATGTTAATATTAAGTGTGGGAGAGTGGTAATGTACTCTGAAAAAAAATTGCACATCTGATGAACACTTGAGTATTACTGATAGTTAAGCTGGAATTGTGTGTTAATCGCTTGATTTATTCTGAGATGATAGAAATATGTTTGAAAGGGGAATATGTTAATTATGAGATTATTTTGTGTGAAGTAATCTTTTTCAATTAAGAAAAGTGAAATTTAGCATCTTTGAGTCATGCCTGCTTGTTTCCGTTTTCTTTATCAACTTAATCAGAAAGTGAGTTTTGAGCTTTAATGATTGGATTTTTCATAAATAAAGTCCTATTTTCCTTCTAGAGTGAATTTTCTTTTGATTGATGTGCGCTAGAACTTGCTTTGATATCTTGTTGAAATTTTAATGACTCACATGCATACTTGAATATGATTAAGGCAATTAGGCTTAATTCTTTCTTGACTTCCAGAGTTACATTGATTAAATAATCCCTTAGTTGCCCTATTTGAGCCTAAAATTGATTTCTTTGAATACCCAATTGAATAATCAGGTTGAATGCTTTGGAGCAATTGATATGTTGATTGAAAGGTCTTGAAAGGTTGCTTTTATCTTCAAGGGTTTAAAAAAAAAAGCTTGGAAAAGAAAAAAAAATGATGAATGAAAAGGAAAGAAAAGAAAAGAATTGTTGGTGAAGAATAATGAAAATATTGGGTTGAAAGTGAGAAGTTGTTATATTCTTGAGCATCATGCTCTATCTATCATCTTTTAGCTGATTCGCTTTGTATTGATTTATTCATGAGCATTCTTTACCCTATTTTATCCTTTCTTCCTATCTTTCATTATACCCTTGGCCCCGTTACAACCAAAGGAAAGTCCTTTTGATTCTTGTGATTGTATATGAACTTGAAAATGGAGATGAGATTGATAAGTAAGCCTATGGTATTGCATTTTTCAAGAGAAATTTGAGTGATCTCTTTGTCCTTTAAACACTTGAGCGATAGAAAGATGAGTGATCTCATATGTTTGGTAAAGAAAACAGTTGCAAGCTAGGCTAAAGCATCTTATTGTTTAAAATTGCTGAATGATCTTGATTGATTGAATTTGATTACTGATCTTGAACTTTAGAATTTCCCTTGATTTATGTTTCTGGATGTTAAGATTGATCTTGCTGTTGACCCCTATTCTTTGCTTGAGAACAAGCAAAAGCTCAAGTGTGGGGGAGTTGATAAGCCTATATTTTATAACATTTAATTGAACAAATGAGGGTGATTTGCTTGTAATTATGAAATAATTTTAAATGGATCCTTATCATTATCTTCGTTTTGTAATCTAGAAAGATTTAATGCATTTGGAGAGATATAGTGGATCATTGAAGGAATTATTGCATGACTTAGCCCTAATTTATCTCTTTGACAATGTTAAATAAACTAGCTATAATTTGAGTTTCAAATATCTGATTGATGTGATTTTGGTCTTGTAGGAAAGTTAAGACGATTCTCTACTACTTTCATGAAGACCTCAAAGGCCCAATCACACGTTTGGATAACTCCAATTTGAGTTGAAGTAAGAACTAGGGTGCTGATCCTGACAGCTTGACCTTTGCATACTGTTCATGGAATATCTCAAGCTACAAGTTATCAAATGAGCTGAAATTTTGATGGTTGATAGCTAAGATCCAAATCTACAACTTTTATGTTGAACACTTTTCCAGATTTGGAGGTCTAATTGGTCATATTGGGCTTGAAAGTCAGATTACAGGGTCAGAGTCAGAATACAGGGCCTGAGTCGGAATACAGGGCCTAGATTGCGTAAAAATACACGGCCTAGGCCGTGTATGCCTCTGACTTTGCATTTGAAATAGTGAATTTTGGACCCCTAACTCAGTGTCATACACGGCCAAGGCCGTGTATGCATACACGGCCATGTATGACCTCCGGAGCTCAATTATTGCAAACTTCTGCGCGAAGTTTGTGTTGGGGGCCTATATATTGACATTCTTGACACGTTTTGAAAGGGGCGGAGACCTAGAGGAGCAGCTACAACTCCTTGGAGAAGGAGAGAGGAGGCATAGAATTAGAGATCTAAAGAAAGGAGGGGCAGATCTAAGGAAAAGAAGGATTGATCTGAAGAAAGGAAGGATTTTCTTGGAAGCAAGAAAGTGAATTTCATCAAAAGGGTTTTTGATCTCTCTTTCTTTTTATTTCTCTTATTTCTTTTGCTATCTTCTCATGGATCTGTATCTTATTATGAGTTTGTTTGTAGTAAATATGTGTGGTTAAACTTATAGCTAGGGCTATTAGGGATCTTGTGTTCTTAATTTTTTGGATCTGATTTCTAAATTGATTATGGTAATTTCTTTGTGGGTTTACTATATTGCTTGAATTCTTGTCATAACTTGATCACTTGTGACATTCATTAATTCATTGTTTGACTGGTGACCCTCCGCACTTAATGAGTGGATCTATATGGTAAGCCTGAGATTATATTGGTGAATGACCAAACATCAATTTATCCTACCAATGGAATTGACGGGTTGTTAGTGATGCACACTTTTTAATTATTGCTTTGCAAACCCAAGTGTAGGTTGTCTCAAGTAATAAATTTCTCGGTAAGTCCGAGGTCGATCTACAGGAAATTGATGAAGATTAATTATGATAAGGTAAATATTTTGTTACTACGGTAAAAATTATTTACTTGGGTAAAAAGATCCACTGTTGGTAAATAAAATAAAAGCAAGATTAATTCCTTTTATAACTCAATTAGAATCCTCACAACACGGAGGTTCCAATCGAAAAATACAACGTTAAAAGTTCATTAAAATAATATACGTAATTATATTATGTTTCCTTTAATCATCCATTAATATCATCACTCATAAATGGGATCAAGCATTTACTGTGCTAATATTTTGTCTACAATAAATCAAGATCTCCACATTACAAGGAGAGTTTCTAACACCAACACTTGTAAATGGGTTAAAGCATTCATTGTGTCAATCTCTTGTCTACAACAAATCAAGAACTCCACTTTACAAGGAGCATTTCTAAATTGATTAGAAACAAAATACAATACGAAATAAAATAATATACGTAATTATATTATATTTCCTTTAATTATTACCACCACTTGTGAATGGGTTAAAGCATTTACTGTGCCAATATTTTGTCTACAATAAATCAAGAACTTCTATTTACAAGGGTAATTTCTAAATTATCAGAAACAGAATATAACACGCATAATAACTACTTAAAAATATAAATCATTAAAGCACAAGAGAGAAATAAATTTAACTTTATTTTATTACCAAGAGCTTTACACTTTGACCTAAGTAGATTAAAACTTATTTACACATAAACTAGAAAAGAGAAAATGAGAAAAAGAGAGAGAAAAGAAATTGGAGGGAGGCTGAGGAGAGAAGCAGGGCACTGCCTAAAAGCCTCCCTCCCTCTTCGTCTTCCCTCCGTCTGGAATTGTGGATTCTCAAATGTTCAATTGCCTATTTATAGGCAAATTCATGTTACTGTGCAATGCATAGTAACATGAATAGTGAAACTTAATTGTTAAGTTTCCTAACGTAAGCCATGATGTTTTATTTCATTTTTTTTTCTTTTTTTTCAAATAACAATTGAGTAAATGTACAGCCGTGCGTCTAGTCATCTTTTTATTTTTGAGAGAAGTGGTCTTCATGAAAGTTGTAGGCCTGAATATTTGCTTTAAAATGACTTTGGTTTCAGTCCAAAATCATGCCTAGAACTCAAGATATGGTCCAATTACTGCACAGTATTTAGGCCTGGTTTCAGCTCCTCTATTCTGACTTCAAAGCTCAATATCACCTCCAAGGAGTCTGATTCTGGAAAAGTGTTCAACATGAAAGTTGTAGGAAATTGTCTTAGCTTTCTTACAAGACTAAAATCACATCAATCAAATATTTGAAACTCAAATTATAGCCAGTTTACTAAACATTACCAAAGAGATAATTATAGTTAATTTATGCAATAATTTATTTAATTATCCAATTCGGCTCAAAATCATAAAATGTGTCAAAACCAACTTAATTAAGCTTAATTGAACCTTAAGAAGCCTAGTGAGAGGATTATAAAATGTATAAAATACAGTGTTATCAGTTAGTTCATATCTTGAAATTGAAACTTAATGCATTCTTGATTAATTCAACTAAATGACCAAATAGGTGGATTAAATTAAGAATAGAATATTGTTTCATCCATGACCATTGGGATTCAATAGCTTAAAAGATAATATTGGCAAAAGAATTACCTGTATCATAATTAAAAGAAGATCCGAATAATGAGACTCAAGTGAACTTTGCGCCCTAGCATCTCTCTATTTTTGTTTACCTTTTCTTTATTTAATTATTCTTTTTATTTTCTCCATTAGTTTTCTGTTTTAAATTTGAATCTGACATACATTTTCGACTGTCTAAATAACATAAGATTTTTACAACTTTAATAATTATCACTTATTCCTCGTGGGATCGATAACTTGGACTCCAAAGTCCTATATTACTTGGCGATAGAGTGCACTTGCTCTTAGTGTATCTTTTGCACGCATCAAGTTCAAAAACTCTTATGTTATTTAGACAAGTGCACTTGATGCGTGCAAAAGATACACTAAGAGCAAGTGCACTCTATCACCAAGTAATATAGGACTTTGGAGTCCAAGTTATCGATCCCACGAGGAATAAGTGATAATTACTAAAGTTGTAAAACTCTTATGTTATTTAGACAGTCGAAAGTGTATGTCAAATTCAAATTTAAAATAGAAAACTAATGGAGAAAATAAAAAGAACAATTAAATAAAGAAAAGGTAAACAAAGATAGAGAGATGCTAGGGCGTAAGGTTCACTTGAGTCTCATTATTTGGATCTTCTTTCAATTATGATATCAGGTAATTCTTTGTCAATATTATCTTATAAGCTATTGAATCCCAATGGTCATGGATGAAACAATATTCTATTCTTAATTTAATCCACTTATTTGGTCATTTAGTTGAATTAATCAAGAATGCATTAAGTTCCAATTTCAAGATATGAACTAACAACCCGTCAATTCCATTGGTAGGATAAATTGATGTTTGGTCATTCACCAATATAATCCCAGACTTACCATATAGATCCACTCATTGAGTGCGGAGGGTCACCGGTCAAACAATGAATTAATGAATATCACAAGTGATCAAGTTATGACAAGAATTCAAGCAATATAGTAAACCCACAAAGAAATTACCATAATCAATTTAGAAATTAGATCCAAAAAATTAAGAACACAAGATCCCCTATAGTCCTAGCTATGAGTTTAACCACACATATTTACTACAAACAAACTCATAATAAGATACAGATCCACGAGAAGATAGCAAAAGAAATAAGAGAAATAGAAAGAAAGAGAGATCAAAAACCCCTTTTGATGAAATTCAGCTCTTCAAGCTTCCAAGAAAATCCTTCCTTTCTTCAGATCAATCCTTCTTTTCCTCAGATCTGCCCCTCATTTCTTTAGATCTCTAATTCTATGCCTCCTCTCTCCTTCTCCAAGGAGTTGTAGCTGCTCCTCTAGGTCTCCGCCCCCTTCAAAACGTACCAAGAATGTCAATATATAGGCCCCTAACACAAACTTTGCGCAGAAGTTTGCAATAATTAAGTTCTGGAGGTCATACACGGCTGTGTATGACACTGAGTTGGGGGTCCAAAATTCACTATTTCAAATGCAAAGTCAGAGGCATACACGGCCTAGGCCGTGTATTCTCACACGACCGTGTATTTTTACGCAATCTAGGCCCTGTATTCTGACACAGGCCCTGTATTCTGACTCTGGCCCTGTAATTTGACTTCCAAGCCTAATATGACCCATTAGACCTCCAAATCTGGAAAAGTGTTCAACATGAAAGTTGTATATTTGGATCTTAACTATCAACCATCAAAATTTCAGCTCATTTGACAGCTTGTAACTCGAGATATGCCATGAACAGTACGTAAAGGTCAAGCTGTTAGGATCAGCACCCTAGTTCTTACTTCAACTCCAATTTGAGTTATCTAAACGTGTGATTGGGCCTTTGAGGTCTTCATAAAAGTAGTAGAGAATTGTCTTAGCTTTCCTACAAGACTAAAATCACATCAATCAGATATTTGAAACTCAAATTATAGCTAGTTTACTGAACATTGTCAAAGAGATAAATTAGGGCTAAGTCATGTAATAATTCCTTCAATGATCCACTATATCTCTCCAAATGCATTAAATCTTTCTAGATTTGCAAAATGAAGATAATGATAAGGATCCATTTAAAATTATTTCATAATTACAAGCAAATCACCCTCATTTGTTCAATTAAATGTTATAAAATATAGGCTTATCAGTTAGTTACTTCCTCTCATCCTTGCTTTCAAACACTGAAATAGCCTTTAATCTTGAGAGTCGAGTTCTGTTGTCTTCTTTGCACGACACTGAAGTTGAAAAATGCAATATTTTGATCACCTTCCCTGACACACCTATTTTGGACCGTGATCTAGGATACTAGTCTTATGGGTCAACTTGATATCCAGCCGGAGTCTATTATTGACACTTTAGCAAAAATTCATTCGTGGCACACTATTGAGATCTTGACACAACGAATGTTGGACCATGACATTAGGTAGCAGCAACATTATCGCAAGATTTACGTAGTAGATGAATCCCACGATTATCCGTAACTACCAATCATGATCTTGCATAATAATAGCGCCCATAACCACCTTTGATTGCTCATAACTATAATATCAATATTCTGATTTTATAGAGATCCTTAGCAACAACAATCAAGAGAACATATTTCCCTATTCTTCCTCTATAAATATCAAGCTCAATCACTTTCAACAAGTAACTACTGCTCTTTTGCTTTAACTTTACTTGTACATAACTTGACTTGAACATTAGTGTGTCTTTGTAAATACCAACCACCCTGGTTTCAACACGCTTCATTGCTGCCCAAGGAGGAAAACACTCATTTGTTCCGACTCAGGTACGTCTCAGTATCCACTACTGAACATTGATGATGTTTGTGGGAACTTTAAATTCTTATTCCCATCTAACCATAGTAAGTACAAGACAGAACTCAAAGAGAGGAGATTTTGCACACGCCCCCGCAGGCCAAAGGCGAGGTCCAGCGGCGCACCATCATCCTCACCTTGTCACACCACCACACGATGACTGTGTGGTCTAGAATCAACCAGTTGCTGAAAACTTCGCCAACGAACCAGGAGCCCAACACTAGGCACCCATGCGATAGGCAAGAAACCTTACTTTCTGATGAAAGCCCATACCCATCGCCTAGGACCTCTATGAGGGATCGACTTGGTCCCTGCGTGCAATGAGCCAAATCTGATGATCATGGGCCCAGAATCCCAGTACATCAACACCTAGGACACAGGAACAATAATATTGATGATTACGTGTCCCATCTAGAGAGCATGGTTCAATCTGACTTGTCCAAAGTCCATTTGCTGGATATAGTGTGACGACAAGTGGCAGTGTTGGAGGAGCAACATCGCACAATAAAAAATTGGGAACTATCTATGCATGAGGGCTAGTTCGGATTACACCAAGATGAAGGAAGACTGAACACAAGCAATGGCCAGGGAAGAATGTCGCAAACTGATGCCAGAATATCCAATGTTGTTAATAACAACCTAGACCCTGACAATTAGGAGCAACCTTTCTCTGCCCAATTGATAGAGTATAGAGTTCTTAGAAACCTCAAGTTTCTAGCCAACGTGGAACTCTATGACTAGATTATGGACCCTCAGGAATACATAGACGCTTATGTTCAATCTATGTGCTTCCATGGGGGATCCCCACAATTGCTATGCCGCGCTTTGCCCCTTTCCTTAAAAAAGTTGACCCTCAGATGGTTTGTAACCCTGCTACTGGGATCCGTCACTAGCTGGCAGAGCCTCAGACAGCAGTTTTTGCTGCATTACACCACTAGTAAAGAGCAGCTCAAATTTGTTGAATCTATTTCTGACATTTGCCAAGGGCACAACGAGCCCTTCGCAAGTACCTTAAGAGGTTCAATACGATTTGTATTAACGTGGAGAACTTCGATGAGAGGATTGCTTTCCACTATGTCAGAAGCGGCCTCCAGACCAACTCCCAGCTTTTTTCAATCTTTGACAAAGAGAAAGCAAATGAGTATGGAAGAATTTCAGCAGGAATGGTCACATAAGTACATAAACTTGGACGAGGTTAATAAGGCTAAGAGGAGCCTAGAGAAGGGTGAGCCTTTTAACCAAAAAGGTAACCAGAGCTCCTCTAAGGATGATCCACCTCAGACCAAATACTCAACCTATACCCCTCTGAACACTCAACGCGTAACAATTTAAAAGGAAGTGTTTCAAACCGAGTTCTGCGATATCAAGAGGTCACCTCCTTTGAAGAAATATGTGCAAGGATTGTACAAAAAACATTGTTCGTAGCACAAGGGCTACGACCATGGCACAAAAGATTGCTTTCAACTTTATCACGCCATTGAGTCCCTAATTAGGGCAGGATAGCTAGATCGGTACATCTGTCATATCCAAAATAATGGATGCCGTAGAGGATGGAATGAAAGAAAACGTAGCCCCAGTCCTAGGTGAAGCCTATACCCGCACCAAAAGAAGAGGTTCCGAAGTCCGTCTCACCATAATACTGACAACCGACAAGACCAAAACCCGGACACTCTGTTAGATGACAATGATGGCCACTATGCCCAAGTCAACCGAACCATCAATATTATCGCTAGTGGTTTCGCAGGCGGTGTGTCATCTAATAGTGCCCGGAAGAAAGCACTCAAGATGGCGATGTTGAATATCTCCCACTCCGCACCCAAATCACGGGTCGGAGATCAGAAGACGTCCCCCATCTTCTTTTCAAACGAAGATTATGGCGAGATTATCCCAGAGCACGATGATCTGCTGGTTGTCTCTGGGATAATTTCTAATGCCAAGATCCAACGAATTTTTGTAGACTAAAAGAGTTTAGATGATATTATGTTCATGGAGCTGTACGAAAAGCTAGAGTTTCTAGACTCAGAGCTAATCCCCTACAATGGCGAGCTCACTGATTTTACTGGTGAAAACATCACTTCGGCAGGGTATGTTTTGACTTACTTGACCTTGGCGAGTAGCAAGCTCTTCAAGACTGTCAAGGTCAAGTTTCCAGTCATGAACTGCCCATCAGTATATAATATCATATTGGGTTGTCCTACACTGAATGCACTTGGCACCGTGGTGTCTACCACCCACTTGGCTATGAAATTCCTCAACAAGAATAATGAGGTTGTCACGGTTAAGGGGGACCAGATAATGGGCCACAAATGTTACAATGAGAGCCTCAAAATTAGCAGGATCCCAAGGAGAGTGGAGGCTGACACATCTAGCCTAGCTTTAGACTGAGTAAACATTCTCGTGACTGAGTTAGATATGTGTGAAGAAATCTAGGGTACCAAACCTCATCTGGAGGGAGAACTATAGTCACTCTAACTTGGTGTCAAGCTAGATCAAGTCACCAAGATTAGAGCAAGCTTGGAGGAAGAAGAGAGGTGTAAGTTGATTGAGCTCTTAGAGAAAAATAAAGGCCTCTTTGCTTGGACGTCCTCCGACATGCCTGGGCTTGACCCCGCCTTCACCTACTATTGCCTATCTATAAGGAAAGATGCGAGGTCGATCTCCCGGAAAAAGAGAAAGGTTAGGCCAGAAAGACAGGTGGTCATTCAAGAACAAGTCAATGAGCTACTCAATGTTAGCTTCATCATAGGAGATAGCTTATACAACATGGCCATCTAACTTAGTCCAAGTGAAGAAACCAAATGGGAATTGGAGAACGTACATTGACTACATGGATTTAAACAAAACTTGCCCTAAAGATTCGTACTCACTTCCCAACGTGAATAAACTAGTTGACAGCTCCTCTAGTTTCTGTTTGCTATCTTTCATGGACCTATACTCTAGGTACAATCAAATCCCAATGTACCCTAGAGGTGAAGACAACACCGATTTGATCACCGAGAAGGCGAGTTATTGCTCTAGGGTTATGCCCTTTGGACTAAATAATGTATGAGTCACCTATCAGATAATAATGAATAAGGTTTTTGAAGACTAAGTAGGGAAAATGTTAAAGGTATATATCGATGTTATGATAATAAAGAACCCACAAGAAAGATCACACATCTCAAACCCCGATGAGGTGTTTGCATAACTTCCAAAACATAATATTAGGCTCAACTAGAAGAAGTGCGCCTTCGGGGTCCAAGCCGATAAATTCATAAGCTTCATGTTGACTTACCACGAGATCAAGGAAAATATAGACAAAAACCAAGTTATGCTCAACATGCATAGCCTATAAAACATTAAGAAAATGCAGTAACTGACAGGTTGGATTGCGGCTTTCATGTATTTCCTTGCCAAAGCTGCTCACAAATCTCTTCCCTCTTCAAACTGCTCAAAAAAGGAAAAGATTTAGAGTAAACTCAAGAGTGTGAGGATGTCTTCATATCTTTGAAGAATCTTTTGTCCTATCCCCCTATACTAACAAGATTAGAACTCGATGAGACACTGTACGTGTACCTCTTAGAACACGAAGAGGCTATAAGTTTTATACTGATTCAGGAGATGGCCAAGGGATAAAAGTCGATTTACTTTGTAAGCAAAGTACTATAAGGCCCTGAGCTTTGCTACCAAAAAATAGAGAAGGTTGATTTTGCACTCATTACCATGACCAGAAGATTCATAGTACTTTCAGTGCCATCTCATGGTGGTGAGGACGGACTAACCCATCCTTCAGATACTACACAAACTGGACCTAGCAGAAAGAATCATTGCACTGTCCATTGAGATATTCAAGCTCGGGATCACGTATGAGCCCTAGCTTGCAATTAAGGCTCAAGCACTTTCAGATTTCCTAGCAGAGCTCACATCAGACCTCGGCAACCCTGAGGGAATTTCATCGACTATATTCGTCGATGGATCTTTAAACTCCAAGGGAAATGGTGCTAGAGTGATCTTGGAAAATTTTGATGGAGTGATAATAGAGAGCTCCCTAAAGTTTGAGTTCCCTACTTTAAAAATTAGGCTGAGTACGAAGCGTGCATTGCCAGATTGGTGATGGCCAAGGATATGGGAGCAGTTGTGATCACACTTTGCAGTGACTCCCAACTTTTGAGCTCTGAGATCCGAGGTGATTACCAACCTAATGAGTCCTTCCTTCAAAATTACTTAGCCAAAGTCTAAGGGCTCCTTAAAAACTTTTAGACGGCTAGCATAGAACATATACCCAGGGAGCAGATTTTCAAGGCAGAGCTCCTGTCTAAACTAGCTAGCACCAAGAGCCTGGGTAACAACTGCTCGGTCATCCAAGAGACCTTTTCTCAACCTTCTATCATGGACTCAACCATTTTCCAAGTGGAAGGAGAGGAGCATACTTGGATCATCTCAATAATGGAGTACCTTCAGTCTGGAGCTCATCCTGATGATCCAAAGGAAGCTTCCAAGTTGACCTGAATCGAGGTCCGGTATACTATTTATAATGGACAGTTATACTATCGTGGGTTCTCCTTACCTCTCCTCAAATGCCTTACACCTAAAGAAGCAGAATATGTTTTGATCGATTTCCATGAGGGGAGTTGTGGACACCACTTGTGGGGCAAAGCCTTAGCTTTGAAGGCACTTAGGGCTAGATACTATTGACTAACAATGGAAGTTGACTTCCTCATGCATGTTCGAGTTTGTGATAAATGTCTGCGGAACTCAGACCATTATCAAGCTCCTCCTGAAAAACTATCCACGACATCCGTACCTTGACCATTCTATAGACGAGGTATGGATATCTTGGGTCAGTTCCCTCAAGCACATGGACAACTGAAATACTTGGTAGTAGTTATGGATTATTTCACTAAATGGATCGAAGCAGAGCCTCTAGTCATGATCACCTCTGCTCAGATCCAAAAATTCACTTGGCACCATATCATCACCAGGTTTGGGCTCCCGAAGTCTATTGTGACGGACAACGAAACCCAGTTCAAAGATAAAGGTTTCAAAGAACTATTGGTCGACCTCAAAATCAAGTACCATTGTAGCTCCGTTGAGAATCTCAAAACTAATGGACAAGTTGAAGTTACCAACTAGGTTATTGTTCGAGGAATTAAAAAGAGGCTGGACGAAACTAAGGGAAATTGGGTCGAACAACTAGACCACGTCCTTTGGGCCTATTGGACTATGCCTCACACCATAACAGGGGAAATCCCCTTCAAACTCACTTATGGGTGTGAGGCTATGACCCTGGTGGAGATAAGGGAACCCTAGCGTCACTAATAATTCTCACTTGACAATAACCCCAGATTGATTAAGGAGGACTTAAATATCTTAGAAGAAAGAAGGCATGTTGCTCATATACGTGACATCACCATCAAACAGAAGATAGCGGCTCAATATAACTTGAAAATTATCCCTAGGAAGTTCAAGCTGGTTGATCTAGTACTTCAGAGAGTGGACATTGGTGGTAGGAATGCCTCCTAAAGGAAGTTAGCCCCAAATTGGGAAGGCCCCTACCAGATTGTGATTAGCACTGACAAGGGAGCATACATCCTGGAGACATTAACTAGCAAGTTAATAAAAAACTATTGGAATATAAATAAACTTAGAAAGTTATCGCGACAGTGATTGCGGTGGAATAGTAACTTAAATTAATAAAAAAATTAATTAATGAGAGTCGCCACCAATTTCATTTTTTTATTAGGAAAAATTAGAAAACCTAAGAAAAATATTCTTTGAAACCAGATTGAATTCAGGAGTCGGTTACGTGTAGGGATGAGTGGAAACTTAATCCCACAGCACCCCTAACACACCCGTCCTAAGACGGTACCTTAAGTTAATTATGCAAATTCCTAATAATCAATGAAAATATTTGTTTTACCCCTTTTGTAAAAGAAATAAATGAAATAGACAAATGAATTATGAAAAATTATTTTTTGGCTTGACAAAATAGAAATTCTGCTCCTACGTATCCTTGGCTCAAATAAGAAAATTAAAGTCACGTAGTTCTTTAAAAAAATTGTGGGTTGGTTGATTTTAATTTTAATTTTTTTTAAAAAATTTGAATTAACGAGTAGTCGCGACTCTGCTAATCAAATTAAGGATTGAATAGGTGAAGTTCGCGTCACGCTAGAGACGTCACCCACTAATTATCAAATTTGTTACAAAATTTTTATTTAAAATTATCTAGAAAAAAAAAGAATTTGTTGATTTTATTTTTTTTTTTTTCAAAAAAAATTTAATTGTTTTTAAAAATTTGAATTAACAAGTCGTCGCGACTCTGTTAATCAAATTAAGGATTGAATAGGTGAAACTCGCGTCACGCTAGAGACGTCACCCATTGGTTATCAAGTTTGCTGCGAACAAATTTATTTAAAAAAAATTTGAACCTTTATCAATTAACGATTTATTTTATAAAAATTTGAAGACTTTTAATAATAATAATAATAATAATAATAATAATAATAATAATAATAATAATAATAATAATAATAATAATAATAATAATAATAATAATATAAATCATCAAATTTGTCTTAACTCGATGATTATAAAAGTTACAAGGTTTAACAAAGCTATCAGTAACTCGATAACCTATTTTGTTCTTTAAAAAAATATTTAATTATTTTATATTTTTTTAGTTTTTTAGTTTTATCATTTTTTTTGTTTTTAGGCTTTTTTATTGCCCAACCAATAAGAAGGCCACCTCCCTAAAAAAATAATTTGAAAATTCAAAAAATAAAAAAATAAAAAAGTGAAAGATACTCATGGTCCAAACAGGGGGTTTATTTTGGTTTCTCCTTTTGTGATGTTTCTGTAGAAAACATCCAGAGAACTAAGGGAGTGACCGTCGGCTGGCGGAGAGCAGAAATGAAGGTGCAGCGGCTGATGCGTGACGACGAGGACTGCCTGTACAAATCTTGGTACTGGTTGCGTCGGAAGATCGCCCACCACAACAGCAACGGTTGGCGGGCTCAGGCGGCTTCTGGTTCGACAGTGTGGAACGGTGACGCAGTAACGTGGGTCACATGGGGGACATGGATCGACGGTGATTTCTGGGTGGTTGTTGCGGCTGGGCGAGTCACAGTGGCTTTCTCAGTTTTGGGCTGCTGTATTTGGGATTCCGCTGAGAGTCACGGCTGGGTTTGCGAGGATCTCCGATCGGGTCACGGGTGGCGGTGGCTCCGGGAATGGTGGATGACTCGGATCGTGAAGGTGCGGTTATGGGCGTCGTAGATCTGATCCAGTTGCCAGGCGGAGCTGACGAGTTTGCGTAGGTGGAGGGCTTCGGGTCTCGACGGCAATGGTCACGATTTTCCGATGGTTTGGAGGAGGTAGTGGTGGTTTTGAATTTTGGGTGGTTATGGGTTGTGGAAGATGAAGATTAAAGTTGATGGTGGATGATGAAGAGAGTGACTTGGATGACGGTGGGATGATGGAGGTAGAGAATGGGTGATTCACGATTAAAGCTTGGAGGAAGTGAAGATGGTGGCTTGTATGGTAGTGTTGCTTGGGTTGTGGTGATAGTGGTTCTTTGGACGTGGTTGAAGTTGAGTTAGTGGTGATTATGGATTAAAGGTAGAGGTTGTTGATGGTGAGTATGGGTTAATGGTAGAGGTTGTTGATGATGGTGAAACATGATAGTGGAGGTTGAAGGTGAGGATCAGTGGGAAGTATTTGGTAGTCTCAGTTGGTGAAGGTGCTATTGCTGGTAGGGGTGATGAAAGGGATGCTATTATATGATGGTTGGATGGTGGGATAAAGGAGGTGATGGAAAGTTGACGAAGATAGAGATGGAACTGTTGACAGGAAAAGCTACGTGAGTGAAAAAAATATTAAGCTGAAAGTTCAAGTCAGGTTCTCCGTTTCTGTGTATGGGTTAGGTATATTTATAGAAGGAGATTAAGTTGAAGAGTTTGAGTTAAAATGTGATTAGAGTTTATTTAGGATAAGTGATGGGGTTTGTTTAGGATGAGTGTTAGGTTTAGGATAAGTGATGAAGTCTGTTGAGGATGAGTTATGGTCAATTTAGGATAGGTTTGTTTAGGATGGTTAGGATAACTAATGAGATTTGTTTAGGATGAGTGCTGGTATATGGGTTGTGAGTTAACGAGTTGGATCATGGGTTATAGGTTAATGAGTTGGTTTATGGGTTAATGAGTTAGTTTATAGGTTAATGGGCCAATGGGTTGGATAGTGAGCCACTAAGTGAAAGATAAGTCTTTTTTTTTTTACAAAATGTCTCGGACAAAATTGGGTGTTCACAAAAGTACTATAGCTAAGCGCCTTTTAAGGCTTAGTCTCTTAGTTTTCTTCATATTTGATTTGCCCCAATTTTTGTGTATACATTGTACGGATTCCAGTCCTTCTTTCAATCAATAAATCAGGAAGTTATTTCTGAACATCTGCTTATACTTTATTCTTAAAACTTTAAGACCCTCAAGCCAGATACTGTTTTAAGAATGTCTACAAAGCCCATTTCTTATGGGAACTGGGGTTTATTAGAATCCAAGTTAAGAGGAATGACTCATGAAATCGACTTCCATGGTTTTGTTGTGAGTTGTGGGCCTTTACCCAAAATCATCATTACTTGGCCATAACCATTTTGTGGTTGTGCGTAATTAATTGGCAACATGACGAGGTTAAGCATATTTTTTTACATGACAACCAAATAGGGGAATCCACTTGACCACCCTCTAGGGTCAAGCAACATATTTAAGGGTTCTCATTCGTATCCTTATGGCCTGACCTTAACTCTCAAATTGACCTAGTTTACAGAGGTTAAGAGTAGCTGACCGTAGCTCGAGATCGTGGACTCCACACTAAGAGAATGAGATCAAGCATTGGACTCATCTCGATTAGGCAAAATGAGTGTTCATCAATTCAGAATATAGCTATCGAGGTCGAGCGTTGGACTCACCTTGGTGAAGGGAGCAGATAATGAAAAATAGAGCATTCAAAAAAGGAAACTCTTTATTATTCACGTTTCAATCATCATCGACTTTACAAGAAGGACATATAAGCTATGTTTATCCAAGAGTGGCCACTTGAAGGAAGCCAAGAAGGTAGCATGCAGAGATGATGATGATGGTTAAGAATTGACCATGGCCACCTCAACGATTCCTCAAGATACGAGCACCTATCTTCTCCCTCTTGAGCAACATGAGCAGAAAGCTTCATAATCCCTCATCTCCAAAACAACCCTGCGCACCCAAGGCATAACGAATACCTTTGGTAACCGTTAGGAGAGCAGAGGAAGGACAGCGGTGAAACCCTTTTGTGCCTTACAAGAGCTAAGACAGAAGCCATGAGCCTACCAGTGAGCAAGATTTCATCTTGTTGCTGCATATGCCTGGAAAAAAAAAGGCTTCTATTGCTCGGAGATATATCGACCAAGCCACACAGAGTAGTTACCTAACCTTCACCACGCCATTATGCTTGGAGAGAAAGGCCTCCACCACAAAAACATGCAAGGATAAAGGGAACACCTTTAAGAATTTGGGAGAGAAATGAAAGATGATTTTAGAAAGAGACATGACCCTTAACACACCCACAAGAAAGGAGCTAGTGACAACCCCACTGCAAGCATTCTTTATTTATAATGAGGGCTATGCGCTTTGTTTGGTTTCCAAAAAGGCAAACTAATTGCATGTTTGAAGCTACGTTTAATTTTTTTTCCCTTGTGATTGGTCACGTGGGCAACAGGTAGTTAGAAAATAGAGCAGAGATGTGCTATTCTCATTAAAGTTATTTTAATTCCTAATAAATTCAAATCAATGGTTCCCAAGCAACCACAGACTACTACTAACCGCGGAGTAAAGGTTGCTAAAAGGACATCAAACCCCTAAGAGTAATAAAGTCTTAACCCTCATCTAGGAAACACTTAACAGACTCCATGAACTACACATGAGGGCAACCTATTACATACCCCAGACAGCAGAATGATGACATAAGCAAAGCGATCCAACTTGAATCTCGACCTTACTCTTTAACCCCGGGAAATATATAGTAGCATATCACGGACCTCAACCCTTTCGAAGAAACATCACGAGATCTAATGTTAACACTATGACTGGGATTCCTTTGTCCATTACGTGTCATGTGCTCATGTCAAACTCAGATACCTTGACACTTAGCTGTGCTATCTAAGCGTCAAACTGAGGGTAACTATTTTGGATCGTGATCCAAGACTCTAGTCACATGGATTGTCCCGACACGCATCTAGCCGGAGTTCATTGTTGACACCCTAGCGGGAATTCATTTGTGGCACACTGTTGAGATCCCGTCACAATGGATGTCGAACCACAGCATTGGGTAGCAGCAACATTATTACGAGATTTACACAATGGATGAATCTCATGATTATCCGTAACTGCCAATCATGATCTTGCAATCATGATCTTGCTTTCGATTTTATAGGGATCCTCAACAACAATCAAGGGAAAGTGTTTTTCTATTCATCATCTATAAATATTAAGGTCAATCAACTTCAACAGGTAACTATTGTTTTTTTGCTTTAACCTTACTTATACGAAACTTGACTTGAGCGTTTGAGTGTTTTTGCAGGTACCAACCACTTTTGTTTCAATACACTTCGCTGCTGCCCAAGGAGAAAAACACTCATTTATGCCGTCAAGTACGTCTCAGTATCAATTACTAAACAACACCGAATTTTGGACCTTTGTTTCCAATACACCTCTTCATGATCTATGGCCTCCTTGAGTTGGCGTTCTAGGCTTTGAAGTCTAGCCATTTTAAACTGACTGGTAGAGTTTAAAAGGGTAGAGTTTAAAAGGGTAGAAATCTCTTCTTTCAATTCGTTGATGCATAACTGCGAGTTAGGAAGATGGGATTGAGACCAGTGCACCAACATATGCCTTATGGACTTTAGTTTTGCAAATATATGATACTGAAGAGTGCCATGACCATGATTGTCCCACACCCCCTTAACTAGGTTACGAACTTCTCCGTTAGAGATCATTTTGGCAACAAATCAAAACCTATGCTTAGGTTTAGCCTCATTTTCATCCGAGAGCAAAATAGTCTGTGGTCGCTGCTAAAAACTTCCAGGTCAGTGACTTAGCGATTTGGAAAAAGATGCATACGTGCCGATGTTGCAAGAAACCTATCTAGAACTTTCTTAATATTACCCTCACCATCTCATCTATTATTCCATGTGAAAGGGAATCCATCTGATGAAAACTCCACGAGACCCCCGTGGAAAATTACATGATTAAGATCATCTTCCATAGATACTGAGAATTCGACCCTTCCAAGTTTTTCCTCTATCCTCAATATTGCATTTAGGTCTCCACCTACAAGAACAACCTCACCTTGGTACCTATCCAGTATGCCCAAAATGCGATCAAATTGCTAAATGCGAGTGGCTTTCTCATAGTGAGCATGGACTCCAATTATATGCCATTACCAAGAACTAGTACTCTTATTTCCCCAAGCCTAAAAAAAAATGAAATTTTATTTTCTATCTGTAGGTTGAAGTAAGACTTCATCGCCATTAAGATTCCCCCTTGCAGTTCCTACCAAATCAACCATGTAGACAGTGGAAAATCCACGTGAGTGAAACACATGTTCAACCTTGGAGAGGGATTTTGACTTCTATAACAAAGAGACACTCTTTCCTATATTCTCTACAAATCTCCTTCAGATGGTTCATGGTTATCGAGTTCCCTAGCCCTTAAACGTTCCATGAAAGAAAATGCATCCTACAGCCAACAAGCTAGCGTCGATAACAACCTAGAAAAGCTCCTAAGAAGGAGATGATCAGATAAGCCAACTAAGTGGAGAGGTTGCACACAGGTTGACAGCACTAAAACCCTAGCAGCCAACCCTAGGTAGAAGCTTAAATATCATTTTAGAATAATTAAAGATCATCCTATACTCTTTTTAAGAGTGTAGGACTGGTGACACCATTTTTTAATGATATTGATTAAGTAAGAGAAAATGATAAAAAAAAGTAAGTATAATGAATGATATTGAGAGGAGTGTGAAAAAAAATATACACTGATAATGATAAAAATGTCAGAATTATTCTAGAATATGTTATGAAAGCATTACTATTTGTTAAAAATTATAATTAAAAAAAATGAAATAGGTGTCCCCTTCTATTTTTCTACCCAGAAGAACTATCTAAATCATATGGCAACCATTATTCGCATGGGAAAACACTTTTATGTGATTCCAATTATATTTGGGAATTGTCCTCCAACTGCATATGGCTTGAACCCACTTTACATATTATTCCCGTGGAGATGAAAATTAGAGCTTTCCCCCTTTTTTTTTCAATAAAAGTGTTAAAACAGACTAAAATAAGGTTAAAAAAAAAAAAAAAGCAATTGACTAGCCATTTCCTTTTTGACATGACGGTTTATAGTGAAATATATATATAGTTAGTAGCCCATACTTGATATTTTTAAAGTTTTAATCTTCGTTTAGAATATAATTTAGAGACTTAATTTTTAATATGTTATACATATGTAACATGTTATAAATTTCAACTCTTTAAATTATTAACATTTATTTTAAAGTAATAGAGAAACAAAAAAAAATCCAACCATGTATAAAAGCATTTTATGTATTAATTTTTGTATAAAATTATCCACGGAAACTTCCTACTTTGATTAAGCAAATTAATAAAAAAATAGATAATTGAATGACATGAAATTAATTATCTTGATAGCCAACAGAGATGAAATAGGAGAAGCAATTGATTTTTTTTTTTACTTTGAAGCTAACGTGACTAACTGAGAGAGAGTAGGCAAATACATTTTATTATTGTCAGAGAGAGAAGAAATATAGTGTAAAGATGAATAGAGTACTCAAAGATGAATTGCTTACTCTCAAGTATGAGTACTTAATTTTATAATATAAGGGTGGATACACACACACACACAGAGAAAGGCAGAAAGGGAGAAGGATAGAGAAAAGTAGAAGAGCAAACGAACTGCTTACATGAATAAATGTAGATGCAGAAAATTAAATAAAACACAAAAAATAAGAAGAAGACCAAAGCAGTGGTAAAGACCAATGAGGAGGAGAAGAGAAAAGATTTTACATAAATATGCAAAAAAAAAAATGAAAGAAAGAAAAGGAAAAGAAGACTGGAGCAATGGTAGTCCGCACAGGACCAATGAAGAGGAGAAGAGATGAAACAAAAAAGTTTTATTGAGAAAGAAAAAAAGCTTACACGGAGATATCTCTCAGAGATTCTCTCTCTAAATTCTCTTTCTAAGTTGGTATCTCAAAAGGGTGCGTTACAATATGGACTAACAAGCCCTTAAATAAACTAAGATTTTACTATTACAATAGTAGAAGTTTCATGACTGAAACTATTACAACAATAAAAGTTTAAAAAGTTGTCACATGACTACAGTAACTATTGTCGACAAATTGTTTGTCTTCTTTGTAATCATCAATCTTCATTTAGGTCTATACTGAAACAATCATCTTCGTTCTGATAAGACTCAGATGACTTTGCTGATGATGAAGGAGAGGCTATAAGCTTCTACTTTGTTGAAGATTTAGCTTTCCCTTCTTCTTGAAGGAGTTGGAGGATGTTCTGATAATTTTTTGCAAAACTTTCTTTGCTGGTTGATGCGGCTAAGGTTGTTGTGATATGAGCCATTTGATTAAGAAACTTAAAAGTCTCTGGATCTACTGCTAACAACCATTTTGGATTCCTTTTGAACCACAGTTTGATATTGTCCGAAGTGGCTCTAAAGGCATCAGACTCTATCCACTATTTGATATAAGATTAGCTTTGAAGGATTGATAATTGGTATGGATGATCATGCTTTCCATACTTGTACTGCCATAAAAATATCCATGCCAAAGACAATTTTGAGAAAAAAGTGTAGTTCAACTAGAAAAGGGTCTTTAACCAAGTTGATCTTTTTTTTTAAAGGTTTGAAGTCCTTTTATGAGTGGGGGGAGGATTTGAGAGATTGGTTCAAAAAAGTCCCACTATTGGATGAACCACTGAGGAAAATTATAATAGACATTTTTTTTAAATAGATCAGCCATGAATGATGGTTGGATTTATTTTAGAGCCAAAATATATTAGTTCAGGCCTGAACATAATCCCAATAATTATAACTAATTGAATCAAAATTTTGGGAAAATTTTATAAGGCTGTTAGGATTCTTTCCAAATTCTATAAGTGTCATGACCTTTAAATTTTGGAGGGTCAAGTGGGATATGTTTGATTGATCCTTAGAGTCTTTGTAATGCTTTATAGAGATTGAGTCTGAGTCTACAAGGATAAATTCATAAAATTGTTAGGATTTGTTTTAAAGTGTCAGTTTGAAATGAAATCATTTTGGAAATATTTTGTGTGGAACTTTGTTAGGATTGGTGTCCCAAAATTCAGGTTCCATTTGAATTACTAGCATGAATTTGGTTTTAGGAATATAATGAGTCTGGGGATTTTATGATGAGATTGGGATGGGTTGTTCAATTAGTTTTTTTTTTTTGGGAATTGACTTTTATAGATTTTCCTTTTAGGTTTTGGATGATGAGGTCGAGGTCGTCATCTTCCTCTGAGGCAATTTCTACCCAAGATTTTCTAGGAAGTTTGGTCAGGCCCTGATCGTGTAAGGCTTGAAGTGTTTGGATAGGAATGACATAGTCTACTTTGGTTTGTTTCTGGATAGATGACCCAAGTTGATCAATTTTTTTCTTGGTGGATGACCCAGGTTGGGTAGATGACCCTGATCGTTTAGTAACTTGTTTGGTTAGCACTGCAAGGACTAACTTACCTTTTCCTCTTCCTTTGGAAGAGGCTGATGTTACCGATTTTGGCATCTTGCTATTTGCCTTGTGGGTATTCATGGGTAAGGTAGTCAGATAAAGAATTTGAAGTGCCTTTGATGTTAGTCATGGCGACCATCACCCAAGAGGAGAATAAATTGAGTGATTACAAGTTTTGAAAATAACATTAAGAAATTAAGCATTTTGAAGTAGTCAACTAATAAATATAGCGGAATATACATAACAAAGGTACAATCATGATAGATCCCTCAATTAAAACTTGGTTTAAAGGAAGAAAACAAGCAAACAAGCCTTTTTTAATTTTCTTTGAAGATATTTTCTTTAAGTTAAAGGATTTATGACAATACGCAAGCTTAAATAGAATGAATGAGTGGAAGAACAAGCAGCAAGTATGCAAAAGCAATAAATAAGCTTGAATATAAAGATATAAGGGTTGAAAAGATTGCAAACAGAGATTTATATTGGTTCAATCATGTTTGTGATCTACGTCCAGTCCCTAGGATCATCCACCCATGAGTTTCCACTATAATCAACCTTCACAAGGTGCTTGGTAAACCCTTTACAATATATGAGCTTTTCCTACACTTCAACGATCATTCACCTCTTGTGTAGAAGCCTCTTAGTTTCTCAAGGGATCCTCCACTCTCTCAAGAGGTTACAAATGGATTGAAAAGAATTTAGCTCACTCAAAAAGCAAATATACAAGTTGAAGTTCAATGGGCATCAAGGAATCACACACTAATGCTCAAAATAGGGGTTTATGAGAAATGAGAGTTGAAACTCGTAATTAATGCTCAAGAAGCTTGTTCAGATTGATTTCTAACTTCTCTTTAATGTCCAAAATCTTGCATTTATAGCCCAATGCATTTAAGAGTCGTTAAAGGTAGTTGGAAGCATTAAATGCTAGAAACTAACTATTATACTATTATTTTCATTTTAGGTCACCCCTAATAGTAGATTATTAGTTTCTGAAAACAAGTTATTGGTTCGAATAACAGATTATTGGTTCAAATAACATATTATTGATTTGCGAATAATAGATTATTGGTTTCACATAACCGATTATTTGTTGTACTAGAAAACACGGTTACGCGCGAATAACAGGTTATTTGGAACCTATAATCGATTAGGAGGTTAAAAACAAAGGAGACATACTTCTAACTTTGTGAATAACTTGTTATGGACTTTGCATAATCTATTATTCCCTTTTAAAAACATAAAGGCACGTTTCTAACTTTGCAAATAACCTATTATAGTTTTCAAATAATCTGTTATTTTGTTTCAGATAATCTATTATTGAATTCAAATAATTTGTTATTGACTTATCAAGAAAACATGATCTCTAAAGGATTTTGCAACTAAAGTTTCCCAAAACCTTTTCAACCTTTCTAAAACCATTTTACTTAAACTTGATAAATATTTTTACAAGTATAAAACATGATTTAGCAAAAAGATTTAAGTTGAATAAAAAATGATATATGAGCTTAGTGAAATTCCTATTTACATTTACACAAGATCTAAGTCCTATAAGTTAAACTTGAAGATCCTTAGGACTTGATCTTTGCACAACCATTTTTTTCTTGTTTGTTATTATCAAAACCATTATCATTGCCAATGCTAGTCCTTAGACTTTTTGATGTAATCCAAACTTCTAAAAAATTTATTCTCTTCAAATCTTGTAAATGCTTAGAACATCTTATCATTCTCATATTGTTGCCTCATTCAGTAGTAAATATCGTTAATATTGAGTTGATTATTCAACGATACTAACATATAAAATTAAATGAAGACTAATTACTAAAAGCAATTTCTTTTATTCATATATCTGACTATCGTTATGACTTATGACATTAATTCATATATATATCCTTCAGAGTCTGATGGAGAAGTAGGAATGTATGAGTGGATCTAAGTTACATTTTATCTCTCTGAAATTTATGTAACATTTTAATATTGTTATTATGCTAGATCTGATAAATTAATTGTTATTTTATAATTATTATCCATTCTTAACTAGAAAGTACGCAATGTCTATGATAAGTTATTTTGTGAAGCTGTAGCAGCAAGTCTTGTAAGAGGCGGTAAGACTAATTTGGCAATGCTTCCACAAAATAATTTAACAAGGGGCAGGTTGGTGACTGTGGTTAAGAATTTGTTAAAAAAAATGGTCTGGCATAATAAAGTTATATTAAAATTTTAAGATCCAATTCAGAAGATAAGTTTTAACTTAGTCTATTCTCTACATGTCTATGGAAGCAAGTGAAGGTGATGATATCAGGGGATAAAATCTATTATATTGTTGTTTATTTTAAATATGTTACGATCTTTCTCCTCCAAGCTTTCCTTCAAGTCTTCTCAACCTTTTTCATCATCGCTCAATGAGCACCAACTCCAAACATCTTCAAACAATATCTTTAATGAAGAAATATGTTTTGAAGATATAAATCAAGATTTAGATGATTGGAAAATTCCCAAAATTCCAAGCAATGAATTATATAAACTAGAAGGAAGATTTTTCAAAAGTTCTAATTATATTTTCAAGACTGTAGAAAAGAAAATTGCAATCAGCCTTGAGAAGGAAGATTTTTACCTTCTTTCTTAGGAGACCCTAAATGATCAAGCCCAAAAATATAAGTATCTGCACATTGGATGTGTTTAGGTAGCAATCAAACCTCTAATCAGAGAAAGATTAAACGCATCAGTTCTTCTTTGTTTAAGAGACATCGGACATAACAGGTTTCAAGGCTCCCTCTTAAGAATGATAGAAACTAGTTTAAGTCATGGTCCAATCTATTTTAACTGTTATCCTAATAGAATAGTCAGTTTGCTCGACAAAAACATTTTGGATGTCTTATTCCTGAATGTCAAACTTTGTGGCTTGGACATGAAGCCCGGATCAATCTCAGTAGCCTTAATGTACAGGATTCAATACAAGGTTATGAATTCATGTAGTTCAAAAGTTTTAAAACCAAGAAACATAGGGGACACAACATTATTCCTTACTAAAGTAACTAAGGCCAATATAACTGTGCCTAAAACAATCTTTTGGGATGATGTAATCCTACCCAAAAAAATGGACACTAGACATGGCAACACAAGCCCTACCAAGAGAAACACCTGAGATTCAAGAAATCAACTAACATCAATCAAGTAGAGTTGAATTAGTCTTCAATAGAAGAAGTTTTTTCAATTCTTCTAGATCTGTAAGAACAGAAGATCTTAGATATGAAGATTTTAGATTTGTAGCTTCTAGAAGATCCTTCTCTACCATTTCATAATTTGCTCAATCGATTCAATCAACAATCCACCTTCAAGGGTTGGATACATCATCAACTCTTCCTAGACCAATATACCAAAGGGAGGATGATGATAAAAAATTAATACAATCTCCAACATATTCTTCCCTTAATGAATCTTATGATGTCATCTGAGTTCGTTATAGATAAAGAATCCTTTAGGAAAGAATTTTATTCTGAGGAATAGACTCCTCAAAGAGAATGGTTCTTTCAATAAAGTAAACTGAGTAAAGTTTAGAAGACAACATAAAAACAATTTATATTGGTTCGGCCAAATCCATGTGCCTACATCTAGTCCCCAATCAGCAACAAGGTTTTATATTTCCACGAGTTTTCTTTGTTCAACACTAGTTTCTCCAAGCTAAAATATAAGTGTTCTTTCTATAACACTAGCCTCTTTAAGCTAGAAACTCTCTACGATTACTAATAATCTACTAGATTATCTATTTTTTCATAACTTTTTGAGTGGATTTCACCGCTTAAGCCCAACTTTTGACGTTGTTTTGATATTAAGACAACTTTATTTTTATATTTTTAGTTAATCCATTCTAGCTTGTTAGATTGAGTCATTCTAATTGGAATTATTGGTGTTTTATCTCATTTGCTAATGTGTTGATTGTAAGCACCAAAGGAAACAAGATGAAGCTCAACGTGGAGAAGGAAGGTTGTTGAAGTTCAGGCGCTAGGCGCCCAAAGTCTGAGCGCCAGGCGCTCATCCTCCCAAAACTCAATTTTAAGTGGAGTCCTGAGCACCAAGCGCTGGATTTCTGAGCGCCAGGTGCCCTGCTCATTCCTGATACATATAAAAACCTGTTCTTTCTAGAAAGAAGGGATCTCTGGGCTGCTGGAAATGGAGGATACTTGGAGAAAACCCTATTTTGGATAGCTCTACGATGGTTTGAAGGGAGAAGACGTGGAAACGACTTGGACCTTCATCAACTCATGGAGTTTTCTTTGATTTCCTCTCTTATTTTAATTGTTGTTGCTGTTTTTTATGTCTAGCTAAATTCCCTTTGTTGGGATTAGGTGGATTTTGATGGATCTTTACTGTTTTTGACATCGGATTCAATTAATATAAGTTGTTAATTCTATTTTGAGTTTATGGTCTCTTTTCTTATTACTTTCTAAAGATTGATCAACTTTGGAATGATTTTTAGGGTTATATGTTGAATGGGAATTTGATATATAATTATGCTATGAGATTATGAACCTTGCTTATCTCTAGGCTAGGAATAGTCATTGATTTGCTCGTTACCTTCTTGAATTCTAAATCCTAATGCTTGTTTCTTTTTGGACTTACCTAAGGAATTAGGGGTTTTATTTGGGAATAAAGGATCAATTGCCTAAGGAATTAGGATTTGATTATTTTAAAGAATTCAGTCATAAAATAGAAATTTAACTTGTATGAATCCCAATTGATTTGCAGCAAGTGAACTCAGATGAAGTTTAATCCCAACTCTTTCATTAATTGAATTTTTTGTCGTATCGCATATTAAATGTTTGTTGAATTGCCAAAGATAAAATCCCAAAAATATTGTTATTGCTTTTGTTCTTTCATTGCTATGTTAGTTTCATTAGAGCTCCTTTTGAACCAAAGTTCTGTTTAAATAGTAGCTAAGTTCATAAATTGGTAATTAGTCATTGATCCCTGAGAACGATATCCGATTTTTTCATCATTTTTATTACTTGACGATCCGGTACACTTGCCGTGGTCTCATCAAGTTTTTGGCGCCGCTGCCAGGGATCGATTTTACCAATATCGGTAATATCGAAGGCAGCTACTAGTTTAAACATTTATCTTTTCTTTTATTTATTCATTGTTGTGTTTAGTTTTCTTTATTTTACTTATTTTAGTACGTTTAGAATTTTACATCTAAATTTTTACATTTTATTTAGTTATCTTTATTCTGACACATTGTCTTCGTTGTATGCGAGGTAAAGTTCATCCGGATCAACTTCTTTTTGACCCAGAAATAAGAAGGACTGAAAGGGCTTTGAGGAAGCAATTAAGAGAACAAAGAAGGAATTTGGATAGCACTCAAATATCTGTTGAAGACATGGCAGACAATGGGGAAAATAGATCCCCCAATGGAGAAAACAATGGAGAAAATGTGGATCCTCCACCACCACATCAGCCTGCTAGGACTCTCATGGATTACTCTATTCCTAGCATGGATGGGTATGGGGCGAGCATAACCAGACCTCCAGTTCAAGCAAACAATTTTGATTTGAAGCCAGCTCTACTTCATTTGATTCAGAACAATCAGTTTGGGGGATTCGATACAGAGGACCCACATGCACATATACAAGGGTTTCTTCAAATTTGTGATACTGTGAAGTTGAATGGAGTGAGTGAGGATGCCATTCATCTAAGATTGTTTCCTTTCTCTGTGAGGGACAGGGCTAAGAGCTGGTTGGATTCATTGGTAAGAGGAAGCATAACTACTTGAGCAATTTTGGTGCAAAAATTTTTGACAAGGTATTTCCCTTCGTCCAAGGCTGCAAAGTTGCGAAGTGATATTACATCATTCAGGCAGCTTGATGGGGAGTCTCTCAGTGAGGCGTGGGAGAGATACAATGAAATACTGAGGAAATGCCTACACCACTATTTTGACTTTTGGATCCAAGTGCAAAGCTTCTATAATGGCATGTTATCTCAAACTAGAGCCATGGTAGATGTTACAGCAGGCGGGGCCTTGAACTATAAAACTCCGAAAGAAGCTTGGGACTTATTTGAAATAATGGCCAACAATGACTACCAAAGAAATGGGGAAAGGGCAATAGGGAAGAAAGGATACTTGGAGGTGGATTCAATGAATGCACTCTTAGCCCAGAATAAAATCTTGACTCAACAACTTGAGAATCTCACGAAGAAGGTTGACACTCTTAAGGTGAATGTAGTAAGTAATGCTCCTTTGTCGTGTGATTTTTGTAGAGGAGAACATGAGAGTGTAAATTATCCAGGTAATATGTTTGGATCTCCATCTCAAGAACAAGTCAACTTCATGAATAACCCTCTAAGGCAACAACACAACCCCTGCTCCAACACTTATAATCCGAGGTGGAGAAATCACCTGAACTTTTCATGGAGTAATCAAGGTAATCAAGGCAACCAAGCTCCACAAAGACAATAATTTTCATACCAAGGTCCTTCTCAACACTCTTCGCATCAAAGTTCTTCATCTCAACCTCTACCTATTGAGAAAAAAGCTTCTTGGGAAATAGCTTTGGAGAAACTAACTTCTCAAACCTCCTCTTTTGTCCAAAAGACTACTGATTTCATGGATGAGACAAGAGGTGTGTTTAGAAATCAAGATGCGTCAATCCGTAATCTAGAAACTCAAGTGGGCCAGCTTGCAAAACAGATTTCGGAGAGACTTCCAGATAGTCTGCCTAGTGATACTGTGGTAAATCCAAGGGAGCAATGTCATGCAATCATTTTAAGAAGTGGTAAGACTTTAGAAGAAGACAAGAATAAAGCATCTAGCTCTGCAAAAAATCAGAGTGAAAATATTGAGGTTCCGAGTGAAGAGATTTTGTCTCAGAGTGATAGTAAAGAGGTTGAAGTTAAAGAGGAACAATCGAGAGTGCAGAGAAGAAAAAAAAACTTGGACCTGAAGAAAATAGTTGATCCTTCACTCTATGCTAAACTCTCATATCCTCAAAGATTTAAGAAGGAGATTCAAGAAAGGTAATTCTCCAAGTTCTTAGATGTCTTTAAAAAGTTACAGATTAACATCCCTTTTGCTGAAGCACTTGAACAGATGCCCTCTTATGCAAAGTTCATGAAGGACTTGCTATCTAAGAAAAGGAAGTTAGAAGAAGATGAAACTATAGCACTTACTGAGAAGTGCAGTGCTATTATCCAGAGGAAGCTACCACCCAAGTTAAGGGATCTTGGAAGTTTTAATATCCCTTGTACTATTGGGGAGTTGAGCATTGATAAGGCTTTATGTGACTTAGGAGCTAGCATTAATTTGATGCCATTGTCTATCTTGCGCAAGCTGGGAATTAATAAAGTTAAGCCTACAATGGTTTCTCTTCAACTAGCAGATCGATCAATTAGACATCTGTATAGTATTGTAGAAGATTTGCTGGTAAAAGTTGACAAATTTATTTTCCTGGTTGACTTTGTGATTTTGGATATAGAAGAGGATGCTGATATCCCGCTTATTCTTGGGATACCATTCCTAGCAACATCAGGAGCATTGATCGATGTACCTAGAGGGGAGCTTGTTTTGAGGGTGGATGGAGATCAAGTAATTATAAATGTTTTTAATAAGTCTGCCCCAATATCAGATCTTTATGCCCCTGTTAATTGCATTCAAAACAAATCTCAAAAGGGGTTGGTTGGTAAGAACTCTTCTTCGTCCAATATTGTTGACTCTCCCACTCCCAAGATTGTTGATGAAAATGAGAAAGGTCCTCCTCTCTCTGAGATTGCTGGTACAAAGAAAGGTTCTCCCCTTATCCATGGTTCATTGAAAGCTAATCACTTATCTGTTGAAAAATTGAGACCTCCATGGCCTGATGAGATTTCGCATGCTAAGGTGTATTCAGAATAACCAGGTTCAAGTCAAGTTCCAAACGCCTCTGGAGGGGATTGCAAGGTCAATGACCAAGAATGGTGGCAAAGGTCTGAGAAAAGAAAAGTGTCATCCTACTTCTCCTGTTTTAAGCCACCGTGATGAGTTGAAGAGGCAACGTCAAGTTAAAGACATTAAACAAGCGCTTCATGGGAGGCAACCCATGCTAGGGAGTTTTCCTAACTTTACTTTTGCATTTATTTATGTTTTTCTAATCTTTCTTTTGTGTTGTTAGCTTTGTTGCATCTTTAGTGTGTTGGTTAATTTTAGAATTGTGTGTGTAAGTGCTTTTATTTAAGTTTGGAGTGTGTGAACTCATTTTGTTTTTCTACTATTCTTTTCATGCAAGATTTGCAATTTAGTTAGATGCATTTTCCAATTGATGTCTTTGAAAAATGGGGGGAATGAATTACTTAGGCTCTTAAAAAAAATTCTTTCTACATAATTCTGCAGAAGAGTCCAGGCGCTAGGCACCTACTCCTTAAGCACTGGGCGCTATCTGGAGGTCCAAAAAAAAATTAAATAGGACTCTGTGAGTTAGGCGCTAGGCGCCACGTACATTGGTGCCAGGCGCTGGTTCATCCCAGGAAAAGAGGCCTCTCGGCCTTATGAGCGCTAGGCGCCCAGAACCCAAGCGCTAGGCGCTGTTTATTGAAAAAAAAAAGAAAAAAAGGGGAAAAAATGAAAAAAAAAGGTGGAGGGCCTCTCGGCCACCCAAGCGTTGGGCGCCCATTGTGTAGCGCCAGGCGCTACTTGTTGGAAAAAGTGGAGGGCCTCTCGGCCCAGCAAGCGTTGGGCACCTGATATAGGAGTGCTAGGTGCTCAGTTCTCTATTAAAAAAAAAAATTCTGCATAAACTCCTCTACTTTTTTACTTCACGCAGCACACACTCCTTCACTCTGCACTATTCTCTCCCTCTTTCACTCTCACACAGAGAATAGAACTCCTCAAGCTCCCCACGTCCATAGCTCTCCTTCTCCCCTCACCATAATTTCTTTTCACTCCCTCTCTATCCCTTGTCACGTTCTCTCTCACGTATCTTCTCTCTCCTTGTGCTTTCTCCCTCTTCGTGCTTTCCTCTTCTCCTCCATTGTTACCATCTTGTAAGGTATGTTCTTTTGCCTAGATTATCTCCAAGTTGACCCATAGTTTTGTTTGGTTTCTACTCATTCTGAAATTTAATAGTGGGTTCTCTTTGGTGTTTTGGATTATGAATGTGACTTCATTTGGGTTAATTGCATGCTTAGGGTTTGAATGTGTTAATTTAGGGATTTTATGTGAAATGCATTTTATGATAAATTGATGATTTAATCTTGCAATTGAGAGCTTTGTTAACTTGATTCCATTGTTAGATTCTTGAGATTAATTGTAAATGAGGTGGAATTGTGTTAAATTGCATGGTTGGGGTTTAGAATTGTCAATTTGGGGATTGTTGAGGTGTTAGGGGTTTTGAGGATTTATGAAAGTAGTGATGAAATTAAACCTTCCATTAAGCTATTGGATTATTCAATTTTGGAATGCAGGGCTTTAATTTTTGAAATTTTGGGATGATTGTGCTTGTTGGATAAATTGAAGTTTGGGGTTGCATTTGGGTTTGTTCAAGAAGTTTAACTACCTTATGTAGAATGTTTGCACCCCTCAGTGTTATCCCTTTGTGTAAATGTCACTGATGCGTGAAATCCGCAAGTGTACGATTTCGTTATCAAGTAATAAAAAGATCGAATTCACAGGGACTGTGTCTATGAATACCAATTAATTAATTAATTCAATTAAATTAAACAAAAGGGAATATGATTGTTGATTAAGAAGAACGTAGTAACAAAGCAATTAAATAAAAATCAAAGTGCAGAATTTAGAACAAAAATAGCAAGTTATCAAGAAAGGTATTAAGATTCAAGAAAGCTTCCAAGATTGGGATACCACAATGATACAAGATAAATCCTAATTGACAACCTTTTTATTAAATCTGAAATTCAATTGAAGGTGAATTACCCTAAATTAGTTAATGTTCTTTCTCAAGATACAAGATCCGTGCCCAATTAAACCAATTCCTACTCTCCTGGTAATTGAATTTAAATTGAACCCATTACGCTTTGTGATAATTCATTGAATCCTCGAAAGGCAAAAACTACTCTCGTGATTTAGACCTTAAGTTCAATTCTTATAGTTCCAACACCTAGGTTCACCTCTCAGTACGTCCCTAAATGCCTATGAAATGTAAATAAGTGGCCAGCAAATTCACATGAATAAAAGTAATAAGAATTGAATCAAAGAATATTCAAGATCAATAAAAGGGGAAACAACGTCAATTAATCATTATCAATGTATCAAAGGGCATTGCCCAATCCTAGAAACAAAAGAAACTACTCAGACATAGAGAAGAAGAAATCAGAAAACATGTTCTTAATCATCCAAACCCGTAATCCAAGAGAGAATAGGGAAGTAAGATCAAGAATCCCAAAGCCTCCAATGTGCCTCCTCCAAAACCAAATTAGAACCCCTTCCATTCTATTCAGAACATCTATTTATAACTTAGGGTTTTAATTGGCTAAAAAGCCCTCAAAAGAAATAAAAATAAAAACTTAAAAACTGCTGTGCACTGCGATCCACGGCCAGGCCGTGAATCTCACTGGAGTTCTCTTTTCCTTCTTTAAGTTGTCCTTCGATCCATGGTCATGGTTTGATCCACGAGCAGGCCGTGGATTCCTCTAGAATGGCCTTTTTGCACCTTTATTGCTATCCATTAAGCTCCAACTTCAAACATGCAAGTATTCCATTCAATCCAAGGTCAATTCAACATTAATCCTACACAAGAACACCGAAAACACCGCAATTATCTGAACTAAGGGAAAAATAAACTAAAAGGGAAACTAAAATGCCTAAAATGCTCAAGAATGCATGCAAAACAAGAACAAAACATGATATTATTTCACACACATCAAATCCCCCCAAGCTTAAGACTTTGCTTGTCCCCAAGCAATAATTAATGCCAAACTAAGAAATGGGATCAAAAGACAATAAGGAATAAGGAACCCGAGAAAACAATATCCAAGCAATAGGCTAAGGCAAACAAAGAATCTGAGAGGTAATCAAAATCAAGTCCAATTAGAGGCTAAGTTCTCAGAAATTATGCATCCTCACTGATTGAATTAAGTTCACTCCACTAACCACACTCAAAGTGTTTAAGGGTGAAAACCATACGCTCAAAATCCATCAAAGAAAATGCACTTCCATATGCTTGATAAGAAACCAAATTTTCACTAATAATCAGCATGCATGCAAGAATCAAAATGTCTTTCAAGAGTTGTAATGGGGCCATGGGAATGATGTTAGGTAAGGTAGAGAAAGGAAGATATGCACAAAGGGCTCATCAAAATTTTCAATAAGTACAAGAAATCCAATAGAACATAAATGGAGCAAAGGCAATATTTCAATCTAAAACATAACTCCACATTTCAAAGAATTTTCTTCCTTACTTTTCCTTCTTCTCTTTCTCCTCTTTTTTTTTCCTCAAGCTTCTTATGATTTTCTTTTATTTGCACTTTTTTTTTAAGAAAGAGAAATGTCATTCACATATGATTCCTAACACACTTTTCACAACTTTCAAACCCACTTTGCTCCATTTAATAATCTAAATGATTACCAATAATATATCATCATAGGCATCAAGAAAATTAATTATGCAATAAGCTCAAAATGGACAACTAGTGGATGAAAGTGTAACAAATTCAGAAGGCCAGAAAAATACCTAAGATGCTTTAATCATATTCAAGCATGCAACCAAAAATTTCGCCTCAAAATGGTTTCAAATCAAGTTCTAGAGCACAAAATCAATGAGGAATATCACTCAACACAAAGAATGGGAGCAGAAATCATATAGTGCATATATCCCATACAGGCTCAAAACTCACATTTAAAGGTTTAAAAATTCAATAAGAAGCTCAAATTCAGAGAACATATGCTAATTATCAACTATCAAAAGATCACCTCTACTATCAAATTAAAACAATGCCTGTAGCCTATCACAAGAATCAATAATTGGGTTCCAAATCAATACCATCTCAAAATCCTCAAAAGAGAAGGGCACAAGTTCAATCAAAAACCCAAGAGATATGATGAATGAGAAAATGCAATGCAAAACAAGGCATGAGAATGCATGAGACTCTAAATGACAATACCAATTATCTAAAATGAAAATGAAAATATGAAAATATCCCCCCAAGCTTAAAACCTACATTGTCCCCAATGTAAAAATCTAAAACAAGAGAAGGGTAAAAAGAAAAGAAATGAACTCACTGCGGTGGTGGAAAATGGTTTTGACTCAAATGCCAACCATGAATGGCCCGTATCATGCTCTCCATACTTTGAACTGTCCCTTCCAAGGTTTGCAGGCGGCTATCAGTAGCCTGGCCCTGCTGACGAAGCTCCTCTAGCATGTGGCGCTGCTGCGCCTACTCAGCATGAAATGCCTCCAGAGAAGTATAAATCTGTGTGAGACCATCCTCGGAAGGACCTGAAGAAGAAGAAGAAGAAGAAGAAGAAGAAGAAGAAGAAGAAGAAGGACGAGAGGTGCCTGCCCTCGGTGGAGGGCGAAGAGGGCGCAGAACATCAATGGGTTCATCTGTTGAACTCCCAGGTGTGCGCCAATTTGCACGGTTGAGCACAGTAATAGCAGGTGGGTTAGGAAGGGGTAAGAGCTGAGCACTATTAGGCAAACGGAGGTAGAAAATTCCTTTCTCTTTGACATTCATCTTAATTGTTAAACAAGACTCGAGATCAATCCTAGAGTTTCCTCGAACTGCCTCTAGACCATCCAAACCATATTCAAAGAAATTGGCTATCGCCGTGATAAGCCCACCAATAACAATGGCCCCAGATTGGGCTCTAGTAACCCTAAGCAAATGCCTAGCAAGAAAAGATCCAGTGTCCAGTTTGACATCATTAAGAATGGCCCACATAAAAGTAAGTTCATCAGCACGAACATTGTCATCACTATCCCCATGCCCAAATAGAGTATGAGCCATGATTCGGTGGAGATAGCGAAGGCAAGGATTCGGCAAAAAAGAAGCCTAACAATTTGAGGAATCATATGAACCTGACCCACGAGAGATATGAGCCCAAAAAGAAATTGCGAAAAAACCACTTGGGTGCCTCCTTTCCCTCGCAGCAGGCAATCCAAAAATCTCATTAAACTCCTTTAAATTCAAGCAATGCTCATTATTGAACAGCCGGAAAGTGATCCGGCCTTCAGAGCAACCTTCCCCCTGAAGTATATGAGCCTCAAAAAAGCTAAGAAATTCCAATGAAAGCTCAGTGTAAGTAGGACACTTTAAATTCAAAAAATAAGTTCATCCTGCCCTATCAAGCATCCAATCAAAATCATCACGTAAGCCTAAGGTATCAAGAACAACATCATACATATACTTAGTGCTAACTATTCTTCTATTCACCAACACATTGTAACGATCTCTCTGCTCATTATCCCTAAAATTAAAACCATGGGGATTAGGGGGATTACCTCTTGGAGCAGCAGTACCTCTACCTCATGTCCTTGAACTTGAACCAGCTTCGCTCCTCTATTGCTTGTTCGTCATTCTACCTAGCTACACCAAATCAATTAAGCACAACAAAAACCCCTCTGTGCAGCACTATTCACGTATGGAGGCAAATTTGCCAAATTGGGGGTTTGCCAAAATGGAAGAATGGAATGGTTGGGTAGAGGTAAGGAAGGGGAGAAATGGTAGGAAAATGAAAGAAAAGGGATGAGTGGTAGAGGAAAGAAATGGTTTGGAAGGTTTGGGTATGGTGGGTTATGGTGGGTGAAGGTGGAGAAGGAAGAAGAAGAAGGAGGGAGAATGGGGAAAGGTTGGCCTTGAGAGGGAGGAAGAAGATGGTGAATGAAGAAATGTGAGGAAATAAGGATGAATAGGGGTTTGGGAGGATGGGTATAGGGGTTGAGGGAGAGAAGAAGGAGAAGAAGTAATGAAGAAGGGAAGGAAAAGGAGTGGTTTTTGAAAATTGGCAGCAGCGATCCATGGCCGTTGATTGATCCACGGCCAGGCGTGGACGCTGCTGACTTCTAGTTTTTTTTTTGTTTGAAACAGAGAGTTCCACGGCCGTGGATCATTCCACGGCCAGGCCGTGGAATTCCCTGACTTTTTTTTTTTGAAAGACTGAAATCCACGGCCATGGATTGATCCACGGACTGGCCGTGGATCTCTCGACTTATACCTTCTCCTCTGGTTTGCATTCCATGGCCATGGAATTTTCCATAGGCGGGATGTGGAACCTTCTGACCTCGCTCTTCTTCTAAATATGTCTTCAAAAAGGGGTCAAACCTAAACAAAATCCAAAGACAAACATCAAAACAACAATCTATCACACTAAATTAAAAGAAAAAGATGAAATAAAATAGAAAAAACAAGAAAACATGGGTTACCTCCCAAGAAGCCCTTGTTTAAAGTCATAAGCTCGACTCCTATGCTCTCATCACTTTGCAGTTGGGTCACGGAGGGCAATGTTCATCCTCCTCTCAAGTTACTCCTTCGCTAGATAGTGCTTCAACCGCTGACCATTAACTTTGAAAGTCTCTCGCTCTTCATTCCAAACTTCCACAGCACCATAGGGAAACACTTTCTTCACCAAAAATGGCCCCGACCATCTTGACTTAAGTTTTCCTAGAAAGAGTTTCAATCTAGAATTGAAAAGAAGCACCAGTTCTCCTTCACGAAACTCTCGACGAAGAATATGCTTGTCATGCCACCTCTTGGTTCTTTCCTTGTATGACTTGGCAGTCTCATAAGCATCCAATCTCAGCTCATCAAGCTCATGAAGTTGAAGCTTTCTCTTTTCTCCTACTGCTTTTAAGTCAAAATTCAGAAGCTTAATAGCCCAAAAGGTTTTATGTTCAAGCTCAACGGGTAGATGGCAGGGCTTCCCATAAATCAGTCGAAAGGGTGTCGTCCCAATGGGAGTCTTGTAAGCAGTACGGTAAGCCCAAAGAGCATCATCAAGCTTCAAAGACCAATCCTTTCTTGAGCTAGACACAGTCTTTTCCAGAATACTCTTTATCTCTCGATTAGATACCTCCACTTGGCCAGAAGTCTGAGGATGGTAAGGTGTAGCAACCTTATGAGTGACTCCATATTTCTTCAAGAGGTTCTCAAATTGTCTCTCTATGAAATGTGAACCTCCATCACTTATCATAGCCCTAAGAACTCCAAACCTTAGAAAAATGACCTTCTTGAATAGCTTGATCACGGTCTTTGCATCACCTGTTGGAGATGGAATGGCCTCCACCCACTTAGATACGTAATCAACAGCTACCAGAATGAACTTATTGTTACAGGAGGATGGAAAAGGGCCATGTAGTCAACTCCCCAAACATCAAATATCTCCACCTCAAGAATAGTATTCATTGGCATCTCATGTTGCCTCTTGGAGATACTTCCATTTCTCTGACATGGATCACATGATAACACGTAATTCCGAGCATCTCTGAAGATATGAGGCCAAAAGAAACCAGACTGAATAACTTTGGCTGCCGTCTTGGAGGCACTAGCATGTCCTCCATAGGATGCAGAGTGACAACAACTCAATATACTCGGAGCCTCTTCCTCGGAGACACATCTCCTATAAATACCATTAGCACACCTCTGGTATATGTATGGGTCATCCCACACAAAATTTTTCAGATCGGAGAAGAACTTCTTCCTCTGCTGATAATTAAGCTCAGGAGGTAAAACCTTGCTAACCAAATAATTTGCATAGTCAACATACCAAGGAGCACTCTCCACAAAACCTGCAAACAATTGCTCATCAGGGAAAGAATCATCAATAGGCAATTCGCTCTCCCCAATCACCGGTTGCTCAAGCCTTGATAAATGATCTGCCACTTGATTCTCCGTCCCTTTTCTATCCAGAATTTCCAAATCAAACTCTTGTAGGAGAAGGATCCAACAGATAAGTCGAGGCTTTGCTTCCTTCTTGCTCATGAGATACCTAAGTGCCGAATGATCAGTGTACACGGTCACCTTTGACCCCACTAGATAGAACCTGAACTTCTCAAAAGCAAAAACTACCGCTCGCAACTCTTTCTCTGTAGTGGTATAGTTTGCTTGAGCTCCATCAAGTGTCTTGCTAGCATAGTAAATTGTATGCACTTTCTTGTCCTTTCGTTGCCCCAACACAGCTCCTACGGCATAGTCACTGGCATCATACATGACCTCGAAAGGTAAATTCCAATCCGGTGTTTGCAAAATGGGAGCAGTGATCAAAGCTTCTTTTAACCTGCAAAAGGCATTCAAACAGTCACTATCAAAATTAAATGGAACATCCTTCACTAAGAGATTAGACAAAGGTTTAGCAATTTTACAAAAATCTCTAATGAATCTCCGGTAAAAACCGGCATGTCCCAAGAAACTTCGCACTCCCTTCACATTCACCGGTGGAGGCAATTTCTCAATCACTTCAATTTTCACCTTATCCACCTTAATTCCTTTTCCAGAGACCAAATGTCCAAGCACTATCCCCTCTTGTACCATAAAATGGCACTTCTCCCAATTCAAGACAAGATTAACCTCCTCGCATCTCTGTAAAATCTTAGATAAATTAAACAAACAATCATCAAAGTTAGTACCATATACTGAAAAATCATCCATAAAAACTTCCGTGATGTTTTCAATAAATTCAAAAAATATTACAGTCATGTATCTCTAGAAAGTAGCAGGGGCATTACATAAACCAAATGGCATTCTCCTATAGGCAAAAGTGCCATATGGGCAAGTAAATGTGATTTTCTCCTGGTCACTAGGATGAATAGGGATTTGGTGGAATCCTGAATAACCATCTAAGTAACAAAAGTGTGTATGTCTAGCTAGCCTCTCAAGCATCTGATCAATGAAGGGAAGAGGGAAGTGATCTTTCCTAGTTGCACTATTCAACTTTCTATAATCAATGCACATCCTCCAACCTGTGACTATCCTAGTGGGAATCAATTAGTTTTTCTCATTTTCAATTACAGTCATCCCCCTTTTCTTAGAAACCACATGCACAGGACTAACCCATTCACTATCAGAAATTGGGTAAATTACCCCAGCATCAAGCAACTTAAGTACCTCTTTTTTAACAACCTCTTTCATATTAGGATTCAACCTACGTTGAAGCTCAGCAGAGGGTTTATGATCAGGTTCCATCAAAATTCTATGCATGCAAAAGGAAGGATTTATGCCTTTAATATCATCAAGAGTATATCCTATGACCTTTCTATGCATCCTAGGAGCCCTTAGCAATTTCTCAGTCTCTAACTCATTCAAGCTAGCACTAACAATGGCAGGATAAGAAGAGTTGGGACCAAGAAACTCATACCTGAGAGTGGAAGGAAGAGTTTTAAGTTCTACCTTAGGAGCCTTTTCCTCTTCCCAATCTTCAGACTTAGGCTTTGGCTCAAGTTTTTCCACCTTGGCTTTGCTAAGAGGAATTTTTGTGGTTGCCTCCAACAAGCAAGCATACTCAGCTACCTCTCCTCCAGAATCAATAGAGCCGCCACCAACCAAACATCTTTCCAATGAATCTTCCAAATGAATTATGGTGGACTCTTCCTCCACCACCTGGTGCAATAAATCAATCCTGTAACAAGAGTCCTCAAAAGAAGGTTGTTTAATAGATTTAGAAATATCAAATTCAACCTTATTATCACCAACAGTTAAAGACAATTTGCCATTCTTAACATCAATTATAGCACCAGCAGTAGCTAAGAAAAGCCTACCAAGAATAATGGGGATTTGGGAATCCTCCTCCATTTCAAGCACAACAAAATCAACAAGTATGAAAAACTTACCAATACAGATAGGAACATCCTCCAAGATGCCTACAGGATACTTGACGGACCAATCCGCCAATTGAAGCGAGATAGTTATGGGTTTTAGCTCACCCACCTCTAATTTCTTACACACAGAAAGGGGCATAAAACTAACACTAGCCCCCAAATCACACAGAACTTTATCAAAGTTAGTGTTGCCAATCAAACAGGGAATAGAGAAGCTACCTGGATCCTTTAACTTAGGAGGCAATTTATTTTGAATTAAGGCACTACACTCCTCAGTTAAAGCTGCTGTCTCATAGTCTTCTAGCTTCCTCTTATTAAACAAGATGTCCTTAAGAAACTTAGCATAGGTAGACATTTGTTTTAACGCCTTAGTGAAGGGTACATTAATGTACAATTTCTTAAGAACCTCTAAGAACTTTCCAAACTGCTTATCTAACTTCGCCTTAGCCAATCTTTGAGGAAAGGGAATTGGGGGTTTGTAAGGTTCAGAGGGTACATACTTAGACACCTTCTCAGTGGTTTCCTCCTCTTCTAAGGGTTGTGTCTTAGTCTCTTTTTTTCTCATTCCCCTCATCTCTGTTACTCTCCCCATTACCCTTAGGATCCTCTAACTTCTTTTCATTCCTCAAACTCACAGCTTTACAATGTTCATTGCTTGGGTTGACTTCAGGTTGACCAGGAAACTTACCTTGCTGCCTAAGAGAAGCACTTGCTTATTGGGCAATCTGGGTTTCCAACATCTTATTATGAATGGCTAAATTGTCAACCTTAGCTGACAACTCTTTAATTGCCTCAGTCACAACTTGTCCATGGTGCTGAAACTCCTCATTCTGCTTAGACTGGCTCTCAACAAAATTCTCAAGAAGAGACTCAAGTCTAGATTTCTGTACCTGTGAGACTCCAGAAGAGGGTTTAGCATTACCTTGCCCAGCTTGGTACTGACTATTCTGGTAAGAGAAGTTAGGATGTGACCTTCAACCAGGGTTGTAAGTTTGAAAATACGGATCATTCCTCCCCTTTTAGTTGAAGTCATGGAAATTGTGGCATAATTCCACTTGCTCCACCGGTGCACCATGTGAGGATCCCATTCCAACTTGGCATTCAGCACCAATATGTCCCTGTGCTCCACAAATCTCACAAAAATTGTTAGAGGCACCTATGGCATTAACATGAGCTTTCTCAAGCATGTTAAAACGTTTATTCAAAGAATTAAACTTTGACATAATTAAATCAACACCATCTACCTCAAACTTACCTCCTGAGAGCTTTCTCGGGTTGTGCCCTCTTTCATTGGCCCATTGGTGATTATTTGAAGCTACACTCTCAATTATCCCATAAGCCTCTGTGAGCCTCCTATTCATCAGAGCTCCACCAGCTGCAGAGTCAAGAGATACCTTTGAAGAATATTCTAAACCACTGTAGAAGGTGTGGACGATCAACCACTTCTCTAACCCGTGGGTGGGCAGGCTTCCAGCAAAGCCTTATATCTATCCCAAGCTTCTGACAATGGCTCACCATCTTTCTGAATATAGCTTGTGATTTGGGTCCTTAGGTGAGCAGTCTTGGAAGGTGGAAAGAATTTATCCAAAAAGGCTTGCTCCAATTGGTCCCAAGTAGTTATCGTCTCAGCCGGAACAGACTTCAACTAAGCTCTAGCTCGATCTCTCAATGATAGAAGAAACAGGCGGAGACGAATAGCATCAACAGAGGCGCCTTCGATCTTGATGGTCTCACAGAACTCCAAGAACATATCCACATGATCATTAGGATCCTCTGACGGTAATTCTCCAAACTGGTTCTGCCTTATCATAGACAGTAAGGCAGGAGGTATGGTGAAGTGACTGGCTTCAATGTCTGGCCGAGCAATTCCAGATCGCAAACCCCGAGCATTAAGGGCTACATACTCTTTTAACAGTTTATTATCCTCAGCTGCTGCCATGACAAGTGTTGGTTTAGATATTTCTTTGACTCTTTGCCTATGTTGTTTTCCCCTTCTACGTTAAGTTCTTTCAATTTCAGGATCTGCTTCAACAAGAATCCCAGAACGTTTAGTACTTTGCATAAACAAGAGAAATTACCTGTAGAGAGTTAAAGAGAAATCAAGAACGTAAAAACCAAATAAAAGAAAAAGGTTTAAAATAATTAAATTAAAAATTAAATTAATATTCAAGAAAAATACAGTCCCCGGCAACGGCGCCAAAAACTTGATGCGTGAAATCCGCAAGTGTATGGTTTCATCGTCAAGTAATAAAAAGATTGAATCCAAAAAGAATGTGTCTATGAATACCAATTAATTAATTAATTCAATTAAATTAAACAAAATGGAATATGATTGTTGATTAAGAAGAACGTAGTAACAAAGCAATTAAATAAAAATCAAAGTGCAGAATTTAGAACAAAAATAGCAAGTTATCAAGAAAGGTATTCAGATTCAAGAAAGCTTCCAAGATTGGGATGCCACAATGATACAAGATAAATCCTAATTGACAACCCTTTTATTAAATCTAAAATTCAATTGAAGGTAAATTACCCTAAATTAGTTAATATTCTTTCTCAAGATACAAGATCCGTGCCCAATTAAACCAATTCCTACTATCGTGGTAATTGAATTTAAATTGAACCCATTACGCTTTGTAGTAATTCATTGAATCCTCGAAAGGCTAAAACTACTCTCGTGATTTAGACCTTAAGTTCAATTCTTATAGTTCCAACACCTAGGTTCACCTCTCAGTACGTCCCTAAATGCCTATGAAATGCAAATAAGTGGCCAGCAAATTCATATGAATAAAAGTAATAAGAATTGAATCAAAGAATATTCAAGATCAATAAAAGGGGAAACAACGTTAATTAATCATTATCAATGTATCAAAGGGCATTGCCCAATCCTAGAAACAAAAGAAACTACTCAGACATAGAGAAAAAGAAATCAGAAAACATGTTCTTAAACATCCAAACCCGTAATTCAAGAGAGAAGAGGGAAGTAAGATCAAGAACCCCAAAGCCTCTAATGTGCCTCCTCCAAAACCAAATTAGAACCCCTTCCATTCTATTCAGAACATCTATTTATAACTTAGGGTTTTAATTGGTTAAAAAGCCCCCAAAAGAAATAAAAATAAAAACTTAAAAACTAATGCGCACTGCGATCCACGGCCGTGGATGGTTCCACGGCCAGACCGTGGAACTCACTGGAGTTCTCTTTTCCTTCTTTAAGTTGTCCCTCAATCCATGGTCGTGGTTTGATCCACGGGCAGGCCGTGGATCCCTCTGGAATGGCCTTTTTGCACCTTTATTGCTATTCATTAAGCTCCAACTTCAAACATGCGAGCATTCCATTCAATCCAAGGCCAATTCAACATTAATCCTGCACAAGAACACCGAAAACACCGCAGTTATCCGAACTAAGGAAAAAATAAACTAAAAAGGAAACTAAAATACCTAAAATGCTTAAGAATGCATGCAAAATAAGAACAAAACATTATGTTGTTTCACACACATCAGTCACCCTAAGCCTTTGATCATGTTTGAATTTTGGGAGTGGTTTTATCTTCAGCATGTTCAATTATGTGGAGACATTGTCTTTTGCATTTCACATGCACATATAGTTGCAAATTGATCTGTCTCAACCATGGTTGCTACATGATCTTGCTCGTGCTTTGTTAGATGCATACTATATATACTGGTTATGTTATTGAGTTGCATTACTGACTGTTGGTATTTTGAAGGTACCCTTATGGCTCCAAAGCTTCTTTTCTAGAGAAATTCAAAGAAAAGAAAGTCAGAGGCATCTTCTTCAAGAGGTCCAACTTTTGATGGCACTCGATTCCGAACAGAAGAACATGAGAAGAGGTATGAGGCAATGCACAAAAGAGAAATAATTCAAGAGCAGAGATTGGAACTGACTGGTAGAGAAATTGAAGAAATATACAGAACAATTGAAACTAGAAACTAGAGGACTTTAGTTTCCTACCCCAAAATAGCTTATTCCAAAATGGTGAAGGAATTCTACTCGAATGCCTATGCCACAAAAAAAAAGAAAAAAAATATGAAAGCTTTGTGAGGGGAAAAAGTGTGTCATTTGATCGCAGGACGATAGACACTCTCTTGGGCATAAAGCCATATTAGGTTGGAAATAGCGGTTGGCAGGATCTTCAGCGTTACACAGTGAACACTGAAGGTATTCTTAACACATTATACCGACCAGGAGCTCAGTGGACGAGCACTAAGGGAGGTCAACCAAAAAAATTGTCCTCCACTGATTTGAAGATAATTCCAAAAATCTGGGCATCTTTCCTGGTTACCAATGTCTTACCCTGTGCAAACAAGTCAGATGTTAAGGTGGATCGAGCTCAAATGGTGTTTGCCATAATGGAAGGGTTGAGCATAAACATAGGTGACAATATTGCCTCAAATATCCAAGCCACAGCAAACATCTCTTCAAAAGCACTAGCATACCCATGCTTAATCACTATGTTGTGTGAAAGAGCCAGGGTTCCCAAAGAAGAGTTTCAGCCCATAAAGAGCCCTTCTTCTAACAACATAGCCTATGTTGTCAAGTTTTGTGCAGTGAATGATGCACAACCAGTGGAAGGTCAAGCACCTGCAAGAGTGACACAACCGCAAATTCATCAGAGGTCTCAAAAGCAAAGATTTACATCACTCGAGCAGTCAATGTCAACTATTCACCACAACATGGAAACCGGATTGAGAATGATGAACGTGTTGAGAGAAGACAACAAAGGGCTTGAGACTATGTTGCAAAAGTTAGGAGAAAAATTTGATCTCACTTTGGGACCAATGAACTCCAAATCTGATGAAGAGATAAAGAACTATGTTAATTGGAGATCATTTTAGGAGGACCAAGAAGGAGAAGACCAAGAAGAAGAAGATGAAGATGAAGAAGGAGAAGACCAAGAAGACGAATCCGCTGAGTCTGAAGAAGGAGATGATGACTAGTCAAGAAAGCCTCAAGGGAAGTAAAGAGCAATGGGGAAATTTGGAAAGGGCTCTTCACAGAGCCCGTCAGATAACTTTGACTTCCTTTTTATTTATTTATTTATCCATTTTTGTGTGTGGTAGATTTCCTTTATGTTCGTAGTCCAATTGTTTTATTTTCTTTTATTGTATAGTTGTTCAGTTGAGTCAAGCCAATGTTGAAATGTTTGGAGTTTACTGTTGTGGGTCCCCATGTTTGATAGTATCATTGTAATGTGAGTCAACTATGCATGCACTACCTGTTAGGAAAACTTGGAAGCTTTATGAACTTATTTCTTAGATTGTGGTCCTTGAATGAGGATTATGATTTCCATGCATGAATCTTATAGCTTATTGTTAATGTACTTAGTGATTTTTGTGATTGGATTTCATAATTCATCCTTGGGAGTTGTTTTGAGCCTTCAACAGTTTTGCTTTGATGAAAGGTCACTTGTGAGTTTCTATTCTCCTAACTTTGCTTGAATCTCATTTGCATGTCGTGACTTGTGCAATGCATCGACATGATAAAGGCATTTTTGTTGTTATGCCAGATAGTCATATAGCCAACCAAATGATGTTTGTGTCTATTATGTTGCCCCTTTGAGCCTAATAAACTGAATTCTTTGTTTGACCCATACAGCATGTCTTAGCCAAAATAATTAATGTCTTATCCACCCGAAAGGAGTAGGTGAGCATTGAATTTATTAACTCTATGGGTTAAAAATGTACTAAGTATGGGGTTACCATTGTGAGTTCAAAAAAAAATTTGATGGTTATGAAGACAGATTGTTATACAAAAAAAAAAGAGAAGAAAAAGAAGAAGAAGAGGAGAAAAATAAGAAAAAGAAATGAAAAGAAAATTTGTATGGGAAAAAGGGAAAGAGAATCAAGAGGAGAGTAAATTCATGAAGCGAAGTGTAATAAAAGTCTTAATGCTCACTTATTCTCTAGGGTTTTAGCCTGTCAAATCCTATTTCATCCACCCTTAACCTTGACCCCATTACAACCCTTAATAAGTCCTTTTGATTGTTGCATCTGAGTTACGTGCATGCATGTTTGAGATGAAAAGCAAATTCAAGGAGGGTGAGTTCAATAAGTGATGACTGAGGGAAACACAAGCCCAAACACGAGTGACTAAGAGTCTCTTTTCACTTACAGAAAGTTTGAGTGACCCAATTATCAGGTGTACTTTGTTTTCATGTTCATTAGCTTTCAAGCTGTAATTGATCAGTGCATGGTCGTGATGATCCCTATTCTTGACCCTCTGAGTTTCAGTTACATAGTTGAGAGTTCTCATTTCAGGAATGCATGTATGAATTGATTTGCTGTCACTTTGATGCTTTTGAATTGTGGGACACTATTGGTTTATTCTTTTCGGTTCAGCGTTGGTGTTTGAGTTGTGGAGTTGTCTTTTTGTTTGGCTAGTTTGTTCTTCTGTTTTGCTTGAGGACAAGCAATGTTTTAAGTTTGGGGTGGTGATAATCTACTAGATTATCTATTTTTCCATAACTTTTTGAGTGGATTTCACCGCTTAAGCCCAACTTTTGACGTTGTTTTGATCTTAAGACAACTTTACTTTTATCTTTTTAGTTAATCCATTCTAGCTTGTTAGATTGAGTCATTCTGATTGGAATTATTGGTGTTTTATCTCATTTTCTAATGTGTTGATTGTAGGCACCAAAGGAAACAAGATGAAGCTCAACGTGGAGAAGGAAGGTTGCTGAAGTTCAGGCGCCAGGCGCCCAAAGTCTGAGCGCCAGGCGCTCACCCTCCCAAAACTCAATTTTAAGTAGAGTCCTGAGTGCCAAGCGCTGGATTCCTGAGCGCCAGGCACCCTGCTCATTCCTGATACATATAAAAACCTGTTCTTTCCAGAAATAGGGGATCTCTGGGCTACTGGAAACGGAGGATACTTGGAGAAAACCCTATTTTGGACAGCTCTACGGTGGTTTGAAGGGAGAAGACATGGAAATGACTTGGACCTTCATCAACTCATGGAGTTTTCTTTGATTTCCTCTCTTATTTTAATTAGTGTTGCTGTTTTTATGTCTAGCTAAATTCCCTTTGTTGGGATTAGGTGGATTTTGATGGATCTTTACTGTTTTTGACATTGGATTCAATTAATATAAGTTGTTATTTCTATTTTGAGTTTATGATCTCTTTTCTTATTGCTTTCTAAAGATTGATCAACTTTGGAATGATTTTTAGGGTTATATGTTGAATGAGAATTTGATGTATAACTATGCTATGAGATTATGAACCTTGCTTATCTCTAGGCTAGGAATAGTCATTGATTTGCTCGTCACCTTCTTGAATTCTAAATCCTAATGCTTGTTTCTTTTTGGAATCACCTAAGAAATTAGGGGTTTTATTTGGGAATAAAGGATCAATTGCCTAAGGAATTAGGATTTTATTATTTTAAAGAATTCAGTAACAAAATAGGAATTTAACTTGTGTTAATCCCAATTGATATGCAGCAAGTGAACTCAAATGAAGTTTGATCCCAACTCTTTCATTAATTGAATTTTTTGTCGTATCGCATATTAAATGTTTGTTGAATTTCCAAAGATAAAATCTCAAAAATATTGTTATTATTTTTGTTCTTTCATTGCTATGTTAGTTTCATTAGAGCTCCCTTTGAACCAAAGTTCTGTTTAAATAGTAGCTAAGTTAGTAAATTGGTAATTAGTCATTGATCCCTGAGAACGATATCCGATTTTCTCACCATTTTTATTACTTGACGATCCGGTACACTTGCCATGGTCTCATCAATTACTAATGGACTATGAAGCACGGACACGGGATACGACACAGACACGGACATAAGGACACACCAAATTCAAAAATTTTAGGATACGGACACGGCACACACACACACACACACACACACACACACACACACACACACACACATATATATATATATATAATTTTGATTATAAACATTCCAAACACAACTCCTCAATGACAACACAAGTATCTTCAATGTCGCGGCCAAGGGATCGCGCGAAAAATAACAACTCGCATGATTTTAGAAAATAAAAATAGGAAAATGGAGTCGCCACCAATTTTATTTAAATTAGGAAAAATTGGAAAACCCTTCTTTGAAAATGGTCTTTGGAACTAGATTGGATTCGGGAGTTGGTTATGGATAGGGAATGGCGGAAACTTAATCCCACAGCACCCCTAACACACCCATTCTAAAATGGTACCTTAAGTTAATTGTGTAAATTCTTAACAATCCTTGGAAATATTTATTTTACCCTTTTTTGCAAAACACTGTAATCAATTAAGTTTTTTCATGAAAAAAAAAAGAAACCACAAAATTATGAAAATTTAACTTTGGCTTAACAGAAATGAAATTCTGCTCCTACGTATCCCCTGGTGCAATGGGGAACTCAAAGTTACGTAGTTCTTTATAAAATAAGTGTGGGTTGATTGATTTTAATTAAGAAAAAAAAAGAAATTTTGAAAAGAAAATTTATTTAAAAAAAAAAGTTATTCTTGCACAGGGTTCAAGTTAGCACCAGACTACTCAATAAACCCTTATGATCCAAATGACATTGAAGATAGTATCCGCTATTCAATTAACATCATTGGTCATTGCATGGATCAAAAGATTTTTCTGTTATCATCATTTTTTCATATATTTCACATTTAAAAAAAAAAGGAAATAACAAGGCCTATGTAACCTTGCCTAATTTCTGAAAGAAGAAAAAAATTAAACCCACAATACCCAATAGCCCAATATACCAGGAGCCCAATCACGTTGCTTCCCCTTTTTATTTTTGTTTTGTTCTCTTTTTTTTTTGTTTTACTAAGCAAGAAACAAAAACAAATGGGATATCTTGCCTTTAACAGAAGCACAACGGCACTCACACAGGGGAGGGTTCGTGAATCGCAGATCTGAGGTGGTTCCACGTAGGTGGCGCAGTGGTGGCCGGTTCGCAGCACGGACGGAGGTTGGGTCGCGAGCGCGGGATCACGGTGCTAGTTTTGCAGGTGTAGGACGCGATTTGGAGGCTGGAAGCAGAAACGGGTCGTGGGTCACGCGACAGTTTGGAGCGACTGGCTTGCGCGTGGTGCGGAGGGGCGACGAGGACCACCGGTGGTGGGTGTTATGGGTCGAGCGGCGCGGGGTTCCGACCTGGTGCTGACCGGTGCGGAGCTGGTTCGTGGCTCAACGGTGTTGGCTAAGCGCGGAAAGCGGTGAGCGGCGCTTGAGGGGGTTATTCTGGGTTGCAGGGTGGGCGGCGGTGAAGCTCGGGTCTCACGGTGCGGCTCGGCTACGACGGTGAGGCACTGCGATGCCGGTGCACGATGGTTCTCTGCTCGCCTGGGGTCGACGGTGCGCGCGTGGAGGAGTTGCGGGTTGCTCACGGTTGGGAGCCTTTCTTGGCAACAAGGTGGTTGTTTAGCGGTTTATGGGTGGTGGTTTGAAGGAGATGAATAGTGAAGGGTGGTGAGTTGACTCAGTTGAAGGTGATGGAATGGTGAGGTTGAAGGTGGTGGTAGAGGAGGCTCACGGTTGGGAGGCTTGGAAGATGAGGAAGATGAAGTTGGAAGGTAATCAGTCAAGGGGGTTTCTGATGGGTAGCAGGAGGGTGAAGATGGAGTGGTGAAAATGGAGGTCCAAGTGTTCGTTCGGATCAGTCCCTGGAGATGGCAGCAGGGAGTCTCTCTTAGTTTTTTTTGTTCGTTTTTCTTCTCCACTAAAAGAAAACCCCCTCCCCCTTTGTTACGCTTTGTTCTTTTGTAAGCAGAAAGAAGAAAAATCTGCCATCCAAGGAGATCAGTGTAGGTTGCAGATAGAGTCCTAGCTCAGTTTCCTTCTTCATGTATATTTCTTGAGGTTGCCATCTTCTCATCTCTGCTCCTTACCATTTTTGTGCTGATTCTGCATTGAGCCTTGAGTTTGCTTAATTGCAGTAATGTGACAGATTGAGTTGAAAAGAAAAACTGGATGCTAGTTGCATTTCAACCACCATTAAACTTGGTTTTGGTCGGGCGTTAGGACTTAACCAGAACCTGTTGAAGAATTGATTCCCTCTCCCCCCCTTTTTTTTTAGAAAACGAGATCAATTTTTTTTTTTGCTAAAGCGGGCTTACATTTGGGCTAACTAAAAAATAAGAATATGGACCTTTGATTAATTAAATTATTTTATTTATTTTATTTTTTATTTTTTTATTTTTTTGGGAGCCCGGTCAAAATTGAGTGTTCACAGTTGCGCCTCTTTACTTGCTTCTTACTAGATAATAAGAAAATCGTGGTCTTTATATTATCATTGTAAGAAACGAATAAAGATATGAATTTCAATTTTGTCTGGCGATGCATAAGATGTAAGACAAATGCAAGAAATAACATGCAAAGCGCCAATGCGCTCAAAAGAATGACAAGAAATTAAAATGCATGGAGTCGATGCGCTCAACAGAAATTAAAATGCATGGAGCCGATGTGCTCAACAGAATTTAAAAATGCAATGAGCCGATGCGCTCAACAAAAAATTAAAATGCATGGAGCTGATGCGCTCAACAGAAATTAGAATGCAAGGAGCCAATGCGCTCAACTGAATTTAAAATGCAAGGAGCCAATGCGCTCAAAAGAATTGACAGAAATTAAAATGCATAGATCCGATGCGCTCAACGGAAACTAAAATGCATGGAGCCGATGCGCTCAACAAAATTGACAGAAATTAAAATGCATAGAGCCGATGTGCTCAACAGAATTTAAAATGCATGGAACCGATGTGCTCAACAGAAATTAAAATGCATGGAGCCGATGCGTTCAACAGAATTGACAGAAATTAAAATACATGGAGTCGATGCGCTCAACAGAATTTAAAATGCATGGAGCCGATGCGCTCAACAGAAATTAAAATGCAAGGAGCCGATGAGCTCAACAGAATTTAAAATGCATGGAATGCGTGGAGCTGATGCGCTCAACAGAAATTAAAATGCATGGAGCCGATGCGCTCAAAAGAAACTAAAATGCATGGAGCCGATGCACTCAAAAGAATTTTAAAAAGACCGTGGGCAACTGAGTCCCGGAATTTAAAGACAGGCGGGCCACTGTGCTCCCGAAAAACAGAGATTTAAAAAGACAAGATAGCTTGATCCAAAAAGATTTTTTTCTTTTTCTCTCTTTTTTGTTCCTTTTTTTCTTCTTTTTTTTGGTTTAGTTTTATTAAAAGACCTTTGAACCAACGTCGACTTTTGGAAAACTTTGACCAATCAAAACCCTTGTTCACATGCCTTTCTTCCTTAGGCCCTTCAGTTCTTTCCTTCTTCTTTCTCTTTCCTTGTTTTCCACTCTCAACTCCCCTTTTGAGAAATGAAATGATCATCTCTTATTATGAACTCTTATTTGGCTGATTCCTTGAGAGAAAATTTTACCCCAGTATTTTACTTTGTCTATCATCCAGTTGATTCCATGCAACTATTTGATAACTCAATCACTGTCTCTGTTGCTTCTTTCTTCAACACATTCTTCAAAAAATTTTGCCCCAGTATAGCCAACTGAATACAAATGAGATTGCCCCTGTGTAGCTGATCAAATACAATTCAAAATTGCCCTAGTTTGGGTGCACCCTTCAAGGCATTTAAGGCCAACTTTCTTTGAGATTTTGCCCATTTTATTTGCCCTAATTTTTGCTTAGACCGCCCCTTCGGGTTTTCAACCTAACGAGTCCTTCTTTTTTTTTTTGGGTACCTCCTTTTCCATCATTTGGGAATTCCAAGTTCTCTTCGACCTGAATTGCTCATCAAGATATTACCATTAGATGGTCAAATCATAGTGTTGTACTCATGTTCACCTTACCTGAAGCATTACGTAATAGACACCCATGAATTCAAAAAGTACAACAGAGAAGAAGCAAACAACTTCGAGATTGTTCTTAGAAGTTTGACTACAGAAAGGGTATTATTTACAAAGGATAAAGACACAAGAAGTAGAATAACAATAAAGCCAAAGGTTTTTTTTTCAGGTATCTACAAAAACTACCCTCGTGTAGGGTATCAAATGAATTCGACTTAGGATATGTCATTTACGAACAAAATTGCCCCAGTGTAGGCCATTTAACAACAAAAATTGGCCCCAGTGTGGGACAAATTGAACCAAGAGAACGACAAAAAAAATGCCCCAGTTTAGAGTCAAATCGAACAGAGTAGAAATTTGCCTTAGTGTAAGGTCAAATTGAATCAATGAGCAATTTGCCCCAGTCTAGGACTGAATTGAACAGGGCAGAAATTCGCCCTAGTGACCAAAAGATTTGTCCCAGTGTAGGGCCAACTCGAACAGGGTAGAAATTTACTCTGGTGCAAGTCTTTTTTTTTTATAGGAGCAATGAATTGGATACTTAGATGAGCATAACCTTTGTCTCAAAATTAAAGTTAATGAAAATGACAACAACCCTTCATTGATCAGAATGGACTTTTTGAGGCTTGTAACGTGGCCAAGGCTAGGGGTTATGAAAGGAAAGATATAAGGCTCAAACAATTGTTTAAAGGTTTGAATAGGACCAAGGATCTTTATTCAAAGTTAAACTTTGTCAATTGCCTTTGTACTTTCAGGCACACTTTTCTCTTACTGCTCTTCATTTCTTCCTTCTTTTTTTCACTTTCTTTCATTCGCCCTTGTCATGACTTATTTCTTCTCATTTTTATTTTTATTTTTTGGTTTTTTTTCTTATGCTTCAAAATAGCCACCATGACAATCAACCTTTACTTTGTGTCATCCCCTAGTGTAGGGGTAATCCTTGTCCAGGGTTTATTGAAGAAAACTTTCAAGCTCAACAAAGGACATTGATAGATAATGAAAAGATGAATTCTTATAAAAGATAGAGAAACATAGCCAATCTTCATTTCAAATCTTGATTGCTCATTTTCAAACATTTTAATTCAGAGACAAAAATGATAATGCACACCAAGTGATTATTTCTTTGCTCTATTTTTTTTCTTTCTTTTTTATGGCACTTGCACCCGTAAACCTTATGACTACTGAAATCTATCAAAGTAAAGATTGTTAAGAATTGGAGTCCCACGGGGTTCAAACAAAAGGAAGACACTTTAAATAAACAAGATAACAATAAAATGACCAGAAAGACCATGAAAATGACAAGAAACAAGATATGCTTGGATCCATACAAAATCATTACATTAATGCTTCAAAAAAAGTTAACATAAGTTCAGCACCACAAAAGTCTAAGATGACAATCACATCAATTAATGCCTCAGATCGCCAAATTGTTCAGAGATTTCCAGTTGATAGAGGGCGAACAGTGTAGGCAGGATAAGATGGTGGGTTTCCAATTTTGGTTTTGCATGTAGCTCACTTTTGATTCCTTTTCTTTAGAGGAAAAACTCATTCTTAAAACTACTTTCATCATTGCCAGTTGGCAATTTGCCTGCTTTTACCAAAATTTCAATCCTCTCCCCAGCAGCTATTAACTCAGCAAAGTCTAGATAAACGGCGCCTACCATTGTCTCAATATAAAGAGCTCCCAGAGTCCCTAGAAAATATGAGCACATTTCTGTCAACGTCAACGGTGGTTGCACTTGTACTGCGAGAGCTCTCCATCTCTGGGCATACTGCTTGAAGGCTTCCTCATCTTCCTTTTGCATTGAGCTCAAATGTTCCCGGGTAGAAGCTGCATCCAGGTTGAACTTGTATTGATCCATGAATAAATCAGCCAATTCTATCCAACGAGAAATTTTAAAGCGGTCTAATTGAAGATATCACTCTAAAGCAGGGCCTGCAAGACTCTAGTGGAAAAAGCTAATGAGGAACTTATCATCCCTGGACCAAATAGCCATCTTGGTTCCATAACTGATCAAATGAAACTGAGGGTTACCACTCCCGTCATACTTGGCAAAATGAGGAATCTTGCAGTCTTTAGGGATTATGACATCCGTGGTAGGACATAGTTCTTCTATTCTAAACAGTCCATTAAGCACTGGGGCCCTTGATCATTTTGATTTGCTCTTCCATCCTTTCCTTCCATTCTTCTTCCATCTTATCCTTCTGACTTGCCATATGACCACTCCCAGCAGGAAGTCTCGTTGTCACTGGGATGGACATACATGGTTGTTCCTATGTGAATTCAGTATTATCATGAACCTCATTTCGAGTATCCTCTGAAGAACGATACCCTTCTCCGATAGGAATCACTAGCGGTACAGTATCCAAGGTTCTTCCTGCAACAGGCATCTCAGTGGTCATCCCGGGGTTTGTCCTCATGGGAATGATAGTTAGCAGGCGCGGATGTGCCCCAATCACTCTTGTGCTTCTAGCCGCCCCAATCAAGGTGAGAGTCTCTCTCATGGCCAACAACATTTCTTCCATTCTTCTCATAGACTCTATTATTTCATCCATCCTCCCTTTAATTTTATCAACTTCCATACTCAAATTTCTCCCTTCCTCAAGGTTATTAGCAGTCATTCTGGTCTGAGATCTAGGATTGTGAATTTGGGTTTGATTGGTCTCTTCTTTCCTAGGCTGCACAATGGTTCAAACCAATTTGATTTATTAAAACAAAATAATATTTAAAAAGAATGAGATAAAATGCATGAGATGAATGAACTTTGAAAACACTCTTTCATTTTCCTTTCCTCTTTCTTAAAAAAAATGCTATGTCATGAAAATGCAAGATGTTTTTTTTCTTCTTTTTTTTTTTTGAATGCTAGGGATGCTATGAACATGCAAGATGCTATTTTTTTTTTAATGCTGAAAATGTCATGAAAATGTATGAGTTTTTTTTTTTATAATGGTAAGAATGTAATGAAAATGCAAAATGATATTTTTCCCTCTTATTTTTTTTTTAAAAAAGCTATGAACGTCATGAAAATGCAAGATATCTCTTTTTTTTTTTAGAATGCTAAAAATGTTATGAAAATGTAAGCAATGAATAACTTTCTTTTTTTGATGATTTTTTTTAAAAGCAAGAATGAATTATATGAGAAACAGATAAATAAAGAAGAAGAAGTACGCTTCCTTTTGTGCCTTAGTCAAGTGGAACCTAAGATTTGACAGTCATTATGTTCAATCTATCAGTGCAAGATTTTTCAGGATACTCTAAACTTCTAAAAAGTCATGGTTCCCAAATTGTCCTTATCTCGAAAGACAAGGATCCAATTCATGAATTAATCACAAGTTGGGATAAACCTTCTCAACATGATTCATCCATGATAATGGTAACAATCTAAGTGGTGTCTCAACAAATGTCAAGTGAGCATAAAGCCCCTCAATAACAAAAGCCGAGACCCCTTCTACTCCTCGGGTTCGCACAGACTCGGGTATAGAGCCCAAAAAGTGTGTGAGGTAAGCGATAGTGATGTGTGTGAGGGAGCATACAAACCTGTACAAAAATTTAAAAAGATAAAACTACCCCCAACCTGCAAAAACATATATACAACAACCAACCAGCAATCATCTATCTAAGGTTTCAACAATTATGCATAATTAAGTACAAAATATATACAAGTATATAATGTCAAAAGAAATGCTATCATATATTTACATAAAAATACTAAATAAAATCTATTTACAAATAAATAAAAAAAAAAAGACAAAAATGGGTAAAATAAATAAATAGAGATTATTAATAATTTGCACAACTAACAATAACAGGTCTACTCTCCAAATGTCTCCAGTGGAGTCGTCATCTGTCGCGACCGTGATCGCAGCGAAAAATAGCAACTCGTAGGATTTTAAAAAAGAAAATGGAGTCGCCACCAATTTTATTTTTAACTTAGGAAAAATTGGAAAACCCTTCTTTGAAAATGGTCTTTGGAACCAGATTGGATTCGAGAGTCGGTTATGGATAGGAAAGGACGGAAACTTAATCCCACAGCACCCCTAACACACCTGTTCTAAAACGGTACCTTAAGTCAATTGTGTAAATTCTTAACAATCCTTGAAAATATTTATTTTATCCCTTTTCGCAAAACATTGTAATCAATTAATTCTTTTCATGAACAAAAAAGAAACCACAAAATTATTAAAATTTAACTTTGGCTTGACAGAAATGAAATTCTGCTCCTACGTATCCCCTGGTGCAATGGGGAACTCAAAGTTACGTAGTTCTTTATAAAATAAGTGTGGGTTGATTGATTTTAATTAAGAAAAAAAAGAAATTTTGAAAAGAAATTTTATTTTAAAAAAAAAGTTATTCTTGCACAGGGTTCAAGTTAGCACCGGGCTACTCAATAAACCCTTATGATCCAAATGACATTGAAGATAGCATCCGCTATTCAATCAACATCATTGGTCATTGCATGGATCAAAAGATTTTTTTTTATCTTCATTTTTTTATATATTTCACATTTAAAAAAAAAAGAAATAACTAGGCCTATGTAACCTTGCCTAATTTCTAGAAAAAAAAAATTAAACCCACAATACCCAATAGCCCAATATACAAGGAGCCCAATCATGTTGCTGCCCCTTTTTATTTTTGTTTTGTTCTCTTTTTTTTTTTGTTTACTAAGCAAGAAACAAAAACAAATGGGATATCTTGCCTTTAACAGAAGCACAATGGCACTCACACAGGGGAGGGTTCGTGAATCGCAGATCTGAGCTGGTTCTGCGTGGGTGGCACGGTGGTGGCCGGTTCGCAGCACGGGCGGAGGTTGGGTCGCGAGCGCGGGATCATGGTGCTGGTTTTGCAGGTGTAAGACGCGGTTTGGAGGCTGGAAGCAGAAATGGGTCGTGGGTCACGCGGCGGCTTGGAGCGACTGGCTTGCACGTGGTGCGGAGGGGCGACGAGGACCACCGGTGGTGGGTGTTACGGGTCGAGCGGCGCGGGGTTCCGATCTGGTGCTGACCGGTGTGGAGCTGGTCCATGGCTCGACTGCGTTGGCTAAGCGCGAAAAGGGGTGAGCGACGCTTGAGGGGGTGATTCTGGGTTGCAGGGTGGGCGGCGGTGAAGCTAGGGTCTCACGGTGCGGCTCGGCTACGACGGTGAGGCGCTGCGATGCCGATGCACGATGGTTCTCTGCTCGGCTGGGGTCGACGGTGCACGCGTGGAGGAGCTGCGGGTTGCTCACGGTTGGGAGCCTTTCTTGGCAACAAGGTGGTTGTTTGGAGGTTTATGAGTGGTGGTTTGAAGGAGATGAATAGTGAAGGATGGTGAGTTGACTCGGTTGAAGGTGATGGAATGGTGAGGTTGAAGGTGGTGGCAGAGGAGGCTCACGGTTGGGAGGCTTGGAAGATAAGGAAGATGAAGTTGGAAGGTAATCAGTCAATGGGGTTTCTGATGGGTAGCAGGAGGGTGAAGATGGAGTGGTGAAAATGGAGGTCCAAGTGTTCGTCCGGATCAGTTCCTGGAGATGGCAACAGGGAGTCTCTTTTAGTTTTTTTTGTTCGTTTTTCTTCTCCACTAAAAAAAAAACCCCTCCCCCTTTATTACGCTTTGTTCTTTTGTAAGCAGAAAGAATAAAAATCTGCCACCCAAGGAGATCAGTGTAGGTTGCAGATAGAGTCCTAGCTCAGTTTCCTTCTTCGTGTATATTTCTTGAGGTTGCCATCTTCTCATCTCTACTCCTTACCATTTTTGTGCTGATTCTGCATTGAGCCTTGAGTCTGCTTAATTGCAGCAATGTGACAGATTGAGTTGAAAAGAAAAACTGGATGCTAGTTGACACTTGTCGAGATTATCAAATTTAAATCAATTTATAACCGATTTACCAAAACTACTTGTAGCATAAGGTAACACCGGGTCGAGCCCGTAGATCACTCTAATTATGAAGTCAGATTAAGAGGTTAATAAATAGGGGGAAAGAGTTTTGTAAGATTAAATAATAAAGAACAATTAAAATGAGTAAACAAGATTGAGAAAACAACCAATCCAAGAGAATTAACAAATCTTGATTTTAATCCATCCTTGATCTTTATAAATCCGTTCAACTATCAACCAAATCTTTGGTCTTAGATCACATCAAGACGCCTCTCAATGATCCATGGATCTTCTATTAGAAACGCTTCTAAAATTCAATTAATTAAGGTTAGACAAATTAAGCATCCATCCAAAACCCAAATTAACTTAAAAACCAAGATCCAACCAAGCTAAATATTTCATCAAACATCTTTGATAAATTATATAACCTCTGAATTCATCTCTTGGCATATGATAATTACGAAATTAACATATACAAATCCCAATCAAATTAAGCATTAAATCAGAATTTAAACAAGAGAAGAAAAGAAAGAGAAACTTGATTAATAGATGAACGTATAACGATTAAAATGAGATCTCAGGATTAATCATCAAGCTTGTCAATCTCTTGGATTGATTAAAGAAGTTTAGCTCTCCATAACCATCACCATTTGAGAACCTTCAAGAACCATACAAAAATGAAAGTAACAAAGAGAGAGGAGAAGAGGAAGAGAAGAAGAGAATTCTCCAAAAAGAAACACTAAAATTTTAATTATAACAACACTTCTACATAAAAGCTCTACATATTACAATGATCTGCATAGCCTCCCTTTTATAGAGGGTTTAGAGGTACAAAATGTCAAAAGGGGGCTGAGTCATGGTGGTTGAGTGGAGTAGGTGGATGAGTGGAGTAGGTAGATGAGTGGAAAATGTTGAATGACTTTTGGTGAGTGGAAAATTATGGAGATTCTTTGTCTCCGAAATCATGCAGCTCTGAAGTCATTGCATTCGTCATTTTTGAGCCAAGTGGTCTTCATGAAGATTTTAGGTCTGGATCTTAGCTTTCAAATGGCTTTGGTTTGAGCCCAATATCATTTCCATAGCTCCAGATATGTTCAAATTACTGCACACTGCTCAGGTCCAAACGCAGCTCCTATGTTCTGACTTCCAAGCCCAATATCACTTCCAATGAGTCTGAATCGGGAAAAGTGTACAACATGAAAGTTGTAGATTTGAGTCTTAAATATCAACCATCAAAATTTCAGCCCATTCTACAACTTTCACCATGAACAGTATAATGAACAGTATGCATAGGTCATTCTGCCAGGAGCAACACTTTAGTTCTTGATTCAATGCCAATTTGAGCCATCCAAACGTGTGATTGAGTCTTTGATGTCTTCATGAATATTGTAGAGCTCTCTCTTATCTTTAAAATGACATAAGATTCACCTTAAACATCCACCTACAGCCCAAGATATGACCCAAATATAGGATTAGTGTAAGACGTAAATCATGCTGAAAAATTCAATTAAATCCATTTTGAGTTCAAAACATACAAAACATAACCAAACTTAATTTATTAAGTGCACGGAGAGTGTAAATAACTAAAAATGAAGGCTTATTAATGCATCAAATATGTGAACATCAAATTCCCCCACACTTAGCTTTTTGCACTCTAGGCAAAACACACAAAAACAAAATAAAAGCAGACTCAAAAGTTAAACATTCTAAAAGACTCAATTTCTAATAATATTTAAGAATGAAGAGCAATTGATAATTCAAGTGATCAAAACATTTATGAGGTAACACATCTTCACATCTTAAATCAACAAGCAGGGATACTTCAATTGAAAAGCATGAGTAAAGAATGATAGATCCTCACAGAATTCACTCTCAATCTCTCAAGTGTTTAAAAGGTAGGTATTACACTCAATTCAACTCATGAAAATTGCACTACCATAAGCTTGCTTATCTTCTACTTCTCCACTACTCAGAACACATGCACACACAAATCATGAGGACTTTATTCAAGGTTGTAATGGGGTCAAGGTAAAGGAGAAGGTAATATGGATATGACAAGTTAAACACCAAAGAGAATAAAAGAACATGAAAGCTGAGTTCAATTATCGATCATGAAAGTTCATCCCAATTTCATCTAATACAAATTCCCTTTACATATTATTTTCCATTCCTTTATTGCCTTGTTGACCCTTTTTTTTTTTTTTTACATATATATATATATTTTTGAATTTTTTTATATGTATTTATTTTTTTTTTTTTTTTTTTTTTTTTTTTTTTTACAAAAAGAACATCATAAATACATTTTTCAACCATTCTGCATACACACCCCCACACTTGTTCATGAACTCATCCAATGGCAAAGCTAATGTTCTCTTATTCCCTAAGACTAAGTAAGAACATGATTTTTTTTTTTTTTTATTTAAGAAACATAATGAGTTCGAGACAAAGAATAATAAAATAAGCTCAAAGGGGTTAAGCAAGGGAAATATGCAAGGTTGGCTATTTGGTTAAACTAGCTGATTAAGAAAGAGAGCCTCAATCATGTTCATGCATGCAAGTGAAACGTAGCCTCAAAAAGAGTCAAAGCAAGTTCTAGAGTGATCATTAGCATGAGTGAAAATCACACAAGAAAGAAGAGAATGGCATAAATGTTGAATCCATCCATTAGGCTCAAAATCTCACAAGGTATGCATCTATCAAACTCAATTCATCAATTCAATCATCCATAACCAAGCATATCAGTTCAAGAAGGAAGAAAAGTTATTCAATCATGCAATGAACCCTTTTTTGTGTTTTTTTTTGTTTTTTTTTGTTTTTTTTTTAACAACAAAATAAAACAAAAAATGCTAAAATCTCTTCTCCACACTTAATATAACATTGTCCTTAATGTGAAAGAGAGAGATAGAAAAGAGCAACACAACCGATAAGAAGTGAATCAACGCCAAGCGGGAAAAGAAGCATCTTGTCGGTGCCACATCGGACCTCGCCACCAATTAAGATGCGTCTCAAGAGTAGAATTACTCCTTACTCTCGCCATCCTTAAGCTGGTTAGAAAATTCTTGACAAACATATAAACACAATAAACATATTAATATGTACACACTTTTTTTTTTTCACAACTCTACACACGACAAACATAAACACATTTACTAAATTTTTTTTTTTTAGTCACACAACTATCCTTCCCCCAACTAGATCATAACATTGTCCTCAATGTTAAAAAAAAATAGAAAGGAAAAAGATAGAGGATAGTACACATTCTTCGCAATTACGGAAAAGAGAAACCTTACACAAATAAAAACAGAAACAAAGTACGATGAATAAAACTAAAGAGAAAGGAAAGTCATAGATGAAGTGTCGGGTCACTGCTTGTTGTTTCTTCTTTGCCTCCCTTGTTGTTGTCTCGCTTCTTCTTTGTCTCCGATCAATCTATACGGTACATCCTTGGATCAGGTTCATAAACAAAGGCTTCAATTTATCAATTAACTCATCAATGGTGGAAGCCGAGATAAGGAGTTGTCTTTCGAGAAGGTGTGACAAATTTACGTTCCACTGACATGGTCAACAAAAGATAACAAATTATCAAAGAAATTATTAACATTCAACAAACCTATGGGTTTATGGTGGATGTTCAATTGGGCCCAAGAGACAACTTGAAAGACTTCTTCCAAAGTACCAAAACCACCGGGTAAGGCTATGAAGGCATCAGAGTTGTCAAGCATTGCCTTCATTCGTTCATGCATAGATGATAGTTGAATTTCCCGTCCAATTGTCTTTCCAACGAAGTTCCTTCGAGTTAAAGGTTCAGGAATGACACCTAAAACTTGACCACCTCTTAGAAATGCAGACAGTGATACAGCCCCCATTAACCCAAGGCAACCTCCCCCATATACTACACGAATGTTCCTCGCAGTAAGTGTTCTACCAAGAGTGGTTGCTGCGTTGACAAACTCTAAACTCTTCCTATAATGTGTCCCACAAAATACACAGATACTAACAAGTCTACGAACAGAAGAAGAAGAAGCTCCCTCCATCTCTACACTCACAGTCTCTGTGAATGATTAAGAGTTGCAGGAAAGTGAAGAAAATGGAGTGTTTAAATAGGGAAGAGAATAGAAAAAGTAATAATAGCTCCTATATGAGTAGGTTGGCTGTTGTCAGAAAACTTTTGAAATTTTTTTTTTATGTTTTGTTTTTGTTTTTGTTTTTGTTTTTTTTTTAAAATAATAAATGCATAAAATAATATATACAGATTGTTGTGATTGTGGCTCACATCTTCCTCTAGTTTTACGTCCAGAAACGGCTTAAACGCCTTCTATGAGTCGGGGATAGGCTTCCCATCCAATTTTCTTATAAATTAGCAAACACGGTCTTTTTGAGTCAGATTCCGAAGACTATAACGCATTTGCTCGTCCTTGAAGAGATTCCACAAACGAAGAAGTTCACATTGCACAATTCCACAAGAATGCGTCTCAAGAGTCAATAAGATATTATCTAATGACTCCTTACTCAGTCCATTCTTGATGAAGAATATTTTATCTTCTCTGTTTACAGAAACCATTCCCAAAGAATGACATTGCGTGTTGCAATTCCATCGTGCACACTTGTAACAAACGTGCATTCTTTTTGCTCTTCTCTTTTTCGAAAATAAACTTTTACCGAGACCAGGCATGTATCGGACAAATGAATCGGAAGATTCACCAGCTAAATGAACCTTTGCTTCGATTATCCAGCGTATATCTTCTGGGATGCCCTTGTACATTAACAGTCTCAATCTCTCACACCTAGCTTTGTAAATTTTGGTTAGAACGTTTTTATGAACAGAAGGAAATACTTTTTAGATTTGAAAGAATGACATCCATTTTGAAAGAGAAGAAATCAGTTATTATGGGAAACCGAAAGACAAACCGACTCGAGTCAGTCACATGAGTACCGATTATCCGCCGTTTAACCTAGGAACTGAAAGAAGCGCAAAAAGAAGAAACAAATGAAAATAAATTCTACTCATAACAAGGATTAGAAAGGAGATGGATTCTACTCAACAATGACTTGATGTTCGAAATGGTTTGAGTCTTTTTTGCTTTATAAAAAAAATTATTTTTTATTATTATTATTTTTTTTATGCATCATTTATTGATTCCGCAATTCATGCAAGTGCAATTTGCGTAACTTAGGAGCATCATTTTTCTTTCAGAAATGGACCCCAATTTTTGACAATGTTCGTAACTTTTGTAAAAAGTATAACTGCCCTTGAATAATATGGCCAATAAAATCCATTCTGCAAGATTTTGCAGCTGTTTTCTTTGAAGAAAAATGACCTCCACATGCTTCTGAATGATAAAATTTAATGACAATACTTACCTCATTATCGGGTACAAATCTCCAAAAGATTTGATCAGGACAATAATTGAACAAATATGGGTCAGCACAATAGAAAAAAAAAATTTTTTTAACTCAATCAAATTTTTTTTTTTTGTCCATTGAGGCGGCATCTTACTTATCAAGTGGGGTAGACGACTTCTTGCAAGTGGACCTCCTCCAAAATATCCTCTTGAGCTCCCTCATAAAATGGTTTGAGGCGATGTCCATTGACTGTGAAAGCTTTTGTAGTAGTCTCACTTGTAACATGACTGACACCATAAGGAAAAATCTTAGTAACAACAAATGGACCAAGCCACCTAGATCGAGCTTTAGGGCATGAGTTTGAGGCGGGAGTTATAAAGGAGAACTTTTGACCAATCTTAAATGTTTTTCTCATGATCTTCTTATCATGGAAGGCTTTAGTCTTCTCTTTATAAAGTTTGGAATTCTCATAAGCCTCCAGGCGGATCTCCTCCAATTCATGCAATTGTAGCTTCCGCTCCATGCACCTTGATTGAAGTCCAAGTTACACCTTTTTACTGCCCAAAATGCACGATGCTCAATTTCCACTGGCAAGTGGCATGCTTTGCCAAAAACAATCCGATAAGGAGACATCCCAATCGGAGTCTTATAGGCAGTCCTATAAGCCCATAAAGCATCCTCAAGCCTTTTGCTCCAGTCCTTTCTGTTAGGTTGAACTGTTTTCTGAAGTATCTGCTTGATCTCTCTGTTGGAAACCTCGGCTTGCCCATTAGTCTGGGGATGATAAGGTGTAGAAACTCTATGCAAGACTCCATACTTTTTCATCAAGGCTTCCATGCTTCGATTACAGAAATGTGAACCCTGATCACTAATGATGGCTTTTGGGACTCCAAACCTGCAGAAAATATGTGATCTAACAAAATCCACAACAACCTTGGAATCATCAGTCCGAGTGGCTTTTGCCTCCACCCATTTAGATACATAATCCACAGCAAGCAAAATGTAAACAAAACCAAATGACACAGGAAAAGGACCCATAAAATCAATACCCCAAACATCAAATATTTCACAGAACAACAAAGGTTGTTGGGGCATCTCATTCCTACGAGAAATATTCCCCTTTCTCGGCATTGTTCATAAGATTTACAAAACAAATATGCATCACGAAATAGAGTGGGCCAATATAATCCGAGTCCAAAACTTTCCTAGTGTATGAGTAGGTCCAAAATGTCCCCCACGAGGCAAGTGCATGACAAAAACTAAGAACGAGAATCAAACTCATGATCAGGAATACATCTCCTAATGACTTGGTCACTACAAAATCTCCACAAATAAGGGTCATCCCACACATAATATTTTAACTCACTTTTCAGTTTATCAATCTGTGCCTTAGTAAAATGTGCAGGTAGTGCTCTAGCAACCAAGAAATTAACCAAATCTGCAAAGCAAGGGATGTTACCTTGCATCTTGAAAAGTTGTTCATCAGGGAAGGCATCATGGATAGGAGAAGAATCTGCCTCTCTTTCAATCCGACTCAAGTGATCTGCCACCAGGTTCTCTGCTCCACTCTTATCTCTGATATCAATATCAAACTCCTGTAAGAGCAACATCCACCGAATCAACCTTGGCTTTGCATCGGGCTTTTCAGGAGAAACTTCAAAGCTGCATGATCTGAAAATACAATCACTCTAGAACCAAGCAAATATGATCGAAATTTATCTAAAGCAAAAACAATTGCTAAAAGTTCCTTTTCGGTTGTAGTGTAGTTGGCTTGTGCAGCATCTAAAGTCCTCGAAGCATAGGAAATGACATGAGGTACTTTTTGCCGACTCTACGTGCAAGGACAACTCCCAATGCATAATTAGAGGCATCACACATGAGTTCAAATGGGAGTGTCCAATCCGGTGGTTGGATGATAGGAGTGGTGGTCAAAGCTCCTTTAAGGAAATCAAAAGCCTCTCTGCACTTGCCATCAAAATCAAAAACAACATCTTTACGCAACAAGTTAGACGGGGAAGGGCCTTTTCTTTGAAATCCTAAATGAACCGCACTTTGTAGAAACTGCATGGCCAAGAAAAGAAACGAACCTCTCGCACGCAAGAGGGTAAGGCAATTGGGAAATAACATCAATTTTAGCAGGATCTACTTCTATACCCTTCTGAGAGATGATATGGCCTAAGACTATGCCTTGTTCTACCATAAAATGACACTTCTCATAATTAAGAACAAGATTAGTCTCAATGCATCGATGCAAGACTCTATCCAGACTATCTAAACATGCATCAAAGGAAGAGCCATAGACATTAAAATCATCCATAAACACATCCATGCAACTCTCTAAAAATTCGAGAGAAGATCGACCATACACCTTTGAAAGGTTCCCGGAGCGTTGCACAGACCAAAGGGCATTCTCCTGTATGTAAATGTTCCAAATGGACAGGTGAAAGTGGTCTTCTCTTGGTCTTCTGGGGCTATATGAATCTGAAAATAGCCCGAATATCTATCCAAGAAACAGTAATGCGACTTGCCAGCCAGTCTCTCCAACATCTGATCAATGAAAGGCAATGGAAAATGATCTTTCCTAGTGGCCTGGTTAAGCGCCTATAATCAATGCACACCCGCCAACTGTACGGATTCTTGTGGGTAGGAGCTCATTGTTCGATTTGCAATTTCTTGTGACTCTAGATTTCTTTGGAACCACTTGCACCTTGGGCTCACCCATTTCTTGTCGGATATGGGATAAATAATGCCGACTTGTGCGGCTTGGTCACTTCCTTCTTCACCACATCCAGAATCAGGGGATTTAGTCTCCTTTGGGGCTGCCTCACTAGCTTGGTACCTTCCTCCAATAAAATCCTATACATACATGTGGAAGGACTAATACCAGGAATGTCTGCAAGTGTCCATCCAATAGCACGCTTATGTTGCCTCAAAACCGCAGCAATTTTTCTTCTTGTTCGGGTTGCGATTCTTAGCGACAATCATCGCGACTTCTCACCATCTTCCAAATATGCATATTTAAGATGGTCTGGCAAAGTCTTTAGCTCTAAGGATGGGGGATGCACAATGAGAAGGCAGCAAGCTATTTGAAACAAGCAACTCAGCAGCATTAAATTCGACATACTCGACTCTCATTTTCACATCTTTGCATCATTCAAGTCAGACTACATCATCACTCACAACTACATAAATCTCAGCACATGCAGCACATGGTTCAGTATCACAGTTAACACATATATCACAAGTGACAGAATCCAGAAAGTTAGCAATATCAGGGAATTCAACACTCATATCGGCATAAGTATCATCAACCGACATTTCAATCACATCAACATGAAAAAGCTGAATGCTCCTCAAGGGGATGTCTCATGGCATCAAAAATGTTAAACTGTACCACATCTCCACCAAATTCCATAGAAAGGGTGCCAGCATGCACGTCTATCTTGGTTTTGGCTGTTTTGAGGAATGGTCTTCCTAGAATCAATGGAGCATGATTTATTGAAGACTCATCTTCCATGTCCGAGAATGTAGAAGTCCATTTGGAAAAATTAGCTCATTTACTCGCACCAACACATCTTCCAAAGACTCTGGGGGGTGAGCGGTAGTCTGTTTGCCGGTGAATCACTATACCGGTGGGGTGTAAGGTGCCAATGTTCAAAGACTTATACACCGACGTAGGCATGACATTAATAGAAGCACCTAAATCTAGCATTGCATGGTCAAACCTGGAATTACCTATAGTGCAAGGGATTGTGAAAGTTCCAGGGATCTTTACATTTCTTTGGCATGCTTGGGTGAATCATCGCAGAAACATTTACGCCCATCGACTTTCTCGGTACTTAAGTCTTCTCTTGTGAGTACACAACTCCTTGAAAAATTTGGCATACTTGGGAATTTGTTTGATTGCATCTAGGAGGGGAATATTGATTTCCACCTTCCTGAATGTCTCCATGACTTCCTTCTCTGTTTCTGCTTGCGCTATCTGCTTGGACTGTGTCACTCTGTTTGGGAAGGGTAGTGGAATGTTCAAGTCTGAATTACCTGCACATTTCTTTACGGGATTGGGGCATCTAGTTCATGCGAATTTTGTTGTGTCTGATCAATCTCTCGGGCCGCTTTGCAATGGGAGCTCTGGTTGTGGGCGAGACTAGGACCATCAATTTCTTTGCCACTTCTCAAGGTAATGGCACTTACATTGCCTCTTGGGTTGTTGACTGTTTGTGAAGGCAATTGGTTCGATCCTTGGCTTTTCAATTCACTCACGGTGGTGGCCAGCTGCCCAATTTGAGTTTGCGGGTTCGAATGGTGGCATTGACATTTTGTTGGAACTGAACATTATTTGTAGCCATCTGTTTCATCAAATCTTCCAATGATGGCTCGGATGGAGTGGTTCTTTGGACTTGGCAACATGAGGGTCTGTGCCGCATGTGTTGCACGGTTTGTTGTTGTCGAATGCGGTGGTTGGTATTTGTTGCTAGGACCTACTGACTTGGTATCCGAATTCTTCTTCTTTGTTGGGGTTGTTGTTGACTAGAATTCCCATATCTCAAGTTAGGATGGTCCCTCCGGCCCGGGGTTATAAGTATTAGAAAATGGATCATATCTTGGCTTGCTGGGACCGCCGATATTGAGGTCTACTAGGAAAAATGCCACCATTTCTGGCAACCGATCGTGCGGAAACGCGGAACCATCATCCTGAAGTGTGGGGCATGAATCAGTAGGATGAGATGAGCAAGAGTAAATGCCACACACCCTTGCAGGCTCTTGTACAGAACCCGGTACATGTTGTCCCACTGCTAACTGCCTCACCAAAGAAGTTAATTCATCAAGTCTATGTTCCATTCTCTGTTGATCTACATGAGACGATTGAACTTCATTAACTCCTCTGGTTGAGGTAAGGACTCTTGTGCCAAATTGTTGAGCATTGGGCGCCATATTTGCTATCAAATCTCTTCTTCACTGCGAGTAGGGTTTTATCCACCAATGCACCTCCGGATGCGGCATCCACCATACTTCTATCCATCGACAACAAGCCCTCATAGAAATATTGAATCAAGAGCGATCACTAATTTGATGGTGGGGACAACTCGAACACCTGACTTTTGAATCTCTCCCAATACTCATACAAGGTCTCACCGAGTCATTTGCCTTATACCACAAATGTCTTTTCTAATGGCGGTAACAAGCTCTGGATGCGGGGAAGAACCTCTCCAAGAATAATTTCTTCATATTATCCCAACTCGTGAGAACTGGTGAAAGGTAGAAACGACCAATCCTTGGCTACATCGGAAGAGAGAAAGGGAATGCCCTCAACTTGATATGCTCCTCGGAGATTCCATGTGGCTTCATGGTTGAACGGACCACATGGAACTCCTTTAAGTGCTTATGGGGATCTTCACCTCAAGACCATGAAACTTGGGCAACAAGTGTATCAATCCGATTTTAACTCGAAGTCAAGCATCAATATTAGGATATTGAATGCACAAAGACTGGTAAGTTACATCAGGAGCAGCAAGTTCTTTAAGGGTCCTATTTTGCCTATTATCAGCCATGATTTTAGAATCACTTAAGATCTCAAGTGCACTTTCAGATTCAATGTCACAACTAAATTCAGACTCAATTCTTTCACTTAGCCTATGAGTTCTATTCAACCTATGCAATGTTCTATCAATCTCGGGATCAAATTCAAGCAAGATATCGATTAGACCTAGTCATGCAAAAACACAAAAATAAAATAAAATAAGTAAACAAGTAAAATACACTTAGACAACTCTAAAAATATACCAAAATAAATATAATTCACCTATCTAAATATTTTTAAAAATTATAGGACTTGTACTGACATAAAAACTACACAAAAATGAAACTAAAAAATACAATAAAAAATATTAAAAAATTGAAAAAGCTGGTCTAAACGATGGATTTTGGAAAAACCAGGGGTGACCTCACAATTTTTGTGAGTCTTGTTTATTAGGCCGTTTTCCTTCAATCTGACCAAGTCTCGGCTCATTCGGGCACATTTTCTGTCAATACGAAATTCTTGTAAAATGAAGTAATCACCGTTTTTACTTTGAAATCCACCAAAACACAGCAACATAAAGGTTAGTGAGAGATTAGTAGTTAAATAAACTCTTAATAAGATTGAACAAAATCAGAATGATCCCCGGCAACGGCGCCAAAAATTTGACACTTGTCGAGATTATCAAATTTAAATCAATTTATAACCGATTTACCAAAACTACTTGTAGCATAAGGTAACAATTCGAGCCCGTAGATCACTCTAATTATGAAGTCAGATTAAGAGGTTAATAAATAGGGAGAAAGAGTTTTGTAAGATTAAATAACAAAGAACAATTAAAATGAGTAAACAAGATTGAGAAAACAACCAATCCAAGAGAATTAACAAATCTTGATTTTAATCCATCCTTGATCTTTATAAATCTGTTCAACTATCAACCAAATCTTTGGTCTTAGATCACATCAAGACGCCTCTCAATGATCCATGGATCTTCTATTAGAAACGCTTCTAAAATTCAATTAATTAAGGTTAGACAAATTAAGCATCCATCCAAAACCCAAATTAACTTAAAAACCAAGATCCAACCAAGCTAAATATTTCATCAAACATCTTTGATAAATTATATAACCTCTGAATTCATCTCTTGGCATATGATAATTACGAAATTAACATATGCAAATCCCAATCAAATTAAGCATTAAATCAGAATTTAAACAAGAGAAGAAAAGAAAGAGAAACTTGATTAATAGATGAACGTATAACGATTAAAACGAGATCTCAGGATTAATCATCAAGCTTGTCAATCTCTTGGATTGATTAAAGAAGTTTAGCTCTCCATAACCATCACCATTTGAGAACCTTCAAGAACCATACAAAAATGAAAGTAACAAAGAGAGAGGAGGAGAGGAAGAGAAGAAGAGAATTCTCCAAAAAGAAACACTAAAACTTTAATTATAACAACACTTCTACATAAAAGCTCTACATATTACAATGATCTGCATAGCCTCCCTTTTATAGAGGGTTTAGAGGTACAAAATGTCAAAAGGGGGCTGAGTCATGGTGGTTGAGTGGAGTAGGTGGATGAGTGGAGTAGGTGGATGAGTGGAAAATGTTGAATGACTTTTGGTGAGTGGAAAATTATGGAGATTCTTTGTCTCCGAAATCATGCAGCTCTGAAGTCATTGCATTCGTCATTTTTGAGCCAAGTGGTCTTCATGAAGATTTTAGGTCTGGATCTTAGCTTTCAAATGGCTTTGGTTTGAGCCCAATATCATTTCCATAGCTCCAGATATGTTCAAATTACTGCACACTGCTCAGGTCCAAATGCAGCTCCTCTGTTCTGACTTCCAAGCCAAATATCACTTCCAATGAGTCTGAATCAGGAAAAGTGTACAACATGAAAGTTGTAGATTTGAGTCTTAACTATCAACCATCAAAATTTCAGCCCATTCTACAACTTTCACCATGAGCAGTATAATGAACAGTATGCATAGGTCATTCTGCCAGGAGCAACACTTTAGTTCTTGATTCAATGCCAATTTGAGCCATCCAAACGTGTGATTGAGTCTTTGATGTCTTCATGAAGATTGTAGAGCTCTCTCTTATCTTTAAAATGACATAAGATTCACCTTAAACATCCACCTACAGCCCAAGATATGACCCAAATACAGGATTAGTGTAAGACGTAAATCATGCTGAAAAATTCAATTAAATCCATTTTGAGTTCAAAACATACAAAACATAACCAAACTTAATTTATTAAGTGCACGGAGAGTGTAAATGACTAAAAATGAAGGCTTATTAATGTATCAAATATGTGAACATCACTAGTCGCATTTCAACCACCATTAAACTTGGTTTTGGTAGGGCGTTAGGACTTAACCAGAACCTGTTGAAGAATTGATTCCCTCTCCCCCCCTTTTTTTTTTTTAGAAAACGAGATCAGTTTTTTTTTTTTTGCTAAAGCAAGCTTACATTTGGGCTAACTAAAAAACAAGAATATGGACCTTTGATTAATTAAATTATTTTATTTTTTTATTTTTTTTATTTTTTTATTTTTTATTTTTTTTTTGGGAGCCCGGTCAAAATTGAGTGTTCACATTCATTTATAACTAGAAAAGAAATCAATAATAATTAAAAATTGAACCACCATACCAGAGTGAAACTCACTTGAAACTTGAACCATTAACACACAGTGAACACAATGTATTAAAGAAGAATAGAAGATTTTTCCTGAGGGTGGGTTTTGTGATATTGGGCTTGGGGGCTGTGATATTAGTACACTGTCATGCAACAAATTTTTTTTAAATTTTAATGGGTTGTGTCTAATATTTGTCTGCGGTGTGTCCTGGCCGTGTCCGCGGTGTGTCCTGGCCGTGTCCGAGCCAAAAAAAATGATTTTTTTTAATTGGACACGTGAGACACACGTGTCGTATGGGTGTCATCGTGTGTCCGTGTCGGACACGTATCCGACACACGGACACGCCAGTAAAATGGCGTGTCCGTGCTTTCTAGCTAATGGATCAGGTTATAATAAGATGTTAAGATTTTGGTTTTTCTCACAACACTCAAAGAGTGAATAAGCTCAACTAAGTATAGAGAAAAGGTATATGTACTCTATATCACTCAAAGAGTGGATTTAAGCAAATGCACAATAGAGAACTTTGTTTCTCACTAATACAACAGTTAAGAAATTGATTTCAGATGAAAGATAGAGTTCAAAAGCGAGAATGTGAGCTCAGAAGATAGGCAATATAACATTGTGCATCAATCCTTTCTGGCTTGAGTCTTCATCTATTTATAGCTTTCCAAGAGCTAGCCGTTCACTCTTCTAATGGTAACCTGGTGAAAGGACAGTTACCATTTTATTGTCCTTTTGTGCTTAGATAACTTTAGTGTGAGATTTTTGTCATTTTCCAGTGGTAGTCAGAAGTGGTGCAACTTCTGAAGTTTTTAGACTTTGTAACTTCTAATTTTTTCTTCTTCTTCTATTTTGAGTTATGAAACTTCTTATTTGAATTTTTCTCTGAAGTTAACTTCTGAATTAGAATCTCTTTTTTTGAAGACTTCTTTCTTCTGAGTTTTTTATCTTGAAAAAACCTTTAACAAATTGACAGAAGAAACTTCTTAGAGAAACATAGTAAGCCTTTTTGCTTCTGAGTGTTGACAAATGACTTGAACAAATTTCCAGCTAAGTTCTTTAGTTAGAAACTGTGAAGATACTATGAGTCTTATTTCCTTAAGAAATATTTCACAAAAACGCAACAAATTCCAAAACTGTTCTTTTCTGTACTTTGATAAGAGAAACATTAGTAACATTTAAATCTAAGTGCAAGTTTGTTAATTATCAAAACTTAGGAAGTTCTTAAAGAAGTTCAGGAAGTTTTTATAACTTTTGAAGGGCATTGGAGCTTACAAAGAATACTTGTAATTTAGTTTAAAGAGGCTAGGGTGGAAGAAAGATTGCTCCTATATATAAAAGTCTTATTGTGTGCTATGAACTGGGATTAGGTAAGTGGTTTAGTCGAACCAGTATAAAAATCATGTGTGTAAAGCTCTCTTTTACCTTTCTTTTTGCTCTTTGCTCTTTGAATTTCCTGTTTAATGCTTTGATATTCAAAAAAATTTTAAGTAAAGAGATCTATTTATAAAAAATGTTTCTTTAAGCTTGAAATATCAGTAAAGGTTTTTCAAACTCAAAGAGAAGTTCTCAAAGAACTTCAACAAGTTTTAATAACTTCTGAAAAGGCTTTGGACCTTACAAAGAATACTTGTGATTTAGCTTGGAGAGGCTGAGGTGGAAGAAAGATTACTCCTATATATAAAAGTCTTAGTTGTGTGCTATGAACTAGAAGTAGGCAAGTGGTTTAGCCGAACTAGTATAAAAATCTTGTGTGTAAAGCTCTCTCTTACCTTTCTCTTTGCTCTCTGAATTTCCTATTTAATGCTCTGATATTCAAAATTCTTTTAAGTAAAGAGATGTATCTGTAAAAACTGTTTCTTTGAGCTTGAAATATCAGTAAAGGTTTTTCAAACTTAAAGAGAAGCTCTTAAAGTATTATGTTTGTTTTTTGGATTCTATTTATCAGATTTTTTATACTTGTATTTTCTGAAGTTAAGTCTCTGAATCAAGCTTTCAAAACATCTACACTAACTCTCTAGCCAATGTTAGCCATGGCAACCATTACCCAAGAGGGGGGGGTGAATTGGGTGATGACTAGTTTTAATGCAACTTTGACAAATTATGCATTTTGAATAACTCAATTAATAAATGCAGTGGAATAAGTCTAATAAATGTACAACTATTGAGGATTACTCAAATACAACTTGGAATATATGATGAACTAAGTGAATAAGCTAGATATCAAGTTGTAACAATCAAAACATCAAGATATGCAATAGATAAATATATTTCACTAAATCTGAATTTAAAGAGTGTAGGAAGAGAGAATCAAACTCAAGAATTTATCTGGTTCAGCCACCAACCACTTGTAGCCTACATCCAGTCCCAAGCTTAACTTGAGATTTTCTTCACTATCTTCTAGACTTTACGGGTGCTAGAAAAACCTTTGTACATACAAGAGCACTCCTCACACCTTGGGATACCTCACCCTTGGGCTAGAGCCTCCAATTCTTCAAGCTTCACAGTGCTTGATGACCTTTACAATGAAGAGCACTCACAACACCTTTAGGATACCTCACCCTTTGTGTTTGAGTCTCACTATAAGGGATACCTCACCCTTTTCTCTCTTGAGGATACCTCACCCTCTTACAATGATTTCAAGATGAAGAGAAAGAATAGAAACTCTCACAAGAGTGGATATACAACTTGAAGAACAAAGTAGATGATAGAAAACTCTCTCAAGAGTAGATAATACAAGTTGAAGCTCAATGGGTATAAAGGATTTACACACTTAGCTCAAAACAAAGAATTTAGAGAAAAAGATGATGAATTTCGTTTTCAATGTTCAAGGGTAATTTTCAGAATGTTCTCCAACTTGTTTTTGATGCCCAAACACTTTTATTTATAGCCCAATGAGTTTTAGAGCCGTTGGAGGTGTTTAGAAATGATTTTCTATGAAAACTAGCCGTTTATAGCCGTTAGAAACGTTCCTGGGCACTTTGTAATCGATTACAAGCTTCATGTAATCGATTACAAGCTTTCTGGCACTTTTGTAATCGATTACAAGCTTTATGTAATCGATTACAAGCTTTCTGGGCACTTTGTAATCGATTACAAGCTTTATGTAATCGATTACAAGCTTTCTGGGCACTTTGTAATCGATTACATACTCTGTGTAATCGATTACACGGCTTCTGTCAACGTTGTAATCGATTACATGACTTGTGTAATCGATTACATCATTTCTGGTTTTCAAAACCGACTTTAAAAGCTCATAACTTCTTCATTTCTTATCCAATTAAAGCAAATGACCACTCATTGGAAAGCTCTTTGAGTCTATTTTCATATGAAAGAAGTTTCAGAACAAAAATCAAAGTATTTTGAAAGATATGATCAAAATAGTAACCAAAGGTCAGATTTTCAAAACTCAAACTTTAATTGGTCATAACTTTTTCGTTTCTTATCCGTTTAAAGCAAATGACCAGTCATTGGAAAGATCTTTGAGTCTATTTTCAAATGAGATAAGTTTCAAAGTAAAACTCAAAGTATTTTAAAAGTTATGATCAAAAGAGTAAGTATATGTCAGTTTTGTAAAACACAAACTTGACTATTTTTCATAGATTTGAAATACCACCAAGACTAGCTTTCCAAAAATAGTTTGTTGGGCATTTAAACATTTTAGAAACACTTATAAATATGTTTAACACTTGTTTGAGCTTAGTGTGATTCCTTTTACCTTTACACAAGATCTAAGTCCTATAAGCTAAGCTTGAAGATGTTGGACTAGATCTTTTACCACCATCACTTCTTGATGCAATCCAAGCTTCAAAGAAAATCTTCTCTTCAAAACTTGCAAATGCTTGGAACATCTTTTCATTTTCATTCTCCTTGAGTTGAGCATAGTTGTGATCTTTTGCTTTCTTGTTGCAATGCTCACTCTTGGTACTTGAACTATCCTACAAAATATTACTCACTTAACCAAACATAGTTAGTCCAAATTCATAGCTCAATATCTTCATATGCATGATTCATAAATGTATAACTCTAGTTAGTCTAACATGCATACAAGACTTTCATAGACATATCCAATATTAATTCATTTATAACTCATATAACATATTATTGGATATATTATATGATGAATGTTACATATATCTTATTGCATGATTATTAAGTGAAATATAATTAGATAAAGTACATAATCATGCATGATATAATATTTCTCATTAAACACATTTATGTAACATGATCAATATTCTTTTGTGATGCATTTGTTATCTATAAAGCACAAGTATAAAGCATAAGCATCATTCTTTTTGTTTTGTATTTGTCATCATCAAAACTTAACATATTAAATCATTGGGGCAAACCTATTTCCACAATCTCCCCCTTTTTGATGATGACAAATCACTAAAGAAAAATATGTTGAGTAATATAGAAGAATAGATATTCATGTAAGCATATCAAATAATTAAGCACAAGAACATATTTTTCTTTCCAATTTTCTCTCCCCCTATTTGACATCAACAAAAAGGCTTAGGAAGGAAAGATAATAATTTCTCTCCCTTATAGATAAAACTCATCTTTGTCAAAAAGGGTAGGATCATCAAAAACCATAAATTTCTTCAAGTTATTCAACTCATCACTATCTCTCCTTATTTAATTATATACCTAATTCAAGAAAGGAGAGATGAAATAAGTATGCTTTCAAGATATAAAAGATTATTCATGCAATACTTGTCATATTTTGGTATTTCAACATTTAGCATATGATAGCAATAAGCTTAAGAAATTATGTCTAACATATAATATCTTGCATACCACATCATAAATAAGGTCTTGTTATCACTTGATAGGAGATACAAAATATTCATGTAAGATCATGGAATTGAGGTTTTCAAATGACGGATCATACAACTTATCACATATCAAGCATTTCTCAATGAAAGAATCAAAAGATATGAAGTTTAAGAATGTTTACCTTCTTTCATTGATATAGGGAAAGAGAATAAGAGAGGATCTTTGTTGACATGTTGATAGTATTAACAATAAAATTCTTCATGTCAAACAAGAATATAAGCCAAGAGTTATAAACAATAATTTAAGTGCTAGGCTCCCCCTCAAAATATGCATATTAAAAAAATAAAACATAATAGTTCAACATAGATATGCATATATTTAGTCAATAGGGATATGAAAGAAAGATATATAAGAGAAGTAAGATAAGGGGAAGTATGCATGCCAAGATCATGTAAGCACATTATCAAAAAGTAAGGCAATGATACATATTCTTCATCCATCAATCAAAAACTATTTTTAAGACTTCTCCCCTTTCAAAAAGACTTTTATAATAACACATTACATTTCCAAAAGCATTTTAGAACGGTAAAAAGATTTTATATTAAACCACATATTCCTTGAGAATGATCACATCCAAATCAAAAGAACATTTGAAAGTACATCTCATCCCTTTCTTATTAAACAAGAGCCTTGAAAAGATAAAACACTTTTGAAGAACAAGGCTTATCTTTTGAAGTATCAAGATGAGCTCTATAGAACATTTCAAAAGATCTATTTAGAAACTTAAGCATTCTCTCAAGATTTAATAACATTTTTCAAAGCAAAAGAAGAGAATACTACATTTATAGCACAAATCAAATGATTTCCAAATTTTCAAGACAAATATGAGGTGAAAATACTTTCAAGTTCTTAAGACAAGTTCAAATCCAATTAAGTACTTTGTCAATGCTAAGCATACTTCTCATGTAAGGAAGGCATCTAATCATTTAAGATCAATTTATCAATAAGTATCATATAATCCATAGCATATAAAATATCTCAATAGTTTAGGGATAGAGATACTTATTGAGTTAGATAGAAAGTGATGCTCCTTTAGAATGTTCTTCATTTATAGGTCCTTGTACTTTCTTCCATTGAGTATTTCATTCCATTGCACTTGAAGAAAGTCTCCTCATGTTCCTCTTCCTTCAACATTTCTCATTTATCCACATATGCTTGACATTTCAATATTTGATGACTATATTTCAAAAGTTCTCAAAAAAAAGGTTAGCATCAAATATCATTTAAACTTATTTACAAACATAATTTAGGTTGATATAAAATGTAAAACATGTACCACATTATCAACCATGAATTGTTAGCTCTAAAGAGAACAAAAGAATGATATATGCACTTGAATCCAAAAGCATAGTTTGAGCATTTTCAAGGCAAGATTCAAGTTTATCAAGAAACACATGATCAACATCAAAACTTATATAAGCATTTTGGGGCAAACAATGATCATGTAAGGCATGTAATATCAAGTAAGGAATTTTAGTATGCATACATACCAAGCAAGAGCAAAAAGTCTCTTATTGTAATGCAAGAATTGAAAAACTATGGAATTATATCTTTTGAAATCATTTACTTCTTGTTTTTAACATAGGAACATATCTAGCAATTTCAAATAAGAGGACATATAACATTTTACTTTTCAATCTCCAAGTGAGTATGTAAGACAATTAGGCATCAAAGAGAATGGATTAGAATGACTTATGAGCAAGTGAATTTACATATTTGAGCGAAGAGAATTGGTCACAAGCTCAAGAATAAAGATATTGCCATAACATGTCATTCCAAGTAAAATGTGTGCATATCTAACATGTTAGCATATATAAAAATATTTTTAAAACATGATGCTAGAAAAGCACAACTTAAGGCATTATAAGGCATAAAAACGAATCTTTACTTATCCAAATATCACATGATATACAATTTAAAGTATAAGTAAGGATAAGAGATTAATATCACAAAAAGTGTACTCTTTGAGTTTTTGTAGATGATTCCAACTTCTATGCCTCAAGGCCCCTTGAGAATGTTGTGGTTCTCCATGTCTTTCTTTTTATGTTTTTCATCATTTTTGGAGAACTTGGACCATTTTAAGTTTTCCCAACCTCAAGTAGCATGGTTATTTTTCACTTCATTTGCATGCTTGAGCTAATGGTCACCCTACAACATAATTTAAAGCAATTTCTTTGGTATCCACCAATTTTGGATCCGTAGGGGTTAGTCATTGATCATTAATCCATTATGCTTTTATAGATATCAAATTTTTTATAGTATGTAATTTGAGCATAGCAAATGTAAACAATCAATTACCATTAAGCTCATAGCCAATAATATGCATGCTTTCATGATATATAGACAATTTTGAGTGAAAATGGTCATTCCAGCACTTAAAACCATTTTTAAAGCCTGTGTAATCGATTACAATATGTGTGTAATCGATTACCAGCCCTCTGGAATCCATGTAATCGATTACATGTTTGGTGTAATCGATTACCAACTTTTTGGGAACCTTGTAATCGATTACAGGGTTGGTGTAATCGATTACATGAGTTCTGGAAATATTGTAATCGATTACATAGTATGTGTAATCGATTACACGCTCTCTGACTTTGCTTGGAATGCTTGGCGAGCCTCATGTCGACACAGAGGTCTTGTAATCGATTACAAGCTTCTTGAATTCGATTTTTGCACTTCAAAGCATGTAAGGGTCGAACTCAAAGCTTTCAAATTAATTCCAAAACTTTCCAAAACAATTCCAAACATCATGTAAGCATAAAAACGACCAGTTCTTGATCCAAAGCTCACATTTATGCAAAAACTACAAATGATGCAGAAAATTATAACATTATGCAAAGCAAGAGTTATGATTTATCCAATATGCCAAGTTCTAAGATATTTTTATCAAATGTGCTACTTCAAACAAGAAGTGAACTTATCTAGCATATTATCACAAGTAGAAATGTATAGAAAATTTAAAATATAGAAAGCATCCATAGTCATAGAATACCTTATTATCAAGAGATATGCAAGGTAGTGAGTAAAGGGTGTAACAATAATATAATCATGTGCTATATATAATATTCAAATTTTACCAAGTACACATGATTCAATTAATCACTTAAGGCCTACAAGAAATATACCTCAAATTCATTGACTTTACAAGTGAATGTGCATAAGAGGTAGAAACTTTTGATACCTTGGCCTTAATGATCAAGGAAGCTCTTTTCCTTACCCATTGTTTCTCTTTTGGTGTTTTGAACTTTGAAAGTTCCACATTTTGTACTTGAGAAGCTTCGTTTGAAGTCGTCTTCCTTCTTTGATCAAAACTTCTACCAATGGGTTTTAGAAGCATTCCCTTTGATGATTCATTTTTCTTTTGACCAATTAATCCATCCTTTTGAGAAGTTTTCTGCATAATTGAAACACTAGGAGGACTTTTTGGTACCCACTTCATCTTGGGTCCTTCAATGTTAGTACTAGAACCTTTAAGACCTTTAGGAACCCATACCATATTATTTCTCATATAAGAATTTCTTCTATAATTGCATAAATGAGAAATATGTCCTAGATGACCACAAAAATTGCAAACAATTGAATTTAATGATGACTTGGTCCTTTGAAGATCATTTTTGGAAAACATAAGCCTTTTGTTATTTTTATATTCTATGTCATTTTTGCCACAAGCCTTACTTGAATTTCCATGTGAAATAGTATCAATTGCATTCTTATTAACACACATGGATTGTAAGCAAATAGAATCATTAGCTTTGGCAAATTCACAATATAAGTTCTCAACTTGATTTTCTAAATTAATGCATTTTTCACAAGAAGTTGAGGTTTCACATTTTAAAGGCATTTCCTCATCAAGAAAAGCATATTCATTTTTCAAGATATTAATTTCATTTTCAATGGAGGAAATGTTTTCCAAGCAAGATGAGTTTTTCTTTTCTAAAAGCAACAAACCATCATGCAATTCATCATATGCACATTTTAGCTCATTATAGGAAGGACTATAATATAGTTTATCATTATTTACCTCAAAGTCCTTTTAAGGGAATCACCATCTTCCTCATTGTTGTCCATCCAAGATTCAAGAACATCTTCTTGAGGACATTTTTCAATATTGTCTTCCTTTAGAGGCTTTTGCTCTTCTTGCTCTCTATATACAACTTTTTGCAAGAAATCATTATTAGCAAGATAGATGGAATCAAGAGTATCCCATATATCTTTAGCACTAGAGCAACTCTTAATTTTAGCATAAGCATCGTCATTTAAACTACTTCTCAATATTTGCATTGCTCTAATATTCAATGAAAAGCATTTCTTATCATAGTCATTCCAAGTTTGTTTTGATTTGCAAGTAAATCCATCAAGCATAATATCCCACAAATCAATATCAATAGATTGCATATAGATTTCCATTCTAGCTTTCCAATAAAGCGAAATTCACACCATCAAAGAATGGTGGTTTATCAATTTCAAAACCATTCATTTTGAAAAGCTTTTAATGGTTGCCAAACAAACAAAGATCTTTAACTCCAAGCTGTTAAGCTTTTACCAGAGCACGAAGCTCTGATACCACTTGTTAGCCATGGCAACCATTACCCAAGAGGGGGGTGAATTGGGTGATGACTAGTTTTAATGCAACTTTGACAAATTATGCATTTTGAATAACTCAATTAATAAATGCAGTGGAATAAGTCTAATAAATGTACAACTATTGAGGATTACTCAAATACAACTTGGAATATATGATGAACTAAGTGAATAAGCTAGATATCAAGTTGTAACAATCAAAACATCAAGATATGCAATAGATAAATATATTTCACTAAATGCTGAATTTAAAGAGTGTAGGGAAGAGAGAATCAAACTCAAGAATTTATCCTGGTTCAGCCACCAACCACTTGTAGCCTACATCCAGTCCCCAAGCTTAACTTGAGATTTTCTTCACTATCTTCTAGACTTTACGGGTGCTAGAAAAACCTTTGTACATACAAGAGCACTCCTCACACCTTGGGATACCTCACCCTTGGGCTAGAGCCTCCAATTCTTCAAGCTTCACAGGTGCTTGATGACCTTTACAATGAAGAGCACTCACAACACCTTTAGGATACCTCACCCTTTGTGTTTGAGTCTCACTATAAGGGATACCTCACCCTTTTCTCTCTTGAGGGATACCTCACCCTCTTACAATGATTTCAAGATGAAGAGAAAGAATAGAAACTCTCACAAGAGTGGATATACAACTTGAAGAACAAAGTAGATGATAGAAAACTCTCTCAAGAGTAGATAATACAAGTTGAAGCTCAATGGGTATAAAGGATTTACACACTTAGCTCAAAACAAAGAATTTAGAGAAAAAGATGATGAATTTCGTTTTCAATGTTCAAGGGTAATTTTCAGAATGTTCTCCAACTTGTTTTTGATGCCCAAACACTTTTATTTATAGCCCAATGAGTTTTAGAGCCGTTGGAGGTGTTTAGAAATGATTTTCTATGAAAACTAGCCGTTTATAGCCGTTAGAAACGTTCTGGGCACTTTGTAATCGATTACTAAGCTTCATGTAATCGATTACAAGCTTCTGGCACTTTGTAATCGATTACAAGCTTTATGTAATCGATTACAAGCTTTCTGGCACTTTGTAATCGATTACAAGCTTTATGTAATCGATTACAAGCTTTTCTGAGCACTTTGTAATCGATTACATACTACTGTGTAATCGATTACACGGCTTCTGTCACGCGTTGTAATCGATTACATGACTTGTGTAATCGATTACATCATTTCTGGTTTTCAAAACCGACTTTAAAAGCTCATAACTTCTTCATTTCTTATCCAATTAAAGCAAATGACCACTCATTGGAAAGCTCTTTGAGTCTATTTTCATATGAAAGAAGTTTCAGAACAAAAATCAAAGTATTTTGAAAGATATGATCAAAATAGTAACCAAAGGTCAGATTTTCAAAACTCAAACTTTAATTGGTCATAACTTTTTCGTTTCTTATCCGTTTAAAGCAAATGACCAGTCATTGGAAAGATCTTTGAGTCTATTTTCAAATGAGATAAGTTTCAAAGTAAAACTCAAAGTATTTTAAAAGTTATGATCAAAAGAGTAAGTATATGTCAGTTTTGTAAAACACAAACTTGACTATTTTTCATAGATTTGAAATACCACCAAGACTAGCTTTCCAAAAATAGTTTGTTGGGCATTTAAACATTTTAGAAACACTTATAAATATGTTTAACACTTGTTTGAGCTTAGTGTGATTCCTTTTACCTTTACACAAGATCTAAGTCCTATAAGCTAAGCTTGAAGATGTTGGACTAGATCTTTTACCACCATCACTTCTTGATGCAATCCAAGCTTCCAAAGAAAATCTTCTCTTCAAAACTTGCAAATGCTTGGAACATCTTTTCATTTTCATTCTCCTTGAGTTGAGCATAGTTGTGATCTTTTGCTTTCTTGTTGCAATGCTCACTCTTGGTACTTGAACTATCCTACAAAATATTACTCACTTAACCAAACATAGTTAGTCCAAATTCATAGCTCAATATCTTCATATGCATGATTCATAAATGTATAACTCTAGTTAGTCTAACATGCATACAAGACTTTCATAGACATATCCAATATTAATTCATTTATAACTCATATAACATATTATTGGATATATTATATGATGAATGTTACATATATCTTATTGCATGATTATTAAGTGAAATATAATTAGATAAAGTACATAATCATGCATGATATAATATTTCTCATTAAACACATTTATGTAACATGATCAATATTCTTTTGTGATGCATTTGTTATCTATAAAGCACAAGTATAAAGCATAAGCATCATTCTTTTTGTTTTGTATTTGTCATCATCAAAACTTAACATATTAAATCATTGGGGCAAACCTATTTCCACAGCCAATTTATCCAAACTTTTATACTTAAGAAAGCTTGTTTAAGTTTCAGATATAAAGTTCAAAAATTTAAAAGAAGCGCAATTCAATCCCCCTTCTTGTGCACAAAGCCATTTTCATTACCTCTTAAAAGTTAGATGGGTGATCTACCTTAGGAATAAAAGCTGTCAAGGTTTCCATAATCCAAGGGTCAAAGTGTTGGTAGGAGAAAGCATCTCTGACTAAAGCTAAACATGATACCCAATAACTTCCTAATAAGTTTTGAAGAAAATAGCTTGGAAGCCATCCAGACCTTGGGTCTTGTGTGGTGGATGCTCCCTGGTCCCTAGGGAGCATGGATGCTCTTTGTATATAAGCCATTGGATATGCTAAAAAATGAATCAATTGTTGAAGTTACTTACTTGAAACTTGCTAAAAAGGTAAAAGTGTAGAAGTTATCCTCTCCCATCCCTCTACCCCACCTTTGTCCCAAGCGTTGTCGTGGCATCAACGATTCCTAAGGCAGCTTCAAATAGGAAAAGCCACCCATCCCTCTGCCTCCTCTCTTTTGCCAGTGCTGCCATGCATTCAAATATTCTTGGGGTAGCTCCGACTAGGAAAAACATGTAAACAAATCCACACGCAGGAACTCCAACTTTAGTCTCACTGTCTTTATCACCGGTCCTCTCCAAGAAATCTTCTTATGTAGCTATCTTTAATGGCATCCTCTCTTGCTATCAAGCACTTCCTCTCCTCTCCCCTCCTCTCCAAGTCTCTCTTCCGCCCTCATCACACTGTTGCCTCTACTTCCTGCTCCCTCAACGCCAACGCCATGCGCCAATACGATGATGCCGCTAATGATCGCCATCTTGATGTTGATCGCCGCTCTAATCACTTTTTCCATTGCACCACATGAAGCAATGATTTCCTCTCACGAGCATGGTCCTTTATTGGTTGGTTGCACGGTAGCTTGGGTGGGTATCGCAATTGAGATGCAGTGGCTTAGGTGGTTGTTGTTTGGGTTCAGTTTTGTGTTTTTTGGTGGAGGGTTGAGCGATGATTAAAGGGGTTGGGGCGTGGTGGTCGCGATTAGGCATTTTGGGTCATGGTGGTTCGATGGTATGGGGCGACGATGGTGGCAGCAGAGGCAAGGTAGTTACAGTTAGGCGTGGCACTGGCCGCATAGGGTGGTTCTGGTGATTATGATGTGGAGGTGTGACGCTTTTGGGTGGTTGAGGTATGGTGGTCGCGGTTGGGCATCGTCGGAAGAGGAGATGAAGCTCGCATCGCCAGAAAAATGGACGAAGCTGGTCGGCGACTTGCTTGTGTGTGGAGGCCATGGTGGTGGGTTTGCCTTGGTTATGGAGGCTTGTGGTGGGTTGGTTTTCTGGTAGTTGTTGGTTGCCAGTTACAGGCATGGTGGTTTTGGGTTTTTGGAGCTCATTTAGTCCGTTAATGGTTAAACCCATATTTTGATGGGTTGACTTGCTCAAGTGAAGAAGACCCGACTCGGTCTGGTCATAAGTTTCTTGACTTAAAGTAGCAATCAAGAAAAAGGTACATTCATGCACCATAATTAAGGAGGGTGTATTGTAGCATTAGCCCTTGTATGGTTTCATGAATTTCAGAGCCTTCAAACTTCCTCTTTTGTCAAAACACCAAATTCCATTGGAGAAGAAAAGTCCATGAAAGGGAATATCATGGTCGAAACACTAAATCCCAATGGACTTTTACTCCCCCAAACATCAACCACCAAATTCCATCAGGTCGTTTTAATATGGACCCATCAGTCAAAGGTCCTGTGATGGACCTTTGACTTTACCTCTTACTGTAAATTTTTACATTTTGCAAAAATGGGAATTACACTTTTACGCCTAACCCCTTCAAGTAGTACTAAAAATGATTGAAATAGTGATGGAATTTAACAACGAACAAAATGTCATGACTACTAGCGACGGAAACTGTCATAGAATTCAGTTGTTGGACTTAGTGATAGAAATTAACGATGAAATTATTATGTCGCTAACGTATCCGTGACAAGCTTCGTCACTAACTCACTTTATTGTATGAAATATATAGTGACAAAAATTTTTTCGTCGCTATGATTTTTATATGAAAAAATAAAAATTTATTATTTAAATAATTGTATGAAAATATATAACAACAAAAAAATTTTCATCGCTAAATTTTTTATATAAAAATAATTGAAGATTTCATCATTAAAAACCAGAAGACAAGAATCAAACAAAATCCTAATGACTTACTCACCCCACTTACCATTAAGTCATTTTTTGTTATTATATACAAATTGACATATTTTATATATTTATAATTATATTATTAATTTTATATCACCTCCCACTACCTCAATATCACCCGCCCCACTCTAAGAAAAAATCTTTCATTCTTCCTCCATATGCTATATTTCTTCTCCAAATCCATTTCCTTCCTCAAATCCATGGCTTCATCATCGCCTATCCTCACCGTTCACGACCATCCAAACCGTGGCCCTCCCCTCCATTAACAACCTCACGGCTTACCAGCGGCAGCCATCATCCCCCTCCAAACTGCAGCCCTCTTCTCTCCTCCATTGACAACTGTCGACCGCCCTCATGGCTTACCAGCCACCATCCCCATCCAAAGTTGTGCCTCTGCCGTGTGTCTCCCAGCGACGACGACGATGACAAAGTCTTTGGGAACAATGAAGTTTCCTACCTTTGGGTACTGATTTTCATAGTGATATTTGAATCCTCTCTTTCTCAGGTGAGGTGCCGACCTTTTCAGTTCGTCTCACACTGTCACTGTTCAATCACATTTATGAAATAAATTAGTTTTAGAAATTCATAGTGTAGAGCATGTTAATTAAACTTCAGTTATTACGATGGCCGGTGTTGTTTGAAAAAATAAAAATAAAAACTGTGTGTAGAGTGAGTGTGATTCAAAGGAAGAGAAAGATGATGGGTTGGAACCAATTTGGGGTGATTGAGACCATCTACAAGGAAGAACGCGAGTTCTCCTCTGCCTCCTCCCCCTCTATTTCACCATCCTTTTCCTCTTGTCCCCCACCCCTCCACTCCAGAGTTAAGGCTTGGTACTAATTCTTTTTCTCCTCCATTATTCTTATACCTTCTAATCTTTTTATTTCTTTTTTTTTTTTGTTCCTTATATAATACTGTTTTATTTTTTAAATAAAAACAAAATTATCAATTTCAATTAAGTCTCTGGACTCCGGGCGTGAAAAGACGTCTTGATACGTGGTCAAGGAACCTGTTTTCGTCTTCATAAGGTCTGTTCATTCACCATTAATGTCAGTCATTTGTTGTTTGATTTGCTATGTATTCAACTGCTGCTTTGTTTTGGTTACGTGAATGCCCTTTATTTCTCGTTCCTCTTCTTTTGTTTCCCGTTAAAATTGTATACATTATAGCTTGTTGTAGTTCTGGTGTTTGGATCAAAGTAATTTCTTTCACCAGCCTTTTTTTTTTGTGCTTATTTCTTTCACCAACTTTGCTGCAACTGCAATAATGACTTAAATACAACGTATAACAATCCTGAAAATCAAGTTTAAGGAGATATACTTCTCAAAGTCAAGGCTGAATTATCATATGCATATTTGGGATTGGTACAGTGTGAAAACATGACTTAGATTATTGAGTGAGACTGTAGAAAAATCTAATTATTTGTTTTAATTTATAGAATTTGACACGATTAAGCATTGTACTGCAAGTGGGATTCCCATTAAAAGGGGTGTGGCCTACCCAATAGAATATTAAGGGCTATTAAGAGTCCCACATCGCCTGCCTCAATCTTCTGGGTGCGGTTTATATATCTGTTGGGTCACTCCTCTTAAAGCCAATTGGTTTTAAGTTAGAATCTAACATAGTATCAGAGTCAAGATCCCATCTTCCTGTGTCGCCTATTCTGTTAGGCTCGTCTGTTCCGTCAGGCATCTGTGGAGGGGGGGTGTTAAGAGTCCCACATCGCCTGCCTCAATCTTCCGGGTGCGGTTTATATATCTGTTGGGCCACTCCTCTTAATGCCAATTGGTTTTAAGTTGGAATCTAACAAGGGCAATTCGGTTTAAATGTTTCCAGCTGTAATTGTTGATCAAGGATTTGTTTGATGTAGCAACATAATATTTAAGGTTCAATGTTTGGTTGATGTTCAATTTTATGTGTCATTTAGATGCTATTTTCCCTGGGCATGTTAGAGCATAGGATTTGCTATTTTTGTAAGTTTGCTAGGATTTAGAAGCTTGTGGTGCTGACATGGTTTGGATCTATTATTTTGTAACGGGTCCTTAGAGCTTTAGGATGGAGTAGAAGGAGTGATAATGGAGGACCAAGAGAGAGAAATTCCATTCCTAGGCGCCATAAAATCCTTTACAAGAATTGTTATCAGTACTTGTGTTGTCAATTTAGCATATAGAATATTCTTTCACTTCTAGCCTTATGCAAACAGGTTTATTTGATTGATTCTGGTATTTCAGTTGCATCATTTTAATTTCTGGAATTTTAAAATTCTCATGTAATTCTGAATTTTTTAACATGGAAAGTACAATTATTTTTTTTGGTGGATGGATTGAATTTGAATTAGCTTCCAGAGCCTCTTACTGGGAAAGTTTGGACACTCGAAGATTTTGAAGCATATCCAGCTCTACTGGTAGAATCTTTCAAACTCTAAATTGAGAATCGAAAAAAATAAAATCATTTGGAATGGAATCATTTATAAATTCTGTCAAAGTGGTAATAGCATTTCCAAGCAAGTTTAATACAAGAGTTCATTAAATAAAGATATTGTAGAATACCAAATAGTAAGTAGCTTCCTTTCTGCTAAATTATGAGATTCTAATCTCTTCATTCATATGAGCTATTTAGTTCCAGCTGCAATGTGCAAAAAATACTCCATGGACCCTTTTATGGCTAAGTTTTATAAACTGTTCTGGCAATTCTTCCTTATGAATTATGATGCATAAGAAGCATGAGTTTTATAAAAAGAAGTGCAGCAAAAAAGTGGCCTATAGAATTAAGAATGCATTTGCCAACTTAATCTAAAGAAACAGCATATTGTGGTGCAATTGGACCCTCGTTCACGTATTCATAATAAATATTCAATATAAGAACATGACTACTGATTACTTATCTGTGAAAAATATTTGTATATGGTTAATCAAATGAAATAGCAAATTACTGGAACATAGATAAGGAAAAGAGAAACCACATTTCAACCTGCTTATACATGTCATGTAAATTATGGTCATGTGAGTCATGACAGCCTGGATGTTAGACAAATTTCCTTTGAGATGTGTACATAATTGACATACCATTCGTAAGACTATTTAACGTTATGTTGCTTCATATATAATATATATATTAGACAATGGTTGACTTGAAGTTCTTTTCCCCTGTCAATGGTTAAATTATCTGTTTTGCATTCCGTTAAGTGCAAATTTTTTTAATTAGCAAAAAATGGCCCTTCCTACACGTGGAGGCTATGTTTGCCTAATCAACTAGTTAACAATAATATATTGTGCTATTTTCAATTTTTTATTTGATAATTATCTATAGCTTCTCATTTTATTGGCAGATTCAAATTTTGAATTGTAATTAATATTAAGATAATAGAGAGATATGCGAGATATTTATTTTTAATAGGAAATTAGGAAAGTTTTGATAAGGATAAAGTGTGGTGTTTGATTCACGTATAAATTCTTATGGGTCATAAATATTTATATTAGGGAATTGGAAGAGTTATGAGAATGAAGGAGAAGAAATTATAAGTAACTAGTAAAATACCTGTGCTACGCATTGGTAGAGGATTTGCAACTTTGTCCTCCAAAGTTGTATTGTAATGTTGATAATTCTGAGAATTTGAAAATAATGTAATTATTGTGACAACTACATTGATGAAATTTATTTATTATATTGAAACATTGGATTCTGTAATGCTCTAGTTTAGTTATAATGAAATTATCAATTTTCCGTGTTGAAAAGGGGAAGGCAGAACCTATTGAGACTGATTCTTTGACAATGGAATTACTGGACACAAATAAATGCTATATTCTAGATTGTGGGTTGGAAGTGTTTTTGTGGATGGGAAGAAACACCTCTCTTGATGAAAGAAAAAGTGCAAATTGTATTGCAGATGTAACAGCTCTTAATTCTTTCTCAGTATTGTGTAGCATTTTGCTCTGAATTTTAATGACTCTTGAATTGCTATTGACCAAAAATAGGAGTTAGGCAGTGGCATTGGTCGACCAAAATCCCAGATAATTCGTGTAATTGAAGGATTTGAGACAGTGAAAGTTTGATTCTTGGCCTCAGACAACTAATGTAACAATGTCTGAAGATGGTCGTGGCATGGTAGCAGGTTAGTTTTAAATAAACTTTGCAGTTGTTATTGGCCTGGATAGGTTTCTCCACCTTTAAATTGGTTTCATCAGCACCATTGGCCAGACAGTTATTATATTCTTCTAATTTTGTTTCTTGTCTATGACTTTCTAGCACTTCTAAAACGTCAAGGATTGGATGTCAAGGGTCTCTTGAAAACTGATCCAGTAAAAGAAGAACCTCAACCCTACATAGATTGCACAGGACATTTGCAGGTACTCTACTAATTCTAGCAAATTTGTGATTCAAGCTAATAAGTTTTGTCTTCACATAATATTATTTTTCTTTACATATTTACAGAAACAACAATTGAAAAGAGATCCACGACATTGGGAGTTATTTACACGGCTTCACACATGCAAGGGAAAGTGGATCTCCACCAACACAATCGTGGAACAAGAAAACTTAATCAATACAATCTTACAGCGCTTGAATGCATCTACTAGTGGCTCACAAGCTATAAACAGTGGTAACGAGGATGAGCTACTTGGTGATGGGGATGAAAATGAAGATGACATAGAGGAGGATGATTATGATTTTTTTCCTAATGATGTTTAATGCATTGTCTTTATATTTGTTTTGATAAAGAACCTGTATAACTTAATTTATATTTATCTTGATCTTTTGAAATATTTTTATTTTGATTTTTTAAAATACTTTGGTATGACATGATAATAATATTTTTTAAATTTTAAAAATTTGTTGCTTGATTTTGGATTAGATTGTTGTATTGTGCTGCATATAGGTTTAAATTGTATAATTGGATTGTTTAAAAATATTAAAAAAATTATTTAAAAAATTTAGGTCGTCAGCGACAGAAATATTTCCGTCGCTAAAAGAAACATATTTATACTTCCATCTTAGCGATGGAATATTTTCCGTCGCTAAATAATAATATTTTAATAATTAAGAAACTTTAGTCACGTCAAAACTTTGGTCACGGATATTAGTGATAGAATTTTATTAACTAGCGACGGAAAAATCCGTCTCTATTTAGTCACAGAATTTCATTTTATATTGCTATGAAATTAGCCACCAAGGATTACGCGACAAAAATTTTTCCGTGACAGATTCCGTCACTAAACATTATAGCTAAGAAATTTAATGGATCAGCGACGGAATTTTTCCGTCACTATTTAATTAATTTTTAATAATAAAGTGTTTGTAATTTTATATCAATCATTTTTCTTGAATTCATATGTATTATCAGATGGTCCAAATCTTTCAATCTTTCTCATGTCTTCGCCGTCCCTAGTGTCTTTCTCATGTACCATAAGTATTGAGATTCCAATTTATGGACACATGACAGGAGTCAACTCCTATGTTTCAAACAACCTTTTCGATCATTCTGAAAGACCATTTCAGCAATACCCAATAACCATTCAATTCCTTGTAGCTTCGTCTATTATAGGCATTTTATCCATCAAGCTTTCCTTCTCGTGAGATAGAATCAGACTGAATGGGATGTATTCCAAAATGTTGGACCCAATTTGACAACACTATTTCGAAACATAGTAGCAAATACTTGAAACTGGAAAAATTATGGATTACAGTTGTTTGAAATGACACTGATTCATGTTGATAAACCTTCAAATTGGAATAAGAATTACGCTTCACGATATAAATAATTAATCAATCAACAAACATTGCTCGATGTAACCTTTGGAATCATTCCCACCCACCCCATTTGAGAATTTGTTTAAGAGCTTAATCACCCAATACCCTTCCGTCAATTCCCTTGGTTTGATTACTCCCGCTCTCGACTTTGCATGTGAGGTGGCCCTTTACGTGTCCTATTTCAGATCGTCACACAACAACAAGTCAGGGCGAGTTTTGGATATCAAGGAGTGGACCATGTTCGCCACTCCGATGTCGTTTAACTGTTTCATGCCACTCTACTGCCCTTTCATCTAGTTTCAGGGGACTGATGTTTTGGAAGATGTGAACGAGAGGCTAGTGAGGGAGGAGAGGCATTATGTCACCATTAACAGTGGTAGGATTCAAGTGAGGGATGATTTGGAGGAGGATGGGAAGAACAAGTTGAGTTATCAGAGAGTGTGCGTGAGTGGAGAAGATGGAGGTGTGGTGAGTTGGCTTCACTATTTTTCTGACATGAGTGATGAATAGGTGTTCTTTGCAAAAATTTGGCAAATTAATTTCATTTGTGTTAAGGACCATTCTAAAATTTTTCTTTTTTCTTCTTTGATAGGTGACCGGTGATAGCAAATAGCCATCTATTTCATTTTTAGCACATCTAATGTCTTATATAACAAGGTTTATAGATGGACTGTTGAATGCCGGATCCATATTAAAATGACCCATCTCTATTGGCCTATAAATTTGTTTCAATGTTAAGATTTATTATGGATTGTCAAGAAATATCAAATTAATAGAAGAAAATTCATATAGGTACAACTTAGCAAATTGAGTTAACATTGTTTTGTCAAAACATAGGTTATCAGGATTGAAGCATAGCTAAAGAAGTAAATTTTGTTAATACTTCAGAAAAATTATGCACGATTTTTTTTCTATAGAAATGTTTTTATTATATTTAATTACATTTTATTCTATACAAAGAGTGACTAAATAGTGAATCATATCATTTGTTCATTGGATTCATGCATAAGAAAATAGTATAGATATTTTAAATGGGTATCGTTATAGCTGTATAGATTTTCGAAAGGCTAGAAGTCTAGCGTGGGCGTATGCTCACATTGAGCCTAATGTAGCTTTGTCTGTGGTTGTACTGAAAAGGTTTAAGGTGTTTCTTATACAAATACTTAATTTATATCTGTAGACATTTTAAATGTTTGGGTATTTATAATTTTTATATTTTGTATGACATTGTAGATACCCGCATATGATACCTTTATGTAGGGATTATATATTACTAGATGTAGGAAGGGAATTCAGCATTTCTTATCTCACAATTTTAAATGTTTTGTATCACTGTTTTCACTCACAAATTCAAATCTCTTGTCCTTTTTTTTATCTCTTAAAACTAACAACTTAGCATATACCAACTAAGAAGTTATTCTCAATTAAGAAAGAATTTTTTTTCTTTTGGATTATCAATATTTAATTAGTAAAACAGAGAAAGAGACAAAAATTGAGAAAAGATATTTGATTCCTTTTACTTACACCTATACTGGACAAGTGACAACAAACTTTATCTACATTTCTTTACTATATTAATTAGTTATTATTACAACTTATAACATACACTTCTAATTAGTTTTCTTTAATTACTTATTAGCTCTTGATCCTTATGATCCTTATCACTTTCACTTATACTAAACAAAAATAATGAAAGTTAATTTTCAACAAGGGATAAGGCTAATCATGTTTGACTTGGTGATGAATGCTCATTTTCGTAAAAATCTTTCCCACAACTAGTGGTCTCCTCTCATTTGCCCTTTCATATTAACTTCTTTCCCATGGAATGGTAGACCAACAGTAGCAATCTATAATCGCAAATTATTGCGGTGGATAGTGACTTTTATCTTGATCCTATGCAAACATAACAAGCAATCGGGCACAAAAGCCTCCACTTGTGTTGTGGTACTAGGTTGATATCAATAAATGATATTCAATTTAACAATTAATCTTGAAAGGTTATGTGCATTAATTATAAAATGGTCATCTATGCAATCCTCTACACTTCCAACGAGAGTGGCACGTGTAACAAATTTGGAACTTTAGGGTCCAATTATTGGGGAGATTAGAACTGCCGAATAGGGGCTAGATGCATCTTTCTAAGGTCAAGGGTCGAGCTGTTATGTTCACATCTCATTGATTTCTTCAATTTAAGTATTTTTGTTCTCTGACTGTGCGAATTGCAAAGAGAAGCAAACCTCTCTTTGCAGTTTGCAGATTGAAAAGACAAAGGTTAAAAACACAAATATAATAATGATTTCCATGATAAAATGAGGGCACACATTTTGTCACACTCGTGATGTTAATAACCAACAAAGTAGGGGCTCCCATGCCTGCCTCACAACATCCTACAAGGCCATGAAACTACAAACCTTATCAATAACATATGTTATTTAATAACTGTTGAGACTATTAAATTATTTAATTTATAAATTAATTTATTAAAATATTTATAGTATAAGATACAATTGGGTCAAATTCTTTGATCATTCTAATCAAGTGATCAAATTAAGAGGTTAACAGTGAGAAAAATGGTTACAAAATTAAATAATAGAAAGCAATTAAAAATTATAAATTGAAATAAATAAACAACCAATCTAAGAAAATTAACTAATCTTGAATTTAATTCATCCTTGATCAATAAGAATTCATTCAATTATTAACCAAGGTCTTGACATTTGATCACATTAAGAAGCATTAAGATGATCAATGAATTCTCTACTAGATAAGTATCCAGAATTTAATTAATCAAGGTTAAATAAATTAAGCACCTATCTAATCCTAAATTAACCTAAAACCCAAAATTCAATCAAGTTAAACAATCCTTCAAACACCTTAATTTTATGCATTGTTTAGTCTTTGTAATCTTCATTAAACACGTGGTAATTATGCAATTATCGCATCAACATCCAAATCAAATTAAGCAATTCAATCTAAATTTAACAAAATCAAAAGAGGTAAAAGAGAGACTTGATTAACAAGTAAAAGAGAAACTTGATTAACAAGTAAAGAGAAACTTTATTAATAATTAAATGTAAAATAATCAAAATAAGATCTTAGAATTAAACATCAAGATTGTTAATCCCTATGATTGATTAAAAAATTCTAGCCCTTTTTGGATGAGAGGGAAGAAAAACAGAAAAGAAAGAAACCAAGAGAGAAGGGAGAGGAAGAGAGATGAAGAGAGAAAGTGCAAGTAAGAGCAGCTAAGAGAAAATTAGGGTTGGTTCGTAGTTACTGATACTGCTTAAATAGTGTTTACGTGTGAAATAAATTTATCAGCCGAATAAGACTTCAGCCGATGAACACGTATGGATTTTGATAAGAAACAGACGATTTGAACTAAAGGCAAAATCCAACCTTTAGCAAAGGGTTCCCAAACTCACTAAAGAAAGCGTTTGGTATTAAGGTGAACTTAAGAAGCCTAAGAATTTGAGGTTAAAGCTGTAAACGGCTAGGAAATAAACTTACGGAAGATGAATTGCACAAAGTAAAGACAGTATAGTAAAGGACTGAAAACTTAAGCAAAAATTAAGCAAAGTTTAAAAATTGTATTGATTGTGATCTGTTGTCTCTGTATATTAATTGGTACAAATGATATTTATAGCTAAATTCTATCCCCTACAAAAACCAACTTCTCTGGCTAGATCTCCTAAAAACAAGCAACTAAACTACGTCTAGCCTACCCATGATTCTTTAACCGTTCTGACCCCAACGGCTACCCCGCAACAGCTCAACTCCTATTTCCTCGGCATGTTTTGTGGCATCCGTTGATAACAGCTTCAGTCTTTGGCCTTTCATCAACTTTCAATCCAATATGCTTCAGCTTCTTTATTGTTTCAGTCCTGGCCCACTAATAATAAGGCCCATCTTACCCTTAGCCAGGCATCAGCTACATCCTCTTTTGGCTAATAACCTTTAGCTACGGCTAATCACCCTTATCCAGCCGTTATCAATTTACTTTTTTGAACTTTGTTTTTTTTTTTTGGGTGATAACAACTGCCCCCTTACATTTTTCAGCTGATTTTAAGAAGCTGAATAAATGTAGCTAGGTTTTTCGAACACCGTGCCCAATTTAATGCCCACCTTATTTTTTAATGCTTCGGCCGAAAAATCAAACGGTCAAAAAATATTACCATTTCTTCACGGAATAATTATAAATTCAACCGAAACTTTCTTTAGCCGACTTACTTTTACCTTCTTCTTCTTCAAAGCTCCTAGCAAACTTCTTTACTTACTTCTTCGATCATGTCTGACATCTCTGATTCCCAAAACAAAACCTACTCTTATGGGGATGAAGATTCTTCATCATTCTCATCTGATTCGGCCTTTAGTACTCAGCAACCATTAAACCAAGGACAAGATGCTGGCTTCCAAGCGCTTGTTCCGCTTTTGAATTCCTTTACCATATCTCCATGTACCTCTGATATCTACGAGGGAAAAATCTTTCTGGACCATCACTTGTATCCCAGACATTTTGAGCTTCCTATTACTGCTAGCTGGTATTCTATCAACAAGTGCCCTAATGACCTTCGGACCTGGCCTCGCCTCGTTCCACAGTATGTCGATTGGCTGAAGCGAGTCTCAACTAGCCGAGGAGAAGATTGGAAAACATGGAGAATTTATGATATCATTATGCTTTCTCAACATGAGATTCCCCCAAATATTGACCTTCTGTTTAGCTTCCTAGGATTCTGGTCTACCTCTGTAAACGGATTCATCCCTCCTTCAGGCATTATGAGCCCTACCTTGTTGGACGTAGCAGCTATCACCGGCCTTCCAATAATTGGTGAAGATGTGAATTCACTTTTTGAACTTTCTTTTCCAGCATTGAAGGTAAATTTTTCTAAAAACACCTCTTCTTACTCTAATTTCTTGTCTTCCAATGCCAAAACTTCTCATCAAGTGTCTGATGGAGAACATAAAGCCTTCCTTCTTTACTGGTTTTGTAAATATTTTATTTGCTCTAGCTCTGTCGCAGTGGTCCTGGAAATATCTCATCTTGTTTCTTTGGTTACTTCTGGCAAACCTTTGGCCCTAGGTACTCTCTTCCTTTCCTTTTTGTACAAGAGTCTTTTCACCATGGTTTCTAGACTTCAAAATAATGAGAAATTAGACAATGTAGCAGGACCTCTCTGGTTTCTCCAACTCTGGGTAACTCTCTACTTCCCAGAATTCATACTCTTATCTCATAAGAGTTTTGCTTCTTCATCCTCTACTCCAAACTCTCTAGGTCGAGTTTTGCAAACAACTCCTTTTGTCAAACATTCAGCTTTTAATTTTGCGACTGAACTTTTTACTTCCATTCGACACGCAAAAGAGTTTTTTCCTTTAGCCGATAGGCCCCATAGTCTTCCTTGGATGAACGCCCATGTGGACTCACCAAATCCTCAGCTGGCCAACTACATTTCTTTATGCTGGGGTAGTGTATTATCGGCTAGAGACTTGATGTGTGGTGTAAAGCCAACCAACCATTATAACAAGACATCGGCCGAATTTTACTGCCCCCACCTCCTGTCTCGGTAATTTGGACTTCTCCAGAGCATCCCTTTGGCTTACCAATCAGTGGCAACCGCGTTCGGAAGACCCACATTATCTGCCAAAAATGTGGTCTCTTTGACTCAGCAGAACCTGCAAAAACTAGATGCTTTTGAGTTCAGATTTTTTAGGCTACTTCTTGGAGAATCATCAGCCTTTACCAACTGGTGGCATTCAGTATCCAACAAAATCTTTTCTACTCCCACTTCCAGTTACCTATCAAAACTGATCATCAGAGGCACAGATCACCCTGTTATCAATACTCAGCCCATATCATCCAGGAAACCCAAGTCCACAAAAAGCAGGTTTACAGCCGATGCATCAGGTATTTTTAAATCCATTTTTCTAAGCATTGACTACCTTCAACATTCTCTAATGCCTTTATGTTTCAGGGTTTTCTCAACCAATGACCATAGATCTCGAAACACTGGGAGATACTCCTGCTTCCAAAACTGTTCGCCCTAAACCTACTAGGCATTCTTCTAGGCAAACAAGGATTGTAATTTGAGAACCCACAGCTGCTGTTCAACAATCAACTCCAGTTGCCCAACAATCAGCTCACAAGAGGAAGAAACTAAGAAAGGTATATGACTTTGAAACTTGCTCTTATAAATCCCTGGTTTTTAACACTTTTTCCTTTTACCTTTTTTTGACAGACGTATCATCAATCTTCCGAGACTCATCCAGAAGTTACTTCTCGTAGACCTTCTCCCTCGAGATTTTCTCCAACACCAGTAATTCCCTTAACTTTTTAGCCAATTAGCATTTTCTTACCTTTCTTCTGATTATCGACTAAACTTGTTTTTATATTCAAACAGAACATGAGCCACCTCCTCCAACTCCTGTGTTGCATCCCCCAACAACCCAAGCCTTTACTATGCTCGTTTCTGAGGAAGACTTGGCCCAATATTTTTCTTCTCTGGTTCCCAAGGCTGTTGTGGACCCGAGTTCTCCTTCAGACCAATGCCTATCTTTTGTGGAATCCTTGCTTGATCAAGATATCCCGTTGGAACAGTGCACAGTTACTGACCTGCGGATAGCGCTATCGAAGCTTGCTAAATCATCGAACACTGATGAAGACCAGAGAGTTATCTTCAACCGTATAGCCGTTCAAGTAGGTGAAGTGTTTTATAATTTTCAAGTTTTCAAGGGTCGTTATGATCAAGCTGCTAAGGATCTTGCTCGGCTGGGTGAACTTCAAGACCAGAAGCTTCATTTTCAATCCTCCTTCCAACAAGCTGAAGCTGAAAGGAAAGCTGACCTTAATGAGAAGGACAAAATGTCCAAACGCCTAGCCGAGCTGATTGCTGAGAGGGAAAGAATAAATAAAGAGATAGCCGAAACAGAGCCTAAACTGGCAATTCTTACTCAGAAACTAACTTCTAGCACCAATTTCAAAATGCAACTATATCATCAGTCTTCTGCTCTGGATGCCGAGATAATTCCTTTGCTACAGTAAAAGGACGCTTTTGAAGAAGACCTAACTACTGCGGATCGTGGACTTTGCCTTACCAGGGGAGTTTGGGCAAGTTTGAAAGAACTCCTGGCCAAGACAAAGAGGACATTGACACTATCTTCGGTTGATACAATAATTAATCAGCCAGAAGTGGAAGTCATTCCTGCCCCTGAATCTGCAACTGATCAAGTCACTTCTTTTGCTGCTAGTCTTATTGAACCATCTTCAGTTGATACTCTGACTCTTGATTCATCTCAAGCACTTGACTCTGATCAACCAGCTACTACTCCTGTCAATCTGTGAACTTCTCCCTTTTTTTTTTATATATTAGTCTTAATCTTGAAAAAGCTAATCGGCTAGCTTGTAGCTGATATTTTGAACCTATTTCTTTTGCTCTAATTATCCCAAATCGAAGGATAATAGTTTTTTAGATACTTTCCATTTATGCTCCTCACCATCTCCTCACCATGTATGTTAACTAGCCGATAAGCTCCATTAATCATAACTTGACTAATTATATAAGGTCCTTCCCAGTTTGGCGACCACTTTCTTAACGTTGGGTCTTTAGCCCCTAAAGGCAAAATGGCTTTCCAAACTAAATCCCCTTCGACGAAACTCTTAATTTTGACATGTTTATTATATGCCTTGGCTACTTTCTTTTTATTCTTTTGAATATTTTCTAAAGCCATTAATTTGTCCTTGTCAGCCGATTCCAATTCCATGAACATGGCTTGCTGGTATTCATCCATAGTCAAGCAATGCTGTTTGGCTATCCTCAATGATTTTACATTGATTTCCAATGGTAACACAGCATCCTGACCGTAAGTCAGCCGATAAGGGGTGAACCCCGTCGCGGTAGACTTTGAATTTCTGTAAGCCCATAGAACTTCAGCTAACGCTTCATGCCATCTTTTAGGTTTGTCTTCCACGGTCTTCTTAATCAAGTTGATTAATATTTTGTTTGTAGCTTCGGCTTGGCCATTTGCCTGTGCATAATACGGTGAAGACTGTATCAACCTAATACCATATTCTTTTGCAAAAGCAACTGTCTTTTCTCCTGTAAACATTGTGCCTTGATCTGTTGTAATAGTTTCTGGAATGCCATACTGATAGATAATTTGATTTTTAATAAACCTTATAACATCAGCTTGTGTAACATTAACCATCGGCTGGGCTTCCACCCATATGGTAAAATAATTAGTGGCAACAATAATGAACGAATGTCTTTTGGAAGATGAAGGGTATATTTTTCCAATTAGATCCATTGCCCATCCTCGGAATGGCCAAGGCTTAACAACAGAATGCATCTCCTCGGCTGGGATCCTCTGAATTGGCCCGTGCTTTTGACACTCTTCACACCCTTTGGCATAAGCATGGCAATCTACATTGATGGTTGGCCCATAATATCCGTACCTATGTATTAGCCAGCGCATCACAGGTCCTGACCTATGTGAACCACATATCCCTTCATGAGCTTCTCTCATAAGTTTCAAGGTTTCAGCTTTACTAGGACATTTTAACAAAATTCCCTCCAATCCTCTTTTATGCAGTTCTTCATCCACCAAGGTATATTTTAAGGCCTTTTGCCTCATTTTGGAAGTGGAAGCAGAAGAAGGGTTTCTTAAATACCTTATTAGCTCAACTCTCCAGTCATCAATTGCATCCACTGTTCCAATAGAGCACTCTTTGAGCTGATCATCTACAAGCTGAACATCTTTAAAGGTTTCCCTATAACCAGGCGCATGCTGTGCCAAATCATTTACTTCTTCGTTATGTCTTCTAAGTACATGCATTACCACCACATCGGTAAACTGTTTTAGCAAACTGCTAGCCGTTTCATGATATTCTACCAAATTTGAGTTAGTGCATTTATAATCCCCAGCTAGCTGTTTTATAACTAACTGAGAATCTCCCATAACCTGGTTGTATTTGGCTTTCATAGATAATAGAATTTTTAACCCTAGTATTAACGCCTCGTATTCAGCTTGGTTGTTTGAACATCCTGTCTTCAACTGACGCATGAACTTCCAGCTTTCTTCAGCAGGACTTGTAATTGTGATTCCAACCCCAACACCCTTGTTGGTTCTGGATCCATCAAAAGTCAATATTCAAGGTCTCAAGTTAACACAATAGCTCATTTCAACTAAAGGATCTGTAACATCTACACAAGGATGCTGAGTCAAAAAATCTGTTAAAGCTTGTCCTTTCATTGCTTTCAAAGGCACATACTTTAACGTATATGCACTTAACTTAATAGCCCACTTCATTAATCGTCCTTGTAAAACAGGCCGATGTAGCAAGTATTTTACAATGTCGATTTTGCATACTACTTGAACCTCCCTTGGTAAGAGGTAATATTCTAGCTTCGTACAGGCATGAAAAAGAGACAAGCACAGGTTTTCTATGAGAGTATATCTAGTTTCGGGGTCATTAAGCAATCGGCTAAGATAATAGATAGATCTTTCGTTTCCATCTTCATCATCCTGTGCCAACAGGCAGCCGATTGATTCTGGTGCAGCCGATATATATAATTTTAATGGCCTCCCTAATATTGGGGGAACTAGCACTGGGGGTTTAGCCAAACATTGCTTTATTTGATCAAACGCAAGCTGTTGCTCGGCTCCCCATACTAATTCATCAGCATCCTTTAATTTCAGTAACGGGGAAAAAGCTTTTAGTTTACCGGCTGAATTTGAAATGAACCTTCTCAAAAAGTTAATCTTACCGATCAAACTCTGCAATTCTTTTTTATTCTGAGGGGGTCTCGCATCTAATACAGCTTTGGCTTTATTTTTATCAAGTTCAATCTCATGTTTATGAACCAAAAACCCCAAAAAGTTCCCAGCTAATACTCCAAAAGAACACTTAGCAGGATTCATTTTTAGATTATGACGTCTCATTCTCTTAAGAGCTTGTTCTAAATCGTCTAAATGCTGGTTAAAACTATGTGATTTGACTATGACATCATCAATATATACTTCCATATTCTTCCCTATTAACTCATGGAAGATAGCATTCATTGCTCTTTGGTACGTGGCGCCAGCATTTTTCAATCCAAACGGTATGACTAGCCATTCGAATATCCCAATAGCGCCAGGACACCTGAAAGCTATCTTATGAACATCTTCATTAGCTATGAAAATTTGATTATACCCAGCATACCCATCCATTAACGTTAAAATGCCGTTTCTAGCTACAGAATCGACAAGCATATCAGTTATGGGCATAACATACTCATCTTTTGGAGTGGCAAGATTTAAATTTCTATAATCAGTACAAATCCTAACCTTCCCACTTTTCTTGATTACAGGGACTATATTCGACAGCCATTCTACATATCTAGCCGTACAAATGAAACCTGCTTTAAGTAGCCGTTCCATTTCTTCCTTAATTTTAGGTATTAGCTCGGATTGAATCTTCGGCAGCCTGCTTGTGGGGTTTAAATCCTTTTTGATTGGTAACCGATGCTCCACCAATTCACGAGAAAGGCTTGGCATCTCATGGTAGTCCCATGCAATGCAATCCTTATACGTCTTTATTAAATTAATCATTTGATTTCGTTCTTCCTTGCTCAACAAGCTGCTTATTCTTGTTATTCTTGGTTCCTGTTCAGTCCCTAAGTTGACATCCAATAAAGGATCTTCAGCTGAAAAGGTAGGAATCTTCCTGCTGATTGGGGACTCCCACCTCTCTTCAAATTCATGCCCCCTAGGTGTATCCGCTGAACATTCTTCTTCCACCATTACCTCTGACTCCATAGACACAACCATACCGATCCTATGTTCAGTTTCCAGGATGTCACTGTGTCTCAGGCTTTCAATTACTTGGGTCTTGTTATTCATTTAAACATAACCATAAAGGCCGTAAATCAGCCTGGACGTCAACAGCAAAGCCATCGGTAGTTAGGTTACAAGATGCCCAAGATCCTTCTTCATATCCTTCAGGGATAGTGATTGGCTCCAGCCGGGGCGAATAAAATATTGCCTCAGTCATCTTTACGTCAGCTGTAAATGGATTCTCATCGGCTGGCACTGACTCTACCGTATCCCCATCCCAAAACATTAACATCTGGTGCAAAGTGGAAGGCACGCACTGAGTGGAATGAATCCAATCCCTTCCTAGCAATATGGAGTAAGTGGACTTAGAGTCTACCACAAAGAAGGCAGAGCTCAAAGTTTTGCTTCCCACAGTGATGTCGGCCACCAAAATTCCTAAAGCAGCCGTGGCATCCCCTATAAAGTTAGTCATTTTCATATTCGTGGGAATCAAATCCTGCTTACATCTACCCAGCTTCTTCATTGTAGCTGAAGGCATTATATTTAACACTGCTCCTCCATCCACCAAGACTCGACTAATAGTTTTACCGTTAACCCGAGCCTTGATGTATAAAGGCTTCAAATGCTTGGTCATTTCCTTTACTGGTTTAGGGAATTCCATTTTGGGTTCTTCTGAAATAGGAGCTAACACAGCCCACTCAACTTCCTCAGCAAACACGTCTCCTTCCAAATTCTCGGGCTGCTCCTGCCGAGCCAAGAACTCACTAGGAATCAACCCCACCACATTAGTTTCAGCTGAGGGGTGATCTTCGTCTTCTCCTAGTATAGAATTCAACACAGAATCTTTAAATAGAAGGTCTGATACAAGTTCTTCTTCCATTTCCTCGACTGTTAAAGGTACCTGTTCTTCTGTTGTTATGACTGGTACCTCTTCAAAGTCAGGTATTTCCAGTTCATTAATCATCCCCTGAAAATCTTGTTCTTCCTCTCCAAGACAATCTTGATTTCCTAACTGCACTGGCCCCTATCTATCTTCCTTCGGTGGTCCAAAGGCAGCCTCTAGAATCTCAGCCACCTCAGAAGTTTTAATCTCAGACAATCAGTTCTCTTTGCCTCACCTAACATAGCCAAGGTTTGTTTCATTTCATTTGTCTTGATTTATTCCTCTGGGCCCTTCTTTTTTCGAGTTCTAGTCATCACTCCTGGTTCTTTTGCCACAGGGTCTTTTCCTTTTGCATATCTGTTAATAAACCAGTATCCTTGCTCCACACCGGCCGGTGGTTTAACCATTCGTTGGGGCCTAATAACTTCTTCATTTTTTACAGTAATCTTTAATGTAGTCATGCCCTTTTCCACGTCGAAACAAGCTACTCTTTTACCTTTGTTTGGTATAGGAGACTCGTCCATCATGGGTAACCTTGTATTAGCTAAAGCATCATTATACTCACCAGCTATGTTTCTTCCTGGAACCTTCTTGGTTGCTTCTCCAATTTTGGTTGTAGGCTTTCTTGTTTCCTCAAAATTCTTTCTCACGCCTGAAAAATCCAATTTGCCAAAGATCCTGGGTTTAATCTCATCTATTCTGTCCCTAGGGATTAGAATGGTCTTCCCATTCGGGCCTCTGTATACATCACAGTCTGCCGAATGCTGTCTGACTTCAGCCTGTCTCTTCGGCTGATTTCTCTCCAACCTGCCAGACATTGTAGGCCTGTTGTATTCGGCCGGTGTATTTATCTTGACATATTCATTGTTTACCTGGGGTCACTTTAATCTATCGAACACAGACAATCCCTGATCTATCATTTTAGACTGATCAGACACAGTTAAAGCTCTTCCAGCCCCATATGGCTCATCAAACACTCCCTTTGTCTCCACTGGTAACGTATCTATTTGTTTCCATCGTTTAGATGGTGAGCCGACATCGTCTCCCTGAGAATGAAACCATATTAATTAAATTGGTGAGGGAAACGGATCGGTAATGACAGTTATCTCGTTTTCGGCTAGTTTAAACCTTCCTTCTTTCATGGCCTTTTGTATAGCTTTTCTGAACACTATACAATTAGTAGTAGCATGAGTATAAGAGTTATGCCACTTACAATATTTTTTTCCCTTTCAACTCCTCTGCTGGGGGGATTTAGTGCCCTTCGTTCAGTCTAATTTGTTTATCCTTCAGAAGATAATCAAAAATTTGGTCTGCCTTGGAAATGTCAAATGAATAATCAATCTTACTTTCAAGATTTTGGACCTCCTTTCCTTTGGGGGGTCTAAAAGCTGGGCATGAATATGGTTTTCCCTTCACTATCTCGCAGAGCCATGACATCTGTCGATTGCTCTACCGACTCATCCGACGAGATAACTGGATCTTCAACGTTAATTACACTAATTAGATGAGGTCCTCTGTTCTTGCTAGACCTCCTTCTTTCTTTTCTAGGATGTACTGTTCTATCCTGGAGGCCTTGGAGGCCAACTGACTCAGGTCAACGCAATCTTGCCCTATCAACTTCTCCCTAAGCTGAGGGTGCATGTTACTAAACCATGGAAGAATATTCAACCTCAGGCAGTTGCATGATACACTTGCTTCTTAATTTCCGAACCTTTCCAAGAAATCAGCTACTGGTTCATCCACCATTTGCCTTAGATTCATCATGTCAGCCACAGTAACATCTGGCTGAGGCATATAAAATCTATCATGAAAGCAACGCTCCATGTCAGTCCAATTTTGTATGGAGTTAGGGGCCAAGGAAGAATACCAAGTAAAAGCTGCCCCAGTCAGAGATAAGGGGAACAATTGGAGCTTATAAAACTCATTCTGATTTGCTTCCCCACATTGGGCAGTGAACCTGCCAATGTGTTCCATAGTGGATTTACCATCTTCCCCTGAGAAAGTAGTAAAGTCCGGAGTTTTAAATCCTCTAGGCAAAGGCATCATCCTATCCACCCACTCAGGATAGGGCTTCTTATACACAGCCTGTCCAAGAACCTTAATTGGATTCCAAAATGTCTCCTCATGGTCTCGGCTATCATTTCTGGGTCTATCAGCTGAGGGGCTCTGTCACCGGGATAATTTGACACTGGTGGCTGAACCGACCTCACTGGCCTAATAGGAGCACTCCCTAGCTGATGGGGCACCTGATATTGCTGATCCTGAGTGGGAATTGCCCCCTGGTTATAGCATGGATGTGGAGGATTATTTGCCCATGGCTGAACAATCGGCTGAACTGGGGCCACATGAGGCACATTAACCCATGGCTGATCGGTTCTAACAGAACAGCATTGCCCATAAGGAAGCCCCTCAGGGGTACCTATTGGGGTAGGAGGGATGTTGGACCAGGGTAACTCCCCTGCATAATCATAAATATACCTGGGAGGCCCCGGAGCAGCCGAGAAAATGGGGCCACCAGTTGCGGCCACCTGTGTACTAGCACCTATCACAGAAGTGCTAGGCGCCAGATACGGCAAGCCAATTGTTCCTGTTACCTGGGGGATCTCTTAGGTATTTGTACTTGCCCATATTGTAAGGTGAATTGGATTCCACTGTCAGAATGAGGAGGCTGGAATATGGGGACTATCTGCGGCATGCCCAGACTCGGCTGGACCGAATATTGTGGTCCTGCCTGACTCTGTCCGCCAGCAGAAGATCCCGTGATAGCTGAGTGAGCCGAGGCCTCACCTGCATTTGATTGTTTTCGCTCAGCTTCTCTAACAAAATGCATCTCATTATGCACCATGGGCTTCACGATTTCTGAAAGTTGCCTTGACATATGATACATTAAGTCATTCATCCCTTGATCAATTTGATCCCGAATAAATGAAATGGACATTACTATCGGCTGTGGTTGATCAAAGAGCTCTACTGCTGAAGTAGCAGTTGTAGTAGAAGGTGTAGGAGTACCCACTGGCTGGGGTGAAGCGGTCACTCCTAGAGTAGGCTGAACGCTTCCCTCTGAAATCTTTCTGCCCCCGTTCTTCTTGCTAGGTTGACTTGTATCCATACTGCTAAGATTTTTGCCGGACCTTAGGTGCATACGCCAATAGTGATCTGAACCGGGAGATGGAAACTTTTCAATTTGCTCACCTTAGAGTGTCCCACCGGGCGTGCCGAATTTGTTTACGTGTGAAATAAATTTATCAGCCGAATAAGACTTCAGCCGACGAACACGTATGGATTTTGATAAGAAACAAACGATTTGAACTAAAGGCAAAATCCAACCTTTAGCAAAGGGTTCCCAAACTCACTAAAGAAAGCGTTTGGTATTAAGGTGAACTTAAGAAGCCTAAGAATTTGAGGTTAAAGCTGTAAACGGCTAGGAAATAAACTTGCGGAAGATGAATTACACAAAGTAAAGACAGTATAGTAAAAGGCTGAAAACTTAAGCAAAAATTAAGCAAAGTTTAAAAATTGTATTGATTGTGATCTGTTGTCTCTGTATATGAATTGGTACAAATGATATTTATAGCTAAATTCTATCCCCTACCAAAACCAACTTCTCTGGCTAGATCTCCTAAAAACAAGCAACTAAACCACGTCTAGCTTACCCATGATTCTTTAACCGTTCTAACCCCAACGGCTACCCCTCAACAGCTCAACTCCTATTTCCTTGGCATGTTTTGTGGCATCCGTTGATAACAGTTTCAGTCTTTGGCCTTCCATCAACTTTCAATCCAATATGCTTCAGCTTCTTTATTGTTTCAGTCCTGGCCCACTAATAACAAGGCCCATCTCACCCTTAGCCAAGCATCAGCTACATCCTCTTTCGGCTAATAACCTTTAGCTACGGCTAATCACTCTTATCCAGCCGTTATCAATTTACTTTTTTGAACTTTGTTTTTTTTTTGGGTGATAACAAATAGCTATCTATAAAATTAAAAATCCAAGTTTTCCCTTAGCTTAGGGTTAATCATCTTCCTCTTAGATTTAACAACTCTAATTTTCCTACCACTTTTTTCTCTCACATCACTTTTTACATCCCTCCTCATACCATTAATCATGCATACTTTTTCCTATCACTTTCTCTCACTTAATCACAACCCCTAGTGAATAATAATACACCCCTAAAAAGGGGTGTAAGACTAACATTTTCTTAAATTTAATTGGACACCTAATTTGCCTAATTTGGGCTTAGGATGAAAGAATTATGCCCAAAATATTTTTAATAACTCTCTAGACCCGTCAGTTGATTTCAAAGGATGAAAACACATTAAACGTCATAGTTTTGATAAGTGGTCTTCATAAGAGTTGAAGATCTGTGACTCATCTTTCAAATGCCACCGATTTCAACTCCATATGACTCTTACAGCCCAAATTATGGCTCAATCTTTGCATATCGTCCAAATTCCAGTGACAACATCTCTATTATGACTTGGTGGCCCAATCTGACCCATTAGACATCAAATTCAACCTCCGAGCTTTGCATCAAAGTTGTAGAGCTTTCTCTCATCTTTCCTACAAGGTAAAATTTATAATTTTTAGATGTATAAAATTCAAGTTATGATCAAAATACAGAAACAATGTAAAATTTTTAATAATGCTAAAAAACACAATTAAGTCAAATTTAAACTCACACTTATAGAATGTGATCAAGACTAATTAATTAAGCACATAAGAGGTCTAAAAAACTAAATATAAGAATTAACTAATGTATAAAAATTATATTTATCACTATTCTACATGGTGGTTGTGATAAGCATCACGTATTTATTCTAGATTGTTGAAATGGGGGTGAATGAGTGCATTTAAAATTAAGATGTCGTTAGCTTGAGTGAAGATTTTCTTTTGTGTCGATTGAAAAATGGAGCACGGACTTCTTTTTTCAAGGTACATAATGGAGCAGAGACTTTAGGTCTGATTTATAGTGCCTTTTAATATATACTAAACTAAAAACTTCCTATATTCTTTTAGTACTGAGTAGAAATTATTAGTCGTTTACTAAAAACAAGAGTAAAACTTGGACTAGACACAATTATAAAATACTCACCGTATACAAAAGGAATACTATAAATAACTGAAACGTTATCCTAGATCTTATCTAAATTTTATATATAATATTGGCCTGCATCTAATTCTATCTGATGTGAATATTTCTATATTTTCTAGGAAAATGCTAACAAACGCTCGAACTTTTAGATGCTCAAGATTTATAGCCCTTCAATCAATTCATTTATATTGAGATGTATGTTGTGTTTTGATTAACAAAAATTAAAAAAAAATTAACACAGCCCTTGCTGGAGCGCATATTACAGTAGCACGGCCCTATTTTCTATCTGTTCTATGCGCATGAAAAGGAATAAGCGTGAAGGCGCTTCTACATTGATATAATAGAGCTGTGTCACTGTCATTACTTCGTCTTAAGGAAAGTAAAATAGGAAGCTGACCAATGGTGTTAGTTGATCAGTCCAATTAAATATTAATTATGAAATTATCCACCACGACATTACCCATATAAACCAATTTTATATTAATATCTTATATCTGCCAACTGTGACCAGTGTTCTGTTTTGCTTTGTTTTTCTTCTTTTTCTTAAGTACAGTTATTCTTCTGTTGATTCAGCAGGTATCGTGGTAGTGCAAAATTTCCATGTGAGGCCAACTGAGAAGCAATTATTTAAACAATTCGCCAACAGAATTGGGAAGTTTTTCTGTCGAAGTGTCAAAATGAAAGATGTACACATGGCTAGGTCTGAGGTGGTTAGAGATTCAAAGCTTAGGTTGTTGCTATAATTTGATAGTGTGTCAAGAAAAAGAGACAGAATGATGAGCGAATCATAGTGCTCAGCAGTATTATGATAAATGATACCATGCCTGCCCCTTCCTTTCATTTTTCTTCTATTTCTCCCATTGTTTTCTTTTCTTAATATTCAATTTGGTCCTTTAAAAATTCACATGACATCAATTTAATTTTCTAAAAATTTTAACTTCAATTTAATCTTTAAAAAATTTAAAATGACATTAAAATAATCTTTTTTTCCTGTTACATGAAGCTTAAGCTTGATAGAAGGGTTGTTTTCAACAAATTTGTTGTCAAAATCTTTGAAAAACGAAATTGATATTAAGTGAATCTTTGAAAGATCATACCAAATGAATAGTTTAATCTTATTTTTTTTCTTATCAAATATTTTCTTATTCTTAATTGCTTAAAGGAACTAATATTAAGTGGGTTTCTTTTGCAAGAGATACTTAATCTATTTTGATATAAGCCAAGATCATGGGCAAAGATATAAAGTTCGAAGTGGTCCACTTCATCCCAAGTAATATACTTTGGATTGTAATCATGGCAGCACTTTTCAGATAATTAATATAGTAGGCATAATTTTGTAGAGCCCATCAATCTCTTTTAACAAAAATTATAATGGCACTCATAATAACAATGGCAATACAAAATTTTCAGTCCTTCAGAAATTACATTAAACTAAGCATCATGTATTGGACAACAAGTGAAAAGGAAAATAAAAAAGAAAAATGGTATAAGAATCAACATATCCTCTATAAAATCTACTTCCCTGTTTCTTCCATTAGAAACTTCCAATCAAAACTGTGATTTCTTGTCATTTCCACTATACCACATATGCAAAACCTTATGTGTACAGATATCCTCACATAGACTCTTTCTTGCCCCAGAAAAAGAGAGAGAAGAAGAGAAGGGAACAAGATATTCCTTTCTATATACATATAACAGCAAACAGAAGAGAGACCAAAGAACTAATTTGTGATCAAGAAACTGCAACTGCATCTCTGCTACCGTTCATCAAACAAAACCGACTAGGCTTTGGCTGGAAATTCTTCCTCCTATGAAGATCATGGCTAGAGGGCTTAATAATTTGCAATAAAAATTCCTTCCAAGAATAAGCTCTGGCAGCCACAGATGAGTCCCAATGATGATGAGGGTTGTTGGAGGGGTTCCTAGGCACGGGTCGAGCCACGGCTCGGTGAGGCTTCTTGTGCATGCTGCACCTGAAGGAGCCAGGATGTGTGGTTGGTGAGCACAAGCATGTACGTGATGGTTGATATGGCGGTGGTGGGTTTTTGTGGGAATGGAACTTTGAAATGGAAGGAGTATTTCTTGAGGCCATAGAATAGAATATAGTTCAAACCCCAAAAGGTAATAGAGCTTGAAGAGTATGACTCTTTTTTGAATGATTTGGAGGCAGAACTAATGGAGGTTGTAGTTGAAGCCTTGCAGGTGATTTAATAGAATGGAATTCTGTTATATTTGGTTAAGTACATTGATGACCTTGTGTTTGAGTGGGAATTCCTAGTAAGCTAGCGGGTTGCTTAAGTAATTCAGAGTACGTCGGCCTTGAGTGCATTTACCAATTTGTCCTTGGGGAGAACTACTTTTTAGAAGGGTAAATTAGTATTTATCATATTTATAGTTTTTTTTTTGGATAAGTATCATTGTTATAGATCTTATCTTTACATATCACCAAGACTGTCTTTTTCTTTCAACGAGCAATTCAAGCATCAGATTGAATTAGATAAGGCATGTACTCGATGGTGGATGGTCTAATCATAAAGCAAAGTTAATCTAGTATGTACCCGTGGTCGAGTGAAGAGAGTTGTTTGGTCAAAACCAGTGGATTTCTTGTCTCATTGATTTCTTTCTTTTTTGTGCTAGAAGAGTGGGTCCAATTGATTCACACTGTGCTCAAGGAGTCATCTTGCCCTCCTTTTTATAATTGTTTGGGTAGCTTTCAAAGAATCCCATCATTTTTAAAAAATACTATTATTTACACTATTATTTAATAATTGTGATTAAATAAAAATAAAAATAATAAAATAATACAATCAATAATATATTAATATATATATATATATATATAAAATCATAACTGTTCAAAGAAATATTAGCTCCAACAGCTTTACCGATTGTCAATGCACCCAAAAAGGAAAACAGAAATAAAAAAATTCGAAAGTGCTTCTCTAACATAAATTTAATTAATGTAAGAAAAATTAACGGAAACGACCGCTTATACAAAATTAATGATAAAGAATCAAAATTATTTTTATAACAATAATAACATTTTAAAATAGTTAATTGATAATTAAAAATGATTAATTGATCATTTTAATTAATTTTATATTAAATTAAATTAAAATTAAAATTTTATAATTTATATTCATTTTTAATTTAATCATAATAATTTTTTATTTTAAATTAATTTTCATATTTATAAAAATTTTCAAATAATTTGTCATTAATTTTTATTTTATTATAGTTAATTTAATTTTTATTAAATATTTTATAGAAAAAAGAACATATAAAAAATTATTTATTAGAAAAAGAGTATTTAATAAGAATAAATAAATATTTAATAGAATGAATAAATATCTTATTTAATTTTTTATAATAAAAAAGAAAACATCTAATAAAATTTTTATTAGATAAAGAAATAATTATTTTAATAATTAATTGATAAAATTATAATAGTAGTGTTATAACAGAAATTAATAAAAATAATTAATTTAAAAACTTTTATAAGTATAAAAATTAATTTTAAAAAAATTATAAAAATTAAATTAAAAATAAGTGTAGATTATAGGATGTATGTTCGTATTATCTGTTTTTCATTGATGGATGAATCAAATATCTAATTCACCAACACAGATAACAGACACTTACTCCAAACCACAGCCTGTGTGGCCCTTCGAGTAGGGCAACCACCAGTGTCCGGATTCCATGGACCTCTTGAGTTGAGTTCCATGGATGGACCCGGTATAAAACCTATGATAGAAGGTTTTGGTGTTTCATGAAATTGCCCCAGTGTTGTATTTATGAATGAGTCCTATTTGAATTTATTATTGCAATTTGGTCCTTATTGCCGTACACCCAACCATCACCATTACCACCACCATACATACCCACCACAAACCAGGCTGCTTCCATCGTCATCCTCTGCACACAGAGCCCCAACCACCCTGGCTGCTGCTGGTTCACGACGGATGGAAGCCTGAGTGTGAGATGGGTGCTCCATGGAAGTTGGATTTCTGCTTGTTCGGTTAGGGATTCGGGTGGTTGTGAGCAACGGAGGATGACAACTGGCGACAGGTATCGACGAGGTTCACGACCACTGGGTTGGTGTTTGCGGTGGATGGAGAACAGGGGTTGTGTTTAAGTGGCAAAAATGGTGACAGAATTGCAAAGGTCGCAGTTGCTCCAACGCCGTTGGTGAGGTCGCCGGAGAGGTAAACTAAGACGGCGCCGGAGAGGTGAACTGAATCAGAGCTCTAATGTGCTTAGGGACATATGAGGACCCTCTGACAAATAATTTTGTTTTTGAGGATTAATTTGAAATTTAGAATTTTAATAATTAACCTGCTACTTGATAAGCGGGTGAATCATCCACACCGTCCATTTAATTTTCATACAATCCTATGCAATCCAACAGTTCTGAAGGTCCATGTTAAGCGCTGCCTTCCTTCTAAACTTTGTCCATGTCCCTCGTATTCAAGACTTAAATATGATATTAATGTCGAACATCAATAGTTCTAATCCAACAGTTCTAATTAAGTTTTAAGACTTAAATATGATATTAATGTCGAAAATCAATCCTCAATTAGAACACTTTTTCCCCTTTCCTACCCCATTGCCTGGGCCTCCAATGTAACCCAAAAAGAATAGCACAAGTATCTTTCAATATCATTTTGGAAATTTTGTCATGCATCTCTTACCGAAAGGTAGAAAAAGGAGTGTATTTCCTTGCTTTGGGTCATAGTAGGTGGTGATGTCTCTATTATTATTATTTTTTGGGTCAAAGTAGGTGGTAATGTCTAACGTTCCAATTCAGGTAAAGAGGTTACTAGTTGTTTTATGGTCCGCATCACGTCACACACGAAAGGCCCACCTAAGGATAATTTTTCTGTTTTGAGTCAGACTTGGGCCCATGATTCATCTTCGTTGGAGCCTTGGCATAGGCACTACGTTAAAGTTGCAAAACTGAAAAAAATACAAGCCATATAGAGTAGATAAACAATAATTCAGAGCTCCTTTTAACACCTTGAAGTCAATGTGATTGATAAATCATTAGCCATGGGGATAGAAGGCATCAGTTCCCTGATAGATATGGTATACTCCATAAATAATATTTGATCACAAGAATTGCATATAATAAACATTCCAAATAGGCATCATAAGATTGACAATAGAACAAAACTCATATCAAAACACACCAATAATTTTTTCCATCAGCTAAACTGTTGCTCCTTGAACTTAAATGACTTTCCATACATCTACTCAAGTATATAGGTAATAGGTAATACGTAATTGTAAGATAAATACCTCTACATCACATAGATAAGACTTGGAATACAATCTAACTCAAATGTACATGAGAATCTTATTGTACCGCACTTAAAATGTCCCAACATATTTTTAGCTGGTAATGAATTTAGTGTAAACACGATGCCGCCGCTCTCTCGCATAGATGACCCAAAAGATCAAAGACAGCATTACAGCCGCAGATACGATAACTAATCCAACATAAATCCATTCACTATATCTCTGCAGACCAGGACAATAATCGTGGTTGATGTCTGTGAATGTTTTCCGGACAAAAGTGCAGTCTTCTAAATCAACCAAGAATGGACCATAATGATATAAACCATAGCTAATATTGACTGCAGCTTCCATTTGGCCGTAAATGGTGGGGGTCATCCGACCAGGCGTCTTACAAATGCCCGATGAAGAAACCTCACAAGTATAATTCTTCCACACCTGCTTGAAACAAAAGCTGAATGTTACACACATTTAAAATCATTTTAGGTCAAAAATCACAGTTAAAAAAAGGAATCTAGCAAAGAAAATGTCTGGCTAGGCTTCCCTTTCTTGGAAATAGATTTAACTTTCAAAATCTTAAATAGTCCCTTACCTCTGTAGCATTGTCCAATGAAACTTCCCCAGCTAAACAATGCCGACTTGTGAGGTCAGGGTTAAATGGATTGCAGAGAAAAGGCATGAGGGGACCTGATTGATTGTAATACAAGGGTGCAGCAGAAGGTGGGAAATTTCTATTTGTGACATTGGAAATGGCTTTGTCAACTAAATCAACAAGTTGGTGTGTCACATCCTTGGTTCGTAACAAGGTTTCCTGGGCAGTTGCATTATCCACACATGGAAGAATATCGTCCAAGGCTGTATGTGCCGTAGGGTTCTGAACCCACTCATCCATGGCAACACATGTATCTGCAACAGCACTAGTGCAAATATGCAATAAAGTCTTTTATTATATACATGCAACATAAGTATCTTCATCAACATAAGTGATGATAGCAGCAATGAACTTCATCAAATGATATAGAGGCAGGCAATTAAAATTAGTATCTTCACGAGTATTTCATAAATTAGAAGATCTTCAAAGTACTAAACAAAACTTCCAAAGCATTCAAAAAGTATCTAGTTTTTTCCTGCTCTCAAGTTGGAAGATTTTGTTTTATTTTTATGATTGAGAAAAGCAGCTTGAATTAACAAGACAAGTGTAGCATCATCTACAAAAATCAGCCAATCTCATCATATACAATACAACGGAAAACACCTAACGATTTAAAAATTAAATAAATTATTTGCTTTCCATTTTCGTTCATTGCTGCTCGCCAATAATTTTAATGGGGCCAAAGCACCTATCATAAACCCAGATGGTGTTCCATTTTCCTTTCCTTGTGTCAGCTTCAGAATAAGTTTCTTTGTCATATTATTTTACCAAATAAGCACAGAGAAAATAACTTCTACAGAACAAATGAAGCTATAAGCTAGTGATTTCATTAGTAATAAAAGGCTAACCCCCAAATTCTAACTATTCACTCTCAATAAGTAAAAGGAGTAGGTCTAGAATATAATAATGATTAAAAAGCCAAATGACAGTTCAAATAACATATCTAACAATATACTCCTTAATTTCCCACTTTTGATCTCAGACATTTCAAAAATTTTAATAAGATCCTTTCCACCCAAATTTAAGCTATCACAACTGAAGCATGCAGTCTTCATAAATGATTAATTTTATTCCATAATATCATCTACCATTAAGCTATATATTGATTTCATATACATGAATAATTGACTTCAAGATATAGAGTTTCAATTAATTCTTTCTTAAAGCTTCAAACTTCCTGTTTCCTTCAAGAATAGAATCTGTTCTTCAAAAAACATAAATTAATCCAGTCTAAATAATCTGTTGGAGCATAAATTAGTTCAGAAGACACAAATAATCTAAACCAAAAGTTCATATTAACACCAATAGAGTTTACTGACGGTGTTTTTTTTTTTTGGGGGGGGGGGGGGGGGGGATGTTTACAGATGATTTAGTATGGCAAAGCTGTTCATATATCTCGCAATTAAGTCCATTTCCTACTTGACAGACAAAACAAAGTAAAAATGAAAGGCCAGTGATAATTTCGTATTTACAAAAGGCTGAAAAGTAAGCTACACCTCATGGTTACACATTTTGTTTAATCAAGACAAAGGTACCATCAAGGCTCCCTATCAGCACCAAATCCTCAGACTGCTAAACATTGAATTTAGTAACTCATAATAGACTAGACAAGTATACATCCATGATGGCATTAAGGTGAAAACTAAAATAAATTCAATTCAATATAAATTGTGCAAGAAATCAGGAACTTACTTGTGAAGAAAAAGAAATACACCACAAAGTATAAACGTGCAGGCAACAAGAATCCATCCGACAACTACCAAGCTGCAGCCATGGAAATGCATCATTTACTGACTGAAAACTTTCATGGCACAAACCCATCAAGAATTTAAAAACCCAGAAGGAATAAAGAAATAGGAAATGGCTCAAAGAATTTAACTAACAAGTACACAAGACACTGCAGCCCAAATATCGAACAAACTGCAAAAAGTTTTCACCACAAAACACAAGCACATGAGATAATATTATGGTAATACTGTAGCATGAAGCAAGAAAACCAACAAAAGTGAAAAAGAAGAAAAAAAATACCAAATCCAATAAATGCAAGAAAGAGCATAACAGCAGCAAGAATAACAAGAGCCAATCTCCTACATAGAACAACAGATGATTGTTAACAAAAAGATATTTCGAAAGTCAAATTAAGATTTCAAACTTTTACTTACATTCCATCTATGCCTTCTTTTATTTTCTTTGAATTATCTGTAGTCTTAGTGGAAAGAGTGGCAGCAGAAGAGTTGATTTTCGTTATAACATCATCGATGTTCTTCTGAACATCGGATGGCAAAAAAACTGCTTCAACTCCAATCTTCTTAGCTGCATCAAGATAATCTGACACGTTCCTGAGGTTTTCAGCAGTGAAGTCAGCCTGACTCACAACGTATTCCAATGTGTTTGAGGTGCTTGCATGAAACTTCCCTTGACCGGTGTAAAGCACAACGCATCCACCACTAACATAATCAAACATATACATGCTTAGGGAGTCTAAAAATGCCAAATTAAACAAGCATAGCACAATAGATGATTTTTTTTTGAAGATGAAGAAGAGAGAAAGAAGGATACATTGCTGCAATGGTGAAGAGAATGAGGAAGATCAAGGACAAAGCATAGGCCAAACGAGAATAGCCATAAGGCTCTCTTGGACAACAGCAGTAACAAAGACAGATGAGGGATAAACAAAGCCCAAAAAACACGAACCAGACTGCAGCAACGACAAAGAAGGGAACTGCAGTAAAAACAACTGACTGCACCAAAAGCCAACAAACAACAATTTTAAGTTAGCCAAAACATTAATATTTCCAAAGAATCTAGACAACATTACAACAACCTAGAAATTCTGAGTTCAAACCAAGGATCAAAAAAAGACATTAAACGTGAAAGATAAGCAAATCCAATAATAAAATTAGAACAAAAAATGATTAAGAGATGGTCTAAAATTCTATGGCTTCAAGTTCCATACCAGAAAAAAAAAATTTAAAAGAAGGCACAAACTTTTTAAGGTTACAAGTTATCAGTGAGTTAGATGGAAACTTAACGGCAATGTAATGATGATTGGTGATGTTCCAACCACCGGTGTAACGCTTAAAATTGTCAAGAGGGTCCTTCCTGTTGGTCCTTTCCTTAGCCAATATCAGAGACGTGTTGGAATTGGCGTTTCCTTCAGCCATGGATCTCCTTGTCTTCCATGGCAGCACCTCGTTAAACACTCCCTCACCAAAAACTTCAACACCATCTAAAAAAAGAAACACAAAAACGAAAAAATGAAAAGAAAAAAAAAACACATACCCATTTCGTAAAAATCAAAACTTTGATAATGAGACAAGGAAAATAGACGAAATAAAAATAAGGGTTAAAAAAAAAAAGGAACCTGGAATACGAAAGGAGGGGAAAGGAGAGGTTTTTGCAGGGGTGGAGAGAAAGAAAAGGGAGAGAGAGAAGAGGAGAAAGAGGAGAGAAGGGTGTAATGTGAAGTATCTCATAATGGGGGTTTAGTTGGTTGGTTAAGAATGGTTTAAGGTTTTGGGTTTGTGTTTTTTCTTGCGGTTTCCCCAGAGCCTCTGGTTTTGCAGAGAGAGGCAAAGGAAGAGAGTGGTGGGTGGTGGGAGGGTAAGAGAGAGAGGGAAGAAGAGTGAGGAGAAGAAAAATGATGGTTTATTTTGGGGTGAGATCTTCGGCATTCCACATCAGAAAGAGACACTTCATATTCGCTGGCCTTTATAACCGTCTCTGTATTTTTTTATTTTTATTTTTTTTGGTAAATATCTTGTTTAATTTCTATTCATGTGACCAAAATGCCCTTGCATTTCTTCTTAGTCACTCCTGACGTAATGACGATTTTTTCGTCCTTTAATTATTCAAAGGAATATTATTTCCTTTTTGTCGTGTTCTCAACTTTAAAAAACAATAATTATTCTCTCATGTTTGTTTATTGTTATATTTTAAAATTTAGTGGAGAGAGCTATCGATATGTCTTTGATTCTTTTCAGCTATAGTATTAAGTTTTGAAAAAAAATAATATAGAAATTCTTTTAATTTTAATTTTTTATAAATTATTTTTTACGAATTTTAAATTTTTTAATTATTTTTTGAATTTTAATTAATATTTTAATATAGTTTTATGTTTAATTTAGATTTATTAATTTATTATTAATAATATCGTATGATATTATTTTTTGTATTAATATTAATTAAAAATTATTTAATAATTTATTTATTAAAATTTAATTTTATATTTTTTTATAAATGTATATAAATAATAAAATATTATTATATAATATTATCGTTAATGAATTAATAAATTAAATTAAATAAAAAATTTATTAAGATATTAATTAAAATTAAGAGATTAATTAAAAAAATTAAAAATTTGTGGTGTCAATTTACAAAAAGATTAAAGTTCAAGAGAATTCCATGCTATTTTCCTTAAGTTTTTTAAGAAATTACTCTTTTTGTGAATTTTTTTAAAAATTACTTTATTTTGAAATCTAATATCAATAAAAACGCTTTGTTGTTAGTCTCTTTCTCACTCCATACGTTAAGCTTTATATTTCCTTTGTAACTGAAAAAAAAAATTGTACAGTGAGGAAAATGATGGTAAAAAAAGTAGTAACAAAGTGGTATTGAGAATTCAATTTTGGAATTAAATAGTCCAAGAAAATGTTAGTGCCACTTGAATTAGAATTCTTAGATTATAGTAGCATGTCCTTAAATAAGGAAAAAAATTCAAAAAAGAAATAATAGTTTGTAAATTTTTTTTAAAAGTAATAAAAATTGATGACTTACTGCCACACAGCGATTACTCACATTCTTGATAGGTGTTTGGCCTAATAACCAGCGTTACACGTTAGAATGTATCCTAGATTATTAAGATTAAGATGAGTATTCTAACTCTCAAAATTAGTTGAGACTAAATTGATTCGATAAATTTTTTAAAATTTTAATCAAGAGTAACACAAGTCCAAATAGTATCGCGAGAATGACAAACAGTATATACCTACAAAATTATGATTCCTCCTCTTATATTCAAGAATTCAAAGAGTTTAATGTTAAACAAAAATTGCATTAAATTCATAGTAAAGTGACACCCAATTAGATAGGAAAATATTATTAACTAGAGTTTTATTATCAAAATTTTAATTGGAGTTGACGTTGTTATTTACTGTTAAATAGATGAGTAATTTTTATCACTTTAATTTATTCAATAACTAATATTAAATCTTCATAAATTATGATTAAGTTCTATCAATTTTTTTAACTATATAGCATTACCCTATTAGATTAGATATGCCGATGGATAAAAGCTGAGTATGTAGGCTTTCCAACCGAACAAATTGGCTTCCCATCAAACTAGTTCAACCTCCATTATTTAATCCCCAACAAATTTAATTGGTGACAGCCTTTTTCACCGAAACAAACTTTACACCTCCCTATCTCTCTATACAACACGTATTAGTTGGTAAAGTCACCTATTAGTTTGTTTGCCTTTCCCTTGATCCAAGAGTGTATTACAAATTTTGCAAGGCTTTTTTCTCCTAGCCTTTTCTTATTGTTAGAGCCAGGTAAACAAGATGCAGTATGCGAGACAGTCCGTTTAATCCGCAGTGTTTATGTTTAAGAATAGACACTTTACAGGTCTATTTAAATGAGTCTACAGACTTAATTCATGTTAAGATTACATATTTTACAAGTCAATTTAAAAGAAAAAAATATTATCATACATTTTTTTAGGGATATATATTTTATTAATATTTTTTAAAGATGTTAAATTTAATGAAAAAAATATTAAAAAAATAAATATAATAAATGATATTAAAAAATATAAAAAATATATATATACTATTAATAATAAAAATATCAAAACTAATTTAAATTAGTCTACAGACTTAGTTCATTTAACTTACAAGTTAAACGAGTTATGATTCGCAGGTTAATGTGCTAGCCTTTCTTTTTCTAAAATTTGTTAGACTCATTTAGCAATGTGACCCAGGTAATAATAGGCCCAAATGTTAACTGTGGCTGAAAAAAAAAAATTGCTAATGATTTTAAAAAAAATAACTCTAAAAACCTTAAGGGGAGAATTCAATTGACATTTGTGTAAGACTTGATATACTTATATTATTTAATAACATTTTATACAATGTAAAGTTTATTAATTCAATAATTGAATTATAACTATTTATTATTTAGGTTATTTGTGTCAAATTTCATAAAAATTTCAGATCAATAAGACTGTAATCAAATAGTTCTTATTTTAATATATTTTAAAAGTATATATTTCATTCATTTTGATGTGATTAATAAAGTGTTGAACAATTTCAGATTAACGTGAAATTTTATAGATATGATATAGATATTAAAAACTTTTAATCCTACGGTGTGTTTTGTAAGAAAATTATCCAATAAAAAATTATTCAATTGTGTAAGAGTTATTTTTTACTTACACTAGTGTTAATTGACTCTTACCCAAACCCTGAATATCACACAAATACACAATCGACCCTCACTCCCTACCAGTTTCTTTTCTAATCTTCCTCACTTCACAATGCCTCAGACTCACACACACCCAATTGGCTAACCTTCTGATATCGTCGCCCGCCATTTGCTCTAGCTACCATTCACTTAGGTCGTGTTCATCTTGTCTAGTCTTCTTCCATCTCGTCAACTACCTTTCACTCATGGGCTCATCGTTCCACTACAAAAAATGCAATATTTTGCTGCGGTTTTTTTTTCAATTTGCGGTAGTTTTTAACCCTCACTAAATTGTGGCGGTTTTAAAAAACGTTGCATTTATGTTCACCGCAATATATTGCGATCATTTTTCAATGACCCCCACAACAATGATTAATTTATGGCTGTGTTAAACCCCTATAATTTGCAGCAATTATTTTTTTCAATTTGTAGCAGTTTTTAACCTCCACTATCTAGTTGTCTGATTCTATTTATCAAAAAATTGCAGAGGTTTAAAACTGCCACTATTTGACATTTTTTACTTTCTTGGAATTTAAAATTGTTGCAATTCATCTGATGATTTTTTTTTAAAAAGATTTACTGCATATTTAATTTTTAATTCTAATAACATTTAAGATGTATAATCAAAACAATTAATTTTATAAAACTGCTGATATAAATGTGAATCAAATTGCATTAAAAATATTCATAGTAACATAAACATCATAAGTTCGAATCCATAATATGCTAAATAAATTTATCCCTTATAACCTAAACTTACAACTTAAAATCCTTAATAACCTAAAGTAGTGCCACAATAAATGAACATAAAAAATCAATACTAAATATACTCTTGGTGATTTGTGTTGCTACCACCAGATGATCTTACATCCAATGGCATAGTAGGTTCACTTGAAACATCACCTAACTGAAATAGTAAAAGATATTTGGTAAGAAACTATGAAGATATTTAAAAAAAAAAGTGTAGCAAGTTACCCAGAAAGCTAAATATATGTGTGTTCTAGCCAGATAGGATACCTAGCCCAAGAAAGTCACTAATTGTCCACATAAGAACTTCACGCATTTGAAATGTTTCATTTGATGTCGAATCAAAGGTTTCCACACCATCAATCCATAGATCACATAACTCCTTCACAAGGGGTTATAAGTACACATCTATATTATTTCCAGGCATTTGCTTGCCTGGAATGATCATTGATAGGATGAAGGAAGTGTGCTTCATACACATCCAAGGAGGAAGATTATATGGAATCAAGAACACTGGCCAAATGCTATAGGCAGAACTCATGGTTCCAAAAGGATTGAAACCATCACTAGCAAGGCCCAAGCAAACATTTCGAGGATCTAAAGCAAATTCAGAGTGTGTTAGATCAAATGTCTTCCATGCCTCACCATCCCTTGGATCCTTATCAACCAATCTTTGTTACTCTGATCCAAAACATGCCATTTCGTATGCTCAACAGTCTTACAACACATAAACAATCTTTGCAACCTTGATTTCAATGGAAAGTAACGCAAAACCTTTGTAACTTGCTTCTTCTTCTTTTTAGGGTTCCATCTAGATGTACCACAATGCATGGATGTTTGTTGCTTGTTTTTTGGATCATCATCCAAGTATAACATACAATCATTTGGACATGCATCTATCTTGATGTAGTCAAGACCAAGTTTGCTAATGGTTTTCTGGCCTCATAAAAAGAAGGAGGCAACTTTGCTACTTCAAATGCGTCTCTCAACAAATCTCGTATCATAGTCATTGCCTTGCCACTTAATCCACATAAGACCTTTATATGATACAATTTTATTACAAATTCTAGTTTTGTGTACTTGCTCCCTTCATACAATGTTTGATTTTTATCTTTGAGAAATTCATAAAAATCACTATTCTCCCTAGGCTCCTCATTTAATTTTTCATCTACATCCAGTGGTTGTGACATGCCTGCATCTGTGGCTTGGTGCCTATAATGCCCAAATGCATCATTAGTTATCGTCTCTATTGGATTTCCAGAGTGCAATGTCTCTTGCATAACATCTACATTTCTAGAAGACTCTAATACTTGTTTCTCACCATGAAGATTCCATATAACACAATTTTTGGGGAATAGTTTCCAAAGCAAGTGATCTTGGACTATATCTCTAGTTTTCTATTTCCCAAACCTACACTTTGGACACGAATATTGCATTGTATCCCTAACAGCCCCATTCTCAAATGCAAAATTAAGGAAGTTACTTAAACTAATTGAGTATTCAATTGTATTCTTTGGCTTTGCAATCCAATATTTATTTATTGTCAAGTATTAACTTTACAAACAACTTTAGAAAATCACAAAAACGATGGCTGAACAAGATAAATCTCAACAAAAATATGCTGCCAAAAACAAAGAAGTTCAAATATAGGGAAATTTTTTAAAAAATAATTATAGACAAAATAAACTCAAGGGGTAATCATTTCAATGCCATAACATTGCATTCACAAAGTATATTCCTAACTTTATCTAAAATTACATTCACAAAGCAAACAAGTATAGAGAGAACTTAAAAGTGAAAATTGTAATTAACTTGAAAAAAAAATTAGAGTAAAGGAGTGATGAAAGATAACTCACTTTACAGCAAGCAAGGGAAGATAGATCAACTTATTGATATTGCACCTCCACTTGTGAATCTGAAACAACTAACCAAAAGAAAGGAAGATAGAATTACCCAATCAAAATACAAACCAAAATATCTTCCTGTTGACAATATTGATACAAACTGACTTATAATAGCACTATTAGGATTTTCAAGACACCAACTTTATTTACAGGACACTTAACCATAACACACACCATACTTCATCTACTTAGCTTTGAGTAAATTCAGTAATTCCAGTTAACAAACAGAAAGCAAACTAAAAATTAAATTAAGCATGCATTTCAATAGCAGTAATTAAGATCACTTAAACATATGGAGTAACCAGAATCATCATTGAAAATAGTCAAATTACATACATATGCAGGTTTGAGCAAGCAAGACATAATAGTGCAACTCTACTCACTTGTACTCTTTTCTAAAGTTACTATACTTGCCTACTTTCCTACAGCAGACTCAGGCATATAAAACATTCCAAGTTGCTAGAAACTCATATTTGTGTGCAGGTGGTGCAAGATTCTTAAAGCAAAAATCACCTGGTCATATATGTTCAGAGTAGGGGGCAGAATAAAGGTCATTTTTTATTGGTAAAGCAATTAACCTAAAATAATAATGTCTGCTTTGTTAAACAGCTTTGATTACTGAAACAACTATGGCCACAATAAAGGGTAAAAACTGTCTTATTTCTTCCCCCAATCGATTTGAGCAATAAACTTAAAAAGAATTGCATGCAAAAAATATAGTTTTATATTAAACTAACAAAAAATCTGTTTAGAGAACATGATCAAAACATTAACTTCATTAAAAACAAAATCCAAATCAAAACTAGTAACATTTTTCAAGCTAAGAAAGACCATCCTTCAAGCCTCTGCCTCACTTTTCAGATGAGTTTGGTCCCCTCTTCTTACCAAATCCCACCACTAAAATTACACAAAGCAAAACCCCACATTAGATACCTCAAATTTACATGTTCTACTTACATTGCTAATGCAAAAATAAAATAAAATAAAATAAAAAATCGTGAATCTAAAAAAGGGAAACGAAGCTGGAGGTGCAATTAGGAATCTGAAAAAGCAAGTAAATGTCTGAACAACAAAAAAGGGGGATTAGGGTTTTGAGGAATACCGACAGTGACGAATCGGCAATTGTACTGAATGCGCTTATGGGCACGACCATACGGCTTTGGGTCATGATTGTGTGTGGTGCATCGCAGATCTGGACCTGCCACAGCAAGAACAGAGAGGGAGGGTGAGAGCGAGAGTGAGAGGCAAAAAAAAGAGGTGAAGCAGATTCAAATGTGGGTTTCAAATGGTGGAGTGGTTTCACGACAACGGTGCTGCTGTGGCGAGAGGGAGAGGGAGAGAGTGAGAGGGAGAGCACGCGCGCGCGCGAGAGAGAGACGTGAGAGAGTGAGAGGCAAAAAATAGAGGGACTATAAAAATTAACTTTTTTAATTTGCAGGGGATTAATAACCTCCACTAAAAGACAAAAAAACTCTCGCAATTTGTGTTAATTTATGGCATTTGATAACCCATACAAAAAAAAACCCCATAAATTGGTGCTTTTTTGTAGTGTTTCCTCACTCTCTCAACCACGCCATCTCACTGTTCTCTCCCTCTCTCAGCCACGTCAATCGCCATTATGCTCTCACCCAACACCAGCAAGTCCATCACATGATTGAATCAGCCACCCCCCAAGTCTTAAAACTAATAGGTCCAATGAGATCTCATTTTTGAAATTTCATCTCTCACCTCTGAAGTTTAATCTCTCATCTCTCATATTTGTGAAGTATTTGTAATTTTTTAATTTTAAGATTAAATTTTAAAAAATAGGGTATTTATGCAATTTGAAAGACAAAAAAAGCAAAAAAGAAAAAAGGAAAAAGTTATAGGTTAGGGTTAGCCGGGAACCTGCGGACTTAAGTAATATGGACGCTGGTCACTCATTTGCTGGCCATTTAAAATGCAAATTGGATCGGTACAAACTAGGTTGGCCTATGACCCAGCTCTATTTATCATCTCTTGTGCCATAAATCCAATTTCTTTATTTCTTAAATATGTAGCAAGTTTATTAAAATCACAATGAAGTGTAAATTAAATGATTAATAGCCTGTTGAATTGAATTAGTATTTTTTTTTCAAAAGCCATCTCATATATTTGGATGAATTATTATGATTTAATGTGATTTTATATTTTTGTGAAGGTTGCACTACTCTTGACAAAACTTATTTATATGAAAGTTAAAAATATGAAGAGTTTAAACAATATATGGATACAAAGTTATAGTGAATTTTACTTAAAATTTTCACATATGAAAGTTATAGTGTGAAAGAGTTTTTTTTCCCTTTTTTATCAAATGCCATCTCATAAATTTGGATGAGTTATTGTGATTTTATATTTTTGTGAACGTTGCACTACTCTTGACAAAACTTATTTATATGAAAGTTAAAAAAAATGAAGATTTTACTCATGCTCCCACTCACCTTTGGAAGATTTTTATTACCAACTATAGTCATTTGTTATTCTTATCCCCTTCATATTTTTAACTTTATCATCATATGATGTATAAATAAGTAAATTTCATATTTACTATTGTTCAAAACTTATATTGATTTTATAGTGTGAAGATTTTATATTTATATGAAAGTTGTAGAAGAGATGAGACACATGCTCTCACTCACTTTTGAAAGTCTTTTATTACCAACTATAGTCAATTGTCATTCCTACACCTTTCATATTTTTAACTTTGTCCCCATATAATGCGTAAATAAGTAAATTTGTAATAAGAAAAGTTAAAATCCATAAATATTTTTTTCTAAGCTTCGTTTCATGTGATTAGATGTTAAGATCATTCATACATACATATATAGAGAAAGGGGAAGAATCATGTTACACTAGTATAAGACTTGACATACTTACAACACTTAACAACTTTTTATAGAATGTGTTTTTTATTGACTCATTCATTAAATTATAATTATCCAACACCTTGTTCATTTGTGTCAAATATTGAAAAAAATAAACATTAACAAGAATGTAATCAAGGTGATTCTTATTTTTATATATTTCAAAAGTATATATTACGTTAATCTTGAAATATATCAATGAAGTATTAATGTAAAATTTCATAGATATGATCAATTTTATAAGAACTTTCAATCCAACTATAGATTTAATGAGAAAATTATTCAATAAAAAGTTATTTAATAGTGTAAAAGTGACTTTGACTTACACCGGTGTAACTTGATTCCTCCCCATAAAGGATTGTAATCCCTTCCCAATTGATAATATTGATTAGGGGTACAAATTGGTTCGGATAATTGACTAACCCGATTAATCCAAATCGAACCAATTAAATTGGTTCGGTTTGGTTTGGATATATTGATTGGTTCGGGTAAAATCCAAACCAATTAAAGTTTAATTGGTTCGGTTCTCGGATTTGAAATTTCAAAACCGAACCAACCCGAACCAAACCAAACCATATATTTATATATTTTATTTTTAAAAAAAATTATGTTACAATATTTTTTGGCTACTACTTGTTTTTCTTTATTTTTTGTAATACTTTCTCAGCTTTCAACTCCTAAAACGTGGTTTTCGTTCAACATAGAAGGCTAGAAAACTCCTTTGCCAAAATGTTCGGTTCTACTCACCCGCACTGTAGTTCTGGCCAGGCATATGCTATCAGGTGCTATTCTAAAAACTCTTAGAGAGGTGAGAGACTTGAAAACTTTGGATCTTTCCTTCAACCAACTCTCTGGATCCATTCCTATTGAACTTCAAAATTTACATGTCATTCAACTTTTGAATCTCTCTTATAATGATTTAGAAGGAACCATTCCTAATAGTGGAGTTTTCCAAAAGCTTTCTGCCTTCCATTTAGAAGGTAATAAAAAATTTTGCTTGTATTTTGCATGTGAGCCTCATGGTCATGTTAGAAGGCATGTCAAACATTACATCATTAGAGCCACAATGGTAACACTGATATTATGTCTAATAATTTGCTTGTTACTATACATAAAGAACAGAAAAGTGAAAGTAACAGCAATAACATCATCTAAACTTGAAAGCTTGGAAACGATGAATTGACTTTAAATGTTCTAGTATTGACTTTAAAAAAAATGAATTTCTGACTCTAGTTTATGAGTACTTAAGTAATGGGAGCTTGGAAGATTGGATTAAGGGGAAGAGAAAGCATACAAATGAAAATGAGTTGAACCTTATGGAGAGACTGAATATAGATATTGATGCTGCTTGTGCATTGGATTACCTGCACAATGATAGTAAAGTTCCTATTGTGCATTGTGATTTGAAGCCTAACAACATTCTCTTGGATGAAAATATGGCTGCAAAGGTTGGAGACTTTGGATTCGCTAGGTTGCTGATTCAAGGTTTAACTAATCAAGTCTTCATTAACTTCACTCGTGTCATTAGGGGTTTAATTGGTTACATATATACCTCCAGGTTAGTAGTCTCACAACTTTCTCTTAATTAAATAGTAGTAGTATACAACTTGTCCAGTTAAATCTCTCTTGAACATTTTTTTAACTTATTCAAATATAATTTCTTAATACAAATATCAATATGTTTTTTTGTTTCCTCTTTATAAACCTTTTAATACACATTCTAAAATATGAAATAATTATTAGTGTTCAAATTAATAAGATTGATTCTATTTCTAGAAAATTTTTCATTAGTTTATTTTGTATTTTTTTTATGAAAAATTAATTATTTAGTTAATTTTTGTATTAAAAAAGTGACCAACCCGATCACCCGAACCAAACCAATCCATAGATGTTCGGTTCGGTTTGGTTCGAATTTGGCTATTAAAAAATATGAAAACCGAACCAAACCAAACCAATTGATTTTGATTGGTTCGGATTTATTTTCCCTCAAAAATCAAATCAAACCACCCACTTACACCCCTAATATTGATAGTAAAAAGATTATTCACAGTATAAAAAACAATTGTAAATCAATCCTTTTATTAACATAATTTTTTCATTTGAATTTTTTTTATGCTTTTGCCCTAATTATCTAAAATTTAGAAGTCTGTCACTGTATGATGATAAGGTTTATCACCATAAAACTTTATATATATATAAAACTAATAGGAAGATTTATAGCAAAATCATCTAGAATAAGGTGTCTGAAAATAACAAAAGAAAAGAAAAGATTTCATTCACTTTATTAAGTATTAAGAAAGTTATTAAAAGAATATTTTACAAGTATATAGCATTACTCTTGACTTTATACTTAACTATACTCTTTTCTAATGAAGTTTAATAGCTAGTTAAGCAGTAAGATTACCCTCTTTTTTTTTTTTTTGAGAAAACAAAAGGAACTACTACACACAAAAAAAAAAAAGCAAATGCATAATTAACTTTTGAAAAATGTTTTACTTATAACTTTTATATGTATACTATATTTATACTATATGTTAATATGAAAGAGATGTCAAATTAGTCTATATATAACTGTAACATTTTCGTAGAATACAGAATAAATTTGTGAATAAGTTAAAAAAAATCAAACATATAAAAGTTAGACGAATAACAAGACTGTGAAATTTTAGTAGTTGAAATCCATGAAAAGATGGTGTACCCCTGGTATCCAACACAAGTTGTGATTTTTTGTTTTGTCCAAAATTTAATTTCTTTGAACAATAGTTTGCAACTTTTTATATTGCCGAATATTAGCTAATCTTCTTTTATCAGTAAAATCCAAAAACTATTTTATTTTGTAACAACACACCTTACAAATTAATTAAGTCAATCAGATAAAAAATAATAACTAAGTCAATACTAAAGAGAAAATTGTTACTTATGCAGTTGTTAGACCAATTAAAATGAGTTAAGGAATGCCGATCAATTCGCTTAACTCATCTAAAATAATAGAGTTGGATTAGTATGTACCAAAAACAAGTTGGATTAGTATATTTTTAATTTATTAATTTGGGGATCGAATCTTCAATAAAAAAAATAATATGGGAGTCATTATGTTTGACATATATCCAAATGGCAAATTTATGTTTATCTGCATATGAGTCTAGGAATGTAGAACAACAATCTGCTTAATTCATATACTCATTAATAAGTCCATGGTGAGGCAAAGGCGTGCCAACCTACTATTTCAATAGTTTAAAAAATAGTTTAAAAAAAAAAAAAAAAATATATATATATAGGGGATTGATGTGAGTTATGACAAGCTCGAATGTGTGTTAAATCACCTAAACTGCCACCTGGGGGAAGAGGGAGGGTTGAGATGAGAATATGATTGATCATTGGGGTCAAGTTGATCAGCAACCGGTTCCTCCCAACTCGGCTCAATAGTCAATACAGTAAGTATGAGTTAGCTTGGGCCTTGGGTCACCTTGATTTAAATGGAAATTTTTTTTAAAAGTAAGTTTATCTTTAAAATAAATAAATAAAAATATATTTATTTTTAAATTATTTAGTGAATTGAGATTGTTATATATTTTATCAAATTAAAGATAATTATAATATTACTTGTTTATTTAAAAATAAATTCATTTTAAAAAATCTTATCTTGAATTCAAATCTTCCAACTCATCTTATCATTTTAGGTAATTTATTATAAATTTTCAATCCAATTAAAAGATTAACCCGATTTAATTAGAGTGATATTATTTACACCACAAAAATTTTATATCAACTTTATATCATACTTGGTTAGGAAAATAAAGGTGGAGATAATGTGTGTGGAAATGTTTATGTTTCATGTTTTATTATTTAAAATAGAAATGATGTAAAAATGAAATAGAAATTTTAATATGTAAATATTATTATTCATTTAATTACACTTTTTTTTAATTGAAATGGCGTTGTTTCCTAGGTTTTAATAAAACCTATGATCCTCTTCATCTAGAGCAGCTTGCAAGTGCTTTTTGTTATTTCCTCTTCCTCTTCCTCTCGGCTCTTAGCCTCTTACCCTCTCGCAGTACCCAGACATTCACCCTTGGCCACTTCTCCCTTCGCTTAGTTGCCCAACCCCTGCACCCCTCGCTTGTGTTGTCCATTCATCCCCTTCTAGGTATTGACCTTCATTGCTTGCTTCGTCATCTCTTTCGTTACTCAAGTGCTCAATTCATTCCCTTTGATCATATGCTCAATTGAAATGGAAGAAAGAAACAAAAAGGGAGGAATTCGAATTGCAGATATTGTTCTCTTTATTTTATTGAGATTTGTCAATATACAAATTACAAAACTATATTTAAAACTTAAATTCATTTCTCTATTTATTGTCTCTTGTTTATTTTTCTTTGAAGTATAATTGTTTGAGAAAAGTAAAACCAAGTAATCCAACCTGACTATAGATAGTTTGGTTGGTAGAATTTGATTAACAAAACTGGTATGACCACGGCGGGTTTGGTTTATGAACCCATTTAAAACCAATCCGTTAATTCTTAACACTTGTAATTGAAAATTTTTTGACCCACCAATTTGATGGGTTAGTGGTACATAAAGCTGGGTAAACAAATCACGATCTAGGAGACTGTTCATTTAACCTGCAATCCATGCGGGTTAGAACCACTCATATTGTAAGTCTATTTAAATGCGAGTCTACAAATTTGGTTCATTTTACTTGTGGGTTAAACTAATTTGACTCTACTAATTGGTGGATTAGGTACAACCTAATGTGGCTTACTTTAAAAAATAAAAATCTCCCAACACTTCAAGCCTAATTTTTCCAAATAAGCAGTGCTGTCTAAACAAAAATTCAGGCCTAACAACACCTAACCAAACTGCCCAAGCAATATATAGTATATCGATTCGATAAAAAAACAAAAGATAGGTTCCCATTACTTGACAACAAAAACACCCTAAGCCAGCCCTTTAGTCTCGAGTCTTCCCTTCTTCTGTGGCAGGTGAACAATGAAATGAGCCACTGGTAAATAGTTTTTAAGTAATAAAATTATTTTTTACTTACAAGTACATAAATTTTATGTAATATCTAATAAATATAAGGGTGTCATATCTACAAAGTGAATAATATGATTAATTAAAATATAATATCTACTTAAATTAATTTAAAGAAAAAGAAAATAAATTTTTACTTTATTTAATTCATATAAAAATTAAATTACGTGTTAAACTAAAATTAAAATTAAACAATAAATCTAAATGAAATGACTCAAATTAAAGTATAAGAACAATTACAAGACCTCGAATCAACTACTAACTATGCCAAGATGAATTTAATTTGAATAATAATTAATCTTGTTCTATAAAGTGTCTATGACTATAAACTTTGATAACTACTAAACATTATTGAAATCTAATTAATAATATAATTCATCTAAAATAACATGACATATTCAAATTATAACATAAATCATTTTTACATGAACTATTCAATCATTAGATATCAAAAGCAATTAATACGATTGCACAACTCACACTTAAGACTACAAGAATTAAACATGTGATTAAATATATTAATTTAAATTTATTATTTGACTACAAGACAATTAATAAAAATTAAATTAAATAGTAATTAAATATCAATAATCATCAATATTGTGCATTTATAGAACAGAGAAAAATATCTCAAACAAAGTTAAATTATCTAAAACAAAGATTAGAGTTTCATCTTAATCCTAAAAAATAAAATTAGTTACTCGTTACAAGAGTATCAAATACAAACTAAGAGAGAGAAAAAATTCATAAAATCTATTCTGTGCTGCACTGTGTTGTGCATTCTCCTTTTTCTCTTCTGTACTGTGCGTTTTCTTGTTTTTATCCTTGCGTCTCGTGCCGCTTCCAATCTATGCTTTTCTTTTTTATCTCCCCCCTACTGTGTTGCTAATCTTTTCAATTGATATATTTTCTTCCTTTCTTTTCCACTGCCTCAGCCTTATATATATATTGCTGCTTCCTCAATTAGGTTAGGTCCATTCCTTTCTCTATTTTTTAATTAAAATCACATCATTAATTAGTACACTTCTTTCACAATAATGGACTTATATATTGTAGACCATAAGCTAGCTTTTGGGCTTTTAGATGTCATGGCTCCAATTGCAGCATGATTCTTCCACATTATTAAAAGTTATCACTTTCTTTAAATTCTGCAATTATAACGATAATTAAATAAAATTAGTTTCTCTCAATAATTAAATAATAATATAAAAAATATTAAAATTAATTATATTGAGTTATAATAATGCCTACTTTTTATAGGAAAAATATGCAAAATTAGGCTATTATTAGCCACCACCACCATTATAAGACATTTGCGTATTACTGTCAGCATTTTCTGACAAAATCATATCCGCCAGTAAATAATTACTTTCCAGCGAATGTGTGTTTGCCGAAAAACAAAAGAAATATTTCAAAATATATATAAAAAGTGAAACAAATTTCCGATAGATAAATTCCACAAGAAAATTAGCGAGAATCAGTTTGCGGTAGATAGAGCTGCTAGAAAAGGAATGGAAATGTTTTTCAAATTTTCTAGTGGATAAATTCCACTAGATAATCTGCTGGAAACAGTTTGCGGTAGATTGAGCTGCCAAAAAAGGAATGAAAATCAATGTGGGAGTTTCTCAAATTTTTCGACAAATAAATTCCATCAGTAACAATTTGCAATAGATTGAGTTGCGGGAAAATCGGTTGGAAAAGGAACTAAAATTGATGCAGTAGTTTTTCAAATTTTTTGGTGGATAAATTTCATGAGAAAATCCAATGAAATTAGTTTGTGTCAGATTGAGCCATCGGAAAATCTGCCAGAAAAAGAATGGAAATTGATGCGATAGTTTTTGTCAATTTGTGGCAGATCGAGCCACCAAAAAATCCTCCAAAAATTAAATTATAAATACACATGTGAAGCCTTCTTTCCCATTTCTCTTCTCTTCTCTCTTCGCTCTCCTTCTTCGAATACTTTCTCTACCTCTTCGATAACTCTCAATTTGCGAAGGTCATGTTTGCAACAGTAACAAGTACATAGCTTAAGTGCATATAGTTTGAGCTACCCACCATTTCTCTACCGTCAACTTCAATGCTTTGTTCATCTAACAAAACAAAGCACAAAGACCCCAGAAGACTTCATCAATGGTTGTCAAAGTTTATATTGTGTAACTTGAAAACTGTGTTTTCTGTATTTTTATTGATACATAATCAAATGGTACAAGAGACTCATTTTATAGAAGCAGCGTAGGAGACAAACTGACTATAATTCAGGAAACAAATAGAAAACTACAATTCAGGCACAAAAAAATTTGTAATTTTAGAGCTGAGGGCTCAATGGTTTTGGGAAAGATTTTTGTAGGAGACATACTTGGAAATGGGATGACTTGTATTGTTTTTGGGTTTTTTCTTAGTGTAGTTTCTTGTACTTCTCCTAAGAGCTATAGGCAGGTCAAAATTTAAAATAGGGAGTTCAATGTTACCTGGAAGATCAGGAGATTCATTTGTTGGGCCATATTCTGGGAGATCCGGTTGGTCCTGTGCAGGAATAATAGGTTGATCTATGCTCCGTTTTAGATTTTTCTGAGTATAAACATGAAGCTCCTTATTTAACTATGGTATTTCTTTTCCTGTTTGGGTACCACCTAAGTCTGACACTTGTTCTTCTTTACCAGTTTCATTTTGTGGTTCACCTTCTTCAGTGTGTAAAATAGGTTTTGGGTAGAGGTTCATACAAAGAAATATTGTTATACAAAAAAATATCTTTACTGTTGTTCTCCCCCTGAAGAGAATTTTTTTAAAAAAATGTTTAATGTTCCAAGAAGGTAACATCCATGCTGACATGTAGTTTTTTTGTGCTAGGATTAAAACATTTGTATCCTCTTTGGTGAGGAGCATATCCAATGAAATTGTAATTTTCAGCCCTGGAGTCAAGTTTAGACTGAGATATAGAGGGTATATGTACAAAAGCCATACAACCAAAAACTTTTAAAGACAGATTAGCATGCAATCTACAAATTAGAAAAATCATCTTCAAGTTGTCCAAAGGAGTGTGATAATTTAACACACGTGTGGGCATCCTATTTATGAGATATGCTGCTGTTAGGATAACGTCCCCCCACAAGTATTTGGGAACATTTCCTTCAAACATAATGGCTCGGGCTACTTCAAGTAGATGTTTATTTTTTCTTTCAGCAATGCCATTTTGTTGAGGGGTGTTTGGACATGTAGATTGATGTTGAATGTCTTTCATTAGAAAAAAAAACATTCAGGATTTTATTAAAATATTTAGTATCATTATCAGTTCTTAAAATATTGATCTTTGTGTCAAATTGGATTTCAACCATGTTTGAAAAAAATTTAAACACATTGGGAACCTCAGATTTTTCAAAGCATTAGATAAATCCAACATAACCGTGTGTGATCATCAATAAAACATACAAACCACCATTTTCCAAACTGTATTGTGATTTTCAAAGGACCCTATACATCACTGTGAATTAGATGAAAGGGTTTGGATGCATGATAAGGTTGTGAAAGGTAAGAGATACGAGGACTTTTTTCAAGAACACAACTTTCATATTCAAAAGAGGAACAATCAATATTTCTAAATAAATTTGGAAACAAATGTTTAAGGTACTGAAAGTTAGGATGTCCTAGTCTATTATGCCAAAACATTATTTGGGCTCGTAGAGGTTGAGAACTTATACCACTCAGACCTTGAGCTATTTTATTCTTAGAGTCATCCTCAAAGTAGTAGAGTCTATCTATTAGTCTAGCACTGCCAATCATCCTCCCTGAAGTCCATTCTTAAAACACACAATGAGAGGCTAAGAATTTTACATAACAATTAGAATCTTTGCAGATTGTACTAATAGATAGAAGGTTGCAGGATAACTTGGGAATATGCAAGACATTTTTTAAGTCAATAAGTTTGGATTGTGTGATACTGCCTTTACCTGCAATTAGTGAAAAACTACCATATACAATTCTAATTTTTTTTCACTTCGAGAACAAGGAAAATAGGTCTTAAACAGAGACGAAAGGCTTGTCATATAATCAGTTGCACCTGAATCAATGATCCAAGGTACATACTACTCTGCGGTGCAGGTAAGAGAACTAGAAATACTAAAATTACCTCTTTGTACCAAAGAACCACTAGGAGCACTAGACAAGGAACTAGCTTTTAGCAACCTTAGGAGTTATTCAAGTTGATCCTTGCTCAGTAGATCTTGTTGGCTTCATGGGCTGTCGAGGATGTGGTGGTGATCTGTTCACCACTCGGGTCGTGCCGAGCCCGCTCCCCACTTAGTGCGTGCTGGGTGGCTTAGGAACTGTCAACTATGGCACAAAATCAGAGGCAGTAGTGCTACGAGAACATTACTCTGATACTAACTTGAAAAATGTGTTTTTTGTATTTTTATTGATACATAATCAAATGGTACAAGAGACTCCTTTTATAGAAGGAGTGTAGGAGACAAACTGAGTACAATTCAGGAAACAAATAGAAAACTACCATAACAAGCTAAACAAAGAAGGAAACTAAATATTTACATCATAAACTCTAAGAAAACTAAATATTTACATCATAAATTCTATTTACAGCATTAACACAGCATTAAACACGGTTGACTACCGATTTAATGTTATTGATTCTCAGCTTTAATAATAAGACATTAATACTAATTTAATGTCTTTCAATGCTGCATTAATACTGATTTAATGCCTTATTAAATGTCTGCATTAATATTGATTTAATGTCTTTGCCCTGTCGACAGTTTATTTGTTCTTTAAGTTTTTTTATGGATTTAATGCGTTATTATTTTGATTGTGTTCTTTTTGTGCTTCGTAATGTAGTATTAGTTTGTTTGATTGTTAGGGGAAAGTGTATTTTTTTTTCTTTTTGAGATTGTTGGGCGATAAGTAGAAGAATAGTGTTAATGACATAGAATCCCTTTTATAAGTTTGTTCTCTTGATGCATTTGCTTTTTGAATTATTCTACATTTTGTTGGTAGTAATTAGAATCATTATGTGCAAAATGCACACTTTCAATTGTTTTTTCCTTTGCTTTATTATAATGTCAGAATGCATTTATTTATTTATTTATTTTCATTTTACGATACAAGTTCATAGATTAAGCAATTTTTTTTTAAAATAACAACATTTCTGGCGGATTGGCCACTGAAAATATTTCTATATGATAAAAATGACATCACTATTTTTTGTCAGAATATTAGTTGGAAAAATTTACGCCGGATAAATTCACCTGTAAGTTTCCAACGAATTGTTCACTGGTAAGTTTCTAGCGGATCTTTTCCATCATAAATAATTTTATGACTGATTTTTCAACAACGTTTGGTTTATGGCAAGCATTTTTCAGGTTACCAAAAATTAGTCGAAAACTTCAATTTTCAGTGAATTTTTGTCCACTTTCCGGTGGATCCACCACCAGTAGTACGTGAATTTCTTGTACTGCATGCCACCACAAAGACACTTTCACAAAGCTGCCATGAGCACCATAACCATCACAAAGACATAGCAAGTGCCATGAGCCACCACTAGTCTCGCCTCTTCTTAAGCTAAGTCTCACCACGAGCACCAAATCCCTTAATATGTTTCTTTTAGCTTCCTTCCTCACTCATGAGTTTTTGGGTTTGTTTTGAGTTTTAGGATTTTGGTTGGGATTTCTATTCATATTCTTGGTGACTAGGGTTTAGGGGTTTTGATTTCTCATTTGTGAGTGCACAATGGAGGCTTAGTGAAGGTTTGATCTATTATTACTTAGTGAAGTAAAGGCTTCTTTGCTATGTTGCTCTACTAATTTTGTGGATTTGGCTTCACTAAAGTGAGGGGTGCACTTTAGAGATTAAAGTGTAGGTTCGTAATCGTTGATGAGAAATCAAGGGATTGGATTATCACACATGTATAATCTATTATGCATATGCATGTATGTTGTAAAATCCTAAAACCCTTGATTCTCTTATCAACGGTTATGATCCTGCATTTTACCCTTTAAAGTGCACCATTCACTTTAAAGGAGCTAAATCTTGATCTCGTTGCATTGTTTCCTTCTTATCTTTTGTGCTATCGTTACAACTTAGTGAATGATATTCCATTGCTGCTATGTTGGAGGCATTTAGATTTGTTCTTATTTCTATATTCAATAAGTGTCTATTGTCACTCATTTGTGTCTATTGTCACTTTTATTCCATTGATCTTTTTATTCAATGACCTTTGATTTATTTTTGATCAATAGCTCAAAATAGTTCACTTAATAAAAAAATTAATGAAATATAAGTGACAATAGATACTCCCCCTATATTCAATGTTTGGAGGTTGTTTTGACCATTAAAAGCCAAAAAAAAAAGGTTAACAGGCCAGCCTATTAGCCAACGGGTTAATAGGGCTGGGCTCAGGTTGGCTATATTATAAGTCCTTGTAAAACGTGAGCTAACTTGGTCTAGTCCCATTTATACTTAATTTGTGGTAAGCCAAACTAGATTGGTCTGTATATCAAGCTGTAATGGGGTATATAAGTTATTTTTATATTTTTATACTATTATAAAGGAGATTCTCCATTCTTGTATCCAATTTTTTCTCATTATTATCATTATCAATTATTCATTTACAAATTTAAAGACAATTATAAAAATGGATAAAATTATAAGTACATCTAATTATTCTTTTAAATATTTAAAGATAAATATAAAAAGAATAAGATTATAATATTAAAGGATAAGATTGTAAATACATCTTATTTTTGTTTAAAAATTTAAAAATAAATATAAATATAAAAAAGAGGATGCAAATAACCTTTATTTTTTTTTCATCTTAACAAAAAATAAAAAATATGAATTAGCAGGTGCTAGTTAATACATTAATAATTATAAGGGAAAACTTCAAAAAAAATCTTGTACTATTCATGATATGTACTTTAGTCATGTTACTTTAAAAATGTGCAAAATGGATCGTTACTTTGCGATTTATGCAGAGTACTACAAAATGGTAACATACGTTAATTTTTGGATGGAAATGCGCATATGCAACTCATTGCACATCTCAAGCTTTGAGTGCCAAACGTTGTCCAATTTTCGTTGAGGGTAATTAGAGGATAAAAGGTTGCATAATATGTGCATGTGGGGGAGTTCTTCTTCTTCCTCTCACCCAATTCTAAATCCTAGAACTCCATAACTGAACTGCTTGAACAACATTGAGTAATGATTGAGTAGCAATTGAGGGAGCATTGATTGAGGTCGAACCTAGTGGAGAAAATGCAACAGAGGTAGTCTTCAGAGAGTTCAACAAGCTTTGGTGGCCATACTGGAAGTTGCAAATGCGGCCTTCCTTGTCAGGTGCAAACCTCATGGACTGAAAGGAACCCAGGAAGAAGGTTCTTTGGTTGTAGCAAGTATAGTATCACGGATGACTGTCACTTCTTTACCTAGTATGATCCACCTGTAGAGAAAAGAGTTGAAAAAATCTTCAATAGTTTGCTGAAAAGGAATAATGAATTAACTATGGAAATGGAAGCAAAGAAGGCTCAATTGTGTGTGTTAAATGCTAAAGTTGAATCACAAAAGTGTGACTAGCATGTATCCGATGAAGAATATGTTTTGATGATAACAAACTCAAAGATGTTGCAAGATCAAGTCCAAGATTATCAAGATCATCAAGTATAACTTTTAGGACTTTAATCTTTGTGTAAAGGTATATAAAGATTCACAAATAAGGTTAATCTTGCGTTTTATAATAGCACACAAGTTTTCAAGGCTTCAATATGGTTTTTAACTTCCAAAGAATTAATCACATCGTGTCCATAAACTTACAAGATTATATGGAATCAAGAGCAACATTTTAAAAAGCTCAAAACATGTTTTCACATGTATTATTCGAATAAGGGGTCCCTTATTCGAATAACACAAGTCAGTGATTCTAATTCAATAACTCAGGAAAGGGCTTATTCGAATAAAGCCATGCATTATTCGAATAAGCATTTCAAAAGTTTCTTGGCACGAATAGGTTATTCGAATAACAGAAGTGTTATTCGAATAACACATCTCAGGAAGTCCGTTCATGAATTGGTTATTCGAATAACAGAGTTGTTATTCGAATAACAAGTATTTTAGAAAAGCCATACGTTACTAGTTATTCAAATAACAAAGGTGTTATTCGAATAACAAGGCTTTCAAATAAAACCATGCTGAATTGGTTATTCGAATAACGATGTTGTTATTCGAATAACAGGAACTGAAGCTCATTTATTCGAATGAATTATTGAATAACATGAACATTATTCGAATAACGTGTTTTCAAGAAAGTGGTTATTCGAATAACCAGGATGTTATTCGAATAACATATTACAGAGGAAAACACGGTGAAAGCTATTTCAAGCGTTATTCGAATAAGAAATGTCTTATTCGAATAATGAAGATTTTCAGAAATAGAAATTAACAGATAGTTGCATAACATTTAATGCTCCAACCACCTCCAATGGCTCTAATCTTCAAGGACTTATAAATAGAAGTTGTTGGGCATTTATAGAGGTTAGACAATCAATCTGAAAAATCGGGTTGAGCATTAAAATGAGTTTTCATCTATTTCTCCATTAATACTCTGTTTCTGAGCGTAAACTGTGAAATATATACCAGTTGAGTTTCCAGTTGTAATATCTGCTCTTTCAAGAGAGTTTCTATCCATTCAAACTTTGTAACTTCTGTAGAGAGGGTGAGGCATCCTTCCAAACTGTAAAGGGTGAGGTATCCCTTGGAAAATAGAGGCTCAAGCTTTAGGGTGAGGTATCCCTTAGTGTTGAGTGCTCAAGGTTGTAGTGGTTTTCAAGCACCCATTGAAGCTTGAAGATATAGTGGAAAATCTCAAGGAGTTACTTGGGGACTGGACGTAGATTACAAGTGGATTGGTGATCGAACCAGAATAAACGACTGTGTTTGTTTCTCTCAAAACCCTTCTCTATTTATTTTGTGCACTATTTCATTAATTCTCTTGGTTATCGTCTTCGTAGGCTATCGTATTTATAAGTAAGTGAATTCATCTCATTTATCCAATCATCTCTAATCATTCAATAGCTTCAACAAAAATTAGTTATTAATCGACTTGCGAAAGATTTGCGAACTTATTTTACTTACTCAATTCACCCCCCCTCTTGAGTATTGAGGCCACTTGATAACAAAAAGGCTAAGGTGGAGTCATAGAAAGCTAAGCTAGAGTCATAAAAGTATCAGCTGTATATGATGCATGGGATGATGCTTGTTATAGTGATTGTGTGTGTTGGTTTATTGGTCTCTAGCAATAGAAATATTTGATGAATGCTATAATGTATTTTGGAAGTTTTAGTGTAAGATTAGAATGTAAGTAAGATGAAGTTAACAGAGGTTAGATGTAATGAATTTGAATGTAAGGAGTCAATGTGTTAAGCTATGTAATTTACCTTGTTCAATGAAATGATTGCAGTATTTCTTAATTGACTATGAGTTTATGCAAATGATATAAGTAATCACAATAACAGTACACCTAGAACCATTCCAATAAGTTCAATTAACCACCAAAATTTGAATATACTAGAATTCTAATAGCAGGAAATAAGAATTAAGTAATTAGAACTAATGGAAGCACAATTCCAATAAGTTAAACAACCACAAAAATTACAAGTTGATGTTACAACACAGTGGAAGCGTAAGTCCAGGTTTAGCACACCCTTGTAATGTAGGTTTTATCACAATCAGTTACTATAATTTTCATGTTGCAATGGTGTAGTAAACCTGTGGGGAACATAAAACAAGTCTTATTAGTTTTGGCTCAATCACAATTACAAACATTCAACATCTAACAATAATAAGAAAAACTAATAGAGAAAAATCAATTCCAAAACTAATAGACTGTGTGAGGAATATATAAACTTATATTAAAGGCCTCATGTTGGGAAATATACAGTAAACACCTTTGTTAACATTCATAAAATAAGATCCTAATACAAAAAATATACCAACAAGGCATACAACCCCTTACATAACAGGTTAAGAAATAAATAAAAAAAGCTCACTTCACCATACAGGGTCCAATATAGCCCAATATCATTACATTTCCAAAAAAAAAAAATGACATATAACAAGGCATAATTGTCATAGCTCAATACCAAAAAAAAAAAAAAAACCCTAAGGCCCCATGTAGAATGTTACTATGTAAGTTGTGCCCCACCCCTCCTTTTTTTCATTCTTGATGTTGATGCCCCTGATGTTGATGCCCTTTCACCAGGCTAAGTCATTGACATGCTTGTCAAAGCACGTGTGTGTCCCTTAAATGGGGAAATTAAGCTTTGGGAACCAGGCTGGCTAGGACCATAACTTCTATGCACCCTTAGGTCACTCACAGTAGGTATATGACCACTTTGACTTGCTGCACTCAGACCAGTTGATGCATTTGCACTTGGAGTATTAGATGGAACAATTCTAGCACCACCATTTGGATTAGCTTCAGTTGGAGCAGTGGGATTAGTTGTAGTAGAACCACTGCCTGCACTTCTTTTCTTCTTCTTTCTATATATCTTTCTATTTGGATTTAGGGGTTTTAGGCGCCCACGAACATTGTAGCCCCACATTCCATAATTCCCACACTGGTGATGTCCTTCCTTAGATACCCTATTTGGGTTATGAGGTTGCTTATCAGTGGCTTTCTTCCCAGCCTTCTTTGGTCTACCAATAGAAGTCCTAACCAAAAGAGAGAGGATTTGATCATAGTCAAGATGTGGCCACTCTTCCTATGAAGGTACATGGTTGATCATCACTTCATAACATTTCAAGAAAGTCTCCTTCTTGTAATAGTCATCAACGTAGTTCTCGAGATGATCTATTTGTGCATAAATGACACTCATAACATGTGCACAATGGATACCTATAGGAGATACAAAAAAATAAGTTAATTACAGGTATGAATTATTTACCCAATAAAAAATATTTTATATCAGTTTTATACCTATTATATCCTAACTTATACAAGAACATGTCCTGCTTACCAAATCCACTACCTTTTTGTTTCCTTGCTATGTGTCAATTTCAAATTTTCTATTGCCATTCATATGGGCAATACACAACACAACTTCTTCTTTTAACTTTTCAAGCTTCTGTTGAATTCGTAGGCTGATCTGACAAGATACTTTAGCATCCCATCTCTCTTTGCAACAAACCTCTTCATTAACTTCATCCTTATGGTTTCCATCATTGCAATTATGGGCTTTTTTCTGGCAAAAAGTATTACAGAGTTGAATGACTCTGCAATGTTGTTCAATAGACTGCCTAATTTAAGCCTTGGAGTGAATAAATGTCTTGACCATGTGCTTACATCTCTTGTAGCTAACCAATTGGCTGCTCCCTCATTCAGTTTTCTTATTTCTTATATTTGAAAGTCAAATTCAGGCTTAGTTGTGGCCCTTGCAACATTCCACAGTAGATCTTTCAACATTTGTCTCTTATATGTTAGGTTAAAGTTGGCATATAGATGCCTAAGACAAAATTTGTGTTCAACCTTTATGTCCTCAAGTATAGAGTTCAAACCCTGTAAGCACATCAAGTAAGAAATCAGAAAGTAAGCATGAAGTTCAAACTTGTGTAGCACAAAATCACATAAAGTAAGATGTGTCATTTTTGTTACCTTTTGCTTATATGACATGAACACTTAGCCATTCTCGTTAATTGACCCAATATCCTTAAGCAAACTGTCCAAAAATGACATCCAATTATTTCTCAACTCAGCCTCAACTGCAGCATAGGCAATAGGGAACATGTTATCATTAGCATCCCTTGCCACTGCCAGTAGCAATTGACCCCCAAAGCCATCTATCAAGAAGCACTCATCCAATGAGATTATAGGCCTACAAAACTTCAGACCTTTTTTTGGCAACATCCAAATAGACATATAGTCTCTAAAATAGCTATTTTTGTCTTTCTTGATCAGTATTTTTGTACCAAGGTTGTATGGTAAGGCTGTTGCAGCATAATTTCATAATAAAGAATATTGAGCTGCTGCATTGCCTTCAAGATTCTTCATGGCCATCTTGTTTGCCCAATATACTTGGAATCTTGACACAAAAATCTTATGTTCTCTGGCCACCTAATTAATGAAAGTCTCATTCTCCCATCTCCTTTTATGGCCATATCCTCTTATTTTCTCTAGAATTTTACATATCTTTCAAACATCATTGTCACCAAATAATTTTGTTAGTCTATGGGTGAAAGTCTAACCAAGAAACTTATACCACAGACAATTAGGCTCTCTCATCCCAATCTCATTCTTTCTTACATAAGTAGTCAAATGTGTGCTAGATAGTAGGTCACTATCAAAGTTATATAGCTTATGACACACACCCCCTACATACCCCATAGGTGAGCTAAACTGTAACTTCCCTCCATAATGTAACAGAACTATTATCAAAGTCAACTGTAAAGTGTAAAAAAGATATTATACTACTTATTCATATAGCTTATAAGCGCAAGCTATACTGCATTTCATAAAGCTTACAAGCATGTTATACTACTCATTCACAAAGTACACAAACATGTTGATGAACTTCCAAAAACTCGTGGTTTTACGGTTCAAAATCTTGGTTTTCATCATCTTCTAATCCCTTTTGATTGAGATTTGTTCTCAAATTCAATTATGTTTTTATTGTCTTAAACTTTGTTCTTATTACGCGTTTTAATTATTTTTGATAGGTGATTACACAAGGAATAAGACTAGACACTTGAACAAGGAAGGAAAAGTTGAAATTGCATTCTAGTGGTCTAGCACCTGAGCGCCCAGAAGCTAGCGCTTGAGTGCTCACATGGCAAAAAACCATACCAATTTTTAGATGTCTAGCGCCACAGCACCCAGAAGCCAGCGCCTGAGCACCCATCTTGAGTGCCTGAGCGCGTGAATTCAACACCCATCAGAAAGAAAAGCGACGATACTAATCCTGATTTGGCGTGGGCACATCTAGGCTTGAAGATTAGGAATTTTCTTCAACCTTTCCACTAATCTTCCATGGAGTTTATTCTTTTCTTTGTTTTCTTCTGTCTCCATGTGTAACTAAACTTCTCTATTTAAGGTGACAATGGATCTTGTTCTTGGATGATGTAAACTTGTTCTTGGATGATGTAAACTTATTTTTATGTTTAATTTAAGTTTCTATTTCATGATTTACATGTTTATCTATTCTCTTAATGCTTTTCAAAATTTGATCAATTTGGGAATGATCTTTGGGCTTATATATGATTTAAAAATTGTGTACAAACTTAGAACTTGTGATAAACACCTCAATTTCTTTAATCGTTAAGAATATACGTTGTGGGTTGTGTGGTCTTACTTTTAATTCTCTCATTTTTTATAAAACATTCTCTATTTGGGGTTATACTAAGGGATTAGTTAACTTTAAATAATTTGAAGAGGATTAATATACTAAGGGATTAGATATTGATTAATTTTGAAAATTTGACCATGAATCATTGAAATAGAACTTGATTAAACTAATTTTTGAATTTGCATCAAAAGAGTATAAGTGAAATCGAAACCCTAACACTTTAGTATCATTGTTTTTCACCCTTTGCTTAATTGATTTGTTTTACTCTTATTAATTTTAAATATTTTTTGTTAGTGTTTTCTTTTATTTACATTTTTATCAACTTTCATATTTCGATAGCTTAAATAGTATTGATTTAACGAATTTAGTAATTGATAGCATAATCCTCGTGAGAACGATACTCTATTCATCACTTTATTACTTTTGTGATTTGGTGTACTTGTCAATATCACAATAAGTTTTTGGCGCCGTTACCGGGAATTATTGATTGTCAATAGTAAATAGTAGTTTTAAAGACACTAATTTAGGCACTTATTTTTCTTGTTTAATTTTATTTTTCTTTATTTAATTTTATTTTTAATTTATTTTTTTTTAATTCACTCTTGTTTGCTTGTTTGTTTATGCGAGGTACCATAAATCCAGAAGCATTGCTTTATGATCCACAGATTAAGAAAACAACAAGAGAAAGAAGGAAACTTGAAGAAGAAAATATGGCTGAAATAAACGAAGAACGAAGATGCACTTTGGCAAAATATGCAACTTCATTTGCTAAAAGGGTTGCCACCAGTATAGTGTGACCTACCATACAGGCCAATAAATTTGAGATTAAACCAGCTTTTCTACAATTGGTGCAATAGGATCAGTTTGGGGGTAATCAGTCAAAGACCCCAATTTGCATATCACTAATTTCTTGCAGCTGTGCGACACCATCAAATACAATGGAGCAAGTGATGGTACTATTAGGCTAAGGCTTTTCCCATTCTCTCTAAGGGATATGGTTAAGAGTTGGCTACAAGCCCAACCACAAGGAAGCATCACTACTTGGGATGACCTAGTTAGCAAGTTCCTCACTTGATATTTTCCTCCATCAATTTTTGTGAAGATGAGGAGTGAAATAGCATGTTTTAATCAAAATCAGGGTGAATCTCTTTATGAAGCGTGGAAAAGATTTAAGGAATTATTAAGAAAATGTCTTCATCATACTTTTGAATTCTGGCAACAGGTTCAGATATTTTATAATGGCTTGAATCATTCCACATGGGCTATGGTTGATGCATCTGCAAGTGGGTCTCTTAACACTAAAACTCCTGAAGAGGATCAAGAATTATTTGAAACAATAGCTACTAATGAATATCAGATGCCTAGCTGAAGAAAAGTGGTTAAATAGGGAGTTATGGAGCTTGATACTCTTGATGCCATACTTGCGCAAAATAAGAGTCTTTCCCATCAAATCGCCAACCTCACCAAGCAAATTGATAATATACAGGTAAGTTTAGTTAATCATCAAACTTTAACTTGCGATTTCTGTGTAGGTAATCATGTTAATGGTGACTGCGAGGCAATCAATTCAAGTGTTATTTCTCAAGAGCAAGTCAATTAATGGGCAATCCTTCATGACCCCAAGGTAATATGTACTCAAACACATACAATCCAAGGTGGAGGAATCATCCTAATTTCTCTTGGAATAATTAAATGGTACCACTGAATGCTCAACCAGAGATAAAATCGCCTCTTGAGATTGCATTTGAAAATTATCTCAACAGACATCCTATTTTGTGCAACAAACTTCCCATTTCATGCAAGAAACAATGGCCAATTTTCAAAATCAAGAGGCGGTTATTTGAAGTCTGGAAACTCAAGTGGGGCAGATAGTAAGATAACTCACAGAGATACCTCTAGGTACCTTACCCAGTGACATTGTGGTCAATCCAAAGGAGCATTGTAGCGTAATCACTTTGAGAAGTGGCAAGACTTTGGAAGCACAAGCAAAGGAAGTGCTAAGTTTTGTGGGAATAAAGAAGGAGAAAATTGAAATTCCTAAGTGATGAACTTGCAAAAAATTCATATTTTTACGGTTCAAAATCTTGGACTTTCATCTTCTTTTAATCTCTTTGATTGAGTTTTGTTCTGAAGTCTTGTTATATTTTTAGTATTTTAATTATCTTCTTATTACGTGTTTTTATGTATTTTTGTTAGGTAATTGCACATAGTGAAGATTGGACATTTAAAGAAGCAAGAAAAAGGAAGGAATTTCATCCAATGTCCAACGCTTAAGCGTTGGACTCTCACCGCCTGACCACGCATTGCGCGCAGGAGAATTTCCCCAAGCGTTGGGAAGGCAACGCTTGAGTGCTGGTCACGTAAATAGTAGCATTGATTTTTATAAATAAGAAGGTTTTTCCAAATTTAAGACACTTTTTGGATACACTTGGAAACACTAGGATAGAATATAGCAGCCATTAAGAGGCACAAATCCTAAAGTAGTGTGAGCGCAATTAGGTTTGAAGATGATGATGTAAACTCATTATTGTGTTTAATAAATGTTTCTATTTTATGATTTATGTATTTATCTCTTTTCTTAATGCTTTTCTAAATCTAGCCAATTTGAGAATGATTTTGGGTTGATGTATAATTTGAAAAAATTTGCATGAACCTAGAACTTGTGATAAACACCATAATTTTTACAATCGCTAGGAATAGACATTGCAGGTTGTGTGGTCTTTCTTCTAATTTTCTCGTTTTTAATAATGCCTTTCTATTTGGGGTTAAACTAAGGGATTAGTTAATTCTAAATAGTATAAGAGGATTAATATACCAATGGATTGAATATTAATTAATTTTTGAAATTAACCATGAATCATTGGAATAAACCTTGATTAAACTGATATTTAATTTTGCATTAAAAGAGTTCAAGTGAAATCTGACCTTTAACACTTTCATATCATTGTTTTCTAACTTTACCCAATTAATTAAATTTTACTCTTCTTATTTTTATTTATTCTTTCATTTTATTATTTTTATCAACTCTCTTTTTGATAGCTTGAATAGTGTCGATTTAGCTAATTTAGTAATTGAGTACATAATCCTCGTGAGAACGATACTTAACTCACTCTTTATTACTTTTGCGATTTGGTGCAGTTGTCAATATCACAACAAGTTTTTGGCGTCATTGTCGGGGATTATTGTTTTCAATATTAAATAGTAGTTGAAGATACATTAATTTAGGCACTTATTTTTCTTATTTAAAATTTATTTTTCTTTATTTAATTTTCTTTTCAATTTGTTTCTTTTTATTCATTTTTGTTTTTCTTTATTTTTTTATTAGTCCTTTATTTTTATTTATTTTTATTTTTAATTTTTTTTCTTTACTTCACCCTGGTTTGTTAATTTGTTTGTTTGTTTATGCGAGGTATTGTGGATTCAGAAGAATTATTTTTTGATCCAGAGATAACAAGAATAGAAAGAGTAATAGGAAAGCAGTCAGAGAAAGAAGGAGTTTTGAAGAAAAGATGGTTGAAAATGCTACTACATAGAGAAGACACACTTTAACTGATTGTGCTACTTCATCTTCTGAAAATGTCTTAACTAGTATTGTGCGACCTGTTATCCAAGCAAATAATTTTGAAATTAAACCAACTCTTCTACAACTGGTGCAACAGAATCAGTTTGGGGGAGGTCAGATAGAAGATCCAAACTTGCACATCACTAATTTCTTGCAACTCTGTGATACTATCAGATATAACGGAGCTAGTGATGATGCCATCAGATTAAGACTTTTTCCATTTTTTTTGAGAGATAAAGCCAAGAGCTGGCTACAAGTCTAGCCTCAAGGAAGCATCTCCACTCGAGATAATCTAGTTAGTAAGTTCCTTACTTGGTATTTTCCTCCATCAATGTTTGTGAAGATAATGAATGAGATTGCTTGCTTTACGCAAAATCAAGGAGAATCTCTTTATGAAGTGTAGGAAAGATTTAAGGAACTACTTAGAAAGTGTCCTCATCATGGTTTCGAAGTTTGGCAACAGATGCAAATCTTCTATAATGGTTTGAATCATTCCACAAGACTTATGGTGGATGCATCTGCAGATGGATCTTTGAACACTAAGACTCCTAAAGAGGCTCAGGAATTATTTGAGACTATGGCTACCAATGAATATCAAATGCCTAGTGGAAGAATAATAGTCAAACAGGGAGTTATGGAACTTGGTACTCTTGATACCTTACTTGCTCAAAATAAAAGTATTTTTGTAGCAGTTAGCTAACCGAACTAAGCAAGTTGGGAATATGCAGGTAAGTGCAGTTAATCATCAAGCTCTAATTTATGATTTCTGTGGAGGTAACCATGTCAATGGTGGATGTGAAGCAAGCATTTCAGGTGTTATTCCTTAAGAGCAGATAAATTATATGGGCAATCCTTCGAGATCACAAGGTAACCCATATTCCAACACATACAATCTAGGGTGGAGGAATCACCCAAACTTTTCAAGGACTAATCAGAATGTTGTACGACCACCACCACCTCCCTATCAACAACCATCTTCTCAACTTCCACAAGATAAGCTATCTAACCTTGAAAGTATTGTTGAGAAACTTGCTCTTAGCACCAACACTTTTATGGAGGAAACAAAGGCTAATTTTTAGAATCAAGGAGCAACTATTCGGAGTTTAGAGAATCAAGTGGGTTAAATAGAAAAACAGCTCTCAAAGAGACCTTTAGGTGCAATGTATGACAATGTCTTTGAGGAGTGGGAAAGTTATTAGTCCTCAACCAAAAGAAGATGAAGTTGAGGAAGTACCTCTTCCTACAAGTCATGTCCAAGAGAAAAATTGTGATAAAAAAGAAGAGATTGAAAAGGAAAAAGCTAAAGAAGAACAACCAAGAGTGCAAAGAAGGAAGAAATAACTTGAGTAAAAGAAAGCATTTGACCCTTCACTGTATGCTAGGATGTCATTTCCTTAGAGACTGAAGAAGGAGAATCAAGAGAAGCAAGAGAGGCAGTTTTCAAAGTTCCTTAATATTTTCAACCAGTTTGCAGATAAACATTCCTTTTGCTGAAGTACTTAAGCAGATGCCATCATATGCCAGATTCATGAAGGACTTGCTATCTAAGAAGAGGAAGTTAAAAGAAGATGAGATTATAGCACTTACTGAGGAGTGCAGTGCCATAATTCAACAGAAGCTACCACCGAAGTTAAGGGATCTAGGAAGTTTTAGCATCCCTTGTACCATTGGAAAGTTGAATATTGATAAGGCTTTATGTGACCTAGGCGCTAGTATTAATTTAATGCCATTGTCAATCCTGTGTAAGCTTGGGATTGAAAAAGTGAAGCCAACTACAATGTCCCTTCAATTAGCAGATCGATTAATAAGATGTCCGTACGGTATTGTGGAAGATTTGCTAGTGAAGGTAGACAAATTTATTTTTTCAATTGACTTTGTGGTCTTAGATATAGATGAGGATGTTGATATCCCGTCAATTCTTGGAAGATCATTCCTAGTAACTTTAAGAGCATTAATTGATGTGCCTAGAGAAGAGCTTATTTTGAGGGTGGATGGAGATCAAGTGACTATAAATGTTTTTGATAAGTCTGTCCTAACACTAGATCTTCATACCCCTATTAATTGCATTCAAGGTAAAGCTTAAAAGGAGTTGGTTAGTAAGAACTCTACACCATCAATTAATGTTGATTCTTGTACCTCCAAGGTGGTTGAAATGGAAAAAGGTCCTCCTAGTTCTCAGAATTTATTGCAAGCTGATCTGAAATCTTCTGACAAGTTGAAACCTAGCATCCTACTTGTTCATAAATTAAAGATCCCTTGGCCTAATGAAATTTCTAATGCTAAGGCGTCTTCTGGACAAACCTCTACAATTTCAGTTCAAAATATTTTTGGAGGGGATTCCAAGGTCAGTGACCGGGTATGGATCCAAAAATCTGTAAAAAGAAAGGTGTCATCGTGTTTCTCCTGCTTCAAGCCACCATAAACAAAAGGGCAACGTCGAGCTAATGATGTTAAATAAGTGCAGGAAACTCAAATTTTCTCTCTTTTTCTCTTTTATTTTTATTTCTATTCTTATTTTGTTATTTCTTATTTTATTGACCAATATTTTTCTATTTTTGTTTTGAAGTTTGCTAATGTTGAGTCAGCTTAGGTGCCTCCCCAAGTTCGGAGCCTTTGTAGGGAGATGAATATAGCTGTCGGCCGCCAAAAAGAGTTTTTCTTTATCTTTTCTTTAATATTTTATTTTCACATTTATTTTTATGTGTTTTATTTTGTTATCATCACTTTATTATGTTTTGAGTCATTCTGTGCATATCGGTGTATTGAATTGAATATCCAATGATTGCTTAAATTGTAGATTGATCTATTTTCTTGGGATATCACATGAAAATTCATAAGTTGCATTTATCTCTATTGTTTCAATTGTGTATGAATGAATTTCTCATATTTATGTTTGATAGACCTTGGATTATGCATGCATGTCAGGCATAGAGAAAGTTTATAGGATTGCACTTGTGTGGCGATGACAATATATTTTATTCATTTAATAATCCTTTCACAAGGTATCTTAAGGTTCAAATTGGCGTAACTAAATTAGTTTTGTCATATTTTATGATATTGAGCCTAATTGGATCATTGTGGAAATTATTGCATGAATTGGTCTTAAATTATCTATTGAGCAGTGTTCAGTATTTGGGCTATAATCTGAGTTTCAAGTATATGATTGATGTGATTCTAGTTTTGTCAGAAATGTAAGACAAATCTCTACAACTTTCATGCAGACCTCGGGAGCTGAATCATACATTTGGATAATTTAAATTATAGTTGAAGCAAGATCCAAAATGCTAATCCTGACAGCTTGATTACTGCGCACTCATTTGCCCATATGTTGAGTTACAGGAATGCAATGGATGTCAACCCAAGCACAAATAAAAGCTAAGATCCAAAAGCAACAACTCTTATGAAGACTCCTAAGCCAAACTACGTCGTTTTGGGTATGAAATTGAAGCTGGAAAACAGAGATGAGTTGCTGATGAGTTTATGTTACTTAAATGGGCATAACTTGAGTTGTAGGCCTCTAATTGACATGGGACTTTGGCCTAATGATTCCTAGTGGACCCAGCTTTATAAATAATAGGTTTCTAATCATGTAAAGCAAAATTAGGGGTAGTTATAGGGGTTAGAAGCAGAAGTCCGAGACTTAGTTTTGATTCTACACTTTCATCCTCACTCTTGATCTAAATCTTTTTCTCTTCTCTCCCTTCTCTCTAGTGTTTTTCTTTCTTTTTCTGAGTTTTTCCCTCCTATTCATGGAGGGGTAGGGCCTTTACTCAATCCAAGGGATTGAACATTCTTGATGCTTAATATTGAGATTCTATTTTAATTATTTACATTCAATTGTTAATCTACTTTTTCTTCTTCTTCTTCTTCTTCTTTTCTAATTCTGATAGGGTGCTTAATTTAATTGGGATTTGCATTTGATAATTGCGTAATTACCATGTGCTAAGAAAGGAATTCAAAGACTAAACAAGGCATTGAAGGTGTTTGATGAAATGTTTAGCTTTGTTGGATCTTGGTTTTTAAGTTAATTTGAGTTTTGGATGGATGTTTAATTTATCTAACATTATTTAATTGAATTATGGAAGCGTTTCTAGTAGAAGATCTATGAATCATTGAGAGGTGTCTTAATATAATCTAAGACCAAGGATTTTGTTGATAATTGAATGGATCTTTAGTGATCAAGGATGGATTAAGATCAAGATTGGTTAAATCTCTTAAATTGGTTGTTTTTCAAATTCTGTTTACTCTTTTTAATTGCTTTTTGTTGTTTAATTTCATAACAATCTTGATAATCTTACCCATTTTCAACCACACCACTTTTCAAATGACATAAAGTTGGTTAATGAAGTACAAATTCGTGGTTAATGATGTATAGAAATTGGTTAATGAGTATGTAAAATATTGGTTAATGAAAAATAAAAAAGTGGTTAATGACGTATATAAGTTAGTTAACATGATCAGGCTGGAAGGGTTACATATTTGTATATACATATTAACCAACAATTTATACTTCATTAACTAACTTTAATATAGTGTTAAAAGGGGCGTGAGTACTGTTTGAGGCAAGATGATCATTATTCATTTCGTAAACCATTTCCCCCCTCTTTACTAACCTCTTAATCTAATTTCATAATTGGATTGATCTACGGGCTCGACCCAGTGTTTCCTTATGCTACAAATAGTTCTAATAATTCAGTTATGAATTAATTTAAATTTAGTAGCCTTGGCAGTTATCATGTAGATGATTTGTATTTAGAAGTTGTTATATTCTCTCTTGAGGCGAAATCCTAGACAATGCATGATTAAGAAAATTATAAGGGTCTTCTTTGGATCGTTTGAGCCTTTTAAGCTAACCCGTGAACACAGTATATCCCTAGGTCCCTTTTGTAGCTTTGTTATTATTTGACCCCTATTTCTTTTCTTTACCCACATTTACCTTTCCCATACCCATAATAAAAAAATTTCCCTCTCTCATATACCTTTTATTGCGTGCATATCTTATATTATTTTATTATTCAAGCTATAGTCAGTCTTTGTGCATGAAGTATTTCAGGAGCTATGAAAAAAAAGAAAAAAAATTCAAAAAGAGAAAGTCCACCCAAAGTAATGCAAAGAAATAAGTTTGGGGGTGAAGATTGTTAAAAAAAAAAAAGAATGATGTACTGTTTCTTATGCTTCATTTTGCACTTGTTCTATATTCTATGACATGAATTTTAAAATAAGCATGATTTTGTATCTCAACTTTTGTTTTCATTATCCTATCTTTTCTTTCTTAACCTTCACCATTGGCCTTATATTATAAGTTTTGTAAAGACCCTTTTGATCCTTGGTTATGTGCTATTTAAACTAGTGGATAGAGAAATGAAGAACAACCCTATGGATGTGAGTTTGATGTGCATTTGCAGTTTTATAAACCTATCTGAGCTTGTACTTTATGAGTAGATTTGGTCTTTCATTCATATTTTTAGGAAGTCATTTATGCATGAAAGTTGCATGTGAGAGACAATGTGACAAATAAATTGTACATGTGTGACACTTTAAAATTAGATTATGAAGCAGTTTTTGAGGATATTAATGATTTTCAATACCTGATATTACTATGTTTGAGTCTGTGTGTTTTGAGTTTTTATTTGTTTAGTCTTTTTTTTTGTTTTGTTTTTGTTTTTCTTTTACTTGAGGACAAGCAAAATCTTAAGTTTGGGGGAGTGATGAACCTGCAAAAAATTCATATTTTTACAGTTCAAAATCTTAGACTTTCATCTTCTTTTAATCTCTTTGATTGAGTTTTGTTCTCAAGTATTGTTATATTTTTAGTATTTTAATTATGTTCATATTACGTGTTTTTATGTGTTTTTGTTAGGTAATTGCACATGGCGAAGATTGGACATTTAAAGAAGCAAGAAAAAGGAAGGAATTTCATCCAGCGTCTAGTGCTTGAGCATTGGACTCTCACTGTCTGAGCATGCAATTTCCATTTAGTGTCCCAACGCTCAATGCTTAAGCGCTAGTCGCATAAATAACAGGGTTGATTTTTATAAATAAGAAGGTTTTGTCAAATTGAAAACACTTTTTGGATACACTTGGACAAAATGCAGCAGCTGTCAAGAGGCACAAACCCTAAAGTGGTGTAACTACATAATCCTCATGGGAACAATACTTAACTCACTCTTTATTACTTTTGTGATTTGGTACACTTGCCAATATCACAACACCAAGGATGATGTATCAACTCAAAAAGGCAGTAAAGAGGAAGTTAGGAATGAACAACCAAAGTGGCAGAGAAAGAAGAAGGATCTTGAGCATAACACAACATATGAACCATTACTATATGTCAAGATCTCATTCCCTCGGAGGCTGAAGAAGGATAATCAAGAGAGGTAATTCTTGAAGTTCCTAGATATCTTTAAGAAATTGTAAATAAACATCTCATTTGTTGAAGCTCTTGAATAGATATCATCTTATGCAAAGTTCATGAAGGACTGGCTATCAAATAAGAGGAAATTCAAGGAAGATGAGACAGTAATGCAAATAGAGGAGTACAACACTATAATTCAGAGGAAACTACTACCTAAATTGAAAGATCCACGTAGTTTCATTATTTCTTGCACTATTGGGAAGCTGTCTATTGGGAAGGCTCTATGTGATCTTGGGGCAAGTATAAATATCATGTCGTTATCTATGATGCACAAGCTGGGAATTGAAAAGGTGAAATCAACAATGATCTCCCTTCAACTAGCAGATCAACCTATCAAACACTTATATAGTATAGTTGAAGATATGTTAGTTGAGGTAGACAAATTTATTTTCCTAGTTGATTTTGTGGTGCTGGATATGGAAGAGGACATTGACATTCCTCTCATTCTTGGAAGACCGTTTTTGACAACTTCAGGAGCAGTGATTGGTGTACCTAGGGGTGAACTCATATTAAGAGTGGATGGAGATTATATGACAATCAATGTCTTCGGGGATGCTAAATCTTCCCTAATGTCAAATCTCTATGCCCTTGTCAATATCATTCAAGCTAAGAAGCATGAAACTTTGTCTATCAAAGACACCCCACCATTAATTAATGTTGATCCTCCCACTTCCAAGATTCTTAAAATAGAGAAAGGTCCTCCCATGATCCATGATTCATTACAAACTGGCCTTTCATATATTGATCAATTGAAGTCACCATGGCCTAATAGAATCTATCATGCTAAGGCACATTTAGGGCAACGAACCCTAAGTCGAGTTCAAAATGCCTTTGGAGACATTCCCAAGGCCATTGACCAAGGATGGAGGTATTACTTGGAGAAAGGGAAGGAGTCATCTCATTTCTGTTACTTTAAGCCACCTTGATGAACTTAAACAAAAGGTAACATTGAGCTAATGAAATTAAACAAGCACTTTTTAGGAGGCAACCTATGTTTTCTTTCTTTTCCTTACTTTTTTATTTTTTTCAAATTTGTTATTTGTTTTTCTTCGATTAGTTATTTGTTTTTGCTATCATTTTGTTATTCCTTATTTTATTGGCTAACATTTTTCTATTTTTGTTTTGAAGCTTGCTAATGTTGAGTCAGCTTAGGTGTCTCTCCAAGTTCGGAGCCTTTGTAGTGGGATGTATATAGTTTTCGGCCGCTAAAAAGATTTTGTTTTTAATTCCTATGCTCAGTTTTGCACTTGTTCAACATTCTTTGGCTTGGTTTTTGAAATATGCATGATAATGTATTTCAAATTTTATTTTATTTATCCTACATTGTCTTTCTTAACCCTCACCCTTGGCCTTATATTACAAGATTTGTAAAGACTCTTTTGATCCTTGATTATATGTTGTTTACATTAGTAGAGAGAGAGATGAAAAATAACTTTATGGATGCAGGTTTGAAATGCATTTGTAATTTTATAAACCTATTCGGGCTTGTACTTTATGAGTAGGAATTAGTCTTACATTCATGTTTATGAAAAGTCATTTATGTATGAAAGTTGCATGTGAGAGTTGACATAACAATTGGATTGTACATGTGTGACACCTTGAAATGAGATTGTGAAGCAGTTTTTGAGGATATGAATGATTTTCAATACCAGGTATTGCCATTTTTGAATCTGCATGTTTTGAGTTTTAGTTGTTTATTTTTTTTTCTTGTTTTTAATTCTTCTTTTTTTGCTTAAGGACAAGCAAAATCTTAAGTTTGGGGGAGTGGTGAACCTCCAAAAACTCTTGTTTTTATAGTTTAAAATCTTGGTTTTCATCATCTTCTAATCTTTTTTGTTGAGCTTTGTTCTCAACTTTAATTATGTTTTTATTGTCTTAAACTTTGTTCTTATTATGTGTTTTAATTGTTTTTGATAAGTGATTACATAAGGAAGAAGACTAGACGCTTGAACAAGGAAGGAAAAGCTTAAATTGCATTCTGGTGGTCCAGCGCCTAAGTGCCCAGAAGCTAGCACTTAAGCGCTCACATGGTAGACAAGCATACTAGTTTTTGGACGTCCAACACTTAAGCACCCAGAAGCCAGCACCTGAGTGCCCAGTCCAGCACCTGAAGGCCCATCTTGAGTGCTTGTAATAAAGAATTTTGGACATTTGTAGGTTCATACATAAATCAAATGGGTCCACAAGTAATAAAGAATGAATTCAAATGCACCCCACAAACAACAATTTGAGACAACATTTAGGACCATGTACAGTAACAAAGAACACTGATAAGGTCAACATTTTGGGACCACAGACACAAATAGGACCACATACATCCCCTTCCAACCAATCAAACCCTAAATCACTAATAAACAGACAATAACACTAACCTAAAAAATAATTTCAAGAAAATGACCTTAAAGTCTAACTGATACGTGCCTCAGTTGGACTGATGGTACAAAGCTCTTACTCCACTATTTGGTCGCACGAATTAAAGCGTTCCTTTAGGGTTCGATGGCACGCATAATTTCTCCCTCAATGGCAACAATTCAGTTTGCAGGATTGAGGAAATGAGGGAAATGAGAAATTAGGGTAAGGCTTGAGGGCAAAATTAGGGTGGGTTTGCAAGATTGAGGAAATGAGGGAAATGAGAAATTCAAATTGCACAATTTCTCTCTCACATGCACATCATGTACAATCTTTTATCCCTTAATTACCCTCGCAGAAATTGGATAGTGTTTGACACTCAAAGCTTGAGAGGTGCACGTGCATTGCACATGTGTATTTTTATTCAAAAACTAACGTTTGTTACTATTTTGTAGTACTTTAAATAAATTGTAAAGTAACGAGTTTATTTTGTATATTTTTAAAATAACATGACAAAAATGTACATTACATATAGTACAAGAATTTTTTTGAAGTTTTCCTAATTATAATAGTTATATGAAAATGATGAGGTAATCGAATCTTTCATAATTATATTATATTTCGAATATAGATTAAAATTATTTTATACTAATAACTCATGAATTTATAGTATATAAGTTACGTCTATCACTAAACGAGAATGACGTTGCCAAATGCCATTGTTATCTCCATTCTCCATCCAATCCCGAGTCTTTGCTTAATCCCGAGTCTTTGCTTTAGGATTGACGAATAAAGGAGAACTGTAAACTCGGGATATTTCGGTAAATAAATACATTAGCAAATACTGGCATTTAGTTAAATTCAGTTCGTAATGGAAGGGCATTTTCGTACAACAAATATAAAAGAGCCCGCGCTGCAGAAAAACCAAAACCAACCACATTTGCTGTTATGTGATTCTGCGGCCTAATCGAATCCAAATATAAAATTGCTTAACAAAACCTGGTTGCCTGTCCTACCATAACACGATTTTCAATTTTAAATGTAACATGCTCCACAGTATTAAACTATTCACTGTCACAAATATCCCAGATCCTACTTGTGAAGTTCTTTGTATATTGAAACTTTACATGTTGCTACGTGTTTGTGTCTTGGTTTCTCATTTCATAGTTTTGTTTTGTCACGGAAGCAAGCTTAAGATAATCATGCTTTGTTTTCCTCTTGATGTCCTCTTGCTCACATATTTTTAATAGTTGTGACTTCGTGATTTGGGTATTTTTGCCTGTAGTCGGTGATCTCTTGAATAGTTCTTACAGCTATGCTAGCTGTTGCTTCTTGATAATGGCATATACATTCTTTGCCGCGTGGTTTTGGCATCATTATGCCTTATAAGTTAAAATCTATACTCGGTACTAAATCTCTCTCTCTCTCTCTCTTCTCTCTCTCTCTATATATATATATATATATATATATGGGTCATATTTAATTAAAAAAAATTATTATGAGAAAATGAAATGAGTAAATATTGATCATACAATCAATATATAAATAATTAAAATTAAAAGTTATTTAAAAATCATGTGACTATTTTAAAAGTCACATATATTTATATTCTAATCTTAACTATATATGTAAGATTCAATGATCAATATTCACTCTTATCACCTCTTACAATAAACGCTTATTTCTTCATATACATTTCATATATATATATATATATATATATATATATATATATATATATATATATATTAAAAATAAGTTTGCCTAAATAGTTTAATATGTTAAGTTTTGATGATGACAAATACAAGACAAAAAGAATATTACTTATGCTTGATAGATGTGCTTAATAGATGACAAACGCATTACAAAAGAATATTGATCATGTTACATAAATGTGCTTAATGAGATATTTTGTATCATGCATGATTATATACTTTATCTAGTTATATTTCACTTAATAAGCATGCAATGAGATATATGTAACATTATTTATATAATATATCCAATAATACTTTATATGAGTTATAAATGAACTAATATTAGATTTGACTCTATTTAAATAAAAATGTGCAAAATGTTCTTTGTTGCATCCTTTATAGAGATATCCATTAGTAATTGATAAATATCTTATTTAGATGTGTTTATGAAAGTCTTATATGCATGTTAGACTAATTAGAGTTATACATTTATGAATCATGCATATAAAGATATTGAATTATGATTTTGGATTAATTATATTTGTTTTAAGTGAGTAATACTTTGTAGGATAATTCAAGTACCAAGAATGAGCATTGCAACAAGAAAGTAAAAGATCACAACTATGCTCAACTCAAGAAGAATGAGAATGAAAAGATGTTCCAAGCATTTGTAAGATTTGAAGAGAAGAAACTGTTGGAAGCTTAGATTACATCAAGAAGTCTAAGGACTAGAATTGATGATGACAAGATCAAGTCCAAGTTCTTCAAGAATATCTTATAGAAATTAAATCTTATGTAAAGGTAAATGGGAATCACATTAAGCTCATAAATCGATTTCTTACTCAACTTAAATATGTTTGCAAAATCAGGATTTATATTTGTTAAAATGGTATTTAAGTTTAAGCAAAATGGTTTTGAAAAACCTTTAGTGATCTTACTTTCTTGACAAACCAATAACAAGTTAAAATTGTCAAAATAGGATCGCATCAAAGCTATTTTTTCTAAGCTCTTAACCGATTAGAAACTCCCTCTAATCGGTTATTATGCTTCACAAGAGCCAAAATTCTAAGCTCCTAACCGATTAGGAACTCTCTCTAATCGATTATTGAGAATCACAGGAGCCAAAATTCTAAGCTCCTAACCAATTAGGAACTCCCTCTGGTCGGTTATTATGAAAGTCAAAAGCAAAATGTTGAGACTCCTAACCGATTAGGCACTCCCTCTGATTGGTTAGAAAATAAATCTGGAGTCAATTTCTTGAGACTCATAACCGATTAGGAACTCTCTCTAATCGGTTAGGAAATGAATTTGGAGTCAATTTTTGACTCCTAACCGATTAGGAGAAACTTCTTAACTAGTTATCTGGGCAACTAGAACATACGCACAATAGCTCTATTTTAACCATTTAATACTCCTAACCATCACCAACGGCTCTAAAATACTTTGGGCTATAAATGAAAGTGCTCGAGTACTAAAGAAAAGTAGGGAAACAATCTGAAAATAGTTCTTAAGCATTGAACACGAGTTTTACCATCATTACATCAAATACTCTATTTTAAGCTTAAAAGTGTGAATCCTTGATACCTATAGAGTTTCAATTTGTATTATCTACTCTTGAGAGAGTTTCAATTCATCTATACTCTGTGTAAACTGTAAAAGAGGGTGAGGTATCCCTCAAAGTTGTAAGGGTGAGGTATCCCTTGAATTTTAGGGTCAAGTGCAAAGGATGAGGCATCCCAATGTGTGTTAAGTGCTCCGCTTTGTAAAGGTTTTCAAGCACATGTTCAAGCTTGAAGGTTTAGTAGAAAATCTCAGGTGGTTCACTTGAGGACTGGACGTAGGCCACAAGTGGTTGGTAGCTGAACCAGGATAAATCCTTGTGTTTGCTTTTCTCAACTCTATCTCTTTACATTTGTGCTTTAATTATATATGCTTGAGTTGAACTTGATATCTAGCTTATTTGCTTGATTCATCCTATATCCCAAGTTATATTTAAGTAATCTACAATAATTATATCTTGTTAAACTTATTCCGTTGCATGTGTTGATTGAAAATATCAAAATGCATAATTTCTCAAAATTATTTTAAAAATTTGTAATCACCAATTCACCCAAACTCTTGAGTGATAGTTGTCATGACTAACATATAAATATATATATATATATATATATATATATATTAAGAAACCCTAATTGGTGGGAAATTAAGGAGTTAGGCATGGTGGTCAAATCCCACATTGAACACTGCAACCCCTAGTGATCAAGGGAGGTGCCACAATACTACAAGGTTATAGCTTTTCTGTTCATCAGAGTGTCAGAGGTACCAATTCCCTCACTTCATCACTAAAGGAGTTGCGCCTACGGAGGAGCTCAGAACCCAGTTCTGAACATTGGCGCTGTCTGTGGGAAGAGATAAATTTCTACTCCCAATTTCACTTTAAAAGACTTCCCCTACTACCTCCATCATTGTGAACACGAGAATGAGACAAACATCAACCAACCAAAATCGTGCTTCTGCTGCGCATAACCCCTCTCCTTCAACTGTCGCTCAGCGTCTAACCCCGTGGCTCATCAGCTAGTTATGGAGTCGGTCGTAGTCCACCTAGAACCTAGATAAGACAGGCATAAGACTTCCTTCACTAGAGCACCCTTTGGGGACGCTAGACAGTGGCTATCGGCGCTACAACGCCTTGGGGATCGGTTGGAAAATGAGGTCCAGTCTCATCAGGCCTGCCCGACCACCAAGAACTATTTAGAGCATAATTTCTCTCCTTGGTTAGACTCTAGGATAAGAGGATTCGCCGCCAGGAAGAAAGAATCCATAACGTTGAGAAGGCTGCCAGCCAAATCTTTGAAGCAAGGAACCACCCCCTAGCTAGAAACCATGACAATAAAAACGACCAATGTCAACGCGATGACCACCAACTGGAGATCTCCAGGATCATGGACCCCGGTCATCAGCCTAAACCCACCCACTCAAAGGAGCAAACACATGCCATAAGGGACATGGTATCACAAAATTGACCCTTTTCAGACAGAGTGATGATATACGAGATTTCAAAGCGCTTTAAGTATCCCGCCAATATCAAAGTTTATGATGGAACCACAAACTCTCAAGAACATATGGACGTTTATATGTCTGCGCTTTTGTTCGTTAGGGGGTAAAATGACCTTGTCGTGCTTTTCGCTTGTCCGTAAAGAAAACAGCCTTGAGATGGTTCACCACTTTGCCTTTGAGGTCTGTGGATAGCTGGAAAGACCTGTCCTCGAGGTTTTTGCTGCACTTCACCACTAGCAAAGTGCAGCCTAAATCCATTTTATGTCTCTCCCAAATAAGGCAAAGGAAAGAAAAATCTCTCTAGACTTCATATTCCATCTTAACAAGGAAAGTGTGAATGTTTGTGACTGGAACGAAAGGCTCGACCTATTTTACATTAGGGAAGGCCTCTGTCCAGGGTAATTCTCCTTCTCGCTGACCAAAAGAGAGCCTAAAATCATGGATGAGTTATAGGCCTGCACTGACAAATACATCAACGTTGAAGATGTCATCTAAGCCAAAAGGCATCTCGATAAAGAAGATGCTAAACCAAAATTTGGAGAGCAACTGAACTAACAAGGGAAGAACCCAAGGCCACCTCTCAAGGGAAAATATGATAATTACACTCCCCTCAACGCACCACGGGCTCAGATCTACTAAGAAATCATCAACATAGAGCTCCGTGATATACCTAGGCCTCCCCCTTGAAGAAACTAGTGTGGAGAGACACATCTAAGTACTATGAATGGCACGATGGCCCTGGCCACAACACAGAGGACTACACTAACCTTTAGGATACCATCGAATCCCTCGTCCAAGACGGACATTTGGGCCGATATGTTCAAAAAACCTAGGGCAACTAGAGGAAGGGTTATTACAGAAAACAGAGCTATAGCCCCCGGAGCCCCTCTCATTCCTATTAGAGAAAACGTTCTCTGATGAGGAACGATAATCCCAGTTAGCGCTCTCCTCGAGATGAGCCTCGTCACCGTGATAGAGCGCAACCATGGGACTGAAACCAGGAGAGCAATCACCATCATAAAGTGACTCGCTCAATCATATAATGCTTTATAATCGTTGCTTCCATTATGTAAATGAACGTCTTTGCATATCAATGAATTGATATTTCTTCATGACTATCACCTTAGCTCAAAGTTGGTACCTCGACTGTGACCCTAAGTACTTCAGCTCGATAATATCTATAACCAATATCTCGGCAGTGACCTCGAGTCCCCGGATACTTGGGCCTGTTACAACCCACAAGGTCGCCATGCCTTGTTGAGGTCCGAGGAATACAAGGTCCGAAAGGATCAGCTATTCCAACATCCTTACATAACGGCCAAACTGGGGAAGCCACTTGTACACCCTCTGAGGTCGAGTAGAGCATTCAAGGGTTCTCACCAGTACCCACTTGAGCCTCAGCTTAACCCGTAAACCCACTATAGTTTACAGAGGTTAAGCATAATCGACCGTTTCATGGGATTGTGGACCCCACACCCAGAGGCTTACGTGTCATGTACATTAAACGAACCCAACCACAAATATTTGAGCTTTGGACTTATCTCGGTTGAAAAAATGAGTGTTTGTCCAACATTAAATGAGCCCAACCATCGAGATTTGAGCTTTGGATTCATCTCAACTGGAAAAATGCATGTTCATCCAAGCTAAATGAATCCAACCACTGAGGTTCGAGCTTTGGACTCATCTCCGCTGGAAAAAATGTGTGTTAGTCCAAGGTAAGCGAACCCAGCCACCTTGATTCAAGCTTTGGACTCATCCCGATTAGGCAAGAAAAGCGCTCGCACATACAAAGCAATTGCCAAGGTCTAGTGTTCGATCTATCTCGGTAATCTGCATACCAAGATTAGTTGTCAAACCTATCCCGGCCATTGAAAAGATGTCGAATATTGAGCGTTGGACTCATCTCGGCACAGGAAAGGTACATCAGAGTAAAACATTCAAAAAAGGGGGCAAGCTTCAATATTCACATTCCAAACATCATTAACCTTAAAAGGAAAACATGTGAAGCTACCCGCTTACAAAGACTGCCCTTTTGAATGAAGCCAAGAAAGTAACTTGGTCAGATGATGATGATTAGAAACTGACTACGACGACTCCTCGAGGGGCAAAAACTTATAACCTGCCCTGATGTAAAGACGACTACAGACATAGTCGGGGAAAGCTATGATAACTACCAACCGCTAACCACAGCACCACATTAGTTCAACAACCATCTCTTTCTTGGTCAACCACTCTTGCCTAGTCGACGCGAGGAGAAAACTTCATCACCCTACACTTCCTAAGCTACCCCTGCTCACCTACGACACAACAACCATCAGGAAGCAAAGGAGGAAAGGTGGTGTAATCCCCACGCGCCTTACAAGACCTACAGGCAGGAGCTCCCAACCTTTCTAGCAGAAGCAAGGCACTATTCCACCGCCACATACATCTGGAAAAAATGCCTTATGCTGCTGAGGAACATGCTGACCAAGTTACGTAGGCCAGTTACTTAGTCTTCACTGAACCATTATGCTTAGAAAGAAAGACCTCCAATAGAAGGGCAAGTAGAGAGAAAGCCAAACAGCTTTGAGAATTTGGAGAAGAATAGGTAAATAGCCTCAGAAGAGGACACGACCCTCCAAAAACCCATAAGATACAAAAATAGAACCATTCTTGGGGAAGAACCCACTCCCAAACAAATTTGGAGAACAAAAAAAATAGGTGATAGCCCCGCTACGAACATTCCCCATTTATAGAAGGAATAATGTGTCCTGATTGGTCCTCACACACACACACACACACACACACACACACACACATATATATATATATATATATATATATATATATATATATATATATAAAATTCTAGACCGATTTATGAGCCCAAAGAATTAGAGTAACCCCGACTCGCCAGGCTAGCACCCAAACGTATAGTGTACATGAAGCAGCCAAAATGCTAGGCGTAAAGATAGGAATAGACTCTAATGTATCCCGTTCGAGCAAGCAAGCAAAGACAGAAGGGTAATTATCTCACGACCCTGTCCTCGTGATCCTGTCTCCCACAGTCGTGTCGCCACGATCCTAGGTAGCAGTATTCAACATCCACTAAATCCTCATACACCAAAAACCCTCATATGCTCATATAAATACAATAAGTAAGAGAGACAAGGTACGCCTCTTTCCCATTACTCACTACCCTCCTTGCGTAGCTACTGACTTAAGTGTCAAAATGCCTTTTGTAGGTACCCACCCCCTCGCTAGGGGTGGAAACAGGCTAGGCCAGGCTAAGCTTTGCCTTAAACAGGCCTGACCTATATCCTAATTATAATGCCTAAGCCTGAAATAGGCTAATTTTCTAGTTTGACCTTTTTAAAAGTTTGGCCTAGCCTAAAAGCCTATTTAAAAGTCTACTTTGCAATAAAACCTTTAAATAGGCTAATAAGCCTACCTTTAAATAGGCCAATAGGCCTTTACATAGGCTAACAAGCCTAAACTTTAGAATAGGCCAACGGGCCTAGGTCTTTAAATAGGCAAACAAGTATATGATTTTTAAAATATTACATTAAAAATCTAATATTCTAATTTAAAAACATAACTCTAACAAACCAATATATACTTTTGTTATAACTTAACACGGACCCCATAGTTTTATCAATGCTCACCACTTTCTTGCTCTAGTCTTTGGTCGATGTGTGGGAATTGAAGATATACCAAGTTACAAAATTATTGGAGGTATATAGTTGCAAAACATGAAGATCGAACCTGTTCTGGACCGTAACCCGAACTCTCTATATGTAGTCCAACTCGGTACATGTACTCGCAGAGGTCCAAATCTTCGCATCTTCAACAGAGTCAGCTTATCATGAGATCCCTATTTTGGATGGTAACAGTTTTACCGTAAGATCTGCATAATGGATAAATCTTGTGATATCTCCTAATTGTCAATCATGATATTACGGAATAATAGCACGATAACTGTCATACCAGTATCATAATAATATAGGGAATCTCTGTAACTAAATAAGGAACATATCTTCTCCTACAACTATTATGAGAATGTTTTTCTTTATCAAGAGAACATATCAATCTGACATCTATAAATATCAGACTAAGTCACCTTAATCAGGTATGAATTATCTCATGACATATACCCTATTGGTGCACATGCTGACTTGAGCGTTAGAGTCTCTTTGCAGGTACCCATCCCCTAGTTCAACACGCTTGATTAAAGTTGTGCAACAAAAGAGTCCACCACATACGTGCCTATCTCAGGTACCCTCTGAATTTACTTTAGAACATCGGCGCCATCTGTAGGAATCTAGAAACTTTCAATCCCACTCCAATCATGGTGAACACGAGACAGAATTCAAGGAGAGAAGCTAGGCATACCTCAACCAACCAAAGGCAGGATCTTATCACCCAATGCCCTCCTCTTCCTGCCCCACCACCTGCTGTTGAAACCTCTACTGCGAGAAATTAAGTACTCAATACAGAAAACCAATGCGATGGGTGCCCCACCTCAGTTTTCGATGAAAGCTCTAACCCATCGCATAGGGTTTCTATGAGAGATAGACTTGGAATCCCAACACAAAGAGGTAACCCTAATGCTTAAGAGCCCAGAATCCCAGTTCATTAGCATTTGGGAATGCCTAATAATGAAATTGGCGATCGTGCGTCTCGCTCTCAATGCACGAATCAGTCCCAAGCATCCCAACATCAATTTCAGGACATGTTACTGTTAGGAATTGCGGTTACATCACGCAGCGAAAAAATTAGGATTCCCACCGAGGATCCATGCGAAAAGCCATAATCTGACTTTTTAAATTATTTACCTCTTGAAGCGTAATCAAAAGGAAGGACGTGAATCACCAACACCGTAATAGAATCGGTGACTGTCTCCTACTTTGAACTCTTCCAGTTCACAGCCCCACCATGTAGGCAAAAAACATAACCCAATTGCGATCTAGAGTCGTCCTTATTAGTTTGGAAGCTAGCATCATTGTAACCTTTTACAACTAGCTCTTCTTCGCCTCCATATACCAAGAACGAATCCTTAGTCCTTCTTAAATACTTAAGGATGTTCTTGATAGCAGTCTAGTGACTTTCACCAGGATCAGACTGGTACTTGCTCGTCATGCTCAAAGCATATGAGATGTCTGGTCGAGTACATAACATGGCATACATGATAGATCCAATTGCAGATGCATATGGAATCTTGCTCATGCGATCCCTCTCATCCTGGGTGAAAGGGGATTGAGCCTTAGATAGGCTTACACCATGTGACATAGGCAAGAGTCCTTTCTTGGATTCATGCAAGTTAAATCGTCTTAACACTTTGTCTATGTATATACTCTGACTTAGGCCAAGTAGTCTCAGTGATCTATCTCTATAGATCCTGATACCTAATACATAGGTGGCTTCGCCCAAGCCTTTCATAGAGAAGCAGTTCCCTAACCAAGTCTTTACGGACTGTAGGGTAGGGATGTCATTTCCAATAAGTAGTATGTCATCTACATACAATACCAGAAAGACAATAGTGCTCCCATTAACCTTCTTGTAGACACAAGATTCTTCTTCATTCTTGATGAAAGCAAACTGTTTTATTGTATCATCAAAATGAAGAATCCAGCTTTTGGAAGCTTGCTTCAATCCATAAATAGATCGTTGTAACTTGCATACTTTTATAGCATCTTCTGGAGTGGCAAAACCCTCAGGTTGTGTCATGTACACATCCTCCAAAAGATTTCCATTAAGGAAAACAGTTTTAACATCCATTTGCCAGATTTCATAATCATGGTATGCTGCAACAGCAAGTAAGATCCGAACGGATTTAAGCATCGCAACTGGGGAAAAAGTCTTATCATAGTCTACACCATGAATTTGTTTGAAACCTTTAGCCACTAATTGCGCCTTAAAGGTAAGCACATTACCATCCATGTCGGTTTTCTTCTTGAAAACCCACTTGCACCCAATGGGTTTTACCCCTTCAGGTGGGTCAACCAAGGTCCATACCTAGTTGGCATACATGGAATCCATTTCAAATCTCATGGCCTCAAGCCATTTCTCAGATTCTGGGCCAATAATGGCTTCCTGGTAAGTCACAGGCTCATCTTGATCCATGAGCAATATGTTACTTTGTTGGGTCATGAGAAATCCATATCTCTTTGGTTGATGACGTATCCTGTTAGACCTATGCAGGTCTTGTACTACTACAGTAGTTTACTATTTCACAACATTTTGTGGAGGCTGCTCTATTTCCACCATTGGTTCATTACTGTTTTGTGAAACTTGAACTTCTTCAAGTTCTACTTTCCTCCCACTGATTCCTTTGGAGATAAATTCTTTTTCTAGAAATACAATAGTCCGTGCGATAAACACTTTGCCCTCGGTAAGATTATAGAAAAAGTATCCCTTGGTTTCCTTTGGATACCCCACAAAGAAGCATTTATCTGATTTAGGTCCAAGCTTATCAGAAACTTGACATTTCACATAAGCTTCGCAGTCCCAAATCTTCAAGAAAGACATACTGGGCCGTCTCCCAGTCTATATCTCATATGGTATCTTTTGAACCTTCTTAGATGGAACACGGTTAAGTGTGAAAGCTGCTGTTGATAGAGCATGTCCCCAGAAAGAGCCTGGAAGGTCTGCATGACTCATCATAGATCGAACCATGTCCAACAAGGTCCGGTTCCTCCTTTCAGAGACACCATTCTATTGTGGTATTCCTGGTGGAGTGAGTTGAGATATTATCCCACACTCTTTCAGATGATCATCAAACTGTTGGCTTAAGTATTCTCCTCCTCGATCTGATTGAAGGATTTTAATACTCTTGCTAAGTTAGTTTTGTACTTCATTCTTGAACTCTTTGAACTTTTCAAAGGATTCTGATTTGTTCTTCATAAGATATACAAATCCATATCTACTGAAATCATCAATAAATGTAATGAAGTATTGAAAATTGCCCCTAGCGAGTGTGTTTAGTGGCCCACATACATCACTATGTATAAAGCCTAAAACATCACTAGCCCTTTCACCTTGTCCAGTGAATGGGGCCTTTGTCATCTTCCCCAATAAACAAGATTCACATGTCTCATATGATTCGAAATCAAACGAGTCCAAGAATCCATCTTTATGGAGTTTGGAGATGCATTTCTCATTTATGTGGCCCAAACGACAATGCCAGAGAAAAGTTGGGTTCAGATCGTTTGATTTAAACCTCTTTATATTTATGTTATAGACGGGCGTTTCGAGATCAATGACATAAAGTCCATTACTCAATTGTGCACTATCATAAAAAATATCATTCATATAAATGGAGCAACACTTGTCCTTTATAATAAAAGAAAAACTTTTCTTGTCCAAACAAGAAACAGAAATGATATTCCTGCTAATAGCAGGCACAAAATAGCAGTTCTCTAACTCTACAAGCCCAGTGGGCAAAGAAAATAAATAAGTCCCTACAGCTAATGCAGCAACCTTTGCTCCATTTCCCACTCGTAGGTTAACCGCATCTTCGTCAATGGTCTATTGCTCTTTAGATCCTGCACATTTACACAAATGTGAGATCCATATCCAGTATCTAATACCCATGATGCAGAAGTAGATAAATTAACTTCAATAACAAAAATATCTGAAGTCGAAGTCTCACTTCTCTTCTTCTTTTTGAGCTCCTCTAGGAACTTGGCACAGTTCCTCTTCCAATGTCCAGTCTGACCACAATGGAAGCATGTACCTTCCTTAGCCACTCCACCCACTGGTTTCAAGCCAAAAGTGCTGGGCTTGGACTTATCCTTGCCCTTGCCCTTCCAGTTGTCCTTGGGCTTTTTCTGCTGTTTCTTGCCATTATTCTTTTGGACCATCATTATGGCCTTCCCTTTGCCTTTGTTAATGTTCTGCTTAGCAGTTCTCAACATGCCTAGCAGCTCTGGTAATGATTTGTCAATCTCATTCATGTTGTAGTTCATGACAAATTGACTAAAACTTTCCGGCAACGATTGCAGGACTAAGTCAGTGGCCAACTCTTGGCCCAAAGGAAAACCAAGTCTCTCTAGGTTTTCAATGCACCCAATCATCTTGAGTACAGGAACACCAACAGTTATAATAGCATATGACTATGCTGAACGAATAATATCAGAGATTGGAACACATGCAGTGGGTCATACTTGAAAACCGACCCAGGCTTCACTGTCATGACGGAAGCCTTAGCGCAGAAAATAATCAAAGAAGGGCACATGTTGATGCTTCAATGACCAATATCTGGAATAATAATTTCAACTGCGGATTTCAAGAACATCCTTTTTCTGATTAACTTATAAAATACCGCATTCCTAGAAATTTTAAATTTCCAGCAAACTTGGAGATTTATAATGGAACCATGGACCCCCAGGAGCATATAAATGCCTATGAGCAATCCTTTTGCTACCACAGAAGATCTATGGAGTTGTTGTGCTGTGCTTTTCCTCTTTCCCTAAAAAAATGAGCCCTTAAATGGTTTTCAGGCTTAGCACGAAGGTCCGTGGTTGACTAGTCGGATCTTAAACAACGTTTTCTACTCCAATACACCACCAGCAAGGAACAACCCAAATTTATTGAATCCCTGACAAAGCTCCACCAAGGGAAGGATGAGCCCCTTCGTGACTACGTTAAGCAGTTCATAGTGGCATACATTAACGTGGAGAACTTCAATGACAGAATAGCCATTCACTATGCCAGAAGTGGTCTTCGGGTTGGTTCTGAGTTTTTTGCATCCTTGGTGAAAAAGAAATCGGAGAACTTGGGTGAGTTTCAGAGACGATCCCAAAAGTATGTGAACCTTGAGGAGGCAACGGAGGACCAAAGGAGGTGGGATAAAGGTGAACCCTTTCACTAGAAGCCTAATCGTAATTCCTCAAGGACCCGGTCTTCCAAAGGTAGTCCACCCCAAGCAGGATACTCCGTTTATACTCCACTGAACACCCCACGAGAAATAATCTTGAGGGAAGTGATGCAGACTGAGTTTCAGAATATATGGAGACCACCCCCCGTTAAGAAACACAAGCAAAAAGACCATTCTAAACATTGCACATAACATAAAGGTTATGGGCACGATACAGAAGATTGCTACTAACTTCATAATGCCATTGAATTTCTAATTAAGGCCGAACGACTGCAACAATATATCCTCTAGGTCCAAAGCGAAGAGCACTGTGGTCAGCGCAGAGATGCCAAACACAATCCACGATGAAGACCATCCCCTCACAGCAGAAAAAAAGACTCGAAGTCCCAAAAGAAGATCCTTGACCCCACATTGCCGAGATAACACTGATTTACAAAATAAGAACAGGGACACCCTATCTAACGATAATGAAGACCGATGTTCTGAGCCAAACGGAATGATTAACACTATTGCTGGTGGTTTCGCTGGTGGAAGGTCATCAAATGGAGCCGAAAAAAAGCTCTCAAGATGGCGGTATTTAGTGTATCTCATTCCAAACCTAAATTGTAGACTGCTACAAGGAAAATGCCTTCCATCACTTTTTTGGATGAGGACTACAGCGAAATTATCCCTGAACATGATGATTCACTCATCATCTCAGGAATAATATCTAATGTTGAGGTCCGCTGAATTTTCATAGATCAAGGAAGTTTAGCAGATATTATGTTCCTTGATCTTTATCAAAAGTTAGAGCTATTGAAATCGGATTTGACTCCCCACGATGGGGAGCTAACAGGTTTCACAGGTGAAAAGATTACCCTAGCAGGTTACTACGAAACCCACCTGACTTTAGGATCCTCTAAACTCTTCAAGACAGTCAAAGTAAGGTTTTTGGTTATGGACTGCCCTTCAGCTTATAACATCATCTTAGGTCATCCCTCTCTAAATACTCTCGGTGTTGTGGTGTCTACTACTCACCTCGTGATGAAATTTCTGAAAAAGACCAACGAGGTTGTCATCAATGAAGGAGATTAATTGGCTACCAGGAAATACTACAACGAAAGCCTAAAAATTTGTAGAATTCCCAAAAATAGAGAATTTGCCACCTTCGACCCAATCATGGATTAGGTCAACATGCTTATGACTGAACTGGATGTTAAGGAAGAAATCTGTAGTGCCTGACCTCAGCCAGAGGGTGAGTTACAAACCTTTCCAACTTGAAGCTAAGCCAGATCAGGTTACTAAGATTGGAGCGCATTTAGAAGAAAAAGAAAAGCAACAACTGATAGAACTCTTGCTGAAGAATAAGGACCTTTTCACTTGGACGTCATCTAATATGCTGGGACTTGATCCCTACTTCATCTGTCACTGCTTGTCCATCAGAGAAGGCGTGAAGTCGGTACTTCATAAGGAAAGAAAGGTCGGCCCAGAAAGACAACAGGTCATTGAAGAACAGATTAAGGAGTTACTGAGCGGCAACTTCATCAGGGAGATTTCTTATACCACATGGTTATCCAACGTGGTCCTAGTTAAGAAATCCAATGGGAAGTGGAGAATGTGTGTGGACTACACAGATTTGAACAAGGCTTGTCCAAAGGATCCATACCCACTCCTCAAAGTGATAAACTGCGGATAGTTCTTCAGGCTTCAGGTTGCTGTCGTTTATGGATGCATATTCCGGGTATAACCAAATTCTTATGTATCCCGGAGATGAGTATAAAAATGCCTTCATCACTGACAAAGCGAGCTACTTCTATAGGGTTATGCCCTTTAGTCTGAAAAATACAAGAGCCACCTATCAGAGGATGATGAACAGAGTCTTCGAGAATCAAGTAGAAAAGATGCTAAGGGTCTATATAGACGACATGATAGTGAAAATCCCACAAAGTGGATCACATATGATAGACCTTGAAGAAGTATTTGCCCAAGTCATGAAGTATAACATGAGGCTAAACCTAGAAAAGTGCGCCTTCGAGGTCCAGACAGGGAAATTATTGGGATTTATGCTAACCCACCGTGGAATTGAGGCCTACCCTGATAAATGTCAGGCGGTACTTAACATGAGAAGTCTTCAAAGTGTTAGAGAAGTATAACAACTTACAGGCCACATAGCAGCTCTCATGAGGTTCCTCGCCAGAGTAGCCCATAAATCTCTTCCCCTATTCAAGCTACTCAAGAAGGGGAAGAATTTTGAATAGACCCAGGAATGTGAGGATGTTTTTCTGTCCTTGAAGAACTTGCTATCCTCCCCTCTTATTTTGACAAGACCGGAGCCCGATGAGATGCTCTACTTATACCTCTCAGTTCATGAGGAAACAGTGAGCTCTGTGTTAATCCGGGAGACGAGCGAAGGGCAGAAATCGGTATACTTTGTAAGCAAGGATCTGTAGGGCCCTGAGCTTCGCTATCAACAAGTTGAAAAGGTTTCCTTCGCATTAATTACCACAGCAAGAAGACTGTGACAATACTTTCATTGCCACCTGGTGGTAGTAAGAATGGACCAGCCCATCGGCCAGGTGTTGCACAAGCCATATTTGGCCATAAGAATGATTGCCTAGTCAGTTATACTCTCTGAGTTTGGGATCGCATATGAACCACGACTTGCGATAAAGGCCCAAGTGCTATTTGAATTCTTAGCAGAGCTCACATCAGACCCCGGTAACTTAAACAAAATTTCTTGGACCATCTTTGTTGACGGATCCTCAAATCCCAAAGGAAGTGGCGCTAGAGTAATTATGAAAAACTCAGAGAGATTGACGTTAAAGCATTCCCTGAAGTTCGAATTCCCAATCTCGAACAACCAGGATGAATATGAGGTGTGTATTACCGAGCAATTAATGGCCAAGGATATGGTGGCAACCAGGATCACACTTTGTAGTGATTCCCAACTTGTAACCTCCCAAATCTGAGGTGAATATCAAGCTAAGGAGCCTCTCATGTAGAGATAATTAGTCAAAGTACAAGAACTCCTTAAGAACTTTCAAGAAATAAAGATTGAGCATATTCTAAGAGAACAAAACTCTAGGGCAGACCTTTTGTCTAAGCTAGCCAATACTAAAGACCCCGATAACAACCGGTCAGTAATCGAGGAGACCCTCTCTCAGCCCTCCATCACGGATCATGCCATATTTCAAGTAGAGGAGAATGAGCCATCTTGGATCACCCCTATCATGGAATACTTGCAGTCTGGGACTATACCTTCAGATCCCAAGGAAGCTTCCAAGTTATTCAAGATAGCTGTAAGGTACACCGTCTACAATGGACGGTTATACCATCGTGGTTTTTCATCTTTCTTTCTCAAATACCTCACTCCAAAAGAAGCTGAATATGTTCTAGTTGAGATTCGTGAGGGAAGTTACAAACATCATTTAGAAGGAAAAACCTTAGCCCTAAAAGCACTAAGGGCAAGATGTTATTGGCCAACGATGGAAGTTGATTCCCATGTGCATGTCTGAATCTGTGATAAGTGCCAGTGCCACTTAGAATATTACCAGGCTCCATCGGAATAGTTATCCACAATGTCAGTACCTTGGCCATTCCACAGATGGAGTATGGACATCTTGAGCCCATTTCCTCAAGCCCCAAGTCAACCAAAGTACTTAGTGGTAGCAGTGAATTATTTTACGAAGTGGTTTGAGGCAGAACCCTTGGTCACAATTACTTCGGCACGAATTCAAAATTTTACTTGGCGCCACATTATCACTAGGTTTAGAATTCCAGAGTCCACTATAACGGACAACGGAACCCAGTTTAAAGATAAAGGCATGGAAGAACTAATAGCAGACTAAAAAATAAAGCACCATTGTAGTTTCATGGAGAACCCCAGAACTAATGGACAGGCTAAAGCAACTAATAGGATTATTATACACATAATTAAAAATAGATTGGATGAAGTTAAAGGAAATTGGGCTGAGCAACTTGATCATGTTCTTTGGGCCTATCAGATTACACCCCACTCTACCATGGGTGAAACTCCCATCAAACTTACCTACGGGTGTGAAGCCATGATTCCAGTAGAGATAGGCGAGCCAAGCTGGTGCAACCAACAGTTTTCACAAGATAACAACCCCGATTTGATTAGGGAAAACCTAGGTTTAATAGAAGAAAGAAGACGCGTGACCCATATACGCGATGTTACCCTCAAGCAAATGACAGTAGCCAGATACAACCAAAGAGTAATCCCTAAGAGGTTCCAACTAGGAGATCTGGTACTCATGAGAGCGAATATCAGGGGGAAAATGCCTCCCAAGGGAAGTTAGCCCCCAACTGGGAAGGCCCCTACCGTATTGTTGGCAGCACTGGTAAAGGAGCTTACACATTGGAGACATTAACAGGCACCCTAATCAAGAATTATTGGAATGCGGATAAACTTAAAAAATACTATAGCTAGATGCCCATGACGACCTAGTCCTTTAGTAAACTAATGTTTAATCTGTCCTGATATTGAATTCTATACTCTGTATGGACTTTTGTCCCCAAAAATTATCAATAAAATATAGTTATTCAAGCACTACTTTTCATATGAGATACAGTAACAAGCCCAGGTCAAGAGGGTTAACACACCAAGCTTTGGTAGTAAGTTACAGGGTCAATACCTATCCTCGATACTTGACATTGACCATCTAAAGGTCAAGAAATCAAGAGGCAATGCGGATTCAACATCTGTGGTCCTCCCCTATACCCAAGCTAGGTGGGATCCCAAAAAATCTTTATAGATAGTAAAGGACCTTGGGTAAGATTTATTGATAATTATAGCTAAGACAGAAGGGACCATATGCGCCAAGTTTTATTGGACATTAAACCCTTAGCTAAGGTGTTATATTTGCCTAAATCTGAAGATTCTGAATGCTCAATATTATGAGCCTTGGATTATGGATCAGGGTATTTTTTTGGCATATGTCTTAAATTCCAAAACGCTTGGTTATGATAGGCATTAGGCCATGGACTAAGATATCATTTTTACCTAAGTCAAGTGGAATGCCATGCACTCGTTATTATGGGTGTGGGATCTCGAACCATGGTCTCCCTAATAAGAAAACAATTTCCTAAGTCTACGAAATGGTAATGATAAATTCCATAGTGGGCATTGGACCCAAAATGAACCACTAAAAGAAAATAAATTAGCAACGCAAAACATTCACCAGAAATAAAAAGTTAATTTAAAACCGTAGATGTGGGGCAATTATCTTTACAAAAACAAAAAACCCCACGCAGGGGGCGAAGAGGAGGAAATGCTAAAATGCTGACCATTGTGAAAAACTTGCCCAAGGCAAGGGTGACCGTTGTGAAAAACTTTTTCTGAATTGAGGTCTTCCAAGGCAAGGATGATAACGGGCTTGAAATGTTGAATTTGGGCCACGACATTCTAGAACTGCTCCCACTGATGTTTCCCAAAATGGTGTCCAACTCCTCCACATTTTTTCTAATTGAATTATTCAAGCTTGGAGGGTGCGGATGGTATTGTCGGCTTGGAATCCCTTCACCTCGAACGCCTTTTTGGCCAAGTTGGAGGCGGCCAACGCTGCCTCCATCTCAATAACCCGTGCTTGAGCGTCCTCATTCCATTTAAGAGCCGCAATAAGCTTCTGAGCAGCCTCTTCATCTTTTTTCTTGATTTCATCTGCCATCTACCTATCGGTTGCCTCGATAGTCCTTTTAATGTAGCAGATTTCAACAGTAGCTCGAAGCATAAAAGTTTGAAGCTTAGCCAGAGTTTGGGTTATATTTTGTTCAGAGATATATCTCATCACTATGTTACTCAGTAACCGCTCATCTATAAATGGTCCGACATCAGACTGCCCTAAGATGATAGGCAAAGGGTCTGCCTTTTCTTCATTGTCACCCTCCGGAGCTCCCCCTTACCCCGTTTAACAGAGCTCTCAGTAGTCTTCCTTTTCCTCCCTTGAAGATTTTGAGTTAAGGAGTCTGGTTCTTCTGAGGTTTCTTCAATAATAACACCCCAGCTTAAGGATGCTGGAGCGGCAGCTGTGGGGACACTTGTGGATCCTACTCTTTTCCTCCTTGATCTCGAGGCCTACAGGGCTACAAAAGAAGGTCCTGATGCTATGTTGCTTACTGAAATATGACAGAAAAACAAGATTGAAGTCAGACAAACAAAATTATGATGTATAGAAAATTTAAAACGCAAAAAGCCTAGGGCAAATTACGGGTAATAATATCCTAATTCCTACCTAACAAAACAAAGAGAAGATCATCACCAGTGGTATGAAGAATGTCTTTGATTTTGATAAACCCGTGTTCTTCTGAATACTTGGTTATAAACTTAACGCAGTCAAGCTCGTCTAGAGTGAGATCTTTTTCTTCTTTTTCAAGTAACATGGTGGGAAAACACCAAGTATTTTTCATCCAGTATAATGGGAACTTTGGCTCCCTGTCATCTTTCAAGAAAAAAGGACGAAACCCCTCTGTTGCCATCAACTTAAAGAATGTAGTCTTAAATCCTTTGAAACTATCTTGAAAGACATCAAAGGATTTGCGACTGGATTTCCACCGGATTGTGAGCCACTTCTTTTGCCTGCTGACCCTTTGGGGTTAATCCGAGTATAAAAATAGAAAAACGCATTGGTTGAATACCATAGCCTCATTATTCGGCAGAACCTCTCAAAAGCGATGATGTAGCCCCATCCATTAGGATGGATCTAGGTGGGGGCCACATGCAAGGTCTAGAGGATTGCAATCTGGAATTCTATAAATGGTAACTGAAGCCCTAATTTGATAAAGAGGGGTTCATAGAGAAAAATGAAGTGTGAACTTACCTCCCGAGAGGAGTAAACCCTCTCATTCTACTCCGGACATAGAATTTGGAATTCTCTGTCGCAGGTCCTTCCCTCTATCAACTCCAAATATTGTAATAATCGTCTGAGTTCATTTTCAGAAGAAAGTTCAGATAAATGATCCTAGACGTCGTCCCCACCTATAGGTATACTAGCCCCGGACCACACCGAATATGGATTGGGTCCTCCTTAGCTAGTTCATAAGCTTCGGCAACCGATACTCGGATTCTAGCTCCCCTTCTACCTTTGGCCATGAAGATCCTGAGAACACTCAAGGAGGCCAGTAAGTAATTGTCAAAATCAATCAAACCAGAGATTCAGACACGGAGAAGGGTGAACGAAATAATTCACACCTACACACCAGCCTCCTATCCCTCCAAATCCTGAAACTTCAAAAGGACACCTATATCATGCTTACCATGGCAAAGATGGTGTTCCGAGAGGATAAAGCCATGTGAAGAGGGTTGGAAGTCCTGAATCTATTTCGTGAAAAATGAAAAAATAGAAATGCACTCTAGCGAGGAACGCATAGCTACTCAGTTACTCAATCACAATAGAAGTGACTAAAAAGGGAAAATAGTAATGGAGAAAACAGAAAGGGATATACCGTGTAAAAGAAGCTCTTGATTGCTGAAGATGAAAATGATTGGAACCACCTGAATTTCACGCTTCACTGCTGCACAAAGTTCTCAGAAAGATATTTAGAAACAGTACAGTGAGAACAATACATTCTTAAACCCCTATTTATAAAGGCTAAATGGTTAGGGGGCATTGTTGTCTTTACGGTCCAATTTTCAAAAGAATGCTCATCATGGCGCGCGAAGCACTAGGCATATCCCACCAGTAAAAATGCACCACGTGGCCCTCACAGTTCTTGAAGTAGTTGAAAGGACAGTTGCGCAGCAACTCGAACGTTACACAACTTCTGAAGGTTAAGTACGAATTCTTTCCGAGAACCCTAGCTTTAACCGGGGTATCTGTTTAGTTTGGGTTTATCAGTTCGGACCACAGTTATTAAAGAACGTCTAATAATTAGTAAAGTACTCTAACCCTGAACTAGAGACTTGAAGCTTGCCACTTTGTTTCTTAAACCAAGCACCAAGCCGGGGGCATCGCAGCATTGTGTTGGAATAAGCATTGAACTTACCCAAGGAAAAAGGAAAAAAGCACGAACAGTGATAAAAAAAGGAGAGGAAAAAAATGGACACAATACAAAGTTCATAATATAAGAATTTTTATTGATTTGTTCTCATTCCATGCATAGTCTTATATCTGGAAAAGAGGGAAAAGAAAATATTGAGACATGAAATGTATAAGAAAAGAGCGTTGGTCTTTTCCTTCGTCGGACGGGGCGTAGCCTTTTATGAAGAAGAACATCCCACCAGCTTCGTGATCACCCCAAGTTGCCTCAAATTGTAGAGCTACTTCAACAGTCCCTGCTACTTATTTGAAAACTAGCAAAGCTCGGGACGAAACATTTGCTTAGTTCTCAGAAAGGAGGAGGAGTGTAGGCTCTGTTTCTCCGAGGAGCTTCGTCCAACACGACAAGTATCACAGATTTCCCCAACAGCAGAGTGATAATCACATATTTTATACATTAATAAATTCACATTTTTAGTTATTTACACTCTCCATATAATTAATTGATTGAGTTTGTTTATATTTTGTAAGTTTAGACTCAAATTGGGCTTAATTAATTTTTTTTAGCATTATTGAGATATTACACTGTTTCTATATTTTAGTCATATCTTGAGTTCTATATGTCTAAAATTTATGTATCTTACTTTGTAGGAAATATAAGAGAGAGCTCTACAACTTTCATGAAGAGCTCTAGGGAAAATTCGAACATCTAGTGGAGCTAATTGTGCTTGAAAGTCAGAATACGGGTTTTTTGATTGAAACCTGAACAATGTACTGTAATTAGGGCATAACTCGAGCTATAGGAATAGCCTTGAGCTGAAACTTTGGCATTTGAAATACTCAAATCTACAACTTTTAGAACAGAGGGGTTGTAGCTGGGCTTGAATAATGTGTAGTAATCAGGGCATATCTCGGGCTGTAGGAACTGAAATGGGCTGAAATTTTGGCATCTGAAAGTTAAGATTCATATCTACAACTTTCATGAAGACCATTTTTCCAGAATCTGACGCATGCCATGAGTTCAGCATTGAATGATTTCGGAGATAAGAATCTCTATAATTTTTCACTCATCAAACTACTATTTGGCATTTTCCACTCATTCACCCACTCATCCACTCACTCATTAATCAGCCCATTGTCATTTTATATCCCCCATCTTCTATAAAAGGGAGCATTGGCTGATCATTTAGAGAATCTTAGTTGAGAGATCAAGATCATGCTATTATGTTATTTGTTTATCTTGTTGTAATTTTCTTTTGTTCTAAATTGAAGTTATGTTCTTCTTCTTCTTCTTCTCTCTTTCTTTCTTCTTATCTATGAATAACTAATTTTCATTTTATTTAGGTGAAAATGTGAAGTTTTTAGTAATAAATTAAGGTTAGATTAATTTCTTTTTTGTGCTTAAATGATATATTATCAAGTGGTCATTATATGTGTTGTATTTTATTTTCAATCAATTTAGAAACCCTCCTTGTAAAGTGGAGATCTTGATCATTGTAGACAAGAGGTTGACACAATGAATGCTTGAGCCTATTTATAAGTGGTGGTGTTAATAAATAATTAAAAGAACCATAATATAATTACATATATAATCTTAACTGAAGTTTGAATGTTATATTTTTTGATTGGAACCTCCATTATGCGTGGATTCTAATTGAGTTATAAAAAGAATTAATCTTATCCTTAATTTACTTACCAAGAGTGCATGTCCCAACTCAAGTAAATCATTTTTTATTTGTGACAAAGTTTTATCACCTTTATTGTTGTCACAAATATTTTCCTTACGTCAAAGAATTTTTTCTTCATCAATTCCCTGTGGATCGACCTCGGACTCCTGAGAATTTATTACTTGAAACAACCTACACTTGGGTTTGCAACTTATAATTCACATCATAGAGCATATATCAAATACTCCTTCGTATGTTGGGAAAGAAAAGTGTCTGCCATTACTATGCTGAGAAAGAAAAGTCCCCATTAAAAGAATTATTTGAGAGGAAAAGCAGAACATTCTTACAGATTTTGAAAAAAATAGGAAGATGATTTTTGCAAGGGGCAAAACCCTCTTTGAATATAAACAAAGTGAGAAGAAAGCCATGAAAGATTGTATTCCCAAACAGATTGGCAAAGAAAGATGAATGTAACAAAAGGAATGCTAGCTTCAACACAAACATTCCTTATTTTATAGATTCAATGAAGCACTTTGATTGGTCCCACGAAAAGCGAGCTAATCGTAAGAGATAAACTGCATTTTTAATGCTCCTCGTTTCTGATTGGTTGTGAGGTAAATGTGCAGTTGCGAAACAACATGGAATTAATATCCCATTATTGAATTTTTAATTACCGATAAAGTCAAGGCAACAGTTTCCGAAGAAAGCTCAATATTGTTGAGAGGCTTGTGAAAAGACAGAAAACCCTATGAAATCATATACAAAAATGATTTTCATTATCATATGTGCAACATGAAACAAATTTTCATGAAGATTGAACCATCACTATCATATGTGTTATTCATTATTCAAACAAATTTTCTAACGAAAATGTTAATATTGTTGCATCTACCATCAAGTGATCTCACTCTTCTTTTAAACATAGAAAGCCACATTAGTTGTTTGTCTAATATGGCATCATTTCATTTGACATATGATAATGTCTAATAAACATCTCAATTCCCACCCATACTTTAAGATATAGAGAAAGAATGTTTTAGTATTCATAGAAAATAATAATATACATCAATGTTTCGATTATACTCCCTATGCTACTATTTGATTGTACACTGGACCAAAAACTGGCATCCATGGCCAATTGGAAGTCCCTTCCCATGTAATATGGCTTCTTAATTTTTGGACCCTATATGCTGGGTGATGATGGTTTAGACTTGGTAATCCCTGATCATTAGCAATCTACTAACTATCATTTGAAGTAAAGACAACTTTTAATCCGTATTTGGAGAAGACGTCACTTAATACAACCTTCTCCTTGATATTTAACCTGCACAAGAATCAACAATGTAAACATGAGAAATGAACACAAAGCATGAAAATCATGTCACAACAATCAATAATGCACATGGAATTACCTTTTTGCGGATCCTGGAACATCTAACTTTGAAACCTTTTTTGCTTTCTCTTTAGAAGTTAGTTTTTTTTTTTACGAGCATGCTCTTGTTTAACTTTGGCAGATGACTTCTGCTCAGTTGTGGGGTTTCTGTTAACCTGCTCTAGGGAAAGTGAATTAATTTCAGAATCAATCCTCATTTTCACACTATCATCATAATCCACCTTCTAAGAAGTGGTAGGCTTCTGTTTTTCTCTAGCACCCTCCTGTTCTTCTCCATGTATCTAATTGTCCAGGTCATCTGAATCATCCGAAGTGGTCCCATCCCAGGAACTGAGGGTAGAATCATCCATATAAGAATCCTCATTTGAATCTTCTTCAAAGGCCTCCCCTTGAGATGTGGAACAATATTAACATCTTCTTCATGTTGCAATTAGGGAAGCGTAGGTTCGATCTTCATGTTTTACAGCTATATGCCTCCAATAATTTTGTAATTTGGTATATCTCAAAGTCTCACATCGACCAAAGACTAGAGCAAGAAAGTGATGAGCATTTATAAAAGTAGGGGATGCGTGTTAAGTTATAACATAATTCTAATATGCTATTTTCATTCTAATTTATTAACTTAGGTTTTAGTTACTAACTTTTATTAAAATTTAATTAAAAAATATATCAATATATTATAATAAATTAATAATTATAGTTATTATAATAATATATATTATATTATATATAGTTAAGCAGTCACGCTATTGCTAAGCTTAAAAGACCTATTAGACAGCTTAAGACCTGACCTTTTTAGTTAAACGAGCTTTTAAAAAAGCCTTAGTCTAACTTGTTTGTAGAGCTGGCAAAATGGGTTCAACCCGTCGGGTTAACCCGCCAACACGCTATTTTTTTGCGGGTTGGGTTCAAGGATTGAACCCATATTTTTTTTTCAACCCGCATAACTCACCCCACATAATCCACGGGTTAAGCGGGCGAGTGCGTAGTTAATAAAAACTTCATGGGTTGACTTTTTTTTTTTAAAAAATGATAAGTAATACTTATAAATAAAAAATTCTTTGATGTTATATAATTTATGTTTGAATATTTAATTAGACTATTTTAAAAATTATATTTTAGATATGTGGTTTGTAATTTTTTACCATTATTTTTTAATATTTTTTATAGTATTTATTGATTTTTTATATAATTTTTTTTATTTTTAGACAAATTAAAAGTTTGACCATTAACTCATCTTGTTTTTTTCTCATTTTATCTTTTATGCGGGTTAATCTCCGCTTAAACTTAAAAGCGGGGTGGGATTCTTCCAACCCATTTTTAAATATTTAACCCCCCAAGTGCATTTTAACGGGTTGAAGCGGGTCGGGACGGGTCGGGACGAGTTAGCCCATTTTGCCAGCTCTATTTATTTGGTAAACAGACTAGACCGGATCAGGTTAGACCTCAAACAGACTAGGTTACAGGCTCCTGACGGATAATCTAACCTATTTTTACTCTTATCCCTAACTCCATCATTGAAGAAATTGCGTCTACGGAGGAGTCAACTACCTATTATCTCTTTAGGTAAACCTCGTAACCAAGTTTTGAACATATATATATATATATATATATTCGGTTACTAAGATGCTTCCGCCTCCTTTCATCTATTTCGCTGAAGCCTTAAATCTTTTGGAAAAATACTATTTGTCCAGAATTTTCAGCCAGAATTTCTTGTGCCTGAAACATCTGGCATTTATGTGGAACTACACTTTATATATTAATTGCGCTTCCTGATTTCTCTTTCCGTTTTCTTCCTCATCACGTCATTTGGGCAGGTGATTTCGGGAAAAAAATTTGGTCAAAATAGCATACCTCGATTCTTTTAAGTTCATTGAAGAATGTCAATGTTATTTGTAACTTCTGTATTTCTTTTCTTGATGCCTCATTTAGGCACTCGTGTTTTATTTTCTCATATATAATATTTCATTTTTTTTTCGTGTTATCGTAGTTTTATATTAATTCACCATGACACAATGAGATAAAGAAGCGTTAATGGAATTTGATGACGTGACCTTACCTACAATGTGCTTTTATGAATAAAATTCACTATAAATAAAGTTTGCTTAAGTAGTAGCTTAAGTTATGAACTGAGTCATGATTTTATATTAAGGATTTAATTTTAATGTATTATCGATGTACAAGTTTTTTATATTATTATTTAATTATATATTGTTATGTTATTAAAAATATTTGGCTATTATAATAACTACATTAAAAATTCTACATACAATAATGTGTGACTAATTAATAGAATAAAAAATTTTACTCTTACAATTCATTAATATTAAACTCTTACAATAATCCATTTAATATAAGGTGACTTAAAAAAAGTATGAGAAGAAAGATATCGAGTAATTAGGAAAAAAATAAATTTTGTATAGAAAAATTAAAAGAAAACAAATAAATTACTTTAGCAGCAAAGTATTTGCTTGTTGACATGTTTTTCTTTCTTGAGTAATAACACTTTTATCATTTAGCAAATAATTATTAGTTATTAACTTTTTCAGTATACATTTGAAAGTCAAGAGATTTATAAGTATAACCATTGAATGATAATAATAATAACTCAAATAACTGATCTGTCCTGTGGCAACACATGTTCAATGATACAATATAACACTTAATATACATAAGAATGTCAAGATATTATTTATTGTAATCTTTTTATGCATTTGTATCTAGTGGCACAATGGCACAACATACATCTAGGCAGAGAAAATTACGCGCCAATGATGTTCAGGTGGGACCATCCTGCAATATATATAGTTAGAGGAAATTTTATTGTGAAAGAGAGAGATAAATAAATTTTGACTATATAATTATATATGAATGATCAAAATTAAAAATTACTTAAGTTTATATGAATACTTAAAAAATTATATATATTTATGTTATAATTGATCATTCATGTAAAATTTAATAATCAATATTCATTTATCTTATATTTTACAATAAATATTATCTCACCAAATACTTTTTATATATATATATATATATATATATATATATATATATATATATATATATATATATATATATTTCATTTCGATCTTCTAGACAACCAGATGGCCTCGTTTTTTTTTTTTTTTTTATGTTTTCTACATATATGTAGCTAGTGCCACAAACTATTGAGTCTGAGATGGCTTCCTTCCTTCGTGACCAAAAGCATCTTATCTCATTATCTTTGTTTCGTGTTGCCGATCCTTTGGTAATTTGTACGTATTTTGCACAAGCACACAAGCATCTTGTACACAAAAATAATGTCATTTTCATTTTTTTTAAATTAACAATTAACATTGCTCTTATTTAGCTAATTGCAGCCCATGCTGGACTCCTCTTTGTATGGGATTTTGGCTCGAAGAAAATCATTGTTGAGGGAGATGCAATTTTGTCCATTATTTTAGTAAAACAAATAATTTTGTCCCTTTATTTTTAAAATGAACTATTTAATCTTTTGTTTTTATAAAATGAACAATTTTAGTTCTTTTGTTTGCATAGTATTAAAAATTTAACGGAAATTATTGATGTGGCATTTAAAAATTAATTCTTTAATTTAAATAAGTAGTTTAAGTGCATGTGATATGCATTTGACTTCTTAAATACTCAAAATAATCTTAATTCAACTTAAAAATCCCTAATCTCTTATTCTAGTCCTTAGTTACATACATAGCAGGCAAAGAAAACTTACAAGAGTCTAATATCAAATTAAAGATTAATGCATAAAAACTTACACTAGCCATTGATAGACTAGAACAATTCTTTTTCCTTTTTTTTTTTGGGTATCATGAGTAATTCAAATTTTACAAATACATACTCAAGCACATAGATTATGGCATTTAGTATAATTTTTAAAATTTGGTCCAACCTTGTCAATTTGGTTTTAAAATTAGCTGAGATGTGCTATATGAGAAGTAATAAATCTTAAAATTCCATCCCTTAACCAATAAAAAAACCAAGTTAATAGAAATCTTAAAAAAAACACACACACAAGAATATGACAAAATGTCTAACACCACTTTTTGATGGTATACAATTTTTTTTATAGAATACGTAACATGAATAGCATGTTAGTGAGAAAAAATAATGAAAATTTTTATGTTAAATAATATTATTGCTTAATTTAGCTAGAAAAGGTTATATTGGATATACTTAAAGAGTCATGTATATGTTTTATGTACTTAAATTACTTACATAAAATAAATATAATTTTAAAATTCACATTAGCAACTTCTGTCAAGTTTTTAACATGCACACTAATGGAAAGGAACAAATTTGCTCATTTTATAAAAATTGAAGGACTAAAAAGTTCATTTTAAAAATAGAAAGATTAAATCGCTTGTTTTGTTAAAATAAAGGGATTAAAACTGCAATTAAACCTAAATGTTATTAAGAGCATAAAGGTAGGACAAGTGGACAAATCCTACAACGACAATATTCTGAAGGATATTTTTATGTATACTTCCTGGTTTGTTTTGATTATATACAACCACTAGAGTGTAATAGAGTTGCTGATGTGTTGGCAAACTAAGCTAGGGAAAATGAGCTAGTTACTTGGGTGGATACACCACCAGGTTCTATCAATCATGTACTGAGTTTGGATTTGCCTTGATGATTAGTAAAATTCCTTTCAGTTTAAAAAAAAAATTACTCATATAATTTACGGAACCTTCATCACTCTTATTTATTTATTTACCATCAATAACTCACTTTAAATTATGTGAGTCAGATAACAAGACTCGCAATATGTTTTAGTAACATTTCGGTTTAGACTATTCATTTACAAAAAAAAAAAAAAAAAAAAAAAAACACACCTTCAAGTCCATATTTACGATTTTATTATATAAATTGTTAACTTTAATGCCAAAGAACATAAATAAATTTAATAAAAAAGAAAATAATATTCAATCATCCTAAATTTTCACTCAATTACAAATAGGCAACTTAAACTTTTAAATTTTTTAATTTAGTTATTAAACTATACTAATTCTAAATTTAATCCTTTGTAATTTATACAATTTGAGTTAGTTGATTAATAGAATACTTTATTGTGAAAAATTTTAAAATACTTTCAGAGTATATACTCTGAAGAGTTGGTTGACTAATAGAACACTTTACTGTGAAAAATTCTAAAATACCTTCGGAGTAAATACTCTAAATAGGTTTGTAATTGTTCATATTTAATTTAATAATATTTTATTTTATAATCCAATTACAACATATATAATACAAGTCACGTGTTACAATTTGAGTGAAGTTGTGTAATAAGAATTTCTCATACGTTATGTGCAAGCATGTGAATCATTAATTATTTATTTATCACGTCAATTAATAACTCATGTTTATACGTAATGCAATGCTTTATTAGTCAATTAAATAAAATTGAACAAAGGACTAATTGTAATAATTAAAGTAGTTCAATGATTAAATTAAAATATTTGACAGTTTATAATGATTATTTGTAACTGAGTAAAAGTTTAAGATAATTACTTGTTATTTTCTCTTATTTAATTGACTAGTTCTATAAACTTAAGAAATTTAAAGATTTTAAATACAATTTTTAAATATTTAAAAGTATTTTTATGAGTAGTGTTAATATAAATTTGGTTAAAAATAAACTTATACCTGGTAACATATACACTATTATAGATTTACCATTAATTCAGGTTTATAGTAATATAACTCAATTTTTATGTTAAATTATCCATAACTTCTGAAATTGCATTTAATTTAGTTTAAAGAATAATTAAAAATGTCATCGTTGATGTCCAATTCATAATAAATCAATAAAAAAAGATATTATTTTGCATAAATTAGAACCGCAAGATGATTTTAAATTTTTAATTTGTCCTTTTTGTGAGTGCTTGCGAAGGAAAATGGAAGAAAACTTGAACCGAATTATGAACACATAGCCTGCTTCATCCCCTACAAGATGAACTGAGTCTCAGAGGAGACCCACATTAGCTATCCAGTCTTCAACATGGTTTGAACTCCACTTGGCCAAAAAGTCTGCACATTGGTGTTGGGCGCCGTAAGAGGGAGTGAAATAACAAGATAATAATATAACGCACAAAAACATAAGAATTTAACGTGATTTAATAAGTTATATTCCTATGTTTATTCAATAAAACATATTTACTGTAAGAAAAAAACATAGTATAAAAATACTTATAAAATTAAAACACCTAACATATATTCAACCTAAAACTCTGTTGTACACGTTCTCTCGTAATTTGAAGAATCTTGCTCTCTTTTATTCTCTCTTTGTCCCACCACACACATAGATTATTAATTTTGTTTATGACCAAACTTCATTAATCTTCAAGTAAACCCCTGTTTGATATACAAGCAATCTTCTTTGATCTCTAAATTTTTTTTTTTCTCTCTAAATCTCTTTAGTTTTCAAAATTTTTTATATTCTTAATTTAGATTTCTTAAATTTCAAAGAATATATTTATTAATGATAGACATAAATAAAATTAATTCTTATCCTATTAAAACCCATTAGCCAAAATCCCAACAATTGATTCCCTTTCCTTAGAACATGGTTAAAGCTTCCAATCTTTTTCGTCCTGCGCCGAGTGTCCATGATCAAAGCCCCTTGAGTTGTCAATGTCATGGACCAATGAGAAATAAGCTGGAGAGCCTCCTCAGAATCGGACTCAATTGACACATTCCCCCCAACCATGTTAATTTGTCCCAATTATTGTATTTAAATGACTTATCATGTAACGACATTATTTAAATCACTTATCATGTAACGGACAGCACTGGAAAGGAGCCGAAGAAACACATGAGGGCATGAGGCTAACAGTCAACGTAGCCATCAATTGTTGCCATTTTTATATTTTGTGATCATGTCGGCAGGTCCTTCGATACGTATAGTCTGACACTTGTCGCCCACGTTGCTTCATTGTCAATTCATGGAGACAAATTCTAAGGTACTCTTTTTTGTTTTTCGGCTAAATTCTAAGCTAAGGTAATTGCTGTCATTCATTATATTAATTATCTTACCGTGCAATATATGGATTATTTTCTATTTTTTATTATTAATTTTATTAAAAAAATTAATTCATAAAATAATTTTTTCAAAAAATTCTTATAATAATTTAATTATATTTATTACTATTACTTAATTTATTTTTTTTACCAATATTACTTTATAAAATTATTGTCATTTTTTAAAATATTAATTTTAATATATACTATCATTATTATTTATTTTTTTCTTATCAACACATGCATTTTGGTATTGTTCTTTTATTATTTTATTATTCTATTGTTTTCTTTTAATAGTTAACATAATTTTTATTTAATATTTAATATTTAGTATTTTTATTGAAAGTAAATTTTCACTTTTTAATGTAATTTTGTTTATATACTATCATCACTATTAGTTAATACTTTTAACTGACACGCATATAGTAATATTGTTATCTTTTTTATTTTATTATTCTATTATTTTCTTTTAAAAGTTAACTTAATCTTTATTTTTTATTTAATATTTATTATTTTTTCTTAAAATAAATTTTAATTCTCCATATAATTTTATAATATGCTATCACAATTACACAATTAATTTTTATCCTATGCATATTTAAACTTTATTTTTTTAGTTTTTATTATTCATTATCTTCTTTCAAGACTCATATATAGTTAATGATATTATTAATTTTCTTTTAAGGCAATTTAACTATGAAAGATATAAACTAATTGTAGTAATAAATAATATGAAAAATAAAATATTAAAAATTAATAATAATTTTTTTGCTTGGTAAAAGTTTAAAAATTAGATAAAAATTTAACACATTAAGCATGATTTATGTTTGTTATGTTATTTTATCTATATTTATTATTTAAAAAAATAGACAATCTTATACAAATATTATTAGTTTAAATAAAAGAATTATATTATCAATAAAATAAACATCAATTAAATAAAATTATAAATATTATTCAAATATTCTTATCATTAGCACTTACAAAGATTAAAATTAAAAGACAATAGAATTTATAAATGTGAAAAGAACAGTATTTAAAGGACAATTTACTAATTTATTTTTTTCTATATTTAAGATTAATTTATGTAATAAAGTATGTATTTTTTAATTTATTAAAAATGAAAGGTTAGAAAAGGTGAAGAGTTATGAACGATATGAAGAAGATGAATGAAAAATCAAGAAAGAAAACAAAGTGAAGTTAATCATAATTACAAAAAAAAATTAAAAATAAAAATAAAAATTAGAGAAAATGCCATGTGACAATTTTAGTGGAACAACTATTGTATATAAAATTATAGATATATAGATTATAGATCAATTATAACTTATAGATACTACTTTAATTATAACATTATAAATATTATTAAAGTGCATTGAGATAATATACAGTAAATGGTATTCAACGAAAAACTTTTTATTGTTATGGAAATAGCTAAGAATTATAGCCAACTTCTCAATGGTGTGAAATGTGAAGAAATTCATAAGAAAATTTTAAGTAGAAAATAATTATTTTTTATATTCAAATTAATTGTATTTGTTAAAGATAAATATACTTTTAATTAATCTATATAATCTTGCACATGTTAGCTTAAGAATTTCTTGTCACGTATATTTATACACCTCATTCCTTAGGCATTTCATATGTCTCAATAGAGACTTATGCCTTATGGTAGTAACTATAAATGATTTTATGATTGAACAATCACACGTGGGTGCCATAATAACATGTTCGAATTTAAGTTATGCTAATTTTTTGGATTAAGTTATAAAGATTATTTTTTTGAATCTCTTAATTTCAATATAGATAATTTATTTTTAACTAGATCAATGAAGTAAATTAGTTAAGATACAGGTAAAGTGACCTAATTACAATAAAAGATAAGTCACAAACAACAATTGAACCAAAGACATTTTGTTTTAGTTGTTGACGTTCATCCAATCAATTAAGCTGACATTCATTAATGTTTTTTAAATTATATAACAAGTATGCTTTTATTTTTTGTAATTTATAACAAACTAGTGTCTATCTCGTGCAATGTATAATTTTTTTAAAAATTTAAAATTAAAAAATATAAATTAAAAAAATATATTTAAAAATGGAAAAAGTTTTTTTAAATTCATCTAAAATTGAAAAAGTATAGATTAAAAAAGTAATATTTAAAATTAAAAGAGAAAATATGTATAATTAAATTTAAAGAAAATTTGAATTTGAAAACTTTTTTAAAGAAAAGTTAAGAATAACACATGTCACTTTTTAAGGGAAAGTTGCATAAGAGAATTAGACACTCTCAAGTAAGAGTACTTTAAATTATTATATAGGTGCAAATATTCTTTAAAAGATTAAATAAATTTATTATATAAAAAATATTAAATAAATTTATAATTATTTCTTCAATTTCAGTTAATGTACAGATTACTCTTAAAACTTTACAAAATATATTAGGTAATCCATGTGCTATAGTATTAATGTTTCTATATAGCGTCAAGTGGTTGGCTTAGTGGTAGATAAATATGTTGTGTGGGTAAATACACGGTTACAAGTTCGAACCACAACTATTTCAATTTCTTGGAGTCAAACTATAAGAAATATCCTTGTGAATCCCTTAATTTCAGTGTAAATGGTCTAATACTAAAATAAATCCGTCCAGCTAATCCAAACAATAAACAGAGATATATTACATTTTACTAAAGTGAATATATAATTGCGTTACCCTTCAACATAGGTCTTTAATTTCTTGCAGGCGCTGTAATGGAGGAGCCTATTCGGACTTGGTTTTCAAAATCAAAGTTCCTTTTAACCAATGTTTTAGGAATCAAATTGAAGATCATAATGGTGACAACTTTTGATCGTGATTCAAATGATTTAATAGACTAAATTGATGGTTTAACTAAGATTGAATCGGACAACACAACAAAAATAATAGAACTAGAAACATAGCCAGTTACAATCTAACTGGTTAAAAGTCCAGTCTAATTTTTAAAATGTTACATTCAATATCCGATTTAACAAACATTTAAAATCAATCAATGTTCACTCCTATGAGATGAATCAAGTAACTTTTGACAACAATGGATAATAGAGTAAGTTTTTTTCTCTCCTCTGAGAAAACGGGAAATAGAATTTTTCTTTTTTGTGAATAATAAAGTTTAGTATGAAGGAGGTTCTTCCCTTTCTAATTATATAGAATATGAGGTTATGGTAATAATAAACTAGAGGGAGCTCATCAATGTCAATGATTCCTTTGCTGAAGAACTCTATAACTTGCCTCTTGAATCCCTTATATCTCCACTCCAGCTAGTTGTGTCCAACTTGAAGAGGGAAAGAAGACCGCAGAGTTGGCAGAAATGAAGGGGCTGTTGAGAATTTTGGATCTCTTAATAGAAACCAAAAAACTAAAAGGCTAGGACAAAGGAGCATGTGATTTGTTTTTTTTTTTTGTTATCTTTATTTTTTTCCCCACGAACCATTTCACTTCACCAAAATGTTCAAAATTAAGTTAATGTCAATTGCACTATTAAAACAATTGTAGGAGCAATTACATTTACACACTGAATATTTACCCTAGTCTAGAGATGAATTTAGGGGGGTTGAGCATGGTCGTGGCCCCCCTCCTGCCAATATTTTTTTATGGTACCTTTAATTTTTTGAAAAGATATACTAATAATATATTGATCATATAATTTTAGTTCATTTTATTCATTTTTAACTTTTCCACCAACTTTTTACTTTGATTTCACTCTTCTCTTTTTTAAAATCTATATACATAAATAATTCATTTTGCTAATGAGTTATGACATACCTCTTTAGTAGCTCCGCCAAATTGACCAAACTGAATAAGGTTTTTCTAAAATGCTGCGAAGGACACCCACTACTAACATGCATTTAATTAATGTCCAATATTTTATTCTTTATTCTTTATTCACTCTTTTCATATAACTTCATACATAATGAAACTATTAAATGAAACTAAGATTAAAGTTTATTTTTTATGTCATTATGACATTAAGATGTAACTATTTTAATAAATACAAAAATGCAAAAATAATATTGACAAAGTAAATTAAATTTATATCATTATGTTAATTTTAAAATAAAATTTTAGTTATTAAGTATAATGCACTTGTTAAGAATCTCTTATTAAAAGAGGAAAAAAATTATTGCTGCATAAAACAAAATAGTTAGGGTTAGCATATAAAAGAATAATCTCACTATATTAGAACGTGAAATGGAGAAAAAATGGATGATTGTATTGATCTTACTGAATGATTGATATATATACATACACTAGAGTAGCTAGTCTGAGTAGCTCAAGCTATTCAAGTGTCAAAACTAACTAATCGAATTCTAACTGAACTTGTAACTAACAAAACTAATTCTAACTAAATAAATGAACTAGTTAACAATAATTATATTGCTAAGACTCCTTCTCAAGGTGGGAAGTAGATGTTTATTGTTCCCATCTTGGACAATAGGGACTTGAATAAAGGAGATGAAGTAGGTTTAGTCAGGATATTTGCCAATTGATATGCAAATTGAACATGAACTAATCAGAGCAAACCTGAGTTAACCTTCTTTTTAATAAAGTGACAATCGGTTTCAATATGTTTTAACCTCTCTTGGAAAGTAGGATTAGAGGCAAGATGAATTGCAACCTGATTATCACAAAACACGAGGGTAGGACCAACAGAAACTCCAAAGTCTTGTAACAGTGTTATTAACTAGGTCACCTCACTGGGCACATTGGCTAATGCTCGATATTCTGTCTTAGCTGAGGATCTGGACACTGTGTTCTGCTTTTTAGATTTCCATGAAATCAGTGAATGACTAAGAAAAACACAATGATAAGTTGTGGACCTTTGAGTGTCTGGGCAATCGCTCCAATCAGCATTTGCATATGCTTTCAAGTTTATACTTGTTGAATAAGAAGAAAACAAAAGACCTTGGCCTGGACAAGACAGGACTTGAGATACCTCAGCTGGTGGTGGACAACATCTAAGTGAGGTGTTTGGGGTTTGGACATGAATTGACTAAGCTTATTGACAGCATAGCAAATGTCAGGCTTGGAAATGGTCAAATATAGAAGCTTGCCTATGAATCTTCAATATTGAAAATTATCAGGAAAAGGATCACCTTCATGTGAACTCAATTTGAGATTTGGATCCATTGGCAATAGTGCAGGTTTAAAATCCAAGAAACTTGTGTCTCTTAGTAATGAAAAGGTGTAGTTCTTCGGAGACAAGAAAATCCCTTTGATAGGCTGAGCAATCTCTAGGTCAATGAAATATTTATATGAATACTATATTTTGACCGGGGCCTATATTTTAAAAAATTAAAAAAGGAAGACAAAAAAAGGAGAAAAAGATTTTTTAATGGCCCAATAATGGATGGATAATGAAAAAAAAAACCTCATGAAAATTTTGGATAATTGAAATTAAGAAAAAAAGAGAGAGAGAGAAAAAGGAGATTTTTTGGATACGTGAAATGGTCTTTAAATGAGATAAAATAATAAAGGAACTATGAGGAAGTTGAGAAAAATGACAAGTGATAAGATTAAAAAGAGAGAGAGAGAGCTTCTGGCAGTTGTTTAAATTAAATAGAAAATAAGATGAAAGAAAGTGATAAAATAGCTCTAGATAGCAACAAATCTCCATGTGATAAGAAATTTGATAAGAGAAAATTGGGTTGTTTCAATGAGATAAGATGAAAGAGTGAATTTAAGGAAGTTGAAATAAGTGACGAGTGATAAGATGATAAAATGAGAGAGAGAGAGAGAGAGAGAGAGAGAGAAGCTATAGATAATAAACAAATCCCAAGTGATAGAGATCAAATGAGAAATATTTGAGTTGGATAAGACTGAGTTGGTTCAAGGAATGTTATCAGAAGAGATGTGTACTTAGCCAATAAATACAACTTGGTGAAGGAAAGGGCACATAATTACACATAATAACATATCAATTTTCACAAAACAGAGACACAATTAACACAGAGTGGTCTTGTCATTCTGCCAACTACATTTTTATGCTATTTTGAATAGGTGAGTCCTGTTGACTTCCTTCTCATTGTTATATGCAAGTTGTTGTTGCTATATTGGATGGGTATCTTTGATGTTTCTTTCTTTATTTTTTTTTATTGAATTTTGCCAAATTCTCATTAGATTATTTGTTTTTTGGATAGTTAAAATTCACATATTTGAGGCATAAATTTTGGTTTAGAATCACAATTGGGTCTTTTTGCTATGAGATCTAAACTTCATTATAGCTTCCTTTGAGCCACTTTTACAGAAGTTAATCTACTTAATGTTGTGAATGGTTGAACATGTTGTTTCAATAGTATGCAATAGCAATGCAAAGCATGTTTTTGGGGCTTTAAGAAAAAGATAACATGTAATTATCATTTTAATTTTTTGTACAGCTTTGGTTTTTAAGTTATGTATAAATGACTTTCAAGAAAATTTGGGGAAATTAAAAATTATGAAGTGTCATTGTATACGAAAAACTTTAATTATGAAGTACCATTTAAATTGTAACAACTTGTTAACTTATGAGTGACATTTTTAGCGCGACGCCGAACTTCATCCATTTAAAATTTATATTCAAATGGATTAGTTGGGTCGTGACAACTTGTTGATCCAAAATTTTAAATTGAGTTAAAATTATTTTTAAAATAAAATTACGTCGCCATTTTTTTTAAAAAACAAAATTCTAAAGATAGATAATCAAATGATATAAAAGACTCTTTGAATTATAGTAACTTATTAATCAATGAGTGACGTCTCTAGCGTGATGACGAGTTTCACCCATTCAAATTTAAATGGATTAATTGAGTCGCGACGACTTGTTGATCCAAATTTTCAAATTAAATTAATTTTTTTTGAAATAAAACAAATAAGATTTTTTAGTAATAAAATTATAAAAAATGATTTAAAATAAATAAAAATGATAAAGGACCATTTGAATTGTAACTGCTTGATAACTCTTGAGTGATGTCTCTAACGTGACATCGAGTTTCATCTTTATAAATTAATTGGATTAGTTGAGTCGTAAAGGTTTATTAATTCAAATTTTCAAAAATCAAATTTTTTTGAAGGATAATTTTTTTCAAGTAATTAAAATCAACCAACAGACAAGAATTTTTAAAAGAATTACGTGATTTTGAATTTTTTATTACACTATGAGATACGAAAGAGCGCAAGTCAAGCCTAAATTATTTTTTCAATTTATTTTTATTTATTTTTAGGGGTAAAATAAATGTTTAAGGATTGTTAATAATTTGTATAATTAACTTAGGGTAATCATTTTAGTACGAAAATATTAGGGGTGCGGTGAGATTAAGTCTCTATCATTTTTTGTACATAATTAGACTCTTAAATCTGATTTTTGAACATTGACCATTTTCTTAGTTTTTTTTTTCTAATTTTTCCTAATTAAAAATAAAATTTGGTGGCAAATTGGTGGCAATGGATCCAATAGCATAATCTGGGTACGAATTTGATTGTAACTATCATTCAAACCCATGAGAAATGCAAGAGCATACTCCCATTGAGCATGATCAAGCAAAACCTTTGCACCACCACAAGTACAAGTGCTATTTAGGTGAAAACCATTGAGTTCTTCCCAAATTGTTTTCAATTTAGTGAACTACTGATTAACATTAAGATTACCTGGATGGAGATTAACCAAATCTTTCTTCAACTGAAAAATTCATGGAGCATTCTTCTGTTGAAAATGGTCATGAAGATCATTCCAAATTGCTACAGTTGAATCAACATAAATGATGTTAGCTAGCAACAATTTCCTTGGAAATAGAGTTGAGAATCCAAGAACTCACAATATTATTGTTGCATTTCCAACACAAAAGAAGCTGAAAATCCTGATCATTAGGTTTTTGAATGGATCCATTAACAAAACCAACTTTATTCTTGGCATTAAGAGCCATCACCATGGATCGACTCCAAGAACCATAGTTGTCCCCTGTGAGAGATTGCGAGACCAATAGCACGCCAAGGTTGTTGAAAGGATGGAGGAAGAAAGGGTTAGAAGCATCTTCAATGGCAAGAACATGCGCCATGACGGAAGATTCAAGAAGAATGAAGAAAATGAAGAGTGAAGAAGAAAGAAAAAGAGAGAGTGTGTTGGGAATATAGATGACACTATCCCAAGTCTTTTATTGGTACATACTATGATATATATTTGATAATGTGATTTATATTTTTTTACCCCTTCACTAAACTTTTTTTGAATCTATCCTTGCCAAGTCCCTGAAAAAAATTACATTAAATATATCTAAATGAAGTTATTTTAAATTATATATAAACTATATACTTCTTTCACTTTTATTAATAAGAATTAAGTGTAGTGATAAGTGAAATGCTCTCTTAATAAAAGATTAAAGTTTAAATTCTAAATAAAATAATTATTGAGATAGCCTTCTGATTGCAATAGTACTCAAGATGTTAATAACATAATAGCTTGATTAAAGAAAAAAAAAACTATAATTCTTTTTTGAGTATGACAATTGTGGTTCAATTATTGTCCATCTAACTAAATCTAGGTGACACATCTCTCGCTATTCTCGGCAATGAATATTACTATTTGTTTAATTTTGATGCATGCACCTGGAAGAAAATCCCACTGACAACTATAAAGCTAGACATTTTTTATCAGTGACTGATGAAACTATTCTATGATATATTGGTAGAAGCCAAGAACCATCGAAGTATGCACCTAGAAGCTGCCACTAATATCAAATAACTACTTTTACCCTAAACTCGGCAACTTTATGTTTTTATTTTATATTATTTTATTTATTTTATTAATAATAAAATATGTTACATTATCAATAAATATTTTTAAAACAATTGCAATTTTATCAAGAGTAAAAAATATTATTATATTGATGTGATTTTTAATAAAAAATACTGATAATAAACCAAATTCAAATTCTATTTTCATAAATAAATATACAATTTCCACTTGCAATAATATATAAATGTTATTTTGCCAGAGTAGGACATTAGGATAGGTGGTTTTTCAGCATGGGAATTCTTCCTGGGTGCTGGGCAATCCCGGGTGCTGGGCAATGGCTGAGATAATAAAGACAGCATTATTTGTTTCGTTACCTTAATTTACTATATTTATCGTGTCCCTTGTACTTAAAAAGTGTTTATTAGTGGGTATCCCTTTAATTACACCGCATTAGAGGGAACCACATAGATTATGTTAGATTGGATAAACCATTATATATTAGATGTGGTTATAATATGAGGAGGAAAAAGAATAGAAACATCTGGTATAAAAAAAAAATAGAAACTTCACGATCCCTAGCTCCATTAGGAATTAAAAAAATAAATAAATAAAATAAGACAAGAAACCGATCAAATCTTGGTGCAAAACTCAACCAAGGGGAAGGAAAACTCAACCATTAGGAGGTGATGTTCTTTTTTGTGGGAGTAAAGCTGAAATTGTCATCAAATTTGGAGCTTTATGCATGACGTGACTCTATCACGGGCCCATGATTTGGCGTTAGGTACTTCATTAAGGGCATGCTGTAGAGGCACATTTTTGTTGAAGGTCGATGACGATGCTTTAAGTTTTTGTCTATACCCACCATGCATCTGCTTTAATGGACTTATGCTTTCCATATGATCACATAAGCTGAGGCTTTTTTCTTGTATTTTCTAAATCATTACTATCAAAGGAAAATTCTCAAATGAAGGAAGTGTAATATTTTATCATCAATTTGGTTAGTTTAATTCCTTTTACTGTATGGTTATTATTAATAAGGGGTGGGAAACGAATGAGTCAAAGCAAATGGACACCCCCAAAAAAAAAAAAAAACAGTGAGTTAAGAATCAAGTTTAGGCGCAGTGGATCTGAATACACCATAAAGGTCTTGATACGATAATAATAACAAGTTGAGATAGTGGGAAATAATTCAAGTCAATTAATTAATCATGTTTTACAGAGAAGAATGTTGAAAGCATGCCTCTTTTCTAATGGGTGATTATGACAGTGACGAAACCAGATTTGCAAATTAATCTCTAGTGAGAAGTTTCATTTTCTTGTCAATCCACACTGATTAATGGTACCCCTATCAGTAGTTATAGAATTATAGGATTGACAAATTAATATATACGAAATAGTATACAACATCGCTTTGTGCTGGAATCCTTGTTATAAAACATCAATGTGTTTGCATGGTGTTGCTATGTTACCTGATGGGTATGATATCCATAGTGACATTTCAAGTATTTATTAAATATTAATTTTATAATAAATATTTAAATATTATTAAATATGACCATATTAATTAGCATATTTGAGTTGTACAATCATTTGAGTTGGAAAGCATTTATTTAAAATTCTACGTGTGCTCTGAAAAATATGTATTGCTTTTCTTCTGTTCAAGTAAACTTTTCCCAAGTTGAATAGTTGATATCCTTTTATGGGAGTTGCTACAGTAATTTTTTTAAATTTTTTTTTTACGGTACAATCCTCTTTCTTTAGGGTACTAGTATCCATGATTGAATTATTTATTGTTTTTTTGTTCTCACAATACATGTTTAAAGTTCATAAAATATAATTATTAATTATCAAATAATTGACAATAAATTAGGGTATTGGTACCCAGAAAAATAAAAAGATAGTTAATAAAATAATCCCCTATTCTTTTTGGTGCAATTTGGAAACTTAAAATGGAAACAAGTGGGTTGCAACCGTGTAAGTGATATAGCAAATCCTCACTTTAACTCTTCTCGTGCACCTTCATTAATCTATATCTGAAGTGATTTATGTGTCCATACTTAAGTAAACAAGTAACATGTATGATATTTTTGCAAGTACTTTAACGATTGAGAGACCTTTTCAACAATTTTTTTTTTTTTTAGTATTGAATTTTGGTTTTCTCCTTAAAATCCCGGCACGCTTAACACTCAACTCTTGTTGATGTATGATATCCGTTCATACTTGTATAAAAATAATAGGAAAACAATAATGATCAAGACATTTTGTTATTGCATCTTCAATTCTTCATTACAGGAACAAGCATATCAAGTACTAAACGCCCGCTATTGTAATAAAGGAAAGTGAGCTTGATACTATTGTGTTAGTTTATTTTATTTTTTGGTCTGTGATATTATTGTGTTCGTGAAGAGAGTCCAGCTTAAGAATTGATATATGGCTGTTTTGTCGGCTAAGCCCACGCATACAGAAATATTTAGGAGTCAGAAGTAGTGGATGAGGCCCAACTTAAAGAACCACCAGCTAGGCCTCATAACAAAAGCCCGAAATGAAAAAAATTATTGTCGAAAAAGAAAACCTCCAAAATCAAGCAATTATTGTCCAAAACATTACTACCTTTCTATTTTTCAACGGTCAAATGCATTTTGTCACACTAATTTATTATTAGTTTAACTGTATTTTTCACCCAAATTTATATATAATTGAATACATTACATTTTAATTTAATGTACTCAATCATTTTAATTTTTTTTTCTTTTCTTATAATTAATACAAAAGGAAAACAAAAACAAAAAAGAAAAGAGAAAAAAATTGCAGAATATCCCTTATTCGATAGATAAGAGACGTGATTAATTTCTCTGAATATGATTAAGCATCGAAACGAAAACTCTTTTTAATGGTGTTATTTTCATACATATAAATCTTGAGATTGAATTTAAGACTATATACTTAATGGATTGAGTTCATTCCACTCGAACTAATATATGTAGTTTTAATTTAACATACCTAATACAATATTTTCCTTTAGTATGAGACTAATTTTCAAACACTATTGTGATTAAGGCCCTCACAACAATTGTCTTCTCTAGGGTTTAAATTTTAGTTATCTTTTTATAATTCACTAAGTCAATGAAAAAGTTGGAAACCCAAACATAATTTCTCTTCGTTCGAGGACCTCCAATATATGTTTACAAAGACCAACATAAAACTAAACATGCACTTAATCATTACACCAAACTCTTGTTGATAAATAAAAACCAATAAATTATTATAAATACCCATATCCCTTCTTATTTTCCCACTCAAACTCATCTATGAGCTTAACCAGCCTAACTTACGATGGGAAGAATCAATTTATATTAATTTGCCACGTTAAAAAGTGTTGGGTATCCTTACTAATACTAACAAATAAAAATTATAGAGCACACAAAAAATTAACGTAGTTTAGCAATTTATCTACTCCACCAAATCTAACATTATTGATTAAGATCAATAAATTATAATTTTTCAAAACACCACACTCACACAAACCCAAAACTAAATTACACCCAATACTCTCACTCAATCTTTTTTTTTCTCCACCGTACCACAACTTCTCTGCTTCTACCTCTCAACTCACACTTGACGTACATTTAAATAAAAAAGAATAACAAAATTTGTTACTCATTTTCAAAAGACCAGTTTTCCAAATGAAAGGGTTTTTCTAATATTTTCCCAATTTAAATAAACATTGGTGGTGACTCTATTGATTTTTCAAATAAACATTACACTCGAACTAATACACGTGGTTTTAATTTAACATACCTAATACAATATTTTCCTTTCTATTATAGATATCCCCGTAAGAATTGGTATGAGACTAATTTTCAAATACTATTGTGATTAAGACCCTCACAACAATTGTCTTCTCTAGAGTTTAAATTTTAGTCATCTTTTTAAGAATATAATTACCATTACAACAGTAATAAGCTAATATATTGATTAATAATAACCAAAATTTGTTACATTTTAATATTATCATTATCATTAAATCTATCTAACCAAAAACCACTTGCCTTATCTTCGTTTTTTTTTTCTTTATAAACAAACCTTATCTTCCTTCCTTTTTTATTATTTTAAAAAAAATTTAAGTCAATAATCTTAACAATCTCCAATTTAACTTAAATTGTTCCACATCACAAATTATTACTTGCAAATGCCAATGGCTGGCATTTTCAACACATCCACATACATCATTTTCTTCTTAGGCATATTAAGCTCTACCTTTTTCTCATCGTTACAGACTCCATCTCCATTCAATCCTTTAACTAAACCTCCAATCAACTTTTACATATTATTATTAGTTTTCTCTCCCTTCAACATCAGAAAAGAACATTTAGTAACTCTTAAGACTCCACCTCTTGCAGAACAACCAAAACCTAGAGAATCCAATCTTCCCAAGGAAATTAATTTTTTTTGAAGTGCCATCATATACCTTACATAAGCAAGAGTCATGACACTACCATCATGCAATTTAATTGACTCTACCTTTTCCAAGAATATTTAATCCATCACCATTAGCAAGCTTCACAACTTCATTCTCATAGCTGTCAAATGTCTCAAGCAATTCTTTACATGCACAAATATGATTGGAGCATGTGGAATCTAAAAGCCAATCATCACTACTTTTACCTTCTTCAACCATTAGGACATTGTCTTCCTCATAAAGTTCTTCTTGAGCAACTGCTACTACCCCTTTTTCCTTTCTCTTTACTTTTCTTCAATTCATTCATATTAGCTATCAACTTCTTACAATTGTATTTTATGTGACCCTTCTCATGACAGTAGTGACACTCAAAATCAGAATAATCTCTTGGCCTTGAACTTGGTATTCCAAGTTACTATTTGAACCACTACTCTCATGTTCAGTAACACAAATCGTAACCTCGATTTGAATGGTTGGCTTCTTGAATCTTTTACTCTTCAAAATTGCTATTGTCATATAAGCTTCTGTGAATGTCTCTTTCCCAATTAAAAGTGTTGTCACCAGGGTTTCATAAGAATTTGGAAGGGCTGATAATAATAATACTGCTTTATTCTCATCTTCAATCTCCACCTACACTAGCTAACTATTTAATCAGCTTGTCAAAAGCATTAGCATGATCTCTAATGCTTGTACCTTCATCCATCTTAAATTTATATAATTCTTTCTTCGAATATAATCGATTCATGAGAGACTTAGAATTATATATATTTTCTAAATATTTCTATAATTTTTTGCTGAAGTTTAATCCATAACTTTATACTTTACCTCAGGGGCCAAACTCAAATGAATTATGCTAACAACTTTCATTTCAAGATCTTTCCAATCATCATATGACATCTTCTCTGGTTTCTTTTCCTTGCCATCAAGTGCTCTATACAATCCATACTGCATAAAGATATCCTTCATTATGTTAAATTATTTTTTCCATCAAAATGCTCCACATTAAATTTGCCACCGCCCAAGATTGTTATCTTGAAAGCTCTGATACCACTGTTGGGTATCGTTTCTAATACTAGCAAATAAAATTTAAAGAGCACACAAGAAAATTAACATGGTTTACTAATTTGTCTACTCCAACAAATCTAACTTTATTTATTAAGATCAATAAATTACAATTTTTCAAAAAAATAACACTCACACTCACACAAACCCAAAACCCAATTACACCAAATACTCTCACTCAATATTTTTTTTTCTCCACTGCTACTTCTCTACCTCTACCTCTCAATTCACACTTAGTGTACATTAAAAAAAAAGAATAATAAAATTTGTTGCTTTTCAATCTTATAATTATCATTAAATCTAACTAACCAAAAACCACTTGTCTTATCTTCCATTTTTTTCCTTTAAAAACAAACCTTATCTTTTTATTTATTTATAATTTAAGTCAATAATCCTAACAAAAAGAGGGATTGACAACCAAAAAGCTGCTTACTTGTGAGAATTAGTATCAAGAGATATGAAGCGGAGGATGTGAAGATTGGGAGAGAAGTAGGAAGAGATATGGAAAAAAAAAGAGGAAAAGAAAGGGAGTGATGAACAGAGAAATCAGAAAAAAAAGTGCGGACAAGACCAAAGCCAAAAGCATAAAAATGACTCACTAAACAAAAAAGACTGAAAGTTATATTGTACAAGCATGCGGCCTTTCAAAACACAGATGTGCTTTTGTGCTTTTATCCATAGCCATAGATGTGTTGGAGAAAAGTAAGAAGATAGGTATTTTTTTATCATTAATGATAATATGTGGTTAAATGGTTTTTAATTTTTTTTTACCAACAACCAAATCATTCTCCTTCTATAGATAAAAGATTATGGATACAATCAGGAATTACATTAAAGTCACTATCATCTTCAAAATAGATAGAATTTCTAGCTAAGGTGTGAGCCACCAAATTAGCTTCTCTCCTAACAAATTGAATGACAAAAGAAGGATTATTTCTAAGGATTTGTCTGATTTGGTTAATGATCATACCACAATCCGAAATATCATTGACGTTATGTTTGATCTGATCCACTATCAGCTTGCAATCTGATTCAATAATAGCATTAATGTAATTTTGACTGACAAGCCACATGAGAGAGTGAAGAAAAGCAATGGCTTCTTCCTCCTTCACAGATAAATTAGCTCTGATAATTCTCGTTTTTGCTTGAGCAAAATTACCAAAATCATCTCTAACACACGCTCCAAATCCTGTGATTCCCAGTTCCACAAAGAAAGTAGCATCCAAGTTGCACTTGAGCTTGCCACCAGGAGGCCTATTCCACGTAATCTCATGGTGCACCACGTTCTGGACTGGGATTGCAACATGCAATAAAACATTCGTGGCCTCCCACTCCGAAAGAGTATTCACTGCTCTACTCAACACAGCTGCTAATGGCTCATCCTTTGTGTTCCAAATCATCTCATTCCTCCTCCTCCATATGCTCTAAGTAGCCATAACAAATTTTGAGAATTGTTCCTCTTGCATAGATGCCAAAAGAGTGAACACCAACTCCATGAATGTTTCACTTTGTTGTACCAGTGGTTCAATAAAATCCCACAATCCACTTCTCCTCCAGACTTCAACACTATGGGGGCATGTTATAAAATAGTGCCAACAATTATCAAGCTTATTAGGACAAAAAGTACAAGAGGCTGGGCAAGGAATACCTCTACTGTGCAAATTAATTCTAGTTGGGAGGATATCTCTACAAGCCTTCCACATGAACACCTTCACCTTAGGAGGAATCTTCATCTTCCAAATCCTAATCCACTCACCTCTCACCTTCCATTAGTTGTAATTACCCATATTTTCCATAAACTCCTTGTAACTAGATTTGACCGTGTACTCCCCAGTACAAGATTTACTCCATATCAACGTGTCTTCATCTTGAGTAGCAAAGATAGGCATTTGTTGGATTAAATTAGCCACTGTAAAAGGGACTATACCATGAACGAAATGCATATCCCATTATCTCAACCCGGGGATCATAAACTCCTTAACTAAAACCGAGGCAACATTTGGATGAGGAGGTGAACCAATAGTGTTATTTTCCGTACCTCGTAGCCAAGGGTCAGTCCAAATGTTAATTCTAGAACCATCTCCAATTCTCCACCTTAAACCTTGTTTAAGCACAACTTGAGAACTCCATATGCTACGCCAAGTAAAACTAGGATTATAACCAAGATTGGAATCCATAAACTCCCCTGTGCGATAATATTTAGCTTTGAAGAGTCTAGACACCATAGCATCGGGGTTAGAGATAAATGTCCACCCTTGTTTCCCAAGCATGGCCAAATTAAAGGCCCTCAGATTTTGAAAATTCATACCTCCATCCTCCTTATTCATAGTAAGTTTTTCCCAAGACATCCATCTCACTCCTTTATCATCCCACGAGTACAAATTCATCATTCTCTCTATATCTTCACAATTTGATTTAGGGAGAAGGTAGGCACTCATTACATGCGTGGGAATAGATTGAAGAAAAGATTTTATCATCACCTCACAACCCGCCTTTGATAGAAATTTCCCACTCATAGAGTTGATTTTCTTCCAAATTCTATCCTTGACAAAATTGAAGGTGGCTCTCCTATTTCGACTAATCATAGATGGCATGCCCAAGTATTTTCCTATGCCCAATCTATTCATGACTCCTAGTTTGGAAGCAAGAGAATCCCTCTTAGCTTCATTGGTGTTTGAGCTAAAGAGAATTTCAGACTTACTCAAGTTAATGGCTTGATCGGAAGCATTCTGATACACTTGCAAAATTTGATGGAGCTTCTCCACTTCATTATCAGAAGCCCTGCAGAAAAGAAAGCAGTCATCTGCAAAAAGCAGATGAGTAACAATAAGAGCACCCCTGCATATGGATATACCATGTAACATCCCTTCACTAACAGCTTTATGGATAAGGGCACTCAGCCCCTCAGAACAAATCAGAAATAGATAGGGAGAGAGAGGGTCTCCCTGTCTAAGGCCTCTACTAGGAGTGATAGGGCCCTCCAAATCATTGTTAACTCTTACTGCATAATTCACCGTTTCTACATATAACATAATCCAATGAACCCATTTATCATGAAAGCCCATCTTCAGCATAATAGCTTTCAAATATCCCCACTCCACTCTGTCATAGGCTTTACTGATATCCACTTTTAAGGCTAAGTCACCCACTTTGCCCTTCCCTTTACATTTCATATAATGAATTATTTTCGAAGCCATCAACACATTATCCATGATAGACCAATGATCTGTTGATAATTTCAATAATTTGAAAGGCTTTTGTTTGATCTAATTGGACTCTATATGTGCTCAATTGTTGACATTTAGCTAAGTTTCTGATTTAAAGCTTAATCAGATGTTTATTGTGAAACTATGCTTAAATATGGTTATAAACACTCATAAATGAATTATGCTTTTCAGGAGATCCTTGAGTGTTTGAGTCCATTAGCATCAAACCGAACTTGATGACCATTTGAGGAGAGAGATGAATACTTAAGAAGATCAGTTTTACCCTAGGATTGCTATGTGCTGTTGCGGTGGTAAAATTAGTGAAACATATGATCTAAGTAATTTATTCCTGGTGTGTGATTAGATCTTAGTGTGATTGGTTTTTTAATTCTTAATGCAATCATTAGGTAAGTGTAAGAGTGGTTGCTTTACAAATAACTAATGGTTAGGTTTTGATTTGAGATGTTGCTGAATTAAGCAAAACTTAAGGAAAACAAGGAATATATCTCATAATCACATAAGAACATAATTGATCATGTTAGTATAAAGAGTATGTAAGTTAGCATAATCATATAAATCTAGTGGTGGATTCCATCTCTTAACCAATACCTTTAACTTGATAATTCAATTTGTATTTACTGTTTTGATTTAAGTTTAATTCCTCTTTTTAGTTTTAATTAACAAAAACCCCATTTTTACTTTTACTGTTTATTGTTCATCAGAGTTTAATTTAGGAATTGGATTGATAGTATCAATTGAATTGGTTCTCTGTGGATCGACCATTGCTTACTACAATTGGTTACAAGATTTTTATATTTTTGGTGGAACTTGACAACTGTTTTTGATATTATATTTAATCACAATCCACACCACACCAAATTTTGGCGCCGTTGCTGGGAAACTAATTTTCTAATTACGCTATTAACTTATTTCTTATTTTTCTCTCTGTTTTTGTTTTAATTTTAATAGTTTTAGTCATTCTTTTCAACTGTCTTACAAGTGTTCATGTCTGGTGAAGAGGTGAACGAGCAATTAAGAAATTTAAGGTAATACTTTGAACAAATCAGCTCGCAACATCAAATCCCCCTCCAATTCATACTTGCTGACGTTGAAGCTGCCCGTCACATAGACCTTTCAAGTTCTGAGGCATTTGAGATATCTGAGACACCTGAAGAAGTAATGATGGCAGAAAATACATCAAGGACGTTGGGTGCTCCAAATTTGGATCAACAGCCTCTATGCATAGAAATTCTAGAAAATGAAGAGGCCTTTGAACTAAAGTCTGGTTTGATTCATCTTTTACCATCTTTCAATGGATTAGCCGGAGAAGACCCCAATAAGCATCTGAAGGAAATCCATGTAGTGTGCTCTAGCATGAAGCCTGCAAGAATTCCAATGGAACAGGTTAAGCTGAGGGCATTCCCATTCTCTTTGAAAGATTCTGCAAAGGAGTGGCTATACTACTTGCCACTCAGATCCATTTAGACATGGCAAGACATGGCTCGGGTTTTCCTAGACAGATATTTCCCTGCTTCAAAGGCCGCAACCATCAGAAAAGAAATTTGCGGCATCCAACAGAGGCATGAGGAATCACTTCATGATTACTGGGAGAGGTTTAAGAGACTGTATGCTAGTTGCCCTCAACATCAAATCAGTGAGCAACTTCTGATCTAGTATTTCTATGAGGGTTTGCTAGTTATGGATCGCAACATGATAGATGCTGCTAGTGGAGGAGCTTTGGTTGACAAGACTCCCCAAGAAGCTAGGAATTTGATCTTAAGGATCGCTACTAACACTTAACAATTCTTCACCAGGAATGACACTGGAGTGAGAGCTGTTAAAGAGGCCGAAACAACTAGTTTGCAGTAACAAATGATTCAGTTGACTATCATGGTTTAGAAATTAATGGATAATGGGAAAGTACCAGTACATGCTTGCGGGATTTATTGTTCTCCTAGTCATCCCACTGATATGTGTCCCACTTTACACGAGGACACATCTGCAAAGGTAAAAACAGTAGGGGGGATATGATGGACCTTTCAAGAATTACAACCCCTACTCCAACACATATAATCCGGGGTGGAGAGATCATCCCAACTTTAGCTATGCAAAGCAGCCCCAAGCTCAACCTCAAGCTTATGGACCTCCAAGGTTTCAGCAAAGGCAAGCATATTTTCCTCAGAGGCAACAACAAGCTCAAGCTCCTAGGCAACCTGAGCCTTCATTGGAAGAGTTGATGAGACAAATGGCCACTAATAACATTCAATTTCAACAAGAAACAAGGGCCACCATCAGTAACTTGCAGAACTAAGTGGGGCAGTTGGCCACTGAAGTCAATGAGGTTTAGAGCCAACTTTCCGAGAAACTTCCCTCGTAATCGGAAGTGAATGTGAGAGAAAATGTTAGTGCTATCACATTGCGAAGTGGGAAGAGGTTAGATGAACCTCCACCTCCCCCACAAGCCACTAATGACAAGGATCAACAGTCAAAAGAGGTAAATGAGGAAGGGCAAAACTCCAAAGCCCCCAAGTTAAGTATTCCTGAACTCCATCCTAAGTATATCACTAAGGCTCCATTCCCTAGTAGGTTGGTTAAGAGCAATAAAAATGAGGATGAAAAGGATAGAGAGCTTCTTAAGACTTTTAGGAAAGTGGAAGTCAATATTCCATTGTTGGATGCAATCAAGCAAATCCCGAAATATGCCAAGTTTCTTAAAGAAGTATGCACCCAGACGAGGAGGTTGAAGAGTAATGAGAAAATCAGTATGGGTCAAAATGTTTTAGTCCTCATCCAGCCTATGCCTCAGAAAAGCAAAGATCCAGGGACTTTTACAATTTCATGTGTTATAGGCAATTACAAATTCGAGCATGCCATGCTAGATTTAGGTGCTTCTATTAATGTAATGCCTAAGTCTGTTTTTAACTCTCTTGGACTTGGCCCTTTGTATTCTACAGGTGTTGTGATTCAGTTGGCTAATCGTAGTATTGTGCATCCAGCCGAGTTGATTGAAGATGTGTTAGTAAAGGTTGATGAGCTAATCTTTCCTGCAGATTTTTATGTACTAGAGATGGTGGGGGAGTCACCATCCAACAAGGCTCCACTCATTTTAGGAAGGCCATTCCTTAAAACCGCGAGGACCAAAATAGATGTGCATGCAGGAACTCTATCCATGGAATTTGGAGACTTGATTGTTCAGTTTAATATTTTTGATGCTATGCAGCATCCCATGGAGGAGTATTCTATTTTTCATATTGATTTACTTGCTGATTTAGTTGAGGAAACTGATGATGAATTGTGCACTGAATTTCCTGATTTAATTAGTTTTAACGATTCTATCCATTGCCACTCATGTACTGATTGTGATGGTGATATGATATGTGTTATTTGTGCTGAGATTTCTGCATACTTGAGAGCTGATGATCATGTTGTTGCAGCTGCTAATGGTATTGTAGGATTTATCAATGATGCTCATGACACAGTTGCAGAATCTAAGACACAAAGGGAGATGGAGTTGAAGCCCATTGCAGAATTTTCAAAAAAAGAAAAAGAGCACCGGATGACGATCACTACTGTGGTAGATTTTGCTTTTGGATCATAGTCCAACATAAACAATGACAATAGAGTTGATGAAGTAAACATGCTACAATTCAGTGGTGGAGCCAAAGAAATTTAGGAAGGCCAATGGGACCCTGGTGGAAGCTTCCTTGGTTGATAAGGATGTTTCTTTTCTTTCCCTCCATTTTTATTTTACTTGTCCTTCATTAATTGATGATTTTGATGAATGTTATTTCTTTTTTAAGCTTTACATTGAGGACAATGTAGAATTTAAGTGTGGGGGAGGATTTTACTCTGTTTTCTATTTTTAATTTTTGTATTTTAATTCAGTTAAAAAAATTTGTGTTTTTATTTGATTTCCAATGATGTTTTGAGATTTATGAAGTCTATGAGTTTGAAGCAATTGAAATTCAAGGTTATGATTTATAAATTTCTTCTTTCATCTTGAATTTGACATGCTTGGTTTTGGATGTTTGATTGATGAATTGAGTTTGATAGATTTATACCTGGTGAGATTTTGAGCCTTTTGATGGATGGATTTAACATTTATGCCGTTCTCTTCTTTCTTGTGTGATTTTTACTTATGTCATATTGATCACTCTAGAACTTGCTTTGATTCTTTTTTAGGCTATATTTTCACTTGCATACATGAACATGATTGAGGCATTCTTTTGTGATTAACTACTTTGGCCAAATAGCTAACCTTGCATTATTTCCCTTTGATTAACCCCTTGAGCTTATTTGCCTATTCTTTGTCTTACCTCATTATATGTCTTATGTGAAAAAACCATGATTTTACCTTATCTTAGGGAATGGGAGAGCATTGGTTCATTTTCATTGGAGGAGCTCGTTTGCTTACAAGTATTTAATAGGACAAGTATGGGGGTTGTGCAAGTTGATGTGTAATATGCAAGGTGTTGGTAAAAAAAAAAGAAGCAAATAAAAAAGAAAAAAGAATTCAAGAAAGGTTGTAAAAAAAAGAAAGAAAAAAGAAAGGAATATGTAAGGAGAATATGCATTATATAGATTTGGAGGAATAAAAATTTCATGTTTGTGAATTGAGTTCCTCCCCAATATTCTTTTATTCTCTTAGGTATTTATCGTGCCATATCTATATTATTTCCTTCTCATACCTTGACCCAATTACAACCTTGAATAAAGTTCTCTTGATTTGTGTGTGCATGTGTTTGAGTAATGGAGAAGTAGAAGATAAGCAAGCTTATGGTAATGCATTTTTCATGAGCTAAATTGAGTGAAATACTTACCTTGTAAACACTTGAGATATTGAGAATGTATCATGTGAGGATCTATCATTCTTAATTTATGCTTTTTAAATTGAAGATACCTTGTATGTTGGTTGAAAATGTGAAGAATTATTATCTCTTAAATATTTTGATTCCTTAAATTTTTTCTTGCTCTTCTTGCTTATAAGTTTTTGTCTCTCTCCTGAATATCATTGGAAACTGAGTTTTTTTAAATTTTTAGGTTTTGAGTTTGTTTTGTTTTCCCTGTTCCTTAGTTTGGTCTTATGTTTTGCCCAGGAGTGCAAAAAGCTAAGTGTGGGGGTATTTGATCTGTTGATAATTTCAATAATTTGAAAGGCTTTTGTTTGATCTAATTGGACTCCATATGTGCTCAATTGTTGGCATTTAGCTAAGTTTATGATTTAAAGCTTAATCCGATGTTTATTGTGAAACTATGGTTAAATGTGGTTATAAACACTCATAAATGAATTATGCTTTTCAGGAGATGCTTGAGTGTTTGAGTCCATTAGCATCAAACCGAGCTTGATGACCATTTGAAGAGAGGGATGAATACTTAAGAAAATCAGTTTTCCCCTTGGAAGCAAAGGAAGAAGGGTAGTTATAAAGAATCAAGGTCACATTCGAAGAAAGTGAGTGACACGGCCCATGTGATATGACACGGGGTGGGCCGTGTACTCCTCTGGCTATTTCAAGATGCGTTAAATATTATTTTTGGACAACACGGCCCGTGTCATATGACACGGGGTAGGCCGTGTACGTCTCTGTCTTCACAAGGGAATTCAGTTTTCAGCCTTGACCGATAACACAGGCCGTGTCACATAACACGGGTTGGGCAGTGTTCTTCTTTGACTTTGAAATTAGTTGGAATTTCGTTACCAAATTCAGACACGGGCTGGGCCGTGTTATATGACACGGCCTGTGTCATCTGCCCAGAAATTTAAATTTGAATTTTAATGCTAAATTAGGTATCAAAACCTATAAATAGGGTTGCTTAGAGTCCCTAAGGGACATCTAGACAGAGAGACCCGTCAAGGAAACTGAGGGAAACACGAAGACCAAGAAAGAGAGAGGATCGATTAAGGATTGGAGACTCGGATTCGAGCGATCGAAGATCAATCATTCTCAAACCTTGGAAACTAGTTTAATCTTTAGTTTTCTTTTCTTCTTTTGTTCTGAACAATGTTTTTCTTTAATTCTTCTTCTGTTTTTGAATTTGCCATGTGTGGCTAAACTTCTTGATTGGTTAAGGGAAGATGAAACTCTAGTTTTGATTATGTGAATCTTGCATATTTCTTTATATCAATACAGTTATGTTTTTATTCACATGTTTCTGATCTTAAATCAATATAAAGGTCTTTATATTCTTGCCAAATTTCGAGAATGGTAAAACTAGGATTGATATGCGCGGTTGAGGTGGTAAAACTAGTGAAACATATGATCGAAGTAATTTAATCCCGGTGTGTGATTAGATCTTAGTGTGATTAGTTTTTTAATTCTTAATGCAATCATTAGGTAGGTGTAAGAGCGGTTGCTTTACAAATAACTAATGATTAGAGTTTGATTTGAGCGGTTGCTGAATTAAGCAAAACTTAAGAAAAATAAGGGATTTATCTCATAATCACATAAGAACATAATTGATCATGTTAGTATAAAGAGTATGTAAGTTAGCATAATCATATAAATCTAGTGGTGGATTCTATCTCTTAACAAATACTAACTTGATAATTCAATTTGTGTTTACTATTTTGATTTAAGTTTAATTTATCTTTTTAGTTTTAATTAACAAAAACCCCCTTTTTACTTTTTATTGTTTATTGTTCATCAGAGTTTAATCTAGGAATTGGATTAATAGTGTCAATTGAATTGGTTCTCTGTGGATCGACCCTTGCTTACTACAACTGGTTGCAAGGTTTTTATATTTTTAGTGGAACTTGACAATTATTTTTGATATTATATTTAATCACAATCCACACCACACCAACCGACCAGCCACGAAAGCTGACTGCTTTTCATATATGATCTTAGGCAACACTTTTTTCAATCTATTAGCCAAGACTTTAGAGATAAATTTATAGATGACATTGCAAAGAGATATGGGTCTATAATCTTTCATACAAACAGGTTGCTCACATTTAGGAATAAGAACAATATTAGTATCATTAACATGTGGAGGAAAATAACCTTCATTAATCCAGGATATACAAGCATTTGTAATATCATCCTTATACATACTCCAAAATTTCCTGTAAAAGGCAGGATTCATACCATTTGGACCAGGAGATTTACCAGGATGCATTTGAAAGAAAGCTTCTTGAAATTCCTCCTTCTCAAAATTCACCACCAACTCATTATTATCCAGCTCTAAAATACAAGGCTGAACAGCTGCCAAAACTTCATCGTAGCTACTAATAGAAGGAGTGAAAAGATCCCTAAAATAATTTTTGGCAACCTGACAGAGACCATGCTGATCCCTCACAAAGACACGTTCACTATTCTTTAGATTCTTTATCACATTCCGCTTCTTTCTCCAAGAAGCCACACTATGAAAAAACATAGTGTTACGATCCCCGTCTTTAAGCCAATGAACCTTAGCCCTTTGTTTCCAAAAATAGTCTTCCTGGACAAGCATATTAGTAAGGTGCTCTTTCTTGGCTTTAAGCAACTCCACCGATTCGCGGTCTTCCAAGTACCAAAGCCTCTCTATATCTTTTTTTATCTCATTAACTCGTTTAAGAAATTTTTTCCTCGAGCTTCTATCCCATTGATCCAAGCTGTCGGAACAGTTTTTAATCTTAGTGACAATATCACCATTCAATTCTTTATTCCACCCTTCCCGACCAACATCGTCAAGCCCCTCCTCCATGAGCCATGCATTTTCAAAGCGAAAATGCCTTTTATAAACAATATGCTTATTGTGGAACAGCTTCAAAAGAATTGGGCTATGGTCAGAAATAGGAGCAACCAAATTATGAAGGCTCGCATACTAAAAAAGATCAAGCCAAGTGCCAGACACCAAAGCTCTATCCAGCCTCTCTTCCACGGCATTGACAGTACTCGTACTTCTCCACCAAGTGAAAGGATAGCCCTCTAACGGAATATCAATGAACTCACAATCAACAACGGCCTCTCTGAATCCATGAATCAACCACTGGGGATGATCCACTCTACCAAACTTATCCTCCGCAGACAAAATATCATTACAGTCTCCAATAACGCACCAAGGCAGATTAGACCTGGAATGCAAGTTTCTGAGAAGGTTCCAAGAGTCCCTCCTCCTACTTCTCTCTGGATACCCATAAAAACCTGTGATTCTCCAATTTCCCAAGCTGGCATCCTGAACCTCCAAGTCAATATAATTTTCAGAATAAGAAATAATCTGACAATTAAGCTCCTTCCTCCATAACACAACAACACCACCACTACGCCCCTCTCTATCAACCGAGAAAGAATGATCAAAGTGAACACTCCTACACACCTCCTCCACTTTATTTTTATGCACCAAAGTTTCAAATAAAAACACAATATCCGCTTTGTTAAAGCAAATCAGGTATCTAAGAATCGGAACTGCACACAGGTTACCCAGGCCTCGGTAGTTCCAACTGATAATACTCATTAGAAAATGCAACAAATATGTTGAATCAGGGCGTAACATATTTAATTGCACCAATTAAGGTAGAAAGTGCTATTAAATTAACAATTTTGGGTCGAAAAGCAAATTTAACCCATATTTGAAACAAACATAGGCATATGAAAATGAGTTACAACAATGATACAATTATTTTCTTTTTTTTTTTTTATTTTGTTTCCAAAAACAAGGATGCTATTTGAGATGGCACATATTTTATGAAATAATATCTTGTGATTAGTTTGTCAGTCAAAAGATAATTTACAGCTCAAACAACTTGCAAATATTTCGGTCATTTTCAGAAGACAAAAAACTTAAAAACATACAATATTAGGCCACAGAAATTATTGTACAAATATTAAATTAACTAGTAGTGTAGTTACCATACCAAAAAAAGTTTAATTATAGTTTTGGTTCTCTTATTTCAACAAAACAAACAACGTGGTCTTCTTATTTTTAAAATAAACTATTCAGTCTTTTTATTTTTATAAAATGAGCAATTTTTTTCTTTTGTTAGTATACTATTAAAACTTAACAAAAATTGTTGATGTGGCATTTAAAAATTCATTCTTTATTCTAAACAAGCAATTTAAGTACATGTGATATGCACATGACTCCCTAAAATAGTAAATACCCAAAATAACCTTAATTCAACTTAGAAATCCTTAATCCCTAGTGACAGACATAGTAGAATGCAAAGAAAACTTACGAGAGTCCAATAGACGTTACTAGCTACGAGAGTCCAAGAGGGTGCACAGTAGTTGGAACTTATTAGAGCTTAAAACAATTTGTGAATTTGGAAAATTTACTTTTCATGGATTGGTTAGAGAAAGATATCCCACCAAATCACATATGTAGGTAAGGCAAAGAAAATTTCATAGGAAATTTCCCTTCTTGCTTTGGGTTTTTTGGAGTGATCTGGACTAGAGTTTGGGTTTAATAAGGCCAAGCCTAGCAACCTTCTTGGATGTGATACCCAAACATTAGGTGATGTCACCATCTTATCCAACAAAAGGAATATTCACCCTTGAATGCTAATCATTGGCTAGCACACAACAAAAAAGGTCATAGGAAACTTCCCGTAAGACATTTAAAGGGCACCTAGAAGGACCATCCTGTCCTTAAGCCCTACTTGGACTGGGTCCCCAAGATACTTGTCTCTATAAATATCTATAGTAGCCTCAAGGGTAAGGATCTTTTCCCACACTCTCTACCTCCTTGCACCTATACTTACTTGAGTGTTGAAGTGTCTTGCAGGTACCCAACCCCCACTCTCTAACCCGTTAGGAGGTTTCCAAAGTGATTTAGATCTATGTAAGAAGGCTTTCAGCACACCCCTTGTTCTCAATATAAATCATTGGTGTCGTCTGTGGGAATCATATAAACTATTATTCACACATTCTTCATGGATGTGCAGAAAGACAACCACCAACCACGAGCAACTACGAGATAAGGTGGAAGCCTCTGTCATGGCAAGCCAAGCCCATGGCAAGCCACCTCCCACCCCTCACGCGAGCTCTATAGTCTAGCAAGTGGACCCTCCTGCCTAGGAGCTTCGACTAGTCCTTTCTTTGGCTTCTCCACATTAAGGAGCAGGGACCTCAACACGTCAAAATCGACAAACCAAGAGCTCTATGAGATGTTCTTGGAGCAACAGTGGCAGAATGCCGACCTTCTCCAAGTGATGACTTGGATCGCATGACTGAAAATAATGAAGAAGCTTGCATGGATCCCAGACCACGGGCTGATAAATAGCCCCAAGCTAATTGGGTGCCACAAAGAAAGCAAGAGTCTTTCGTGTCTTTAGGGCCCTCGCAACATCATGGGGCCCATTATCATTTCAGCCATCCATTCTTTGACTTTATCATGGGAGTTACATTGCCCATGGCTTTCAAGCCTCCCACCATTGAGGCATATGATGAGTCTATGGATCCCCAAGAGCACTTGGATGCATTCATGTCATCTATGCTGCTCATGGGGGGAACTAACCCCATAATGTGCCACGCCTTTCCTTCCACTCTCAAATGGCCGCCCTCAAGTGGTTCTCTTCCTTGCCTCTGGGTCCATCAATGTTTTTGACAAGCTGGCCACAAATTTCTTGGCTTACTTTACCACAAGTAAAGCCTAACCCATGACCTTGGTTAGTCTCCTCAATTTTAGATAAGGCAAAGATAAATCACCTTGGGACTACATAGCTAAGTTTAATAAGGAATCGTTCAAGATCTGAGATCTCAATCAGGCCATGGCCATGCACGCGATCATGGAAGGACTTTTCTTAGGATACTTCACCAAATCATAGGCTAAGAAGCCACCTCTAAGACCTGGATGAGCTTAAGAGTTAGTCTAAAAAGTACATTACATTAGAAGATATCCTAAGGGAAAAGAGTGAAGCCTTTAAGGAAGTTAAGGCATCTCGAACAAAAGAAAGAAAAGCTAGAATTGAAGGGTCTTAAGAACAGCTCAAGCGGACCACCACAGGGAAAATTCGACAAGTGCACCCTTTTAGGATCCCCTGCAGAAAAATCCTTGAGGAGGTGTACCATATGAAAATCACCAAACTTCCTAAGTGCCATGAGGGCGAGTGGATAGGTCTGAGTATTGTAACTACCACCATGCTTATGGACACAACACAAAGGATCGCGTTAACCTCTGAGATGCCACTAAAACTTTGATATAGTGAGGATAACTCCATAATTATGTCCAAAAGCCCCGAGAAAGCAAGTCCTCACGATATCAAAGGAGGGACAAAAGAAAGAGAAGTTATAGCCCTTAAGAATGGATGCCATCCCTTAGAGATCGCTCACCACCTCATGAGCGTACCTGATATAAGAGAGAAGATTCCCTTTAAAGGGAAGATAGATAAGACAATGAGGTCACTGATGATCACATATTTGATACATTAATAAGCCTTCATTTTTAGTCATTTACACTCTTTATGTACTTAATTGATTGAGTTTTATTATGTTTTGTAAGTTTGGACTCAAAATTGAACTTAATTGAATTTTTCAGCATGATTCATATCTTACACTGTTTCTGTATTTGGGTTATATCTTGGGCTGTAGGTGGTCTTTGGAGCTGATTCTAGTGGCATTTGAAAGATAAGAGAGAGTTCTATAACTTTCATGAAGACCTCAAAGGCCCAATCACACGAGTAGATAACTCAAATTGGGGTTGAAGCAAGAACTAGAATACTGTTCCTGACAGCTTGACCTACGTATACTGTTCATCACAGATTTTGGGCTAGATATTGTAAAATGGATTGAAATTTGGATGATGAATAGTTAAGACCCATATCTACAACTTTCATGTTGAACACTTTTCCAGAATCGGATTCCTTGAAGGTGATATTAGGTTTGGAAGTTAGAATAGAGGAGCTGTGACTGGGCTTGGACAGTATGTAGTAATTTGAACGTATCTGGAGTTGTAGAAATGATATTGGATCCAAACCAAAGCCATTTGAAAGCTAAGATCCAGGCCTACAACTTTCATGAAGACCACTTGGTTCAAAAATGACGAATGCAATGACTTCAAAGCTACATGATTTCGGAGACAAGGAATCTCCATTATTTCTCACTCATTTAATGTCATTTAATGTCATTTGGCATTTTCCACTCATTTTCCAATCATCCACCCACTAATAACTCAGCCCCCTTGACATTTTGTATCTCTAATCCTCTATAAAAGGAGGCCTTGGCAGATCATTAGGTGTATTAGGTGTTAGTTACCAAAATAATGCTAGTTTGTTACTAAGTTTTCTTGTAGTAATTTTTCTTTGTTCTAAATTGAAGTCATGTTTTTCTTCTTCTTCTTCTCTCTTTCTTTCTTCTTATCTATGAGTAACTAAGTTTCATTTTACTTGGGTGAAGAGGTGAAGCTCTTGGTAATGAAATAAGGTTAGATTAATTTCTCTCTTATGCTTAAATGATATATTTTCAAGTGATCATTATACGTATTATATTTTGTTTCCAAACTCTCCTTGTAAAGTGGAGTTCTTGATTTGTTGTAGATAAGAGATTGGCACAATGAACGCTTTAACCCATTTACAAGTGGTGGTGTTAGAAACTCTCCTTATAAAGTGGAGTTCTTGATTTGTTGTAGACAAAATATTGGCACAATGAATGCTTTAACCTATTTATAAGTGGTAGTAATATTTTTGGAAACATAATATAAATACGTATATAGTTTTAATAGACTTTTACGTTGTATTTTCTGATTGGAACCTCCATGTTGTGAGGATTCTAATTGAGTTATAAAAGGAATTAATCTTACCTTTATTTTATTTACCAAGAGTGGATCTTTTAACCCAAGTAAATAATTTTAATCATAGTAACAAAATATTCACTTCACCTTAATTAATCTTCAACAATTCCCTGTGGATCGACCTCGGACTCCCGAGAAATTTATTACTTGAGACAACCTGCACTTGGGTTTGTAAATGCAACAACTAAAAAGTATGCATCAGTCACAAAGAATATTAACGCCATTTCAAATGGATTTGTTGGCAGTTGGCACATGAGATATGATAGAAGGAGACATTTGAAGGTAGTGCTCAGTATAGCATCTCACCCCATTATCAAGAAAGGAAGTGGATCTCGGAGCATGCCAGCTATAAGTTTCACTGATGAAGATGCCGATGGGGTGATCCCAAGCACGATGATCCTATGGTCATTTCGGGAATTATAGACAATACGAGGGTGAAAAGGATATTGTGGAACAAAGAAGTTTGGCAAATATCTTATTTATGGATGCATTCGGAACTTAGGGCTCCCCTTGTTTGACCTCAAACCCTTTGACACCAACTCGATAAGGTTTTTGGGAGATAAGTTAGACCCAAAAGATACTTAGAGTTGTACCTTACCCTAGGGGCAAGACCCCTAGAGAAAAGAGTTAAGGTTAGATTCTTGGTGGTTGACTACCCATCTATTTACAACATCATCTTAGAAAGGTTGTCCTTGAATACTTTCGGAGTTATAGTGTCCACCCACAGATTACTATGAAGTTCCTTACGAATAATGACGAAGTGGCAACAGTGAGAGCATATCAAGCCATAGCACTACTATAATGCCAGCTTGGACTTGTTAGAGTAAGCATTTTCACTTCGGACAAAGTGCCCTACCACCTCAGGGAAAAAACTCCCAACTCATGATAATGGCTAAGCTTGATGTTTGAAGTGATGTGAAATAGAAAAGGTCATAGCCTGATGGTCAGCTAATTAAAGTTTAACTCGGACCAAGGCCCTATCAGGGTACTATGATTGCAGCGGGCCTCTCTAAGGTGGAATGAAGGAGATTGGCAGATTTCCTACAATAGAACAAGGATCTCATTGTATGACCAATGGCCGATATGCCATCCTCGATCCCAAATTCATCTGCCACCGCTTATTGGTCTCCCTCGACACCAAACTAGCATCGCAAAGGAAGAGAAAAGTAGAACCAGAGCACCAAAGGGTTATTGAATTACAAGTAAAGGAGCTCCTTAGTACAAGATTTATCAAGGAAGTGTTATACACCATTTGGTTGTCAAACGTGGTTATAGTGAAGAAGTCCTCTGGGAAGTAATGAATGTGTGTGGACTACACAAATCTTAATAAAGCCTACACTAAGGACCCTTAAACACTATCTAATATCGATAAGTTAGTGGATGGCTCTTCTGGATACTAGTATTTTTCCTTTAAGGATGCTTATTCAAGATACAACCAAATCCCAATGTATCCATAGGACAAGGAGAAGACAACATTAATCACAGAGAGGGCCAGTTATTACTATAAGGTGATGCCCTTTGGATTGAAAAATATAAGGGCCATTTACTAGAGGATGATGAAAAAAGTCTTTGAGGTGTAGATTGGCAAGGTAATGGACATTTACAATGATGATATGATATGAAGACCCTAACTACAGGAGATCATGTTAGTGGCCTCGGAGAAGTTTTTGGGCAACTAAGGAAACACGATATAAGGATGAATCTAGAGAAATACATGTTTGGCGTCCATGCTAGGAAGTTTTTGGGGTTTATGCTGACACACCGAGGAATCGAAGCTAACCCAGATAAGTGTCAATTAATAATTAATATGCAAAGCCATATCATAATAAAGGAGATTCAACAACTCACATGGCAAATAGTAGCATTAACAAGACTTGTGTCCAAGTCAGCTCAAAGGGCCTTACCTTTTTCAAGCTCTTAAAGAAAGGAAATGACTCTGGAATACGAAGAAGCCTTCCAGAGCTTAAAGCTTACACTCTCCATACCTCCCATCTTGACTAAACCAGAGGATGAAGAAACCCTTTATCTTTACCTAAAGCTTTCAATTGGCGAAAAAATGGTCAGCTTAGTCTTGATCAGAGAGATGAGGGAAGGCTAGAAGCCCGTATATGAGTAACGTCCTATAAGGACCCGAGCTTTGCTACTAGAGAATTGAAATGCTAGCCTCCATGTTGCTTGTTTTAGCAAGAAGATTGAGATAATGTTTCTAGTGTCATCCCGTTGTTGTGAGAATGGACTAGCTAATCAAGCAGGTATTGCATTGGCTCAAGCCTGTTGGAAGAATGATTGCATGGTCCATAGAGCTCTCTGAATTCAAAATTGGGTAGGAGCCCTGCTAAGCCATTAAGCCACAAGCACTATTCAATTTCGTAGTAGCATTCACCCATTGTTCGACCTCTGACCATAGAAATGAGTGGACTATCTTCATAGACAGAGCATCCAATCCAAAGGGTAGTAGTGCTAATATCATTTTGAAAAATGAGAAAGGCGTGATTATGGAGTAATCCTTGAAGTTCGAGTTCTTGATATCGAATAACCACATTGAATATGAAGCAGTGATCATTGGACTCCCTATGGCAAAGGACCTCGGAGCCACCAAAGTGAGACTTTACAGTGACTCTCAGCTAGTAACCTTCTAAGTATGAGGGGAATACCAGGATAAAACCTCTAACTGTAGAAATATTTGGTAAAAATGAAGCAACTCATGGAGGGGTTCTCTGAGGTAAAGATTGACCATATTCCATGAGTAGAACTCCGAGGTGGACATCTTGTCCAAGTTAGCCAACATAGAAAGCCTTGGGAATAATAGGTCCGTGATCCAAGAGAGGCTACCCATTTCCAACATAGCTAATGCTAAGACGGTGATGATGAAAGATGAAGAGGATAGCTAGTTCAAGCCTATAACAACGTATTTACGAGATGGAGAGCTCCCTTCAAACCAAACAGATGCCAAAAAGATTGTTATAATGGTGGCATGATACATGCTTGTGGATAACAGACTCTACTGTAGAGGTTTTCCTCTCCCATTACTAAGGTGTCTTACCCTAAATAAAGTGCAATACGTCCTTGTCAAAATTCATGTGGGCTTCTACGACTAACATGCAGTGGGAAGATCCTTGGCAAGAAAAGCCCTATGAGTTTGACATTTTTGGCCCACCATATCGGCCGATGCCATGATCTATTTTAATAGTTGTGACAAGTGCTAGAGGTTCTCTGATATCCAAACAACACCACTTAAAGAGTTTTCTACTATTTCAATCATGTGGCCCTTTTGTAGGTGGGGATTTTATTTGTTAGGACCCTTTCCCTAAGTACTTAACTAGCTAAAGTACTTGCTGGTGGATGTAGACTATTTAATGAAATGGATTAAAGCAGAACCCTTAGTAACCATTACAACAAAAAAAGGTAAAGAAGTCTATGAAGCAGAGCACTATTTGTAGGCTTGGGATCCCTAAATCCATTATCACGGACAACGGGACCCAGTTCACTGATAAGAAGTTTAGAGGGATATGCTTTAACCTCCACATTAAGCAGCACTTTACATCGGTTGAACACCAACAAGCTAACAGGAAGGTTAAAGCTGCCAACAGGTTGATTATTCAAGAACTGAAGATAAGGCTTGAAGAAACTAAGGGTGAATGGGTCAAACAATTAAGCCATGTGTTATGGACATATCAGATGATCCCTCACTCAGCTACTAGAGAGATTCCTTTTAATCTCACATACAGGTGCGAAGCCACGATCCCAATGAAGATCAAGGAGCTGAGCTGGAGAAGGGAAAACTTTGCTGAGAATCTTAATGACGAACTTTTGTGGGAAGAACTTAACTTGATTGAAGAACAATGAGAAATGGCCCATATTAAACAAGTTTCTTTGAAGCTCTGGACTACTCAGAGGAACAATAAGCAAGTCTCTCTAAAAGGGTTTAAAGTAAGAGAACTTATCCTTAGGAAAACTGGAATCCGAAGATAGATATACAAGAGAAAGGAAGTTGGCTCCAAATTGGAATTGTCCATATCAGGTCATAAGAATGCTATATCAGGTCATAGGAGTACTAGACAAGGGGGCGTACAAGATCGCTGACCTCGCAGGATGGAAACTACCAAGGTCTTGGCACACCTCTAACTTAAAAAATATTATAGCTAGATGTCTCTATCATTCATTCATATGAAATAGATGTAAAGAAGCCACAAGTTGGTAATATCAATAAGAGAAAAGTTTATTCAGAATCATAACTTATGTTCCTAATCCAAAGTTATAGTTATTACATTCATTTTTAAGGTTCGATCTCGTGCAAAAATGATAAAGGGATGTTAGATACCTAAAGCATAAGATAAAAAGTGTAAAGCCAAGGATGGGACCACGAATCCCAACTTAGGCTAAAAGGCAAGAATGAGATCATAGATCCCAACTTAGGCACTAAGTTAATTATGGGACCTTGGATCCCAACTCAAGCAAAAAGTCAAGTATAGGATCTTAGGCTAAAAGCAACAAGACAGGTATAAGATCACTAATCAGATCCCAAGTTCGATTAGGAAGGGGCGTTGGATCTCCAAAATGTGAAACAAAAGACAACAAAATGGTAAGGACAAATAAAACAAAAATGAATACAAATGTGAGCATTAGTTAAACCCCCCCAACAAAGGGGTACAAATTGTTTTTACAAACCTAAATAGGCCCTTTGAGGGCCAAAAAGATAAAAATAGAAAAAGAATAAAAGAAAAGAACAAAGCACAGCTATGCAATGGGTGGCGTTGGCATCAACATTAACTATGGAATTGGCATTAGCATTGGTGTCAACATTGGTACCGCCCTCAACTTGACCACTGACCTTACTATCTTGGGTGGGAGGGTCTATTATCTTACCATCTACTATTGCTTTCATGTGGCCAATCCCCTTGAAGTTAGTGATGTTGGGGTAAAGAAAAGAGACTTGAGTCAGAGCATTTTGGAAAGACATAAGAGTGAAGTCTTCCCATCTCTCAAACAACTCAATTTTCTCTATGGCCCAAGCCTTCCTCTTGGCCTCGATGCTCTTTCTATGGTTCAAGACCTTCTCCTTAGCCGCTAGTGCCCTAGCCTTCCAATCGTACGACTCTTTGGACTTGGTAGTGAATTCTTTAGCCTTGGCCTCGAAGTCTTTGGCCTTGGTCTTCTAACCCTTCCTTGTCCTTTCGTCAAACACCTTTTACTTACCCAACTTCAACTCGTCACGAGAAAAGGTTATATTTTTCTCCAACTCCTACTTCTCCTCTTCCCATGCCAAGCTTTTCTCTTGAACTAGCTTAAGGTCAGACTCCAGCTCAGTGACCATCTTTATATCCAGGACAAATGTCTCCAAATATTGGAGGATGCTTGTTTCCTACAAGTTATTCTTCTTGGAATTCAGAAAAAGTTCAGCGAGGGTGTATTGGTTGAGAGTCGCAATCTTGTCCAGGGTCCTATTAAGCATGCACATGTGGCTAAGACGTCAAACACCCTACTCTAGATAGAGGCTGAAGAAGATGGGGATTCCTTCGTTAGGTTAATATGAGTGTCCCCAACCGAGGTCTCCACCACGACCTCCATGACACTAGTGGAATGATCGGCCTCTATGGTTATGACTTTCTTCAAATGGATCTCTCCTGCCTGATCGGATGCATTACAATTTCGAGCAAAAGGCCCCTAGCTCGCCTCCTTAGTCCTTAGTTCTTGTTGACTACTTGCAGCATCACAGGCACCAGAGTCCGTCTACGTAGCCTTTAATTCAGAAGCAATAACAATGCTTTCTTTAGCTTATTTTTCAGTTTCTGCAAGTTAGAGGTTAGTACCATACTCCCTGCAAAGGGAATAAACCATGATCAACAATAGAATAATAACATATCAATGAAAATAAAAATAGTAAAGGAAAGCAAAAACCAAAGATAGAGATATCGAGACAAATTGATCACAGACCACAAAATTTATCTAAGATGCCTTTCACCTCGGCATCGTCACAATTTAGTAGTTAAGAACACTTGAGGTTGTCCTTCTTGGTCAAGTCTATAAGGAAGCGAACTGTCTCCTGATCCACCTCAGACAACCTCTGTTATCTCATCTCAAACTGTTTCTTACTCTTGAAGTTCTTATTGTAGTAGAGGTTAATCTTGGGCTCTTTCTCTACGGTTAGATAGAAGGGAAAGTGACCAGGAGTGTTATTCACCTTAAAGAAAGTGTTCTTGAAATCCTTGTAGGACTTGTCATAGAGCTTAAAGCATTTCTTCCCTATGTGGTTTCTAATCGTGATCCACCCCAGATTCCTGCTGTCGCCAATAGAGCCTAGTGAACATAAAGAAGAATACATCCATTAAGGGTGGTATCCAGAAGTTATGGTAGAGTATCTCAAATGATTGGATGAAGGTCCAACTGTTGGGATATTGCTATAAAGGGGTTGCCTCCATCCTCGTCAAAGTTACTATCTGGAACTCGGTGAATGGAAGCTAGATTTTAAGCTGGGTGAAGAATGTTTCATTCATGAATATAAAATGTGACCCTGACTTCCTCATGCTATAGATTTTATCATCCTCACTATATGGGAAGTAGAGGTAAAGGTCATCTAGCATTCACCCTCTGTTAACTTCATGTACTTTTGGAGGTCATTCTAGCGGTTTCAAGTTCGGACAATGGACACAATTCCAATGGCTCGTTGTCCACTCAGGAGTAAAGGTCTTTGTCTGATAGTGGAGGGAATTCCTTTAGTTGTTCCTTGAGCTCTAGCTTCATCCGCCCTATGGATTCAGAGTTTGGAACAAGAACAGAACCTATAGAGGTTGAAGAATCTTGAGAATCACTATTTATGGGCTCAAGATATTTTTCTGCAGACTCTTTAAACTCGAAATACAGGTGTAGTCCCTAAAAAGTATCCCTAGAGCCAGAAGCTCTAAAACGGCTACTGCCTCAAGCACAGAGCTCGACAATATTAGGCGGCCTTTGCATCCATTGAGTAGGAAAACCCCTTAGGGCCTCCTGGACTACAAGTGGCGTGGTAGAGATGGGGTGTTCTTCTAGAATCTCCAGAGAACTCCTGTCTTCTCCATTACCCCCATTTCCCTAATCTTAACCATGGTAATGAAAAATGGAAAGAGAAAAAGGAAATAAAGAAGGTACCTTCGAAGGAAAACAGAGAAGGTAAGGGTTGTTGGAGTGAAAATACCACTAAATCTCACCAGAGAATAGGGAACTCCTTGAAAAACTTCTTGAAAGCAACAATATAATGGAGAAAGTAAGGGTTGTTGGAGTGAAAATACTGCTAAATCTCATCAAAAAGTAGGGAACTCCTTGAAAAACTTCCTGAAAGTAGCAATACGCCACCACAAACAGAGGCTAGAAATCGTAGGTGGTTTCCAGAATGAAATAAATATGAGAGAGTCTGAGAGTGAGAAGAATCAAAAAGTGAATGATTGCTCCCCTCACCCCCTATTTATAAGCAATCCCAATGACAACTGCTACCCATACTTAGGGTCATTTTTGTGCAACTTTAAAATTCAAAATCATTACCTGTTGTGAATACCAAGCAGTGGTTATGCAGAGACGCTTCCCCAATCAACACATTGTAGCAAGCTATAGGTGCATAGGTGAAAGGATGTATGCATAATAGAGGAAACATCCCATTGAAGTCAAAGGTCGCAACAGTGGACCATGGACCACACCAATATGGAATAGGGCCCAACCATCTAAGGTCGAACCTGCTCGACATTCGAAGTCTGGAGCCAAGACATCAAAACCTTCGAGAAAATCATTTCCAAAGTCACGACCACGAGAGACTTATCATTACCTCCTATATAACCTCTCAAAGCCAATGACATTCAAACAACGCGAGTTCTGTGGTCAAGAGCTACATGTGCTTAGCCATGGAATCTCTTAACATGCGGAGAGGCTAAGTCATCGAGCACGGCACAAAATACCAGCTATAATGAAGCTCGACACTATGATGGTCATTAAAGCACCAAGCTAGGAGTAATGACCCAGACTAGAGTTTGGGCCTTATAAGGCCAAGTCCAATAGCTTTCTTGGATGTGATATCCAATCATTAGGTGATGTCACCATTCTTATCCAATAAAGGGAATATTCCCCTTGAATGCTAATCAATGGCTAGCACTCAATAAGGGGAAGGTCCTAGGAAACTTCCCCTAGGATATTTACAGGGCACCTGGAAGGACCATCTTGTCCCTAAGCCCTACTTCGTCCTTAGGACACTTTGCTTTATAAATAATTACAGTAGCTTAAAGGTTAATGATCTTTTTCCTCACTATCTACCTCCTTGCACCCATACTTACTTGAGCATTAGGGTGTCTTGTAAGTACCCAACTCCTCACTCTCCAATGCGTTAAGAGGTTGCCAAAGTGATTTGGATCTGTGTAAAATAGCTTTCAACACATCCCTTGACCTCGGTATAGGGAGTTTTATGGGTTTACTAAAATTTTATATGAATTGTTTTGATAAAAAAAATATATATTCATACTTGATAACTATTTATATATTTGATGAAATATTGAAAGTTTGATGATCCATTTGTACTATGGGGTTTGCGTTGTCTCCTGGGCCATTGTACATCATGGTAGAATGCTAGTTCGGGCAAATCTTGGTGGGCTTTTGGGCTTGACTGTCAATCATAATTGAACGAACTAATCCTATGTGTTTATGTTCAAATATCTATTTTTGTTTATATTTAGTTCTTGTTGATGGATTACTTCATAAAATAATATTTTAGCTAGTTTTTTCTATTTTTGTTTTGTAAACATCCAATGAATTTTTTTATGATATACACTCCTTTATTTGTATTTGTAACTTAAGTGTAACTTCTTTTATTATTAGTTTCTAGAAATAGTTAGTTAGAGCTAATTTTGTTAAGTTGACAATTAGTTAGTTGAGCTACACTTCTACTATTGAGATGGTATATATACCATTCTCTTCATATTATTCAATGTGATGATTCATTTCAATTCTTGATATAGTATCAGAAGAGATTTTATTTGGCTTCCACTCCTTTCTCTACTTTTTCCTTTCTTCATCTTGTGCTTTTTCTTCTGCCAGCATCCATGGCGCAACTCCACGCCATTGATGATTGTTCCAATCCATTTCTTCTTCATCCCTCAAATCAACTAGGGTTGTTTCTTATTTCTTAATCCATAATTGAGGACAATTATAATTTATGGGGTCACTCCATGAAGCTTGCTTTGAATGCCAAGAATAAATTTGGGTTAGTTGATGGTTCGATTCCGAAACCTGATGACATAGATCCTGTTCTACTTTCTGTTTGGGGGCGTAATAATAATTTTGTTAGCTCTTAGTTCTTGAATTCAATTATTAAAGAAATTACTGCTAGTGTGACTTACTCTTCCACTACAGCTGATATTTAGTGCGACCTTCGTGAGAGATGTCAACAACACAATGGCCCGTGAATCATCCAGCTCAAGAAAGACTTGATGATCATTTCTTAGGGTTTTCTCTCCGTAACTCAATATTTCACCAAGCTCATATCCATTTGGGAAGAGCTCAGTGAATATCGTCTTCTTCTTGCTTGTACTTGTGGTGGTTCAACACAGCTGCTTGATCTTCTTCAAATGGAATATGTTATGGCATTTCAAATGGGTTTGAATGATTCCTTTTCATAGATTCGTGGCTAGATCTTGCTCGTGGAGCCCATTCCTCCAATAAACAAGGTGTTTTCCTTGATTCTTCAAGAAGAGAAGTAGTGAGAGATAGGGTCTCAAAGTTCTGATCCTCAACTTGCATTTGTAGTCAAATTTAGAGGTTCTAATTCCAATTTTGATTCCTAATATATATATATATATATATATATATATATATATATATATATATATATATATATATATATATATATACTCAACTAGAAAGATCATTCTTTGTGCCTCCACTTTGGCATCTTAGGTGTCACACCAAGGATCGTTGCTATAAGTTGTATGGATATCCCCAGGGTATAAGAAGCCATTTGCTTCATCTGTTGCTGTGAACCAAGTTTCTGATCTAGTTGCTATCTAATCTGGTGACTCCACCTTGCAAATATCAACAACTTTTGTCTTTGCTGACATCTCCTATTACACACACTACCAAGCCCAATGTGGAACACAATAATCATTCTATTCCTTCTCCAACAAGTATTGTTCCATCTGTAGGACACTTACCCATTGTTTAGTTGGAGAGAAAATGAGAGGAAAGAAAATGAGAGGAGAGAAAATGTGATGATTTTGACTTTTCCCTCATTTGGTTGAGGAGAGAAAACAAGGAGGAAAGGAAAAACTCCTTGTAGGGCCCACTAAAATATTTTCTCTTCCCTCATGGGAAGAAAACAAGTGAGGATGAGAGAAAACTGTTAAGAAGACATTTAAATCCTTGGTTTATTTCTTTTCTATGGAGATACGATGTTTTAGCATAAATGTGCAGAAAAATTTTGCCATGAGGTTGAGCGGTTCCAACTCTAAGAAGGGGATGAGCTGGTGATTTGGGCTTGGAGATGGTGAGTTCTCCATGACAGACAGTATTGGGAATAGTCTTGGAGATAGAGAGGGTGAGGAGAAGGTGAGTTCTCCACAATAGTAAATGACTATTTAACTGTAAAATCAAAATAAAACTTACCCCATATACCAAGTACAATTACTATAGAGAAAGAAGTGGGTAAAGGGTAGGAATGCCTATGAGAAGACTCATAAGGATAAGAAAGGGGTGGGACTGTGGGGATGGGAGAAGAAAGAAATGGAGAGAGAGAAGGAATGAGGTGGATGGGGAGGGGGAGTAAGGGGGTATAAATTGGTTCGAATAACCTGACCAACTCGATCAATCTGAATCGAACCAATTAAATTGGTTCGGTTTGGTTTGGGTATATTTATTGGTTCGGGTAAAATCCGAGCCAATTAAAGCTTAATTGGTTCGGTTCTCAGATTTGAAATTTCAAAATCGAACCAAACCAAACCAAATCAAACCATATATTTATATATTTTATTATTATTATTTTTAATTTATGCTACAATATTTTTTGGCTACTACTTTTTTTTTTTTTTTACTTTTTGTAATACTTTCCCAATTTCTAACCCTTAAAACGTCGTCTTCGTCTAACGCAGAAGGCCAGAAAACTCCTCTGCCAAAACGTTCAATTCTGCTCACCGACACCGCAGCTCATTGTAGGTTCTGCTCCACCACAGCTCATTGTAGGTTCTGCTCCGCCACAGTTCAGGCCAGATATGCTCTGCTACAGCTCGGGCCACGTCATTCATCAAATGCAGAAAGCCAGAAAAATCCTCTGCCAAAACGTTCGGTTCTTCTCACCGGCATTGCAGCTCACCGACCACAAAAGGGAAACAATGGTTCACTTCTACTTACTTTTGGATTTGATATTTAGAAAGAGTAGAAGATGACATTTATGCTGATATTTTTCATTTTTCATTTTTTCCTGAATTAACATTTCTTTTTTATCCACCTAAAAATTGACTCCTTTCTATCACTTTGGTAAGAGATGATATGTCTCCTACCCGCTTACCTTTCTTTCCTTTGCAGGCAAGGATAGTTCACCCTGATAAAAATCTTGGAGATCTTAAGCTTGCAGAAAATTTTTAGGTAAGCATTATGGGCCCATGTTTTGGTTTCATAATACTTCATGATATTTGTGAATTTTTATTAACAAACTTATTAACTTATTTCTTACAATTAGAGGTTTAGTCTTATTTGAAAGAGACACTAGTATTTTAACTCTATTAATAATAATTAGTCATGGTCTATATAATTTCTAATTTTATAACTTATTTCATCATCAATTTCTTAAATAAGTTGGTTGGATTATAAAATTAGCTCTAGTCAATATTACGCATAGTATATATTACAAGATTAAAAAATTAACAATTGTTTGGTTACATCCCCAACTCATTCAGTAATTGTCTGAGCTTGAAAAATTTGTTTTTGGCCAGGAATATGCTATCAGGTGCTATTCCAAAAACTCTTATAGAGGTGAGAGACTTAGAAACTTTGCATCTTTCTTCCAACCAACTCTCTAGATCCATTCCTATTGAACTTCAAAATCTACATGTCCTTCAACTTTTGAGCCTCTCTTATAATGATTTAAAAGAAACCATTTCTAGTGGTGGAGTTTTCCAAAGTCTCTCCGTTATCCATTTAGAAGGCAATAAAAAACTTTGCTTACATTTTGCATGTGAGCCTCATGGTAATGGAAGAAGGCATGTCACACATTACATCATCATAGTCATAGTGGTAACAATGATACTATGTCTGACAATTTGCTTGCTACTATACATAAAGAATAGAAAAGTGAAGGTAACAGGCTAATAGTAACAGACTTGGAAGTTTGGAAACGGTGAATTGACTTTAAATGCTCTAGTATTGACTTTAAAAATAATGAATTTCTAGCTCTAGTTTATGAGTACTTAAGTAATGGGAGCTTGGAAGATTAGATTAAGGGGAAGAGAAAGCATGCAGATGAAAATGGGTTGAACCTTATGGAGAGACTGAATATAGATATTGATACTGCTTGTACATTGGATTATCTGCACAATGATAGTAAAGTTCCTATTGTGCATTGTGATTTAAAGCCCAACAACATTTTCTTAGATAAAGATATGACTACAAAAGTTAGAGACTTTGGATTCACTAGGTTGCTGATTCAAAGTTTAACTAATTAAGTCTCCATTAGCTTCACTCATGTCCTTAGGGGTTCAATTAGTTACATATATACCTCTAGGTTAGTAGCCTCACAACTTCTTCTTTAATTGAATAGTAGTAGTATACAACTTGCTAAGTTAAATCTGTCTTGAAGAATTTTTTAACTTATTCAAATATAATTTCTTAATACAAATATCAATATGTTTCTTTATTCCCCATTTTGAACCTTTTAATACACATTTTAAAATATGAAATAATTATTAGTGTTCAAATCAATAAGTTTGATTCTATTTCTAGAAAATTTTTCATAAGTTTATTATATATATATATTTGCTATGAAAAGTTAATTATTTAGCTGATTTTTGTGTTAAAAAATGGCCAACCCGATCACTTTGAACCAAACTAATCCGTAGATGTTCAGTTCGGTTTGGTTCGAATTTGGCAATAAAAAAATACAAAAACTAAACTAAACCGAACTAATTGATTTTGATTAGTTCGGATTTATTTTTTCTCAAGAACCGAACCCAACCATCCACTCACAAGTTCTAAGGGGTGGGTCGATTAAGGGTTTTATGTATAAAAATATATTTTATATTAAACTTATATATTAAAAATACTATATAATTACAAATACATAATCACGATTTTTATTTATTGAATAAACAAGTTTAAATAAAATTTTATAATTTAGAAGTTACTAAGTTAAGCTTTCGAATTAATATTTATTATAATTTTTTTATGTAATTTATAAAAAAATATTTAGACCTTAAATAATAAGATATATATTATTATATCATTACAATAAGGATACATATGTCATTTAACATAATTATAATTTTTTCTTTTTAATCTTTTTACAAAACTCTTATTTTCTTTCTATTCATTTTCTCTTCATCCAAACCTACAAAGAGAAAATGTATTTTTTTATCCATTTTTCCTTCTCTTTATTTTCTTTCTTCTAATTTTCTCTCTTCATCCAAACAAATGCTTAATGTTTCTTGATAATCCTATTGCTTCGCTTTTAGATTCATGAGCCACCTCTCATATAGCATGTTCTTTAGATCGTTTTATTTCTTGTAAGCCCTTACATAATGTGTTTGTAACTCTACCTAATCAATACAAAGTTGCAGTTCATTCCATAGGTATTGTCTGATTGTCTTTACATGTGATCCTTCATCATGTTCTGTATTCCTTCTTTACATGTCAATTTAATTTCCATTAGTGCTTTGTTACAATTTTCAACTTGTTTAGTTGTTTACTATTCTAGTTCCTTCTTCATACAATACCACAATCATTCAAGGGTGATTGGCAGGGATAAACTACTTCAAGGCCTACATGTCTTCGAATCAACTCCCACCTTAACCTTGGATGATGTACATAATTCTATTTCTCCTGTATTGGATACATTTCTTCTTTGTTCACATGTTATCAATCATGTTTCCAATGTAAATTCTGTATCTGTTAGTACCTGGTATATTTGCTAGGATTGGACATTTGTGTCATAAAATCTTATGCAAACTTAGCAATAAAATTTCTTTACCTTCATCTTACTCTATTGATGGTTTTTCTTGTCATATTTGTCCTCTAGCTAAGCTTAGACATCTTTCTTTTGTGCCAAATAAGCATTTATCTACTACTCCATTTGATTTGGTCCATTATGACATCTAGGGACCTTACCATGCTCCCACTTACAATGACAAAAGGTATTTCTTAACTGTTGTGGATGACTACATGCACTATGTTCACTTGGACCTATTTAATGCAACATAAATATGAGCTACCAATTTATTGATTGATTTTTTTTCACTTATCAAAACTCAATTTGGAAAGGTGATTAAACAGCTGAGATTTGATAATGCTAAAGTATTGCCATTGACTCTATTTCTTTAGCAGTAAGGTACATTGCATAAGTTCTCTTGTGTTTAGAGACTTGAACAAAACTCTCTGGTTGAGCGCAAACATCAGCACCTGTTAAATGTGCTTTACTCATTGTACTTTAAGTACAAGGTTCCGATTTCATTTTGGGGTGAATATTTAGTTACTGCTACATTCTTAATCAATGGCACACTTGTTAGAATTTTTTATTTATGGATGAGTATAAATCATATTATAATTTTATAAAACCCAGATTAATTAGATGTCAAAATTATTAGAATATTTTGTTTAGCCCAAATTATGATCAATATTGTCAATGGGCCTATTGTTGTTAAAGTACTACTCATATGTGGATTTTGTTTTATGAGCCCTGTATATGAGTTTGCCATAGTATGTAGGTTTAACCCATTTTAATTATGCTATATATATAGGAAGATGCCCTTATTCCTAGCCACTCTAGTGCGTACAGTTTCCCAATTGATACTGACGCGTGAGTAACTATTATGGGATAGGAATAACATCTCTCCATCAACGAGATTGCTTTTCAGGGTTTCAACAATGACTTCCTCATCATTGCCTTTTCAAGGTAACCCTAAAACCTTTTATATGTATTAATATGCCATAAATATATTGGGATTAATAGATAAAATAAATTCTATCAATTGGTATCATTGCCAATGTTGTTAATCCTAATTATGACTATCAATTTTGTTGTACTATGAGGTTTGAAAATTTAAGAAACTCAAAATCCTAACGTATGTGATGTTTAATTCAATTTTTTTGAGATCGTTTTCAAAAATAAAATTAGGGTTTTTGTAGATTGAGTTGTTCAGAGTTTAGAAACATGTATATTGCATTATGATATTTTGAATTCATAAAGAATTTTGTTCAAACCCATGGAACCCTAAGGTTTTTTTTTATGATTCATTTTTCTTTTTGGAGATTATTTCAAGAAATTGATTTAGGGTTATTGTAAATCACTTGTTTTTGAATCTAATAACATCTGGATCGCAAGTTTTGGTTAATAAACAACCTCTAATTTCAAAAAAATATAACGCGCAGTTAGTTCTTTAAACTCCTTCAAAACCTAATTTTTTGCGTTATTTTTTCTGGAAATTAACTTAGCAGAAATGTAGAGCCCGATTTTCTAAATCTATAGACACAAATATCTTAAAATTTGGTGGGAAATTGAAAGAGAAAATTAGCGTGACCCGTTCCTGTTTAAATCGAGTCGCGCGACTCGTTTGCAGAGAAACGGGTGAGGAAGATGAACTTCCTCCCATGCCACGCCCACTCGCGTCCCAGGCACGTGGGGGTGCGTGAGGCACACATTTTTTTTTTAAATTCTATTTTTTGTGTTGTGCTCCACGCACCTTTTTCTATTTTTTGTTATTTTTTTATTTATTTTTCATGCCTATTTACTATTTATTACAAAATTTCTAAATATTAAAATTATTAAAAATACATGATACTCTCCTCTTTTGCCTCTGAAAATTTTTACGTATTATTGTGATGCTTCTAGGCATGATATATATTGCACACTCTCGGATTTGGTGTCATTTAATTATTTAAATAATTTTGATACCGTGTTGCATATAAATAATAATGCATAATATTAAAAATTATAGTATACTCTTCAAATTTTAACTTGATTTTTTTTAGCGTGATTGTGCATTACTAAGAGTGTTGCAAAATCTATACTCTCAGACTTGATATTATTTAGTCACTAAAATAATTTTTAGTACTATTTTGTGCATAAAATGCTATGTAAAATATTGTATATATTGTTATTTCTTGTTATTCTTTATGCAATTTTGTTCTGAGAGTTACTATTTAAAATGTTGTGGAACTTTTGGACACCTTTCATAATTGCGAGCTCGCCTTTGTGGGACCAATTGTGGCGAGGTGCTATTTTGTTGATAAAATATTGTTATTTTGTGGCATTGGGGTTTATGTTGATAACACGCCTACTCTATCAGTTTACCTTTATTAATGTAATTGTTGATGACTTGTTAAGTCATACTATTTTGGGACACTTTACATGATTGTGAGCTTGCCTTTGTGGGACCAATTGTGTTGATGTGTAATTTTGTTAATAAAATATTATTATTTTGTGGCATTGGGGAATGTGTTGATGATGCGCTTACCCTATTGGTTTGCCTTTATTAATATAATTCCTGATGATTTGTTAAGGGCATTGAGGTTATGTCCTAGTTTTTAGTATCCTCTCGGTGCTAGCTTTAAGGACATGATTTTGATGTCAGTGAGCGTATACTTATGTGTTATAATTCAGGACCCTTAAGCGAGATTACAATTGCATTAGAGAGATCCATTGTGGTTATTGCTCATCTTGTTTATTGAAATACTCAACAAGAAAAATCTCCCTTTAAAATATTGATTCAGCTTTGCTTATGAAAATAAGTATTTTGACAAAGTTGTGTAGGACTAATTATGAGGACTGGGTTGAGTCAATGTGTTTATTTCTGACCATCTCTATTATTAATGTTGCTCTCGCTGTGGATGATCCCCGAAGCCTATAGTCCATAGATATGGTTTTCTGTTACGATTAGGGTGAGATATGAAAGGTGGGATCATTCAAATAAAGTTCATCTCATAACCATAAAGTATAGTATGGATAAAGTCATTAAGGAGAGTTTTCATGAAGCGGATAATGTCAATCAATTTTGTGAAGCTATTGATAGATCTAAAAAGGCATGTGACCTCTCTATGTTGACCAAGACTAAGTATGATGGTGTGAATGGTGATCGTGAACGCACCACGAAATTTGCAGATTGGCTTAAATGAGCTAATTGTATAGAGTTTAATAATTGGATTGAGAAGAAGGAAGTTGAACCTCTGGCTCTAATGTGTTTTGAATCCAATCTTGTTAATGTTCCTTATAATACTTGTTGGTTAGATATCGGTGCAATTACTCACATTACAAGCTCATTAATGGAGTTCAAAATAGGCGAAAGCCAAGTGAAGGAGAGTTGATAATCACATAGGACATAAAGTTGCACTATCATATCTTTTTAGTGATAAAAGAATTTCCTCACCTTATGATTCCATTCTGGTTATTTCTGGAGTTTCGTCTAATGGCCTCTATATGTTAATATTGACACATTTCTATTGATCTAACGACGTTTAGATATCAATAATGTTGTTGGGAATAAGCATGGTAGAGTTGCTAAAAACTCTTCTATCTTATGGCACAAACATTTAGGACACATCTCTAGGGCAAGAATGGAGAGGTTGATCAAGGAGAATATTCTTCATGATCTAGACTTCTTTATTTTTTTATACCTTTGTTGATTGTATTAAAGGAAAACTTACAGCTGGAGCCAGGAAGAGTGGGGTTATCAGGAGTAAAGGAATACTACAGTTAATTCATACAGATATTTATGGGCCCAATACTCCTATTACAAAAAGGCAAAATTATACTCTTATAGATATGGTGAGATGTATGCTTAGTCATTTTTTTCTTTCAAAATTCTTATGGGGAGATGCCTTAAAGATTGCTGCTTATACATTGAATCATGTGCCAAGTAGGTCTGTGTCAAAGACTCCATATGTGCTTATGTTAGGCAAACAACCTACTTTGAGGCATTTCCGTATTTGGGGTTGTAAGGCTGAGGTGAGACCTTAAAACATACATTTAAATAAGCTTGATCCCAAAATCATTAGTTGTTTCTGTAACACCTGTGAAAAATATGTTAGACTTGTATATGGTTACAGAGGTAGCCTAACATTAGTTTGCCATGCCTGTTAAGTTTGTGACTTTTTAAGCATGTTTGGTCACCTTACTGTAACACTTTAAGTGATAAATAGTTGTTATTAGCCCTAAAAACGACTTAAACTGCCCAGTTAATGGGAATAAATGTGGAGAGTTTGTTTCTAGGTCACAAATATAGGAAGTGTGCTACAGTTAAAGTTTGAGATTAATCAGAGTTAGTTTGACATTTTTAAGCATACTTGGTGTGTGTTTTAATGTCGAATTGACTACCAGCAGATATGAAAAAATGTGAGAATGGTGAAACGGGTTTTTTAGTGAATCTTACAATTTATTTTGGACTTGTTAGAAGTTAGGAAACTGGATTCAATAGAATCTAAGTGTTCTTAGCAGATTGATATTTTAGTACCTATCTAATGAGAAGCCAAAGTTGATTTCTCTATATAAATATCCCACTAGTAGGAAAGTAGAAAACAGAAAAGAGAAGAGAAAAGAGGGAAACCGAAGGAGAAGAGAAGAAGAGGAAGAAGGAGTAGGAATCAAGTGGAGCTTGAATCTATCCTTAGCTTCATCTTCAAGATCTGGAGGTAGGGAAAAAACCTTGTTTTGACACTTTCTTTTCATCTCCTTCATTTTATCCATAGGGTGGTTTGATGAGGGGAGTGGATTTTTAGTGTTGTTCTTTGATGTTTTATGCTAGGATCTTGTTGTGAAACTTGAGAATAACATGATTTTAGGTTATTTGATGCTTGATGATGAGATTTCATCACTTAAACACCTAGCTTTTCTATTGAGATAGAAGATGATTTTTAGGGTTCAAGATGAATGATTTGATTCCATGATTTATGGTTTTGAGTAGAATTAAAGTGGTATAAGAGTTGTAATGTGTTAATGGATCCTTTGTGATGTGAAAAATCATGTGGAATTAATGTTGATGTGTTTTGAGTAACCTTGTTCCTGAATGGAACAGTAAAGAATTCTGCATTAAGCAATAAGCACATAAGCATTGGGGTGATGGGCTTCTGAGTGCTCAATGTCCAGCAAGCTTATGGGTGTTACTGTGCAACGAGTGCCTAAATGCCCGTGTGGAGGCACATGAGCATGTGTTGAGCACCTAAGCACTCTTGTGTGAGCGTCTGAGCACCCTCAGCCTAGGAAGGAATTCGCATGTTGCAGTGCGAGGAGCGCATAAGCGCTTTTGTAAGAGCGCCTGAGCACTCATTGCTAGGAAGAATAGGGGGGACGCTCTGCCACCCTAGCACCTAAGTGCCCTAGGAGAAGCACTTGAGCATCCGTTTTAGGATTTCACAAGATTCTTATCTTAGTGAAATAGAGTTCTCTATCATCTGGGACTATTCATATGTGTACTTTTGAGTGTGTTGAGGCACTATGGAGAGTATTTTCAAGGAGGAAATTACTACCTAGTATATGTGAGAAAAGTGTGAGACCTTAGACAACCAATGGTTTAAGAGTGCCATAGGCTAACACCTAGATTCTTGATCCATATGGGAATGATTTAGTATCATTTGTGATGATGTGATGTGATGGGAATGACGCATAGTGTACGTATGTGAGTATTCCTAATTTGAAGTTAGAAAGCCTCGTGGAGGAGGAAAAACATGTTTAAGGGCATTGGTTATAATCTCGCATAAGAGAGTATCCGATGTGGCATTGAATGTGTGTTAAATATCACTTTGCATATTTTCTCACACACTTGCTATTTCCACGTATCTACGAATGGTATATGAGATGGTAACAGTGCACTCAATGTTGTGGGGTAGAATAGTCCATTTATTGCCAGGTAGTATATGAGATGGTAACAGTACACTCATTGCTATGGGGTGGAATAGTCCATTTATTGCCAAGTAGTATTAAATGGTCCTAGCCATACTACTCAGAGGAATACAAGGAACGGAGTTCTTGGGAATAGTCAAGTTTCATGATATTGCACCAAGACTATTTTACTTCATTGCATATCCATTATCTTAGGACATGTTAGGCATAAACATACAACATAACAAGCATTGCATTTGCATGGTAATTGTATGGCCAGTTACCTTAATCAATGATATGTACGATTGTATAAGTAGTTGTATAATATCATTAATATTTGTTAAGATAAGACAGTGGTAGTAGCCACTGGTGTGATAGTGGTTATAGCCACAGTTGTGTGTATCTCTGAGATGAAGATTGTTGTGCTTGTATCTCTGGGATGAAGATGTTATATTTTTGTGAGCATGGTGATTGCTTGAAAACTATTTGTGATAAATAAGTTTTTATATAAAATTATAAAATGAGAATCTATTTTAGAAAGAGAAAGGATATAGTTTTGGCTTTTGCCACCTTTCTAGTTTGATGAGTTTGAAACCTGAGTTAGAAATATATTTTTTCCCGAAATGGTTAGAATGATTATGATTACATGTTTTATGGATTTAACTACTAAGAATGTGTGATTCTCACCCCGTATGTGTGTTTCCGTGATGATTCCAGGGAGGAAGACTTGTGGAAAATGAAGATAAGTAGAAGCTTGGAGTGCTTAGCGTAGTGTAGTTAGGTAGTTTCTTTTAATTTATGTACGTATTGTATTTATGAGAAGTTGTGTAATAAATATGTCCATTCGTGGCTCATATTTTTGATATATACATGGCTTTGTTATATTTGAAAATGCTTAGTAGTAGTAAGTAGCAGGCCTAAATCTAATTATTGCAGTATACTTCAGTTATATTGTGGTTATTAAATTTGGGATATTACAGTTTCTTTATTGATTATTGAATTAGCTCAAGAGGTTCTAGATTCTATTGTCCTTCTCATACTACTATAGTTATTGAATCCCATCGGGCTGTTTATTTTGAAGGGGACTTAGAACATAATAGAACTCAGGAGCCGCGTATTGTTGATTTCAGAAAGGAGCATGTTGTTATTCCTATTTCTATTGTTCTCTCTCTAGGGATAATGCCATCTCCTTTGATCCATAACGATGATGTTGTTGATCTTGTTAATAATGTCGATATTCTTCAACAAGTCAAAATAATGTACAAATTCTAAATGTTGTTGTGACTCCACTAAGAATATTTGAGCGGGTTCTTATATCCACTGAGTCTACTAGATTCAGGGATTATGTTGTATACCTGCATGAGCATGAGTTTAATTTAGTTGAGGATTCTGATCTTATTTCCTTTCAATAGGCCATGGTTAGTCTTGATAGTACACAATGACTAGTGACTATGGAGGATGAGTTAGCTTCTATGAGAAAGAATAATATTTGGGAATTAGTAGAGTTTCCTACTAGTTATAAAACTGTTGGTTGCAAATGAGTCTTTAAGACCAAACATGATGTTTGAGGTGAAATTGGGAGGTATAAGTCCATACTTGTTGCTAAGGGATATAACTAGAGAGAAGACATTGATTATAAGGAGACCTTTTCACCAGTCTCTACTAAAGACTCTTTTCGTGTTGTGATGACCTTAGTTGCTTATTTTGCTCAAGAGCTTGTATGAGGATGTGCATAAGGATCAACCTGATGTTTTTGTTGAAGATGGTAAAGAACATATGGTATGTAAATTAAAAAGATCCATTTATAGATTGAAATAGGCTTCTAGGCATTGGTACTTGAAATTTGATTATATTGTTGGCTCTCTTGCTTTTAAAGAAAATATTATTGACTAATGCATTTGTCTGATGTTTAGTGGGAGCAGATTCATCATTCTTGTTTTATATGTTAATGATATATTATTGGCTAGTATTGATATTGTTTTCTGAATAAGACTAAGCAGATGTTGATAGAGCATTTTGATATGAAAGATCTTGGTGATGCCTCTTTTGTACTGGACATTGAGATTCGATATGACAGATCTCGTGGTATTCTTGGCTTGTTTTAAAAAAACTTATATTGAAAGGATTCTGAATAAATTTAACATGAAATCTTGTAATCTTTGTGCTGCGTCCATTCAAAAGGGTGAAAGACTCTCAAAATACCTAGTGTCCTTAAAATGATAAAGATGTTTCTAAAATGGAGAAGATCCTATATGCTTCCGTTGTTGGCAGCCTTATGTATGCTCAAGTTTATACATGTTTTGATATTGTTTTCGTTGTTAGTGTACTTGGGAGATACTTGAGCAAACCTGGTGTGGCTATTTGGTAGGCTGCAAAATAAATCGTGAGGTATCTAAACGATGCCAAAGATCATATGTAAACTTATATGAGGTTAGATCACCTTGAGGTGATTGACTATTCTAATTTTGATTGTGGTGGTTGCCCAAGTAACCACAAGTCCAAATCAGGGTATATATCTTGATGTTGAGAGTAGTAGTTATTTTTTAGAAGACTATTAAACAGACACTTGTAGTTTTTTTCATTTTGGAGGCAGAGTATATAGCTTGTTATGAGGTTTCGCGTCAAGCGGTATGATTGAATAATTTGATTATTGAATTTCATGATGTGGAGAGTATTTTCAGGCCTCTTATTATCTATTATGATAACTCTGTCGTAGTATGCTTCTCTCAAATCAATAAGCGCTCAAAGCATTTTGATACAAAATTCATATTTGCTAGAGAGAAGATTTAGGAGTTTCAGACTCATGTCAAGTATATCCCTACGTAACTTATGGTAACAGATCCCCTAACCAAATATTTAGTTATCAAAATTTTGTTAATCATGTGACCCATATGGGTATAATGAGGTCTTTTGATGTTTTGGGTTAGTTGGAGTTTGTTTTGTAATTTTGTTGCGACCTTATGTTATTATTATGTCTCGAGACCTTAGATAATTATACTGTTATTATTATCGTTGCTATATAATTATCTGTGCAATTTTGTTTATTCATGATATGGCATGTTGTGGAGACATTTTGGGCTCAATCTTTTTTGTTATTGTGCTGAGATATTTGTTGAATCTCAGAAAACATCTTAGGTGGATGGTTGGGGCCAATTATTGGGAAATGCACTTTGATCACATATTGGCATGCAATTTTGGATGTGCTTTTCCTATTACCTATATACCACATTTTGATGGGTCACCAAGATATGAGTATCTTGCATGTACGATATCAGTACTCCTTCGAGTATGATTTTCTGCATTATTGAGATGCTTATAGTCTCATTTTGGACTAATTGTTGAGATTGCTAGCTCAATTTTGATATCATGTTGTAGCCACATATTGTTTGATTAATATGGAGTATTGTTTTCTTATTAAAATAATGTAATATATTGTTAATGATCCTATTGTTGTTAAAGCACTGCCCATATGTGGATTTTGTTTTATGGGTCCTGTATATGAATTTGTCATAGTGGGTAGGTTTAACCTATTTTAATTATTCTATATATACAGGGAGAAGTCTCTATTCCTAGCCACTCTAGGGCATACAGTTTCCCCATTGGTACTATTATGAGATAGGAATAACATCTCTCCCTCAATGAGATTACTTTTTTGGATTTCAACAATGACTTCCTCATTGATGCCTTTTCAAGGTAACCTTAAAACCTTTTATATGTAGTGATATGTCATAAATATAATGAGATTAATAGATCTAATAAATTCTATCAACACCTACTCACCTTTTACAGTACAAGTTTCTATATCAAACACTATTTCAAAAGGAACCTAATTATTTATTTATTTGTGTTATGCTTCCTCTATTCTTTCACAGAGAACAAAGTTTAGCCTTTGTGATGTACCTTATGTGTTTGTTGGTTATCGACTTGGTTACAAAGGGTACAAGTTGTATAACCTGCAAACCAGACATTTTTTTATTTCCAGAGATGTCGACTTTCATGAAACTATTTTTCTTTTTCATGCCTTGCCTTATTCCAATTCATTCGTTGACCTTTTTTCTGATCTAGTTTTATTAACCACTCAACTAGACTTAGTTTCAAAAGCTACTTTACCTGCAAATCCTCTTTCATCTACACCTTCAGACCCTCCTATTCCCATTCATGTGGTTCTCAAGAGATCAACTAGACCTACTAGACCCCCACCTTATTTACAATAGTATACTTGTCATCGTGTCTCCTCTCCTCATCCTATTTCCAAACATATTTCCTATACCAACCTTTCACCATCTTATAGACAATTAATTGTTCAAGTCAAATCTGTATACGAACCCACTTTTTATCATCAGGCAGTCAGATACCCTGAATGTAAGCAAGCTATGGTTGATCAGTTACAAGCCATGGAGGATAATAATACCTAGATTGTTGTTCCTTTACCACCTAGAAAGCATTCCATTTGCTGCGGGTGAATATAAAAAGTTAAGTACAAACCCGATGGTATAGTTGATAGGCAGAAGGCCAGACTAGTGGCAAAGGGTTACATCAGTAGGCTGAGGTTAATTTTTTAGATACTTTCTCTCAAGTGGCTAAATTAACCACAATAAGGCTGCTATTATTAGTTCTTGCTATCAAAGGATAGGAACTTCTCCAGTTAGACATCAATAATGCCTTCCTCAATGGTGACTTATTTGTAGAGGTCTATATAGATCTACCATTTGGTTATCCAAGGAAGGGGGAGAATCTAATCTGCAGGCTAAACAAGTTCATATATGGCCTAAGACAAGCCTCAAGACAATGGTTACACAAATTCTCAACTGCCTTGATTAGTAAAAATTTTAAACAGTCCAAGAATGATCCATGTTTTCCAAAGGTCTTGGGTTTTCTTTAGTTATCCGACTGATCTATATGGATGGCATTATTATAGCCAGTGCTACTTCTATCATGATCTAAGAAGTTCAACAATTGCTGTTATCCCTCTTTAAGCTTAAGGTCCTTGGAGATCTGAAATATTTTCTTGGGTTGGAACTTGCTCATTCTTCTAAGGGATTTGTTAGTCTCAGAGGAAGTATGAAATTTCTCTATTGGAAGATACTGGCTTTATTGATTACAACTAGTAATTCTCCCCATGGATTCCAACTTGAAACTTAATGCCACTGATGCACTTCCTAACAATCACATATATAGAAGGTTGATTGGTAGATTGATGTATCTCACCATTTTTTAAATGGTAATGATATTTCTACACTTGAATTTGTATATTTCCCATTTATACATATTTTATATGGGAAAAAGGGAGAAATAAAAAATAGTAAAGAGTGTTCCATCTTTTCTTTTTTCCATAAAAGAAAAGTGTAAATAAAAAGTAACTAACATGTGTTAGTTTGAGTGGAATGAGTTTAGGTCCCTTAAGTATGTGGTCTTGGTTTCGGTCCCGAGATTCATGTGTATGGAAACAACATAGTTGGACGAGATCCTTGCTTAAGCACTTGATCATATCCCGAGATATTAGTTTCTCATCTATTGAATGAAAAGATACTCTGAAAAAAAAAGTGTAAATAAAAAGTATAAAAAATGAAGTGTAAGACAAATATATATATTTTTATCTTTAAATTATTATAATGTTGGTCCAATCGTTATTCAATCCATATAGATTAAACTACAAACCTTGTGTGCTGTAATGATTTGGCAAAAACTTGCTAACGTAGCAATGACAGTGCACGACTTAGATGTAAACTAGCAAAAAAATGCAAAATGTGTTACACAAAGAAAAACTTTAAATCCTAAACCCAAAACTTAAATTATTAGGCAATGGTTCATAAATAATTTTATATCTCTAACATTATGCTTTTCTCATCCCTATGGACTGTCATCATCTCTTACTTTCTTCCACCGCAATCTCCACCAGTTACCACCACACCCCTATCTTTGGTCAATATCAATTATTGACGTAGACCTAATTCATTTCATGGAATAAGTAACTAGGAGATTATAGACACTAATAATTTCAAGTGTTTCTAAAGTCCAAAAATATAAATATTAGAAATTTGATTAAAGGACTATTCTACTGAAACCGTAAATCTGAGAATTGTTTCTTGATATGATACGATACTAGAAATTGAAAGTGTAATAGTATTAGCATCTCAGTCACTAGCTTAGTTTCCAAATTAGCTGTCGGCTCAACATTTAGTTAGAGTCTGTTAGCTTAGTTTAATTGGTTTCTGTTACAGGAAGTTAGTGTTGTTAGAGTTTGTTGAATTATCATATGCTAATGAGAGTCTATATAAACTTCTGTTAGCTCACTGCATTGCAGTTAGTTCATTATGTCAATCAAACCATTCTTCATAGATTCTTCATTCTCTTTATTCTCTCCTCTCGTTCTCTTTTTCTCATCTCTAGTTTCTGTTCGTACATGGTATCTAGAGCTTCGAATTCTCCCATGGAGAATCTCGATCCATTAGCACCACGCTTCTCCTCATCATAGTCGAAGCATGTCATATTTAGTCACTTGATCCCAATGAAACTCAAAGAAAAGACCTACTTGCTTTGGAAGCAGCAAGTATTTGTTGTAATAAAAGGGCATAACTACAATTGTTCATTGCTAGTGCTCATGCAGTTCCAACACATTTTCTCACTCTAGAAGATGAGGACAATGACATAATTAGTGAATCCATTACATTTTCTCACTCTAGAAAATGAGGACAATGACACAATCAATGAAACTATTCTAGACCGAGATATGGCACTAAGGCCAACAAGAAGCAACTTGGAACCATACAACTTAGATCATAGCTCCTACTTAGAGGAACCCCACTATTAAAAATTACACAATCAAAAGGTAATCACTCCCAGTATATCTCACAAAATAGGAGTAATTGTAGGCCTTATCAATAGCCATCACTACCCATGAATTTGCAATTCAAAATGGGATTCCCTCCTATCCTACTTAACCATTAAGCAAACCCTCCCTATAAATAACAAGCTAAGCTACATAGGTAAAACTTTGAACCCTAAACACTATTCTCCTAGTGCATAGCCTAAGTTGAGCATTGGAGTGCCTTTGTAGGTACACCACCTCCCTACTTCGTCGTTGCTGCCATCACACCAAGGAGGAAAATACCACCCTTAACCTACCAGAGAAGTTTTTAGGTGATTCACTTGACTCTATTTTGAAAATTGGTATCGTCTATGGGAAAAGATAAATTTTTACTCCCACCACATGGTTCACACAAGACAACAACATGCCTCAACCTCACAGAACTAACCAGCTCCTAGCCAATGTTGTGCATCCACCGCTCGTGACCAACTGATTGCCAACCTTGGATTTAGGTGGGACAAAGAGGAAGCTTCCCTCTCTGATGAGAGTCCTTTTTCTCCCTGTCACAGATCCTGACCAAGCAATGACTTAGTTCACGTGAAGCAACATCCAGAAATGTTGAACCCAAGATCCTAACGTTACAATGTCTAGGCCCTTGAGATGAAGGCTACCACCCTTCCTAGTGGAAGGAATCCATCCTTCATGATTTATCATGTTGTGCGATGGTGGACTTGATCCGTCGTTAGGACGAGTGCCTGTAGGAGCAGAACAGATGCTTCAAAGAGCTGGAGAGATCGATTAATATGGAACAGACACTTGAATAGAAAATGACATTGATAGATTTATGAAGTTTCCTACAAATATTCTTCAACTTCCAAGGTTGCATTTTGTTCATTTTCTAGTGAATAATCTATTGGAAATTCAAGTAAATAATTTGGTAAAGTTTTTGGTGGATTAGGATCCATAGAGAAATCTTTTATAACTCCGTGCTCGACCATTTCTCTTCCATTTCTTCTCTTTTCCTCTCTTCTCTCTTATTCTTTCTCTTCCTCTATTATTGTCTGAGGACTCTGTTCAATCTCTTATCCTTCTTTTTCTCTCTTCCTCTCCTCTCTCCTCTTTTCTTCTTTGTCTCTTCCTCTCTCTGTTCAATCTATTTTTAGATACGGTCATTCGTCATGGCCTCTCTAGTGATCATTTTCTCTTTGGTCGTGGCCAGTCATTATTAGGTGGTTGGCATTAGTGGTGCAGAGACATGAGCATCCAAATGCACATGGACATGGGCATGGATGTTAGCTAGTGCATGGTCATGGTCGATCGTTGGCATGGACAAGCATGGAGGCATTGTGCGTGTTTGTGTGTATATATAATCTTATGAATATGTTTAGGATTTGAATAATTGTCATACATTGTATAAGACCAATACTGTTGTTAACATATCTGCAAACATTATGTTAGCAATGTGTTATCTTAGGGATTTAATTTATACATAATTAGAGATACTATTTTGATTATGATTGTATTTCTTTCTTTGTATAGACTCCATTTCCTTCTTGTATAAATAGGGAACCCTCTTATACACATTGATCATTTAGAAATATACAGATAATATTCAATCTTTCTTTGTTCTTTGTTTCTGCTTCTAAAATGGTATCAGGAGCTTAGGCTCTCGATTCTTATCAGAATCCCTCCACTGCCTCACAATACTCTGCTGGCTCTGTCATTTTCCGCCGTATCTCCTATTGCTTACCGTAAGTGCACAAGTCGCACAAGTAATAAAGTGATGAGTTAAGAGTATCATCCCACAAAAATTATTCTAATTTTGTGCTAAATACTAACCAATCACTCCTTAATCTTTATCTAAGCAACATAATAATTGAGGAACCACACAAATAAAGAAAACAAGACAAATAACAAATAAAAACAAACAAAAAACACTAGGTAAAAGATTGAGAAAACAAAGAATTAAGGGTCTAAAAGTACATTATCACTTACTATTTCATTTGAATCCAAGCAACCTCCATTACAAATTATCAATGAATTGGCATTGTTAGTCAAGATTATTTATAAGCCTATCCCTAGGTCATATAAACATGTTTCACTGGCCTAAAAAACTATATTCCTACGTGAATTAGTCCAAGATCCACTCATTAAGTTTAAGCCTCAAATAATGACTATGCATAGCTAAGAGGTATATTCCTATCGTAGTAGCGAATCACTTCACCTACACAATTAGATGAAAATGAACATGCATTATCCAAATTCATGATCAAATACCTAATTCCATATTCCTAGCTTGTTAGGGTTCCCACATCAAACACTTGGTGGCTAATCAAATGCAAGCATTAAGAAAAGTGATGAATAAACAAAGCCATTTCATTAATAAAGAGCAAGAAGAATTACAAGAGACCTAAACTACATATTAAGTTTAAATGGAACCTTAGAAGAGAATTAGAACCTTATCATATTTAAGTCCATACAAACTAGATCAAGAAACATGAAGATAAGTAAGAAAAACAAGAGAAAAAGAGAAAAATGAACTAGATTGTGATCTTGAAGCACTTTGATCTTCAACCCACTCTTGATCTCCTCCAAATCCTAAGTTTTTCTCTCTACAAATCCTCCCCAAACTCAGAGCCTCTCATTCTAAAACTAAGAAAAACTAGAAAAATAGAAAAAGACTCTAAGAAACCCATCCAAATGGCTTAAATACCATTCAGGGTGAACCACACATATGCATGTAATTTTCATGCATATGCGAGTTTCTCTCAGTCTCAAAATTTGTTTATAGGTTGCAACAACCACGCCTAGGCACGGTTATTTCATGCCTAGGCATGGACTTTTGACTCAAATAATTACTCTTTTGATGCTTTCTTCATGTCCTTGAATGCTTCATTCTTCATGCTCCTTACTTTATAATTCCATTCCAAGGTATTCTTTGTCTTCCAAAAGCTACAGAACAAGATCAAACAATAAGTCCAAGGTAATGGATCAAAATTGAATCAATTAACTACATTGAAATGCCCTTAGCAAGGTAAAACTAAGCTAAAATTAAATGACCAGAGTGCATGGACTTAGGCTCAATTTAATGCAAAAACCAAGGAACAATGGGACTAGCATACGCATATTCATGCAAACTAGGATAGAATAACACCACCTTCATGGATTTATCATGTCCATTGTAGCAAACTCTCCACCACTGCCATCTTCGATTCTTTGCCTTCATGACCTCAATTTTTGACACTGCTTGCGCCACCGTGTTCCTCAGCCGTTGACCATCTTGCCATCAAATTTTCATTGTCATAGAACCTCCCACACACAGCCAGAAGTTCTATGCATGAAATTCATGCGCTAGCTCCAGATTTGATCTAACAACTCAATTTTGACCCACAACTTAGTTTGACCCACGTGTTGACTTGTTTAGTTTGACCCACATGTTGACCTGCTGCCTTGGTGACTGGGACACGCTAACGTGTCCTTCTCCACTGACGAATAATCCATGTGGACTCCTTGTGCTGACATGTCCTGTTGGCATGGCATGTTGATGTGGCATATGACCTGACCCTTCCTAATATTTTCTGGTGATATCTTTTCATTTTTTAGGTCTTTTTCTATCATTTTCAGCCTTGAAAAGTACACTTTTCTCTTTGCAATTTCCTTTGTCTGTCATAATGAAAAGTTTGATGTTACTCAACTTATTCTAGTTCTGGTCAATGGTTCCAATTACATACACTGGGTTGAGGCAATGCTTGGTTTCCTAAAGGGCCACAAACTATGGAGACTCGTGACAGGTGACATTGTATGCCCTACCAAAGCTGAGGATGGCTCTGAGGATAAATTTGGTGACTAATTAGAAAAGTGGGATAGTAAAAATCATCAAATCATCACTTGGTTTCGGAATACCTCCACTTCGAGTGTTCATTTGTAATTTAGGCATTTTGAGACTACCAAAGGGGTATGAGGTCATATGAAGAATCGATATACTATTTTTGATTTATCTCATTAATATAAGTTATTAAAAGAACTTAATAGTCTGAAAATCAAGTTGTCTATGAATATTTAGCCTAGATGGAAACTGTCTGGGATCAGTTGATCTTGTGTGAACCAACCATGAAGCATGCAAATGATGCCAAACTATACAAGGATTATTGTAACTGCACCAAACTCATCTAGTTTCTGATGGCTCTCATTGATGATTATGAACTTGTTAGGGCATCTCTACTACATCAGGATACTTTGCCTGCACTCGAGGATGCCCTTCCTCGTTTCAAGTTCAAAGAAACTAGATTGGGTCTTATTCGACCAAAAGCAGATTTAGCATTTATAGTTAATGATAAAAAGGGAAAATTATGTCGCCACTATTGTCACCCTGGGCATACTCTTCTTGAATGTCCCAATATAGAATGTCATACCCACAAAAAGAAAGGTCATATTGCACCCAACTACTCTTCCTTGGTATGTTGATACTGTAAACTAGTAGGACATTTGGTCGAGCACTACCCTACGCATCCACCAAGGCCTGATCAAAATAAGACTCAGCCTTGTCTTACTTCCTCCAAGCTTGTACTTGTTACTGCTATTGTTGATAACTCTCCAGCCTATCCTTCCACCACCTCCTAGACTATTTTTTCTCCTAGTAACCTTGAGTTCTTTCTTAAGCAACCTTTTTCCACATTTGGTAACACCTCTACTGCTTTATCCATAACACCAGGTAATACTAGATGGTATTTTGATTTCGCGTATTGTAACCACATGACATCTAAGTTCCATCTTTTTTCTTTGTTATCTACTAACGATATTGCACATTCTATACATATTGCTAATGGATCTTTTATGAACGTAAGTCATAAGGGTTCCATCTTTTTGACCAACCTTAATTTGCTTGATACCTATCTCATTCTCATATTAAATTTCAATCTTATCTCTATCGGATAACTATATGATCTTGGTTGTGAACTCATTTTTTCTTCCTCTAGTTGTCATATGCAGGATCTATGAATGAGACAAGTCATAGGAACTAGATGTAAGATCAGAAGACTGTTTGAGCTCACTAGACTTCATGTACATCTTGCGTTAAACCTTTGTGTTGCTTCTACGTCATCTTCTATTTAGTTATACCATCAATGCCTTGCTTATAGTTCATTAGGAAAAATATGTCCTCTTATTTCTCAGGGAACTCTAAGATCAGTCAATAATAAGTCTTTTCATTGTACTTCTTGTCAACTTGCTAAACAACTTACATTATCTTTTAATAAAAGTACTTCTATTTCTAATTTTCCTTTTGATCTTATGCATTTTGATGTTTGGGGGCCCATTCCTACTCCCATAATAGGAGGGTCTTGATATTTTGCGATATCTATTGATGATTATTCGCGTTTCACTTGGATATATCTAATGAAAAATCATTATGAGTTACCTCAAGTTTATATTAATTTTGTTGCAATGATCAAAACTCAAATTTCAAAGGTTATTCGTCTTTTATTGAGATAATGCCATGGAGTACCATGACTCAAAAATTTTGACTTTTCTTAATGAACAGGGTATTCTCTTAGAGTTCTCATTTCCTGGTACTTACCAACAAAATGGTCACGTTGAGAGAAAATATTGTTATATTCTTGACTTTATTCGAGCTATGCTTGTCTCTTCCTCTTGTCCTGAGCGTGCTTGGGGAGAAGCCGCCCTCACTATTGTTTCTGTCATCAACTATTTTCCCTTCTCTATCTTTGGTAATGTCTCTCCTTTTGAGCATCTCCATAATACACCTCCAAACTACAATTCCCTCAAGGTTTTTGGTTGTGCTTGTTTTGTACTTCTTCAATCCCATGAATACACTAAACTCAAGCCTCATGCTTACCTTTGTTGCTTTCTTAGCTACAGGACAGAACACAAAGGTTAACATTGTTGGGATCCTATCTCTCAGCACATCTATATCTCTTGACATGTCATTTTTTGGGAACATATCATGTTCTCCTCTTTGTCTAACTTCAAGTCCATCCTTTCCACATCGACTCTTTTCTTCATTAATCCATTTGCTGATCTTTTTCCTAATGACACTGATGCAGATTCTACTAATGAGCTCCCAGACAATTTTGGTGCTTCAACCACTCCTGATGATATCGTTCCAAATGTAGATCCTACACCTGTAATTGCTTCCTCTCCTTCTTCTAAGTTTCCAACAAAGGTAAGAACTTAGCCTACCTATCTTCATGATTATCACTGTTTTTCTACCATGCTTCACTTATATGAACCTCATTCCTATCAAGAAGCATCCACAGATTCTCATTAGCAGCAAGCTATGCAAGAAAAATTATAGGCTTTGGAAAATACTAATACTTGGGACCTGGTTGATCTTCCTATTGATAAGGCACTTATGAGATGTAAATGAGTGTATAAAATCAAGACTCTTTCTAATGGTTCTATTAAGGGATATAAGGCTCATTTGGTTGCTAAGGAATTTACTCAAGAGTATGACATCAATTATGAGGAGACCTTTGCCTTTGTTACTTGTATTACCTTAGTTCGCATTCTTCTCGCTATTGCAGGTACTCAAAGGTTGATTCTTAATCATATGATGTGAAAATACATTTCTCAATGGTGACTTGGAAGAAGAAATCTATATGCGACCACCTTTGGGTTACACTTGTCCACCTCACAATGTCTTTCTTTTTCACAAGGCTTTATACTATTTGAAACAGGATCCCCGAGCTTGGTTTACTAAATGTAGCTCTACCATCAGTCAACTTGGCTCTTTATCTAGTCCTTATGACTCAACTCTCTGCATCCTTTGAACTAATCACGATACTGTGTTACTGCTTCTTTATGTTGATGACATGATCATTATTGATGATGACACTTTTGGTATTACAAATCTTAAAGCATTCTTGAGCCGCAACTTTCAAATGAAGGACCTTGTCCATCGCAGTCACTTTTGGGGTCTTGAAGTCCTTTCCTCCACTGATGGTCTTTTCCTGTCATAAGCAAAGTATGCCTCTAATCTGATCTCTCGAGCTAGTCATACAGATAGTTGCACTGAGTCTAATCCTCTCGAGTGTACACCTATGAATGGTACTATGCTTGATAACCATATCCTCTATCGATAATTTGTAGGCATCCTGATTTATCTTACTGTTACTCGCTCAGACATTTCATATGTTGTTCAGTTAGTCAGTTAGTTCATGACAGCTTTGCGCTCTATTCACTTTGTTGTTGTTCTCTGTTTTATTCGCTATGTGAAAGGTACTCTATTTCATGTGCTTCATTTTTCTGTCAACTTTTCCTTGATCCTCTGAGCTTATTCTAATATTGATTAGGGAAGGGATCCCACTGATCGTCGCTCTACCACTAGTTATTATATCTTCTTTGGTGATGCTCTTATCTGTTGTTATTCTCCATATGAAGCGAGAATATTAGGCTCTTGTCAGCACCACTTTTGAAATACTCTGGTTACATTGGCTACTTGATGACTTGCACTACTAAAAATTTCTTCAATAGCGACGAAAAAATTCCATCATTGATCCATTAAATTTCGGCGCTATAATGATTAGTGATGGAATCTATCATGGAAAAATTTTCGTTGCGTAATCCTTGGTGACTAATTTCATAGCGTCGGAAATAGAATTCCATCCCTAAATAGCGACGAAAAAATCCATTGCTGGTTAATAACATTTCATCGCTAACATCTGTAACCAAAGTTTCTTAATTATTAAAACATTATTATTTAGCAACTGCTTTAGCGACAGAATATGTCGCTAAATTGGAAGTATGAATCTATGCCTCTCAGCGATGAAAATATTTTCATCGTTGATGACCTAAATTTTTTAAATATATATTTTTAATTTTTAAACAATATAATTATACAATTTAAACCTGTATGCAACACATCAATATAACAATCCATCCAAAATCCAGCAACAAATTTCCAAAATTTAAAAATATCATTATCATGTCATACCACAAAGTATTCAAAAGATCAAAGTAAGTATAATTCAAAAGATCAAGATAAATATTAATGAAGTTATACAAGTTCTTTATCAAAACAAACAAAGCAATGACAATCGAGAAAAAAATCATTTTTGCATGTCATCCTCATCCCCATCACCAACCCCATCACCAAGTGGCACATCCTCGTGACCGCTGCCTGTAGCTTGTGAACCACTAGTTTTGTATTGATTAAGTTTCCACTGTTCCACCATTTGTATTGAGATTCAACCAAACTCCTCACTTCCAGTATTGTGAACAACCTTTGAATAGAAGAAGGTTCAATGAATGAAAGCCAAAAAGTTTCTTTAATGCCTCAACAAAGATCCAAGTAGATGTTGAGTTCGAGCTGGACGATAATCTCCTCAATTGGGATTAATGTTTCTAGTCTCATATTGATAAATGCAATTGTTAATAATATTTATACTCACAAATTGACTTAACCATATATTAAAATTTAATTGCAGCATTTATACTTACAGCAATATTTTTTGCTTTGGTGGAGATCCACTTCCCTTTGCGTGTGTGAATAGCTCCCAATGTCCTGAATAGATCCACTTCCCATTTTGAACTTGTTACCAAGTAAGCATTATATTAAAAAGCTTGTGCATTCTAGAAAGGATTAGAAGGAAAAAACCATTAATACATATTGAATCCTTCAAGGCAACACACTATACAAGAAAAGAATTAAACTGAAGTGCCAAGAATGAAACATTACACTTAACCAAGCTCATGGTATAAAGAAACTATGATACACAAACCTATATAGCAAGAATAAGTTACAAATAAAACTTTACTTGCATCTATGATATGTACATATTAATCATGTATAAAAAAATTCATTTCCTAATTTGTCCAATGTTGACTTGTGATATCATATAAAGGGATCAATTTCTCCTTTAGATTCTTTCCTAAATAGAAAGGCAAGCTAATAGTCATTATATCTTCGTTTCAGACTTTAAACATATATGAAAGGCTACACATTATTCTATGAAAAACAACATTGTTATTAATTATGAATCCAATGTTAAAAACATAAATATAGTTCTAAAACATCAAAATACATGGGCAAGAACTGTTCTAGCGACGCTAAGATTTGCACAAATGTATACTATAAAGAAATTTATATCTGGTGTGGAGGTAACAAAAATACACAAGGTACAATACTCACACAAAATTTATTGATGCTTAATTATAATGAAAGGAAAGAAGAGCTTATTGTTCATCACCCCTTTTTTATATTAAATATATGTATATTCATTGGTGTGTCTTATCTCTAAAAAAAATTGGAATAACCTTATTTATTAGTATTATTTCTTAGAAAGAAAAAAGTTCTATATGATTCTCTAGAACCAACTGCAATGCAAACACTGTGATAAAGGCACAGTAATAATGTAGTGTAGTTAAATAGAGACAACAATAACATTCAAAGGCATGGCTATCATATCAGATGACTATAAATCATTAGCATTGAAGTCTCATCAATTGAGTGATACAGTATAAGAGAGAACAAAATGAAATAGCCAAAAATTATACTTATATATACCTTGTACTGATGAGATATTAATCTTTTGCAGAACTTGATCTGGAATGTCAGACTGCCCTGCTCAAGCATTAACATGCACACCACATTCACTAATTTATAAATTGAAGCATCTCATAATAGTATAAAGCATGTTCGTTGATCACTAGAGCTTCTATTCACAATACTAAGAAGTACACTAAAACAACAAAAAAGAAGAGAGGTGAGAGGACTTTCCTGTTATTGAAAACTAAAAATTAAAAGAAAAATCAAAACGATTAGCAAATTGGTTCTTGAAAACTTTTTGCTTTATCTCTTTCAAACAAGTAATTTTCACAAAGTAGAATATATATAATATAAATGTGTGTAAAAATTGTAAAGCATTACTCCTAAATTTGCATTACTTCTAATATACTTTCTTCTTAAAGTAATAAAAAGCTAAAAAAGGAAAACATAACAACATTTCATTTCGATGAGTAATACTACAACAGACTTGTATTAAAAGAACATTCAGGTGCGCAAAACCACCCATGATAAGCAAAAAAATAAATAAAAAAATAAAGCCTAGAAAGACATACATAGAGAGCAAGAGAGAGACTCTCACTAGAAAAATAATTTGGGGAGTAGCGACATTGTCAAAAGACGTAAAAAGAGGTTGCAGGCCCAAGCAACCAGGGATGCCACAACTAGGGATTCGACGTTGTAGATCATGAGCAACGCAGTGAATAGCGACATCATCGAATCGTGGTGCTCGATTTGGGGTTGGGATTGTTGATTTGGGGGTTAGGGTTCATAAAACTCAAATAAAAATATATGAAGAATGAAGGTTGGTTTTACATTTTAAAATGATTTTAGAATGATAAGAGGTTTGGGGAAGATAGAGAACGGAAATGAGAGGGAAGAGAAAAATATAGAGGGAAAGATATAAAGTACTAATTTAATTATAAATATTTAAAATATGTATATATGAGCATGATCGCTAAACATGTTGTGGTGGTAACTGGTGCGTTTGTTTCAACTCAAGGTACAGGTTTCAATTCCTACACTTCCACTTCTTCTGATAATATTTTCAAGTTTTTATATAATTGTCATGGATAATTAGCGACGACATTAATTTCGTTGCTAAATTCTATAACTGAAATTCGTGACAAATTTTGTCACAATTAGTCACGGATTTTGTTTCGTTGCTAAATTCCTTCACTATTTTAGAAATTTTTAATAGTGATTTGGGTATCTCTCAATTCTCTCCCATTGGTCTATATTGCGATAATCGGAATGCTATTCAAATTACTCATAATGATATTTTTCACGAACACACCAAACATATTGAGATTGACTGCCACTTCATTCGACAACAAATCACTTGTGATGCTCTTCGCTTTATCTCTATTTTAATTCTTGACTAACCCGTTGATCTGTTCACTAAAACTCATCATCTTGATCGCTTCTGTACTCTGGTTTCCGAACTCAAGTTGGTTCCCCCTTTACCTACTTGAGTTTGAGGATGGATGTTAGTGTATTTGCAAACTTTATGTTAGCATTGTGTTATCTTAGGGATTTGATTTGTACATAATTAGAGATATTATTTTGATTGTAATTGATTGTATTTCCTTTTTTGTATAAACTTCCTCTCCCTCTTGTATAGATAGGGAACCTCTTGTACACATTGATCATTCAAGAATATATAGATAATATTCAGTCTCTCTCTGTTCTTATATATGCTTCTAACAACTACTTCATTCTAAAAATAATAGTATTATGTGATGGTTTAAAAAATAGTGCAAAAAATAGTAATTAAATAATCAAACTTTAAAGTTTTAAGTAAAAAAATTGATAGATTATTTAATAATTAATAAATTAAGATAATTAAGAAAATATTAAATTTGAAATATGAAATTATAGAAGAGAAAATTTGAAGATATATAGTTTCATTACAATTTTTTTTATAAATTTTAAAATGTGGTACTACAATGTAAATTTTGAACTATAAAAATGTAAAATTATTAACTTAAAAAAATTTATCATTAAAAGAATGAATATATATGCTCAAATTCTACATAATATAATTATAATTTTTATGGAGTTATATAATATTAATTTGAAAAGTGCAAAAAAAGTGGGACCAAATGTCCCAGTTGCTCTATCATTAATCAAATAAATAAATAGATAAATGAGCACAATCAAATATGGTTATGTCTAATAATAAAAAAATAGTAACCAAAGTTGTCAAATGCATGATGTATATATGCACATGTCGAGAACATGAGGGGTGGGACAAATCTTGCTGACGACGAATTATGGCTTCAAAGTAAGGAATGATGGATATATAAAAGGCATCAGTTATGGAGATACGAATTGCACAAATCGAAGACTTAAATTATTTAAATTATTTCATTAGTTATATGATTATATTTGTGTATAATGGTATGTTATTGTTATTAACACTTATTTGCATGCATGTCGTTATGATTAGATTGTTGAAATAATGGTCTACCTAGGAAGTTCAAAACTTCAAGTTAGACGACAATAGTTTTGAATTGATAAGATTAAGTGGCTCTGAGCAGTTCTAGATTTGAATGCTCAAGTAACTTATCTTTCGTCATCCACTGATTTTGAAGATGATGACTCTAGTAATAAGATTATCAGGTGGTAAATGTGATTGAAAGTTTGAGTGGTGACACAAGTCTACCTCTTATGATAAGGAGGAGGACACTAGGTAGGGTGATGTAACAGAAGGAAGAAGAAAAACATTGTGGATTAGAAAAATAAGTTTGCATGTTTTCGTGAAGTAGATTTTCTAAAGGAAAGAAGTTGCATAGTGGGGGAATTAGGGGAAAAGATGGAATTGAAAGTAAATGAGATTTATATAAAGAGTAATTTCAGCAACGATAGTGACATTATACCAGAATCTCGTGGAGAGAAAATGCTTGATAAAATTGTTCTCTCAACATCATTGGGATTAGGGAAGTTGAGTGGGTAGTGCCTAGACTATTAGCTTTGCTGGTGACACAGGATGCACATGTCCCCTTGCACTCATCTATTGGAGAGTGGTTGAGAAAAAAAATTAATTTTAGGGGTATTTGGATGAAGTTGAGATTAGGGATTTGATAATGATTGTGATGACAAGTGGAGTATATGTACTTTTTCTTATTACTTATGTAATACAATAGGAATTCAAAGGAAGGTTATCCATATTTAATAAATGAGTTTAGGAACTAGGAGTGTCAATATTAAGAAAAGTAAAATTTCTTTTGATTTTTAATGAATTGCTCTCGCTTGTGTTAAAAGTTTTTTTGTATTGGATCCCTCTTGGTGAACTAGGATAGAAATCCTCACAACAATTAGGAAATGATGACTTTTTTCTAAGCTATGTCCTTTACAAATACATCAATCATCATTCTTGTTGTCAACAGTTAAAGACTCAAATTTTCTTTGTGTGCTTATACTTTTCCTTATACATGATGATAGCCAAATCTTATAGAGCTTAACCCATATATTTTTTTCAATACAAAAACCATTTTGGATTGAAGAAGTTATACGGGTGATCTCTGTAGGCTTTTTCTATCATCAAGTGAAAGGAAGAGTATAAGAAGGCTAAGAAAATTTGTGTCTTTAACAATTGATGATAATGATGACGATGAATATATTTCACAACGAACATTACGTGAAAGAAAAAATTTGTGCTTATCAAATTGTAACGAGATTGGTATCCTAGCTAATTAGGAAAGAATCCAACACAAGAATCTTTCAAACACGAGCGCAATCGGTTCAGAAACTCAAAAGAAAATTGGCTTTTTTTTTATTATACTAACACTCCTAGTTTCTATATTGATTCATTAAATTTAGATAGTCTTTCATTCAGTTCATGTTGTATTACAAGTAATACAAAAAAAGTATATATGCCCCACATGTCATCATTGTCACTCTCATAATCCTAATTTCAAATTCGTCCAAATTTCCTCGAAGGTAAAATTGTTCTTGCTATTCTTTAAAAATCGTTAGATGAATGCAAACAAGCACATGTTTCTTGTGCCACCTGGAAGGCCAATGGTTTTGGAACAACCCTTTCAACTACCCTAATCCCAATAATGTTGAACACACCGTTTTATTCGGATATTCCTCTCCATGGTACTCCTATATAGTGTTATTATCATTGGCGCCATCATCATTTTAAAAGTTTTGTTTACTTTTAGTTTCCATCTTAATCTCAGCTTCTCCACCACGGGGCTTCTTTTCACTAGAAAAATTGTTTCATAAAATTGTATAAATTCATTATTATAATTCACAATACTTTTTTTCTTTCTTTTCTATATCTCTTTACTTTGTCTTTTTCTTATCATCATAAGAGGTGAAACTATTTTTACTATGCAATCATTTGATCATATGAACCACCTAAAAATGTTATCACTAAAGTTATCATCTTTTCGATCAATGGAGGATAAAAGATAAGTTAAGTAGTCAAGTCTTGAATTGCTCAAAATTACTTATATAGTGGCTCCGACAAATTTGGGGCCGGAAACACACTTAAATAATTGCGACGAATTCCACCAAATTATCCACCGAAATAGTCCATAAAAAATTTGCGTAATATGACATCTTAATTTCTTTTTGTAGTGGCTTTATCCAACGGTATTTTTGGTGGATTTTGGTTTCCTGCAAAAGTATTTCCGGCAATTATGATTTGCCAAGAAATCCATCGATAATTTTAATTTCCGATGAATTTTCAAAGTTTTCTGGCGGATTGGTCCGACAGTAAAATTCGATTTTTAGCAGTGTAATTCAAAATATATTTTTGTATCTAGAACATGCAAAATTAAACATAAAAAATTCCTTCATCTTTGTCGGATGAAATAAGCAAGATATGCTAAACATAAAAATACACCAATGAAAATATACATGTTGATGGGACAAACCCCAGTAAGATATACAAATTAGAAAAAAGACTAGGAACCATCAATATTTAGAGTCCACAACTTTCGATGAAATTTTTTCTAGTATAATATTGAAACATACATGAAAATAATCCCAAAAAAATAGCATAATGCAATAACAATTTTTGGCAAAACGATAGCATTGAAAAATGAAAAAGATTTGTACTTATTCCTAAATTGAGATCATTTTCTAAAAATTTAGTCCGGACTCCATGCTATGATCTACAAACGTCAATTTTTAACTAACATATGCATAAGAAACCTGTGTTAATGGCCTTATTGAAGGCAGGAGTAGCCCCAAACTTGGATACGAAGTGATTTTTATATTAAAATTATTTTAAAATTAATTAGAAACTTGAATAGGTATAGGAGCATCAATAAACTACTAATTTGATTCAACAATTTAATAAAAGATATTTTAGAAAAAAAAATTAATTGTAGATGTGTCACAATAGACAAATAGACAATTCTATCACCAACATAGGGTCTCACCCATTTTAAGAAGACCCTACTATTTAAGTTCTTAGTGTTTATTTTGTTTTTTACATGATTTTGTTAAGTAAAAATTTAAGATGAAAGGATCCATTTTCATTTTCAATCCTCATAATTATTGAGCCTTTCTCTTCTGTTGAAAACCCTAGGCTAGTCGGCGCTTCTGCTAAGGCTGTGCCACCATTCCACTCCATGGCCTTGTCGCTGCTACGTCGCTTGCTCTAAGACTGCTTTGAGTCTTTATTCCACTCCATCACCGTCTATGGCCTCTTCAAGTTTCACAAGGATCCCAGACGAGGAAGAGGAGATCATGGTCTTCAATGATGACGAACTCCAATTGCAAAGCGTAGCATCAAAGTACAGTCTGATTGAAAAATTGTTCTCTAATCATAGTTAAACCTCGCTACCATGCTTGTCATTCTCTCTGGCATTTGGAACAACCCCAAAGAATTCAGATGTCAAGAAATCGGCCCAAAACTATATCGCTACTACTTTGATGACAAGATCTAGAAGCATCAAGTTCTCCGCAATCAACATGGACACATAAAAACCAACAGCTGGTTCTGAAGCAATGGGAGCAGAGCTGAAACTCTGAAAGAATAGAACCCATCATGGATTCATTTCTCTTTTTGCTGTTAGAGGAACTCAAGGTTTCATTCCCAAGGCTTTGATCACGTTGGGCATCCGTCAGCCCCTTAAGAGGGGTGTATCTACTCTGCCTCAACTCATGAAGGAAAAAATTGGATTGATTCTCGTTATATAAAATTGCCTTCTTTATGCTATTATTGTTTTAAAATTGGTCATGAGGAGTGAATAAGCTTGCTCTTGATTGAAGACGAATTGAAGATCACTACTAAAGAAAAGAAATTTGGACTATGGTTATAACTATAAGCTAATCAAATTGGGCGTCCGATAGAACCCCCTAACCAAAACCGGCCCTTACCGGCTAGTAATCATGTGCATACTACTTGTGATAGGGGTGGTGGTAAAGCTTTTGTAGATCATATGTTCTCCCACCTATCCTCCCTCTCTATGATAGACAAGGAGCCACACCTTAGAGTCTCCCTTCTCCATGCCTTCCAGGCTCCTGATAATCAACCTAGGGTGGGTAAGGAATTAACAAAAAATGGTAACATGATTGATTTCCCTTAACCTTCACCTCCAGAGTCAAGCGCAATTCATGATGTGGTGGCCAAAGAAAATTCTTCTCTTAAGAATTTAATACAAATGATATTATCATATTTTTAAATTGCGGTCCAAAATAGTCTGTAACCGTAATTGCAACTATAATATTATAGTTTTTATTGTCTCCACAATTATATTACTACTGCAATTACAATCACATCAATCAACTACATTTTTTCACAGTTCTTCACAATTACAAATATTACAACATAATTGCAACCGCATAACTATAATTTAAAACCATGGTATAGTCATCATAAAAAAAATCAAAGCAGGCAGGAAATTCATATCAAAGCGGAGAAACACGACACTAAAAAGGTGACTACAGGCAACTTCAAGGTTTAATTAAAACCTATCAACCCACCCATAGAAAACACAACAGAGAGTAGTGTGGTGCCTCTACCTTTAGTTAAGAAATTCCTCGTCCAAAAACCAAAAGACTTGACTTCACACCCCAAAAGGTTAAGAGATGTTACAAAAAGAATGAACACAATGAGGCATACATACACCTTAAAAAAACTGGAGTAGCTGAGGGGATGAGACAAAAGAAAAGAGGTATAGGCCTTGAAGATAATGGAGAAGGAAAGCGGCTTTATACTGACCATGATCAAGACTCTTAACTGCTCCATGACGCCACTGAAATAACTTAGCTTGTTTTGATTCTGTGTAGCCATGTAAGCGTCTTTTGTTATCTTTTTAGGCTTGTTAGAAGTGATTTAAGTAGTTACCGTGATGATAAACTATCTTTCGGCAAAGAAAAAAAATAATCATATTAATAAATGAATGTACAGAGACCATAGCTTGGAATGGGGAACCACGTGAAACCAATACGACAAAAGCCCCGACCAAGTGATTAATTAACTAAAAAACTTCAATTTCGAGACACACAGGGGTTTTTGAACAATTCCACTGCAGTCAAAATATCATACTAATTATTAAAAAATTTCAAAATTTTAGTAGTAAAGTAGTAATCTTTTTGTTTTTCCCCTTGTTACGGTTGCGCCTATTCATGTTGCTAAGTGCTTAACACAGAGGAGATCTATGAGGGATGCCTTTCCTTCTACTCATGCTTGTAGCCATGTCTTCGTCCGAAACCTTGTTGGCCATTATTCTTGTACACACATTCCACCCACTCCTCTTCTTCCTAACTATCTCTGTGCAAGCCATGCTTATGTTCTCTGACCCTGATGACCCCGAAGAGGAGCTCATTGCCTCATCACAGTCCAAAATGGTTGAACGAGTCATCTCGTCATCCCCCATCTCTTGTGGGATTAGGAAATCAGGACCTAACTGCAAGGAGTTGCATGTCCTCAAGTAGGGAGATAGGTCCTTGTAGTGTTTCAGCACAAAATCCACCTAAACATATACATATACAAATATGCATAAACACACGAGCTATATAAAATCAAACTACTTAACTATAACTTAAATTCTGACATTTGATTTAAAGAAAAAAACAGATAACTCATAGGTACCAATGTACCATAGCTATTATTTTTTGCTATAAAGTATTAAGGATCAAATGCACGTACTTAATTTGTTGAGACTCTATTTCAATTAATTCATCACTCGTAACCAATTGCACAATTATAAGTTAAATTGTAAAAGGGTTTAAATTGTTATCCCACCGAAGCATAAAGGAGTGAATTTTGTTTGTATATGTGTGTACCTTGCATCCTAGAGAGCAATGGATAAAAGGTTCTTGGAGACTTCTATCACAGGAAGTGCAATAGTTTCCTGACCCCTTGAATTGCCGGTTTTGAGGTCTCTTCTTGATGAACACCACTTTGGCACTATTGATGGTATAGGCCTAATAGAATTTAAACCTTCTTGAATTAGCAAAACCACATATAATATTATAGTTGAATTACATGTTTAGTAAAAAATATTAAATTGGAATCTAAGTTTTGCTTGTAGGAGGAACTTATTAATCAGCGTCTAATTTAGTGCACTAGATAGTACTTTACTTAATTAACCATTTATATACCTGAACGTTGGAGCAGTCTATAAGTTTCTGAAGATCTTCCAATCTGACAACGTCATGATAAACGTAACGGCGAACCTGAAGAAGCCTATGGAAGCGATGGGATGGCAAGCAGTGGGGGCATATACTGGTGCAACAATCTAGGCAGCATATATTCTTCTCATTCTTTTTTGTATTCTCATGGTAAGAGCACCCAACGAAGAACTTTTGTGTATAAAGAGCTTCCAACCATGCAGGTTTTTGGTATCCCTATATATCAACCATTACCAAAAAGAAACCTAGTAAATTATTTGAACCAAAAGGACCATCAATAAGAATTTTCAATAGACAGAGAAGAAAAGAGGGGAATTCAAACCATGATCATATATTGAAACACTTGCAAGCCCCTCTCTCGATATTCTCCTTGAGCTGTTATCAAGGTAGTGGCTAACCAGAGAGGAACACAGAGAGAGAGGGACTAGAGCAAGGAAATAGGAGTATTTATGGAGGTTCACAGGAGAAGAAAAGGACATATATTTATTCGACAAATACTTAGATAAACTTTATTTATTCAATTGTGTGAATTAAATCAATCAATATTTAATAATTTTATAAATTTTTATATCACATAATTATTTTATATTAAAAGTGATAATGTTACTTGTTAATTAATTTAATTTACATAACTTATATAAATAAGATGTAAACAAGTATTTTTCTATTTATTCCTTGGATAGGTAGACACCATTTTGTCCATGATGGGAAGGGTTATTATATGAGAGAGAGAAACCGAAAGCCATAAAGAAACACGTAAGATATGTGGGGAACGTGCGCGCTGTTTCCGTGTCTCCCATTCTCTTAGCCCCCACTAAACTATTCCCTGCTCATCTCCTTGGCTTGAGAGCTCTACTGCTAAACAGCCTAATTTTTCCTTGAACTAGCTGCAATTGCAATTTAGTTTGTTTGTTTTTTTTAAAATCATCACCTCTTTGATTCTTCATCTCTTAGAGAAGAACCAGTTGATAGGAGATTTTGAAATGGAGAACAAATTTAACTATTTTTGTGCAACTTAATAATATATTAGAGTGCTTTCATAGTTTCGTTGCTTGATAAACTCATATATTATACTTTTTTTAATTAATCTTAGAAGAATTTTAGCCACATAGGTGATGAGGGAAGATTTAGGGGGTTTGGGAATAATTTAAACAAATGTTAAATTTGACTTCACAAGTTGGGATTAAGAGAGAAATAGACAAGTTTTATTTTCAAATTCCATTAAGTGTTCAAAATATTCAAGTATGTCATTTTTCCTTTTCATACAAGGTATTTATAGGCTAGTAATATTACAATTCACAAGAAACACAAATAGGAAATTAAATTTAAAATGTTAAAAACTTGAGGTTTCATCTTCCAAAGCATAATTTCCAATGCATCACTTGAAAGCTCTACAGTTCTCCATGTGTTTGGAATCTGAACAGGAGTTATTACTTGTTGGAAAGGTGAATAAGTCTAATTTTCATTACCATCAACCATGCATGAACATTGAACCACTACATCATCCTCCCCAGGTGGAAAAGAACTCGACTGTGAGTTCAAATCATTCTCTCCATGGTAAGGAACCGAATCATGAACATTAAATGTAGAATGAGTATGTATATGAGCTGGGAGATCAATCTTGTAGGCAGTGTCATTGATCTTGTGCAGAATTCGACAAGGGCTAATCATTTTCTCTTTGAGCTTATGATATGTAACAAGAAATCTTTCCTTCTTCAAATAAACCCAAACAAGATCACCTTCACTGAAAATTTGAATTCTTTGATGAGTATCTGCAGCTTCTTTGTAAGACTTAATACTTTCCTCAAGCTTCTCTTTTTAACCTCTTCTTGAATCCTTGTCATGGTGGTTGTAAAACCTTCAACTTTCTTGCTAGATGTAGGGGTTTTAGCAAGATCAAGTAATGATTAGGAGTATGCCCATAAAATATTTCAAATGGACATTTTCCAGTAGAGCGATTCACAATAGAATTATAAGCAAATTTAACTCTAGAAAGAATAGTGTCCCATTGGTTTGGCCTCTTTGAAGCGAAACTTTGAAGCAAATTTCCCAAAGTGTGGTTGACAACTTCAATTTGACCATCTATCCGAGGATGATAAACACTACTATACAGCTAATTAGTGCATATTCTCGTCTAAAGATTTCGCCAAAAATGACCAAGAAATTTAGTGTCATAATCAGAAGTAATAGACTTTGGAAATCCATGAAGTTTAACAACTTCATTAAAATAAAGGTCAATGATATATGAGACATCCATAGTCTTCTTGCATCGAATAAAACGAACCATCTTAGAAAATCAATCAACAACCACAAAATTAGAATCAATACTTGTGTGTGTCCTTTGCAATCCAACAACAAAGTCCATGCTAACGTCCTCCCAAGGAGCATTAGGAATAGGCAATGGAGTATAGGCACCAAAATTTTGACTTTGGCCTTTGCAAGTTTGACATATGCGACATCTTATCACAAACTTTACAACATCTCCATAAAGAGTAGGCCAAAAATATTTTTCTTTAACCAGCAACAAATTAAGTTTTATCAAGCCGAAAATGTTCATCAAGCCCCCCGCAGTGAATTTCTTTGATGATATACTCCCTAAGTGAACTTTTAGGGATGCACAAACGTGTGCCCTTAAAAAAAACCATCATATAGAATATAATCTTCATACTTGCCTTCTTTGCACCTTTGATAGATCTCTTTGAACTTAAGATCTTCTAAATACATTGTTCAGACGACATCAAAACCTTCAAGTTGCATGGTCACAGTATTCAATAATGCAATTCTTCTACTAAGTGCATCAGCCACTTTGTTAAGTCTTCCACTTTTATGTCTCAACATAAAAGTGTATTCTTGTAAGAAAGAAACCCAACCTGCATATCTTCTATTCAAATTTGTTTGAGAGCTAATATGCTTGAAAGCTTCGTGATCCAAATTAAGGATAAACTCTCTTTGAATGAGATATGACCTCTAATGATGAAGAGTCTAAACAATGGTATATAGCTCAATATCATAGGTAGAATATTTCTTTCTTATCTCATTTAGCTTTTTACTATAGAAGGCAATCAGGTGTTCTTCTTGAATAAGCACTCCTTCAATCCCTACATGAGAAGCATCACAATCAACCTCAAAGATTTTCTCAAAATTTGGAAGTGCAAGGACTGGTGCAATGGACAACTTTTCTTTGATAAGATTGAAGCGTTTGGTTGCCTCTGGCGTCCATATAATTTCTTTGTTCTTTAAGCAATCTGTTAATGGTACTGCAATGATGCTGAAGTTTCGAATAAACTAATGGTAAAATGAAGTAGTCCATAGAAACTCTGAGCCTTATGTAAATTCTTAAGGATAGGCCATTCTTAAACAGCTTTGATCTTATCCTCATCCACCATAATGTTAGCCAAGTGGCCTCAAACTCAAGAGGGGGGGTGAATTGAGTTTATGAAATATTTTCACAAATCTTTCATAAAACGTTTGTTAAAGAATTTTCGTTGAAGCTATTGGATAATTGAAGTGAATAGATAAATGAGATTGAATACTTCACTCACAAATTAAATAAACCAAGATGAATAATATCCAAGCAAGCATATAAAGTAAATGCACAAATGTAAAGAGATAGGGTTGAGAGAATCAAACACAAGGATTTATCCTGGTTCGGTACCACCCCTTGTTACCTACGTATTAGTCCTCATATGCAAGAACCACTCGAGATTTTTCACTAAACTTCAAGCTTGAACGGGTGCTTGTAAAAACCTTTACAGATTGGAGCACTCAACAACACCTAGGGATACCTCACCCTTGTGTTTTGAGGCTCAAAGCAGGGATGCCTCACCCTATACAACCTTTGAGGGATACCCCACCCTCTTTACACCTTTGAAGGATACCTCACTTTCTTCTCAACAAGGGATACCTCACCCTTTTTCACTAGAGGGATATCTCACCCTCTTTACACCTTTGAAGGATACCTCACCTTCTTCTCAACAAGGGATACCTCACCCTTTTTCACTAGAGGGATACCTCACCCTCTTTATACAATAAGCAAAGTGTTTGAATGATAGAAACTCTCTCAAAGTAGATTAATACAAATTGAAGCTCTCACTAGAGTAGATGATTACAAATTGAAGCTCTAATATGCTCTCAAAGATTTTTCACGACTTTTTGGCGTAAAAACAGAGCAAGAAATGGATTTGAGGATTGATTCACGTTTGGAAGTATTGGTGATCTCCATTTTGGTTCAAGGTCAACCTCAAATAAAGACCCAACTTTGGTATTTCTAAGTTTCTCATTTAATAGAGCATCGTTAGGGTTTTCATGTAACGACGCATTAAATGCATTAAATATAGCCGTAATTGGATGTTGAAGGATTCTTGTAATCGATTACCACTCAGGTAATCGATTACATATGTTGTTCAACGTGTTCTTGACTTTCTAGGCTTCCTTGTAATCGATTACATTCTTGGTGTAATCGATTACATGGCATTCGACTCCATGTGTGTAATCGATTACATGGGTAGTTTCAATCTATTGTAATCGATTACATGACTTTAACTCTTGACTTGCAACTTGTAATCGATTACAATATCCTTTGTAAAGTATTATATTGCATAAAAATACTTTGAGAAAAATTTAAAGGAAGGGGGAAATTCTCTGCATGTAATCAATTACATGACTCTTTGAACGTGTTCATGCTTTTGAGAAAAATTTGATGTAATCGATTACATATATTGTGTAATCGATTACTATGGCCTCTTTGGTTTTGCTTTTTATAATCGATTACATTGCTCATGTAATCGATTACATGCCTTGTTTGCTATGTAATCGATTACAAACGTCTTTGTAGTCGATTACATTGGCCATTGAACACATTTTTCAAGTCCAATAAAGCTTGTAAGTCATTTCTAACACCTTGAGACAATTGTTTAAACATGAATCTTTTAAGAGTGTTAGTTTTAAGATTGAAACACAAGTTTTCTTGAAAGCCATGTTTATCTTTGAAATTTCCCATTTATTTTGAAATCATATATTGAAAAACCATTTGAGAAATCTTGAGAGCATTTAACATTAGTGTCCTAAGTCTTATAACTAAATAAACCTTCTTGTCTTCTTTCTTTGATCTTGATTTTTCCTTTTTGCGCTTGATCTTCACTATTGCCACTGATCTTTCTTCTTTTGATCTTCGCTTTTGTCTTAGTTATCATCAAAAACCCATTTGATATGCTTGAAGACATAAGCATTCACTTTCTCCCCCTTTTTAATGATGACAAACTAAACATTCAATAGAATGAGAAATATATGCATTTATTTGATTATGAGATAATTAAGTGCAACATTCTTCGTAATGTATGCATGAGATAGAATATGTGAAAGTGCAAACTAGTGGTCGCACTACTTGCAATATGCAATATATCACTAATTTCTCCCGTTGGCATTATCAAAAAGAAGACATAAGCATTCAGATTTGATATATTTATTTCATTTAAACTTATGAACAGGATCAATATAAGAATTAAGTATAATCGTTTAGCACATCAAGATGTGATACCAATAACAAATGCATATGAAGAGAAACTTAGATAGTATTTATCATTTATGCCAATAGAAATCGAGTCATATACAAAAGCAATATGGGATTAGATAAAGATTAAGCAAAAGGAAAGCATCATGAAGGACCAAACTTGAAAACAAAAAGGTTCCAAATCATTCCAAGACAATGTCAAACATCATTTAAGCATATATTCGATATTATTATGATCCAAAACACATTATTGTGCAGCAAAACAACATATTATGCATCAAGTTGATGTATTATAGAGAAGATTGACATTATGCAGCAAAATGTTATGCAATAAGACATTATGCAACAAGGTGACCAATTTATGCAGCAGATAAGCATATTATGCAGTAGACCAATATATTGTACAGTAGAATTAGATGCATGATTGATCCATTATGACAAGTTCAAAGATATTGATATTATACATGCCATTTCACATTAAAAATATATTCATTTAACATATTCAAGATATTAAACTAGGAAAGCATAGAGCAACTCACACTTAACCAAAGGATGCAAGTTCAAGCTTCTTGGAGACATGGAGGATAGCTTGAAGTATTTTCTGGTTTTGTGCTTGGCGCAGCCACTTTTCAATATATCCAAAGTTAGTTCTTGGCTTTCAAGCACACCTACAACACACTTCAATTTGTGACTTTTGGTACCCAAATTTTCTTGGGTCCTTGTGTGTTAGTTTTTGGTAAAGTGCTTTTGGGAACCCAAACCAATTTAGTTCCTAGCTTGTTATTGATATTCTTCCTTATATTGCAATTTGATGCATTATGCCCTTTCCTACCACAATGAAAGCATTTAATAAAGGGACTATTTGATGTACTTGATGAAATAAAGAAGTTTTTGAGAAACTTTTATTGTTTATTGGGATTATACCCCAAACCAGCCTTTTGAAAAACACATCTTTGGTTTCCAAGCAAAATGTTCAAATTATCTCTTCCATAGGTAAATTTTGAAAGAGTGTTTTTCAAGTCCTCAATCTCAATTTCAAATGCTTTACATGATGAGCAAGATGAGGGTGTAGATGCATTATCAAGAGATAAACATGTCATGCATAAAGAGTTTGCATCAATCAACCCAAGAGTTTCATTTTCTAATTTAAGTTCCTCAATTTCCTTATTTAACATAGATATCTTGTTTTCAAAAGAGGAAATTGATTTCTTGGAAGATGAAACAAGTTTTGCAAGTCTTATAGATTCATTATGTAATTCTTCAAAAGCATCTTGCAATTCATCATAGGAAGGAGAAGAGTTTGATTCAGAATTTGAAGATGTTACCTCTATGTCATTTTCATCTTCCTCTTCTCCTCTAGCCATGAAACATAGATTGGCTTTCTCATTATCCGAGTTATCGGTTGAATCCATGTCATTATCATCCCAAGCTATGTAGGCTATTCTTTCTTTCTTCTCCCTTGAGGATTTTTGGTGGTATTTTTCCATTTTACTTTGATAAATTGGGCACTCCATCTTCATGTGACCCAACTCTCCACATTCATAGCATTTAGGAGTGGATGAGGTTCCTTCCCCTTTGTGATAGACATTCTTTTGGGGAAAGAGAGGTCTTCCATGAGCTCTATGCTTCTTAAAGAATCTTTCGAATTTTTTGACTAGTAGAGCAAGATTCTCCTCATCTATTTCCAAGTCATCCTCATCATCTTTATCATCTTCATTTACCATGGAGGAAGTGGCTTTAAGAGCAATTCCCTTCTTTTTGTTGTCAACTTCTTCATTTTGTTTGAGTCTATTCAACTCCAATTCATGTTCTTGGAGCTTGCCAAAAAGTGTGGCTAAGGTCATGGTTGAGAGATTTCTTGACTCCGCAATAGCCGTCACTTTAGGTTGCCAATGTATGCTCAAACATCTCAACACTTTGTTAATAAGATCTTCATTAGGAAAAGTCTTTCCCAATGAAGCAAGAAGATTTACAATATGTGTAAAACGTTTTTCCATTTCTTGAATGCTTTCATTTTGATTCATTCTAAAAAGCTCATACTCATGAGTGAGAGTATTGATCCTTGATCTTTTCACTTCACTAGTACCCTCATGGGTCACTTCTAAAGTGTCCCACATTTCTTGGGAAGATTTACAATTTGAGACTCTAAAGAATTCATCATACCCCAAGGATGTGGTAATGATGTTTTTGGCACTCAAATTATATTAGACCTTTTTCTTATCATCATTGGTCCATTTACTTCTTGGTGTATTAACCCTTACACCATTAACATCTTTTGTGGGGATAAAAGGACCATTTTCAATAGCATCCCATACATCTAAATCAATAGCTTCAATAAAAATTTTCATTCTTTCTTTCCAATAAGCATACCCATCCCCATTGAAAAAAGGAGGTCTATAGATAGAAGAACTTTCTGAAAACTCCTTTGAGGAGGCCATCACTTTCTCTTGAAGCTGCTAAGCCCTTTACACAAGAGCCTAGTTCTGATACCACTTGTTAGCCAAGTGGCCTCAAACTCAAGAGGGGAGGTGAATTGAGTTTATGAAATATTTTCGCAAAACTTTCGTAAAACGTTTGTTAAACAATTTTCATTGAAGCTATTGGATAATTGAAGTGAATAGATAAATGAGATTGAATACTTCACTCACAAATTAAATAAACCAAGATGAATAATATTCAAGCAAGCATATAAAGTAAATGCACAAATGTAAAGAGATAGGGTTGAGAGAATCAAACACAAGGATTTATCCTGGTTCAGCCATCCCTTGTGACCTACGTCCAGTCCTCAAGCAAATCACTCGGGATTTTTCACTAAACTTCAAGCTTGAACGGGTGCTTGAAAAACCTTTACAGATTGGAGCACTCAACAACACCTAGGGATACCTCACCCTTATGCTTTGAGCCTCAAAACTGGGATGCCTCACCCTATACAACCTTTGAGGGATACCCCACCCTTTTTACACCTTTGAAGGATACCTCACCTTCTTCTCAACAAGGGATACCTCACCCTTTTTTCACTAGAGGGATACCTCACCCTCTTTACACCTTTGAAGGATACCTCACATTCTTCTCAATAAGGGATACCTTACCCTTTTTCACTAGAGGGATACCTCACCCTCTTTACACAATAAGCAAAGTGTTTGAATGATAGAAACTCTCTCAAAGTAGATTAATACAAATTAATACAAATTGAAGCTCTCACTAGAGTAGATGATTACAAATTGAAGCTTTAATATGCTCTCAAAGATTTTTCACGTTTTTGGTAAAAATTTAGAGCAAGAAATGGATTTGAGGATTGATTTTGCTAGGGGTTTTGAAATCTTGGTGATCGCTTTTGGTTCAAGGTCAACCTCAAATAAAGACCCAACTTTGGTATTTATAAGTTTCTCATTTAATAGAGCCGTTGGGGTTTTCAGCAGACAAGCACGCATTAAATGTATTAAATATAGCCAAGTTGAACATTGTCGGGATTCTTGTAATCGATTACTCATTTCAGGTAATCGATTACATATGTTGTTCCAACGTGTTCTTGACTTTCAAGGGCTCTGTGTTATCGATTACATTCTTGGTGTAATCGATTACATGGTTTCTGACTTGTATGTAATCGATTACAATATACTGTAATCGATTACATGACTTCGACTTGTCAGTGTAATCGATTACAATATCCATGTAATCGATTACATGACTCTTTGAACGTGCTCATGCATTATTTTTCTAAAGGAGGGCTTGATGTAATCGATTACATATATTGTGTAATCGATTACATGGCCTACATAGGAGTAGTCATATGCTTGGATTTGCTTGTAATCGATTACATTGCTCATGTAATCGATTACATGCCTTCTATTTCTTGTGTAATCGATTACAAACGTCGTGTAATCGATTCACATTAACATTGAACACATTTTTCAAGTCCAATAAAGCTTGTAAGTCATTTCTAACACCTTGAGACAATTGTTTAAACATGAATCTTTTTAAGAGTGTTAATTTTAAGATTGAAACACAAGTTTTTTTGAAAGCCATGTTTATCTTTGAAATTTCTCATTTATTTTAAAATCATATATTGAAAAACCATTTGAGAAATATTGAGAGCATTTAACATTAGTGTCCTAAGTCTTATAACTAAATAAACCTTCTTGTCTTCTTTCTTTGATCTTGATTTTTCCTTTTGTGCTTAATCTTCACTATTGCACTTGATCTTCGCTTTTGTCTTTGTTATCATCAAAAACCCATTTGATATGCTTCAAAACATAAGCATTCACACATAACCCCTAAAGGAGTCAACACAAAGCCTAGGAAAACTAGGCGAGTGGTCATAAAAGAACACTTTTTTAGGTTTATATAGAGCTTTTATTTTCTCAAAGTCATTAGAAGTGCACTTAAGTGTTCAATATGGTCAAGTGAATTTGGACTATAAGCAAGAATATCATTGAAATATATAACAACAAACTTTCCAATAAAAAAATGCAGTGCTTGATTCATTACCCTTATGAACGTACTTAGAGCATTACTAAGGCCAAATGGCATAATAAGCCATTTATACAAGCCTTCCCTTATCTTGAATGTTGTCTTCCATTCATCTCTTGGCTTAATTCTGATTTGATGGTAGTCGCTTCTAAGATTAATCTTTGAGAACACTTGTACACCAGCTAACATGTTGAACATATCATCAATTCTTGGAATTGGGAACTGGTACTTGATAGTGATTAGATTAAGTGCTCAGCTATTAGTACACATATGCCAAGAACCATCCTTCTTTGGTGTTAAGAGTGCAGGGACAACACAAGGACTTAAGCTTTCCGTAATGTATCCTTTGTTTAATAATTCTAGCACTTGACGATTATGCTCTTCATGCTCCTTTGGACTCATTCAATAGTGAGCTTTGTTGGGAAGGACAACACTTGGAATCAAATCAATTTGGTGTTGAATCTCCTTTAAGGGAGGGAGACAACTAGGCAACTCTTCAGAAGCAATATCATTGAATTCTTCCAAGAGAGTTTTGACATCTCTAGGAATCTCCATAGGCTGCGTATCTCCTTTAACGACCAAAACATAGACTACTTCATCCTTCTCAAGTTGTGACAAAGTAAGCAATGCATATCCCTCCTCTTTTGTAGAAGATTTGGGATTACACATGTCTTTACATGGTAAAAGAACAATCTCGGTTTTTCCTACAACAAACCACAGGAGTTACATCACACCAAACCTCATCATGATAATTTTTACCCATAGAAAAAGAAACAAGACATTTCTTATCAATCTTTACCTCATTGTCCTTCTTTATCCATAAGGCAACATAAGGTTAAAGGTGAGGTACAACTTTGAGCTTGAGCTTGTCTACCATATCTTGAGAAAAAAAATTTTCAAAGCTGCCTCCATCAATGACTAGAGAGCACACTTTTCCAAAAGACTTACATCTTGTTCTAAAGATGTTGTGTCATAGCCAATCTTCATTGTTGTCTTGGTTGGGGGCTGCAAGAACTCTTTGGATCACTAAGCATTCTCCATCTTTTGGTTCAATCTCCTCACGTTCATAACAACCATCATTATCGTACTTTGGCTCTGCATCTTCAAATTTTTTATCTTTGTCTTCTTCATTCATAAGTCCCAAGCGAGCATCACTTCTCCACTTCGGGCACTCATTCATGTAACGACCCGGTTGGCCATACTTAAAACAAGTAGGAGACGTAATTTTATTTGAAGATGAATTGTTCTAACATTTGCCGCCTCTAGGAACATTTATGCTAGAGGATTCAACTTTTGATGGGTAGAAACTTTGTATATCTACAAACTTCCTTGCTCCCCGCCTTGCTAATTTTGACTCGACCTTCAAGGCTAATTGATATACATCATTCAATCTCCATACCTATTGTATCTCTACTTCATCTCTGATGGGTAGTTTCAATCTATTGATATATCTTGCAATAAGTTGATCTTCTAACTCTTGATTGTTGTATCTAACCATCAACTTGTAAAAATCTTTCGTATAGTCAATCACACTTTTGTTGCCTTGCTGTAAAGTATTATATTGCATAAAAATACTTTGAGAAAAATTTAAAGGAAGGAAATTCTCTCGTAACTATATGCTTTCATTTTCTTCTATGAAGCTATCTTTGGTTTTCCTTTTTATAGTCTCATTTCTTGCACCTTATCCCACAAAGAAGATGCATAACCATGAAGCCTTGTATCTACCAGCTTCACTTTTTGGTTCTTGGGAAAGTCTTTGTAGTCAAAGAATTTTTTCATAGCACTAAGCTAATCCAAACACTCCTCTGGCTGTAGACGACTATGAAACTCTGACAAATCAACCTTGATAGTCTCCGATGATTATATGATTCTCCTTAAGAAGCTTTGAGTTTGGCCATTAGCAAAAGGATTCGTCAGCTCTGAGTCATCACTGGAATAACTATGGCTGGAACCTCGTCCACTCCTGGCTTCTTGACATTCAAGACGCAACGTCAACCCCTCAACTTGTCTCTGAAGAGCTTGAGTTTCAGCATCTCGTTCATCACCCAAGTTTGCCATCATTGGGTTACCTCTTCCACGTCCACCTCTTCCTCTTCTTGCCGCCATAGGGAAAAATGAGACAAAGGCCCAATTGAAACTAGATGTTTTGATACCAATTGATGAGGGAAGGTTTACGGGTTTGGGAATAACTTAAACAAATGCTAAATTCGACTCCACAAGTTGGGATCAAGAGAGAAATAAACAACTTCTATTCTCAAATTCCATTAAGTGCTCAAAATGTTCAAGTCTGCCATTTTCCCTCTTCATACATAGTATTTATAGGCTAGCAACATTACAATTCATAAGAAACATAAATAGGAAATTAAATTTAAAATGCTAAAAACTAGTGGCTCCATCTTCCAAAGCATAATTTCCAATGCACTTTAAAGCTCCATAATTCTCCATGTGCTTGGAATATGAAAATGATTAAAACTAGAAGCTCTATAATTCTTAATATGTTTAGAATATGAACAGAAGTTATTACTTATTGGAAAGATGAATAAGTTTAATTTCCAATACCACCAACCATGCATAAACTTTGAACCACTGCATCAATAGGTGTATGAGTTTTCTTAAGTATTTGAAAGTGTATTTATAAGATGGGTCGCACTAGCTTACCCCGATAGGGTACACATATGTCATTAATCAATTCTCAAAGTGAATCAATCAATTATTTATATATTATTAACTACAAATTTATTAACCATTTATGAACTGATTTAACTACTTATAAGAAATGACATAATTAATTATTTATTTAATTGAATTAATCATATTTTATGTTACATCACTCAGAAGTTCTAAAACTTTTTAAGAGTGGGTTAAAATCCGCTTATAAGATATTTTGTAATTCGACAATAAAAAATTTAAAATTTTAATCTTTAATATCATAATAACCATTAAATAATATGAGCGACTTGAAATTTTTTACTATATCTTATACTCAAATAAATTATAAGTAAGTTTTTAATAATTAATATAGTAGAACATCCACTTGCTAGAAAGTTGATATTAAGATAGAGATACAGGCAGAGTCAGAGGGTCAATGTGAACATCTATATCAGTTGAATTTCTTAAACATTATGATTAAAAGTGTGAGATTCCAACCTAAAATCAATTGACATTAAGTGAAGTGGCCCAACAAATATATATAAACTGCATCCAAAATATTGAGGCAGGTGATGTGGTACTCTTAACACCTCTCCTTCATAAATGTTTAGACGGAATAGGCGAGCCTATCAAAGTAGGCAGAATAAGCCTAGGGAAGTACGCAAGAAAAGCCTAACGAAATAGGCGACAAAGATAAGATATTGACTCTAATGCCATGTGAGATTTCCAATCTAAAACCAATTGATATTAAGTGGAGTGGTCTAATAGATATATAAATCGCACTTGAAATATTAAGGAATATAATATGAGACTCTTAACAAAAAAGATTGCACATCATTAATTTATTAATGAAATCTTAATAGAATTTTTTTGGGTACAATGAAACCATAATAGATAATTAAACAAATGATAGCTATAGTCAATGTGCATGGAAAAAAATACATTCTTTGCTTGACTTTGATGTGATTTCATATTTTGAAATTATTAAGTAATCAAATCAGTAGTAGTTTTTCTTTAAACTTGTTCCTTTAATATGGGTACAACTTAACAAATTGAATCAATATTTGACTGTCAAATGCAAATGGCAAATGGCATATCTATGTTGTTCATTACCAAGTTGTCTAGTAATTTAAGTTTGCCAAACAAAGAATTAATTCAATATTTGCTTAATAAAGCGATCAATAAGTTCTTATTAAAATGGCATATATCCTCAACAATATAAAATACGTACACCCCACAATAATAACAATTTGTAATCTCTAGTTCTGAGATGTGATCAACCCTTAGATAAAAATATGATTTTCTATATTAAGAATGTTGATGTCAAGCTACATATAGTTATGTTGCATAAAAACTCATTGGAGATGCTTCCTCTCTTTTGGTATACTGTTGAAACTTCGAAGGTGATTTGGTTTGTATCTACAACTTGGATCTCATGTTTTTGTAAAATTCTTTTATTAGAATGTGTGCAAATAAATCGCGAGAAATTCAAGTACTGCTTATCATAGATATTTAAATCAACAATTAATATGTATAAATGTATTATTTAAAGATAAATGCATTTTTAATATAATCTATATAACTTTACATATGTCAAGTTGTTAATTTTTAATTTGAATGCCTATAATAAATAATGCTTACTTAAAATTTCTCATAATCATAAGGTGTAACTTAGTTAACAAAATTAATTGAAAACGCTGTTGTAGTTTTAGTAATATCAATGCTATGAGGCAAAATTAGTCTCACATTTAAATAATATCAAGATATATGATAATTTTTAAAAAATTATTTTGATATTTTTATTATTAATAATGCATATACTTCTTTTTATATTTTTTAATATCATTTATTATATTTATTTTTTTATTACTTTTACTTACTAAATTTGAAATTTAAAAAAATATATTAATAATATATACACCTCTAAAAAAATATATAATGATCTATTTTCTTATAAAAAAAAAGTGTGCAAATGACAAAAAAAGTTTTAAAAGTCAAATACCCTTAATTTTGATATTCTAAGCTCAATGAGTTCACTTTTTTAAAAAGAAAAAGAAAAAGAAAAAGTAGAAGCACTTTAACCGCAGATGATTAACTCAGAATTCTTAAAAGCTTAGAGTAGGCACATTAAACCACAACATGGCTCCGCAGCTAGATAAAAATTGTAAATTCAAGTTACATATAATAAATGAAAGAATATATTTTAGAGATAGGACTTATGATAATAAACTAATTAAAACTATTATCATAAATAATGTAAATGAAATCAACTCTGGCTTATTTTTCTTATTTTCTTATTATTATTTTAGGAAGTTGGCCAGTTGCCCACCAGAATTTTAAAACCGATTGAAAAGAGAGAGAAAAAGGGCAGGCAGTTTAAGTCGGTAAGCACAATAGAATTTGCAGTCACCTTTTCTTCAGACGGTATGTTGGACACATCTCTAACCTCCTCAGATTGCATAGTTAAAATACCAAAATTGTATGACTTTAAAGCTTCTTTTTTTTTGGGTACAATATAACTTCAAAGCTAAGCTATTAGAGCATAGAACTTGTTTCATCCTCAAACTGAGAGGTGGTCGTAGGACAATCTCAGATCAGTCATCTAGCAATTCATTAATTGGAGATGAAATAGAGTTTTGCTAAGACACTCTGACCAACTAGTTTCTGAGCTGAGACAGTTGTACAAGTAAGAGTAGAGAAGAATGAAAGTTATATAGAGATCTGAAGAACTGACTCTCCGGATACCTTCTATTCAAATCATTTAGGATTCTGAACGTTATGTTTGGTCATTATAGCGCAAGGCCGTTATGTCTATTGGTGGGTAGTATACACGTGTTTGTTAAGCCGTTACTCATTCGGATATAGGTCGGTCAGACCTTGCAGAAATGAGCCTAGCTTATGGCCGAATGTCAATTAGGTCAAGACGATCCACAGTCCCTCAACTTGGTCATCTGTGAAGATGAGTCGAGCTTATGAGTGGTCGGATGCCAATTGGGTTAGGATGGTCCACAGCCCCCTAACTTAGGTAATCAGTGATGATAACTCGAACTTGTATTATTAATGTTTATTCTTATCAAAGCTTATGAATCTGGAACGTACACAGCCCCCCAGCTTGGGAAAATCACAAAGTGAATGGCCGAGCTTTTCCAAGATCTTCGTAATTTTTAAACTTCGTCCTTAGGTAACCTTATGAGGTGAGTAAGGTCTTTTGTACATGCATTTTCCCGACCTTAACTATGAATTTTCCCGACCTGATCCGATCTTGAGTTTCTTTAATTTAGGCCAGTCTTCAAAGATATCAGCTTGAGGTTGATTATTGGCTCAAGTTTGGCCAACTTCATGCAAATGCTAGACATTAGCTCGGAGGGACTAGCATTGCCGGAGGGTGGTTAATCATTGGTTTTGGGGCCGATTATTGGCTCGCTCGGGGTCGACATCAGCTCAGGGATGGCATCGGCTCGGGGCTGGTTATTGGCTCTCGGGCCGCATCGACATTAGCTCGGGGGACTCTAGCTTGAGTCATTGGCTTGGATCGACTTGAGGTTGATTATTGGCTCAGGGCTAGACATTAGCTCGGGACTAGCATTGCCAGCATCTGTTTGGGGCCGATTATTGGCTCGAGGTCAGACATCAGCTCAGGGATGGCATCGGCTCGGGGCTGGTTATTGGCTCGGGGATGGACATCATCTCGGGTTGGGGCTTGGATCGACAGCGGGCCGGACATCGAGCTCGGGGCTAGTTATTAGCTCGAGGCCTAACACATTAACTCGGGGTGGGCTCTCGGACATCATCTCGGGGTTGTCATCGACACAGGGCCAGACATCAGCTCTGGGCCGACATCATCAGCTCGGGGCTGGCCACTGGCTTAGGGCCGACATCGACTCGGGGCCAGTTATTGGTGTCATAATTCAGACTTTTCTGAACTGAGTCGTTTATCATCTCAGATTTTCAGAGCCTTCGCCCGGACTTTCCCAAGAATTTGTTGATAATTTAATACAACTTGTCTTAATCCTGTCTTATGAGTAATTCTGATAATAATATACAATTGAAATAAACATAACTAGATTTTCAAGTAATTGAAATAAGCATAAATACATTTTCATACCTTGGTAAGATTGGTTGTAAAGACCATGCAAATAAAATTCATACACGTATAAAAGTTTAAATTAAAATAATGAATATATAAAATTATAGAATTTAATGCTATGCAAATAAACAACAATAAATAACGATGATGATTATGAATGCTAATTTCGTTCCTAGTGATGACTATGAAATATCTTCCCACAAAATCAAAATGATATTATGATTAGTTTAATGTTATGTAATTATTAATTAATAAATTAATGACCATGAATAGTATTAAAGAATTCGATAATAATGAATATTGTTTAAAAAATTAATTAATATTGAATCAATATTCCACCAATAACATGCCTAGCAATCAATTAATAATCAATTAATTATGTGATATGACAATAATGCACATTAATGTCATTTACTATCATGCCATATATATTCTCTTATTATTAATAGAAGACAATAATACATAAAATAATTGCCATCAATAAAATTTAATGGAGAATAAATTACATTGAATGTCTTGTTTATAACATATTCTAGAAAGTAATATTTGAATACGTAACTAACAAATAATTATGCATTATTAAATAGGTATAAATTATAAGAATTAATAAATTTTAAAGTTATAATAATTATTCTGTTTGACTCATTTTCATAAAAAACTCTCAAAATTTGCACATGATAAAAGTAAGCTAATTAAATAATTTTATATCTTTGCAATAAAGACAAAATTTAGTCAATAAGCAAGCAATAAAGTAACAATGTTATGCCATGAATATAGCAAGTAATAAGGCAATTATAATATGCTATTAATATGCATGAAATAAAAGCATAAAATGAATGGGTGTGATAATGGCAGTTAGGCTAATATTAAAACTAATTGATGAGTATATTTTAAAACTAATCACGATATGAAAATAGTATATAATTAACGTATAAATGTTATTAATGTCATTTAAATGGATCGTAAAATGAGACAATAATTAATAATATATAGGTGAATACCAATGAACATTATGCATTAATGACCTTTTTTTTATCAGGAAAACAGAACAAGTTACAAAGAGGAATAACCTTAATTTTGAATTAATCAAGCCATACAGATCAGCATACAAACTAGGCAGTAGGCAGCAAGCCAAGCAAAATGTATAAAGCAAGAAAAAAGATAGGAAAGGAAGGAGATAGGAAGTAAGAGCTAATAAATCAATGGAAAACTATATTTACAAGGTTAAAATAATTTATCAAACAATGATGCAATAGCCTAGCCATCCTTGTTTTGCTCAAAACAATCTACAGCAGCACCTCGATCAGAATCAAAGACCATACAATTAATTGGCCAACCTATAACTATTTTGTTTGAAAAAATAGAGATTAATACAATTAATGTTTTGTAAGCCAACAACAATGAATCATGAGGGACTAAATGTAAACAAAACTCAAAATGTAATGCAACAAGATTCAATATGTAAGAGCTAAAATGTAGCAGCGACCCAGTAATAAAAATAGTGAGGCTGAGAGAAAACTATGTGCTTGCCGAGTTCCTTGGGCTTTTGTCCAAAGAACTCCATCAATTCCACCGTGCTTTTGGTTCTTGTTTATCTTTCTCTAGAGCTAAGTATGTGCAACAACTTTGAATTCATTGTCTTCATCAAAAGCTGTTTAGACATTTAATTAAACGCCTAATAAGCATCTCACTCTCTATTTCAAAGCAATTAGCAATTATTTGCAAACAAATAAATAACTGATTGAAATAATTAAAAGCATGATTTACTTCCCCTAAATTCATGTGCACTATAATTCTCTTTTCTAATAGACTTTCCAGTGCCTTGAAGACTTTAGAACTTGAAGGATGAGCAGAGGTTCTGAAGTCTAAGCTTGTGAACACCAGAAAAAATGGAGGAGCTGAGGTCCGAGATAGACAATGTCAGATCTGAGTATAAGGAATATGCCAAGTAAAGATCCAGTGAATTTGATTGAAAATGTGCCGAGATTTGTAACTTTTGAGATTGTGGGAACCATTTTACCAGATTCTCACAGATGATGCCAGATGTTTCGTTCTCTATCCGAGGGGTGGTCGTCGGACAACCCCAAGTTGATCGTCCAGCAATTCGTTGGTTGGAGACGATGTGGAGTTCTGCCAAGACACTCTGACCGACTAGTTTTCGAGCTGAGACAATCGTACAAGTAAGAGTAGAGAAGAACGAACATGTTTGGCCTAAGCTGCTAGGTCGGTTTATATAGAGATCTAAAGGACTGATACTCCAGATACCTTCTGTTCAGGCCATTTAGGATTCTGAACATTATGTTTGGTCATTATAGCACAAGGTCGGTTATGTGTGGTTATTATGGCGCGAGACGTTATATATAGTCATTATGGTGTAAGGTCATTATGTCTGTTGGTGGGTTGCATTAAACACGTATTTGTTGAGCCGTTACTCATTTGGATATAAGCTGGTCGAATTTTGCAGAAATGAGCTTAACTTATGGTCAAATGCCAATTAGGTCAGGTCGGTCTAGAAGTATACCAATTAACACCTACTTAGCAAAACAGAGCATGAAACTTAAGCAACTACTGCTTTTCGTTATAGACCTTACAATCAGTTATAAATTTCAAGTATAATGTGAAAAGGTATCCAAAGAACCAGTGATTAAGGGTGTATTTGTTTGAGAATTAAAAAGAAATAAAATAAAAAAATTTATATTTACATTTTTTTATCATACAAGATATCCCCACACTTATGCCATGTAATGTAACACCCCAACTTTTGGGATAATTACAATATCATCCTGAAAGGTACTGTTTTGTGAATTCTGTGAGTGTATTTGACTATTGTGTGTGATTTACTTCGAGTCAAGAAAATAATAATTTTTTGGCCAGAAAAAAAATCTTATTTTAATTAATTAGAGCTGGGGGATCTTACTAAACCCAATTCTAATTGATATATACATTAATCTTGTAATTTTTAGGATTTAACTGTGCAATAAAATTATTTTATATTGTTATAATATTATTTTATATTACAGTACCTACTGTCTCAAAAATAGTAGAAATCTGTTTCAACATGACCACGGATCTTTAAAAGTCTGTGGGACCCGCGTTTAGGAAAAGCCGTCAATGATTCTGACTGGACCAAATTCTAAACCAATGGGAGCAAGTCAACGAAAGTGGCTTGACTATTTTGAACCAATAGGAATGGGTCAACAAAAGGAGCATGAACTTTAATGTGTACCGTTGGATGAAAACTTAGGTAGGAAGCCTTTAACCTTAATCGTAGATCAAATCAATGGTGTGAATGTGAACATGATTAGCAAGCATTGAATATTGGCCATAGATCTAATCCATGGATAGGAATTAAAGTTGAAATCACTGGTTAGGATATAGTCACCCAAACTTGACATATTTTTTCCAAACCTCATTATATTCCAAAAGAAAACTTTTGGCCAGTAATCCCAATTCAACCAAAATTCTGGAATTCCAATCCGACCAAAGTTCCTCAAGATTGTCCCTAATGGTTTTCATTTCAAGCCTATTTCGACAAACAAAACTACAAATTTATGAATACCTTCATACCTTCTCGTCGATACTGACTCGGTCTCAAGCATTACAGGGACCCAAAAGACTAATCTCACATAACTCATTCGACAATCCAGATTTTTTTTTGAAGGTCTTGATACTAATAGAATTTGGACAAGATCTATATACTTTTGAAGAAATTTTCCTAACATTTTGATTTTCATCGGATTTAATTACTGAGATTACATACAAGCATATGCTAAGTAGTGAGCTGAATTCGACACTTCCAGAGTATTTCCCGACAACATCAACTGGTAGTTTGACAGAACCCAAAGTACCTCAAGACTGGATGAAGCTGATTCTCAGTTCTTAAATCAGAAATCAAAGATTTTGGCTGTTATTGCTGTCTATTCCGACCAAGACCATCTATTCAAAAACAAGGTAGACGTCCTCAGACTCGACAAAGAGATGGACGTTGCTATTAGCAGAGAATCGGTCAATAAAAACAATCTGGTTCTCCTTCTCCCTCAATTTTGTCGGACGATTCTGCAAATCCAAATAAAGATGACTGCTATGTAATCGGCCTAACTGATGATGAATACTATTATTTGTTATCGAACACTGTTTTATGTCGAAGGCTGCTTATTGTTGGATAAACATTTATCGTCGAATTTGATTTTCTGATCATTTAGGACATTGTCAATATCCGTCGAGTTAGAATGTCGATGTCCGTCGAATTAGGATTTCTGTCGACTTAGTATATTCGACAGTTTTTGATCTTCATTCGACAGAGTCTTTATTCGACAGAACTTGACTTTTAGCATTCTTGTGAAATCATTCTGTCGTGTTGTTTTTCGTCAAAAAGGTAGCCTCACAAATTGGACGCTAGAGGCATATATAGTTGGATAATTAATTAGGATTGGTTGGGAAACTAAACCTAATTAATTAGCTATTTAAGTAGTAAGTAATTAGACTTGAATTAAAAATAAATTGAACCCCTAAGTGCCCTTGAGTTACACGACCATGCAGCAGCTTGGAGGAGGTTTCTACATGGTTCTTGAACAATCTAAATAGCCATGAAAGTCAAGTAAATGACATAAGCCATGTGCACAAATAGATATTTACTATCCAAGTGAATAGATATTTACTATCCAAGTGAAATACTCAACCTCACTACACACTCAACCTCACGGCAACAGCCCCTCATTTACACACTCAATATTCACTTTTCACACTTATCCTAAATTAAAGCTATCCATTCTCTCCAAACATACCGAGAACCCATGCACACTTTCTCTTCCATTTCTCTCACTCTATTCGGCCAAGCATCCTGAATACCACCAATCAACTTCTATAATTTTATTTCTTAGTTTTTCTTAAACCCAAATCATATTCTAAACACTTTTCATTCACAAAGTTTAGCCAAAAACCTACTCTATCTAGTCCAAAATCAAACCTTTTGCTTACTTTCCTAAGGTTAAGTTTTGATTCTATGGTTCAAAGTTTGATTTTTAATTTTTCTAACCATGATTGTTCCATGGTTTTTCAATATTGAACCTTGTATGTGTTTTTACTAATTGTTTAAGAATTTTAGGAATTTGTTAGGAGGTTACACGAATTTTCAAGGAGAGGTGGAGACTAACCGATTATTATCTTCAAGAGGTAAGAGGGAGATTTAATCTCATTAACCTTGTATGGTGATGAAAAAATGGATTTGTATGTGTGTGAAGAATCCATAAGGATTCATTTGTGTTTGTTTATTGTTTTCATTATTTATGTGATTGTTTATATGCTTTCCTATTTGTGATATATTTTTGCTATGCATGTTTATAGCTTTAAAATATAGTGTATGTATCTTGTATGTGATTATATAATTGCATGTATTTATAATTGTATAATTATTAAAGTAGGATGTGAATAACATGTAATGAATTGCATGAGTGTTCCAAAGAATACAGAATGAGACTCACGGCCTTACACCAAACAGAGAACCAAAATGTTCTCAGCAATTTTTAAATCAATGATTTAATGAATCTAGGTAAAATAATAAGTTTAAGAATGATTTTGATTAATTATGGCCAACATGCCATTTAGTGTATAATTGAATGTCATTTTATTTTCGAGTTTTGGCCAACATGCCATTTTATTTTCTAAGATAGGTTAGGTAATGGATTTACAAAACAAACTGATTTCAATGAATCTTTGAAAACAAAAGGAATAAATTCAGTTCTAGAATTCTAAAATAGTAGAAATTAGTTTAAGTATGAATTAAAGAGAACGCTTGAAAAATACTAACGTAAAGCTGATTTTATGAATTTTGAAGCGCGTTAGCAAGTTTCAAAGCGTAATTATTGGGTAAAAATAAAATGAACTATATTTTGTGGAAAATGTCAAAAATACCTTATACTGATTTTACAGGCAAAATGCTACCGAAATTTACTAAAATCAGGCAAATAAAATGAAAAGATTCCATACTATATTTAAAACCCAAGGAAAATACTCTACATATTTTAAAAGTACTAGATATAGTTTACACATATTTAATATGATGATTTTAGCTATTCGGTTAAGAAAATGAATTGAAAATCTTACGCGATTGAGAAAATGATTTAAAAACATTATGCAATGTTCAAAAATATCAAAATATATTTACACGATTTTAAAACGTTTGTAAAAATGAAGAGATTGTGAAAACGCGATAAAATTCCCACACAATTAAACGATACAGTGAGTTTTTGCTGTCAGACCAAAGTGGTGGACCCGGACATGTTATGGTGTAGTACTGTCAAGTGGGACATACTATACTTTGGTATTTTATGACTAAGGGTAATTTTATAATTATGGTAAAATTTGAATAATAAGGGTATTTTTGTAATTTTAGATCATGCTTAGAGTGTTATGTCAATTTGGTTGATAATTGGCGATTGATTGATGAGGCGAATTACACCGTGTTTTGGTGTGATAAGCGTAGTGTGGTTCATTTATGAACTTGGAGGCGTTTGTGTGCGGAGAATCCCATGTGTGGACAGTGGTAGCACCTCTAAGCCGTGGTAACGGGTAACACACTAATGATCTTGGTAAACACTATTGTTAATCGAGATCTTGAGGAGACTATTAAGTACTATACCTGTGGTACACGATGTTTGGACAGTGGACTATAGACACGACATTAGGCAGTGCAATGGTTTGGTTGGGCAGCCATAAAGTATTATTAGTTTCTATTCGGATCATTCTCTCAGATATTCGTGTTTAGCTCCATGGAGTAGAAACGAGTCGGTGTGTGTATCATTCATCATCTGCATTTTAAATGTTTATTATGTTCATGCATTATCTGCATTTTACTGTTTATGCAATATTTGCATTTTACTGTTTACCATAATCTGTGATAAAATGTATGATCTATTGCTTTTATATATTATGCATGATATAATGGTATGTGTTATTTTAATATATATTGCTTGATATATTATGCATGATATATTGGTATGCACTGTTGTGATAATTATTTTATACTGTCATTTTCTTATTTACCATGCTGGTAATGATGTAGATTGTCTCACCTCTTTATTGTATTGTTCTATCTGTTTCTATTTTATGTTTATATCATCGAAGACTACAATGGCGTCAAGAGGAGATCAATTAGGTTTCTTTAGACTTCAGTTTCTCGAAGGCGCTGAGACTTGGTATGTCCACTGGGACACCAGACACATAGAGTACAGTGGTAACGTGACTTTATCAGTAAGTAGGACTCGACAGGGGTTCGTTACTACACGATATACGGCTACTTTCGTACAGGTTATTTTACCTATTAGGGAGTTGTGGGACGAATTTCACTATACTCCTAAAGAGAACTTCGATATACTTTTGGGTTGAATTTCTATCGGTCAAGACATTCCCAACTAGGGAATTTGTCTTATGACAAGTGCTCATGTCTTAGGTATTATATTTGAGTAGCATGCTGTCTTTTACTGTTTCTATTGAAATATTAATAGTGGTAAATTAATTGTATACTTCAGACAAGATTCATAGGTATATTAAGGTGTGATTATGTTTTATCTTATTTTGTGTTCCGTGTTATTTTATTTAATGTTATTAAATATAAAAAGGAAAAATTTTACCACTAATATTATTTATGTATCAAATGTTTTACAACTTGGGTAAGAGTTTTATTTTATTTTATTTTATTGCATCATAAATGTGACATCCCCACAAGGGTGTTACATTAGTTGGTATCAGAGCCCAAGTTAGAGTCTTTTGGGTTTGTGGGTAGGTTTGTCTTATTTGTGCTGTGTGAATCTCTGATATTGAACACAGAGATATGTTTCGATTTCCGAACGAAAACAATTTTGTGTGAAATCGCTACGTTTAGTTCGTTGTGAGTTGATTTTGTTTATCTTTGAAGAAAGATAATGGAAACGTTACGAACATGAGCATGTGGACACGAAACGTGATGAAGGCCGTATAGTCGCAGCTAGAAGTATGATGCAAAAGATGATTGAAATAGCAGTACAACAGAGATAGATGATCGCTCAGCAGCAGGAACTGATAATCGAACTTCATAGCTTATTAGGATTAGAGCAGCCATCGGATGCGAGGAGCTGTAACTTAAAATCTTCGATAATCCAAAATGGAAGGAAGTGTAAGGTCAATCGTTTTCAACAAAAGTCGTATGTACAACTACCGGGGAAGCAACAACGAACAAAGAAAGGAAGTACGAGTGGCAACGATTTTGGTCAGACTGTGGCATCACCAACAAAGTGCTTGAAGTGTGGAAAGCCTGAACACTCATCCAAAGAATGTGATTAGCTATACTTTCCATTTGTAATACACATGTTTCAAAATCTCAAAACGAAGAAAGAGCCGGTGCAAAGAGTGTAATAAGAACATTCAAATACAAAAACTTAAGAAGCGAGAAAGTCATACCATAGAGGGTAATCTTAAAACTGTGCTGTATAATTCATGAGGTAACCCATTCTCTTGTGATCTGTGACTCTGTGAATCTTTTGGGGTTATCTGTGTTTTACTCATTTTCATAATGTTACTTCAATTTCTAAATTTGCTATTATTACTTGAGCCTGTTTAAAACTATCCTATTATTATAGGAGTTTGAAACTTTTTATTGATCTAGTTGTCTATTTCTTTTTCAAATAGACTGAGTAAATCGATTTGATTTATCCATGTCTTTGTTGTTGAGTGATCTGAGTATTTCTATTCTTCTTGTTGAACTTGTTGTTTATACTCAAGTTTTCTAATTCTACCCTATGTCTATTGAATGTCAAATCTTTTCTGTTGATTTGATTCGTTTATCCAAAATTATATCTATTTGTAAGCCTGACTTGTTAAATGGATTGGTTATTTTCCAACCATATCCTACTAGATTGTTGCAATGCAATTTAGTGTTTCTTTGACCTGAGGTTTTTGGATTTGAATCCAGAGAGTTCATTTTGTTGGATCATGTTCATTTCGAAATCTATTAGACCATCTCAAATTCTTTGATTGGACTAATCTAGTAACCTACTGAATAGTCTTATTACTTTTCCTTATGACCTTCATAGTGTTTTTCATGTATCTCAATTAAATAGAATCATTCCTGATTCAACTTGTGTTATAGTACCAAATACAGTACAAATAGAAGAAAACTTAATCTATGAGACATTTTCTGTTAAGATTAAAAATAGGCAAGTAGAACAACTTCTTTTGATGAAGAAAATTTGGAATGATGTGACGACAGGGGAGCCAGAAGATCAAATGAAGAAACTCGTTGTTCGTTCTAAGATCGATTTGCGTACTGGTTATTATTAGATTCGTGTAAAGGTAGAGAATGTTCCAAGACAGTTTTTCAGATGCATTGCAGGCATTATGAATACTTAGTACTACCATTCGGAGTGAAAAATGTTTTTGGTGATATTCACAAATAATATACATAGGATCTTTCTTTCCCATCTAGGCAAATTTGTCATTATTCTTATTGGCAATATTTTTACCTATTCTCGAAATTCGAAGGAACATGCTGAAGACCTCAATGCAATTCTTTAATTTCTAAAGAAGAATAAGGAGTTATGTGCAAACCTAGTCAGATGCAAATCTTGTTAGAAGAAGTTTAACTCGTGGATTTAGATTGAGTGTTGGGATCAAATAGAAAGGTGGTGACGTATACTTCAAGGGAGTGGAACGTGCATGAGAAGGATTATTCGATTTACGTTTTAGGATACGCGATAGTCGTTGTGCAAAGAAGATCCGGAGATATTTTCTTACCTATAAAATTCACAATAATTTCAAAGACTTGAAGTACCTGTTCAATCAAGAAGGGCTTGGATATAAGGAAGAGACGAATAGTTAGAATTTTTAAAGGACTTGTTGAGATGAATTTCTACCATTGATAGAGTTCATATACAACGATAGTTTCATTCGAACATAGGGATGACACTCTATGAGGTAATATATAGGAGACGCTGTAGAACACCATTGTGTTGGTATCGTGATGGTGAAAGTAGTATCGTAGGACCGGGATTTGAGTAGCAGACAACTGAGAAAGTGAAGATGATACAAGATAAGATGAGGACAACACAGACACGACAAAAGAGTTATACTGATAAAAGATGAAGACTGCTTGAATTTGAAGGAGGTGACTATGTGTTACTACGTATAATACATATAACTGGAGTTGGACGAGCGATTAAGTTGAGGAAACTCATTCCGAAGTTTATCGGGCCGTATCAGATACTTCGTCGGGTAGGACTGGTAGTTTAGCATATGTCACTATCACCATTCTTATTAAATCTTCATAATGTATTTCACGTATCACAACTACGAAAATATATTTTGATCCGATTCACGTCGTCGAACCAGACACCATATAATTGAAGGAGAATTTAACCTATGAGACGTTTCCAATCAAGATTGAAGATCGAAGAACAAAGCAACTTCGAGGAAAGGAGATCGTATTAGTTAAAGCAGTTTAGAATGATATAGGTGGCGAGCCACATGGGAGCTACAAGATAGGATGAGGGAGCAATACTCTCAATTGTTTTGATGTATGATGAATTTCGGGGACGAAATTCTTTTTAGTAGGAGAGAGTTGTAACACCCCAACTTTTGGGATAATTACAATATCATCCTGAAAGGTACTGTTTTGTGAATTCTGTGAGTGTATTTGACTGTTGTGCATGATTTAATCCGAGTCAAGAAAATAATAATTTTCTGGCTAAAAAAAATCTTATTTTAATTAATTAGAGTTGGGGGATCTTACTAAACCCAATTGTAATTGATATATATATTAATCTTGTAATTTTTAGGATTTAACTGTGCAATAAAATTATTTTATATTGTTATAATATTATTTTATATTACAGTACCTACTATCTCAAAAATAATAGAAATCTGTTTCAACATGACCACAGATCTTTAAAAGTCTGTGGGATCCGCGTTGAGGAAAAGCCGTCAACGATTCTGACTGGACCAAATTCTAAACCAATGGGAGCAAGTCAACGAAAGTGGCTTGACTATTTTGAACCAATAGGAATGGGTCAACAAAAAGAGCATGAACTTTAATGTGTACCGTTGGATGAAAACTTAGTTAAGAAGCCTTTAACCTTAACCGTAGATCAAATCAATGGTGTGGATGTGAACATGATTAGCAAGCATTGAATATTGGCCATAGATTTAATCCATGGATAGGAATTAAAGTTGAAATCACTGGTTAGGATATAGTCACCCAAACTTGACATATTTTTTCCAAACCTCATTATATTCCAAAAGAAAGCTTTTGGCTAGTAATCCCAATTCGACCAAAATTCTGGAATTCCAATCCGACCAAAGTTCCTCAAGATTGTCCCTAATGGTTTTCATTTCAAGCCTATTTCGACAAACGAAACTACAATTTTATGAATACCTTCATACCTTCTCGTCGATACTGACTCGGTCTCAAGCATTACAGGGACCCAAAAAACCAATCTCACATAACTCATTCGACAATCTAGATTTTTTTTTGAAGGTCTTGACACTAATAGAATTTGGACAAGATCCAAACACTTTTGAAGAAATTTTCCTAACATTTTGATTTCCGTCGGATTTAATTACTGAGATTACATGCAAGCATATGCTAAGTAGTGAGCTGAATTCGAAACTTCCAGAGTATTTCCCGACAACATCAACTGGTAGTTTGACAGAACCCAAAGTACCTCAAGACTGGATGAAGCTGATTCTCAGTTCTTAAATCAGAAATCAAAGATTTTGGCTGTTATTGCTGTCTATTCTGACCAAGACCATCTATTCAAAAACATGGTAGACGTCCTCAGACTCGACAAAGAGATGGACATTGTTATTAGCAGAGAATCAGACAATAAAAATAATATGGTTCTCCTTCTCCCTCAATTTTATTGGACGATTCTGCAAATCCAAATGAAGATGACTGCTATGTAATCGGCCTAACTAATGATGAATACTACTATTCATTGTCGAACATTGTTTTATGTCGAAGGATGCTTATTGTTGGATAAACATTTATCGTCGAATTTGATCTTCTGATCATTTAGGACAATGTCAATATCCGTCGAGTTAGAATGTCGATGTCCGTCAGATTAGGATTTCTGCCGACTTAGTATATTCGACAGTTTTTGATCTTCATTCGATAGGGTCTTCATTCGATAGAACTTGACTTTTAGCATTCTTGTGAAATCATTTTGTCGTGTTGTTTTTCGTCGAAAAGGTAGCCTCACAAATTAGACGCTAGAGGCATATATAATTGGATAATTAATTAGGATTGGTTGGGAAACTAAACCTAATTAATTAGCTATTTAAGTAGTACATAATTAGACTTGAATTAAAAATAAATGAACCCCTAAGTGCCCTTGAGTTACACTGTAACACCCTAACTCTGACACCAACTAATGTAACACCCTAGCTAGGGTATCACATTTCTGACTTCTGACTCATAATCTGAAAATAAGTTCACACAAAGGTTGAGTTATAAAAGATGGGTTTCAAAATTTCTTCTTTACTGAAACGTAAATTTACTGAAAATATTAGATAATATTGAAAATCATATTTCAACTATTCATTATGCAATATTGACACCAATTAATATCATAATTTAAAGAGAAATATAAAATTAACAGACTTATTTTTTTTTATTTTTTTTGACAGTAGCAAACCCCATGACGGGTCCTACTTAATAGCACGGTCCAACACTAACGGAAAATTTTAACATACTTATTCCTTTTTCTGTCCATCTTGGTGCATCAGACATCTGTTTCTTTGTCAACACTGCACACCTTCGAGTCCTGAATGTCCACTCCTTATTGTTGTCACCAATCTCAGAGTATTTATTGCCCGTTATGTCTAAGACAACTCGATCCTTCTATTATTTGATTTTAACAGTATAGACACAACAAAACAATATAACAAAGAGGTGAGATCACCTACACCAATACCAACATGGCAGCACAGAGATAACACAAACAGCAATATTATACAGATAGATCATACCATAATCATGCTATCAGCATTAATCAACTATCATCATCTAATCATTTATCAGTTCAATCATCATAAACAATAATTATGATAATGCCCTCAGCATTATCATCATCATCATCCAAGTAATCAAAACAATTGTCATAACCAATAACCAATATTCCTCAATTAATATATCACTCAGATATAAATGCTCAGATTTATGCATATGTACAAAGACTCAGTTTTTCAAAAACAACTCCATGGAGGTTTTTCACAATTTCGAGGAGAATGCTCTGGTTAATTGTCAGCCTTAGCCCAAAGACAATCTCCTAGTCGTTGAAAAGAATCGTGTTCTTGTCGGATATCGTCAATGTGTTGCAACGGACTGCATCGCCAAGTGGCACAGGGTACTCGCCAGCTGTCCACTGGTCAACTGCCGCGCCTTGACGCCCCCAAAATCCATCATAGACCTCACTATCAATTCTCATTCCTTCTTCAACCACAAGGGCCATAATAGCTATTAGCTATATTTTATACAATGCACGAATTTATCAGTGCAAGTCCAACCCCAACGGGCCAAATCTTTTCAATTTCATTTGTACAATGCACGAGTATATCGAGGTGCAAGTCCAACCCCAACAGCCAAATCTTTTCAATGCATGTATAATGCACCAAATGCCAATCACAGGCAAAACATGTCATTTTCTCACACAAAGACATCCATATCTTTGGTTCTTCGGTATTTATACTGTATTTTCAATAGGAAAATCTTATTATCACATTTTCATAGTTATGAAACACTTTCTTCGTGTTTTTCACAAAATTGTGCAACATTTTCGTTTCATTTTTACAATTCCAAAACGTTTCTGTTACGTTTTCACAATTTCAAAATGTTTTTGTTATAGTTTCACAATACCATAACACTTCTTTTACATTTTTAAAATTTCATAACATTTCTGTTATGTTTTCTAAATTTGCAACACTTACATTTGCACTTTTAAATCACGTATTTAATTTTTTAACATTTTTTTTCTCAATATCGTTTCTCAAATTGCGTAACAATTTTTCACCATTTTCAAAATCGCATAACTTAAAAATCATTCTTTTAAGTTGCGTAAATCATTTTTCATCATTCTCAAAATATTTAAAATACTTTCCAAATCACATAAGATTTTTGTCATTTTCACAATTACGTAAAAATATTCTATCACTTTTAAATCACATAGTGATTTTTTAATGATAGTTCAAATTGTGTAGAAATATTTTAACGTATTCCAAATCATTTTAAAGATACGTAAAATATTTTTCAACATTTTACAATCACGTAAAATATTTAAACTCACATAAAATATTTAAACGTAATTCAAATCACGTAGAAATATTTTAACATATTTTAAATCGCATAGGAATATTTTACTATATTCTAAATCATTTTTAAGATACGTAAATCATTTTTCACCACAATTCTATTACAAAAAATATTTCTTAACCTTCAAAAATTCCATTTCATCCTTTCTCAAAATATTATGACTTTGTACTTCATTTTTCACATTTTCTTACTCAAGAAAATCTTTTTCCACGTTTCTTTACTCAAGAAATTCTTTTTTAAATATAATCCACAAAATTACCTTTCCATTGATATAAATCAATGTTTCAAATCTTAAAATTTCCAAACGTACTTCAAAACTTGAAAATAAGTTATACTTGAGTAAATTCTCAAAATATCATTATATTCTCCATTTTTTCTCAAATCATTTCCAAATTAACCTACTTCAAAATAAATTGAAGTTTGAAAACATTTTCGTTTATAAAACTTAATTTTTCAAGTGAGTAAAATACTCTGATTCCTTTTTCAAATTTCTTGTATTAAATCAATTATATTTCCACTTGAAAAATTACTTTGTTTCATCAAAATCTAGGCATTACTATTTGAAAAATTATCAAAATATTTTTTTCTTTTAAATTGATATGGTTTTACACAAACAAAACCATTAAAGTTTTATTTTCAAAACTAAAGTACCGATTGGTCATATAACAAACCCATTTGTTCAAATTCATTTTCACTTTCTTTGCAAATCCTTTTTCATTCTTAGTCAAAAATCTTTTCCTTAATATATATTTTCTCAAAATCACTTTTTATTGATCTAGTCCTACAAAATCATATTGAGTTGTTTTAATTATTGTTTCTTAACTTTAAATTTCTTAACGTTTTCCAAAACCCAATAAATAAATTCTCTGTTAGAAATTTTAAGTTACAAACATTTTCCTTTATATTTCTAAATCACTTCTAAAAATTGATTAATTTGAAGTTCAATACTTTCAATCTTCTTTTTCTTTTATTTATGAAAATTCCACTTCACTTAATTTATAACACTTAATTCCCTTTTCAAAAATCCTTATTTGAAAATTCTTGTATTTCCTAGCATCAAAACATTTTTCTAAATTATCAAAATCTTATACATGGCCATTGGAACCATGAAATATTTTTCTTCTAACTTAAATAAATTCCATTCTTGTTTCTACACAAAATAAATCAATAAAATTTCATTCTAAAATTTGTGTTCATGTTTTCTTAAAAAAACAAACCTTTAGTTCATTTTCCATACTCCTCAAATCAATCCAATTTTATTCTTCCATAAACATATTAATTTGTAAACACCTATTTTGAGGTGTCTTGGCCGAAATTCTCATTGTTCTAGGGATCAAAATTTAATTTCCTTGTTCTTGAAAAATTTCAACATTGACCCAAATCAAGGGCATCAAAACCGTAGCTCTTCCTTGGCCATTGGAACCAAGATCAATTTTCTTTCCATCCACACATCATGGCATACATATATATATTTCATCATAAATATCACAAACATGTCATATACTCATCATGCATATTATAAGTATACTATTAAAGTCATAAAATCATGCAAAGCATATTAAGCATAGACAAAAATAATCAAAGCACAAGAAAATAAAGCAAAGTTCATAAACACACAATTAATTATTACATGACCATGGATTGGAATTCTTACATGAAATCACAATCCATCAAATATAAGACCATCTCCCACCACCATAATTGGTTGGTGAGATGGATCTCCCTCTTACCTCTTGAAGATCCTCAAAGCTTCTTGATTTTGCTTCTCTTTCCAAGTCCTTCAACACCAATGGCTTCTCAAATTCAAAACAAAATACATAGAAATTAGTATACTAAGCTTGATTAAGAGGAACCATGGATCAAACATGGTTTAGATCATGAAAAAGAAGAGAAAAAATGAAGTCTTCTTATACTTCACCTCAAAAATCCCATAACTTTGTTCTTGAAGAAAGTCCATGAAGATGAATGATTTAGAGAAAGTCTCCAACATGAAAGTGTTTTGAATTGATGAAAGGATTCAAGATATGTAGCTAGATAAAATTATGAAAGATTGGAAGTGGTTCTATGGGTAGTGACCAAATAGCTCAAAGAATAGAGAAAATGGTGTTCTTTGTATTTGTTCTTGGTGTTCTTGAACAATTGGAAGAGAGAGAAGAGAGAGAATGGTCTTTGTGTTACTAAGTGTGATAGAAAATCAAAATAGAGGGCTGAATTGAAGTGGGTAACCGTAGGAGTGAAAGAATGGAGAGATAGAAATTTGTTTAGCATAATTGAAGGCTATCACATGCATGCAAAAGTCTTCCACTTTGTCATCTTTTTCTTTGGCCTAAAAAGGCTACTCCAACATGTCTCAACATGTCTCTTCTTCTTTCTTGCTTCTCCAACCGTCCCCCCTTCATCATGCACTCCAAAGTTGTCATAATTACTTGCTAATTGATTAGTTAATTCATTAGATTAAGTTTCCTAATCAATCTTAACTAATTTTTTAATTACATAACTAATTAATTAGACATATTATTTCATATATTATAATCTCTAATTAAAATTAGGATATCTAATTAAGAATTAGATTATAACAATTTAACATTTAATTTAGTTTACTTGGCTTGTTAATTAGGCCATTATTTGAAGCATTTCTAGCCATTGATTAATTCAATGGTTAGGATTTAGGTAAACTTTTGATTTTTAGAAGACTAAATCTAAGCCATTGGATCCTTCTCATTTAAATTCTAACCATTAGATGTGTCTCCAAAATAAAGGGTCAAGATTACTTCTTCTTACTTTTAATCAAAGGGTCATAATTAGTCTTAACCTTTTTAGAAGGCCAAATCTCCACCCTTGATTAATTCTTCATCTAATGGTCATAAATGGTCCTTGTTACTTTACAAGACCAAATCTCCACCCTTGATCAATTCTAAATCCAATGGTTGTAAATGGCACTTTATATAAATAATTTTACACCGTTGATTAAATCTACGGTTGATATTGAAGTTTGCCTAATTAAGTTTATTCTCACATCATTGATTAAATCAATGGTGATTATCTTATGTTTCTTTATTAAATTTATTTCTTAATCGTTAATTGAATCAATAGTGGATATCCAAACCACCAATGTTGACTTATGCAATATAATTTCTATTTTTATCTATTAAAAACCTCACGAAAGAATATATTTACTGTATTTTTATCGCCCAATAATTAAATACAGTACCAAGCACAATACAAGAAAATTTCTAAAACTATTTCCGGATTCAAGTTTAGTAAGATCCCCTGTCTCCGTCTAAACAGTACAAATTTTTCTATGCGTAGAAAAATTTTCACTTTGTGGGACCCACCTGGACCCACGTAAGGTCACCTGGGTCTACCTAGGATCACCGGGACCCACATACAGTCAAAAATTTCATAATTATCCATAAAATCACAAAAATTAGAAAACGCACAAATATCAAATCAGATTACATAAAATAATTACCTAATGGTAAAAATTAAATTACATAAAGTTTTCCCCGGCCCGAAAATTTTTATTTTCCTGACACGGAGTAAATCACTCAAAACGATCAAATACGCTGACAGAATAAACAAAATAATTTTACAGCATCCAGAAATTACTAAATAGTAAAATTCGTTAACTTGTCAAAATTATCACTTGTTTAAGATATAGGAATTTGGGGTGTTACAATACTCCCCCTCTTTATAGAAATTTCGTCCTCGAAATTTCATGACCATGATTTCACACTCTTAATAAATATGGATATGGTGCTTTCATCTTATTTTTCAATTCTCATGAAGCTTCTTACGCCTTGCTATACTATTCTAATCCCACAAAATCTCTTTGCTGATGTTTAACTTCTCCTGATCAAATAGATATCTCAGACTCCTATCATAGAGATTTTTTTGGTTATTACTGAAGATGTTGAATGTTACTCCAGAAAGAAAGAATTTCCATATCTCTAATATCAACATAACGACAACCAATCTTCAATCATGCCTAGAGTAGTTTTTCTCAGATAACTTCTAACTAATGTAATGTAATGTTCAGCTAATGTAATGTATTACTTAAAATTTCCTTATCCTCGTATCACTACATATTCTAGATTTTTTACTTTTAACCGGAAATGTCTCACTAACCGAATTCTCCTTTCCACAGCATGATACCCGATACTTCCGCATATTTTTTTTCTACGGTTTTCCATTACTGTCTTAAATTTTCCCACAGAAGAATTGTTCCAATCTTTTGAAGAATTCACCACACTTCTGCTGCGTTACTCAGATACATTAACACGGATACAAATATAGAAATATCCTTTCTTGCAAGATATTCCTTCAGTTGCAGGAGATGAAAGAAAACATCATGGAAGATAACAAAACGAATCAAACCTGTTATCGAACATATCCAGCAAAGAATTGGATGTAACCCGATTTTAAAAAATGAATTTTCTCTAGATTACTCACAGTCTGTTGAAATAATCTCATTGGATATGGTTGGAAAATAACCAATCCATTTTCAAAGACCATGTCTATTTATGAAACAGATCAAACTAACACAAAATTTTGAACAACAGATTAAACTAATACAAAGATTTGATCTGTAACAACAACTTGAATAGCTCGATTAGCTAAGAATAGAAACAGAAGTAAACAAATCAGAGGATAACGAATAACTCTAACATATAATTGATCTACTCAATCATATGTCATAAAGAATAGGTTATTCACAGAAATATTCAGTATGGTTTATAGGATTAACTCTAATGACACAATCTCCATTAATTAAATCTTTCGCTCAGAACACTCCCGTTCCATTCAGAGTAACAATTTCCCTTACTATATAAAATTTTTACTAATAGAAAACTCTATTTTCAAAGAACACATCAGAGATTATACTCTTTGAAAATGTGTCCAACTTTTTTGTAAATTATTTTCTTGACGTACATTCCTTCATTAAGTACCTTCTTTCACATCCTTTACTGTTTTTGGTTTCCTCAATGGTTGTAAATACATCTTCCGTCGAAATCAATTACTTTCTCAATATCTTAAAAAAATATCAGGTTCCAAAATTACGAAATCTTATAGTCCAAGACTGATTCTCTTCCGTCAGATTCTAAACTTCAACTTCCAGTTTCCACTGAATAGCGGTCCTTTGTTCGTGCAGTTGTCTTTTCACATTACTCCCGTTACTCTCATAGATGCAATTGCATTACTAGTAACATGTTCCACTTCCACACAAGTATAACTATGGCGTGCGGATCGAAATATAATGGATCTAATATTCATTATAAATTACATTATTTCCTTTTGGAAAACAAACACAGAGAACACAACACAAGCAAAATAGACCTAATCACAAACCCCAAAAGACTCAAACCGTGCTCTGATACCAACTAATGTAACACCCTAGCTCTGACACCAACTATTGTAACACCCTAGCTAGGGCATCACATTTCTGACTTCCAACTCATAATCTGAAAATAAGTTCACACAAAGTTTGAGTTATAAAAGATGGGTTTCAAAATTTCTTCTTTACTGAAACGTAAATTTACTGAAAATATTAGGTAATATTGAAAATCATATTTCAACTATTCATTATGCAATATTGACACCAATTAATATCACAATTTAAAGAGAAATATAAAATTAACAGACTTATTTTTTTTTCTTTTTTTTTGACAGTAGCAAACCCCATGACGGGTCCTACTTAATAGCACGGTACAACACTAACGGAAAACTTTAACATACTTATTCCTTTTTCTGTCCATCTTGATGCATCAGACATCTGTTCCTTTGTCAACACTGCACACCTTTGAGTCCTGAATGTCCACTCCTTATTGTTGTCACCAATCTCAGAGTATTTATCGCCCGTTATGTCTAAGACAACTCGATCCTTCTATTATTTGATTTTAACAGTACAGACACAACAAAATAATATAACAAAGAGGTGAGATCACCTACACCAATACCAACATGCCAGCACAGAGATAACACAAACAGCAATATTATATAGATAGATCATACCATAATCATGCTATCAGCATTAATCAACTATCATCATCTAATCATTTATCAGTTCAATCATCATAAACAATAATTATGATAATGCCCTCAGCATTATCATCATTATCATCCAAGTAATCAAAACAATTGTCATAACCAATAACCAATATTCCTCAATTAATATATCACTCAGATATAAATGCTCAGATTTATGCATATGTACAAAAACTCAGTTTTTCAAAAACAACTCCATAGAGGTTTTTCACAATTTCGAGGAGAATGCTCTGGTTAATTGTCAGCCTTAGCCCAAAGACAATCTCCCAGTCGTTGAAAAGAATCGTGTTCTTGTCGGGTATCGTCAATGCGTTGCAACGGACTGCATCGCCAAGTGGCACAGTGGTACTCGCCACCGTCCATCTGTCGACCGCCGCGCCTTGACGCCCCAAGATCCATCATAAACCTCACTATCAATTCTCATTCCCTCTTCAACCATTAAGGCCATAATAGCTATTAGCTATATTTTATACAATGCACGAATTTATCGGTGCAAGTCCAACCAACAACGGCCAAATCTTTTCAATTTCATTTGTACAATGCATGAGTATATCGATAAGTCCAACCCCAACAGGCCAAATCTTTTCAATGCATGTATAATGCACCAAATGCCAATCACAGGCAAAACATGTCATTTTCTCACACAGCATCCATATACTGGTTCTTCGGTATTTATACTGTATTTTCAATAGGAAAATCTCATTATCACATTTTCATAGTTATGAAACACTTTCTTCGTATTTTTCACAAAATTGTGCAACATTTCCGTTTCATTTTTACAATTCCAAAACGTTTCTGTTACGTTTTCACAATTCCAAAACATTTTTGTCATAGTTTCACAATACCATAACACTTCTTTTACATTTTTAAAATTTTGTAACATTTCTGTTATGTTTTCTAAATACTACAACACTTCACACTTTTAAATCAACGTATTTAATTTTTTAATATTTTTTTCTCAATATACGCTTTCTCAAATTGCGTAACAATTTTTCACCATTTTCAAAATCGCATAACTTAAAAACATTCTTTTAAGTTGCGTAAATCATTTTTTCATCATTCTCAAAATATTTAAAATACTTTCCAAATCACATAAGATTTTTGTCATTTTCACAATTACGTAAAAATATTCTATCACTTTTAAATCACATAGTGATTTTTTTAAGATAGTTCAAATTGTGTAGAAATATTTTAACGTATTCCAAATCATTTTAAAGATACGTAAAATATTTTTCAACATTTTACAATCACGTAAAATATTTAAACTCACATAAAATATTTAAACGTAATTCAAATCGTAGAAATATTTTAACATATTTCAAATCGCATAGGAATATTTTACTATATTCTAAATCATTTTTAAGATACGTAAATCATTTTTCACCACAATTCTATTACGAAAAATATTTCTTAACCTTCAAAAATTCTATTTCATCCTTTCTCAAAATATTATGACTTTGTACTTCATTTTTCACATTTTCTTACTCAAGAAAATCTTTTTCCACGCTTTCTTTACTCAAGAAATTCTTTTTCAAATATAATCCACAAAATTACATTTCCATTGATATAAATCAATGTTTCAAATCTTAAAATTTCCAAACGTACTTCAAAACTTGAAAATAAGTTATACTTGAGTAAATTCTCAAAATACCATTATATTCTCCATTTTTTCCCAAATCATTTCCAAATTAACCTACTTCAAAATAAATTAAAGTTTGAAAACATTTTCGTTTATAAAACTTAATTTTTCAAGTGAGTAAAATACTCTGATTCCCTTTTCAAATTTCTTGTATTAAATCAATTATATTTTCACTTGAAAAATTACTTTGTTTCATCAAAATCTAGGCATTACTATTTGAAAAATTATCAAAATATTTTTTTCTTTTAAATTGATATGGTTTTACACAAACAAAACCATTACAGTTTTATTTTCAAAACCAAAGTACCGATTGGTCATATAACAAACCCATTTGTTCAAATTCATTTTCACTTTCTTTGCAAATGATTTTTCATTCTTAATCAAAAATCTTTTCCTTAATATATATTTTCTCAAAATCACTTTTTATTGATCTAGTCCTATAAAATCATATTGAGTTGTTTCAATTATTGTTTCTTAACTTTAAATTTCCTAACGTTTTCCAAAACCCAATAAATAAATTCTCTGTTAGAAATTTTAAGTTACAAACGTTTTCCTTTATATTTCTAAATCACTTCTAAAAATTGATTAATTTGAAGTTCAATACTTTCAATCTTCTTTTTCTTTTATTTATGAAAATTTCACTTCACTTAATTCCCTTTTCAAAAATCCTTATTTGAAAATTCTTGTATTTCTTAGCATCAAAACATTTTTCTAAATTATCAAAACCTTATAAATGGCCATTGGAACCATGAAATATTTTTCTTCTAACTTAAATAAATTCCATTCTTGTTTCTACACAAAATAAATCAATAAAATTTCATTCTAAAATTTGTGTTCATGTTTTCTTAAAAAAAACAAACTTTTAGTTCATTTTCCATACTCCTCAAATCAATCCAATTTTATTCTTCCATAAACATATTAATTTATAAACACCTATTTTGAGGTGTCTTGGCCGAAATTCTCATTGTTCTAGGGATCAAAATTTAATTTACTTGTTCTTGAAAAATTTCAACATTGACCCAAATCAAGGGCATCAAAACCGTAGCTCTTCCTTGGCCATTGGAACCAAGATCAATTTTCTTTCCATCCACACATCATAGCATACATATATATATTTCATCATAAATATCACAAACATGTCATATACTCATCATGCATATTATAAGTATACTATCAAAGTCATAAAATCATGCAAAGCATATTAAGCATAGACAAAAATAATCAAAGCACAAGAAAATAAAGCAAAGTTCATAAACACACAATTAATTATTACATGACCATGGATTGGAATTCTCACATGAATTCACAATCCATCAAATATAAGACCATCTCCCACCACCATAATTGGTTGGTGAGATGGATCTCCCTCTTACCTCTTGAAGATCCTCAAAGCTTCTTGATTTTGCTTCTCTTTCCAAGTCCTTCAACACCAAGGACTTCTCAAATTCAAAATAAAATACATAGAAATTAGTATACTAAGCTTGATTAAGAGGAACCATGAATCAAACATGGTTTAGATCATGAAAAAGAAGAGAAGAAATGAAGTCTTCTTATACTTCACCTCAAAAACCCCATAACTTTGTTCTTGAAGAAAGTCCATGAAGATGAATGATTTAGAGAAAGTCTCCAACATGAAAGTGTTTTGAATTGATGAAAGGATTCAAGATATGTAACTAGATAAAATTATGAAAGATTGGAAGTGGTTCTATGGGTGGTGACCGAATAGCTCAAAGAATAGAGAAAATGGTGTTCTTTGTATTTGTTCTTGGTGTTCTTGAACAATTGGAAGAGAGAGAAGAGAGAGAATGGTCTTTGTGTTACTAAGTGTGATAGAAAATCAAAATAGAGGGCTGAATTGAAGTGGGTAACCGTAGGAGTGAAAGAATGGAGAGATAGAAATTTGTTTAGCATAATTGAAGGCTATCACATGCATGCAAAAATCTTTCACTTTGTCATCTTTTTCTTTGGCCTAAAAAGGCTACTCCAACATGTCTCAACATGTCTCTTCTTCTTTCTTGCTTCTCCAACCGTCCCCCCCTTCATCATGCACTCCAAAGTTGTCATAATTACTTGCTAATTAATTAGTTAATTCATTAGATTAAGTTTCCTTATCAATCTTAACTAATTTTCTAATTACATAACTAATTAATTAGACATATTATTTCATATATTATAATCTCTAATTAAAATTAGGATATCTAATTAAGAATTAGATTATAACAATTTAACATTTAATTTAGTTTACTTGGCTTGTTAATTAGGCCATTATTTGAAGCATTTCTAGCCATTGATTAATTCAATGGTTAGGATTTAAGTAGACTTTTGATTTTTAGAAGACTAAATCTAAGCCATTGGATCCTTCTCATTTAAATTCTAACCATTAGATGTGTCTCCAAAATAAAGGGTCAAGATTACTTCTTCTTACTTTTAATCCAAGGGTCATAATTAGTCTTAACCTTTTTAGAAGACCAAATCTCCACCCTTGATTAATTCTTCATCCAATGGTCATAAATGGTCCTTGTTACTTTACAAGACCAAATCTCCACCCTTGATCAATTCTAAATCCAATGGTTGTAAATGGCACTTTATATAATTAATTTTACACCGTTGATTAAATCTACGGTTGATATTGAAGCTTGCCTAATTAAGTTTATTCTCACATCATTGATTAAATCAATGGTGATTATCTTATGTTTTTTTATTAAATTTATTTCCTAACCGTTAATTGAATCAATAGTGGATATCCAAATCACCAATGTTGACTTATGCAATATAATTTCTATTTTTATCTATTAAAAACCTCACGAAAGAATATATTTACTGTATTTTTATTGCCCGATAATTAAATACAGTACCAAACACAATACAAGAAAATTTTTAAAACTGTTTTCGGATTCAAGTTTAGTAAGATCCCCTGTCTCCATCTAAATAGTACAAATTTTTCTATGCGTAAAAAAATTTTCACTTTGTGGGACCCACCTGGCCCACGTAAGATCACTTGGACCCACCTAGGACCACCGGGGCCTACATACAGTCAAAAATTTCATAATTATTCATAAAATCACAAAAATTAGAAAATGCACAAATATCAAATCAGATTACGTAAAATAATTACCTAATGATAAAAATTAAATTACATAAAATTTTCCCCGGCCCGAAAATTTTTATTTTCCTGACACGGAGTAAATCACTCAAAACGATCAAATACGCTGACAGAATAAACAAAATAATTTTACAGCATCCAGAAATTACTAAACAGTAAAATTTTGTTAACTGTCAAAATTACTGTTTAAGATATAGAGAATTTGGGGTGTTACATACACGACCATGCAGCAGCTTGGAGGAGGTTTCTACATGGTTCTTGAACAATCCAAATAGCCATGAAAGTCAAGTAAATGACATAAGCCATGTGCACAAATAGATATTTACTATCCAAGTGAATAGATATTTACTATCCAAGTGAAATACTCAACCTCACTACACACTCAACCTCACTAAGCAATGATCTCCCCTCATTTACACACTCAATATTCACTTTTCACACTTATCCTAAATCAAAGCTATCCATTCTCTCCAAACATACCAAGAACCCATGCACACTTTCTCTTCCATTTCTCTCACTCTATTTGGCCAAGCATCCTGAATACCACTAACCAACTTCTATAATTTTACTTCTTAGTTTTTCTTAAACCCAAATCATATTCTAAACACTTTTCATTCACAAAGTTTAGCCAAAAACCTACTCTATATAGTCCAAAATCAAACCTTTTGCTTAATTTCCTAAGGGTAAGTTTTGATTCTATGGTTCAAAGTTTGATTTTTAATTTTTCTAACCATGATTGTTCCATGGTTTTTCAATATCGAACCTTGTATGTGTTTTTACTAATTGTTTAAGAATTTTAGGAATTTGTTTGGAGGTTACACGAATTTTCAAGGAGAGGTGGAGACTAACCGATTATTGTCTTCAAGATGTAAGAGGGAGATTTACTCTCATCAACCTTGTATGGTGATGAAAAAATGGATTTGTATGTGTGTGAAGAATCCATAAGGAATCATTTGTGTGTTTGTTTATTGTTTTCATTATTTATGTGATTGTTTATATGCTTTCCTATTTGTGATATATTTTTGCTATGCATGTTTATAGCTTTAAAATATAGTGTATGTATCTTGTATGTGATTATATAATTGCATGTGTTTATAATTGTATAATTATTAAAGTAGGATGTGAATAACATGTAACGAATTGCATGAGTGTTCCAAAGAACACAGAATGAGACTCACGGCCTTACATCAAACAGAAAACCAAAATGTTCTCAAGTAATTTTTAAATCAATGATTTAATGAATCTAGGTAAAATAATAAGTTTAAGAATGATTTTGATTAATTATGGCCAACATGCCATTTAGTGTATAATTGAATGTCATTTTATTTTCGAGTTTTGGCCAACATGCCATTTTATTTTCTAAGATAGGTTAGGTAATGGATTTACAAAACAAACTGATTCCAATGAATCTTTGAAAACAAAAGGAATAAATTCAGTTCTAGAATTCTAAAATAGTAGAAATTAGTTTAAGTAGGAATTAAAGAGAACGCTTGAAAAATACTAACGTAAAGCTCATTTTATGAATTTTGAAGCACGTTAGCAAGTTTCAAAGCGTAATTATTGGGTAAAAATAAAATGAACTATATTTAGTGAAAAATGTCAAAAATACCTTATACTGATTTTACAGGCAAAATGCTGCCGAAATTTACTAAAATCAGGCGAATAAAATGAAAAGATTCCATACTATATTTAGAGCCCAAGGAAAATACTCTACGTATTTTAAAAGTACTAGATATAGTTTACACATATTTAATATGATGATTTTAAGCTATTCGGTTAAGAAAATGAATTGAAAATATTACGCGATTGAGAAAATGATTTAAAAACATTATGCAATGTTCAAAAATATTAAAATATATTTACACGATTTTAAAATGTTTGTAAAAATGACGAGATTGTGAAAACGCGATAAAATTCCCACGCGATTAAACGATACTGTGAGTTTTTGCTGTCGGGCCAAAGTGGTGGACCCGGATATGTTGTGGTGTAGTACTGTCAAGTGGGACATAATATACTTTGGTATTTTATGACTAAGGGTAATTTCATAATTATGGTAAAATTTGAATAATAAGGGTATTTTTATAATTTTAGATCATACTTAGAGTGTTATGTTAATTTGGTTGATAATTGGTGATTGATTGATGAGGTGAATTACATCGTATTTTGGTGTGATAAGCGTAGTGTGGTTCATTTATGAACTTGGAGGCGTTAGTGTGTGGAGAATCCCATATGTGGACAGTGGTAGCACCTCTGGGCCATGGTAACGGGCAACACACTAATGATCTTGACAAGCACTATTCTTAATCGAGATCTTGAGGAGACTATTAAGTACTATGCCTGTGGTACACAATGTTTGGATTGTGTACTGCTACACGATGTTTGGACAGTGGACTATAGACACGACGTTAGACAGTGCAATAGTTTGGTTGGGCAGCCATAAAGTATTATTAGTTTCTATTCGGATCATTCTCTCAGATATTTGTGTTTAGCTCCATGGAGTAGGAACGAGTCAGTGTGTGTATCATTCATCATCTGCATTTTAAATGTTTATTATGTTCATGCATTATCTGCATTTTATTGTTTATGCAATATCTGTATTTTACTGTTTATCATAATCTGTGATAAAATGTATGATCTATTGCTTTTATATATTATGCATGATATAATGGTATGTGTTATTTTAATATGTATTGCTTGATATATTATGCATGATATGTTGGTATGCACTGTTGTGATAATTGTTTTGTACTGTCATTTTGTTATTTGCCATGCTGGTAATGATGTAGATTGTCTCACCTCTTTATTGTATTGTTCTATCTGTTTCTATTTTATGTTTATATCATCGAAGACTACAATGGCGTCAAGAGGAGATCAATTAGGTTTCTTTAGACTTCAGTTTCTCGAAGGCGCTGAGGCTTGGTATGTCTACTGGGACACCGGACACATAGAGTATAGTGGTAACGTGACTTTATCAGTAAGTAAAAAATAAAAATTATAATTAATTAATAAAAAATATGAATAAATAATTGAGAATACTTATAACTTTACTCTTAAAGAAATGTACGGTACTTGGCAATATCCGACCAAGATCCTACCTAGGCAGCTATTCTCGACTGTTACATTTGCTAAAGCCATGTTTTGTGAACACAGTAACACATCTCGGAATGTTGCTGAAAGTAACAACAATTGAAATTTGTTGATGTGACAGGGAAATCTTTTGGAGACCAATATATTTGTTTCTTCTTTGTCACTATGGAATACTAGGGATCAAGGCAAGCGGGTTTGTAGGAATTGGTATTTTGGCACAGCTCTGCGGTCTTCCTTCGCTGCTTTCCGCAAGTGACTTTAGAAAATGAAGCAGCTAGATAAATCAGTGCTAAATTTTATTTTGTGTTTTAATAAGACAAAACAAAAGCCGAATGAATGTGTAATTGCCCAAACTTTCCTATCTTCCATTTTCTCACTAACTATAACAAGGTTCCAAACCAAATTATTCAGCCATTCACAGAAAAATTCTCCGTAGTGCTATGTGCTGTGCATATGACAGTACAGGAATTGCAGCATCACCTAAACAGGGCAGCAAAAATCTGAAACAAGACGTGGACGATAAAATCCCCCTACTTTTTAGGAATCCAACATGGGCAACATTCAACCAATCAATCACTCCTTTAAATCAAAGATAATGTTTCTTATTCATTCAAAATATGATTATTATTATATTTATTATATACTTATATGAAAAAATATCAAATTATGTTATATATGATAATAATATTTTCATAAAATACAAAATAAATTTATAAATACGTTAGAAAAATTAAACATATAATAATTGTATAAATAAGGAGACTATTAAATCAATTACTGTATAATGTGTACTTTAATAATTATGTGGAATTTTAACAAACATTTGACAGACAGGCACAACTCAATAAGTACTAACCAGGAAACTATTGACAAATTATTTAAGGGCTTAATTTAGTGCTAATTTTGAGGACCTTGCTTATTGTGCCTTTAGGCTCTAACCAAGAGTTATTCTTGGGGTTTGAAAGAATAGGGAATATATTTTTCTTCCCCTTTTACCCTTTTCCCTTGCTGTAGGTTATGTAAACCCTGTTCACGGGATCGTTAACCTCGACGTGATAGCTGACAGTGCTAAACAATTTTACAAAAAAGACATGAAAAACAAATTGATCCAAAATTTAGTTTCTCCAGAAAGTTCAGCTCTGTATAGCTCCTAAGCACGCATTTAAAAAGCATGCTGAGGCAATTTTGCACCATACAAAAATGTTAAATTAGCATCAAAGTGACCAGCAAACAGGTATAAACCCTTTTGTTTTTTAAAACACGTTTAGGGTTTGTTTAGAAAAGTTAAAAATTATAAATTATGTTGATAATTAATTATTGTTATAATTAATTATAATTAATTTATTTTTATGTTTAGATGCATTAGCTATAAAATAATTTTAAACTAATATGATTCATTTAGATGATATAAAAAAGAATCATTTTTATGCATTAAATTATTAAAATTGGTATAGAATGATTAAAAAATTATTTGATTGATAGTAAAATAGTATTTACATATCAAAGTGTAAGAAATAATCTATAAGCTAAAATCATAAGTTTCAATCTTTAGCTTATGAATATTAGTTGAAAAAAGCTTTTATTTTGTATTGAATTTCGTGTAAAAACTTTTTTTAAAAAATAATCTTTTTCTCCAAAAATAATAATTATTTCACAAAATAATTTAATTAAGCACGCATTTAAAAAGCATGCTGAGGCTCCCAAAACTAGTTGTTTGGGAAAGATTTAATCTTTCCCAAACATGCTCTTAATGTAAGGTATAAAGCTTAATAGAATAAATTTATATAATATATTATAATTTTATTAATTATTTATTACAATTATAGTATTATATAAATTTATTTAATATATTCTTCTTATATATTAAAATAATAAATAACTTAATTAAATTTTAGAGGGTAAAATTAAACTTGATTAAATTTTGATTGATACAAGTCCCACAATCTAAAAAACACATTCAAACAGAAATAGTAGAAGAAAGGGAAAAGAAGGGAGGACTAGCGAACATGGTGCGTAGTTTGGGGTTGAGCAGCAGTAATGATTGGTCAGCATGGGTCTCTTGGGGATGGTGGAGCTCCGACTAGTGGAGGACAGTAGCTCAATCACGCTTCTAGGTGGGGTGATGTGGGTTGACGGCAACGCAATTGGAGGACAGTGACGGCAGTAAAGGAATGAAGTTGACAAGTCTCACAATAGCTAAGACGGTTTACAGTGGTGGCACGGCAAGTTGTAGCTCTGGAATAGAGGCAGGAGGCAAGAGGTGAGGGTCGTGGAGGAGAGCGGCAGAGGATGACGAAGGCGCAGTGGGCGGCGTAGGGGAGGCACGTGCTTGGCCGGTGTGGTGGCTGACAATTTGAGGTTTGGGTGGCTAGGTTTACTGGTTCTCTGGCTTGTGTGGAGAATTGCGGTGGTGGACGGTGGTTAGTTGTTGGTGTTTCAGGATGGTGGTGGATATGAGGTTTTAGAAAGGCAGAGACTATTTGGTGGGTATAGGGGCAATGGTTGTATGTGGAAGTAGCAAGGTGGAGGAGAGGTGGTTGGGTGTTAGGTTGAGATGGTGGTTGCAGACTAGGGATGTGGAGTGGTGGCTGATATGTGATTTTAGAGGTATTATCTTATACAACACATAATGTTGTGTCAAACATTAGATAATATTAAAATTTTATGATATTAGGCATAATATAATCAAGTCTTATCATATCTTACATACCAAACGGGTCCTCAAGGAATGAAAAAATGTAAGATACATTAGTAGTACACTAGTATATTGTTGTTATGAATTATTATTTGAGAGTTGAGACTAACGTAATAAATCTAAAAAAAATCGAAGCATAAAACACACAAATTTTCTTTAAGTTAGGTTTATGTGTAATTTTCTTTTTGAATTTTCAATTATCACAATTTATACGTTGAAACTAAAATAGATATTTCAATTATAGCAAATTATCTTGTCACAAATTCGATTATCAATTATGTCAATTTCTTGTAGTTAGACTATAAAGAATATCTTTATGAATTTCTTAGTCTCATCATAAATGACTTGTCTTTAACCAGATCAAAAAGATAAATTAATTGAGATGTGCGCAAATTAATTCAAACACTATTTAACCGTAATACTAAAAAACCTTGTTAAATCACTAAAAATTTGCAATTTTTTAGCAAAGGAAGCAAAAGAGTTTTCAAATATTTTTCTAAAGATAATTCTAAACCCATAATTAGTGTAACTACTACAAAAATTCATATAAAAAAGAAATATTTTTTACACATTATTTTTCTCACACCATTTGTTATACTTTTTATTTCGAAAAAAAAATGATAGAGCAAATATGCTTAGAATGTGTATTTATCTTATTTTATTATTTAAAAAATAATAATGTAAAAATATTGTAATAACAATAGTATAAAAATAACATTGACGTATCCAAAAAAATTGGGCAATCAAATTTTTGGGGCCTTTAATTGCTGTACTATCCATAATAATATCAATTCTAATATTCTTACTACAAACAACAGTATATATATCTTTTTTCATATTTTTTTAATATTATTTATTATACTTACTTTTTTTAATTATTTTTTTCTCACTTAATCATAATTTTTAAAAAAAGTGTAAATAATAATACATCCTTTTTATAAGTATAAGAGTATCATTTTTTTATTAATATTGTGCCAAAAGAAATGTGTGTACAATAGAAGTGTAAGTTTATTATAAGAGTGCCTGAAGGGTAAGTTTATTATTAAGAGTGCCTCAGATGTTTTGATAAGGATATACAAAGATTAGGTAGGATGGTAAGTAGCCTTCTTAGAAGAAGGACTAAAGTTTAAATTCTGTAAAAGATAATTGTTGAATACATTTTCTAATTACAACAATATCCGAAAAATTAGTTTTATAATAATGTTTATAGAGATATTAGAGTCAAAAAAAAAAAAAGACCTTTTTCACCCTATTCCAACTCTGATCCGTTTTCTCTGAAGTGTGGAGCCACACCATGCGGTTTTCTTTATAGCTTTAGTGTTAACTTTAATGAGGTGTAACTCTAAAAATTTTCACAATAGCATAATTTGTTTTGTTTTGTTTTTTTTGACGTGCACAATATCATAATTTGTTGGTATATCATTAATAAAGCTAAAATTTGTCTGTGTTAGTAGTTTAATTAATAAAAGTATGGGGCATGCTAGAAGAGTAGTATAAATGATTCTCATAAATGCTCTTCATTTTATTTTCCCTTTCTTTATCTCCCATCTCATTTCCGGATCTTATTAGAGTGCCACTCAAAGGCTCTACTTTGAGTCCCTCTATAAGTTCATAATGAGTTTTAGGTTTTAAAAAACAAAAACTTGACTCTTGAATAATTTAGATGATGATATAAAAAAAGTTTTGCATTAAATGTGGATTAAAATTAAATCCCAAATCTGATGTTTGACTACACAAAATTTATCACTAAAGCACATAATTCTCCTAACCAGAATGGGAGTGCAACTTTTAGTCCCTTACAGCTTCTATGTAATCAGCACCGACCAATGGAAGTCGGACATTGCATCTGTATATTCCTAATATCTGATCAAATTACAAAGAAAAAGTTATTGACAATAAAATAACTAACAGAAAAAAAAAATGATAGAAGAAAAGAATTGCCACCCCCACGTGACATGAAAAGCAGAGTGGCATCATACTGGCCAAGGACCTCACGTGCAAGGGATCCAAGTGCCCCAGTTACACATTTAACAGTGTAGGCACTGAGTTGTGAACATATTTACCTAATAATGTTATTTTATATTTATATAATTTTACTATTTAATTGTAATTAATTTTATATTATTTTTTATATATACATTTTATTTTTGTTACCTTGCACATGTGAGATAGATAATGTCCACTTATGTGCTCATTATTCTTTGAACATGGTCCATATATTTCCCTTTTCGTCCTTCAAAGTCTAAAGTATATGTAATTGGTGCGGCAGTCAAAGGTCAAAGATCCAGAATTGGCCAAAGCAGAGATGATTACGTTAGTAAACCAAAATATATATATATATATATATATGATTAGGTTAGAGGAACAAACAGAGTGTGGGTCAGTGGGTGAGCCGCACGAGGGATCCATCTGCAGTGGTCAGTGCAATTCTACCTCAGCCTCGCCTTGTCTTACCAGCTTAATTGCATAGTCACTACCACATGTCCTATTTTATCTGACTGCCTTTATTTTTAAAGGCTAGGTCACGTGCAGGGCCTTTTCCAAAGACCAGAGGGTGAATTGTAATGAGTAGAGTGTAAATTGGCTCGAAACATTCGAGGAATTCGAAAAAATTAAATCTAATTAATTAATTTGAATTAATTCAATTTAAACAGTAAGATCTAATTAAATAAAATCTGATTAAAATTAATTAAGATTGATTTGTTTTTCATTTCCATGATTTAAAATTAGAATCAAATCAAATTGATCTGATTAGAGTTTTTTTTAATTTTTTTAATCCTAATCAATTCTATCTAACTTTATTTTTATGATTTTTTTCAAAGTTTTTTTTGTATTTTTATGAAAATATCCTAATTTAAATATTTTATCTAATTTAACTCGCATTTTATTAATTTAGTTTAATTCACATTTTTCAATAAAAAAATACAAAACTCAAATTAAACTAAATCAATCACTTTTAATCAATTGACATTTATTTATGCACTAAATCCAATTACACGCCTAGTAATGAGCAAGTCTCAGATAAGCTCACTTCTTTCACCTTAACAGCTGTTGTGCTTATTTGTAAATAAAATTATCAACTTTACTGATTAAGGCAAAAAGCCCTACAGGAAAGTCAATGATAAGATAGAATAGTTTGATTCCCATTACCAAAAATCTCATATTTGCAACATTAAAATTTTGCGTTCCCTGCTTTTCTATTAGATGAAAGGAACGACGACAATATGTGATTTTATTTCATCCGAATATAGTGATAACTGACGAACAATGGAGGCCCCAGAATGCTAAGAACGAACTTCCTTTCGAAATGCCGCTTTCATAAAACTGCAGTCACAGCTTGTAAACGTAGCTTTATTTAAGTTTAAATCGATGAAGTAGAACCACTTGAAGTTGGAAAGACAAAGAACAATGTGTATAAATGTGTGAAGTTCTGATAATATTATTCCATAACTTCTTGAATGGTCAATGTAATAACATAAGTGATCGAAGCATATCATGTGGACATTACCATTAAAGAGAACCTAGGTCAAAAATAGTTTGGTTAAGTTGCATGATCACCAATTTCATGAAAGCACTAAAAGGCTCAGAAGTAAAAGCCATATCGGTCTTAAGTTCTCCACATATCCTTAACATTTAAATTGACCCGTGCTATCCAAATGTCTATTTTGGCACTTACACAATATAGATGTGCTTTATAAATTATAAGAATTGACAGAATTCTGAAATATAGTTAGGCATCAAAATATGATGCATTTTACAACCTGTGAACCTTTACACGGGACTCAAGTTTTCACCTTTTCATTTCTGGTTTGTTTACTATTTCTTTAAAGATGAAACAAATAATACAACAAATAAGGAAGGAATTAATAAACTGAAATAGGAGAATCAATGTTATAAATGATTCAAACCTAGTTTTAAGGCTTCTGAGCAGTAAACATAAAAGACTGCTGAATTTTGCTTGAGTACTATTGGTAAGCCCGCATGACGTGCAAATAGGCGAGATAGCCAGAGCCTTGTAGAGTCCTCGGCAAACCAAAAGACCTTTTAAATCAACTTGGGTGGGATTCAAGGGAAACTAATAAAATTGTAGAAGAGATCTTATTTATGGAGATAATCAAGTAGTCACTCCAATAGATAATTCATACAAAAAGGTGGGTTGATGAACATCTTCAGAGTTAGAAAGGAGATAAATATTGATAAATTTGTATATATTTTTAATGAATGAATACAAGAAGGTTAATATCCATTTATATAAGAAGATTGCTATACAAAAAAAATTTATAATTATGTATTAAATTAAACTAATTTTATACTAAATCAATTACAATTATTCCTAAAATCAATCGTGATTAATCATAAATAATCATGCTAACATCTCCCCTCAAATTCAAGTGGGTTTAGAAGAAACTAACTTGAGTTTGGAAATCAGAGTGCAGAAACTGCCAAGATACTGAACTTTGGTGAATAGATCGGCTAGTTGATCAAGAGTGCCAATAGAAAGGAGATGAAGAGAACCACAAAGAATATGTTGACGAATAAAGTGACAGTCTATCTCAATATGATTGGTGTGCTCATGGAAAATATCATTGTGAGTAATATGAATAGCACTCATATTATCACAATAAAGAGCACTAGGAAAGGACTGAGAAACACCCAAGTCGTCAAGAAACTAACGTAACTAAAACATTTCAGATATGGTGCCAACTACTGCCCGATATTCTGCTTCAGTATTGGAGCATGCAATTAAAGTCAATTTCTTGCTTCACCATGAAATAAGTGCATCACCAAGATAGATACAGTAGTCAGTGGTAGATCAGTGATCAGTGTGATCTCTAGCCCAATCAGCATCAAAATAAGTTTGGAGAACTAATGAGGAGTTGGCTGAGAAATGAAGCCTATGAAATAAAGTTCTTTTTATATATCAAATAATATGTAGAACAACATCATAATGAGTAGTGCGTAAAGCTAACATAAACTGACTGACTAAATGAATAACATATGAAATGTCTGGATGAGTAATAGTAAGATAAATTAAGTTATCAACCAACTGCTGATAGAGAGTAGGATCATCAAGTGTAGTACCATCCAGAGGTGTAAACCTAACATTAGGTTTTAGAGGAGTCGACTCAGTGAGACTGCCTGAGAGACCGCCTCGAGAAATAAGATCTAAAACATATTTAGCTTAAGACAAGTAAATACCATCAATAGAGGAAAGAACCTCAAGACCCAGAAAATAATTGAGAGGACTAAGATCCTTCATCTCAAATTTTCTGCTTAAATATGCTTTAAGATTAGCAATACCAGAATTATCATCACTTGTAATAATCATGTCATTAACATAAAGAAGCAGTAACATAGTGCCACTATTAGTCTTACGGATGAAAAATGTTGAATCATAAGAACTAAAGGAGTATCCAAGCTGATTGATGGTGGAATTGAACTTAGCAAACTAGGCTCGAGGAGCTTGTTTAAGAACATACAAGGCTTTGCAAAGAAAACAAACCTTTTTAGATGGACAAGAGTAACCTAATGGTGGTCGCATATAGACTTCTTCTTCTAAGTCACCATTAAGAAAGGCATTCTTCACATTCATTTGATTAAAAGTCCAGTTGAGAGTGACAACAATAGCAAGAATAGTATGAACTGAAGTAAGAAGAATAACTGGAGCAAAAGTTTCTTCATAATCAATCCCATATTCCTGAGTAAAACATTTGGCCACCAAGTGGGCCTTGTAACGATCAACTAACCCATCAGATAGAGTTTTAATCTTATAAACGCATTTACATCCAATAAGAGCCTTATCAGAAGGAAGATCAACTATTTCCCAAGTATTATTCCAAAGCCTGTAATTCTTCGTTCATAACTTATTGCCAACGAGAATCAGTGAATGCCTCTGAATATGTCTATGGTTCATAAAGGTAAAGCATAGTAGAAAAATAATGATAATAACAAAGATAAGTGGGAAGATTTTTTACCCAAGAAGGACGAATGACAGTGCCAGATGCAGAATTAACGACCATGTGATGAAACTACAAAAATTCATATTTTAACGGTTCAAAGTCTTGGATTTTTATTCTCTTTTAATCTTTTTGATTGAGTTTGTACTTAAGTTTCTTTTGTTTTTAGTTATTCTAAATTATGTTTTAATTGTGTGTTTTTTATGTGTTTTGATAGGTAATTATGCATGGAAGAAGACTGGACGATTGCACGAGACACAGAATTAAATTTGCATTTTAGTAGTCCAGCACCCAGATGCTAAAAAGCCAGCGTTTAGGCACTGGCAAGGCAGAGGAAGTTTTATTTCTGGTCATTCAGTGCCTAGGCGTTGAAGACGCAGCGCCTGAGCGCGCATTACGTATCATAATTTTAGGAAAGACGTCAGTGCCTAGGCGCTGGAAATATAGCGTCTAAGTGCTTGCTGCGTAACCTGACACATTATTTTCACTATAAATACATAAGTTACGCCAATTTCAACACACATTTGGACAGAACACAGCAGCCGTCAAGAGGCACAAACCTTAATGCGATGTAGGCGTAATTGGGCTTGAAGATTAGGGATTTTCTTCAACCTTTCCACCTTTCTACAATGGAGTTTGTCATATTCTTCCCTTTGTGTTCGTCTTTTTCTATGTGTAACTAAACCCTTTTTCATTAGAGTGATGATGGATCTTGTTCTTGGATGATAGAAATTCTTTTATGGGTTTAATCAATATTTCTATTTCATGATTTATGCATTTATCTTTTTTCTTAATGCTTTTCTAAATCTGACCAATTTGGAAATGATTATTGGATTTATGTATGATTTGAAAAAATTTACATGAACCTAGAACTTGTAATAAACATCATAATTTCTACAATTGCTAGAAATAGACGTTGTGAATTATGTGGTCTTTCTTTTAATTCCCTTGCTCTTGATAATGCATTTCCATTTGGGATTAGACTAAGGGATTAGTTAATTCTAAACAGTGTAAGAGAATTAATATACCAATGGATTGAATATTGATTAATTTTGACATTTAACCATGAATCATTGAAATAAGACTTGATTAAACCAATATTTGATTTTGCATTTAAAGAGTTCAAATGAAATCTGACCCCTAACCTTTTCATATCATTGTTTTCTAACTCAACCCAATTAATTAAATTTGGCTTTTGTTATTTTTGTTTATTCTTTCTTTTTATTATTTTTACTAACTCTCTTTTCGGTAGCTTGAATAGTGTTGATTTGGTGAACTTAGTAATTGATAACATAATCCTTGTGGGAACGATACTTTACTCACTCTTTATTACTTTTGTCGATTTGATACACTTGCTAATTTCACATTAAGTTTTTGCACCATTGCTTGGGATTATTGTTTTCAATATTAAATAGTAGTTGAAGAGGCACTAATTTAAGTATTTTTTTTTTTATTCTTTCTTATTTAATTTTTTTTTTTTTATTTTAATTTTTTTAATTTTATTTTTATTTTTTTTGTTTACTTTTATTTTTTTTAATTTTATTTTCGTTACTTCACTCTAGTTTGCTTATTTGTTTGTTTATGCAAGGTTCTTTAGAGTCAGAAGAATTACTTTTTGATCCAGAGATAGAGAGAACAACTAGAGCAAATAGTAAAGCAGCTAGAGAAAGGAAGAAATTTGAAGAAGCAGAAGAAAAGATGGCAGAAATAGTTGTAACTGTAGAGCGAAGACACACGTTGAGTGACTATGCGACTCCGTTTGCTGAAAATGTTTCTACCAGTATTGTGCGTCCTGCTATTCAAGCTAATAACTTTGAGATTAAACCAGCACTTCTATAGCTGGTGCAACAACATCAGTTTGGGGAGGCCATGCAGAAGATCCAAACTTGCACATTACAAATTTCTTGTAGTTCTGCGATACTATTAAGTATAATGGCATAACTAATGATGCCATTAGATTACGGCTGTTCCCATTTTCTCTAAAAGACAAAGCAAAGAACTGGCTACAAGCCCAACCACAAGGAAGCATCTCTACTTTGGAGGACCTGGTTAGCAAATTCTTGACTCGATACTTCCCTCCATCAGTGTTTATGAAGATGAGGGGTGAAATAGCTTGTTTCACTTAAAATCAAGGGGAGTCGTTATATGAATCTTGGGAGAGATTATGGAGCTATTAAGGAGATGTCCTCACCATGCATTTGAGGTTTGGCAGCAGGTACAAATTTTCTATAATAATTTAAATTATCCTACTAGGGTTATGGTCGATGCATCTGCGGGCGGACATCTAAATACTAAGACTCCTGAAGAGACTCAAGAATTGTTTGAGACTATGGCCACCAATGAATATCAGTTGTCTAGTAGGAGAGTAGTTGTCAAATAAGGAGTTATGGAGCTTAGCACTCTTGATGCCTTACTTGCTCAAAATAAAGATATTTCACAACAGTTAGCCAACCTCACCAAATGAGTTGAGAGTATGCAAGTAAATTCTATGAACCACCAAATGTTAATTTGTGATTTCTATGGATGTAACCATGCTAATGGTGGATGTAAGGCAAGCAACCCTGGTTTCAGTTATCTGTTACCAAGTGGCTTCCAGTACTCAAGAGGGGGTGAATTAAGTTGAAAAACTTTTCACAAATACTTTTAAAATAAACACAAGTATAGAAGCTACTAAATAAAAAGAGAAAATATGAGATGAAGAAGAAGAGCTTTAAGAAAAGAAAATAAATAATATGCAATAAAATTAAATTACATTAAATAAAGAGATAAAGAGAAGAAGAGCAGTCACAATATTTATCCTGATTCAACCACTAACCCACTTGTGGTCTACGTCTAGTCCTCGAAAAACTATCCGAGATTTTTTCCTATGTATACAAGCTTCAATAGGTGCTTGCTACCATTACAAAATAAAGCACTTTTCACACACAGAAAAACTCTACCCTTGTGCTAAAGTCTCAGCCTACAGGGATACCTCACCCTTATACAAACCTTTGAGGGATACATCACCCCTTTTACAATAGAGCAAAAAATAGATGAAAAGAAACTCTCTTTAAGAGTAAATAATACAAATTGAAGTACTAATAGAGCTCATACAGAATATCTCAAAGTTTTAATTAAAAAAGAGTGTAGAAAATATAATTCACGAGTTAGTGCAAGTAGAAAATAATTCAGATAGTTAGGCCCATTTAAAAATGATCCAAAGCCTCTATTTATAAAGAAATTCAATCAAAATAGTTGTTGGGTGTAATAAATGCTCATTATGAAGACGTATACGAGCTTCTGATTCTATTTCAGAAACAATAGTTATTCGAATAACCTTCGTGTTATTTGAATAACACATTCTCATGAGAAACACTTTTAAAAGAGGTTATTCGAATAACATATGTGTTATTCAAATAACACAAATAAAACTATGTTATGTGAAAACAAGTCTATTCGAATAACTTTGTGTTATTCAAATAGCTTTCTTATAAAAGCTTTTCTGAAAGACCTTGTTATTCGAATTACTAATGTGCTATTCGAATAGCACTTTTGAAGAATAGAGGCGCGTAGGAAATATTTAAAAACTCTATTCGAATAACTCAGTGTTATGCAAATAGTTCTGTTGCAAACAAGAAGATCTTGGCCTGCTTTATTTGAATAACGTTGCCTTTATTCGAATAACTATGTTTGAAAAACAGTTTTAAACTATCTAAAAACTTTTAGATTTATTTGTTAAATTATTAAAATCATTTTTCTCTTTTCTTGCAAAAACAGTGAGATACTAAGAGAGTTCAGTATACAAAGACTCTAAGTCCTAAAACTATTCTTAAAAGATCTTGGACTTGGTTTTCCCATCATCTTCATTTTTGTCTTCATGTTTGTTATCATTTAAAATATTCTTTAAAGACAAATGTTCAATCACATTCTCCCCCTTTTTGATGATGACAAATTATTGAGAAAAAAGTTAGTGCATATAATTGGAATTCATAAAGAGGTATTAAAAGCTAACTCCCCCTCTTTAATTATAAGAGGTAACGTATATCAGAGATGTGCATAGCTCCCCCTTTCATTTGGAATCCAATATCTCTTTTTAATTTTACTTGTCTTTTCTCAAATAAATTAAAAAAAATAAATTCAAAATTTCTCCCCCTTTTGTCATGAGCAAAAAAGAGGGGTAAGTCCCATAGATAAATATTCAAATATAAGTACAGGGAATAAATCAAATGAAGAAATGTAAATCACATTTTGATAGGACATAAAAACATCATATATTCATTTATCAAAGGTGATGCAAGTATAATGTCAAATAAATAGATCAGAGCAAAAAAACTATCCTAAAATCTAAAGCTCCTAGAAATAAGCATCCGGAGGCGGAGGCAGAGAATCAAGTGCAAGAGCAGGTGATGCAGCTCGCAAAGCAGCAACCTCACATTCAACATCTTCTATTCTGTCAAAAAGAATAGATAAGGTGTGTTCCATATAAGCACGGTTATCGCGCAAGGTAGCCATGATCTGCTCCAAAGTGACTGGAGCAGGGGTAGCAGGGTCCTCTGGGTCTAACTTATCATTAGCAACCTCATCTGGGTACACCCAGCCTTCATCAGTCTTGATCATCTTCATTTCGCGCAAAGTGTGGGCTCCGAAGACATTGTGATGAGTTAAGGCAATGGCGCACTCAGTCTCCAACACCTGAGGATACTTGCTAAGCAAGGTAGTAATGAGGATGCCATAAGGTAATTCAAATTTTTCCTTGCCCTTGGCCTTCATCATATACTTCATGATGAACACAGGCCAGTTGATTTTATGACCACTCTTCAGGATCCAGAGCATGAAGATGTCATCTTCACCAAGATATGCATAATTCCCACCATGTGGCGCCAAGATATGTGCAAAAGCATAATGCAAGAGCCTATCTTGGCTCTTTAGCATCCCTCCCTTAAGACCCTTGTCTGGAAAGGCAAGACCAGGTTTCAGCAAGTCTTCAATTGCCTGATTTCTGTCGAACTCATGGAGGAGAGGGTTGTCATCTTCTTCGAAGGGTGTGCCAACGAACTGCAACCCAAACATTGTCTCCCAGTCTTGTGTAGTGATGATGATGTTCTAATCGCAGACTTCAGATATAAGGTCTTGGCCAACAATCGCCAGATTGCAGTAAAACATCTTGACCAGAGCAGGCTAGAGGATAGCCTGGTGAGAACAGAGCTGCAGAACTCCCTGATTTTGCAGCAGGGTCAGAAAATCGAAGCCCCCGTTTTGCTAGAAAAAAAGAGAGTTGAAGGTATTTAGGCTGGACAAGATTTCGCTCCTAAAAGTGTGTGATGAAGCACCCACGGTGTTCTTCGTTAGTGGAGAGCCTTCGCAAGTCGAGTGGATTATTGTAGGGGGCATTCTTCGTGTGAGGACGCTTTCCACGAGAAGAAAAGGAGGTTATGGTGATCGGAGGTTTGGAAGAGAGAGAGAGAAACAACAATAGTGGAGGTGAGCAAAGAGATGGTGGCAGCGTGGGTAGGGAAGAAATGAGCAGAGGGAAGAAACAGAGAGAAAGAGAGAATGAAACAACTTGAATGCGTGGTGTAGGCTTTAAAAAGAGACCCAAAATTATTCGAATAACCAAGGGGGTTATTTGAATAACCCTTCATGGAAACTCAAAAGTCATGGGATTCCAGCTAAGGTTTATTCGAATAACTGATGATTTATTCGAATAGAGAGGCAAGGAAAGCCAAACGTAGTGGCTTTTTATCAGGTTTTATTCAAATAAAGCCAGTGTTATTCGAATAGGGCAGAGAGCAGGCACTAAGAACTGCACAAACAAGTTACAGTTTATTCGAATAAGCTAAGCTTTATTCGAATAAAGCTGAAACTATAGCATATAGAAAACTGACATGGAAGTCAGTTTATTCAAATAAGCTAAGCTTTATTCGAATAATACAGAGACCAAATGAAAGAACTGTAGTTGCTAAACATCAGTTTATTCAAATAAATAAAGTGTTATTTGAATAACACTGATACACAACATCATTTTTGAGCAACTGACTGATTTTTATTCGAATAAACTTAGATTTATTCGAATAAATCTTATCAGAAAAATAGTAAAACACACATCCAGAAATGAAATTCAAGAGAGGAAAACTTACCCAATGATAAAGTACCTACATAACAAGATTTGGGAGATCTCCAATGCTTAAGTCAGTAATAATTCAAGAATGGTAAACCCATAATTAAGCAATAATTACAAATATTTATATGTTGGATTGATCAATTATGCCTAATTCTCCTCTAATATAAAAGAATGCTTCTTTTGCTAGGGGTTTAGTTAAAATATCTACAAGTTGCTTAGATGTTTCAACAAATTCAAGAATGCAATCCCCTTTTTGGACGTGATCTCTGATAAAATGATGTCTTATCTCTATATGCTTTGTTCTAGAATGCAAAATAGGATTCTTAGAGAGATTTATTGCACTAGTGTTGTCACATCTTATCGGGATGTGATCAAGCTGAAGACCATAGTCTAGAAGTTGTTGCTTCATCCATAGGATTTGAGTACAATAACTCCCGGCTGCAACATATTCAGCCTTAGCTGTAGACAAAGCCACACTATTTTGTTTCTTACTATGTCAAGAAACTAAAGAACTACCAAGTAAGTGGCATGTCCCACTAGTACTCTTCTTATCCATTTAGCATCCTACAAAATCTGAGTCAGAATAGCCTATTAGTCTACATGAGGCACCCTTAGGGTACCACAAGCCCATTTGTGAAGTGCTTACTAGGTACTTCATTATACGTTTAACAGCACTTAGATGAGATTCCTTAGGGTTATCCTGATATCTAGCACACATGCATACACTAAACATAATATCTGGCCTACTAGTAGTAAGATAGAGGAGAGATCCAATCATACCTCTGTATTTCGTTATTTCTACAGATTTACCTCTTTTATCTTTATTCAAATAGCAAGAAGTGCCTATTGGAGTGGTCATGTGTTTAGTGCTATTCATTTCGAACTTTTTGAGCAGTTCCTTGCAGTATTTGGTTTGACTTATGAAGGTCCCTTCCTTTGTTTGTTTGATTTGAAGTTCGAGGAAGAAATTAAGTTCTCTCATCATCGACATTCCAAATTCATTCTGCATTGTCTTAGCAAATTCCTTACAAAGGGATTCATTAGTAGCACAAAAAATAATATAATCTATATATACTTGTACAAGAAGAATATCATGCCTTTTATTTTCAATAAAAAGGGTAGTATCGACTTTTCCTCTTGAAAAATTATTTTCTAAAAAAAACTTACTCAACCTTTCATACTAAGCTCTAGGAGCTTGTTTTAAGTCATACAAGGTCTTTTTGAGTTTAAAATCATGGTTGGGTAGTTCATGATTTTCAAAACCTGGAGATTGTTCAACGTATACATCCTCTTGAATAAAACCATTTAGAAAAGAACTTTTAACATCCATTTGATATAATTTAAAATTCATGATAAAAGCATATGCAAGTAACATTCTAATAGCTTCTAATCTAGCTACAGGTGCATAGGTTTCTTCATAATGTATTCCTTATTCTTGATTATATCCTTTAGCGACTAACCTAGCTTTGTTTCTTGTTATTCATTCATTTTCATCAAGTTTATTTCTAAAAACCCATTTACTGCTAATTATAGGATGATTGTTAGGCCTAGGAACTAATTCCTAAACTTGATTTCTTTCAAATTGATTTAATTCCTCTTGTATAACTAAAAACTAATGTTCATCATCAAAAGCTTCAATTATATCTTTAGGTTCAATTTGAGAAACAAAGGCTAAGTGATTACATACATTTCTAAGAGAATTGCGAGTACTTACACCTTTAGACACATCACCTATAATTTGATCAAGAGAATGATATTTTGAAGTCCGTCATTCTTTAGGAAGGTCCAGGACTTGTGAATCCTCTTGTCTTTGCTTATCTTCTTGAGTTTCCTCTTGCTCCTTGACTTCTCTTTCTTTGCTATTCAAATGTGTTTCCGCCAAGATTTCAGCAACATCATCAACAAAGTCTGACTTTGCTGACTCCAAGAATCTTTCCTTTGTTGTTATCTCCATAAGTTACATGCCTATGAGTTTTGGGAACTAGAAATGAGAATTTGGAGTCATCTCTAGTCATGTGCTTGGAGCAGCCACTATCAAGATACCAATTTGAGCTTCTGGCCTTCAAGCATACCTACAACACATGTTTAAGTTTTAACTTTTGGTACTTAAATTTTCTTGGGTCCTTGTGTGTCAGTTTTAGGTATAGTATCCTTAGGAACCCAAACTATTTTTGTTCTAATTTTTGTATTAATGTTCTTCCTTGCATTGCATGTTGATGCACTGTGTCTTTTCTTTTCACAATAGAAACATTTAATAAAGGGACTACTTGAAGTACTTGAATGTATAAAGAAATTTTTCTATAATTTTTGTTGATTTTTTAGGTTATAACCTATCCCAGCCTTTTGAAAAATCACTCTTTGTTTTCTTAATAAAATATTTAAATTGTCCCTTCCAAAGGTGAATTTAGAAAGAGTATTCTTTAAATCTTCAATTTTTTTTTCAAGCATATGACATGAAGAACAAGATGAAGACGTGGAAGCATGTGAAGAATGAGTGGTGCATGCATCAATAATTCCCAAAGTTTCATTTTTAATTTTTAATTCTTCAATTTCTTTATTTAAAATAAGAATTTGGTTTTCTAAAGACAAAATCATTTTCATAAATGAAAAAATTAATTTTGTGAGTTTTAAAGATTTGTTATGCAATTCTTCAAAGGCATCTTGTAATCCATCGTAAGAAGGTAATAATGTAGTATTAGAACTTACCTCATTTTCACTTTTTTATTCTTATTCTCCTTTGGCCATAAGACATAGATATCTGAACTGTCAGTTGAGTCCATGTCATTGTCGTTCCATGCTATGTAGGTTTCTCTTTCTTTTCTTTCCTTAAAAGGTTTATTTTCAAATTTCTCTATTTTCTTTTGATAAATTGGGCACTCTATTTTCATGTGACTCGGTTTGTCGCATTCATAGTAGGTTGGAGTTAACGATGCTCCTTATTTATGACGGGTTTTCTTTGGAGGAAAATGAGGTCTTCTTTGTGTTCCCTTCTTCTTGAGAAATTTTTCAAATTTTTTGACTAAAAGACTAAGGTTTTCTTCATTTACCTCGATGTTTTCTGAGCCTTCTTCATCTTCTTCATCATCATTGTCAATTATTGAGGAAGTGGCTTTCAGCGCTATCCCCTTTTTCTTTTTATCATGCTCTCCACTTTGACTTAATCTGCTTAGTTCCAGTTTGTGCTCATGAAGTTTTCCAAAGAGGGTAACTAGTGTCATTATCGACAAATCCCTCGATTTTGATATGACTGTTACCTTGGGTTACCAAATCCTGCTTAGACATCTTAGAACTTTGTTAATCAAATCTTCATTAGAAAAACTCTTACCTAATGATGCAAGATGATTTACGATGTGGGTGAACCTCTTTTGTATTTCTTGAATGCTTTCTCCTTGGTTCATTCTGAATAATTCATATTCACGAGTTAGAGAATTAATTCTCGATCTCTTTACTTCACTAGTATCCTCATGAATGACTTGTAAAGTGTCCCACATTTCTTTAGTGGTTTTGCAATTTGAAATTCTAAAAAATTCATCATATCCCAAAGCAATGGTAATAATGTTTTTAGCTTTTAAATTATGTTGAACTTTTCTTTTATCCTCATTAGACCATTTACTCCTTGGTGTTTCGGTTCTTACACCATCGACCTCATGTGTAGGTATAAATGCATCATTTTCGATAGCATCCCACACATCTAGATTATTAGCTTTGATGAAGATTTTCATTCTTTCCTTCCAATATGCACAACCATCCCCATTGAAAAAAGGTGGTCGATTTATGGAAGATCCTTCTGAAAAACCATTTGAAGAAGTCATGTTCTCTTGAAGCTGCTAAGCTTTTTATACAAGAATCTAGCTCTGATACTACTTGTTATCAAGTGGCTTCCAATACTCAAGAGGGGGGTGAATTGTGTTGAAAAACTTTTTGCAAATACTTTTAAAATAAACACAAGTATAGAAGCTATTAAATAAAAGGAGAAAATGCGAGATGAAGAAGAAGAACTTTAAGAAAAGTAAATAAATAAATATGTAATAAAATTAAATTGTGTTAAATAAAGAGATAAAGAGAAGAAGAGCAGACACAATGTTTATCCTGGTTTAACCACTAACCTACTTGTGGTCTACGTCCAGTCCTCAAAAAACTATCCGAGATTTTTTACTATGTATACAAGCTTCAATAGGTGCTTGCTACCGTTACAAAATAGAACATTTTTCACACAAAGAGAAACTCTACCTTTATGCTAAAGTCTCAGCCTACAGGGATACCTCACCCTTATACAAACCTTTGAGGGATACCTAACCCCCTTTATAATATAGTAGAAGAGATTAAAAGAAACTCTCTTTAAGAGTAAACAATACAAATTGAAGTACTAATAAAGCTCACACAGAATATCTTAAAGTTTTGATCGAAAAGGAGCGTAGAAAATATAATTCATGAGTTAGTGCAAGTAGAAAATAATTCAGAGAGTTAGGCCCATTTAGAAATGACCCAAAGCCTCTATTTATAGAGAAATTCAATCAAAATAGTCGTTGGGTGTAATAAATGCTCATTATAAAGAAGTATACGAGCTTCTGATTCTATTTCAGAAATAGGAGTTATTCGAATAACCTTTGTGTTATTCAAATAACACATTCTCGTGAGAAACACTTTTAAAAGAGGTTATTCGAATAACATATGTGTTATTCGAATAACACAAATAAAAACTGTGTTATGTGAAAACAGGTCTATTTGAATAACCTTGTGTTATTCGAATAGCTTTCTTATAAAAGCTTTTCTGAAAGACCTTGTTATTCGAATAGCTAATGTGCTATTCGAATAACACTTTTGAAGAACAGGGGTGCGTAGGTAAGATTTAAAAAATCTATTTGAATAACTTAGTGTTATTTGAATAGTTCTATTATAAACAAAAAGATCTTGGTCTGCTTTATTCGAATAAAGTTGCCTTTATTCGAATAACTATTTTTGAAAAATAGTTTTAAACTTTCTAAAAACTTTTAAATTTATTTGTTAAATTATTAAACCATTTTTCTCTTTTCTTGCAAAAATAGTGAGATACTAAGAGAGCTCCGTATACAAAGACTCTAAGTCCTAAAACTATTCTTAAAAGATATTGGACTTGGTCTTCCCATCATCTTCATTTTTATCTTCGTGTTTGTTATCATCAAAAATATTCTTTAAAGACATATGTTCAATCACATTATCAAGAATAGGTCAATTATTTGAGTAATCCTTCCAGACTCCAAGGTATTCTATTTTCAAATACACATAATCCAAGGTGGAGGAATTATCCTAATTTTTCTTGGAGCAATCAAATGGTGCCATTGAATCCTCAACCAGAGAAGAAGTCTCCTTTTGATATTGCACTTGAGAAACTTTCTATACAGACTTCTGCTTTTGCGCAACAGAATTCTGCTTTTATGAAGGAAACAAAGGTAAATTTTCAGAATTAAGGAGTTATTTTTAGAAATTTAGAGAATCAAGCTGGGCAGATAGCGAAACAACTTCAAAAGAGACCTCTAATCACCTTACCAAGTGATACTGGTGTCAATCCAAAGGAGCACTATAATGCAATTACACTGAGAAATAGGAAAACTTTGGACGGATAAGTTTGAAAAGCACCTGATTCGTTAAAAGTTGAAAAAAGTGATGTTCCTGTTGTGGATGTCTCAACTCAAGAGTGCTGTATTGAAGAAGCTAAAGAGGAGCAACCAAAGTAGCGAAGGGAAAAGAAAGAACATGAGCAAAATATAGCAATTGACCCTTCATTGTATGCTAGACTCCCATTTCCTCAAAGGTTAAAGAAGAAGAACCAAGGAAAACAATTCTCAAAGTTCTTAGATATCTTCAAGAAGTTGTAGATTAACATTCCCTTTGCTAAAGCACTTGAACAAATGCCCTCTTATACTAAATTCATGAAGGACTTGCTGTCAAAGAAAAGAAAGTTAAAAAAAGATGAGACTGTGGCACTTATTGAATAGTGCAATGCTATAATTCAGAGGAAACTACCACCTAAATTTAAAGATCCAAGTAGTTTCACCATTTCGTGTACTATTGGTGAGTTGACCATTGAGAAAGCTCTGTGTGATTTGGGAGCTAGCATCAATTTAATGTCATTGTCTATCTTGCGCAAGCTGGGAATTGATAAAGTAAAGCCTACAATGGTTTCTCTTCAATTAGCAGATCAATCATTTAGACATCTGTATGGTATTGTGAAAGATTTGCTAGTGAGGGTTGATAAATTTATTTTCCCAGTTGACTTTGTAGTATTAGATATAGATGAGGATGCTGATATCCCGTTAATTCTGGGGAGACCATTCTTAGCAACAATAGGAGCATTAATTGATGTTCCTAGAGGAGAGCTTATTTTGAAGGTAGATGGAGATCAAGTAACTATAAATGTTTTAATAAGTCTGCCCCAACATCAGATCTTTATGCCCCTGTTATTGCATGCAAAGTAAATTTCAAAAGGGGTTGGATGGTAAGAACTCTTCTTCGTCCATTATTGTTGACTCTCCCAGTTCCAAGATTGTTGATGAAAAGGAGAAATGTCCTAATCTTTTTAAGATTACTGGAATAGGAAAAGATCTTCCGGACTCCACTGATTCATTGCAGATAGGTCCATTGAAATATGATTTGCCACCTATTGAAAAATGGAGACCTCCATGGCCTGATGAGATTTTCTGTGCTAAGGTGTATGCAGAATAACCTGGTTTAAGTCAAGTTCCAAGCAATTGTGAGGATTTCAAAGGCAGTGACAGAGTATGGAGGCAAAGAACTAATAAGAGAAAAATGTCATCCTACTTCTCTTGCTTCAAGCCACCATGATTAATTAAGAAAAGGCAATGTCGAGCGAATGACGTTAAACAAGCTCTTTTTGGGAGGCAACCTAAATTTTCTTTCTTTCTCTTTAATCATTATTTTGTTTTTTGTTTTTTCTTCAATTAGTTATTAGTTTTTGTTATTCTTTATTTTAGTGACTAATATTTTTTTTTATTTTTTATTTTGTAGTTAGCTAGTGTTGAGTCGGCTTAAGTGCCTCCTTGAGTTCAGAACCTTTGTAGGGGGATGCATATAGCTGTCAGCCACCAAAAAGATTTTTCTTCTATTTCTTTTAGCTTTTAATTTATGCATTTATTTATTTGTTCTTTTTTATTTGATTTTGTCATCACCGTCCATTTTGTGTTTTGAGTTATTCTAAGCATGCCAGGTGTGTTGAATTGAATATCAAATGATTGTTTGAATTGTGGATTGATTTATTTTCTTGGAATATCATATGAGAATCCATGAGTTGCATTTATCTCTATTGTTTCAATTGTGTATGGATGCATTTCCCATCTTTATGTTTGATAGACCTTAGAATTTAATTGCATGTCAAGCTTAGAGAAAGTTTATGGGATTACATATGTGTGGATGATTTGCATCTAAAAGTTATTAGATTCTCTCTTGAAGTGAAATCCTAGGCAGTGCATGATTAAGAAAATGATAAGGTGATTTGTCAATTATTTTCATATTTTGAGTGCCTTGTAATTGATTCAATTGGATGCCATTTGTGCTTAATTGTTATCATTAATTAGCTAAGTTTCTGTTATCAAGCTTAATTGGAACCTTATTGTGAAACTTTGCTTAAATGTGTTTATAAACACTCTTAGTTGAATTGCACTTTTTAGGAAACTTTTGAATGATGGAGTCCATTAGCCTAAAACCAGGCTTGATATCCACTTGAGGAAAGTGCTAAAGAGTCAAGAAGGTCAACATCACCCCTGGAGATAAAGAAGGAAGAGTTCTGTGAAGATTCTAAGTTGAAATTGAAGAAACAAGATGACACGGCCCATGTCCCTAGACACGGGGTGGGCCGTGTCCTTCTTCGACTTGTGAAACTCCTAAAATTTTTTTGACAGAGCCAAACACGGGGTGGGCCGTGTTATATGACACGGTATGACACGACCCTTGTCTTCACAAGCTAAGGCTAAATTGATGTAGAGAGGCAGACATGGGGTGGGCCGTGTCATATAACACGGCCCGTGTCTACGAATCAGGAAGCCAGATACGAATTCTAATAATGCACTAGGTTTCCAAAGTTATAAATAGGGTTGCCTAGGGTTCAAAAAGGGATCTCTAGACTAGAAGCTGTGAAATTACAAAAGAGAGTACGAAGAACAAGCAAGAGGAAGATTCGATCAACGATTGGAGACTCGGGTTCGAGCGATCAAAGATCATCTCAAACCTTAGAAACTAGTTTGATCTTTAGTTTCTTTTTCTTTTTTTATTCTAGATGATGTTTTTCTTCTGTTACTCGTTTGATTTTGAATTTGCCATGTGTGGCTAAACTTCTGTTTTGGTTAAGGGAAGATGAAACCCTAGTTTTGATTATGTGAATTATTTATATCCCTTTATATTCAATACAATTTTATTTTTATTTATATGTTTCTATTCTTAATTTGGTATAAAGGTTTTTATACCCTTTGCTATTTTTCAAAAGTAGTAAAACTAGGATTACTATGCGCAGTTGCAGTGGTAGGATTAGTGAGACATATGATCTAAGTAATTTAATTCCGGTGTGTGATTGGATCTTAGTGTGATTGGTTTTCTAATTCTTAATGCAATCATTAGGTAGGTGTAAGAGTGGTTGCTTTACAATTAGCTAATGATTAGGGTTTGATTTGAGCGATTGCTAAATTAACCAAAACTTAAGGAAAACAAGGGATTAATCTCATAATCGCATAAAAACATAATTGATCATGTTGGTATAAAGGATATGTGGGTTAGCATTATCATATAAATTTGGTGGTGGATTCCATCTCTTAACCATTGTCTCTTAATTGATTTTTCAAATAGTGTTTACTTTTATTGCTTTAGATTCAATTTCTATTTTTAGATTTAACAAATAAAACCCCCTTTTATTGTTCACTATTTTTGAGTGTTTAAATTAGGAATCAATTTATAAAGTTAATTGAATTAGTTCTCTATGGATCAACCCTTGTTAACTACAACTGGTTGCAAGGTTTTTATAGTTTTGGTGGAACTTGACAACTGATTTTGATCAAAACTTTATTTCAATCCATAGCACACCAAATTTTGGCGCCATTGCCGGGGAACTAATTATCCAATTGCAATATTCCGTTGTTTCCTATTTTTTTTCACTCTATTTTTGTTTCAGTTTTTAATACTTTAATTCCTTCTTTCTGATTATTTTGCAGATGTACATGTCTAGTGAGGAAATGAACGAGCAATTGAGGAATTTAAGGCACTACTTTGAACAAGTCAGCTTACATCCTCAGTTTCCCTTCCAATTCACACCTGCTGACATTGAAGCTGCCCGCCATATAGATCTATCAAGTTTTGAAATATCTGAATAGATATTTGAAGAAGTCGTGATGTCAGAAAATACTCTGAGGGCATTAGGTGCTCCAAACTTGGACCAACAGCCCCTATGTATAGAAATTCCAGAAGATGAAGGGGCATTTGAGTTGAAATTCGGCTTAATCCATCTTCTACCATCTTTCAATGGATTAGCTAGGAAGGACCCTAACAAGCATCTAAAAGAGATACATGTGGTTTGTTCTAGCCTAAAGCCTGCAGGAATTTCAGTAGAACAAGTCAAGTTTAGAGTTTTCCCATTCTCTTTGAAAGATTCTGCAAAAAAGTGGCTATACTACTTGCCACCTGGATCCATTAATTCATGGTAGGACATGGCTTGGATTTTCCCAGATAGATATTTCCTAGCATCAAAGGCCACAACCATTCAAAAAGAAATTTGCGACATCCAACAAAGGCATGGGGAATCACTGCATGATTATTGGGAAAGGTTTACGAGGTTGTGTGCTAGTTGCCCTTAACATCAAATCAGTGAGCAACTTTTAATTCAGTACTTCTATGAGGGTTCACTAGTGATGGACCGCAATATGATTGATACTGCTAGTGGAGGAGCTTTGGTTGAAAAAACTCCTCAAGAAGCCAGAAACTTGATCTCCAGAATGGCTGCGAACTCTCAATAATTTTTCACTCGGAATGGAACTGGAGTGAGAGCAGTTAAAGAGGTTGAAATGACTAGTTTGCAATAACAAATGACCCAGTTGACTGCCATGGTTCAGTGGCTTATAGATAATGGAAAAGTATCAGTGAATGCTTGTGGGATTTGTTATTCTTCTGGACATCCTACTGATATGTGTCTCACTCTACAAGAGGACACAAATAAGGAGGCAAAGGTAATAGGGGGATATTCCAGACCTTCCATAAACTACAACCCCTATTCCAATACATACAATCCGGGGTGGAGGAATCATCCTAACTTTAGCTATGGAAAGTTGCCCCAGAATCAACCACAAGCCTTTGGAGCTCCAAGATTTCAACAGAGGTAAGCACCTTTTCCTCCAAGATAACAACAAAAAGCTCAAGCTCCTAGGTAGCCTGAGCCTTTTCTTGAGGAGTTAATGAGGCAATTGGCTACTAATAACATTCAGTTCTAATAAGAAATAAGGGCCACCATTAGTAACTTGCAGAACCAAGTGAAGCAGTTAGCCACAAGAAATCAATAAGGTTCAAAGCCAACTGTCTGGAAAGCTTCCCTCACAACCAGAGGTGAATCCGAGGGAAAATACTAGTGCTGTTACATTAAAAAGTGGGAAGACGCTAGATGAACCTACATCTTCTCCACCGGTCATTAAAGAAAAAGATCTAGAATCTGAGGAGATAGATGAGAAGGGGCACAATTCTGAGGCCCCTAAGGTAAGTATCTCTAAACCACTCCCTAAGTATGTCACTAAGGCCCCTTTTCCTAGTAGATTGGCTAAAACTAAGAAAGATGAAGTAGAAAAAGAGATCTTAGAGACCTTTAGGAGAGTGGAAATAAATATTCCTTTGTTAGATGCCATTAAGCAAGTACCTAGATATGTCAAGTTTTAAAGGACTTATGCACTAACAAAAGAAAGCTGAAAGGAAATGAGAAGGTTTAACTGGGCGAAAATGTTTCAGTTGTGATTAAAAAGAAACTCCCAGCTAAGTGTAAGGATCCTGGCACGTTCATTATACTATGCACCATTGGTAACACAAGGTTTGAGAGGTCCATGCTAGATTTAGGTGCATTCATAAATACCATGCCTTATTCCATTTATGCATCTTTACATCTAGGTCCTTTGGAACCCACTGGTGTTATTATTCAATTGGAAGATAGGTCTAATGCATACCCAAAGGGTGTTGTTGAGGATGTGTTAGTGCAGGTGAATGAGCTAGTATTTCTGGTGGACTTCTATGTGTTGGATATGTTAGTCATAACAACCATTACCCAAGAGGGGGTGAATTGGGTATTAAAAAACTTTTTACAAATGCTTTTAAAATAAACACAAATATTTAAGCTATTAAATAAAATAAAAAGAATTACGAGATGAAGAATAAAAGCTTTAAGAATAGTAAATAAATAAATGTGTAATAATATAAAATTACGTAAAATAAAGAGATTGAGAAGAGAAAAGTAGGCACGATATTTATCCTGGTTCGACCACTAACCCACTTGTAGTCTATGTCCAGTCCTCGAAAACAATCTGAGATTTTTCACTATGTATACAAGTTTCAATAGGTGCTTGCAACCGTTACATAAAAGAGCACTTTTCACACATAGGAAAACTCTACCCTTGTGCTAAAGTCTCAGCCTGTAGGGATACCTCACCCTTACACAAACCTTAGAGGGATATCTCACCCCATTTACAAACCTTGAAGGATATCTCACCCTCAATATAAAAGAACAAAAATATAGATGAAGAGAAACTCTCACTCAGAGTAAATAATACAAATTGAAGTGCTAAGAGGCTCTCAAAGGATATCTCAAATTTTGGCAAAAAAGAGCACATAAATTTAGTAAAATATGAATCACAAAATAAAGCAAGAATGAATTGTTTTAGATAAATGGGTGTTTTTAAAAGATAAGCCAAAAACATGTATTTATAGAGTTCTAAGAAAAAGAGCTGTTGGGTATAATTTATTTCAGCATTAAAAGCATAGAAAATAGCCGTTACGTGATTCTGGGTCGAGTTTATTCGAATAACATAATATTATTCGAATAAATCCTTCAAAAGATACGTTCCTTAATGTCTCTATTCGAATAACAAGTTTGTGATTCGAATAAACCTTTAAAAACAAGTTCTGGAACATTTTCTGGGTCATGTTATTCGAATAACACATTTGTTATTCGAATACATCTTTAAAACCATGTTCTGGTATGTTTTCTGGGGTGTGTTATTCGAATACCACATCTTGTATTCGAATAAACCACTCTGATTTCAAAAACTGACTTTAAATAGTCATAACTTCTTAATTTCTTATCCATTTAAAGCAAATGACCAGTCATTAAAAAGATCTTTGAGTTTATTTTCAAATGAAAAAAGTTTCAAAACAAAACTCAAAATATTTTGAAAGATATAATCAAAAGAGTGACCAAAGGTCAGTTTTGCAAAACTCAAAATTGGCTATTTTTCATAGATTTGAACTATTACCATAACTAGCTTTTCAAAAATTGTTTGTTGGACATTTTAGCATGTGAAAATAATTTGTAAAGATTTGAAAAACATATTTGAGATATCCATAAGGCTTCTTACATAAAGACCCTAAGTCCTATAAGCTATACCATTTAATCTTCCTTCGGACTTGGTCTTTGACATGACTTTGATGTTATTAATACCTTCATGAAATAGGCATTCACATTCTCCTTGTGTTGAGCTTCATAGAGATCTTTTGCTTTCTTATTGCAATGCTTACTCTTGGTACTTGGACTATCTTACAAAGTATTGTTCACTTAAACAAGCATAGTTAGTCCAGAATCATAATTCAATATCTTCATATGCATGATTCATAAATGTATAACTCTAGTTTGTTTAATATACATATAAGACTTTTATAGACACATCCAAATAAGATATTTATCAATTACTAATGGATATGCTCTATGTAGGATGCAACAGAACACATTACACATTTTCATTTAAGCAAGGTCAAATCCAATATTAATTCATTTATAACTCATATAAAGCATTATTGGATACATTATATGATGAATATTACATATATCTTATTGTATGATTATTAAGTAAAATATAACTAGATAAGGTACATATCATGCATGATACAATATATCACATTAAGCACATCTATCAATTATAAGTATCATTCTATTTGTCTTGTATTTGTCATCATCAAAACTTAACATATTAAACTATTTGGGACAAACTTATTTCCACAATCTCCCCCTTTTTGATGATGACAAATCACCAAAGAAAAATATGTTGAACAATATGCAAGAATAAATATTCATGTAAGCATATCAAACAATAAGTACAAGAACATATTTTTCTTTCCAATTTTCACTCCCCCTATTTGACATCAACAAAAAAGCTTAGAAAGAAAAAAAAAATAATATTTTCTCCCCTTTATAGATTGTACATATGATTCAAGAATAGAGAGATGAAATAAGCATGTTTTTCAAGATATAGAAGATTATTCATGCAATGTTTGTCATATTTTTGTATGTCAACATTTAGCATATGATAGTAATAAAACACTTTATGTAATCAAATAAAGATGTAAGACAAGAGATATAAACAACTCAAGAGTTAGACTCCCCCTCAAAATATGCATATTATCAAAATAATAGATAAAGGAAATATGTATGTGAAGACCATGTAAGCACATCACCTTAAAGAAAAGTAAGGCAAATATACATCTTCTTAAATCCTCACACAAAAAAGCCATTTTAAAACTTCTCCCCCTTTCAAAAAGAATTTTACAAGAGTACATTATATTTTCAAAAGCATTTTAGAAGGGTAGATATGTTTTATATAAAAAGCCATATATTTCTTAGAAAGCATCTAGTCATTTAAGATTAATTTATCAACAAATATCATACAATCTATATCACATAAAATACCACAATAGTTTAGGGATAGAGATACTTATTGAGATAGATAAAGAGTGATGATCCTTCTTTATTGGTCCTTTAACTTTGAACTTTCTTTCTTTGAATTCTCCATTCCATTGCACTAGAAGAAAGTCTTCTTTATCTTCCTCTTCATTTGAATTCCATTCAACTTTTCTCGTTTATCCACATATGCTTGTATGTAAAAATCTGATGGCTATATTTGAAACATATAAAGAGACTTGCAAAGCTAACTTTAAAAGTCCTCTAAAACATAGGTTAGCATCAAATATCATGTAAGTCCATTTATAAGCATAATTTAGATTGATATATAATGTAAAGCATGTATCACATTATCAACCATGCAATATTAGTTCTAACAAGAATGCATGAAGTACATATGCACTTGAATCCAAAATAGTTTGAGCATTTTAAGACATGATTCAAGTTTATCAAAAATATATGATCATCATCAAAACTTATTTAGGCATTTTTTTAGCAAATAATTATCATATAAGGCATGTTAAGGTATAACACAACTCTCTATTTCTCCAAATATCACATGATATCAAATTTAAAACATAGATAAGGATAATAGATTGATATCATCAAAAGTGTACTCTTTGAGTTTTTGTAGGTGACTTCAACTTCCAAGCTTCAAGTTTTCATGAGAGAACAGAAATTCTTTGCACCCCCTTTAAAAGTTGAATCCTTTTAGACTTTACTATCCTCAAGTTGAATGAACTTATTCCATTTAGATGCTTGCTTGAGGTAGTTGTCACCCTACAAAGTAATTCAAAGTACTTTCGTTGGTATCCATCAATTTTGGATCCGTAGAGGTTAGTCATTATGCCAAACTCATAAGCAAATAAGCATTCAAAATAACAAATGAGTTCACAAGGGCAAAAGATATTTCATTTCATTAATCAAATTAGCTAAGTACATATATTTAACAAAATAATAACCAATTTGGTTAAGCATTTACATTTTTCATACATATCATTAAGTGCATATTTTCAGACAAAACAAACAAAGAATTTAGCATATATTGATTATTAATGCTATGTAACATATACAGCAACAAATGTAGCAGAACCTTTCAAGTAAAGTAGGGGTAGGAATATCAACAGCAGTAGTAGCAGAGGCAGCAGGATCGCCTTGAGGGTCATCCTCATCATCATTAACTTCAACTGGGAACACCCAGCCTTCATCGGTCTTGATCATCTTCATTTTGTTGAGGGTAAAGGACCCAAACATGTGATGATGGTTTAGCGAAGTCGCTCGCTCGGTTAGGAAAGACCAAAGGACGCCCCCTTCTGATAGAAGGTATTCGAATAACTTCCCAGTTATTCAAATAGATGGGCTAGTTTGGCTTGGCTGCCAGCCTATGGCATTCGAATACTTTCTCTTGTATTCAAATACCTACACACATAAAAAGGCAAGACAAGAGTAAGTATTCGAATAGCATCCAAGGTATTCGAATACTCCAAAGGCATGTGAAAAACACTGATATTAATAAGCCTCAGGTTATTCGAATAACTACTTAGTTATTCGAATACACCAGCTTATAGAAATACTGTATTGATGTATGATATTCGAATAGCCATAGGTCTATTCGAATAGGCCTATTAGAAAACCACATATTTACACGTATAAAAGCAATGGTATTCGAATACCATAGGGAGGTATTTGAATATTTTAAACAAGAAATCATATATATTATGTCCAGGATTTGTATTTTGAGAGACGAAAGCTTACCTTTTGATGGAGTACCTACAAAAACGATTTCGGGATAACTCCGACGCTCAAGTCAGTAATAATTCAAGAGTAATAAATCAATGATAAAGCCATAAACACAAATATTCAATTATATGTATGATTTATCAAAAACTCAAGCTCAAGGATATTCTCATTAGACATGTCATTTCAAGCAATGAGCATACTTTATTTAGCATATTAATATGCAGAAGGATTTTCAAATAATAATTGCAAAGATTAAAAATAACCACGCAATTTAGCACTCATTTTAACATGCATTCATGACAATCAAACCAAATACTTGATTTTGACAAAAACATTTTGAAACAACCAAGGATTATGTTAGAAAGGGATAAAACAAGATAAAACCATCTAACACAAATACTCATTTTAAGTCATGATTAAACAAAAACTCATGCTCAAGGATATTATCATCAATCATGTCATTTCAAATAATGAGCATACTTTTATCTAACATATTAATGTGTAGAAACATGTTCAAGACATAAAGCTAGAAAAGCATAACACAAGTTTCACTTATCCAAGGATTGCAAGTCTATGCTTCATGGAGACAAGGAAGAGAGCTTGAAATTATTTATGATATTTCTATTTGGAGCAGCCACTTTCAAGATGCCAAAGTCACTTCTTGACCTTCAAGCATACCTACAACACACTTCAATTTTTGACTTTTGGTACCCAAATTTGCTTAGGTCCTTGTGTGTTAGTTTTTGAATATTAATCTATTATGCTCTCATAAAGATCATTTTTTCATAATATGTAAATTGAGTACAATAAATTAAATAATCAATTATCATTAAGCATATAGCTGATAACATGCTTGCTTTCACGATATGTAGACAATTTTAAAGCATACATAAGCATTATAGACCCTTATGTACCAAGATATATAACAAATTAATGAATTATGATATAATAAGAATGAACATAATCATGTATTAAACATAATATTTAAATTTTATCAAGTACACATGATTCTATTAATTACTTAAGGCCTACAAGGAATATACCTCAAATTTATTGACTTTGCATGTGAGTGTGCATAAGAAGTGAAAGCTTTTGATACTTTGGCCTTGGTAATTAAGGAAATACTTTTTCTTATCCATTGCTTCTCTTTTGGAGTCTTGAACTTTGCAAGTTCTATATTTTGTACTTGAGAAGCTTTGGTTGAAGCCATCTTCCTTCTTTGACCAAAGTTTCTACCATTAGGCTTTGGAAGCATTCTCCTTGATGATTCCTCTTTCTTTTGACCAATTTGTCCATCCTTTTGAGAAATATTCTGCATAATTGAAACACTATGAGGACACTTTGGTACCCACTTCATTTTGGATCCTTGAATGTTAGTATTAGGGCCTTTAGGATTTTTAGGAATCCATACCAAAACAATATGTCCTAAATGACTACAAAAATTATAAACAATTGAATTTAATGATGGCTTGATCATTTGAATATCATTTTTGAAAAACTTAAGCCTTTTTTTATTTTTATATTTTAAATTATTTTTGCCATAAGCCTTGCTTGAATTTTCACATGGAATAACACTAATTTTATTCTCATTAACAAATATAGAATTTAAGCAATTACAATAATTAGTTTTGGCAAATTCGGAATATAAGTCCTCAACTTGATTTTCTAAATCAATGCACTTTTCACAAGAAGTTGAGGTTTTACATTTTAAAGACATTTCCTCATCAAGAAAGGCATACTCATTTTTCAAAGTTTCAATTTCATTTTCAATAAAGGAAATGTTTTCCAAACACGATAAGTTTTTCTTTTCTAAATTCAATAAACCATCATACAATTTATTATATGCACATTATAACACATCATAGGAAGGACTATAATATAGTTTAGAATTATTTACCTCAAAGTCCTTTTTAGCCATATAGGAAGTAGTTTCAATTTCTAGGGTACTTGCCTCTTTAAAAGAATCACATTCTTCCTCATCAATTTTGTTTTGCTTTGCCTCTTCTTCAAATTGAGCACCATCGTCACCAAGAGGCATTTGGCTCCCTTCAATAATTTGTACATCTATTTAAGGATGGGTTTCATGATAAGTTTCCTTTAATGACTTTTGCTCTTCTTACTTTCTATATATAACTTTATGCACAAAATCATTGTTTGCAAGATAAATAGCATCAAGAGTGTCCAAAATTTCTTTAGCACTAGAACAACTTTTAATTTTACCATAAGTATCATCATTCAAACTACTTCTCAAAATTTTCATAGCTCTAATATTCAAAGAAAAACATTTCTTGTCATAGGCATTCCAAGTTTGTTTTGGTTTGCAAATAAATCCATTTAGCACAACATCCCACAAATCCAAATCAATAGATTGCATATAAAACTCTATTCTAGCTTTCCAATAAATAAAATGCACACCATCAAAGAATGGTGGTTTATCAATTTCAAAACCTTCCATTTTGAAAAACTTTCAAGGTTGCCAACAGACAAGGATCTTTAACTCTAAGCAGTTAAGCTTTCACTAAAGCACGAAACTATGATACCACTTGTTAGTCATGGCAACCATTACCCAAGAGGGGGGTGAATTAGGTATTAAAAACTTTTCACAAATGCTCTTAAAATAAACACAAATATTTAAGCTATTAAATAAAATAAAAAGAATTGCGAGATGAAGAATAAAAGCTTTAAGAACAACAAATAAATAAATGTGCAATAATATAAAATTACATAAAATAAAGAGATTGAGAAGAGAAAAGCAGACACGATATTTATCCTGATTCGACCACTAACTCACTTGTGGTCTACGTCCAGTCCTCAAAAACAATCTGAGATTTTTTACTATGTATACAAGCTTCAATAGATGCTTGCAACCGTTACATAAAAGAACACTTTTCACACACAGGAAAACTCTACCCTTGTGCTAAAGTCTCAGCCTGCAGGGATACCTCACCCTTACACAAACCTTAGAAGGATATCTCACCCCATTTACAAACCTTGAAGGATACCTCACCCTCAATATAGAAGAACAGAAATATAGATGAAGAGAAACTCTCACTCAGAGTAAATAATACAAATTGAAGTGCTAAGAGGCTCTCAAAGGATATCTCAAATTTTGGCAAAAAAGAGCACATAAATTTAGTAAAATATGAATCACAAAATAAAGTAAGAATGAATTGTTTCAGATAAAAGGTGTTTTTAAAAGATGACCCAAAAACATGTATTTATAGAGTTCTAAGAAAAAGAGCTGTTGGGTATAATTTATTTCAGCATTAAAAGCATAGAAAATAGCCGTTGCGTGATTCTGGGTCGAGTTTATTCGAATAAACATAATATTATTCGAATAAATCCTTCAAAAGATACGTTCCTTAACGTCTCTATTCGAATAACAAGTTTGTTATTCGAATAAACCTTTAAAAACAAGTTCTGGAACGTTTTCTGGGTCATATTATTCGAATAACACATTTGTTATTCGAATACATCTTTAAAACCATGTTCTGGTATGTTTTCTGGGGTGTATTATTCGAATACCACATCTTGTATTCGAATAAACCACTCTGATTTCAAAAACTGACTTTAAATAGTCAAAACTTCTTCATTTCTTATCCGTTTAAAGCAAATGACTAGTCATTAAAAAGATCTTTGAGTCTATTTTCAAATGAAATAAGTTTAAAAACAAAACTCAAAGTATTTTGAAAGATATAATCAAAAGAGTGATCAAAGGTCAGTTTTGTAAAACTCAAACTTGGCTATTTTTCATATATTTGAACTATTACCATAACTAGCTTTTCAAAACTTGTTTGTTGGACATTTTAGCATGTGAAAATCATTTGTAAAGATTTGAAAAACATATTTGAGATATCCATAAGGCTTCTAACATAAAAACCCTAAGTCCTATAAGTTATACCATTTAATCTTCCTTCGGACTTGGTCTTTGACATGACTTTGATGTTATTAATACCTTCATGAAATAGGCATTCACATTCTCCTTGTGTTGAGCTTAATAGAGATCTTTTTCTTTCTTGTTGCAATATTCACTCTTGGTACTTGGACTATCCTATAAAGTATTGCTCACTTAAACAAGCATAGTTAGTCCAGAATCATAATTCAATATCTTCATATGCATGATTCATAAATGTATAACTCTAGTTAGTTTAATATACATATATGACTTTTATAGACACATCCAAATAAGATATTTATTAATTACCAATGGATATGCTCTATGTAGGATGCAGCAGAACATATTGCACATTTTCATTTAAGTAAGGTCAAATCCAATATTAATTCATTTATACTCATATAAAGCATTATTGGATACATTATATGATGAATGTTACATATATCTTATTGTATGATTATTAATTGAAATATAACTAGATAAGGTACACATCATGCATGATACAATATATCACATTAAGCACATCTATCAATTATAAGCATCATTCTATTTGTCTTGTATTTGTCATCATCAAAACTTAACATATTAAACCATTTGGGACAAACTTATTTCCACAGAATATGGAGGAAGATAAATCCCCCAACTCTACTCCTATTTTTTTAGGGAGATCATTCTTGAAGACTGGAAGGATGAAGATTGATATGCACTCAGGGACACTGACTATGGAATTTGATGGAGAATGAATCAAATTCAATATCTTTGAAGCCATGAGATACCCGAGTGATGTGCGCTATGCATGTTCTATTCATTCCTTTAATGCTTTTGATTCTTTAATTTCTGTAGCTTTTTACTCTAATAATGTTGATGCTCTTGACACTGTATTGACTCATAACTTAGATATACAGAAAGAGAAGAATGATGGCGCAAGAGAGTCATGGTGTGAGGACATTCATGATGTAGTAGCAGCCTTGCATGAGTTCTCTTCCACTTCAGAAGAACAAGAGATGGCTTATGTTGAATTACCTATTAATAATGATGCACCTAAACCTTCTGTTGTACATGCACCGAAGTTGGAACTGAAGGAATTAGTTAATCATCTTAAATATATATTCTTGGGAGAGAAGGACACACTTCTAGTGATCATTGCTAAGTCACTCACCCAAGAACAAGAGGAGAAATTGGCGGCTGTCTTAAAGGAACACAAAACGACCATTGGTTGGACTATAGCTGATATCAAGGGTATTAGCCTCTCCATTTGCATGCATAGAATCTTAATGGAGGATGGGGTTAAACCCGTGAGAGATCCCCAGAGGCGATTGAATCCTCCTATGATGGAAATTATGAAAGAGATACTAAAGCTCCTAAGTGTGGGGTTGATCTACCCCATTTCTGATTACAAGTGGGTAAGCCCGGTCCAGCTAGTACCAAAGAAATCAGGAATAACTGTGGTAAGAAATGCTGAGAATGAGCTTATTCCCACTAGGTTATAAACTGAGTGGCGTGTTTGTATATATTGCAGAGAATTAAATGCAGCTACTAGAAAAGATCATTTTCCTTTGCCTTTTATTAATCAAATGTTAGAAAGATTAGCTGGTTATTCTCACTATTGTTTTTGGATGGATTTTCAGGTTATAATCAATTTGACATTGCTCCAGAAGATCAGGACAAGACCACTTTCACTTGTCCTTTTGGTACCTTTGCATATAGGCGAATGCCTTTTGGACTTTGCAATACACCAGGAACCTTCTAAAGATGTATGGTAAGCATATTTTCTGATTATCTAGAGAACATCATAGAGGTCTTCATGGATGATTTTAGTGTATTTGGGGATGGATTTGAAAATTGTCTAGTGCATTTAAGGTTGGTCCTAAAAAGATGCATTGACACTAACCTTGTTTTGAATTGAGAAAAATGTCATTTCATGGTAGAAGATGGTATAGTGTTAGGTCATGTCATTTCTGCTAGGAGAATCGAGGTTGATAAAGTTAAAGTAGAGATTATGCGTTCCTTACCCCTGCCCACTAATGTGCAGGAAATTCGTTCCTTTCTTGGCCATGCAGGTTTCTACAGAAGGTTCATTGATGCGTGAAATCCGCAAGTATACGGTTTCATCGTCAAGTAATAAAAGATCAAATCCATAGGGACTATGTCTATGAATACCAATTAATTAATTAATTCAATTAAATTAAACAAAGAAAATATATTCATTGATTGATGAGATCTTAGTAACCAAGCAATTAAATAAATAAATACTAGAGTGCAAAATTAAGAACAAAAATAGCAAGTTATTAAGAAAGGTTTTTCAGATTCAAGAAAGTTTCCAAGATTGAGGTAACCACAATGATACAAGACAAATCCTAATTGATAACCTTTTTATTAAAATTGAAATTTAATTGAAGGTGAATTACCCTAAATTAGTTAATGTTCTTTCTTAAGAGACAAGAACCGTGCCTAATTAAACTGATTCCTACCCTCATGGTAATTGAATTTAAATTAAACCCATTACGCTTTATGGTAATTCATTGAATTCTCGAAAGGCTAAACCTACTCTCATGATTTAGACCTTAAGTTCAATTCTTATGGTTCCAACACCTAGGTTCACCTCTCAGTACGTCCCTAGATATCTATGAGATGCAAATATGTGGCCAGCAAATTCATATGAATAAGCGCAATAAGGATTGAATCAAAGAACATTCAAGATTAATAAAAGGAGAAACAAAGTCAATTAATCATCATCAATGTATCAAATGGCATTGCCCAATCCTAGAAACAAAGAGAACTACTCAGACATGGAGATGAAAGAACCAGAAAACATATTCATGAACATCCAAACTCGTAATCCAAGAGAAAAGAGAGGACAAAGATCAAGATCCAGAGCCTCAAAGTGTGCCTCCTTCTAACCAAACTAGAACCCTCATATTACATTTATAGCATCTATATATACCCTTAGGGTTTCAACTGGTCTAAGCCCATCAAAAGAAATAAAAACTAAACTTAAAAACTGACTCAGACTGTGATCTACGGCCTTGGATCATTCCACGGGCTGGCCGTGGATCTTGCTGACAAAATTCCATGGCCTTGGATTATTCCACGGTCAGGCCGTGGAATTCTCTGAAAAATCACTTTTGCTTCTTCACGCAGCTGCTCGATCCATGGACGTGGTTTGATCCACGACCAGGCTGTGGACGTTGCTGACTTTGCCCCTTCTTTTTTTTTTCTGAATTCCACGGCCGTGGTTGAATACACGGCCAGGCCGTGGTTGAATACACTGCCAGGCCGTGGAATTCTCTAACTTTTCCTTTTTTTTTTAAGATCTGAAATCCACGGCCATGGTTGGATCCACGGCCAGGCCGTGGATCTCTTTGACTTTTATATTTTCCTCTGGTTTACATTCCATGGCCATGGAATTTTCCATGGGCTAGGTGTGGAACTTTCTGACTTCACTCTCCTTCTAAATTTAGCTTCAAAAAGGGTCAAACCTAGACAAAATCATTGAGACAAACATCAAACCAATAATTTAACACATAAAATCAAAAGAAAAAGAGGGAATAAAAAGGAAAAATAAGAAAACTTGGGTTGCCTCCCAAGAAGCGCTTGTTTAAAGTCGTAAGCTCGACTCCTATACTTTCATCCTTCTTCAGTTGGGTCACGGAGGGCAATGTTCATCCTCTTCTCAAGTTACTCGTCTGCTAGATAGTGCTTCAACCTCTGACCATTAACCTTGAAAGTCCCTCGCTCTTCATTCCAAACCTCTACGGCACCATAAGGAAACACTTTCTTCACCAGAAATGGCCCAGACCACCTTGACTTAAGCTTTCCGGGAAAGAGTTTCAATATGAAATTAAAAAGAAGCACCAGTTCTCCTTCACGAAACTCTCTACGAAGAATGTGCTTGTCATGTCATGTCTTGGTTCTTTCTTTGTATGACTTGGCAGTTTCATAGGCGTCCAATCTCAGCTCATCAAGTTCATAAAGTTGAACTTTTCTCTTTTCTCCTGCCGCTTTTAAGTCAAAATTTAGAAGCTTAATAGCCCAAAAGGTTTTATGTTCAAGCTCAACGAGTAGATGGCAAGGCTTCCCATAAATTAGTAAAAAATGTGTCATCCCAATAGGAGTCTTGTAAGCAGTGCAGTAAGCCCAAAGAGCATCATCAAGCTTCAAAGACCAATCCTTTCTTGATCTAGACACAATTTTCTCCAGAATACTTTTAATCTCTCGATTAGACACCTCCACTTGGCCAGAAGTCTAAGGATAGTAAGGTGTAGCAACCTTATGAGTGACTCCATATTTCTTCAAGAGATTCTCAAATTGTCTCTCTATGAAATGTGAACCTCCATCACTTATCACAGCCTTAGGAACTCTAAACTTTGGAAAGATGACCTTCTTGAATAGCTTGATCACGGTCTTTGCATCACTTGTTGGGGATAGAATGACCTTCACCCACTTAGATACATAATCAACAGCTACAAGAATGAATTTGTTGTTGCAAGAGGATGGAAAAGGGCCTATGTAGTCAACTCCCCAAACATCAAAAATCTCCACCTCAAGAATAGTATTCATTGGCATCTCATGCCTCTTGGAGATACTTCCAGCCCTCTGACATGGATCATATGATAACACAAAATTCTGAGCATCTCTGAAAATATGAGGCCAAAAGAAACCAGACTGAAGAACTTTGACTGCCGTCTTAAAGGCACTAACATGTCCTCCATAGGATGCAGAATGACAATAACTCAATGTACTCGGAGCCTCTTCCTTAGAGACATACCTCCTATAAATACCATCAGCACACCTCCGATATAAGTATGGGTCATCCCACACAAAATTTTTTAGATCTGAGAAAAATTTCTTCTTCTGCTGATAGTTAAGCTCAGGAGGTAGAACCTTGCTAACCAAGTAGTTTGCATAGTCATCATACCAAGGAGCATTCTCGGCAAAAACTACAAATAATTGCTTATTAGGGAAAGAATCATCAATAGGTAATTCGCTCTTCCCAGTCACCGGTTGCTCAAGCCTGGATAAATGATCTGCCACTTGATTCTACGTCCCTTTTCTATCCAGAATCTCCAGATCAAATTCTTGTAGAAGAAGAATCCAACGAATAAGTCAAGGCTTTGCTTCCTTCTTGCTCATGAGATAGCTAAGTGCTGAATGGTCAGTGTACACAGTCACCTTTGAACCCACTAGATAGGACCTGAACTTCTCAAAAGCAAAGACTACCGCTAGCAACTCCATTTCTGTGGTGGCATAGTTTGCTTGAGCTCCATCAAGTGTCTTGCTAGCATAGTAAATTGCAAGCACTTTCTTGTCTTTTTTTTGCCCCAACACAGCTCCTATAGCATAGTCATTGGCATCATACATGACCTCGAATGGTAGATTCCAATCTGGTGTTTGCAAAACGGGAGCAGTGATCAAGGCTTCTTTCAACCTGCAAAAGGCATTCAAACAGTCACTATCAAAATTAAATGGAACATATTTTACTAAGAGTTTAGACAAAGGTTTAGCAATTTTAGAAAAATCTCTAATGAATCTCCGGTAAAAATTGGCATGTCCCAAGAAACTTCACACTCCCTTCATATTCACCGGTGGAGGCAATTTCTCAATCACCTCAATTTTTGCCTTATCCACCTCAATTCCTTTTCCAGAAACTAAATGTCTAAGCATTATCCCATCTTGTACCATAAAATGATACTTCTCATAATTCAAGACAAGATTAACCTTCTCACATCTCTGTAAAATCTTAGACAAATTGAACAAACAATCATCAAAGTTGGTACCATATACTGAAAAATCATCCATAAAAACTTCCATGACGTTTTCAATAAATTCAAAAAATATTGCAGTCATACATCTTTGGAAAGTAGCAGGGGCATTACATAAACCAAATGGCATTCTTCTATAGGCAAAAGTGCCATAGGGACAAGTAAATGTGGTCTTCTCCTGGTCACTAGGATGGATAGGGATTTGGTGGAATCCCGAATATCCATCTAAGTAACAAAAGTATATATGCCTAGCTAGCCTCTCAAGCATTTGATCAATGAAAGGTAGAGGGAAGTGATCTTTCCTAGTTACATTATTCAACTTTCTATAATCAATGCACATCCTCCAACCTGTGACTGTCCTAGTGGGAATCAATTGATTTTTCTCATATTCAATTACAGTCATCCTCCCTTTCTCAGGAACCACATGCACAGGACTAACCCATTCACTGTCAGAAATTGGGTAAATTACCCCAGCATCAAGCAACTTAAGAACCTTTTTTTTAACAACCTTTTTCATGTTAGGATTCAACCTACTTTGATGCTCAACAGAGGGTTTATGGTCAGGTTCCATCAAAATTCTATGCATGTAAAAGGAAGGATTTATGCCTTTAATATCATCAAGAGTATATCCTATCACCTTTCTATGCATCCTAAGAGCCCTAATCAATTTCTCAGTCTCTAACTCATTCAAGCTAGCACTAACAATGACAGGATAAGAAGAGTTGGGACCAAGAAACTCATACTTGAGAGTGGAAGGAAGAGTTTTAAGTTCTACCTTAGGAGCTTTTTCCTCTTCCCAATCTTCAGACTTAGGCTTTGGCTCAAGCTTTTCCACTTTGGCTTTATAAGGAGGAATTTTTTAGGTTGCCTCCAACAAGCGGGCATACGCGGCTTCCTCACCTCTAGAATCAAAGGAGCTGCCACCAACCAAGCATCTCTCCAATGGATCTTCCAAATGAATTTTGGTGGATTTTTCTTCCACCACCTGGTGCAATAAATCATTCTTATAACAAGAGTCCTCAAAAGAAGGTTGTTTAATAGATTTAGAAATATCAAACTCAACCTTATTATCACTAACAGTTAAAGATAATTTATCATTTTTAACATCAATTATAGCACCAACAGTAACTAAGAAAGGCCTACCAAGAATAATGGGGATTTGGGAATCCTCCTCCATTTCAAGCACAACAAAATCAGCAGGTATGAAAAACTTAACAACACAGATAGGAACATCCTCCAAGATACCTATGGGGTACTTAATGGACCGATCCGCCAATTGAAGTGAGATAGTTGTGGGTTTTAGCTCACCCACCTCCAATTTCTTACACACCGAAAGGGGCATAAGACTAACACTAGCCCCTAAATCACATAAAACTTTATCAAAATTTGTATTGCCAATCAAATAAGGAATAGAGAAGCTACCTGGATCTTTAAGCTTAGGAGGCAATTTATTCTGAATTAAGGCACTACACTCCTCAGTTAAAGCTACCGTCTCATAATCCTCTAGCTTTCTCTTATTGGACAAAATGTCCTTAAGGAATTTAGTAGGCATTTGTTTTAACGCCTCAGTGAAGGGTACATTAATGTACAATTTCTTACGGACCTCAAGGAACTTCCCAAACTGCCTATCTAACTTCGCCTTAGCCAATCTTTGAGGGAAGGGAATTGGGGGTTGGTAAGGTTTAGGGGGTACATACTTAGACGCCTTCTCAGTAGTTTCCTCTTCTTCTAAGGGTTATGTCTCAGTCTCTTTATCCTCAATTTCCTTATCTTTTTCACTCTCCCCCTTACCCAAGGAATCCTCTAATTTCTTTCCACTTCTCAAACTCACAGCTTTACAATGTTCATTGCCTGGGTTGACTTCAGGTTGACCAGGAAACTTACCTTGTTGCCTATGTGAAGTACTTGCTTGTTGGGCAATCTGGGTTTCCAACATCTTATTATGAATGGCTAAATTGTCAACCTTAGCTGACAACTCTTTAATGGCCTCAGTCACAACTTGTCCATGGTGCCTAAACTCCTCATTTTGCTTAGACTGACTCTCAACAAAATTCTCAAGAAGAGACTCGAGTCTAGATTTTTGTACCTGTTGGAGTCTAGAAGGAGGTTTAGCATTACCTTGCCCAACTTGGTACTGACTATTCCGGTAAGAGAAGTTAGGATGTGATCTCCAACTAGGGTTGTAAGTTTGAGAATACGAATCATTCCTCCCCTTTTGGTTGAAGTCATGGAAATTGTGGCATGATTCCACTTGCTCCACCGGTGCACCTTGTGAGGAGCCAGTTCCAACTTGGCATTTGGCACCTATGTGTCCCTGTACTCCACAAATCTCACAAAAATTGTTAGAAGCACCTATGGCATTAACATGAGCTTTTTCAAGTATGTCAAAATATTTATTCAAAGAATCAAATTTTGACATAATTAAATCAACACTGTCTACCTCAAACTTACCTTCCGTGAGTTTTCTTGGATTATGACCTCTTTCATTTGCCCATTGGTGATGATTTGTAGCTACACTCTTAATAATCTCATAAGCTTCTGTGAGCCTTCTATTCATCAAAGCTCCACCAACTGCGGAGTCAAGAGACACCTTCAAAAAATATTCTAAACCATTGTAAAAGGTGTGGACGATCAACCATTTCTCTAACCCATGGTGTAGGCAGGCTTCCAGCAAAGCCTTATATCTATCCCAACCTTTTGACAATGACTCTCCATCTTTTTGAACAAAGCTTATGATTTGGGTCCTTAGATGAGCAGTCTTGGAAGGTGGAAAGAATTTGTCCAAGAAGGCTTGCTCTAATTAGCCTAAGTAGTTATCATCTCAACAGGAACAGATTTCAACTATGCTCTAGCTCTATCTCTCAATGATAATGGAAACAGGTGGAGATGAATAGCATCAACAGAGGCGCCTTCAATCTTAAGGGTCTCACAGAACTCCAAGAACATATCCACATAATCATTCGGGTCCTCTGATGGCAATCCTCCAAACTGGTTCTACCTTATCATAGAAAGTAAGGCAGGAGGTATGGTGAAGTGCCTAGCTTCAATGTCTAGCTGTGCAATTCTAGATCGCAAATCCCGAGCATTAGGAGCTGCATACTCTTTTAGCGGTCTATTGTCTTTCAGCCATGACTAATGTTGGTTCAAGTATTTCTCTCGCTCTTTGCCCTTGTTGTCTCTCTTTCTACGAAAAGTTCTTTCAATTTCAGGATCTACTTCAAGAAGAGTCTCGAAATGTCTAGTACTTTGCATAAACAAGAGAAATTACCTACAGAGAGTCAAAGAGAAAACAAGAGCGTAAGAATATGATAAAAAGAAAAAGGTTTAAAATAATTAAATTAAAAATTAAACTAATATTCAAGAAAAACACAGTCCCCGATAACGGCGCCAAAAACTTGATGCGTGAAATCCGTAAGTGTACGATTTCGTCGTTAAGTAATAAAAGATCGAATCCACATAGACTGTGTCTATGAATACCAATTAATTAATTAATTCAATTAAATTAAATAAAAGAAATATAATCATTGATTGATGAGATCTTAGTAACTAAGCAATTAAATAAATAAATACTAGAGTGTAAAATTAAGAACAAAAACAGCAAGTTATTAAGAAAGGTTTTTCAGATTCAAGAAAGCTTCCAAGATTGGGGTAACCATAATGATACAAGACAAATCCTAATTGACAACTTTTTTATTAAAATTGAAATTCAATTGAAGGTGAATTACCCTAAATTAGTTAATGTTCTTTCTCAAGAGACAAGAACCATGCCTAATTAAACCAATTCCTACTCTCATGGTAATTGAATTTAAATTAAACTCATTACGCTTTATGGTAATTCATTGAATCCTCGAAAAGCTAAACTTACTCTCGTGATTTAGACCTTAAGTTCAATTCTTATGGTTCTAACACCTAGGTTCACCTCTCAGTACGTCCCTAAATATCTATGAGATGCAAATATATGGCCAGCAAATTCACATGAATAAGCGCAATAAGGATTGAATCAAAGAACATTCAAGATTAATAAAAGGAGAAACAAAGTCAATTAATCATCATCAATGTATCAAAGAGCATTACCCAATCCTAGAACAAAGAAAACTACTCAGACATGGAGAAAAAAGAATCAAAAAACATATTCATGAACATCCAAACCCGTAATCCAAGAGAGAAGAGAGGAGAAAGTTCAAGATCCAGAGCCTCAAAGTGTGCCTCCTTCTAACCAAATTGGAACCCCCATATTACATTCAGAGCATCTATATATACCCCTAGGGTTTCAACTGGTCTAAGCCCATAAAAAGAAATAAAAATGAAACTTAAAAATTGACTCAGACTGCGATCCACGGCAATGGATCATTCCACGGGCTGGCCGTGGATCTTGCTGACAGAATTCCATTGCAGTGGATCATTCCACGGCCAGGCCATGGAATTCTCTAGAAAATCACTTTTGCTTCTTGACGCAGCTGCTCGATCCATGACCGTGGGAAATTCTACGGGCAGGCCGTGGAACTCTCTGGAATGCATCTTTTTTCCTAATTTGCTATCCGTAAAGCTCCAACTTCAATCATGCAAGCTTTCCATCCATTTCTAAGCCAATCTAGCACCAATCCTGCACAACAACACCATAAACACCGTAATTATCTGAACTAAAGGAAAAATAAATAAAAAAGGAAACTAAAATGCCTAAAATGCATAAAAAGGCATGAAAAACAAGAACAAAATATGATGTTGTTTCACACACATCATTCATCAAGGATTTCTCCAAGATAACTTTGCCCCTTTGCACACTACTGCAGAAAGATGTTCCCTTCCATTTTGATGAGAATTGTATGGAGGCTTTCACTAAACTCAAGGAGTTGATGACTATAGCACCTATAATTAGGCCACCAAATTGGGAGCTCCCATTTGAATTAATGTGCAATGTCAGTGACTTCGCGGTAGGGGCTGTCCTAGGACAGTGAGTTGATAGGGTTCCCTATGCTATTTATTATGCATCAAGGAATCTAAGTGATGCTTAACTAAACTACTCTACAACTGAAAAAGAACTTCTTGCTGTTATTTTTGCTTTAAAAAAATTCAGGTTATATTTAATTGATTCTAAAGTAATTTTTTTTTTTTGATCATGCAACTTTGAAGTATCTGCTTACAAAGAAAGAAGCAAAGCCTAGATTGCTCCGATGGATTTTGCTGCTCCAGGAGTTTGACTTGGAGATTAAAGACAAAAAAGGGAGCAAAAACCTAGTGGCAGACCATTTGAGTAGGTTAGTGACTGAGGAAGAAGAGGTTCCTATCCAAGAGAGTTTTCCAAATGAGCATCTCATGGTACTCCAGAGTACAATTCCTTGGTACACTGATATTGCTAACTACTTGGCCACCAAGAATTTTTTGGAGGGCTTGAACAAGGCATATCAGGATAAACTGAGGAGTGACTGCAAGTACTACATCTGGGATGATCCTTACTTGTGGAAGCATTGTGCAGACCAAGTGATTAGGAGATATATTCCAGATTCAAAAACTCACTCCATACTCTCCTTTTGTCATACCTATGCATATAGAGGACACTTTGGCATGAAGAGGACAACCAATAAGGTACTCGACAATAGTTTGTATTGGCCTATAATTTTTAAAGATGCGTACAACTTCTATAAGTCTTGTGACCTCTGTCAAAGAATAGGTAATATTGGTCCTAGAAATCAAATGCCTCAAACCCTAATAATTTTTGTGGAGATCTTTGATGTTTAGGGTATTGATTTCATGGGACCATTTCCTCCCTCCTTTGGTTTTGCATACAATCTTTTAGCTATCGATTATGTGTCTAAATGGATGGAAGCTAAGGCCACTAAAACTGATGACTCTGAAATTGTTGTGGATTTTGTGAAGTCTAACATTTTCTCTTAGTTTGGAACTCCAAAGGCCATTATTAGTGATCAAGGGACCCATTTTTGCAGCAGAACCTTTGAAGCCCTCTTGAAGAAATATGGTGTGGTGCATCAGACTTCTACTCTCTACCATCCACATACAAACAGACAGACTGAAGTGTCCAATCAGGAAATCAAGTCTATCCTTGAAAAGCTATGAATCCAACACGCAAGGATTGGAGTACTAGACTTGATGATGCTTTATGGGCTTATAGGATTGCATATAAGACCACGATTAATATGTCACCATTCCGATTAGTATATGGGAAACCTTGTCACTTGCCCATGGAGCTAGAGCATCGATCTTATTGGGCTATTAAGCAAGCAAACATGGATTTAGAATGTGCTGGGAAGCAAAAAAAGCTCTAAATACAAGAGTTAGAGGAATTGAGGAACGAGGCCTTTGAGAGTGCCCTCATTTACAAGGCCAAAATGAAGGCATTCCATGACCAAATGATCTCCAGGAAGAGCTTTCAAAAAGGACAAAGAGTGATGCTATACCAGTCTAGACTCAAATTGTTTCTAGGTAAATTATGTTCCAAATAGATTGGACCATTTGTGGTAACCAATGTTTTTCCTTCTGGTGCAGTGGAGATCATGAATGAGGCATCTGGAAAGCCATTCTAGGTCAATGGACACCGTCTCAAGCCTTACCATGAGTTTTCGAAAAAGGAAGAAATGGAAGAGATGACTCTTCTCCATCCACATTATGAAGAACACTGAGGAGTGTCACAATGTCAGGCTGAGGACAATAAACTAAGCATTTAATGGGAGGCAACCCATCATCAAGAAAATCAAATTTACTTTCTTGACCTTTTTATTTTGTGTTTCTTTACTGTTTTCTTAGTTAGTTTCCTAGGTAGAATGGATTTTGATCTGTCTTTTGAATGATTGCCCGAGAATCCCTAGATATCCTTGTGTTTTGAATTGCTAAGTTTGTACTTGAATGCATTATCTAATTGTTTGGTGAGTGTTTGGAATCATTATAAGAGTATAATGGAAGATAAACCAATTTGAGAATTGGCTCTTTTGTGGTGTAAAGCATTTTTTTGGCAGAAAAGAACAAGGGGGCCATGTCAAGTGACACGGCCCGTGTCTCATTAAACAATTTGAAATCTCCCTTGGCAGAGGAGAACACGGGGTGGGTCATGTCATTTGACATGGCCCGTGTTTGCGTGCCCAGAAGACCCCATGTTTGGTAGAGGAGAACATGGGGTGGGCTGTGTCATTTGATACGGCTCGTGTTTATGTGCCCAGAAGACCCCATCTTAGGCAGATGATAACACGGGGTGGGCCATGTCAAATTGTTTGCGTGGCCAGCTTGACAATTCCTTAGCAAATAAGTACATGGGTAGGGCCGTGTCCTTTGACACGACCCGTGTCCTTGTGATAGCACTTCAAAACCCTCCTTTAGGGTTCAATCCATCATCTTTTTCCCCAAATCTCTCCCACCTCCCACGCAGTCACCACCAAATCTCTATCTCCTCCTCTAAATCCTCTTCTTCCTCCCCCAAAATCCACTATTTCCATCAATCTTCACCTGTTTTAACGTTCAATCTTTCATCATTCTTCCATTTCTTCTCTATTTTCTCCTAAAATTTTACCACACAAACCACTAAATCCCACCTCCATACGCAACACCACCACCATATCCACCATCATTTTTTCTTCCTTATTCTTGCTCTAAATCACTACCCACTCTACCATCCCTTCCCTCCTCACTCTATTCTCACCAAATCAATCTCTTTCATCACCGTTGCTTCAACACCACCACTCTTTCATCTCCACCACCGTGACCACCACCACCATTATCCTTCTTCCAACCATGAACAGTACTCCACGTACACCATCTTTGCTCACCTTCCAAAATGCCTCCAAAGAAGCGCGTCAAACACACCGTTAGGAAGGTGGTTCCACCACCTCCTCCTCCGCGTGAACCATCCCCTCCACAGGTACCTCTTCACCCTCTAGATAGGAAGAAGGTGGTTTCCACTAGGTTCTTAGATGGGGACACATTAAGAGCAATTGGGTTGAATGATGAGATTTTTGCTCTGTTGCATAGAATAGGTTGGGACACATTTGCCAATTTGCATGAACCTACCTATGCTAATTTGACTAGGGAATTTCTATCTAGTTTTGATTGTAAATTGTACTCCCTTAGTGACCAAGATAAGTTGCCTAGTGAAATCACCTTTAAGCTTTTCAATGCTCCCCACACATTAGACATCCACTAGTTTAGTGCCATGTTCGGTTTCCCTACAAGACATAACATGATACCCCATACTTTTAACCCTGATCGAGTTTGGACTGAATTAACTATTGCTAGGTTTGATAACTATGAGCTTAAATCTTCTAAGGCTTCCAAACTAAGGTCACCCGCACATAGGTATATCTAGAAATGGATGGCCAACACTATTTGTGCTAGAGAGGAGAGTCAGGGAATTATGAGCAGGCCTGAGCTGTTTTTCTTACACTGTATGATACATGGGGAGCCTGTAAATAGGGGATATTGGTTGTGCCCCCTGTTTAAACACATGGCATCCACTAGGGCTGGGCGCATTCTGGTGGGAGGGTTTGTGACTGTAATTGCTGAACACTTTGGTTTGGATTTGGATCTCCTTGACGAGAGTCCTGTGAAGGGCTCTTCTGCTATTGATGGCTCCACTCTGGTCTCTATGGGCTTATGTGAGACCTAGAGTGGTGCCTTATTTTTGGTAGGAGCAGGAGAACATGCCATACCTAGGAGAGCTCCGCCACCAGTGCCATAGGAGCATGAGGCAGATCCCACTCCCCCAGAGTATGCCTCTCCTTTTGCAGCAAACGCTAGCCCCTCCACTCGCGCTTGAGCTATCTCTTATGATGATGTCCTGGCCTGTATCGATCGCTTGGAGTTAGATCATGCCACTCGCTTCCAGCGATTAGAGGACCGCTTCCAGAACTTTGATGCCAGATTCCAGGCGCTGGAGGACTCCAATGCTCAGCGGATGGTTCACATTGATGGCAAATTAGATGCCTTGCTTTAGAGAGTCTCTTATCCCCCTCCCCCATCTTGATGTATTTTTCTTGATTATTTTGGAATTCTGTTTTGAACTTGACTGGATATTTTTACCTTGTACTAGATCTTATTTTGGTTTATGATTGCTGGTTAATGATTATGGATTCAGTTTCTTCTTGTAAGGCCTATGCACTTTTCTTATCCTTGCATTTTGTTTTTCTACTGTGAATCTGATTTGCCATTGAGGACAATGTCTAATTTAAGTGTAGGGGGAGATAATGATTTTCATTGCATATCGGGTAAATATCTTTCCCATGAGTTTTAAAGTGATCTAAATGGCGAGCAAAAGATCCAAAATTCTTATTGAAAATTTGAAAAGTTTTTAAGTTTGAAGGAGTGGATTTCCTTGCTTTCTAATCTGTTGAGTGAGGTTTTGAAAAAAAAAATTGAAGGTTCAATTCAAAAATGATAAATAGAGACCTAGTGAGATTTTGGGCCTTGATGTATATGGCTAATTTTAGGCCATTCTGGTTCTTTATTGTGTGAGTCCACTCATGATTAGGTATTCTTCAGAACTTGTCTTGACTCTCTTTTAAGCTACAAATGACCACTGCATGTAATTGATATGAAAAAGGCATTTCTTTTAAGTAACTACTGGCCAAATAGCTATCCTTGCATTTTTATCCATTGTTTATCCCCTTTGAGCCTAATTGACTCCCTTTCTATCTATCATAACTTAATACAAACCTAAAAGTGAAAAATCATTGTGCTACCCTATACCTTAGGGAGTAGAAAAGCTTAGTTAAGTTGGGAATTAGTTTTGAATAAGTGTGGGGGTATTTGACAATATGATGCAAGACATATAGAAAAAAGATCTAAAAAGTGGAAAAAGAAGAAATAAAAAGAAAAAAGTTAATTGTTAGTTGGAAAGAAAGCCAAGAGAAAGGTGAAGATAGAAAAAGAAATTTGAGGTTGAAGAATGTTGGGAAGTTTTTATTGAAATGATTGAATATATTTTCCCTTTTGCTCTTCTAATCCTATAGTTTAACTTTGTTTATCCTTAATGTATTCTACCTTAATCCTGACCCCATTACAACCTGAATAAAGATCTTTTGATCTTTGTGTGCATATGGTCTGAGTGGTAGAGAAGCAGAGGCTTGCCAAGCTTATGGTAGGGGCATGTTATCATGAGTAGGTTGAGAGTAAACACAAGCCTAAAAACACTTGAGTGAAAGAGAGCACATCAGTGAGGATTTATCATGTTGATTTAATCTTAATTTTTTATTGACCTCACTTGCTGGTTTGAATTATCAAGGAATGACATTCCTGATTACTTAGATTCTTGGAAAAGACTAAGGTGTGTAGGCTTTTGCTCAGTATTTTGTACTTGAATTACTTCTTAGGAAGTTTATGCTCGATTCTATATTTTTGCCTAGGAGTGCAAAAGGCTAAGTGTGAGGGTATTTGATCTGTCGATTATTTTCATATTTTAAGTGCCTTATAATTGATTAAATTGGATTCCATTTGTGCTTAATTGTTATCATTTAGCTAAGTTTCTGTTATCAAGTTTAATTGGAACCTAATTGTGAAACATCGCTTAAATGTATTTATAAAAGTTCTTAGTTGAATTACACTTTTCAGGAAACTTTTGAATGATGGAGTCCCTTAGCCTCAAACCAGGGTTGATATCTACTTGAAGAAAGTGCTAAAGAGTCAAGAAGGTTAACATCACCCCTGGAGACAAAGGAGGAAGAGTTCTATGAAGATTCTAGGCTGAAATTGAAGAAACAAGATGACATGGCCCGTGTCCCCAGACACGGGGTGGGCCGTGTCCTTCTTTGACTTGTGAAACTCCTGAAAACTTTTTGACAGAGCCAAACATGGGGTGGACCGTGTCATATGACACGGCCCGTGTCTTCGCAAGCTGAGGCTAAATTGATGTACAGAGGCAGACACGAGGTGGGCCATGTCTTATGACATGGCCCGTGTTTGCAAATCAGCAAGCCAGATACGAATTCTAATGATGCACTAGGTATCCAACGTTATAAATAGGGTTGCCTAGGGTTCAAAAAAGGATCTCTAGACTAGAAGCTGTGAAACTACAAAAGAGAGTACGAAGAACAAGCAAGAGGAAGATTCGATCAACGATTGGAGACTCAGGTTCAAGTGATCAAAGTTCAACCAATCTCAAACCTTGGAAACTAGTTTGATCTTTAGTTTCTTTTTCTTCTTTTATTCTAAATGATGTTTTTCTTCTGTTATTCGTTTGATTTTGAATTTTTCATGTGTGGCTAAACTTCTGTTTTGGTTAAGGGAAAATGAAACCCTAGTTTTAATTATGTGAATTCTTTATATCCCTTTATATTCAATACAATTATGTTTTTATTCATATGTTTCTATTCTTAATTCGACATAAAAGTTTTTATACCTTTTGCTATTTTCAAAAGTAGTAAAACTAGGATTGCTATGCGCGGTTGCGGTGGTAGGAATAGTGAGGTATATGATCTAAGTAATTCAATTCCGGTGTATGATTGGATCTTAATGTGATTGGTTTTCTAATTCTTAATGTAGTCATTAGGTAGGTGTAAGAGTGGTTGCTTTACAATTAGCTAATGATTAGGGTTTGATTTGAGTGGTTGCTAAATTAACCAAAACTTAAAGAAAACAATGGATTAATCTCACAATCACATAAAAAAATAATTGATCATGTCGGTATAAAGGATATATGGTTCGCATTATCATATAAATCTGGTGGTGGATTCCATCTTTTAACCATTGTCTCTTAATTAATTTTTCAAATAGTATTTACTGTTATTGCTTTAGATTCAATTTCTATTTTTAGATTTAAAAAACAAAACCCCCTTTTATTGTTCACTGTTTTTGAGTGTTTAAATTAGGAATCAATTTATAGAGTTAATTGAATTAGCTCTCTGTGGATTGACTTTTGTTAACTCCAACTGGTTGCAAGGTTTTTATAATTTTGGTGGAACTTGACAACTGATTTTGATCAAAACTTTATTTCAATCCATAGCACACCATAAGGGCATTCTTTAGACCGTTTGAGCTTTTCAAACCAACCTGTATACACAGTATATCCTTAGGTCCCTTTCGCAGCCTTGTTATTGTTTGACCTTTATTTCTTTTCTTTACCCACATTTTCCTTTCCCTATACCTAAATAAAAATGAAAAAAAATTCTTTTATTACATAACCTTTGTTGAGGGCATATCTTGTATTATTTTATTGTTCAAGTCTTCGTTACTTTTGTGCATGAAATTTTGTGGAGCTGAAAGCTTTCAAAAAAATTGAAAAAATTAGAAAAAAAATTAAAAAAAAAAGAGAAGAGAAAGTCTACCCAAAGTATTGCAAAGAAAAAAGTTTGGGGGTGGAGATTGTTGAAAAAGAAAAGAAAAAAAAAGTGAATGTTGTGTTGATTCTTTTGCTCCATTTTGCGCTTGTTCGGTATTTTAGGGCTTGAATTGTGAAATTTACTTGATTTTGTATCTCAACTTTTGTTTTCATTTTTCTACCATTTTTTTCTTAACCCATACACCTGGCCTTACATTACAAGCTTTGTAAATACTCTTTTAATCTTTGGTTGTGTGCTATTTACACTAGTGGAGAAAGAGATGAAAATAACTCTATGGATGTGGGTTTGATGTGCCTTTGCAGTTTTATAAACCTATCTGAGCTTGTACTTTATGAGAAGATTGTGTCTTTCATTCATATTTTTGGGAAGTCATTTGTGCATGAGAGTTGCATGCGAGAGACGATGTGATAATTGGATTATTCATGTGTGACACTTTAAGATTAGATTGTGAAGCAATTTCTAAGGATATGAATGATTTTTAATACCTGGTGTTGTCATGTTTTGGTTGTGAGTTTTGAGTTGTTATTTGTTTAGTCTTTTTGTTTTTGTTTTTGTTTTTACTTGAGGATGAGCAAAAACTTAAGTTTGGGAGAGTGATGAACCTACAAAAATTCATATTTTTATAGTTCAAAGTCTTGGGTTTTCATTCTCTTTTAATCTTTTTGATTGAGTTTGTGCTTAAGTTTCTTTGTTTTTAGTTATTCTAAATTATGTTTTAATTGTGTGTGTTTTATGTATTTTTGATAGGTGATTATGCATGGAAGAAAACTGGACGATTGCACGAGACAGAGAACTGAATTTGCATTCTGGTAGTCCAGCGCCCAAACATTGGAAAGCCAGCATTTAGGCGCTGGCAAAGGCAGAGGAAGTTTTATTTCAAATCGCTCAGCGCTTAGGTGCTGAAGACGCAGCGCCTGAACACGCGTTACGTATCAGAATTTTAGGAAAGACGCCAGCGCCTAGGCACTGGAAACATAGTGCCTGAGTGCTTGCTGCATAACCTGACACATTTTTTTTCACTATAAATACATAAGTTATGCCAATTTCAACACACACTTGGATAGAATGCAACTGCCATCAAGAGGCACAAACCCTAATGTGGTGTGGGCGCAATTGGGCTTGAAGAATAGGGATTTTCTTCAACTTTTTTACCTTTTTACAATGGAGTTTGTCATATTCTTTCCTTTGTGTTCTTCTTTTTCCATGTGTAACTAAACCCTTTTTTGTTAGGGTGATGATGGATCTTATTCTTGGATGATGTAAATTCTTTTATGGGTTTAATCAATGTTTCTATTTCATAATTTATGTATTTATCTCTTTTCTTAATGCTTTTCTAAATCTGGCTAATTTGGGAATGATTTTTGAGTTTATGTATGATTTGAAAAAATTTGCATGAACTTAGAACTTGTGATAAACACCATAATTTCTGCAATCGTTAGGAATAGACGTTGTGAGTTATGTGGTCTTTCTTTTAATTCCCTTATTCTTGATAATGCCTTTCTATTTGGGATTAGACTAAGGGTTTAGTTAATTCTAAATAGTATAAGAAGATTAATATACCAAGGGATTGGATATTAATTAATTTTGGGAATTGACCATAAATTATTGGAATAGGACTTGATTAAACCAATATTTGATTTTACATTTAAAGAGTTCAAGTGAAATCTGGCCTTTAATCTTTTCATATCATTGTTTTCCAACTCAACCTAATTAATTAAATTTGGCTTTTGTTATTTTTTTTTATTCTTTCTTTTTATTGTTTTTACCAACTTTCTTTTCGATAGCTTGAATAGTATCGATTTGGTGAACTTAGTAATTGATAGCATAATCCTCGTGGGAATGATACTTTACTCACCCTTTATTACTTTTGTCGATTTGGTGCACTTGCCAATTCCACATCACCATAATAGTCTTAGCGGAATAAGTTGAAACTTCAAATGATGATGAGAGCTCACTGGGAGAATTAGAAAAGGAACTTGGAGGTGGAGAACCTGTCCCAGACACATATGAAGACTCTGTATCAGAATCACGTGGAAAAAGACAAATAGATGGTGTAGTGAACACGGGGGTAGAAGTGGAAGGATTGAACTGAGATAATGTGGAGTATGACTCAAGTACCTTTGTCTACTATGCGCCCTGTGCTGTAGTTAAACTCATATCTTGACACTTAGCTGTCTCACCTAAGCGCCAAGTTGAGAGCAACTATTCTGGACCGGGTTATGGGTTCACAAATTCGAAACAACCTGGCTCGTTAGAATGGTACCCAGATGCTACTACGCAATCATAACTGCCAATTTACCAGGTGTAACTCCTTCAACAGATATGAATGCTAATCACATCCCACATAAATAGGGAATTAACCACAGGGAATAATGACCTCTTGATTTCAGCAAATAACATTCAATTTAGATTGAATGCTTTGATTCTTTAAATCCTAATAAGTTCATACATATACTCTACATGGTCAAAAAGGTACGCATCTACCATCCAATCACTACAAAAAAGTGCTAAATTGTGGGGGGTTCTTTTTGCAGGAGTTATCAAACGCCACAAACAAATACAAATTAGGGGAGTTTTTTTGCCTTTCAGTGGAGGTTATTAAACCTCGCAAATTAAAAAACACTGATTTCCCTTTTGTTCATAGTCATACTAATTTTATTTTATTTTTGCTTTACCTCCTTCTAATTTTGTTTCCACCCATATCAAAAATTAGAGTCCACCCCTACCACCCTCTCTCTCTTATTTTTGTCTTTCTCCCTCTCACTTAGAGTCAAACTTTCACATCTCTCCCCTCGCTCCAAGGAGCGCTGCCCCCATTTCTTGTCTCTTACACTGTCCATCTATCATCGACTTGCCGCCCTTTTGTTGTCGTTGCACCTGTCACAATCTAGTCGCAGCGTCTATACCTCAACGCCGCTGCATCTGCATCTCACCACTGCCTTGATCTACGCCTTGCCACTTCCTCTATGCCACTGCCTCAACACCACTGCATCTACTTCTCAACCTGTTGGTAGTAACTTGTCTTTCATTAATATTAATTGGTTATTAATTTGAGCAACCATTGCTCTATTTAATCACATTCTCATATTAATTTGTTATTCTATATTTGTTTCAGCCTATTCTGTTTCAGCAAAGAAGCTTGGATAAGCTAATTTGTGTTATTTTTGGCTTTCATGCTCTGCATAAACTCTTTCTTACTATCCAGTCTTGCTTGCATTAAGGTTAGGGCATAAGAGTTCATGGAAAATAAAATGAGATATCTTTTTCCGTCCTTCTTGACTTGATTTAAGTCTTAATTAATTCCTACATCTCCAAGCTGATATTGAACAAAAGGACCAATCCTACCAGCAAGTTACTAGATAACCATTTCCTCCCTCATTTTACGTCATATAGCGTGCAACATCCTCCATGCTTCCTTCATTTTTATCCTAGCATCAACAAAAAGTTCTCAAAGGTATCCACTACAAGAAAAAATTCATAGATCATAAAAAAAGCTGCTATATTCCTCTATGCTTATTTGAATAAATTGTTTTCTATGCCTTTTGTACAATGACCTAAACACTTTAACTTAGTAAGAGAACCAAAGATCAAGGAATATATGACCCCCATATTTGATTAAATGTAATGTTAAAAAATTTGTGCTATATCTTTAAATGCATTATTAGTGCTATTTAATTTATATATCAGCGAAACCTGTATCACATGTTTTTTGTGCTATCTAATATATATGCTTGCTGTTAAAATTATTGCTTTTTTATATGTTCATATTTATGCTATATCCTTAAGATAAGGTTAGTTGACATAAGGATAGTGCAATGCCAACTTACTGTATATGGGTTCTTTTTCAGTGTGTTTTTACTGATCTACATGTTTTTTTTAAACCCACTATGAGGTGGAAAATATGCTTCTTGATACTTCTATAATACAACACTATGAGATCAAATGCAAAAGCATAAATGTTCTATTTCTAGATACTTCTATAGTACAACATTATCATCATTTAGGAATATACCTTTATTTTTTAGGCCAATTAGGCTGATATGGATGTGGTTGGAGTATATGTACCTCCTTGGACAGTAAGGTAAGGGAGTCTGATATGAAGTTGATACATGTAGTTACACTGCACTATATTCGGGAATGAATAATTGACTATATTCTGTTTGCAGGTTACAATTGCAATTAATTACCAACTGCAATTTTGGTAATACTGCTTTGGATTTGGTCTAGCAATGCTAAAACTTGAGGTTTAAGGGTAAGGGTAACTATTTATAAGTAGTTCCATATTGCTATCCAACATGAAATACTTTTTGTTTTGTATCTATTAGTTGAGGCTCAATAGTTGTACAATGGCTTTAGTATGTGGATGCCTTGGGAATCAGTACAGGGTTCAACAAGTTTAAAGTTTTTATTTTTATGTCTAGCTTAGTTTGTTTAATTTTGACATCAATTGGTTTGTTTGGGAAATAAAAATGTACCCCAAAGAAAAGAAAGAGTAAACATTCTGCAAAAATAAATGAATGTTAGAAAAGAATACTGGCTTCGTACATCTTGGATTTCAGTTTTGTAGTAAGAGTTGGATTGACAACCTATACTTTCTATTTTGTAGTAAACAAAGAATACTTTCTGGTATGTACTTCATATTTTGTAGTAAGAGGGAAAAAGTCCATCTTTTAAGATATTGGTAATATTGGTTATGTACTTTTTATCGAGATATTGATAACATTTTCTTTATTTGATAGTTGATAAGCTGCAATATAACCTTTAACATGGCCTATCACGTAGAGATATTGATGATATTGGTTATTTAGATATTGTCCTATCATACAGAGATATTAGTTATCTGGCTTTCATATAGATATCGATTTTAGTGGTATGACCTATTAGATATTGGATATTGGTTATTGTCTTTTTTATAATTAAACCTCTGGTTTTGATAATGTTTTGAACTGTGTAAGCATTTGAGGAAAGGCTAATTCCACTCTATTAGAAATCTTGGGTGGGTGCTATTTGCTTGATGCATGATCTTGATGTTTGGTGTTTAGGGAAGCTTAGATTTGGCTTAATAAAAAGCATGCAGGTCATGGGTTTGTGGCATGTCTACATGGATTTGCGAGATAGTCTTTATTACTTTTACAAATGTCTTTGTAGCACTTCTTTGTAGTTTCTTACCAAATGTCTTTTATTATTTCATCCAGGTGATGCTTCAAGTGAACCTACTACGCCATTGGATGCAAGAAGATCATCTGGTGGTAGCAACACAAACTACCAATAACATATTTAATGTTCCTTTTTTATGTTCATTTATTGTGACACTAATTTAGGTTATTGAAGATTTTAAGTTGTAAGTTTAGGTTACAAGGGATGAATTTATTTAGCTTATTATGAATTCAAACTTGTGATGTTTATGTTACTATGAATATTTTTAATGCAATTTGATTCACATTTATATCAGCAGTTTTATAAAATTAATTGTTTAGATTGTGTTTCCTAAACGTTATTAGAATTAAAAATTAAATATAAAGTAAATCTTTTTTTTTAAATTCAGATGAATTGCAGCGATTTTAAACCCCAATAAAGTCAAAAATGTTGTTTACAACAATAAAATAACAATAATTTTAAACCTCTGTAATTTTTTGGTAAATAGAATCAGACAACTGGATAGTGGAGGCTAAAAATCGATGCAAATTGAAAAATAGTTGCCGCAAATTGTGGGGGTTTAACATCGCCACAAATTAATCACTGTTGTGGGGTCATTAAAAAACTACTACAATATATTGTGGCGAATGTAAATGCAGCATTTTTTAAAATCACCGCAATTTAATTAGCAGGGGTTAAAAACTGCCGCAAATTGAAAACTGCCGCAAAATAGCGCATTTTTTTTGTAGTGAATACGATATACTGCCACCCTTACGCACAAACTGACTTGAGTGTCAGAGTACCTTTTGCAGGTACCCACCCCATCGTTGTCGCTGTCGTACCATGGAGGTTTCCACCTTCCACTACCTTCTCAGGTAACTCTCAAAATCTAGTTCTGAATAAACCCCCTTATTAATTAATTCCTAGATCGGTTTTCTGACTATGATGAACTTGTAAAAAATCATGTTTTTTCATTGCAAAATCTTGGTTTTTATCCTCTATCAATCCTTTTGATTGAGCTATGCTCTCAGATTTTATAATGCTTTTGTTGTTCTAAATTTGGTTGTCAATACGTGTTTAATTTGTTTTCTTTGGTGGTTGCACAATGAAGAAGACGGGATGCTTGAACATGGAGCACAAAGCAAGAAACAGAGAGTTATTGATGTTGGACGATTAATCGGTGGCTCAAAAAAATTGATGTGTTGTGCGACTAATCACCCAAAAACTGGGCGATTAATCGGTCAAAACAAATTCTGACACGTTTGTACGCCTATAGAAAGGAAAAATGAGGCTTTTGGGCAGACATTTTGGAGAAGAAGGAGAGGCAAAAACCCTATTTTAATGTTGGAGCATCCAAGCTTGAAGACTAAGAGTTTTCTTCAATCTTTCCACTCTTCTTCTATGGAGTTTGTTAAATTTTCTATTTGTGTTATTTCTTTCTCCATGTGTAGCTAAACTTCTCTAGTTAGGGTGATGATGAATCTTGTTTTGGATGATGTAAATTCATTTTTATGCTTAATCTAAGTTTTTATTTCATGAATTAAGTGTTTATCTATTCTCTTAATGTTTTTCTTGATTTGGCCATTCTTGGAATGATTTTAGGGTTTATGTATGATTTCAAAAATTGTGCATGAGTTTGGAACTTGTGATAAACAGTTCAATTTCTGTAATTTCTAGGAATATATATTGTAGATTGTGAGGTCTTGCTTTTGATTTTCTCATTTTTGATAAAATCTTCTCTATTTAGAGTTATACTAAGGAATTGGTTGACTCAAAGTAGTTTGAAGATAATTAATATAACCAATGAAATGAATATTGGTTAATTTTGGGAATGTGACCATGAATCTTGTAATAAAACTTAGTTAAGTTAATATTTGAATTTGCATCAAAAAAGTTCAAGTGAAATCTGAATCCTAACACTTTCATGTCATTGTCTTTCATCGTTAAATTGGTTGGTTGAATTTACTCTTGTTGTTAGTGATTTTATATTCAGGTTTTCATGTTAATATCTTTTATAGTCCTCTTAAATCTTAATTTTTGATAATTTAGATAGTGTTAATTTGACAAATTTAGTATTTGACAATATAATTCCTATAAAACAATACTTTTTTTATTATTATATTACTTTTACAATTTAGTACATTTGTCAATTAATCACCAAACTACATACCACATAATATATATGCCAAGCAACTGTATAGGTTAGCTTTAATGTATCTAGAAAGGCCAGAGGGATATCCACACGTTGGGTTGGTGACAGACAAATGTGTAATGTAAGAATTAAATAGGCAAGAAAAAAAGTTTCAAAGAGCTGATTTGATTTGTCTAAAAATACAAGGACTACAACAAAAAAGGTGTTTCATGAAATCTTTTTAACATACTTTTTTAGATACTTCTTAATACTTATTTTACTATTAATTTATTTTATATATTTGAAATTACTAAGAGTAAAACAAAAAATGTGTTTCATAAGAAAATGAATCTAACAATATTTTTTAAACATTTTTTTAATATTTATTTTATTATTAATTTATCTTATATGTTTAAAGTGATTATTAAAAAAGATATACTAACAATACTTATTTTTAAACTAATAATAAATAAAATATTAAAAAAATCTTTAAAAGAATGTGTTGTTAATATTTTTTTTAAGAATTGAAAACATAATGATGCAAAATAATCAAATAGCTCATTTACGGGTAAGACCCACATAATCGGTGGGACCATATGGTTCGAACAGCTCCTCAAAAAGACCCTTCTTCCTTCTGGGGTTACATCCCATATCTTTGCACAACTGATCGTTGTACCAGATGCCACAAGTACAAATGCATGACTTCCAATATCTACCAGGATACTGCTTCATATAATCTTCCCACACTTTGATATCCTTTTCCATATTTCTTATACTAGGCACTTCAATGTTTCCATCCAAGAAATGTGCTAACCACTGGCATCTCACTTCATAGGCATACAGATTTGATAACATCTCACCATATCCTATTATTGCCAGTTGTGGGATTCGAGGGTGAATTATTTGCCTGAAGTGGTAGATACAACACATGTTAGCCTCGAGGAACTTTAGAATTTGTACATACTAAATGAATATTTTATTGAACGTATATGGACCACACGCTGACCTGTAGAGGGGAACTGTTGAGGTTGTTGACCCATTGATGTGTTTTTGGAAAATTGGTGATTTGAATATGCTTTTGAGTTTTTGGTCACCTTTGTATCCTGTAGCAAGAATTACTAGATCTGTTTCTAGGGGCTTAGCTTCTCCATTAATGATCAAACCTTCTCTGCAGAAGCTGAAGCTTTGTGATTTCTTTATAACGATGGATCCATCTTTTATTTCGTCATAAAAATTTTTAGGAAGCATCGCAATCTGACAAGAAGAGAAATCTTGAAAAAAGCTCTGTCTAGGTAGCAATCCATACTTCTTCATTGGCAGCTTCCATCTTAGATATGATTCAACAAGTTTAGAAATTCCCCACCTCTGAAAGTTAAAGAGTGGAGCCATGAACAAAATGTTCTTCATAAGGAAATATAGGTATATGATACATATATATATATGTGTGTATATATATATATACATATCTATATATATATATATATATATGACAATTATTTAGTGATTGTTACCAATGGTGAAAATAAAGTGGCCACAAGGCGAAGCAGCAAGGGTTCTCCAGGCTTGTGAACTACAAGCTCCGCAAAACGACTGAAGTATAAGAATTCAAGATTAATGCCCCAAATGTTAAAATCTGGAAGAAACCAGTGTGTGGTCCTTTGGATCAGTGTACAGGGATGCTTGACTCCTATAAAAGTGATTAAGTGATGGAAAAAGAAAGGGATATCAGAAAGGGAATACAGAAAAAGGGTATAATATTATTGATGTAGAAAAGAGAAAGAATTAAAAGTGAAATCTTTCAGTTAGATAGTTTGTAGAAAATTTGGACAAATATATTCTCACCTTTTGCTTTTGCACATTCAGCTGCTATATCTATAGCAGATTTCTGTGAGCCTATTACTGTAACTCTCTTTCTTTTTATCAATTCAGCAGCAGCCTCATTGTCCAGAGCAGAGTAATCCATTGAGTGCATAACCTTGCCTTTAAAAACTTCTGGGCCTTGTCCAGGAGGGAACTCAGGAATGTTGGGAACACCACTATATTTCCCAAGGCAAAGAATAACAAACTCAGCCTTATACACCTGGTCATATATACACATTCATATTAGTGTATTCCTTTATAGCAAAAGCGACCACTGCACATGATGAAAGAATCTAATCTGCCTCAAAGCTTATTCAGTATTTGAACTCAGCCTCATCTTCCAATTCATTCTAAATTTAAAAATTTACACACACAGGCACACACGCATACCATGGTGTCAGATTAGGCGGTTTTTTTTTAATGAGAAACTAAATACAGGAAATGGAAGGAAATACTTGTTGACAAAACAAGAAAAAAAATGCAGAAATACTGACGAAGGAGTTTGTGTGCTTCATCAACAAAATAAATAAATGAAAGTTTGACTTCATCAGATTAAAAGAGTAAATGCTGATCAAAGTATACAAGCTATATATATACATACCTCTGTGGAGAAATTCTTGGTATCTTGCACTGCAATATGCCATGTTCCCTTAGAGCAAAAGGGCCAGCCATTACCGCCCCATAATTCCCATGACTCCATTTCTTCAATATAATCTATATCGATGACTTTGGAGTTGAATTTAATGTAAGGAATGAGGGCAAAATGTTCAGTATAGGAGTTAAGATAATCTAGCACTTGCTGGCTACTTGGATTCTCTTCTTTTACTGAAGAATGCCATGGAAAATCTGAAAACTGGTAGGATTCTTTGTTGCTTTGGAGCTTGGTAGACTCTAAAGTATGTCTCCACTGTCCACCTATGCCATCTTCAACATCAAAGACAATTGGACGAAAACCCTTTTCTAGAATGTATTTGCAGGCAAGAAGGCCACTGATTCCAGCCCCAATAATGGCCACCCTTCTATCCATTTCCAGCTATGGAGACAGAAATTGTCAGTAGCTATTTGCTCTGGATTTGGACAATCCAAGCCTACAATTGCTGTGTCTTATTTTCTGTCCTTTTGAGAACGGTGAAGAGGTTTATTCATATATAATATATAATATAAGAGTTTTAAAGTGTTCTTATTAACGAAGTCAAAATAATAATAAAAAATAGATGAAATTACAATAAATAATTAAGTTTCTTTAATTTTCAATGCATTGAGTACCTTATTTTCATAAAAAAAATTATTTTGACTTCCTTAATAAATGTTGTAGTAAAACCCAATATATAATATATAATTTTTGAAAATCTTAATTTTTATGTAAAGAGTAATTCATTAAATGATAATATATTATAAGAGATCTTAATAAAATTAGTTTCTTAAATTATTTCATAATTTATTTCTTTTTAATTGTAATTTTATTTTGAGAAAATCAAATCATAATCCCTCCTTAATAGTACATTTCCTATTCTTTGAACTTTTTTCCTTGATTAAATTATTATAATCTCTCAATTTCAATATTTTTTTAAATTTTGAATTTATTTTTAAAAATATCAAATCATGATTTCCTCATTAAAAGCACATTTCCCACTTTTCAAACTTTTAACATTAATTGAGCTATTACAATCTCTCAATTTCAATTCTTTCTTTTTAAATCTTTAATTTATATTATTCATCAATAAAAGCACATTCCTTATTCTTTGAATTTTTCTCCTTGATAAAACTATCAAAATCTCTCCATTTTAATTTTTTTCTTTTAAATCTTGAATTTACTTTTAAGAATAGGCTTAAATAAGTTTTTAGTCCTTTTAAATATAGCGGATTTAAGTTTTGATCCCTCTAAAATTTTTGTTATGGTTTTGATCCCTCTAATTTTTGGGATGAGTGAAGTTAGTCATTATCGTTATTTCAGCTCTGTTAAGTGATGTTGTGGCAAACGATGCTCCACCTCAGCGTTGCCACATGTCCTTCATCAACCAATCCCTTTTGCCATATAGAGCCACGTCATCTTATGGGTCCTAAGGACTCAATAAACAAGTGACATGCATGTCATGACACTATCTTCTTTCCCCCTTCCCTCATCCTTTTTCTCCCCCATTTTGTGCAGAGGTTCATGTACGATGACTCGCAGGTGAAGGATCCAACAGTGACTCTGGTGTCGCGATATTTGGTCTATACAGTGGTTGGTCGCTGAGTCTGCAGTGTTTAGATCCGAGTTCGAGGATGGTAGCAGAGCACATGGAGGCTACGGATCTATGGTAGATTAGTGGCAAAGAGAGGTGGCAAATTGGATTTTGGGTCGTAGTGTTAATGACAAGATTTAGTTTGGTTTGGGTAGCAACAGGTGAGGACGACACTGCGTGGTGGCTCTGTTGAGGCGGGGTCGTGTGGTGACGGCTTGGAACTCTGATGGTGGCAGAAGATGGCATAGCATGGTTTTGATGAATGGTTGATCAGAGTTAGGGCTTTCGTGGAAAATCTACGAGCAGAGGCAAAGAAAGGTAGTTTTATGTAATGGTGGTGATCTAGTGGCAAAGGAATTTGGTTCAGGTTACAATGGCAACAAGTGGTGGTTAAGGTAGTGTTAACGATAGCAAACTGATGATAGAAGAAGGTGAGTAGAACTCTGGTTTATGGTGCCAGGACATAAGGTGTTGAAGGTTGTTGTTTCTGTAGCGATTCATGATGGGTCTAGATGGATGTTTTATTTTTTTTTTTATTTGAGGGATAGAGGATGATAAAGTTGTGTTGTTGATTTGTATTGGTGCTCTATTTTTATTGGATTGATTTTGTGTTTGGCAAGCTCAAGTTTACAATAGATTGGTGTTTGATGCTCTATTTTTGGGTGGTTGGGTTGTGGTGGCCATGGGGCTTGGATGATTGGCCATGGAGGTTTGGGTGTTGAGGAACTGTGTTAATAATTCATGGAGGAACTGTGGTTTTGATGGTTTATGAGTATTCATGGTATTTCTCCTAGTTGGAAGGTGAATGTGAAATAATGGGTAAGTGGGTCAATCTGGGTTTCTTTTTTGCTTCATGGGTTCATATTTTTTAAGAGGTGAAGCTGTGTGACAAAAAAAAAAGAGAAAATCTTCAAGAGTATTGGACTATGAAAATCAAAGTATGGTGAGAATGATGATGAGGTTAGAATGAGGATGAGAGGATCCAAGAATTTTGCCTCTAGAATGAGAGAGAAAAAGGATGAGGGAGGAGGGAGGAGGGAGGAGGAGGAGCAAAAGGGATTGGTTGATGAAGGACATGTGACAACGCTGAGGTGAAGCGTCGTTTGCCACATTAGTACTTAACAAATCTAAAATAACGGCAGGGACTAACTTCACTCGTCCAAAAATTTAGAGAGACCCAAATCATAACAAAAAATTTAGAGAGACCAAAACCAAAATTCACTATATTTAGAGGGACTAAAAACATATTTAAACCTTAAGAATATCAAATCATGATTCTTTATTAAAAAGCACATTTCCCTTTATTTTAAAACTTTCTACCTTAATTGAGCTATCACAATATCTCAATTTTAGTTCTTTCCTTTTAAATCTTGAATTTAATTTTAAAAATCAAATCATGATTACTTATTAAAAGTGCATTCCCTTTTTTTGAACTTTTCACCATAATTGAATTATCACAATCTCTCAATTTCAATTCTTTCCTTTTAAATCATGAATTTATATTATCCCTCATTAAAAAGCACATTCTTTATTTTTTGAACTTTTCTTATTGATTAAAATATCACAATATCCCATTTTCGATTCTTTCCTTCTAAATCTTGAATTTATTTTTAAAAATATCAAATCATAATTCCTCATTAAAAATACATTCCTCTTTTTTTTAAACTTTCCACCTTAATTGAGATATCACAATCTCTAATTTTTAATTCTTTCCTTTTAAATCTTGATTTTATTTTTAAGAATATTAAATCACGATTCTTTATTAAAAGCACATTCTTCTTTTTTGAACATTCCATCTTAATTGAGCTATCACAATCTCTCAAATTCAATATTTTTCCTTTTAAATCTTGAATTTATTTTTATGAATATCAAATTATGATTTTTTATTAAAAGCACATTCCCCTTTTTTGAACTTTTCACGTGAATATTATTTATTTAATTTTTTTATTGGGTATGGAAGATGTTATTGGGTTTAGAATTGGACTTGGATGAAAAGATTCTAATTTGGGAGTTGGGTTATGCAATTTATTTTGCTTTATTTCCTTTCCACTTTTTTCATTTTTTAAACTCTTTGCTAAATTTTCAATTTTTTTTCAAGTTTTAGAATTCTTCAATTTTTTGGTTTTTCTTCAAAAATTAAAAATGACTTAGTCAAAATAGAATGTTTACCGTTTTTCCTTTTTACTTATTTTTATTTTTATTAGAGAATATGAATAATCCTAATTTTTTATATTTTCATAATACAAAATAAGTAAAAACATGAACTTATATTTTGGCTGAAAATGTATGCGATAATGCAAGGAAAACTAAAATAAACCTTTATTTATATGTATGAATCTTTTTGTACATTCAACATTTATGTTACTTTTAAACCTTTCATTTTTAAATGGCTTGCCACTTGAGATAATGGATAAGAGATGGTTCACCTAGTGTCGAGGAGTGACAAGACATTATCAGACAATGATGACATGGTTTCTTGGCGTTTAGCAATTGAATAGAGCGAAACTCTTCGTAAAGTGTTTTCAAATAAGGGGTGCTAATGCGTCAGTTTTCAGATAAGGGGTGCTAATGCGTCTGTTTTCAAATAACGGGTGCTAATGCGTCCAGTTCGGCGGCCCAAATTAGGCTCAATATTTTGGGTGGGACGTCAATTGTTTTTGTATTTGGGTTTGGCATATTCGTAGTCTGACTAACGGTCGCATAAAGACCAAGTCTATCTAATATTTGATAAAATATATAAATGTAAATATTATGTATAATAAAATAATGAAATTATAAAAGTAAAAATAAAGATTAAGGAATATTTGACATTACATATTTCAAAACAAATCATACTAATGTAAAAATATTAATATATTATACAAAATATATTAATTTAAGTTAAGAAAATTTATAATTTATTATTAACTTCTATAAAAATTGTAAGTTTTTAAATATTATATAGTATTAGGCAAAGTTTTCATGAGTTGGGTCAACCTGAAACATGACTTGAATTCAACTCAAAAAAAATATATCAGGTCTATTTTCTAAACCAAAATCCAACTCAATTAATTTCAAACTATACCAGGTCATTTTGGGTCAAGTCAGATCTTGAACACTCCTATTTTAGACTAAGATATTTCTTTTATTCTATATTGCATATTACTTCAATTATAGCATTAAAATAATTGAAGTAATACATATGCAATCACTCATATAAAACATTCTCCTGCTCAACATATTAGAATCTCTCCTAAAAGGAAGGAACATATTAGTGTTCAGTAACTCTTCCTTCACTACTAGAAATTTTTTATTTAAAGACGAAATTTAGAGACAGAAAAAATTTCATCTCTAATAGAGACAAAAATAGAGACGAAATTGATGAATTAGAGAGTGAAAATAAAATTTAAGATTTAGATACAGAATTTAGAGACAGAAATGATCCATCTCAAAATTTTTCGTATCTAATTTCATCTCTATTTGGTCAATTTAAAGTTAAATATACTTAGAGATGGAATTTACCTGTCTTAGATTTTTTTTCGTCTCTATTTGATCAATGTGATGTTTTAAAAAATCAAATATGTTTAGAGACAAAATTTAGAGGCAGAATTTATCTGTCTCTGAATTTTTCGTCTCTAACTACCTTTTTTTCTGTCTCTAACTAATTTATATAATTTAATTAATAAAATTATTTTTTTATAAAATAGAGACGGATTTTTTTTTCTGTCTCTAATCTTTTCAAAATAAAATGATTAAACTTAGTTTCAGAAACCCTTATTCCTAAATCACAACCTAATTTCTGAACATATTTCCTTCTCCCCCCGCTGCTGTTTCCTTCTCACCAAGCCGCGCCCTCACCGTTCTCTCCTAGCTGTGCCCTCACCATGCTCACCCAGTCGTCCATCACCGTTCTCACCACCATGGCCACTGGCCATCATTTTTATCAAATCTGAGTAAGTCACCGTGAGCCCTCACCGTTCTTACCCATTTGTGCACCACTGTTCTCGTCACCCTTGCCACTGGCCACCATTTTTCTTAGATTTGAGTAAGTCACCATGGGTCCATGCCCTCATTGTTCTCACCTAGTCGTGCAACACCGTGCTTACCAAAATTCACTCTAAACCTCTTCATTTTGCTCTTCTTGGAGTCTTCACACTTGGCTTATTCTTCGGAGGTAATCACTTTTTCTTTTTTAAAAAAAATAAAAATTTGTAAGTAGGTAGAGTGATTCAGAGTGTTGGTTCGAAGGGGTAGAGGCTAATTTTCTGAAGGTGATATTTGATGGTGTTTGAATTTTGATGATTTGGAATTGGTTATAGTGAACCTTGGAGTGGTTCTATTGTGTTGGATTTTGGTGGAGGTAGGTCATATACTTGGTGGCTTGGCATGCTGTTTGGTGTTAGTTTAGGGCTTCAAGTTCGTTCAAGGTCTCTGGTAAGTTGGTGAGTTGAGGGTAATGATGGGTTGGTGAGGTTCTGGCTTATGCTTTCTGATTATAACCTAGTTTAAGGTGTTATGATTGTTGAGCTTATGGAGGGTGGTTTGCCTTAGTGGTGGCTATTTATGGCTAGCCTTGTAGGAATGATATGTGAACATAGTGTGTTTGTGGGTCTATTTTTTGTGGTGTTGGGATTTAGGATATTTGGTTGGAGAATGGATCACTGTCTTGGGTTTTCAATGGTTGATGATTGTGATTTGTTGGGAATTTTGTGTGTGGGTTGTGTGTTGCTGTAGGTGGCATATTGGTTCTATTTTTGGTTTGATGCTATGGTTGGAGCTTATGAAGTTGAAGGGGAGCTGCTCTATGGGGGTCAAGAGTACAAGTGGTTGGTGATCATTTCATAGCTACTGTCTGGGGGTTGGGATGATGTTTATAGGTTGAAGTTAGAGATTTCTAGTGCGGGGAAGTGATGTGTGTGTTCTCTATTTTTCTCAACCTCCCAATCTTTCCCTTGAGCTTAGTGTATTATGCCATCTCCCTTTTATGTGTTGGTCGTATGAATTTTATAAATAAGAACTGAGCATCTCTTCCACCAATTAGGCACAAAGCATCAGCATATAAGGTAGGTTAAGACTTTGGCCATTTTTCCCTTTTAGTTAATTTTCTTTTTCATTTAAAAATCTTTTTCTTTTAATTTTCTTTTGTATCAGTCATACTGTTATCAATCATTTGGCATTCCTAAGAAAGATAAGGACTTTGTGTTTCCAAGGGCGCTGATCATTTGTCCCATGGAGTAGTGTCCTGTAAGGGCTTCTTCCGAGAAAGCATTATCTTTTAAAGACACACCCTTGTGAATGAGAATGGTAATAGCTTCTAAATTGGTTTCATTTAATGTGTTGTCCTACTTGAGTTGTAAGAGTAAAGGATTCTATTTTATGCATTGATAATGGATGTGCCATTCAAAGATTTGTGTTCCAGAGTTTGCTAAGATGGAAAAAATATATTTCTCCTGTACGACATTGGGCACCACTGTCTAATGGTTTATGAAAACCTTGTGGATGAGTAGTGTCTAAATCCTTGTATAATCCCCCCCCCCCAAAAAAAGCATTACTGTAGTTGGTTTTCATTTTGCATTATATATGTGGTCCTTTTGTCTTAATGCCTTTTTTTTTTCAACTTTCTTTTTTTAGAGATTAGTGATAGAACAAGCAAATTCTGCCTTATTTATATATTTTTTAAAATGTAATGTTCAGGAGTTATCTCTAAAGAAGCATGTATCACACCTATTGATGAGACCAGCTCAGAGGATAAAGAGAGTATGTGCTCCTTATGAATTTCAAGTATTTAATTATAAAGGATAGCTCTAGTTTATTGATCTTGTGTGAAAACAAATTTTGGATTATTTTATTGGACATTAGTTTTTGTGCTCCATTTGTTGCAATGACATCCCTGATTGTCGCGGATGGTAATGCACATATTATTAAGTCAATAGGATGGAACTAATTTTAAAATGATGGATCAATAAAAAGTTCCCCCTACCCACTCCCAACACTATATACTTTTATTCCTATGCCATAATTTTGTAAATGATTTAAAAAACTATGGTAAAAAATGGGTGGCTGTTAAAATTGCTATTTTTTGGGATAGCTTTAGTAGTGGCTTACGAGTTCTTTCCTTACATGGGTATCAACATTATTCCTGTAAGAATTTTTGACTTATAAAGTTTACATTTGCTCATAATGGTTCAAATATGACAATATTGTTAAAATAAAATAATTTCGGGAGATAATTTGATGCAATAGTCTATATCACTTTTGCGTGTCAAGGATTCCTTGTTTAAAGGATGGTAGAGGAGATGTTGAAGCAAAAGAATGTAGAGTCAGTGCTCTTTGGAGGAAAGAGAATTGTAGAGCAGAGTAATTGGGAGAAACTTAACTGGTTTGCTGAAGAACTTGTTCAGGAGCATCTTAGGAGAAGCTGCAAAATAGCTCCCACTGTTGCTTTCAAGCAAGCTACCTAGACCATGGCCAAAAATACAAGAACCAAGCTAAAGAAAAGGTAAGCACTCTTTGTTGTTCTGTTTTGTGTTACCTCAATTATTCATGGACATGACTTCAAATAAAATATTTTAGTGAACCTGCTGAATAAATGATCAAGGGATCAAGCATCTTATTTAAAATAGTAATATATAAAACAATGGAAATACTATTATAGGAACATTATTAGGTACTATACTATCTAATCTGCGTTTCTACTTATTGATTTAATTCGATGTTTTGAGGAATGCATTGATTATCGATAATGAAATGCATGTGCTAATCTGGAATACTCTGCTTGGAGACATAGAAAACTGGAGGGTTATAATAATGTTAACTATTATGTGCTAGTTTTGGTGAATAGATGGTTCTGCAATTTGGAATTTTAATTGTAACGTGTGGTATAATCATAGATTTGTTAGAATGCCAATATTTAGCATTTTAATCATAATGAATGACAAGAGGTGACTTGATATTATTTTTATAGGGAATAGGTGATTGTTGCAATATTGTTTACAGTTGACACTCAGGTATGCTGCTTATAGTTTGTGCCTTTTTAATTAAACAACTCTCTGTATGTATTTCTGGTCACTCAAATCCTGAGTCTAGATAATGCTATCATTATCATGTGATCCATATTGTTCCTTCAAAGTATATTGCTTCATTATGTTGCTATTCTAAATCTTATTTTGCCTCTTTAGCCATTTCCTTATCTAGTTATGCTTGGTGGTTGTGTGGATGACAGGTTGCAGGATGTAGTGCACAGTGAGAAAAACTCCAAAGCCCAGTTTCTTACTGGTATGTATGTCTTGTACGTATGTCATTTGTGTGCTTTAACATTTCTATTATTATTGAGTTTCTTACTCCAAAGCCCGGATTACTTCTTCAATTGCTTGAAATTTTATACTATATAAATGAATAGTGTATATATATTCTCAAATTAAAATTCTATAAAAATAATATATAAAATAATTTTTTATATTTTTTAATATATTTTTATGTGTATAGGAAATATTTTTTTTTATAAAATGAAAGTGTCTAATTGTGGCAAACTGGAATTAGATGCCTATTTTTTTAAATATTTTTTAAAATATTAGAGACAGATTTAGAGACAGAAAAATACATCTCTAATTTAGAGACGAAAATAGAGATGAAATTAATTTTTTTGTCTCTAACAATCAGAGACACCACTTTTAGCGATGGATCAATTTTCGTCTCTAATTCTGTCTCTAAATATTTAGAGATGAAATTTTACCCATGTAGAGATGGAATTTTTTTGTCTCTAAATTTGATTTTTCTAGTAGTGCTTAACTTTCCCGTCGATAAACATGAACATCATGTTCATTCACATTTTCTTCTTTACCTCAAGATTTCACGCAAAATTTTGAGAATCAGAGACAAAGATAATACATACATATAAAAATATAATAATTAAATAAACACTTTTAATTAATTTTAATAAATGGATTGGGTTGGGTTGGTCCGCAAAATAAATGGCCAACATTAAACTTGCCAACATTAGCATCGCGTTGGTCCATGGGTTTGTAGGCTGATTTGCAAGCCTTAAATTTTTATTTTATTTTTTAATTGCTAAAAATGAAAAAAAAAATGCATCAAATTAAGTATAAAATAATTTTGAAATAAAAAAAATTTGTAATTATTTTTTGGTCCATGTAAGTATGTAACATGGTGGGCCAAATATGGTAGAGTCTAAGTCTCTATTGTCAAAGACCCAAAGTAAAAACTACCAAATTAAAAATATATATATACTATGCGAGCTCGTGAGCTAGTCCAGGGACTGGGGCCATAAGCTCGCGTATAAATGGACCAGTCTTTTTGCTAGTTCTAACATGTGCGGGCTGCGAGCTATGCGGATTAGTCCATGGATCAAAGCTCATTTACCCAACTCTAGTCATGACAATATCTGATTAGTTTCATAGTAATGCCTATATTGATACCTAGTCAAAAATTAAAGAAAAAGATACTATTTTTGCTAAATAACTTCTAAAAATTAGAAAAAAGGTAAAATATGACAAATGAGCAGAGAGGATTTGATAATATTTTGACTTAATTTGGTTCATAGCAAAATGAAATTAAAGATTGGAAAATTATTTCTTTCTCTTGCTTTCCTTTCCCAGTTCCACCTTATGCGTTTTTGCTTGGTTTCTTAGATATACAAAAAGGATAGATGGGAAAATCACATAACGAAACAGAGTTGAGAAAAGACAAGAACAAAAACTCAGCATAACTTATCACTCTAATTTACCTACCACAATAACACTCTACCCTATTCGTTTTGAACGTGGGCATAACAGATAGCAAAATTAGGAATTTACTCAATTGACCCTATTGTGAGTGTTACCAACTTGGTTTCAAACTCAAGAGGGAGGTGAATTGAATTTATGAAATATTTTCGTTAATCTTTCACAAAACACTTATATATTGGTACGCGTAAAATACACTAAGAGCAAGTGCACTCTATCATAAAGTAATGTAGGACTTGAGCATCAATTGTCGATCCTACGAGGAATAAGAAGTAATTATTAAATTCGTTAAACCCTTGGTTATTTAAACAATTGTATGTGTAAATAAAAATTCAAAATAAAATCAAAAAACAAATAAGGAAAAATGATGGACAATTAAACAATACAGAAATAAATCAATTAGAGGGAAACTAGGGCGCAAGGTCCACTTGAATCCAATTAATCAGATTTTCATTCATTTATGATGTAAGATAAATCTCTTGCCAATATTCTCTTAATTGCTATTGAATTCCAATGGTCATGAATAAACAATATTCTATTCCTAATTAAATAACCTATTTGGTCATTTAGTTGAATCAACTAGGAATGCATTAAGCCCCAATTCAAGAGATGAACTACCATAATCATCAATTCAATTAATAGAATAAATTGATGTCTGTTCATTCACCAATCTAATCCTAGATTCATTATATAGGTCCACTCATTGGCTGCGGATAGTCACTGGTCAAACAATGAATTAAAACATGTTAAAGTTGATCAAGTTCTTGACAAGAATTAAAATAATACAATAAACCTGTGATTAGCATTGGAAATATCAATGGTTTTGATGATAACAAACAAGAGAAATTATGACTATGCAAAGGTCAAGTCCCAAGGTTCTTCAAAATTAGCTTATAGGACTTAGATCTTATGTAAATGGTAAAAAGGATTCAAACTAGCTCATTTTTTGTTTTTCATTCAACTTGAATCTCTTTGCAAAATCATGTTTTATATTGATCAAGTTTGAACAAAATGTTTTTAGAAAGGATGAAAAGAAAATCATGTTTTATATTTGTGAAAATACTCATCAATTTTGTGGAAAATGATTTTAGAAAGGTTGAAAATGATTTAGGAAACTTTGGTTGTGAAATCCTTTAGAAATCTTGTTTTTTTGGAAAACCAATAACTGATTATGTGTTTTGAATAACTGATTATGTGTTTTGAATAATTGGTTATCTGAAATCAATAACTGATTATGTGTTTCCAAATAACTGATTATGGAAACTCCATGACAGGTTATTCATTGTGACAGAAACGCTCCATTAAAGTTTTTAAAGTGAATAACTGGTTATGGAAAGTCCATAACAGGTTATTTGCATGTTGGGAACGTTCCCTCTTGATTTTCAAATGTTCCTAATTGATTAGAACTTTCAAATAACCTATTATTTGCGTGCTATAATGTTTTCTGATGAAACAAATAACCTGTTAGGCAAAACCAATAACCTGTTATCTGAAACCAAATAATCTGTTATTAGAAACCAATAACCTGTTATCTGGGATAGCAGAAGTCATTTCCCAATGACTTAATTGAGAGTATTTAATGCCCCAACCACCACCAACGGATCTAAATAGGTTTGGGCTATAAATAAAAGTTATTGGGCATTAAAACAAGTTGGAGAACAATTTAAAAATCATCCTTGAACATCAAATTCATGTTTCACTATCTCTTTCTCCAATCCTCTATTTTTGAGCTATAAGTGTGTGAATTCTTTATACCCATAGAACTTCAATTTGTATTATACACTCTAGAGAGAGTTTCAATTTATCTACATCTTTGATTAATCTGTAAAAGAGGGTGAGGCATCCTTCCAATTTGTAAAGGGTGAGGTATCCTAAGGTGTTGAGTGCTTAAGTTTGTAAAGGTTGTCAAGTACCTGTTTGAAGCTTGAAGATATAGTAAAAATCTCAGGTGATTACTTAAGGATTGGACGTAAGCCACAAGTAGATTGGTGGCTGAACCAGGACAAAACTTTGTGTTTGTCTTCCTAAACTCAACTCTCTTACTTTGTGTATTATTTTATTGAATTACTTGAATACTATCTCTCTTGGTTGATCCATTTATAAGTGAAAGCTCTCTATCTTCTCTATCCATTCATCTCTAACAAATAATAACTTCAATGAAAATTGACAATCAAGTAATTTGCAAAAGAATTACGAAAATATTTTTAAAACTCAATTCACCCCATCTTGAGTATTAAGGTCACTTGGTAACAAAACCCAAAAGAAATTACCTTAATCAAATTTGAATTAAAAATTAATTAATTAGAAAAAAAAGATCTCCCATAGCCCTAGCTATAGGATTAGTTACTTATGTTCATAAAAGAACCTATATCACAATACAAATTCATGGAAAGAAAAACTTGAAGAAATGGGAAAAACTAGAGGGAAGAGAAACCAAAACCCCTTTTACAGATATTGTAACCTTCAAGAATGCCATCCTCCAAGGATTCATGACAATTCTCTCTCCTGATTTGTCTCTCAAAGTCTCCCATCGCAAAAGTTATCTTCAGGTTTAAGGGTTCGCTTCTATTTATAATGGTGAGGGGAAAAACTGTCATTTTTATATACAAGAAGCCTCACACAGCCATGTCTAAGCTCGACACGGTCGTGTGAGCATAAAATTGCATAACTCACACCGTAAGTCAGAAGCTTTCCTCAAGTTAAACAGGGTCATGTGAGCATGACAAAGACGTTTCACAAGTTAGACAGGACCGTGTGTCTAACTCCTCAATCGCTTTTGAGTTGACACAAGGCCCTGTCTAAGCCAAAATAATATTCTTTTACTCTGAAAACGTAGTGTATTCGCTTGTTTTCACTCCAAATGTAATAAATCGCATTCAATCTGTAAAAACGAAGACAATGATAAAGATCCATCTAAAATTCACCAATAAGTACAAGCAAATCATCATAATTCATCTGATTTAAGACAATAAAATATAGGCTTATCAACCCTATCATTAATAATGGTGAGGGGAAAAATTACTATTTTTACATACAAGAAGTCTCACACAGTCATGTCTAAGCTCGATCATGTGAGCAAAAAATTGCATAACTCACACCGTAAAGGAGACACAACTATGTCTCATAGTCAGAAATTTTCCTCAAGTTAGATAGGGTCGTGTGAGCATGATAGAGATGTTTCCTAAGTTAAACAGGACCGTGTCTAACTCCTCAATAGCTTCTGAGTTGACATATGGCCCTGTCTAAGCCAAACTGATCCTCTTTTACTCTAAAATTGCGGTGTCTTTGCCTGTTTTCACTCTAAATGTGATAAATCACATTCAATATGCAAAAACGAAGATAATGATAAGGATCTATCTAAAGTTCACCAATAAGTACAAACAAATCATCATAATTTATTTGATTTAAGACTATAAAATATAAGCTTATCAACCCCCCATACTTGACCTTTGTTTGTCCTTAAGCAAAGAATAGTCATAAAAACAAGATTAAACTCAACATCCAGAAACATGAGTCAAGGGAAATTTTACTATTTAAAAATTCAAGTTCAGCAATCAAATTAGCTCATGAGCAATGAATTCCCCTTTTAAACATATCTCTATCAGCTCAGTATTAATCAAAAAATTAACACACAATTCCTGCTTGATTACTAGTAATACTCAAGTGTTCATCGATTTCAAAAAAAATTAAGAGTACTCCCCCCACACTTAAGATGAACATTGTCCTCAATGTGCAAAAATAAAATAACAAAACAAAGGAGAATGAAACTTCCCAGAAAATTAAACACAATATCACAAAGGTGGTAGGGGAGGTAGAGCCTGGGGAAGGTGTGTAGCCATGAACTTAAACATTTGATCTAATTGAGCGGCGACATTTTGTCAAAAACTACACAAGAAAAACAAAAAAAAGGGTGAATTTTTTTTAGGGGAAAAACAAAACAAAAACTAAAAAATCAAATGCAAGGATAGAAAGACAGGTTACCTCCTGTGAAGCGCTAAGTTATAGTCAGTAGCTTGACTATGAGTTGATGCCATACTTAAGTAAGGCGGATAGTGGGGTGCTCAGTCCCCACTCTTGCTTCATAGTGTTTTACTCTCTGACCATTTATCTTGAATGATTGTTGGCCTTTTTTCGTCACTTCAGGCACAGTGTATGGTATGACTTGAACAACTTCATACTATCCATACCATTTTGACCTCAGTTTATGTAGAAAAAGACATAGACGTGAGTTATGAACAAGAATTTTATCCCCAATCTTAAACTCAAGTTGTTTGATATGCATGTCGTGCAACTTCTTCATTCTCTCCTTGTAGAGGTTGGCATTCTCATATGCCTCAAGACGGCGTTCATCCAGCTCATTGAGCTAATTACGTCTCTTGCACTTGTAGCTTCTATATCAAAATAAAAAAATTTAAGTGCACAATATGCTCTATGTTCCAGTTCCACTAGAAAGTGACAGGCTTTGCCAAACACAAGTCTATATGGGGACATGCCAATTGGGGTTTTGAATGCAGTTCTATAGGCCCACAATGCATCATCCAACTTTAAAAGACCAATCTTTCTGAGATGCATTAACAGTCCTTTCCAAAATATTTTTCAATTCACTATTGGAAACCTCCACTTGGCCACTTGTTTGTGGATGATAAAGGGTGACGACCTTATAGGTGACACCATATTTGCCTAAAAGATTTTCAAATTGTTTATTGTAAAAATGAGTGTAGCCATCACTTATGATTGCTCAGGGTGTGCCAAATCTAGTAAAAATATTTCGTTTCAAAAATTTTATCACCACTCGAGCATCATTAGTAGGCAACGCCGTTGCTTCTACCCATTTAAAAACATAATCCACAGCAACAAGTATATATTGATTGGAAAAAGATTTTGGGAAAGGACCCATGAAATCAATGCTCCAGACATAAAAAATTTCACATATCAAAATGCTATTCAAAGGAATATCATATTTCTTAGAGATGTTACCACTTCGTTGGCATTTATCACAAGTTTGAACAAATTCATAAGCATCCTTAAATAAAGTTGGCTAGTAAAATCCACATTGTAAGACCTTTTGTGCAGTTCTGGTGGGACTGAAATAGCCACCAGTTTCCCCAACATGACAATGATCAAGAATGGACTGACCTTCACTACCATGAATGCATCTCTTAATGATACTATCAGCACAAATCCTAAACAAGTATGGATCCTCCCACAAATAATGCTTAACATCAAATAAGAATTTCTTCTTTGTTTGATAAGTGAGATCCGGTGGAAGAATATTACTTGCGAGAAAGTTTATGTAATCAGCATACCATGGTAAAGAGGAGATGTCAAGAAGGTGCTCATCAGGGAATGATTCATTTATGGCACACTTAGCAGTGGTCTCTAACACCTCATCCAATCTCGATAGGTGGTCAGCTACAAGATTCTCTGTCCCTTTTTTGCCATGCATCTTTAGATCAAACTCTTGTAGCAAAAGAACCCACTGAATCAACCTTGGCTTAGCATCCTGTTTAGAAAGAAAATACTTAATAGCAGAGTGGTTAGTATAACATATAATTTTAGAGAGAATAAGGTAGGGGAGAAATTTATCAAAAGCAAATATTACTGCTAGCAACTCTTTTTCAGTAGTGGTGTAGTTTCTTGTGCCTCATTCAAAGCACGACTAGCATAGTAAATGGTTTGGAAAATTTTATCTTTCCTCTGGCCCAAAACAACCCCAACTGCTATATCGTTTGCATCACATATGAGCTCAAAAGGTAAAGACCAGTCAGGGGCAACGATGATGGGTGCACTAATTAACTTGTCCTTCAGAGTGATAAATGTGTTTAAGCATGAATTGGAAAAGTCAAATGGTGCATCCTTCATTAGGAGGCCTGTCAAGGGTTTAGTAATTTTTGAAAAGTCCTTGATGAACCTCCGATAAAATCTCGCATGCCCCAAAAAGCTTCGAATGACCTTAACAGATCTAGATGGGGGCAATTTTGTAATTACTTCCACCTTGGCCAGATCAACCTCCATACCTTTGGGCGATACCTTATGCCCCAAATTAATGCATTCTTGTACCATAAATTAGCATTTCTCCTAGTTTAACACTAAGTTGGTGCTCCTGAATCGCTCCAAAACTAAGATGAGATTATGTAAACAAACATCAAAAGATGGGCCAAACACAGAGAAATCATCATAAAATTTTTAATACAATCCTCTAACAAGTCAGAAAAAATGGTCATCATACACTGCTAAAAAGTAGTCGATGCATTACACAATCCAAATAACATCTGTCTATATGCAAATGTACCATACGAGCATGTGAAAGTAGTTTTTCCTGATCCTCAAGTGCCACAGGTATTTGCATATAGTTAGAGTATCCATCCAAACAATAGAAAAATGCATGACGTTAAAGCTTCTCTAACATTTGATCTATGAAGGGTAAGAGGAAGTGATATTTTCGAGTGGCATCGTTCAATTTTCTATAATCATTGCACATACACCACCCGGTCATATTTCTAACGATTATGAGTTCTTTCTTTTCATTCTCCATGGCTGTTATACCCCTTTTTTAGGTACTACTTGTATTGGACTCACCTAAGTGCTATTAGAGATGGGTTATATAATACTTGCACCAAGCAGCTTTATTACCTCCTTCTTTACGACCTCTTTCATGTTTGGGTTAAGGCGTCTCTGTGGTTGTACAAATGGCTTGTTTTGTGCCTCCATATAAATTCTGTGGGTGCATATGGTAAGGATGATGCTCGTGATGTCATGAATAGTCCACCCAAATGCCTTCTTGTTTTCTCTCAACACCTTTAAGAGCTTCTCCTCCGTCGGACTTGGAAGCAAAGCGGAAATAATCACGGGTAAGGATGGAGGATCTAAAAATGCATATTTCAAATTAGAGGGAAGGGGCTTTAGCTCAAGTTCGGGAGGCTCCTTAATTGAGGATTTTGGTGTAGGGATGTTTTTCTTATCCAAATCCTCATATTGCTCCCATGTTCTTCTGCCTTCCAAGGATATGCCATCTTCTAACCGCATTATAATTTCCTTGACCTCTTTATCATCCTCAAAGTCAGTGGCAGTCATAGTCAAGATCTTCTCTAACACATCATCAGTCACAGATTCCTACAAATATGAAACACAACATTATCCGTAATATCAGTAGCATCTATGCAATTACATGAATCAAAGGAACTAAGATTTTTAACAGAATTAAAAACATTAAAAACTATTTGCTCATCATTTAATCGCAATGTCAACTTCCCTTGATGGACATCAATCACGGTCCTCCATATCTAACACAATGAAGTTTGCTGAAAAAATAAATTTGTCCACCTTCTCCAAAACATCCTCCAATACTCCACGAGGATAAGTGATGGATCTATCGGCCAGCTGCAATGAAATGTTAGTAGGCCTAGGTTCCTGCATTCTTAATTTCTTAAAAACAAAGAAAGACATTAAATTAATACTAGTACCTAAATCACATAATGTTTTCTCAAAATAAGAGTTACCAATAGAGTAAGGAATAGTGAAACTCCCTAGATCTTTTAATTTTGGGGGTAACTTTTTCAAGAGAATGGTAGAGCACTCCTCATTTAGCCTTATCGTCTCAATTCCTCAAGCTTGTGCTTATTTGTAAGTATTTCCTTTAAGTACTTTGCATACGTGGGCATTTGGGCGATGACTTCAACAAACGGAATGTTAATTTGAAATTTTTTAAACATCTCCAAGAATTTGGCAAATTGCTTGTCCTGCTGAGTGTTCTTGAGCCTCTAAGGGAATGGAATAGAGGGCTTCTGTGGCTCACTTACATGTACTACGGAGGGTGCGGGGTGCTTCACTTTCCTTCTCGTTTTCTACAGTGACTGACTCATCATGTCAAGAGTATCTCCATCTTACATTTCCTCTTTTTTTTTCTTAGAAAGATCCCCAAGCTCCATGCCACTTCTCAAGGTAATTGCCTTAGCATGTTCCTTCGAATTAGGCTTGGTAGTACCAAGCAATGTCCTCGGTGTCTTTTTTGACATCAAGGTAGCCAATTGGCTAATCTGAGTTTCTATGCTCTTCATTCAGGCCTCTGAATTTTGAATGTATTTCATTATAGAACTTTTAAAGCTTGGCTTCTTTTCAGGTACTTAAAAACCTGGAGGTGGTTACGGAGCTCTCTACTGATTTCCCTGTTGATTTGCCCATTTGAAATTATGGTGGTCTCTCCAACCAGGATTGTACATATGGGAATATGGATTGTATTGCGGCTAGTTGAATTTGCCAACAAAATTTGCTCAATCGGGCTCGAGGGCAAAGAGACTACCAACATGAAATTTTGAACTGTTATGTCCCTGTCCACCACATGTTTCACATATGATTAGTGGGAATGCACTATTTGTCACCATTATAGTCTCAACCTTCTTTGTCAAAGCTTCCAATTAGCTCAGCATGGTAGTAGATGAGTCAACAACATATACACCGACTTGTTTCTTAGTCACCTAGCGCTCATTTTGCCATTGATAACTGTTAAGCACCATTTCTTTAATTAGTGCAAAGATTTCAAACAGTGTTTTCCTCCAAGTTGAACCTCCCGCAGTGGCATCAATGAGTGAATGGTTAGCAGGCGATAAACCATTATAAAAAGGTTGTACCTGCTGCCATATAGGCAATATGTGATGTGGACATCTCCTTATCAACTCTTGAAAATGTTGTCAAGTTTCGTGACGAGTATTTATATCAAACTGCATAAAAGTAGAAATATTATTCCTTAACTTAGAATATTTAGAAAGAGAAAAATACTTAGTTAGAAATTGTTGTGTCAACTGATCCCATATGGTGATGGAACCTTTTGGTAGTGATGTTAACAATGACTCGCCCTATCCCTGAGAGAGAAAGGAAAGAGTCACAATTGGATTGCATTATCTGTCACCCCATTATACTTGATGGTCTCACACAACTATAAGAACCTGACCAAATATTAATTTGGATCATTCGAAGGCAATCCACCAAAGTGAACAGAAGTCTGAATCATGGAGAACATTACCGGTTTAATCTCAAAGTTATTAGCTGTCATGACTGGTCTTATAATGCTCCCTTCGTACCCTCTAGCCATGGGCATGGAATATTCAAGCATTATTCACTCTGCTAGGGTAGCTCGTTCTTCACGATTCCCCTCAACTATTGGTCTCTCTATCCTCCTGATATCTTCGTCAGCCACAGCTTCAATATGAGATTGCTTCCTTACCCTACGAGCTATTTACTCAATTTTTGGATCAAATGTCAGATTAGAAGATTAAGAACGAGTAAGCATAAATAAGAAATATAAGCAAAGAGATGAAGTGACAAATGAATTAAAAATAAAAATAAAATAAGAAATAAAGTAAAAATTCATCTAAATTAACTAGAGTTTTTTGCCATAAAATACACTACGAGCAAGTGTATTCTATCGTAAAGTAATATAGGACTTGAGTCTCATTTGTTGATCTCACGAGGAATAATAGGTAATTATTAAATTCGTTAAACCCTTGGTTATTTAAACAATCGTATGCGTAAAAAGAAATTCAAAATAAAATCAGAAAACAAATAAGGAAAAGTGATAGACAATTAAACAATAGAGAGATAAATCAATTAGAAGGAAATTAGGGTGCAAGGTTCACTTGAATCTAATTAATTAAATTTTCATTCATTTATGATGTAAGGTAATTCTCTTGTCAATATTCTCTTAATTGCTACTGAATCCCAATGGTCATGGATAAATAATATTCTATTCCTAATTAAATTACCTATTTGGTCATTTAGTTGAATTAACTAGGAATGCATTAAGTCCCAATTCAAGAGATGAACTAACATAATCATCAATTCAATTGATAGAATAAATTGATATTTGGTCATTCACCAATTTAATCCTATGTTCATTATATAGGTCCACTCATTGGTTGCGGATGGGTATCGGTCAAACAATGAATTAAAATATGTCAAAGTTGATCAAGTTCTTGACAAGAATTCAAACAATACAATAAACCCAAAAGAAATTACAATAATCAAATTCGAATTGAAAATTAATTAATTAGGAAAACAAAATCCCCCATAGCCCTATCTATGGGATTAGTTACTTATGTTCAATAACAAACTCATATCATAATACAAACCCATGGAACGAAAAACCTAAAGAAAAGGAAAAAACTAGAGGAAAGAAAACCAAAACCTCTTTTATGGAGATTGTGACCTTCAAGAATATTGTCCTCTCTTCGTAGCCATCCTCCAAGGATTCATGGCAATTTTTTCTCCTGATATGTCTCTTAAAGTCTCCCAATACAAAAGTTGTCTTCAGGTTTAGGGGTTCGCTTCTATTTATAATGGTGAGAGAAAAAGTTGTTGTTTTACATACAGGAAACCTCACACGGCGTATCTAAGCTTGACACAGTCATGTGAGCATAAGATTGCGTAACTCACACCATAAAGGAGACACGACTGTGTGACTTAAAGACATGACCGTGTCTTATAGTCAGAAGCTTTCCTCAAGTTAGATAGGGTCATGTGAGCATGACAGAGATGTTTCCCAAGTTAGACAGAACTATGTCTAACTCCTCAATTGCTTCTAAGTTCACATAGAGCCCTATCTAAGCTAAAATAATCATCTTTTACTCTGAAAATGTGGTGTTTTCACCTATTTTCACTCCAAATATGATAAATCAAATTCAATATGCAAAAACAAAGATAATGATAAAGATCCACATAAAATTCACCAATAATTACAAGTAAATCACCACAATTCATCCAATTTAAGACTATAAAATATAGGCTTATCATATACCAATTTTCGTTGAAGCTATTCATTGATTAAAGTGAATAAATAAATGAGATTGAATACTTCACTCACAAATAAACAAGGCAACATATAAAAGAAATGCATCAAATTAAAGAGATAGAGTTGAGAAAAGTAAACACAATGATTTATCTTGGTTCAACCACCCTTTGTGACCTACATCCAGTCCTCTAGTAAACCACCAGAGATTTTCCACTATCACTTCAAGCTTGAACAGGTACTTGAAATCTTTACAACCAAGAGCACTCAAAATACCTCTAGAATGCCTCACCCTTTGTGCTTGAGTCTCAAAACAGGGATACCTCATCCTTCACAACTCTTGAGGGATACCTCACATTCTTCTTTATCAAGGGATATCTCACCCTTTTCTCTAGAGGGATACCTTACCCACTTTATAGGAAATCAAAGAAAGATAGAAAGATAAACTCTCAAAAGAGTAGATATTAAAAATTGAAGCTCAATGGGTTTAAGGGGCTGTTAAACTCGTATTCAAAGCTTAACCAAGATATTTTAGATTGATTTCCTAATAGACTTTAATGCCCAATAACTTGCATTTATAGCCCAAAGCATTAAAGATCCATTGGGGGGTGTGATAAATCTTTAAAAATTCATATTTTTACGGTTCAAAGTCTTGGGTTTTCATTCTCTTTTAATTTTTTTGATTGAGTTTGTTCTTAAGTTTATTTTGTTTTTACTTTTTTTAAATTATGTTTTAATTATGTGTTTTATTTATTTTAATAGGTAATTATGCATGGAAGAAGACTAGATGATTGCACGAGACAAAAAAGTTGAATTTGCGTTCTGGTGGTGCAGTGCCCAGATGCTTGAAAGCCAGCGCCTAAAAGCAAAGGAGGAATTTTATTTCTGGTCATTTAGTGCTTAGGCGATGAAGATGCAATGCTTGAGTGCGCGTTACGCATAAAAATTTTAGGAAGGAACGCCAGCACCTAGGCGCTGGAAACATAGCACCTAAGCGCTGGTCGCGTAATCTGTCACGTTATTTTCATTATAAATACATAAGTTACACGAATTTCAACACACACTTAGACAGAACACAGTAGCCGCCAATAGGCACAAACCCTAATGTGGTGTGGGTGCAATTAGGCTTGAAGATTAGGAATTTTCTTCAACATTTTCACCTTTCTACGGTGGAGTTTGTCATATTTTTCCTTTTGTATTCTTCTTTTTCCATGTGTAACTAATTTCCCTTTGTTAGGGGGATGATGAATCTTGTTCTTTGATGATATAACTTCTTTTATGGGTTTAATTTATATTTCTATTTCATGATTTACATGTTTATCTTTATTCTTAATGCTTTTCTAAACTTGATCAATTTGGGAATGATCTTTTGGGTTGATGTATGATTTGAAAAAAATTGCATGAACCTAGAATATGTGATAAACACCATAATTTCTACAATCTCTAGGAATAGACGTTGTGGGTTATATGGTCTTTCTTTTAATTCCCTCATTCTTGATAATGTCTTTCTATTTGGGGTTAGACTAAGGGATTAGTTAATTTTAAATAGTGTAAGAGGATTAATATACCAAGGAATTAGCTATTAATATTAATTTTGAGAATTGGCCATAAATCATTGAAATAGAACATAGTTAAACCAATATTTGAATGTGCATTTAAAGAATTCAAGTGAAGTCTGAACCCTAACTCTTTAACATCATTATTTTTCACCTCTTTGATTTATTGTTTGCTTACTTATATTTCTTTTTTTAATTGAATTTGCAACAATTGTCTTTTCGATAGCTTGAATAGTATCGATTTGGTGAACTTAGTAATTGATAACTTAATCTTTGTGGGAACGATACTTTACTCACTCTTTAGTACTTTTGTCGATTTGGTGCACTTGCCAATATCCACAACAAGTTTTGGGCACCGTTGCTGGGGATTATTGTTTTCAATATTAAATAGTAGTTGAAGAGACACTATTTTAGGCACTTAATTTTCTTATTTAATTTTGTGTTTTTTCTGTATTTAATTTTTTAATTTGTTTCCTTTTATTCACTATTGTTTTTCTTTGTTTGTTTTTAGTAGTCATTTATTTTTATTTTTCTTTTCTTTTCTTTACTTCACTCTAGTTTACTTGTTTGTTTGTTTAAGCAAGGTTCTGTGGAGTCATAAGAATTGCGTTTTGATCCAGAGATAGAAAGAACAACTAGAGCAAATAGGAAAGCAGCTAGAGAAAGGAAGAAACTTGAAGAAGTAGAAGAAAAGATAGCGGAAGTAGCTGTAACTGCAGAACGAAGACGCATATTGGGTGTATGCTACTCCATCTGCTGAAATTATTTCAACCAATATAGTGCATCCTACTATTCAGGCCAATAACTTTGAGATTAAACCAACACTTCTACTGCTGGTGCAACATAATCAGTTTGTGGGAGGTCAGACAAAAGATCCATACTTGCACATTACAAATTTCTTGCAACTCTGCGATACTATTAAGTATAATGGCATAACTGATGATGTCATTAAATTACGGCTGTTCCCATTTTATCTAAGAGACGAAGCAAAGAGTTGGCTACAAGTCCAGCCACAAGGGACAATCTCTACTTTGGAGAACGTAGTTGGCAAATTCTTGACTCGATACTTCCCTCCATCAATGTTTGTTAGGATAAGGAGCGAAATAGCTTGTTTCACTCAAAATCAAGGGGAGTCGTTATATGAATCTTGGGAGAGATTTAAGGAGCTATTAAGGAGATGTCCTCACCATGTATTTGAGGTTTGGCAGCAGGTGCAAATTTTCTATAATGGTTTAAATCATCCTACTAGGGCCATGGTAGATGCATCTGCAGGTGGATCTTTAAATACTAAAAATCCTGGAGAGACTCAAGAACTATTTGAGATCATGGTGACCAATGAATATCAGTTGCCTAGTGGGAGAGCAGTAATCAAACAAGGAGTGATGGAACTTGGTACTCTCGATGCATTACTTGCTCAAAACAAAAGTATTTCGTAGCAGTTAGCTAACCTCACCAAACGAGTTGAGAGTATGCAGATAAATTCTGTGAACCACTAAGTGTTAATTTGTGATTTCTGTGGAGGTAACCATGCTAAAGGTGAAAGTGAGGCAAGCAATTCTAGTTTTAGTTCTCAAGAGCAGGTAAATTATATGGGTAATCCTTCTAAACCCCAAGGTATTCCATTTTCAAATGCTATAATTCAGAGAAACTACCACCTAAATTGAAAGATCTAGGTAGTTTTACCATTCCATGCACTATTGGTGAGTTGACCATTAAGAGAGCTTTATGTGATTTAAGAGTTAGTATTAATTTAATGTCATTGTCAATTCTCCTTAAGCTTGGGATTGATAAAGTGAAGCCAACTATGATGTCTCTTTAATTAGATAATTGGTTAATTAAACATCCATATGGTATAGTTGAAGATTTGTTAGTAAAGGTGGACAAATTTATTTCCCCAGCTGATTTTGTAATTCTAGATATGGATGAGAATGCTGATATTTCTCTGATTCTTGGAAGACCGTTCTTAGCTACTTCAAAAGCGTTGATTAATGTACCTAGAGGAGAGCTCATTTTGAGGGTGGATGGTGATCAGGTGACTATTAATATTTTTCATAAATCTACATTGACATCAGATCTTTATACTCCTATCAAATGTATTCAAGATAAGCCTCTACAAGATTTGGCTAGTAAGAGCCTTTCATCATTAATCAATGCTAATTTTCCCACTCCTAAGATGATTGAAGAAAAGGAGAAAAGTCCCCCTCTCTCAAAAATGTTGGAATTGAAAAAGATCCTCCAGCTTCCACTAATTTACTGCAGATTGATTCTAAGGCCAGTGAACGAATATAGAGGCTATAACGCCCCCTTTTTCAGGAGGAGGACGTTACACCAAACATACTTATCTCAAGAAAACTATTAAGACCCGATTTATCTTTATATATAGGTATTAACCTGTTCATCAATAAAGTTTCTAACTTAGCAATTCTCTTTTAATTATATTATATTATATATATATATATATATATATTTTTTTTTTTGTGAGCGAAAAAATAGACACTTGGTGGAACTCAACTTGAATATCAAACCATACATTTATACATAAGATACATACTATATGTATATTTAGTTACATAAAGGTTATACAATTTTAGCAAAAGAAAGCAAAAACTTTACATGCCCCAAAAGGTTATACAGACAGCTACTAAGGCTACCAAAAGTATCATGCCCCCAACAAACTATTGAGAAGGAACCTCAGAGGGGTCCTCCTCAGAAGAGGAAATCCTTACAGGAGCAACAAATTCACAAGCAGGAGCTCGTGTAGAAGACAGAAACGAATCCTCGTGTGGGGTATACTCACAGTCTCCCTACACCTCACACATCGGAATGTAGAACTCCAGCCATACAGAAACGTCAAAAGAGAAGACAGGTGGATCATACCGACCCCAAGTCAAAGATACAATCACATCTCCTACGTAGATGAAGCGCTTAGTGATCAAGTCAACGTGCCAATAGTCAATGCATCCGTGGAACCTCAGTCTGGCATACCCTAGGAAACCTCGTCGGGATGCCATAGCCAAACAGAAGACTAACTCGCCCCAAAACCAGGAAACTCAGGCTCTTCCTCGACTCAGTCATTTAAGAAGCATAAATATAAATAGAATAGTAGAATACAGAAAAGAAGTGAGATATCCAACATCATTACTAGTATGACAGTAAAGAACCAAAAACGGCGCAAGACGCCATACAATATGGCAACATAATAAACAACATCAAGATTCAGATGATAAACAATTTAACAATACAAATAGGCATAACATCATTAAAAGAAATAGTTACATAATCACATATAGTTGTGCCAGATAATTATGTTGATAGACTATGCACATGCACAAGGTATCAAAATCCTACTCCATGGAGCTAAACACAACATCAGAGAGAATGATCAAGGAGACATGTCTGTATCTCATCAGCCTCAAATCAAGTGCTTTCAATATCAACAAATTGTGCAACATGGCTTATACAAGGCATGCTTCACAAGATCGCGATATAGGACAGTGTCTAGGTCCGGATCGTCGGTGCGTTTGCATTGGTCTGTCCCACGGCACAGAGGAGTTACCAGCTGTCCATTGTGGGATACTCGTACCCCGATGCCCCCAAGGTCAACAAGTGACCTACACTAGTCTATTCGCACCCGCACGTAGGTGTGATTCATCTCCTAGGCATACAACCTTACAAGCAGAGTCCAACGAACTTTCACAATGCATGATGACTCGATGCACATATATATACAAATATTCAATAATAGTATGACTTGTCTATGATTACACGCCACATTAGGCCCAATCAATTATCAACAATCCTTGGTCCCACAACAAGTCATTGTCCAAATCTCAAGGGTGAAAACATACTTTTCCTATTAAACTCCTCTAGGAAAATTCGCTAGTATTTCTCATTCAATCTTTATTACTTTTAATTAGATAAGTCATTTCCTTTGTTTTAGTTCACACTCACTTAGGGTAATTATTTTAAGCTTCTCACAACCTCACCCACACTCATGTTCTTTCTTTGTCCAAAAATTTCTCTAGGCTATAAGATAAAGTTTTATTCTTTATTCTTTCCATATTATGAATTCCTAATTAATTATCTAATCACCAAATTACCTAAGTTTTAATTGATACAAAAATTTTATCAATGGTTGCCCTAGGTGGCCATGACCTCCCAATGGCTAGGAACCTAAAATTCTCATCATATTATTAATTACTTATTACTTAATATCTTAAGTCCCAAAGTAGCACAAAAATTCCATCATAGACCCACCAATGGCCTCATGACTGTGAGCCTCCAAGCAGAAGGGGTAATAATCCCTTGCTTTGCATATATACATCCAAGCATTCCAATCCATCAAGTTACACAATAACAAGTATTAAAGTCATACAACACAACCAATGACAACATTACCAAAGAAAATCATACAACAAAGTGAGCAACCCACACATGGATTCCTCACCATCACCACAAAAATGTGTTCATCACCACCAAGATAGGTTGAAGAGGATGATCTCCCTCTTACCTCAAGAGACAACAAAAGAAAGCAAGCTCCTTGATGCTCCCTTGCAATTTTCATCCACCACCACCAAGAAAACCCTAGGATAGTCAAACTCACCCAATCAATAATCAAAGCTTGAAAAGAGGAATCCTTCATTACAAAGGTGACCAAGGATCACAAAAATGAGAAGAGAAAAGATAAAAGTCAAGAACTTTATCTCAAAGCTTCAAGTTTTAGGGCTTGGTAGAAAATGATGAAAATAGAGGAATCAAGAGATGATCACTAAAGAGAAAAGCTTCAAGATGATGAGAGGATTCAAGAATCTAGGTTGGATTGAGTAAATAAGCTTAGGTAGCCAACAATGGTGTTGTGGCCGTGAAGATGGAGAGGAAGAATGGAGAAGAGAAAGTGTGAGAGAGAAAGGAAAAAGTGAAACTTTGTTTTGAAATGAAAAAGTAAAAAGTGAATGTGCGGTAAAGAGAAAAGATGACAATTTTGGTCATCTTTTCCCCTCCTTGGCCATGGGGTTCACAAAGGGAGGAGAGAGGGAAATGGCTTCCTTGAGAAGCTTGATACAAAGCTTCCTTGAGAAGCTTCACACATCTTTTGAAAAAGTCAAGGGTGATGTCATAGTGATGATGTCATCTTGGTGATGTCATTAAAGTACTATCTAGAAAAGATGACTAACATTCTACTAAAACTATTATCCAATGGATAAAAGTTATAATTAGCAGAAACAATATTTATCGTCCATCGAATAATAAAACGTACTGCGATTTTATTTATCTGTCATGTTATTTTCATTATAAATACATAAGTTACGCCAATTTCAACACACACTTGGACAGAACGCAGCAATCATCAAGAGGCACAAACCCTAATATGGTGTGGGTATAATTAGGCTTGAGGATTAGGAATTTTCTTCAACCTTTCCACCTTTCTACAATGGAGTTTGTCATATTCTTCCCTTTGTATTCTTTTTTTTTTTTCATGTGTAACTAATTTCTATTTGTTAGGGGGATGATGAATCTTGTTCTTTGATGATGTAACTTCTTTTATGGGTTTAATTTATGTTTCTATTTCATGATTTACGTGTTTATCCCTATTCTTAATGCTTTTCTAAACCTGATCAATTTGGGAATGATTTTTGGGTTGATGTGTGATCTGGAAAAATTTGCATGAACCTAAAACATGTGATAAACACTATAATTTCTACAATCGTTAGGAATAGATATTGTGGGTTATGTGGTCTTTCTTTTAATTCACTCGTTCTTAATAATGCCTTTCTATCTGGGGTTAGACTAAGGGATTAGTTAATTCCAAACAATATAAAAGGATTAATATACCAATGGATTGAGTATTAACTAATTTTGAGAATTGACCATAAATCATCAAAATAGAACATAGTTAAACCAATATTTGAATGTGTATTTAAAGAGTTCAAGTGTAGTCTGAACCATAACTCTTTAACATCATTATTTTTCACCTCTTTGATTTATTTTTTGCTTACTTACATTTCTTTTTTTTAATTGAATTTACAACAATCCTCTTTTTGATAGCTTGAATAGTGTCGATTTGGCGAACTTAGTAATTGATAACATAATCGTCATGGGAACGATACTTTACTCACTCTTTATTACTTTTGTCGATTTGGTGCACTTGCCAATATCCACAACACGGTGGTTGGAGAATTAAATGTTGTCATACTAGCTATTTATTTCTGATTCTAGAAATGTGTTTATTTGAATAACACATCATTTATTTGAATAAATATGTTTATAGCACATTTGGAAATGGTTTTCTGAAACATGTTATTTGAATAAGGCTTTTGTTATTCGAATAAATGCATTTTTATCACCAGTTGAAGTGGTTTCTGAATAATGTTATTCAAATAAGGCTTTTGGTTATTCAAATAAACCTTTAAAAACACAAGGGAGCGTAACCTTTTTGAAGCTTCTATTCGAATAATGCCTTATGTTATTCGAATAAAGCTTGATTAAATGGAAATCTTGAGATTCAAACTTTGGTTATTCGAATAGGAAAACCTCTTATTCGAATAAACCTATTTAAAAACACTTTAATTAGCTTTTAAAAGTTACCAAATGTTTCTAAAAGTTCCAACAAGCTTTTAGGCACTTAAAGACTATTTCTTAAAAAACCAAAAGTCATTTTAAAGTCTTGAAATCATGTGTGCTATTCGGGTTCTTGAGAAACAAGTATAGAACTTAAGTGTGAATCCCTTTTACCTTTACAAAAAGATCTAAGTCCTAAATCTATTCTTGAAGCTCTTGGACTTGATTTTGCCATCATCTTCATGTTTGTTATCATCAAAATAATCTTCAATGACCAATAGCCAATTACATTCTCCCCTTTTTTAATGATGACAAACAATTATTAAGAAAACAGTTAGCTTTATAAATTGGAATTCACAAGGCTATTAGAGAGACTTATTTCCCCTCTTTTTTATATGAGGTGAATTTAATTAAGAAATATGCACAGCTCCCCCTTACTTTTAGAATCCTAAGATCCATTTTAGATTAACCTGTCTTTTCTCAAAATATAAGAACTTAAGCTTTTTCTCCCCTTTTTGTCATGAAAAAAAGATGGAGTAAAATAACACATAGAACTAAAGCAATTTATATTCAATATATTCATTCAAGTTCATCACATTATTGTCATTCAAGGAAGTAAATGCATATAATTGATCAAGTTCAGCAAATGTATCAATAATGCTTACACAAAAGAGTTCATAAAGGCAAAAACTCATTTCATTTATCAAGTCAGCCAAGTACATATATTCATCAAAGCAACTATCCAATTGCATTTACATTTTGAGTCAAAAACAATCAATTACATTTATCATTAAGTTAGCTCATCAAAAACTATAAACAAAGCAAAAAAAAAAAATAGGATCCTAAGTCTAGGAATCCTAACATCTAATCTTCTGGCAGTGGTGGAGGAAAGTGTCGCTATTAACATATAGAAATATTTTCAAGACATAAAGTTAGAAAAATACTTTTTTAAAGTAAGTTAAAGTACAAAATAAATCTTCACCTATCCAAAAATTGCAAGTTCAAGCTTCTTAGAGACAAGGAAGGGAGCTTGGAGTAATTTCTAGTCTTTGTGCTTAGTGCAGCCACAATGAAAACACTTTATGAAAGGGCTTGTTGATGTGCTTGAGGGAACAAAGAAATTCTTGTAAAATTTTTGTTAGTTTTTGGGATTGTACCCTAAACTAGCCTTTTGAAAAACACATCTTTACTTCTTAAGCAATATGTTCAAATTATCTCTTCCAAAGGTAAATTCTGAAGAGTATTTTTCAAATCTTCAATTTCCCTTTCAAAATTTTTGCATGATGAGCAAGAAAAAGATGTAGGTGCATTTTCATATGAAGAGCATGTTATGCATGAAGAATTTGTATCAATCAACCCAAGAGTTTCATTTTCTAATTTCAATTCCTCAATTTCTTTGTTTAAAGTAGAAATTTGGTTTTCAAGTGAGAAAATTGTTTTCTTTAAACATGAAACCATTTTTGTAAGCCTCATAGATTCATTATGAAATTATTCAAATGCATCTTGCAATTCAATATAGGAAAGGGAATAGTCAAAGTTTGAGGATGTTACCTCTGTGTCATCTTCATCTTCCTCTGCTCCTCTAGCCATGAGACATAGGTTAGCTTTCTCATTATTTGAGCTATCGGTTGAATTCATGTCATTATCATCCCAAGCTATGTAAGTTCTTCCTTCTTTCTTATCCTTTAAGGGTCTCTTCTCATATTTTTCCACTTTCCTTTGATAGATTGGACACTCCATCTTTATTTGTCTTGGCTCTCCACATTTATAACATTTAGGAGTAGATGAGGTTTCTTTCCCTTTATGATAGGTGTTCTTTGGGGGAAAGGGAGGTCTTCTTTAAGCTCCATTCTTCTTGAAGAATCTTCTAAATTTCTTTACTAGAAGACCAAGATTCTCCTTATTTATCTCCAAGTCATCTCCATCATCTTCATCATCATCATAATTAATAATGGAGGAAGTGGCCTTGAGAGCAATTCCTTTCTTTTTCTTGTCAAGCTCCTTATTTGGGTTAATTCTATCCAACTCCAATTTATGTTCTTGGAGCTTGCCAAAAAATGTGGCTAGGGTCATGGTTGAGAGATTTCTTGACTCTATAATAGTCGTCACTTTGGGTTGTAAATGCCTACTTAAACATCTCAAAACTTTGTTAATAAGGTCTTCATTAAGAAAAGTCTTTCCCAATAAAGTAAGATGATTTACAATATGTGTGAACCGTTTTTGCATTTCTTGAATGCTTTCACCTTGGTTCATTCTAAAAAGCTCATACTCATGAGTGAGAGTATTTATTCTAGATCTTTTCACTTCACTAATACCCTCATGGGTTATTTGTAAAGTGTCCCACATTTCTTAGACAGATTTGTAATTTGAGACTTTAAAGAACTCATCATACCCCAAGGTTGTGGTAATGATGTTTTTGGCTCTCAAATTATATTAGACCTTCTTTTTATCTTCATCGGTCCATTCATTTCTTGGTGTATTGATTCTTACACCATTAACAACTTGTGTGGGGACAAAAGGACCATTTTCAACTGCATCCCACACATCTAGATCAATAGTTTCAATAAAAAATTTCATTCATTCTTTCCAATATGTATAACCATCCCCATTGAAAAAGGGAAGTCTATAGAGAAAAGAACCTTCTAAAAAACCATTTAAAGTAGTCATCATTTTCTCTTGAAGTCATTAAGCTCTTTATATAATAGTCTAGCTCTTATACCACTTGTTACCAAGTGACTTCAAAATCAAGAGGGGGTGAATTGAGTTTATAAAATATTTTCATAAATCTTTCACAAAACACTTGTATATCAATTTTTATTGAAGCTATTCATTGATTGAAGTGAATAGATAAATGAGATTCAATACTTTACTCACAAATAAATAGGCCAAGATGAATAATATTCAAGCAAGCATATAAAAGTACAACATCAACGTAAAGAGATAGAGTTAAGAAGAGAAAACACAATGATTTATCATAGTTCAGTCACTCCTTGTGACCTACGTCCATTCCCCAAGTAAACCACTCACAATTTTTAACTATCACTTCAAGTTTGAATAGGTGCTTGAATCCTTTATAACTAAGAGCACTCAACACACCTCTGGGATGCATCACCCTTTGTGCTTGAGCCTCAAAAAAGGGACACCTTACCCTTTACAACTCTTAAGGAATACTTCACCCTCTTCTTTATCAAAGGATACCTCACCCTTTTCTCTAGAGGGATACCTCACCCTTTTTACAAGAAATCAAAGAAAGATAGAAAAATAAACTCTCAAAAAAGTAGATATTACAAATTGAAGCTCAATGGCTACAAGGATTAATCACACTTCAGCTCATAAAATTGGGGAAAATATTCAAGACTGTTAAACTCGTATTCAATGCTTAACCAAGATGTTTTAGATTGATTTCCCAATAGACTTTAATACCCAACAACTTGTGTTTATAGCCTAAAGCATTAAAGATCCATTGGGGGTGGTTAGAGCATTAAATGTTGTCATACTAGCCGTTTATTTCTGATTCTGGAAACATGTTTATTCGAATAACACATCCTTTATTTGAATAAATACATTTATAGCACATTAGGAAATGGTTTTCTGAAACATGTTATTTGAATATGGCTTTTGGTTATTAGAATAAATGCATTTTTATCATAAGCTGAAGTGGTTTTTGAATCATATTATTCAAATAAGGCTTTTGGTTATTTGAAAAAACCTTTAAAAAAACTAGGGCGTGTAGCCTTTTTGAAGCTTTTATTGGAATAATACCTTGTGTTATTCGAATAAAGCTTAATGAAATGAAAATCTTGGCATTCTGACTTTAGTTATTCAAATAAATCTATTTGAAACACTTTAATTAGATATTAAAACTTGTCAATTATTTCCAAAAGTTCCAATAAGTTTTTAGGCATTTAAAGGCTATTTATTAAGAAATCAAAAATTATTTTAAAACCTTGAAATCATATGTGCTATTTGGTTCTTGAAAAATAAGTTTAGAACTTAAGTGTGAACCCCTTTTACTTTTACAAAAATATCTAAGTCCTAAAGTTATTCTTGAAGTCTTGGACTTGATCTTACCTTCATCTTCATGTTTGTTATCATCAAAATAATCTTCAATGGCTAATAGCCAATTACATTAAGGGTATATCTCCCCAAACCCACCCATGTGGATCCATTCTAGCTTTCACCCTCTTTTCCTATCCTGTATGTATTCATATGGTATAAGTGTCAAATATATATATGTAAGATGAAAGTGGATTGAACCCATACTTCCATGATCTTGTCTTGGATGTCATAACCATATGGTGTAACCATGCTTTGGACTAGAACTCACTTGTGTTCAAGCCCCTGCTCAACCACATAAAAGGGTGATTTGTGGTTTAATTTAATAGAGGTTTTTGTTGGAAAATCTGTGAACAAAAATGCAACAGAAAAAGAATTCCCACCAAGGATCCATGCGAAAAGGAGAGCCATGATACGTGATTTTAGAGTTTACCTCTTGACGTTAGACGAAAAATAATCAAGACAAATTACTAGCACTGCAGCAACGACGTTGTCTCTACATTGTCCACACGAACAAGCTCACAAACGTCTAACATTCGTGATCTTGGAGTCCCATGTCTCCAACAAAGTGCCAGTTGTGAAGAGAATAGAAACTTGTCACTCTCTTACTCATTGTTTCTGTTAAGGTGCGGCTAGGTTTTTTTATTCTATACTTTGACAGCCCCCTTACCAGTACTATTTATAATAGTGGCTGCCTTATGCGAGCGAGAGTAGCAATAGGGTTAGCAATGCGACCTTGGACTCATCTGTTATGAGTCTGGCCCATAATGGAATCCTAGTCTAAATTGGATTCTCATTACTCCAGTTCAATATGTTCTATGTGTGATCCTGCAAGTTCTCATGAAATTGGCAGTAATATTAAAATCCTATTTTAATCTTACAAGCAGTGAGCAGTATCTAGCAACACATCGCTGCTATCTAAGTAATGAGAATATTAGGGATTTGACATAACCTTTTCGTGACCAATATTTCTGTATAGTTTAGTCCCTTTGTCTAGATATCTAGATTGAATACAAGGCATGAAATGTGTCACCCTTGTATAGTTCAATCTTTCATTTCTTGATACTTGAGTAGACTTAGTAATAACAAATGAGATCAATATATCATATTGACTCATTTGAGCATGATCATGCAGTTTGTAGTCTTACTCAATCAGGGGGCTCGACGATGTTGCTCCTGTTATGTAGGAAGGACAAATCTCATCTAGGTCACTCACATCCCTCTGCATGATTCGTGGTATGTCCAATAACTAACTTTATAATCACCTTGTTACAGATGACGTTTGATGACATTAAAACATACAACTCCTCATATAAGAATCGTAGTCATTTCAGGTCAAAGGACCATATACACCATTGTCACTTTGAGAATCGCTTATGACACTCACGTAACGATCCATGCAGTGTTCTCATGGTGGGTCATTCCAATACATCATTACTCTAATATGTATCCATATGAAGACTTGATATCTCATATCTATGACCCGTGAGATGTGGTCATCAGTCTACGCACATACTAGTCTTAATGCATTATTGTTATCCTAATTAACAATAATACTTGACTAGGGACATTTAAGAATAGTGTTCTGAATCTATCCAATAGGATCTCATGATCAAGTAATCCACTTGATGTCCTATGACATTAAACTTACTATTCTAAGGACTTTATTATGTTTATAATAAACAACACAATAAATGAAATGTCTCATGTATTAAATAAATAGCATAATACAATGTATATAAGTATGGTCAAGATAAATTGGCCTCTAGGGCATACACCAACAGTTTTAAGGTAATCTAGATTAACCTTTTTTGGCATTGTAATCATGCTTTGGACCAGATTGCAAGGCTTTTGTTGGATATTTGAGTTTTGATCATTAGGTATTAATTACTTGACCATGTGATAATATATATGAATTTTCTTGATTACGGTTGAACAATTTGATCTTATTGATACAGTGTATTTTAGCATATGTTTAATGACTGGAAGATCTTATACATATGCTTAATTGTTTGAAATTTAAATCCTTATATCATGGTTAATTGATTAGGAATATCATGCGTTGATCAAATTGGTGAATATTTAAGCACAGGTTAATTGTTGATTGAGTGATTGATTGATTGAATATGTCCTTATTGCTTGGTAAAGATTCAAATTGTCTTAATCATGGTTGATTGATTATATTTGATTAAGGATATAATGCACTTGAAGGGGTGGTGGGCAGTTTATGTTGAGGGAGCTATGGCTCCCTAAATTTTTCTAAAACAATATTTTACATGCAATTTTTTAAAAATAATACAAACAGTAAAGTTTGGCCTCTCCTAAACAAAGTGTTGTTCTCTTTGGTCCCATCATAAAAATTTCTCGGGCTCTACCCCAGTGCACTTGACTTGGTAAGATGTGATTGTTAGGTGGATGTTAGCATTTAAATGAAAGAAACTTGAATTTGAATTTGTTGGAACTATTATCACATAAGAAAATAGAGAAAAGAGATGCTAACTCAACAACTGCAGTTACCAAAATGAGCGACTGTTGGGATTCTAAAATAAAGAGCGAGTACTAGATCAAAAGGAGCGACAAGTTAATATATGCATGTAATTCATATTCAAAGCTTGAATGACTTATTCTCTTCATTTCAATCACTATAATGGCTAGCAAAATTCAATGAAAACAAGTTTGCTATAAAAGGAAGACATTGTTGAAGAATCAAATATATAAGCCACTTAAGAGAGTTGTTGAAAAGTTACTTCATCTCTGCAATGGCATTGTTTTTCCACTCAATAGAGATTCCCACTTTAGAGAGAGAGTTTTGAAATTATTATAACTCAATCTATAAGAGCATTTGAAAGTGAAAGTTAATCTCTCGTTTTAGTGAAAAAAGAAAGAGAGTTTAGGTAATATTAATGATTCTTGAGGTAGGTTACTTTATTTCAGGTAGAGGTAGAGGAATGTTCATTGTAGTGACTTTGGTAGAAACAATGTCATTGAATACTTTACTTTTCAATTAGGGTAGAGGAAGGTTGAGTTAGTGTCCTTTTAAGAAAAAAAAATACCACAAAATTGAAGAAGATCTCAAAGCAATTGTAAAGGGACTAAACGTAGGTCATGAATTATGGCTGAACCAAGATAAAGCACATGTGTACACTTTTCTTCCTTTATTCTTTTGATTCCTAGCATTCATATTTAATTGAGCATAATTAAGTTTTTTAGTTTGATAAAATTTGATCATTGATCTATAGAACCAATTCACCTTATCTTGATTCTGTCATATTCAAAGCTAAAGGTGCATTTTGGTTGTAGCTAATTTGGATATTCTTGGTGCTGATTTGAAGGAACCAGAAGGTTGAGTTAAGATCTTCCCAAGGCCTGTTCTAGTGACTTAGCGAATTAATAAAAAAACTCCCTCAAAGGTATACCTTTTTGTTAGCTATGGCAACCATGACCCAAGAGGAGGTGAATTGTGTGATCACAAGCTTTTAAGACAACATTAAAAAATTAAGCATTTTGAAGCACTTAATTAATAAATGCAGCAGAGCATGCATAAATTAAGTTAATATAGAATATAAAAGAGTGTAGGGAAGAATCAAATTTACGAATTTATCCTGATTCAGCCACCAACTACTTGTGGCCTACATCTAATCCCTAAGCTTAACTTGAGATTTTCTTCACTATCTGCTAGACTTCACAGGTGCTAGGAAAACCTTTATACAAATAAGAGCACTTCTCACACATTGGGATTCTCCACTCTTCAAGCTTCACAGATGCTTGAAAAACTTTTACATTCAAGAGCACTCACAACACCTTTAGGATACCTCACCCTTTGTGTTTGAGCCTCACTACAAGGGATACATCATCTTTTTCTCTCTTGAGGGATACCTCACCCTCTTACAATGATTTTAAGATGAAGAGAAAAATAAGAAACTCTCACAAGAGAATATATACAACTTAAAGAAAAAAAGAATAAAAGAATTTTGTAATAAAGAGTTCAAAATATGATTTTGATGATTCATGGATCAAATCAAGTGTCAAGAGTTTCTAAAGATGTAAATGCTTCAAACTTATATTTAGAGCCCAAGTGATAAATACCCGTTGGTAGTATTTAGATTTTTTTTTTATAAAAACTAGTTGTTTATAGCTGTTGGGAGCATTTCTGGGCTCATGGTAATCGATTACCGAAAATGGTAATTTATTACCATGTTTTTATTTTGTTAAAAATATGTTTACAACATTCTGATACTTTAAAAAAGACTTTGAATACCCATAACTTCTTCATTTCTCATATTTTTTAAGAAAATGACCACTCATTGGAAAGATCTTTGAGTTTATTTTCATATGAAATAAGTTTCAGAATAAAATTCAAAGTATTTTAAAAGTTATGATCAAAATAGTAACTAAAGGTCAAGTTTTCAAAACTCATACATGACTATTTTTCATAGTTTTTAACTACCACCATGACTAACTTTTCAAAACATGTTTGTTGCGAGTTTTATCATGTAAAAACCATTTTTAAAGATTTAAAAATATATTTGAACTCTTTTCTTGTAAAACCTCTATCTTTACATAGGAAAAAGCCTAAAAGGAAAATATATCAATTCTAGTCATTAGGCTTCTTGATATAATCCAAACTTCCAAAAATTTCTTTTCTTCAAATCTTGTGAATGGTTGGAACATCTTATCATTCTCATTCTTCTTGAGTTTAACATAATTTTGATCTTTTTCTTTCTTGTTGCAATGCTCACTCTTGGTATTTGGCCTATCCTACAATGTATTGCTCTCTTATGACAAACATAGTTAGTCTAAATTCATAATACAATATCTTCATATGCATGATTCATAAATGTATGAATCTAGTTAGTCTAACATGCATATAATACTTTCATAGACACATCCAAATAAGATATTTATCAATTTCTAATAAATATGCTCTATATAAGATGCAACAAAGAACACTTTGCACATTTTCATTTAAATAGAGTCGAATCCAATATTAATTTAATACAATTTATATAACACATTATTGGATATATCCTATAAAAGATGTTATAAAGAATATGCATGATTCTTATATGAAATATAACAAGATGGAGTACATGATCATGCATGATCTAATATAATCTATTAAGCACATCTATGTAGTATAATCATCATTCTTTTTGTCTTGTATTTGTCATCATCAAAACTTAACATATTAAACTATTAGGAAAAACTTATTTCCACACCTTTTCATTGTCAAAATGGGTTACACCTATTAGCCAACCTGGCTTAACCAACCAAAATGGTGGGTTTGGTTGCTTACATTTTATCTCACTTAACCCATGGGTTAACTGGGTTTAAGCCGAGTTTGCACACGGGCTGACCCAGTTTAAATTATTAAAAACAAAACTTAGGGGCAAAAATCACTTAGCCCATTACCTTCTCCTTGTAAACCTTAACTCTTTCCTTCTCCTTTTCCCCTCCATTGATGGCTAGTGTGAGAGTTGAAGTTGGCAGTAACACAAGAAGGAGGTTGAATTGTGTCTTCTTTTTCTTGAAATATTAACATTCTCACAACTTTCTCAAGTTGTTCAGATTTGGAGGTGAAAAGGTTTCAACTTGAAACAGAAGATCGGTGAGAAGGTTCAGATTAACCAAGTTATCTAAGTTGAGAAAGTTCTAAGAGAGTTAGCGAAGTTGAAATAAATGAACTTTCTCACTATATAATAAGTGTGTAAAAGTTCTTTTTAATTTAGTACTTCAATCTTCTAATGTCTTTCTATTGAAAACTCTTTTAAAGAGAATAAATCAACCTTATATTCAAACTAGTCAAGTTATATTTACTTGTAAAACTTCAACAAAAAAATTAGTTTGCTTTTGATTCCGTTATATGCTTTAAAAGTTATTTAAACTATTCAGAATCAATAAAGAGAATGGAAGAATAGCTTGACATTAGAATTTATATTGGTTCACCCTAAAAACCACGTGGAGCTACATCAAGTACCTAGCAACCACTAGGATAATACAAGAATTTAGGTGTTTGTTACTACAGGGTAGCTTTCAAAAACACTCAAGGAGTGGATTAATACAGTTTAGCAAATCTCACAATACACCTACAAAGAATTTAACATAATGAAGATCAAGTAGGTAGAGATGAGAATGTTGTGTTCTTCACGTTAACTGTTAGATTTGCTTAAAAGTTCATAAACTTTAGTTCTTCAATCTTGGATGCTTATATAGACTTTAAAAATATAGTTGTTGGGCACTTCCAATGGTAACTATCCTTCCTTGTGGTAGGTTACTATTTTCATGCCTTTTCTTGATGAGTCAGCACACTACTGAAAATTTGGATTTTAGATACCGATTTAGAGACTGATTTATTTCGGTCTCTATAGAGACTATAGAGACTGAAATAAAGACCGATTAAAAAACAAAAATTTAATTTGCTACCGAAATAAAATCGGTCTTTAAATAAAAATATTTACAAAAAAATTTAAAAGATAGCGACCGCAAATTTGGTCTCTAAAAAAATAACAAAAATAAAAATTTATCTTATTATTAGAGACCGAGATTTCGGTCTCTAAATAAAAAAAATATAAAAATTAAATAATTAGCGACCAAAAATTCGGTCACTAAAAGAAGAAGAAGAAGTGTTAGAGACCAAAATTTCAGTCTCTAAATAAAAAAAATTTATAAAAAAATAAGAAAAATATGTAGCGACTGAAAATGCGATCGCTGAGCCTTTTCACGTTTTAAGCTTTCTGTGTACCCTTTCATTTTGCCTTTTTTTTTCTATCCATTTCATTTTCTCCCATTTTTAACCTAGTAGAGCACTTGCCGCTGCTCGTCGCCCCTGTCGCCGCTCGTCGCTGCTCATCACCCCTGTCGCCGCTCGTCGCCCCTACCGCTGCTTGCCGCTGTTTGTCCTTTCTAGCTCGTTCTCCCTTGCTCGTTCACCCTCGCCATTCTTCCTTGCTCGTTTGTGCGCTCTCGCTCATAAATCATCATCTTTACAAAAGGACGCGCGGTAGCAGCTGCTGTAGCTGTTTCATTCAACAGCAAAGTGCCTTTTTTTGCTTCAAATTATGGGAGGGCCGGTTCTGGAAGTGGATCCAGAACATGGATTTCAGGAGCTCTCGCTCTTCTTGCTGCAGGTTTGGACAAGATTAACTCTTGAAATAATTCTACTTTCTGTTTTCACTTTTTTTTTGCTACTGTTTAAATCCATGAAGACAAATAAATACATATTATATTTACTATGAATTGCCAAATCTTATCGTGCATACTAGTTTGTGAACTACTATGTATATATGGTTATATATTTCTCTGTAAGTAAAAGGAGATGCTGATTCGGGTGTCAAGATAATAGTAGATAATGTGTGTTTGTTGGAAAAGGAAGAGGAGCCTTGTACCTTGCTTATCTTTTCCATTGTAGCTTCCGGGACCTCTTCTACATCAATTGCCCTATATTGTAGCAATGTCTGGGGATAAAATTAAGATTTTGAATTTAGTATTTAGACTTTATTACTTCCTTTATATCCCCAATATCATAAACAAATTTCAAAACTTCAAACAAGCTTCTAAAGTAATCAATCCATGCTTATTCTTTTAACCTAGTCGTGTTAGTTTTTATTTTTTTGACATATTCCTCAACCTCCACTGCGAATTGTGCAACAGTCTAACAGATAAATTACAGAGGGGTAGAGGGGAGGGAGTTACATTGACTTGTAGTGGAGGAAAATCAATTTCATGGCTTAAAAGCTTTTTGATGTTTGCTAAATATGACAAAGCAGTACCTCTGTTACAATTGGGAATCTTGTTTTATATGTGCCATGCTTCAATAGAGTTTTTTTGGTTAGGTTGATATGGTATTTATGGGAACAATTAATAGCCCGCTCATAATAGCTACAACCTTTTTTTTCTCAAATGGAATCTGGTTACAGGCACTCAACGTCTCAATTTGCTATGAAATTTATGAGAGGACAACACTTTGACATTAGTGCATATCTGTTTATGGTATCTAGAATTGCAAAACTCAAATCAAGGCAAAAGCTTGATAATGAGGTGTAGGAGGAGCATTGGCAGTGACTTTTGTTGAGTTCTTCTGTTTCTGTCACCATTAATGTAGGATAAAGATAAATACATTTAAGAAAAAAATGAGTATAAAGTTCAATATTGTCATTTATCTAGAAGCAGTTTTTCTACCTAGCTTAAGTTTTAGAACAAGAATGATGGAGAGCAGAGGCTAATGCAGTTATTTTATTATCTAGTAGTGTTAGAAAAATATGTATCAAAACAGGTTGTGTTAGATGTTAACATTTACCATTTTCTTATTCAGTTTGCCATGTATACCAATCTTCCTACAAGATTGCATAAATCACACTATATCAGTTTATCAAAGTAGTTTAAACTAGTTAACTTTGAAGTTTGAACAAAATCTCAACGGTTTGCTGTATGCTATGAACAAATTCCTAATTTTTTTTCTATTTTTTTCTTCTGATATGTCATGTAGCCTACATGGTGCAAGATCAAGAAGTGCATGCTGCTGAGGTATGCTTAACTTTTCTCTAACAGCATCTATATGTCCATTTTCACTCACATTCTTAACTTTTCTTGCACTTCTTTATGATTTATTTGTGATACAATGTATAGACAAAACTTTGTCTGCACATGGCACAATATAGTAAATTGCAGAATAACAGGATCTCGGGGAGAGGGGACTCAGGGCTACGAGATGGGAGTGAAGCAGCTACAATATGCACAGGACTCGTTTAAGTGGATCACAAATTATCTCATTAATGCACATCCTTTTGTAGATGTGCTCTACATTCAGGTGAACCATTTGTTCCAACTTTACGCTTTTAGTTTTTCTAGTTCAGAATTATAAAACTCTGATTTGAAATAGGATGCATTCTTTTCTTTTTTTTCTTTTCTTTTTTTCCTCCTTGCTGTTGTTTTCTTGGGTAAATGAGGAAGAACTTGAAGTTTTAGGATTTTGTGCTTGTGATTTTGTGTGATTGAAGGTGGGGGATCCTGAGGTGGACCACAATTGTTGGGAAAGACTTACAAGCATTTAAAATCTATTGGAAACACTTTGCAGCTATGGCCAAGATAAAATTCTAGGGGAGATTAATTCCACACATAAATAATATGATGACATCTCCTGTTCTTATATATATATATATATATATATATATATATATATATATATATATATATATATATATATATATATATATATATATACACACACGAACAAGATTAATGAAAAAATGTTTAAAAGGAATCACCTGAACTCAAATTTGTGAATAAAAACTTGTGTAGACAACATAATCTATTTAAGCTCACTAGTCACTACAGTAAAGCACGCCGCTCATTTTCTACAATTTTTGAGAAGTTTTGCAATATTAATATTCTTTTCTACTGAGTTTAGTAATTATAATATCAACTTCTTATTTATAAAATTCAAAACTGTTTAGTCATTTTAGAAAAAGTTGAAATGAATGCAAATGAAAATGAAAGAAAGAGGGATGTACGTAGCAAGGATTGATAATCTATTCACACTCTATCCACATACAAGTACATAATCAATTTCAACTCATTTTCGATGCATGTCCTCTAAAATAAAGAGAAGGAGAGGGAGGCAAATATTTCAACATGGAAAATACATAATCCTGGGGGCTTATTTTTCACTTCAACAAATATTTATAATTTAGTACAGGTCTTCTAGACACATTTTATACTTAAAACTCTGAATGGTTGGGTAGAACAATGAAAGTATAATTGAACTATAGAAGTTTAAGAATGTGATGGAAACAAATTGTTTTCTTGTAATATAATTATTAATAAAGTCATTGATTTAATATATAATGTTGACTGTATCTGAAATATCTTCTTTATAGGCAAGGTTTTAAATCTGATGCCAAAATGGGTAATAGGGAGTTTCTTGGCTGATCTTTCATCAAGAAAAAGAAGAAATTTTCTTGACTGATGAAGCTAGTATAAGATTTGATACTAGTGTGAGTGATATATTCTATTGCTTCTGCTACTAGTGGTCATAAATATTTTATATCTCTTGCTAAACATTTTTCTATCTAGGATATCTTATTTCCATATTAAATGCCTAATGGTGGTGACTGGTTACCAAGTGATGAATGCATCTAATTACTTATGAACATCAGTATTTTATTATTCTCCTATAAAAATTTGATGTAATTTCTTCATGTTCTTTTAAGTGGATATAGTTGTGCAGTCGTGCAGTCATTTCACTTTTATGTTATTTACTTCAAACTAGCATGTGGTCATGTGTTGCCTAGTTATGTGCTTTTCGTCTTGTAGTATAACTATAGTGGAATACCAGCAAAATCTGATGAAGCCATAAATGATGAATCTCAAGTTGACATTATATCAAGCTGGAATATTGCTGAATACTTACCAAAGAAAATCTAGGTAAGTTACCTTGTATGAATTTTAGCTTGAATAAAGAAGTGCTAAAGGAAAGGATCTTTACCATAGGAAGAGTAATTTACTGGATTTTAATTGGTTAGCCATTTAATATGGGAGTTATTTTGTATTCTTCGTATCTAAAGTTGTTTTAGTCTTCTCTATAGGCATTTGTGTAGAAGATCACGACCATGTGGCTTGTGGCATGCCAAAATTAAATTCACCAGAATATAGGTGCTTTTAGAATTTAATCAACGATTTAATCTTTTGTTCATAGACATATCATGATAAAAATGTAATTTTTGGGATTTTTCTGTGCAATTGATTGTATGGATTAAGATCTAAAATCGTGTTTGATATAAAAAAAATAGTTTGTTTTGACTTCTATAACTCCATAATAATTCCCTTCTAGCATTTTTTTTTATTTTTTTATTTTTTTATTTTTTATATATATAGAGACCGATTTAGTGACCGATTTTATAAAATATATAATATATTTAGCCTTTTAGAGACTAATTTAGAGACGGATTTAGAGACTGATAAATCGGTCTCTAGTTTAGAGACGGAGTTAGCAACCGATTTTGTATAATATATAATATATTCATATTTTTAGAGACTGATTTAAAGATTGATTTAGAGACTGATTTAGAGACCGATTTATTGGTCTCTAAAAAATCAGTCTCTAAATCGATTTCTAATATGCGTGTTTTTGAAGTATAATTGACCAAGAATTGACCAAAAATTATCGACTGATTTAGAGACCGAAAAAATCGATCTCTATAAAATTGGTCTCTAAATCAGTTTCTAATATTTAGTGATGAGACTTTTAGAGACTGATTTAAATCGGTCTCTAACTATTTTAGAGACCGATTTCCTTAATTTAGAGACCGAAAAATCCGTCTCTAAAACCCAAATTTCTAGTAGTGGCATAAGTGGCTTTTAGTGAGAAGGTTCATTTGAACATTCTCACTAGCAACCTTCTCACTAAATGTTCTCACAAGTAACCTTTTCACTGAACATTCTTACTAGCAACCTTTTCACTGAACGTTCTTAGCTAAATCTCTCATCCAACTTTCTTAAGCTTGAGTTTCCTCAATCTTTCTTATCCCTCAATTCCATCATCTCATTTATGTTTCTTCTTGATGATTTAGATGACATATGCTTCATATTAATGCTTGATTTGCTCTTTAAATTAGCTCTTGTGGAAGTTCTTCATTCTTCTAAACTTTCTCATAACCTTCTCAAGACCTTCTCATGATGAACTTTCTCACATTCTTCAAAAATCTTCTTAGGTATCACTTGAACTTTCTTAAGTCAGAATTTGATCTTCTTAGCCCTCTATAATTATCTAGAAGTTCCTTCATGCTTGTTTAATCTTGTATAAGTTAATTCTAACATAGAAACTCCATAAAAAACATGTTAAACTAATCAAAGCATTAAGAGCAATTACACTAAATTTTTAACATAGTTAGTTATCATCAAAACATATTATTCAGTCTTAAGCACAAAAGGGCTTTGGAGCTTACAAGAGTAAGAGTATGAGGTCCAACAAACACCATTGAACCAGTCCACCACACACAAACTAGATGTAGCCTTGTGTCACACATGAATCTACCATAATGTTGTAGTGCATCCTCCAAGATACATGATCTTGCGACTTGCACCTAGGCTCCAGATGACAATTGTAGTCACAACGACGATAGTACTCCACTTCACCACCTTTCTATCATGACCCATGATGCAAGCCACCATGTAGGCCATAGCAAAATTCCTCCAACATACGGCCAAGCTCCTGTAGTCTTGTTGCTCCACCTTTAATATGTGGCTAAACTCTCGTTGTCATTACTCAACTTTCAACGTGCAAGCTCCTATTATATTCTGCTAGTAAATGATGTAACCTATGTTAGATTTAAGGATTATTTGGGGGGGCTTTGAGTGTATTTTTTAATCCATTTTTTGTAAATGTTTTTTGCCAACCCACTACAAATAAGCTAGGTTGGTCTTTCTAAAAAAATCCCAAAGCAAGCTAATGCAACTTAACCCACTTAGCCATCAACCCGTGGTGGGCCAACTTGGGTGAGCCAAGTTGACCCTTTTTTGATAGCTTTGGAAGGCTTAGGATTTTGAAAATAGTGATGCTGCAAAAAAAACACAAGCATTTATACTCTCGAGCTTTCTTTGGTTGTAAAATTTTTCATGTTCCATGTTTTGCTCTTAAAAATATCTTTAAAAAAATGTCCATACTCACATAATGAGAATTATAGCTAGGGGTGTCAATTTTGACTGGCTAAGCCTACTTAGGTTAGCCTGTTGTGAGTCGGGCTAGATTTGACCAAGTATTACTTGAACTAGCAAATTGTTGGGCCAACCCATCTTATGTGAGCTGCAAGCTATTCAGGCTTTCTTTTACTTATTCATATTGTTAGAATCCAAAAGTGTTAATTCCAATTAATTTATTTGATTAACTTGTATTAAGAGGCAAATTAATTTATATTAAAATGTTTAAAATTAATTGTTACTAAAATATATGTATGTTTATTTTAAAATGACATTTGGGTAAAATTAAATGAGAGAAAATAATTCTAGTAGTCGATTTTGACATTTTTCAAGCATGTGGGCCAATCTAACCTGCATCGAATCGGGCCAAATCAAGATAGGCCAAGTCGAGCCAAAATATATTCGAGCTTCAATTTTGTTGACTTACCCTTAATCATAGCCAATGAAGGCTCAACTCATTTTGACTCCCTAATCAGCCAATGAAGGTTGTGGTTGGAGGAATAAGGGGATGAATGGATGTGTGTTGGTGGAATTTAATAGAGTGAATCAAATCAATTATATCAATACATAGTTGTCTAAGATGTGAACACTATATTTTATCCGCATCATTAAAAAAAGAGTTCTGTTATTTGAACACTCAGAATACGATACCCTACTCACATATGCATATGGTACATTCATTCCAACCTGACACATTTATTCCAGCCTGACATATGATATACGAGAACAGTGAGTCACACTCACATGCGGTACAGTGTCTGAGGCAGGTATCATATTCTGGGTGTTCAAAAAACATATTTGTTTAAAAATTACATAAAGAAAGATGGAGGAAGAGAAAATGTTTTTGATTTGTCATGCTTTATAAGGCTTCTTAAAGTCATAGCCCATTGAACCAAAGTTGGCCCAAAACACCTTAACACATTAGGTCTACCCAAACCTTCTTTTTTGAGTAAATTAACTTAATTCTTGAAATTATTTTTTACTTGTAGTTTAATCCTTGAATTTAATTTACAAGTTAATCCCTGAATTTATAAAGTCTGTATCAACTCAATCATTTTTGTTTCTTATTTTAGTCTCTAAGAAGAACTGAGTTGATATGAGTTTTGTGAATTCATGAGCTAGCTCATACATATAATTAAATCTAGAGACTAAACAACAAGTGGAGAACTCCATGAACTAAGTTGCTAATTTACTCTTTTTTTTCTTTTGTTTCTAAATATTACAGATTTTTCTCATGCCATAAAGGACGTGCTTTTTACTTCCACAACCAAATTCATGGAACATGTTAATATGCACCTTCTTAAGTTATGGTGCATGGTACACCCTTTGAATTGACCTGCTATTAGAGGGTGCTTGACTTTGTTAGTTGCTTATAGTTATTTAAAATGTAACCCTAAAAGGCTAAAACTATTATCTCTCTCTCTCCAGATTGATTCGACTTGCCTTATGATGCTTTTGTTACCTTTTGATATCTTTCTGAAAATCAAATACAGCCTCTCGATTCTATTTATTTTTTTCTCTCGAGAAAATTTCTTTTATTTCTCAAGAAGTTCTTAAACTCCATACGCACATATTGCTCATTTCTAGTTTCGATGGCCTATCAAGGTCAATTTCTGGTATCCAATGTTGTTTTCAGCTCCTTATCCACTAATTTCGGTTATTCATATCTGATTCTCTCTACTGGACCAGCCATCATTAGAATTTTTTCTTCTTCACCAGATCGGTCTATGTTCACCAATGTTGTTTGTTGCCGAAGCTTGCACCGGCGACTCTCCTCCGCTTGCTATGGTGCTCTGACATTTAGATCTAGAGTCTCTGGTGCCAGTTTTTCTGATGAAGGCTCTAAGGTTCATCATTTTCTTGATTCAGTTTTCAACCACCTATGACCCATGCCTTGAATGTAATTTTTATAACGGTTCGACTACTTTTAAAAAAAAATGTTAAAAAAGAAAGAAAAGGTTGAGAAATTACATTGAGGATAAGGCACTCTCTTCTCTGTTGTATTCATTCTCACTAACTTCGTGCGTGCCAAATTAACGACACACCCCTGCTATTTATGTGAAAATCTCCACTAGGTTCCAATGTCCATGTTACGTTCCAGACCACTGGCTCCTTCGAGTCCATGGATTGCAACACAAGAATCAGAGTCAATGGAAGAAGGGTTGGGGTTGTGAGGGTAACATATAAAATCTAGTGCGAGGTTGGGTTGCAACACGTCCTATTAAAATTTTCGTTAAATTTGAGTAAACTAGGTTAATATCCACTTTTTAATCCTTAACCTGTTGAATAGGTAGCAAGTAACGTTGCAGAACCATTTTTTTAAATTTTACACAAATCAACAGTTATGATACAAGGTGCATTCATGCACCTTAAGTTAGAAGGTGTATATTAGACGAAGTCTCGGATTCATCACCTATGTTTTATTCATGAGAAATGTTTACAATGCTCCATAAAATTTTTGGAGCATGGATGCTCTAGTGAGTATGAGCCATTGATATGGTTAACAAGTTCGCCAACGACTGGTTTTGAGTACTGATGACCTGAAGAACAGGTTTGCCACGTAACAATGACTAATTGCATCAGTGGTCCTTAAGAATATGTAGATTCTTATTTTAAAATATACTAAATGATCCCTATTTTGTGTAAAAATTGCTAAACAATCACATTTTTGTTTTTTTTGAAACTAGATTACAACTGATGCCCCCCACAAGCCCTCAAATTTACTTTCCCATGCCCTGGCTATGCTTTGTCCCCTTTCTGGGAATCATCGGCATCATGAAACAAATTCAAAAAAAACAAAAACACAAAAATAATGAAAACCAGAACCCAAAAACATTACTGTTGTGAATTATCCATAAATCACGTTAATTTATCATTTTAAAACAAAAAAAAGACCATAAAAAATTTTAAAAGAATAAAATGACCAAAGGTTGATCGAACACAGGAATTCTTCATTTTTTTTGGTAACAATATCTCTCTATCCTCACAGACGCTATCTCTTAAAATTGTCATTTGCTAAGGTTTTTCTATTATATGCAATCCAAAGAAGAAGATAAAAAAACACATGAGCCGAACTTGATTGCAAAGAAACGGTTCAACGATGTTCTTCTTGTGATCTCTTCAAGATTCGATTTCGAGTTTTTTTCTTCTTCGGATTTAGACCTTAATGATCTTCACGGCTCTAATCATGGAGTATGCATGGATGGTAAAAAATTTTCAGAAACATTGTAAACGCCTCCTCATTCGTCAACCTAGGGAATCTAAGGGATAATTGACAGGGAACATAAGTTTGAGGGCTTTTTATTTTATTTGGTAGCGTTAAAGACCAGGTGTTTGGGTGCTCTAAATAGAATCATGGGAATTGTCAGTTAAGGACCACTAGTAGTATTGAGTCTCATTTACGGGTAAGACCAACGTAATCAGTTGGCCCATATGGTTCAAACAGCTCCGCAAGAAAGAGACCCTTCTTTCATCTGGGATTGCATCCCATGTCTTTGCACAATTGATCATTACACCAGATGCCACAATTACCAATGCATGACTTGCAATAATATCTCCTTGCATATTGCTTCATATTATCTTCCCACACTTTGACATCCATCTCCATGTCTCTTATATTAGGTAGTTCAATTTCTCCATCCAAGAAATGTGCTAGCCACTGGCATCTCATTTCAGAGGCAAAAAGATTTGATAGGTCCTCAGCGTATCCAATTATTGCCAGTTGTGGGACTTGAGGGTGAATTATTTGCCTGAAGTGGTAGATCATAGATTATCTTTGGCGAGCTTCAGAATTTTTACATACTAAAATAACATTTTATTTTTAAAATGGACCAAACACTGACCTGTAGAGGGGAACTGTTGAGGTTGTTGACCCATTGATGCATTTTTGGAAGATTGGTGACTTCAATATGCTTGAGTTTTTGGTCACCTTTGTATCCTGTAGCAAGAATTGCTAGATCAGTTTCTAGGGGCTTAGCTTCTCCATTAATGATCAAACCTTCTCTGCAGAATCTAAAGCTTTGTGATTTCTTTATAACGATGGATCATTCTTTTATTTTGTCATAAAAATCTTCAGCAAGCATCCCAATCTGACATGAAGAGAAGTCTTGAAGAAAGCTGTGACCAGGTACCAATCCATACTTCTTTAGTGGCAACCTCCGTCTTAGAGAAAACTCAACTTGTTTAGAAATTCCCCATCTCTGAAAGTGAAGAGTGGTATCATAAGTAAATGTAGGATATGATATGAGACTATTTTTGGTGTAGAAGTTACCAATGGTGAAAGCAAACTGGTCACAAGGCTAAGTAGGAAGGGTTCTCCAGGCTTGTGAACCAGTATAAGAATCCAAGATTAATACCCCAAGTGTTCTCATCAGGGAGAAACCAGTGCATGGTTCTTTGGATCATTGTGCCAGATTGCTCGACTCCTACATAAGTGATTAAGGAATTCAAAAACAAAGGGATACTAGAAACAGAAAATGACATATAATTAGTGATGAAGAGAAAAAAAAGAATTAAAAGTGAAATCTTTCATTTAGATTTTGTAGAAATGATATTCTCACCATTTGCATTTGCACGTTCTGCTGCTATATCAATAGCAAATTTCTTCGAGCCTACTATTGTAATTCTCTTTCTTTCGATCAATTCAGCAGCAATCTCATTGTCCATAACAGAGTAGTCCATGGAATGCATAACCCTGCCTTTAAAAACTTCTGGGCCTTGTCCAGGAGGGAACTCAGGAATATTAGGAGCACCACTAAATCTCCCAAGGCAAAGAATAACAAATCAGCCTTATACAATACAGGAATTGCAAAAAGATACTAGTTGACAAAAAAAAAATGCAGCATTTAATGAAAGTTAGACTTCCTGAGATTAAAAATAATAATAATAATAATAAAAGCTGACCATAGTATACAAACTAACGAACTATATATGCATACCTCTCTGGAAAATTTCTTGGTATCTGTGGGGTCTAGCTCAAAGACAATTTGCATCAAAACAAATCTTCTTTCGGTGGATGTTGAAAATTGCAACATAATTGGTGGTTTTGTCAACAAATGAAGAAAGGTAGAACGGTGATTGTGAGTTGGAAGACAATGCATTAAAGCATTGGCTCTCTATAAATGGAGAGCAATTCTTCCATCCGAATGCAAGAAGCAGAAGTAGCAATCCTCTTCACAGAGAAAAAAATACTGAGAGAAAAATAGAGAGAGTCTCATAGAGAGTTTCTAAGAGAGAAAAATAGTGAGCTAATTTGTGAGAGTTATATCCACAAATTGAAGAAACAATATTATTGTATTCCCATTATTTTATAGTGGAGATTTAAGTGGCCTACGGGTCCCGTGATTTTTCCCTTGTTCACATTGAGAATGTTTTCTACACTAAAAATTTTCTGGTGTTATTATTACACTTATTTTACGCTTCTGCATAGTGCCTATTTTTGAATTCACAGAGGAGAAAAACTATGCAAGCATTTCCCAACAGTGGTATCAGAGCTCTCAGATACTAGGTGCCAGATTCATAAGAAAATTCTTAGTATGCTCTGTGATTGCAGCGTTGTCTGATCTTTCACATCAGAAAAGAATTATTCTCGTTGCTAGGAATAATGTGTGGTGGTGTGAAAGTGTTGTCTAGGAAAAGTTCTGGCTAAGAAAGACTTGGTATTTAAGTGTGTCCATTAGTGACCCACCTCTCTTTCCTGAGAACCTACCTGGTGCACTGTTTGCATACTACAGTTATTGTATACAGTACTATTTATCTGTATGGCACTATTCACGTATATTGTATTGGCCTATGTAACTTAAGATGGAGGGAGCTATCATTCATGATGGAGATATTGTTACCAAGTGGCCTCAATACTCAAGAGGGGGGGTGAATTGAGTAGTTAAAAATAAGTTCACAAATCTTTCGCAAATCGTTTAACAATCAATTTTCGTTGAAGCTATTGAATGATCAGAGATACTTGAATAGATGAGTTAAGCACTTTTACTAATGAACGTAATAGTCAAGGAGACAATATCCAAAAAACAACAAAATGAGGCAAACATGAAAGATGAACAGAGGAGAGTTTAGAGAAACAAACACTCGTTTATCCTGGTTCAATCACTACTCCACTTGTGATCTACGTCAGTCCCAAGCAACACCTTGAGATTTTCCACTATATCTTCAAGCTTCAATGGGTGCTTGAAAAACCACTACAACCTTGAGCACTCACTCAAGCGGATGGGATACCTCACCCAAAAGCTTGAGCCTCTATTTTCCAAGGGATACCTCACCCTTACAATACAATATAGAGGGATACCTCACCTCACTAATCGAAAGTATAAGATTGAAATAGAAGAAGCTCTCTCTAGAGCAAGTGTTTACAAATTGAAGCTCTAATATGCTCTCAAGGATTTTTCACGTTTTTAGTCGAAAACAAGCAAGAAATGATTTTAAGAATTGATTCACGTTTTGAAGTATAATGATCATTTTTGGTTCAAGGTTGTAAACAAAGACCCAATCTGGGTATTTATAAGTTTCTCAATTAATAGAGCCGTTGGAGGTAGTTGGGCATGCATTTAATGCATTTAATATAGCAAGTTGGACCTTGTCAGGATGCGTGTAATCGATTACATATCTCGTGTAATCGATTACATTATTGTTCCAACGTTTTCGAACTTTTCCGGGCCTACTATAAATCGATTACATTCTTGAGGTAATCGATTACATGGCTTCGACTTTGCTTGTAATCGATTACAATGATCATGTAATCGATTACATGACTTTCGATTACGACTGTTGTGTAATGATTACAATATCCTTATAATCGATTACATGTCTCGTCGAACATGTTTTTGAGTTTAATGGGTTTTGTGTAATCGATTACATATATTGTGTAATCGATTACATTTCTTGTCGAACGTGTTCTTTGCCTTTACGGGCTTTGTGTAATCGATTACATATCTTTGTGTAATCGATTACATAACTTCGACTTGCTTGTAATCGATTACATTGTTCATGTAATCGATTACATTCTTTGTTTGATGTGTAATCGATTACAAACATTGTGTAATCGATTACATTTGCCTTTGAACACATTTTTCAAGTTCAATAACTCGTGTAAGTCATTTCCAACACCTCAGGGTACTTGTTTAAACATAAATCCTTTTAAGAGTGTTAGATTTAAAGTTGAAACTTAGGTTTTATTGAAAGCCATGTTTATCTTTGAAATTTCCTATTTATTTTGAAATCATATATTTGAAAAACCATTTGAGAAATCTTGAGAGCATTTAACAGTAATGTCCTAAGTCTAAATAACTAATTAAACCTTCTGTCTTCTTTCTTTGATCTTGATTTTTTCCTTTTGTGCTTTGATCTTCTCTTTTGCTTTTGTTATCATCAAAAACCTTTCAACATGCCTTAGAGACATAAGCATTCACAGATATGTTCAAGTTAACTGCTGAAAACTACTCCTATCGGAAGCTGATGATGGAAGACTACTTATACTGCAATAATTTGTATGAACCAATTACCCAGAAACATAAACCAGAAGGGAAGATCGACAAAGATTGGGAGCTCCTGAATTGGAAGGCAGTAGCCATGATCCGCAAATACATTGATCGCAGTTTGTTTGAGCATGTATCAACTTATACAAACGCGTATGAGTTGTGGACCAAGCTTGAATCCTTGATTCAAAAGAAGACGCCTAGAAACAAGGCCCACCTTGTCAGACGATTGGTAAAGTTGGAGTACATGGATGGTCAAAACATGATCGAACATCTGAACACCTTCAAAGGTATTGTAAATCAATTGACGAAGGCAGAAATGAAAATAGATGATGAGTTACAGACTCTTCTACTCCTCAGTTCTCTTCTTGAGAGTTGGGATACTCTAGTTGTCACTCTCAGCAATTCTACTCCAGACGGAAAGCTTAGCATAGATTCTATTACAGACAGTTTGCTGAATGAAGAATCAAGACGGAGAGAAAGGGGCTTGAACAACCAGTTTGAAGGCAATGTTGTTGACAACAGAGGAAGGAGTAAGAATCGTGAAAAAGACAGTCGTGAAAAATCACAAGTAGATCCAAATCTCGCACTAGGCTAAGTTGTTATTACTGTGGTAAACCAAGCCACATAAAGTCTGAGTGCAGATTCTTGAAGAGAGACCAACAAGCTTGAACAGTCCACCCTGACCAGATTAACTCAAAGAAGAAGAAGGAAGATGGAACAACTACTGCAGTAGCCTCAACTGATGAGAATGTATTTCTTGTCGGAGAAGAAAATTATCTAAACATTGCATCTGATGATTGCATATGGATAATTGATTCCGGAGCATCCTTCCACGTCACACCTCATGAAGGTTTTTTCTTATCATACCAAAAAGGAGATTTTGGTACAGTGAAGATGGGCAACCACGTCACAAGCAAGATTGTTGGTATTGGTGAAGTAACGATGATTACTGAGAATGGAAACAAACTTATGTTGAAGGAGGTAAGACATATTCCAGACATGCGTTTGAACCTTATCTCAGCAGGAAAGTTAGATGAAGCTGGAATGATAAACCAGTTTGGTGCCGATAGATGGAAACTCAGCCGAGGAAGCATGATTATTGCTTGCGGCAGAAAGGAAGGCTCTCTGTACATTATGCAGGGAAAGATATGCAAATGGGAGATGAATATTGCTCAAGATGCAAGCAAGGAATTGTGGCACAGACGACTAGGCCACATGAGCGAGAAAGGTTTGGAGATTCTCGCAAAAGATCATCTTCCAAACATAAAAGGGCAGCCACTTGAATCCTGTGAAGGCTGCCTAGTAGGCAAACAACACAGAGTATCTTTCAAAAGATCAAATGATGCAAGAAGAAAAAAGCAGATTCTGGATCTTGTTCACTCAGATGTTTGCTCAACATCTGAAAGGTCCCTTGGCGGTGCCCAATACTTTGTTACCTTCATTGATGATCACTCTAGGAAGGTGTGAGTGTATCCATTGAAGACGAAAGATCAAATTCTTCAAGCTTTCAAGGAATTCCATGCTTCTGTAGAACGAGCATCTGAAAGAAAGTTGAAATGCTTGAGAACTGATAATGGAGGAGAGTATAAAGGTCCATTTGAGGATTATTGCAAGACTCATGGGATAAGACATGAGAAAGTACCCCGCAAGACACCTCAGATGAATGGACTAGCTGAGAGAATGAACAGAATGATTGCAAAGAAAGTCAGGAGCATGCTTTCTCATGCAAAACTCCCCAAGGCATTCTGGGGTGAAGCAGTAAAAACTGCAGTTGATTTGATCAATTTATCTCCTTCAAGACCTTTAAATGGAGAGATTCCAAAAGAAGTATGGTCTAGAAAGAAAGCCTCTTATGGTCATTTGAGAGTCTTTGGGTGCAGGATATTTGTCCATATTCCTAAAGATGAAAGAGCAAAGCTTGATGCAAAGACGAAGGAATGCATATACTTTGGTTCACCAAGTAATGAACTTGGCTTCAAATTATAGGATCCTGTAAACAAGAATATTTTTCGAAGCAGAGACGTGGTATTCTATGAAGATTAGACAATCCAGGATATTCAGCAATCTAAGAAGCCAAAGACCATTATATTACACAATTCAGGGGGAGAGATTCCTCAAAGGAATGAGCAACCTGATCAGACAATAAAACTCCATCAGATGGAGCAACTTGATCAGACGGAACAACCTGACCAGACAGAACAAAGTCAAGCAATGCAGGGAGAATAGATGGAGACTGATAAGATAGAATAAGAACCTTAAGTGAGAAGATCAACGAGAGTCAGACAACCATCAAGAAGGTATTTCTCATATGATTATGTCACTCTCACTGATGAAGGGGAACCTCAAAGTTTCATAGAAGCCATTGAGACGAATGATAAAGAGAAATGGATGCAAGCCATGTAAGAAGAAATACACACCCTAAAAGAGAATCAGACGTATAACTTGGTGAGATTACCAGATGGACAAAAGGTATTGAAAAATAAGTGGATATTCAAACTCAAGACTGAAGAGAACAACCCAAACCCCAGGTACAAAGCAAGGATTATTGTGAAGGAGTGCAACTAGAAGAAAGGCATAGATTTTGAAGAAATCTTCTCACCAGTGGTAAAGATGACATCCATTAGAGTGATCATTGGTTTAGCTGTAAAACTAGACTTGGAAATAGAACAACTTGATGTTAAAACAACATTCTTACATGGAGACTTAGAGGAAGAAATTTATATGGAGCAACCAGAAGGTTTCGAAGAACCAGGCAAAGAACACCTTGTGTGTCGTTTGAAGAAAAGCCTTTATAGTCTGAAGCAAGCTCCAAGACAATGGTACAAGAAGTTTGATCTTTTCATGGCACAACATAATTTCAAAAAGACGTCCGCAAACCACTGTGTGTTTGTGAAGAACTATGAGAATGGTGAATTCATCATACTACTATTGTATATTGATGATATGCTGATTGTTGGGAAAGATAAGACATAGATAGCTGCTCTCAAGAAGGCATTGAGCAAATCTTTTGCCATGAAAGATCTAGGTGCAGTAAAGAAGATTCTTGGATTGAAGATCAGTAGAAATCGTTCTAGATGAATGTTGTGGATGTCACAGGAAAACTATATCAAGAAAGTTCTTGAAAGGTTCAAAATGCATAATGTCAAACCTGTGTATGTTCCATTACCTGGCCATCTTAAACTAAGTAAGACGCAATGTTCAGGGAATGAAGAAGAAAAGGAAGAAATGAGCAAGGTGCCCTATTCTTCTGCTGTTGGTAGTCTTATGTATGCAATGGTCTGTACAAGACTAGACATTACTTATGCTGTAGGAGTTGTGAGTAGATTCCTATCGAATCCAGGAAAAGAGCATTGCAATGCTGTGAAATGGATATTAAGGTATCTGAGAGGAATTGCTAAAAGGTGCTTGTGTTTTGGCAATAGAAATCTAATGCTTACTGGGTATTCAGATGCAGATATGGCAGGAGATGTGGATTCAAGAAAGTCTACATCGGGATATATGATTACTTTTGCAGGGGGAGCTATCTTATGGCAGTCACGACTACAAAAGTGCATTGCTTTAAGCACCACAGAAGCTAAATTCATTGCAATCACTGAAGGTTACAAGGAGATCCTGTGGATGAAGAAGTTTCTACAAGAGTTAGGCCAGAATCAAGAAAGCTATGTTCTCTATTGCGACAGTCAAAGCGTAATACATCTCAACAAGAACTCGACATTTCATTCAAGGTCGAAATACATCGACGTAAGGTATCATTGGATCCGTGATGTGTTAGAAAGTAAACTGCTGCAGATTGAGAAAATACATACCAAAGACAACGGGGCAGATATGATGACAAAAGTGCTACCAAAAGAGAAGTTAGAAGTCTATAAAGAAGTTGCAGGCTTAGCATAAACCCCAAATTGATCCAAGGATACTTTCTCTTTGGCTGGAGGGGGAGAATTGTGGGGTCCAGCTCGAAGACAATTTGCATCAAAACAAATCTTCTTTCGGTGGATGCTGAAAATTGCAACATAATTGGTGCTTTTGTCAACAAATGAAGAAAGGCAGAACGGTGATTGTGAGTTGGAAGACAATGCATTGAAGCATTGGCTCTCTATAAATAGAGAGCAATTCTTCCATTCGAATGCAAGAAGCAGAAGTAGCAATCCTCCTCACAGAGAGAAAAATAGTGAGAGAAAAATAGAGAGGGTCTTTCTAAGAGAGAAAAATAATGAGCTAATTTGTGAGAGTTATATTCACAAATTGAAGAAATAATATTATTGTATTCTTATTATTTTATAGTGGAGATTTAAGTGGCCTACGGGTCCCGTGATTTTTTTCTTACTCACATTGAGAAAGTTTTCTACGCTAAAAATTTTCTGGTGTTATTATTACATTTATTTTATGCTTCCGCATAGTGCCTATTTTTGAGTTAACAGAGAGGAAGAAAATTATGTAGGCATTTCCCAATAGTATCTTGCACTACAATGTGCCATGTCCCCATAGAGCCAAAGGGCTTGCCATTACCGCCCCATAATTCCCATGACTTCATTTCCTCACTAGACTCTCCAACATAATCTATATCGATGACTTTGGAGTTGAATCTAATGTAAGGAATGAGGGCAAAATGTTCAGCATAGGAGTTAAGATAATCTAGCACTTGCTGGTTTCTTGGATACTCTTCTTTTACTGAAGAATGGCATGGAAAATCCGAAAATCGGTAGGATTCTTTGTTGTTTTGGAGCTTGGTAGACGCCATAGTATGTCTCCACAGTCCTCCTATGCCATCCTCAGCTTCAAAGACAATTGTATGAAAACCCTTCTCTAGAATGTATTTGCATGCAAGAAGGCCACTAATTCCAGCCCTAATAATGGCCACACTTCTATGCATTTTCAGCTATGGAGGCCAAAAATTGCAAGTAGCTATTTGCTCTGATGGTCAACAATCCAAGTCTACAATACCCTTGAAACAAATGCATGAGGCCTAAATTAATGCATTAAAGTTTTTTATTTTAAACTTGGAAATATAGTTTGTGGAGCCGTCTGTTAATTTTATTATATTGCTCTACTTTGCTAGTCTCTGCATTTGAAAGCATTGTTCAAATGCTTATAATTTCTAAACCTATATCTAATCGAAGTTGGGTCTGAATTTTCTTTGTTTTACACGACTATCAATTTTTAGGGAGCTGCAAATTATATCAAGTTCGCTTCACTTGCATATAAGGCTCGAAGTTGTAATTAAGAAAGTTCAACCAGGCCGACAAAGACAGAAGAAATGTGTTAGACTAGGTGATCCCTCCCCACCTTTCTTACGACAAAATTTCTACAAATGGATTTTATAAATCTATAGAGTAAGAATAATATGTTTTTTGCTTATAATTTCTACAAATTCTAGAATGCACATTTATTCCTTTGACACACATCATTGGTAGTAGACCATATTCCTTATTGAGGCAAAATCAGCATTCTCCCAAGAGAGGTAGTGGTGGCAGAACCAGAACTGTGCGTTGGAACCATTATCCTACTCATCTTCCACTTCCTCAGACAAACTTGGAACTAGCATATGAGAAAGATGCAGCCAACTTGTTACAGATTTTGTTTTCTGCTATAGAAAAAGGGAAAGGTAAAGCTTGTTACAGCCAACTTGCGTCTCAATTTCTGGAAATTTTGAATAATTTCTACAATACAATGTGAATCAGAGTGGGCCATAAATTGGAATTACCAAGCCTTCTGGCTTTGGCAACGAGAAAGGAAAATAAAAAGCACACATCAATATCTTCATTTGCATTTGAAAGGGCTTGTTTTTCATGTACACATTTCAGCTGCATTTCTCTGCAGTTCCAGCTTCAGACCCCTCCTCTTTCCCGAACTGGCAATACTTTGAGGAGTAAGCCAACTTATACAATCATTTGGATAACTTTTGGCAAGGCCTCTCCTGCTTGGTCTCTTCTTTCCTCACAACCTTCCAGGTCCAAAATGAGGCAAACATGAAAGATGGAGGGAATTTTTTATTTAGCAATTTAACAACATTGAGGAAAGAAGTTAGTTAATTTTCTCCTTGTAAATTTTGCTTGTATCTTGTACGTTATGAGTATTTGCCTGCTGTCATTTTGTTAGGGGAAGTAAATATTATCAACGCTTGTACAGTATAATTTCTTTTGTTTTGTTTCTTTATTCCCTGTAATTAAATGAGTTTTTTTTTTTGTTTTTTTTGGGTAAAGAGTAATTTTCTTCGGAGTAACAATAATAATTAGGCTAAAATTCAAGAACTCACTCCAATTATAGGTTATTTTCAAAAAACTTATCTATAATTCAAAACTCAATAACTTAACTTTCTATGCTTATCAAATTATACAATATAGTATAAAATTAACTTCCTGCGCATGTGAAAAAACCTCCCGTAAGGGATCAATATACGTGATTTGATAAGTTAAAAGAGTTAAGCTGTTGAGTTTTACACCACAAGGGAGTTTTTTGAAATTGACTAATAATTGAAGGGTTTATTACATTTTAGCCTTTCTTTTATTCAAATTTGTCCATTGCATTCAATATCTTTACTTTCGAAGTAACATTAGTTTTATGATTATTCTTGCTTTCGAAGTAACATTTCTTAAGAAGAGAAGATTGTCTTTTTAAATTAAAATTTAGAATTGAATTTGTCTTTGATAAAAATCTTAGTAAACAAAATCAAAATAGGAGTTTGGTCAAATCCAGTTAAATGTAAGCAATGCTATAAGTTAATCTCCCTTCCCTAAAACTTTTCTATTTAAAAAAATACAGTTGTAAAGAAGTGAAAATTCTTAAGAGTTAAGACATGCTGTCCCTTTCAAGATGCAATGTGGAGCATAATTCATGAAACTAATTTCTCTTTTCTTATAAAGGAATTTCCATGCGTGTTCCAGACGTGGATGAAAATTCCCTAGCCATTACTATGAACCTTTTAGACTTTCTTTACCAAAAGAAAAATATCTTAGCATAGAAAATAAAATTAAGGTGGAAACGTATAAAAAGTGGAAGAATATGAACAGTTTCACTTTTGACGGAAATCCAGCATGTTACCGACAAAATTTGGACAATGAGTGGAAGGTCGAAGACTTTAAAAGTGAAGATTGCAATCATTTACCATTTGTTAGCGGGTACTTTGAAATCATGGAGCAAGAAAAAAGTTTCGGAAAGCTTACAAATGCCGTGTGAGCCCCTCTAAGTATTCTTTTTATGTGGGAAATTTATCTTTAGCAACTAAATTTAAAACTGAGACTCCATCAGCTACCGCGAACTAGACACAGACTCAGTAACAATTTTTTCTTTTTGGTGCAACAACCTTTTCTATTCAATAAGTTGATTAATTGTTAAAGTTGATAATATAGAGAGATGAAAAATAAATGAAAAATAAAAAATTCAATCTTTTTTTTTATCTATAGATAGATTTCCTTTGACATACAAAAGTTTAGAATGAATGGAAGCTCCCTAATTTAAAGATTTTATCTTGAGCAGAAGATTAATTAGGTAATTCACCTTCCATTGCCTTTATCTATAAATAGATATACAAGTATATTCACCATTCATTGCATTAAGTGATTCACCACATTATCTTTTCAAAATTTCACCCTACTGTATGAGAATGAGACAAATTAATCAATTTTATCTATTAATTTATTCAGTTGTAATAATGTTTACACTAACTTTACTAGCTAGTTTTTGCCTTGCAAGCTATGAAAATGAAGATAATAAAATATTGCTGAATAAGGAAGAAGCCTAGATGACTTATTAATTTATAACTTTTTTTGACAAATATTAATTTATAACTTAATAAATGGAAAGGGGTATATTTAATATCATTGGTGATATATTAATTATAAGAATTTTAAAATACGAAATTATGCCTTAGAGTGTGGACAATTATATAATGGAACATTATGTTTCACAACGACTATAGTCTGCTTTTCTGATTTTCTATTACGTTTTTAAATTTTATCTGTTAAGACCACCTTTTTCGATTAATGCTGCGTTAAATCATGAGGAAAAATTATTATGTACATGTTTAAAAGATTATAATAGCTCCAATGGTCCAAAACCTTTGGCTACACCACTGTATCAGTGATATAATGCCTTATCTAATCTTGAGTTTATAGTTATACTTATACCTTTTTCTGACGTAGTGAATGGACACAATTTTGACTTTCTGAATGGAAAACTTGAAAAAGTGGAAGACATTGATATAGACGTAAGTGGACACAAAGTGGAAAGAATTTTTATCGACAATTTTAGACGTGGACATCAGTTCAATTTGTCCACTAAAGGTCGAAGACTTGTGGAAAGAGGAAAACTTTGGAAAAGTGTGGATTTCGATGGGGGAATCTTTTGAGCATATTAAACAACGGATAAAAACTTCCCACTTGATTCTTATGTTATGCCAGCTGCCATCCTGGATTGTACCATCTCTACTTTTTTTTTTCTTGGCCCACCTTTGCTGTCTCATTTTGGCATTTGCACATGATCCCTTGGGATTCTCTGCATTCCAAGTGACCGTGAAGCACTTCTTAGATTCAAGCATCATTTCAATGGCTCTTCAGATAGTCAATCTCAAATGTTGCAAGTAAGCTAGAGTTGTCTCCAGTAATTTAACATCCCACATTCTTCAGCTTCATTTGAGATGAACCTCAAGCATAAGAGGGGAACGAGAATTAGCATTGGAAACACATACATATATGAGATAACGATAAGACATTATACGAATATCTTAATATGACAAAAGTTTAAAAAATAATTTAAAGATATATAACTGAAAAATATCAAAAAATATCAAATTATCTGATATGATATCCAATACAATATGTATCCGACACAATACATATATTAGATTATTAGTATAGTGATTATTTTAAAATATCAGTGCTACATGCCATCACACACATTGCACACAGATATTCAAATCCTTGCGTGAGTCAAACCCAAATTTTCAAGTAGCAAGGTAAATAGAATTTCATCTACGGAAAAAAAAAACTTCAAAACAGCCCCTATGCTTACGGCTACTTTAGCAAAGTGCAAAATTATGTACATTTTAAATCAGTTCTTAGTTCTAACAATATTTACCAAAGTACAAAAGAATACGCATGCAACATAATAAAGCACATTGATATTCATTCATTCATTCAAAATTCTCAGAACAATAATGGTAGATGAGAAAATGAGGAAAAAAAATTATAATTACCAAACGAGATCCTTCCAAATTGTTGAGAACAACAACTATTCTGATGCCTTTTGAACTCTCAATCTCAATTTTTCCTTTCTTAATTTCTCAAATGCTCTCAAAAAACAGATCAAAGAAATTTCTCACCAAAAATACATAATATAAGTCAAATTTATGCTTTCAGAACTTCAAAAAATTAGTCAAGTATGTCTTCTACTCTACTATTTTTTATGCTTTTACTCATCAATGCAAATTTCATTTCAATCACCTTTTTCTTTTAGAATTGCTCATTTTTGGATGGAATAATCATTTGGTCATTTGATTTCTTATTATTTTCATTACTTTTACTTACTTTTAATTCACTTTGCAATATATTCCTTCATTGTGCTTTGCTCGGTTTGCCTTTAACTCGCCTTACTTTTGCTTTATTTGTGCATTTGCCTATTTGCACTTCGAATTCCGTTATACTTTAACAATTTCAGTCATTTTTTTAAATCAAATTTGCCCATTGCATTCAATATCTTTGCTTCTCAAAGTAACAATAGTTTTATGATTATTTTTGCTTTTAACATTACTTTTGCAAATTACTAAGAATTTAAAAATCCTAAAGAAGAAAAGATTTCATTCCCAAATTAAAATTTAGAATCGAATTTGTCTTTCACAAAAATCTTCTTAAATAGTATCAAAATAGGAGTTTAGTCAAATCTAATTATATGTAAGTAATGCTATAAGTTAATCTCCCTTCCCTTAAACTTTTATATTAAAAAAAAAGTGTAAAGAAGTGAAAATTCTTAAGAGTTAAGACATGCTGTCTCTTTCAGGATGCAATGTGGAGCATGATTCATGATACTAATTTCTCTTTTCTTATAAAAGAATTTCCACGCGTGTTCCAGACGTGGATGAAAATTCCCTTGCCATTACTATATACCTTTCAGACTTTCTTTACCAAAAGAAAAGGATCATGCATAGTGTTTATCAGAATTTTCAACAATAACTAATTAGACTAAGGTAAACCCTTTGTTTCTTGACAAAGTTTGATTCTCAATCTCAATTCGGAGAAGGGAATCGCTTCCTCTTGAAATTCTAATCCAAGTTAATATCTTAAAAGAATGCAAATGATAATTTCGATTTTCAGAATATTATGCAAATCCAAAATCAAATGTCTATGTATGATTTTAACTTCTAAATACAAATGACAGAAATTAAAGAACAATCAAAATAAATGACAAGTAATGTAAAATGTTGAAAATAAAAAGTATAAAGTAAAACAGTTTAAAATAAATGCAGTAGAGTAAATGTACAAGTATGTAAAGAGCAATAGAATAAATTTGCAGTAAAGTAAAGAAAACAATTAAAAGAAATCAAATGATCTTGAAAGAACACTTGATTAAGAGTAAAAAAGAGTTTTGCAATAAAGTAAAGAAAGCAATTAAACGAAATCAAATGATCTCGAAAGAACACATGATCAGGAGTAGAAAATAGTTTTGCAATAAAGTAAAATGACTGAATTTAAATGAACTGAAGATAAACTTGCATTGAATTGATAAATTGTACAGAAATGAAAGTGGATGGAAACATACTAGACTAGACTTGTGTGCTATTTGCTCGAAATGTCAATGGACGTGAGAGCGTGAGTTTACAAGTGTTTGTGAGTAATGAATTTTCAACCCCTAAATGTTTCCATCTTCTTAGTATTTATAGACTTCTTAAGTAACTACCCCTTTTACAAGATCTTGACATGTGTCTAAAATCAAGATAACTATTAAATGATTGGTAATCTCTGTTTAATAACCACCAAATCTCTGTCAGCGATCCTTGTACTACAAGCAACTGCTTAATCTTAACCATTCATCTTTTTGTTGCCTTGATCTAACATATGTAACCGCTATTAACTTCTAATTTAAATTCAAAAAATCGTTTTGAATTCAAACTTGAGTCTTGAACTACTTTCTGATTTTTCATCTAGTCGAGATCTTCCATTCTTCAAGAATTTTGCTAAGTGTAGCTACCTCTTAAATCTCAAAGTTCGAGATCTACTCGAAGTCACCATTTATAATATGAAGTATCTTTTCTAATATCAAATCGAAACTATTACTTGATAGTTTCGAGACTTTCAACTCCAAATCGAAGTTGTTTCAATACCAAATCAGTTAGTGTTTCGACTCAGAATCGAAATCTCCATTTTGGTAAATTTCAAATCGAAAACATTATTTTGACACTTATTATAACTTTGAACTGTAAGTTCCTTGAAGTAAGCATTCGACTATGCATAAAAAATGCCTGAATCGAAAAAGTGTTATTTTATACTAATAGATGCCCCCCAATATTTATTGTCAAAGTATGAGAGATAAATATTTTAGCTCTTCGAATATTGCTTTTGATTGTTACTGGACAAGAATTTTACTAGGAATTTTCTTGTTTTACCTTGATTCAACATAAAACAAAGTGACTGAAAAGTCAAGCGATAAAATCTGTAACTTTGAAATTTTAAATCTCTACACACGTAAACAGTTACTACGTGGCTATTCCCCATTAACTAACCACCTCCACTTTCTAGGGAGTTACAAAGCCAATGATGGCGTTTAATGGATAAAAGCGGCCTCAGTCGTACTCCATCATATTACCATTAAATGGATTTACTGCTAATATTTTTTCTTTCTTCTAATTTTGAAAAAACTTCTATATATATAGTGAAAAACTCCCTTCCACTTCTCTTCCTTCATAATTCCTGAGTTCTTTCTTCTTCATGCATACTCTTTTGCCATTGCTAAACCCTAAATCCTCCTATCAAATTTTGTCTGTCTTTATTTCTCTCTTAAGATTCAAAGTTTTCAATCACCAATGGCTTCTTCTTCTAACAAGACCACTTCCTCCACCCAAGCTTCATAGTCAAGCTCTGAATCACAAGAAACAGTAGTTTTACCCTATGCTACCACTGTGACTGCTCCAGTGGTAAAAGATGGGGTTTTTGCGCTCCTGATCCTTCTACAGACCATTCTGAACTCTGGAAATCCTAGGTAATAATTAGTAATGATAGGTTTACATTTCTAGGTCCAACCCTTCCTGATCAGGAATATACAAACATTCAATCCTTTTTTCCTTGTATCAAAGGAGAAACAATAGCTGCCTTCCAGCCTTCTCTTAAAACTGATTTCTTCAATCATTTCTCGAAGGTGTTTCGAAGCTCACCACCGGTTAGTAATCATACTAGACCCCTTTACCTATGTTGGCTAAATCGTATAAAAAAAGCCAAAAAATCTGTTTGGAAATCAATTAGTATTTTTTATTTTATCCAAATGAGCAGGGAACGTATTGAATACAATGCCCCTATGCTCACAAGTTCCTTCTTTTTCTAGAACAGATCTACAAATTCTTTTCATGTCCCTTATGAGATGTTAACTCCTACTCTTTTCGATGTGGCAGCCATTACTGGCCTTAAGCCTATTGGAAGAATAGTCAAAAGCACCCTAAGTCTTAAAACTTCTATCGAGCCTAACTTTTCAAAATGCACATATACAACCTTCATTCAAAATAACTATCTCGACACTATAGAAATTTCTGATGAAGAACATGTAGCATTCCTCATTTTCTGGCTTAGTGCTTTTGTTTTTTTGTACTAAATCACTTTAAATCCCAAAATCTCTTCTTCCATTAGCCATCCTTCTCCACGAAGGTGCTCCTTTTTGTTTGAACAAATTGATCCTTGCTTAATTATATTCTTCAATGATAGAAGCCATAAATCTTCTTCGATCCACTGATAAACCCCTTACAAACCTTAGGGGTCCTTTTTGGTTATTACAACTTTGGCTAAATGCCATATTCAAACTGTACCTTCAAAATTCCAGTTCAGCCACTAATTATACAAAAATTGAAGGTCCTCAATTATCTCAACTTCACTACGCCTCGCAGCCAGGCAATGAAATCGAAGACTTTAAATTTTTCTTCTCATTATTCATGAAAATGCACCACCAATCTCAATTTAACAATTTCGATTTCTCTTCTTTTGCTCTCTGCAACTGTGGCCCAAAATGGTTTCGAGAACTATTTTTCTGTGAAACTCCTGGGGCACAATCTGAAAACTTAGAAATTTGGGCTCGTACCTTAACTACCCAAATCTTATTTCCTGGCCTCCCAAAATTGAATGACTTCAGCCTCCAGCTTTATCTTCCTTCTTGTGCCTTAAGGCAACTCGGGTTTTCCCAATGTATTCCTGCTCCAATCTCCCAAAAAGATGAACATAAAATATGTGAGTCTGAAGCTAGGGATCTGGCACAATACTAACACTTTCTGAAGCAAAATATTGCAAGGAGAGAATGTTTAATCCCTTCGAGTGCACTATTTCATTCTACTCGACCCAAAGGTTCAAAAATTGGTGGAGAAAATATTATTTTTCCAAGAAGCCTATAATTGAAGAATGCTTCTAACGATTTACTAATTCATCTTCATTTATGCAGACAGGCGTGGCTAGCAAGAAATCTGAAGGTATGCATCTTAAAAAGATTTCTAGATTTGAAAATTTCTTCAAAGTCAAATATGATCCTCGAAACTTTAAGACTAGTGGTTCGAGAGGCAGAACAAATCCTAAAACAAAAGAAAACAGAGCATCATCAATTATGTTATGCTCGTTTCATTAGTGCACTGGTTTCAAATCCCCTAGCTTCATTCAAACGATTCAAAACCCCACTAAAGTTTTCTTCACTTCCCAATGCTCCCTTTGGTATGGCCAATCGATATCCAGACCCCAAGGGTGGAGCATTAGGGGTTGTCAAGGATTCGAAGAAACGAGAAGTAACTTTTGCCAACTACTATTTGGACACCTGACGAGTTCTAATTTATGGATACACTCGAGTAATAAAATACCCACCATATGGTAAAGTCTTAAGTCCTTAATCTGCATATCCTTTATTGATACTTTAACCATTATTTCTAAACTCGATATAATGCAATTTTGAAAATAGGCAAAATAATGGAGCTCGAGAATGAAGATTGGGAAGATGAGCCCCAAAGGCCAAGCAAGGCTCAGAAAACCAAGTCGAAGGCAATAGGGACAACATCATCTCAACCATCAAAAAAACCTCCTCCAGCACCTTCAATGATATCTAAGAAAAAGAAGGTAATTAAAACAACCATACTCTCTTAATCCAAAATAAAGGATTTTTTTTTTTTTTATTTTATATATATATATATATATATATATATATGTCATATCATATCATATCGATTTTAATTCTTTCTCCACCTTTCCAAGAAAAAACAATTACTGAAAACCCAACAAAAATTGGACGTATAAAGCACGTTATATCAAAGCAGGTACAAATTATCCTTTCTGAAAGCTCTAATGAACCCTCAAAAGAGGATGAAGAACCCATTACTTCAAAAAGTGCAAGATTAACATCTGACATTCAAAGAGTTGAGCCCTCAATAGTGAGTCATATACTTACATTATCTTTATTTTCGAAATCCTGCTATCCACTAATGTTGCCATTATCTCCATCAAGAATCCTCCCCTAAAGGGTATAGGGAATCTACTTCAATGTCTTTAAGAAGATTCAGGACACCTTCCCCTATCCCTTCTCCTCCAAAGGATTCGAATCTCCTTCAAGACCAACTCACCTCTGGGCTAGAAGCAACTTCAGGCTTAAGCTCTCGCTTCGATGAGATGCTCGAAACCGAGAACTAAACCAAAAAAGGATCCAACACTAGAGTTCAAGACATCCCCATCGAAACAAATGTTGAGGTCTGATTATTGAATTGATTTTATCCAGCTTTTCACCTGTTTCGAATTATTTTAATCTTATCCTAAATTTTTTTTTTAGGGAAACATTCTTTCAGAAGGTGGACCCAAATCCACGTTTCCTTTCATCGAGACAAATGTATAGGTTTATTACTTATACCTAATGTATTTTAACCTTATTTTATACCTGGATCAATATCTTACCAAGATCTATATAATTTTCTCAAATTGTAGGCAAACATCGATTCTCCTTCTACAGCTACCATTCCGGCTGATAACGAAGCTCCTATCTCGATTGCAACAATCCAAGTCTCTAAGGCTATTCCTTCTTCCTCTACCAAAGTTCAATCAGTACAAGCTGAAATTTCCTTTGAGGAAGAAGCAGAGACTATATGCATTAATGATTACGAGGATGAAAAAGACATTCAGAAATGATTGGAAGATATTCTATCCAAACGATCTCTATCCTCGAAATCTCATCATTCCACAGCCTATTCTAAAGTCGAGGTTCAAAGCATATCTACTCCCCAACTTCTAAGACAACTGACTGATCTTTCTAGCCTAGGGATAGATCAAATCATGGCTAGCCAAGACAAGAAAGAAAAATTGTCTTGCCTTCTTGACCAACTGAACCAAAGTAAGCATCTTTTGGATCCAAATGCCCAATTAGTGGTCCAAGAATTAATCAACCTGAAAAAAGATTTGCCAACCAAACTTCCTAGCCTTGATCAAGTTATCACCAATAATAAAAAATTACTTCAAAAGAAGAAACAACTGATGATAACTGTTGCTAAGGTAAAAAGAAAACGTTCGAAGTTCTCCTCTATTCTTTCATCGACTCAGCAAAATATCAATCAAAACAAAGAAAGAATAGCTGAGCTTAAACAAGAACTTCAATTGCTTGAAGAAGAACAAGGTGAACTTCGAGCCCTTGCTAAGGATTGTGCAAATCAAGAAAAAGCTCTTGACGAGGACTACCATAGATTGAACAATGAAGGAAATCATGTGAAATAGGCTATTCAGGATTTAGCCCATTCTCTCGAGATAGCTTCTAAGGAGAAAGCTGGGATCTTAGATGTTTGGGCCTCTTTATTTGCAAGGCTTTAATAAGCTTTGAATATCCATTTTTGTAATGACAATTTTAAGTTTCGTGTTGTTTTGAATCTAAACTATGCTTTTTATAAGATCTTGATTTCATGAATGGTTAGCCTATATACCTTCAAATATTTACCATTTATCAAAGCAATCTTTTCATTTGAAATCATATTTTTAATCAAATATGCATTACCAGAATAAACCTTTCCGATTCGGTATGGCCCCTCCCAATTTAGTGACCATTTTCCAAATAACTTCAATTTCTTCTCCATAGGTAAAATAACCTTTTAGACTAAATCACCCAAAGCAAAATCTTTCCTTTTGACTTGAAGATTATAGAATTTTGTAATTCTTTCTTTTTGTTGAATCACATTTTCCAAAGTAATTAATCTTTCATCATCTAACTGATTTAGTTCATCAAACATCAAATCCCAATAATCTTGAGTAAGAATTTTATCTTGACATTGTAACCTAATTGACTGGAGATTGATTTCGATTGGTAAGACGGCATCATGACCATAAACTAAATGATATGGCGTTGTACCAATAGCTTCCTTAGGAGAATTTTGATAAGCCCATAAAACTTGGCTTATAGTCTCATGCAAACTTCTTGGTCTTCGACCAACATGCTTCTTAATTAAACCAATTAAAATCTTATTAACTGCTTCGACCTGCCCATTAGCTTGTGTGTAATAAGGAGTCGAAGTGAGTAATTTGATATTCCTTGTCTTAACAAACTCAGTAATAACACGACCAGTAAATACAGTGCCTTGGTCAGTAGTTAAAGTTTGAGGAATGTCAAATCTACAAATAATATTTTCTTCAATAAAATTAATAATATCTTGTTGGGTAACATCTTTTGAAGGAATTGCCTCGACCCACTTCGTAAAATAGTCAATGGCAACTAAAATATACTTGTGCCCTGTAGAAGATGGTAGGTGAATCTGGCCTATCAAATCAAAAGCCCATCCTCGAAACGACCAAGGTTTTATAATCAAATGTAAATCACTTGTAAGAACATGCTGAATGTTTCCATGCTTTTGACATTCCTCACATGTCTTAGCGTATAAATGACAATCCTTTACCATGGCAGGTCAATAAACTCTCTGCCTACGTAATACCCACTTCATTTTTTCACCAGCTTGATGAGCACCACAAATACCTTCGTGTACTTCTGCTAAGGCTGTATAAGCTTCTTTTTCACTCAAACATGTCAATAAATTTCCATCTACTGACTTTTTATAAAGTGAGTCTCCCATTATAGTATAATGTAGAGCTTTATATTTTAATTTTCTTTCGATTGATATATTTGGGTTTCGTAAATAATCAATAACTGGCTTTCTCCAATCAGTATCACCAATATCCTCGAGCAAACATACTTCCAAACTCTCGAATGGATATAATTTTTCTCTAATTTCAATTAGCTTGACCAAAGTTATACTCGAAATCTTGTAACCTGAAGCTATTTGGGCAAGCTCATTGGATTCAAAATTTTCTTCCCTTGGAATATACTGCAATATAACTTCGTCGAATTCACACAATAACCTTGCTGCGAAAACAAAATACTTAGATAAATTCTGATTAACATATTTATATTCTCGAGTCTATTGCTTAATGACTAACTGGGAATCGCCTAAAACTTTAATATTTCTGGCTTTGAGTGAAATTAAAGTTTATAAACCAGCTATTAAAGTTTCGTATTTAGCCTCATTATTCGAACATTCATATTTTCATTTGAATAAAAATTGGGTTGGGGTCCCAATTGGTGATACATTAGAACTCCAAGACCTACACCTCCAACGTGTTTTGATCCATCAAAATATAACTTCCATGGTTTCAAACCAACGTAGTCAATATCTTTTTTTTCGATGTCAACACAAGGGTGATCTATCAAAAAGTCTGCCAACACCTGGCCTTTCACGACCTTTTGTGGTACATACTTTAAAGAAAACTTTGTTAAAGTAAGAGCCCACTTTCCTACTATACCATGCAAGATAGGTTTGGATAACATATATTTTATTATATCAGTTTTCAAAACAACAAGTATATCATGTGGCTTTACATAATACTTTAACTTAGTGCATGAGAAGTACAAGGCTACGCATAATTTTTCGATTGCACTATATCTTGTTTCAGCATCAATTAAAACTCTACTAAGATAATAAATGGCTCTTTCGATTCCATTCTCATCCTCTTATGCTAACATACACCCAATTGTTTCATTCGATGCTGAAATATACAACTTCAAAGGGCGTCCAAGCACTGGAGGTGTCATTACTGGAGGATTAGCCAAATAATACTTGATTTGATCGAATGCTACTTGATATTCCTTTTTCCAACGAAACTCTTCTTCAGCTTTGAGTTTCAAAAGTGAAGAGAAAACTTTGGCTCTTCTAGATAAGTTTGAAATGAACATTCTTAGGAAATTAATCTTTCCTAGCAGATACTGGAGCTGCTTCTTATTCAAAGGAGGTAATGCTTCTAGAATAGCTTTCGCTTTATTATGATCTACCTCTACTCCTTTCTTCTGAACCAGCAATCCCAAGAAATTTCCTGCAGAAACACAAAAAGCATATTTAATAGGATTCATTTTCAACCCATGTTTCCTCATTCATTCGAATGTTTGCTTCAAATTCGAAAGACGTTCCTATTCTGATTTCGATTTTATCACCACATCATCTATGTAAACTTCTATGAATTTACCAATAACATCACGGAAAATAGTATTCATAATTCTTTGATATATGGTCTCAGTATTTTTTAATCCAAAGGGCATGACCACCCATTTGAAGGTACCAATTGATCTTGGACATCGAAACGCTATTTTTGACACATCCTCTTCTGCAATGTAAATTTGATTATACCCAGAATAACCATCCATAAAACTTAAAATTTCATGACCTGAAGCTGAATCAATCAACATGTCAGCAATAGGCATAGGATATTCATCTTTAGGGGTAGCAGAATTTAAATTCAAAAATCAATGCATACTCTTAACTTACCATTCTTTTTCATAACAGGAACAACATTAGAAATCTAGTTAACATACCTGGCAGTTCGAATAAACTTAGCCTTTAACAATCTTTCGATTTCCTCCTTAATCTTTAGTACCAGTTCAGGGGTGAATCTCCTTGGTGCTTGTTTGATTGGTCTTTGTCCTGCTCGAATCGGTAGTTTGTGTTCTACTAAATCTCACTACAACAACTTTGACTTTTGGCAAGGGCTGAAAGCGTTGCCTTTAGCCGAAAACTGTTGCCTAAAGTCTATGGCAACGCTTTTCAGCCCTTGCCAAGCCATTGCCTTTTCCATCATGGCCTATTATAATAGACAACACTTTTTTAAACTTTAGGCAACACTTTATACAAAATGTTGCCTATTCTTACCTTCTGGCAACGCTTTTTCAACGTTGTCTATGGATAGTTTTGGCAACGCTTTTGAAGTGTTGGATATAGGTACTGCTTTAGGCAACGTTTAAAAACCGTTGCCTATAGGTTAAGATTTTGGCAACATTTTTCACACGTTGGTTGTAGGTACTTCTTTAGGCAACGTTTTCAACCTGTTGCTTTTAAGTTTGACGTAAGGCAACTTGTGAAAAATGTTGCCTATAAGTTAAGTTTTTGGCAACGTTTTCCAAATGTTGGTTATAGGTGCTTCTTTAGGCAACGTTTTACAATTGTTGCTTTTAAGTTTGCCATAAGGCAACTTGTAAAAAACGTTGCCTATAAGTTCAAATTTTGCTTTCAAGCAACGGTTTTAGTAGGTTCGTTACTTTTAAATATGCTATAAAGCAACTTCTGTGAAACGTTGCCTATAGGCTTTTTTTTTTTGAAAATTTACCTATATGCTACTCTTAGGCAACACTTTCTACTTACATATTAAAAAATCACGTATTAAAAACTAATAATACATTAAAAAACTAATTCTTCTCAAATAAAAGATACTAAATTATGTAATGTATTTACTGTATATATACACCAAAACTAAAACAAAAAGTCATTTACTACTATTTTACAATAGTGCGATTGTTCTTGATTATATATAACACAAATGAAAGAACCAAAAAAACTAAAGTTGAATATCCTTCGCAAATCTCCATAATTGTATCTACATGTTTTTCTTTATTTGGTATATTCTCACTGCAAAAGAAAAACAATAAATATATGTAAATACATATTCTGAAACACATAAGTATTTGTCCTCGATACATATTGAAGTCAGCAACAAAATAAAATATAAAAGTGGTTAGTTACATATACTGTAACTACTAATTAACTAAGAAATTGAACTTATGAATTAATAATGCTTAGTTAGTGGTAGGTACAAATTGAAGGATGACAACATGGGAAATAATGTGAAATAAAGAATAAACACATATCAGGAAGAAATTGACAGCAAAAATCAATAATAATAAAGAGTACAGTTTCTACATGGCTTTTCTCAATCCTCAACAGTCAACACATACATGAGATGCACAATAACATTCCCAACTCTGCAACTACACAAGAACCAACCAGAAATAAAATGATAAGCTCAAGTCATGCCCATACTAAATTCAAGAGCAAAAATGTTCATCCAAATAAATGACCCCACAACATCATCAGTCCATATTCCAAACATATTTAGCATCAAAACCAGTCACAGCATCCTTAGTTAAAGCTAGAATATCTGGTGACAAATAAAATTACCGATTAATTCTAATCTCAAAAAGATTTTTCAGTGTCCAAATCCCACTTGGATAATAAAGAGAAAGAACCCCAGAACAAAAAAATAATTTTTTTCTCATTTCATCAAATAAGTTCCATGGAATCAGACAAAGCATAGAGAAGCCAATATGTGCAACAGATTTTAACATGTGTATCATAACCCATGAACCGCAACGTTTTCAAATCTTAGGAAGAAACATAATAAATAGAAAAATGATTTACTTTCATGAAACTTATCCAAAGTTCTAAACAAAGATAGATTAGATGATTTATTTAAAAACAGAACCTTATCAACATAGTCCATTATACTTGGGATTTCAAACTTAATCTTCAAAAATAGAAAATTGTACTTGATTACAAACTCATCAATTTTTTCCCAAACTAAAACATGCATCATTAATCATTCATCAAGGTTTGTATACATGCAAACAACAGCCTCAAATTTAGGCCTCGTAAGGCTATATAAACAAGCATTCTATGAAAGCATACCTATACTTGGTTAAACTTTCAAAACAGCAAGTTAACTAAAAAATAAAACAAAAGCAAACCCTTAAAAAGACCAAGAACAGTCCCAACAAAATTTATCAACGGTCCAAGAGAGATTAGAATCTATCCAAACAAACAAAAATTAGTAAAACAGTCCCAGCAATCCAAAAAGAAAATAGTCCCAAACATTACACATAAAATTAAGACAATCCAAGAGATCAGATTAAGAGAGACCAGACCACCATTATGTAAAACTAAAATCAAACAACCAAGGATTATAGCATCAATTAATGCTCCCATTATTCATTAACAGATATTGCATCCTTTTCATTAGTCAAATTAATATGCAGAGATCAAGAATAAAACCAGAACAATAACCCATCCATTCATATCAAACTGAACCTGAAACAAAATTCAAATCACCATTCTAAATCAACATGTGTTATTACCTTTTCTTGGCTTGGAATATGCATTGATGTAGAAGAGTGTGGGAGACCATTTTTATCCATGTTAGGTGCATTATTCGCATCAACTGGAGATGAGCGCATTTAAGGGTGCCAAGTCTTCCAAGTTAACACTAGGGCTAGCTCTTTGAAGCAAAGCCTTCACAAGATTTTCTAATCCCTCTACTTGTTTCTACATGTTATTCATCTGATTGTCAGTGTCCTGCTTCTGATTTTCCATCTCAGTTTTCAAGGTTAACATTTCTTCAGAGTGTTTGTGCTTTACAGCGTCAATCTCAGCATCCATTATTAAACTAGTTTTAGTGACACCTCTTCCATATCCTCGAACTCTCCCTGGCCTTTCCTTGCCGAACACAGCTTGAAAGGCTTCATCAGCATTCTCTCCAGAGTTTTCAATCCGATCTTGAACTTCATCCTGCAAAAAGATTGAGCACTCATCAAAACATAATGTTAAACATCAATAAAAGATTTGCATTTGTTATAATTTTACATTATATAACTTACAATTGCACTCTTGGTTTCTAAATCCAATTCCTTTCCTTTTGTTCCTGTGCGAGTTGTAATGAATAAATCAACTTGGGTGACATCTTCATCATTCTCATTTGCCAAATACTTCAACAAATTTAAAAAAAAAGTAAGTAAAATATTTATCAATGAGTAAAATTCACAAACTCTCAAGCACAATACCAAACGATTCCGAACTCTAGCAAAATTCACAGGTCCCATTCGATGGTTCCACCTTTGACGCTTTCTATTTTCAGAATTCATCTTGCTGATTGCCTATATTCCATAAAACAAAAAAAGAATTATAATGTTATGAAAAATACATCTCATAAGTAACATGAAATTGAAATATGACCTTATAATTTAGATCTTACTTGAATGGCAGGAAGACTCCAAAAGGCAATCAATTTTTTAAAAATTGAAATTGGTACATCTCTTAGATGATTCTTTAACATATCTTCGGTGTTGTCATAAGGCTTAAAATGCTTTTTCTTGATCTTACACTTGTGCCTCTTCCAAGCTTCCTCTCCTTCTTTTGGAATGATGAATTTTGACTAAGGAAAGTACCACAATAATGTTAGCATCATTAATATACTAATATTGCATTTAAAATGATAGAAATTAATCTTACGCATACCTGGACATATTTCATAATATTATCTGTGGCTTTTTGGAATGGCCTTAAAATTGGTGTAGTTCAAGGGGCAGAATTTTGAATTTCTAGCAATTATGCCCAAGAATAAGCTTAAATTAGAAACCCTTTTATCAGTGGGCCCAATTGCTACTCTTTTCTCAAAAATGATTTCTTCTCGTTCTTCCTCCGATCTAGCATGGATATCTTTGCATTCAGTCTTGCCTCGAGTTTTTTTTCTTCTTCACTGTCCCTAATTTTACATAAGTAGAGGCATACATTTTATAAATCAATGCATACAAAGTATTTGAGAAATATTAGTGAAAACTAAGTAGTTGGAAAAATAGTAGTTGAAGACAATGATGTTTCCTTTTGGATTATTATCCATTTCCTCAACTTCCTCTCTGTCAACATCTTGGTCAATGAAGTTATCATCTACCTATGATTTTGACCTACTTCTCCAACTTCTTGAACTACTCTTTCATTTTCAGCTTCTTGTTCTTCATCATGTAGTAATTGATTTTCTTCTTCATGCACACCATTTTCTTCAAGGAAATCATCAAGAGACATTGCTGGGCAAACTGCATTCATCCTCTTAACTTTAGGACCATGATCATTTTAGTTCGACCCTTGGTTCACACTTGTGGTGATTGATTGTCTCTCTTTTTCATTTAAAACTTGTTTTCCTCTTGTTTCTTTCAATAGAGGTAAACTTGGTGTCATGAGACAACCACCTTGGACTTCCATTTGAGTGACGCGTGTTTGAGTCACATTTGTAAATAAGGGTTGTCTCATTGCCATTTCACTAGAGCCTCCAACTTGTGCAGTCATTTTAGTACTCTTAGGCTGCCTCTTTTCCATTTGAGTAACTTGTGTTTGAGTCACATTTGTAGGCAAGGGCTGCCTCATTCCCATTTGACTAGCTCCTCTAACTTGTGAATTCATTTTAGTGCTCTTAGACTGCCTCTCTTCCTTTTGAGTGACTTGTGAAGGAGTTGCATTCATAGGAAAGAGCTTTCTTTTTAAAGATTTACTATTTTCTTCACTTTGGGCTGTATGTGTAGCATTCAACTGCCTACCATCTACTTTATTCTTTCCAAGCTTCTCAACTTCTTCTTGCTTGATTTTAAATATTTTTGACAATTCAGCACTTGACCTTGCACTGAAATTGAGATCCAAATTGGCTCTTTTATTGGGATCTTCACATCCTTTGTTTAAAGTTGGCACCCTTTTTTGTTGCTTTCTCCCTTATTCATTTTGTTTCAAAATGAAGGTTTTAATCTGAAAAATTAACAAATTGAAATTCATTAGCTTATAACATTACATTTGCCAACTTAATACTATAAGCAAAAGCTTGGAAAATGAAGAACAAGCAAAAAGCATGGAAAATGAACAATAATAGATTCTGTGGATTTAATAAATTGCACCAAAATAGATTGGCAATACAAGACATAGTAACAATATGTAATGTCAGACTCAGCAGGAATTACTATTAGAAACAATATCCCTAAAGAGCAAAACTACTGATGCTAAAAAGAGCTTTCATTGAGTATTAGATTGTAATTAAGACTTCTCAACAGTGCCCTAAAGAAATGACCATAAACTATTATATGCAAGCAAGCATTTCAGCAAGTCATGCAACCAGAAGACAAAAAATGATTATTCTGTATAATGGTTATGGAGTAACAAGCCTACAGGCTACAACCACAACTCAAAAGCAAGATTCATCTAAGCATTTAGCCATTTAGTATCTCCAAAATGATAGGTTACTGGAACATCAGCTTGCACCCATCAAAATTCAGAACCAACTCCCATAGCCCCATCAAAGTGTTCTTACTTCGATGTTATTCCTTTTTTTTGAAAAAAATAAAAATAAAAATTGAAGCTTCTTTGTAGCACCATTGTTGCTTTATGGGGCACCGAGAACTAGACAACATATACTCATCCATGGCAGAAGAGAAACAAGTAAATAATTCAAAATTTTTAATTATTTATGCAATTTCCAACCTTGCAATTTTCCTCCCAAGTTTCAACTAATGAGAAAAACCAAATTTTGTGTGTGTGTGTGTGTGTGTGTGTGTGAGAGAGAGAGAGAGAGAGAGAGAGAGAATATGTGTTCTGAATCCTGATGCTATAAGATATGTGTTCTGATTTTTTGAAACAAAAGCACACTTTCATTTAAGCTAAGCTAATTTACTGAAACTAAAGAAATTTAGTAGAGGAGGAAGATTAGAAGTTGAAATTCAGTACATGAAAGGCCAGAGACTATCTTCATAGCTTTCTACTTGATTCTATCATCATATAAATCTACCTTCAGCACTACTTTCAGTTACAGAACAAATCAAAGAGCTTTTAGGACCCAACAATTACATCTAAGTCTGCCATTTGAAAGGTAATAATCAATGTTGATTATTACCTTGAAATTCAAACACTAAAATGTGAATCTTAAATTTCAAATATCAATGAGGTACTTCGATTCAAAGTAAAAAATTAACAGTAAAAAAGTAAAAAATTCACCTGCTATGCATTAAAGCAGAGAAAAACTCAGAAAAAACTGAACAAATGGGATTAGTGCATTGATGAGGGAGATAAAATAGATTGGTTTCACGTGAGGGTGTAGTTCTTACTAAGAGGAGCTGTGGAACTTGAAGAGGTAAACAGTTGGAGATGGCTTTTGTAGTTCAAATGTAGGGGCGAAGTAAAGCTGAGGTTGAGCAAGATTTTATAGTAGGAGCTAGTGAGGACTCAGTCAACTTACAACAAGTTGACCAGAAGAATACCAAGGGAACTCACTAGACTGAGAAACCTCAAGATCCTGTGAGTCTCTCCTATAAATTATAGTATCCCAATTCTATTATTCTTCTCCAACTATTCTAATTTATGGAGTTTAAAATTAATTTGGTTCTCTTGTGCTGTGCAGATACCTATCAAACAATGATCTATATGGTACCTTCCCCACATCCGGCTTCTTCTCCAAGTTCTCTGAACAAATGTGAGTCTAAGACTAGAATCATCTGAGTATTTCCCAAAACTAAAAAACAAGCAATGAAGTGAGGAAAAGATTTAAGTTCTCTGGAGGGCCATGAGGAATCTCAATAATAATACATTGAATTTGTTACTATTTGGCAAAATGAGATTACAACTTGCACACCTTTTCTAACACAGATTGTGTACAAGGGTTGATGTGGCTAAACTAGTGAATATGACCATGAAAATAAAAGCATGATCACTTGAACTCAAATGCAGTCATATCGGTAGTTGTTCACAGTTAGTGACAAGAAAGAATTATATACATAACATTACACTAGGAAAATGGCTTTCTTATAATTTGCTTATGAATTTTCAATGTTGTTCTTTTGCGGAATTTAATTATTATTTTCACTCCTTTGTTGTCCAAATAATAATAATAATGGCATTCATATGCTATGATCTCATGATTCTCTTACTACTCCATACATGCTCAAGTGGTTAAGTGTGAGAACATTAGCTGATTGGGTTGAATAAGATATTTTACAAGATATGCACAAAATGAGATAAAAAATTGTAGCACCTCAAAATTGATAACATTTCAATATCCTATATACAACCCTATATACTTGCATCAATGTCTTACATCATGTCCTCAAAATCAGAATCTATTTCTTGTTCAATTTCATTGGACAACGGTTCAACCATGTCAATAATGGTTTCTGGAACATCTCTTCTCACAAGTTCAATGTCACCATCATCATTGGGCATAGCAAGACTTATAGAATGGTTAGACAGCTCATTACCACAAAATAATATATTTTAGGAATCATATTCTTCATGTAGACCTCACAACTTCACATTGGATTAATGTTAAATGAAATGGTAGCAGTGACTAAGCAAGAATTAATCCTAAAAATTACTCAAATCAGGATAAAAGAAGGCAGGGCATAAACCAAAAGCAGAAACTCTCAGGATAAAACAAATTTTGAAAAAATATTTGATAACAGGTACTTTTATGGTATGGAATGAATCTCTTATTTATAAGTGTTAAAGATTATTTTGACTTCTCATTAATGTATTTGTAAGTCTTGGGTGCACATATAATCGAGTGAATTTGTAATAAAAATTGAGCTATATATAATTGAAGGTAGAGCTACAGTGCCATAAAGCTATCATGTGAAAATTGAAAAGTATAAATTAATGACATTGTATGTATATGTAGCTTCTAGTGAATGAATATGAGTATGACCAGGCTAGTATGACGTGTTGACCAGAATAACCTTTAGAATGAATGAATTATTCAAGTAAAGGACGAAGAAAGAAGAGCACACTGACAATAGAGTAGGTTACGTACAAGTACTATTCAACTTTGAAAAGATGCCAATCGTGTGGTATTGTGTTGTTAGTTATTCCATATAATAGATCACACAACTACAAGGATGAATTGTAAAAAGTGCCGCGATGGCTTTATTTCTAAAACGGGTCCCCTTTACTTTACTTGCATGGGTGCAGCGCAGTTGGACCATTTTCATCCTCTCTGCCACATCCATTAAAGGAGCTGACACATAGGACAACTATAGGAGAATGTAACTTTGAGGGAGAATAGCATTAGTACCATTTATAGGGAGTAGAAATTGTCATTTGTCTGTCAAAGGGTGTGAGCTTTTAGGCTTTAGGCCCTTGGAGAGGGTTTTGTAGAGTAAGCCTAGCTCGTGTCTTATAGAACAAAGATGGTTTTTCCCTATGTTTTCATTAGTTCACTCGAAATGAGAATACTGGCCCTCCATACATTTTGGCATATATCTAAGGAAGAACACCTTCAACCTATTTGTTTTAAACACCTCCATACATATTGATTAACAAATTATTGTTGTAATTTTAAATGCAAATATTCACATATACTAAAGATAACATTCACAGATTCAAAAGGAGATAAACTTATATGCAAGTGCAACAAATAAAATATTGAAGCATCTGATCTGACCTTAGTGTATCAACAAGGTCACTTGGAGATAGTCCATCAGATTCGATTTTTTCTTTAAGGAACAAGATAATTGGGATATCATTATTTCTTGCGTACTTTGCACCTCCACACTTTAGTATAAAGGGACAAAAATTAAGAAAAGAAAATTCAGCACACCAAGACTCCAAATAAAAGGTAAATGAAGATTCAGTCCCAAAACCCCAAAGTTACTTGACTTAAAAGACAAATAATCATTAGAATCAATTTACAGGGAAATAAAGCTTTTTCCAACTTCTATGCAGATTTGACATCACAAACAATAATCAAAATTGCATAATTTAATTGCATCTCAGATATATAATATAAACAAGGGCTAAAAATAATACAAATCATGCCAACTCAAGAGAAACTTGTGATAGACTCATGGATGCATGTGTACCCAATTAAATGTGTCAGAAATAAAATACAAACAAGGGGCCACCAACACAATTATAAACAAACAGGAAAAAGATTGGTGGGTAGGAGTTAGGTGCATAATTTCAGACAAACGACTTGACATACCATAGGTAATTAGGAGACTAGAGGTAAGACAAATAAAAACAAAAATTAAAAACTAAGTCTACTGATATTGAAAGTAAAGCATGCCTCTTTTATTTATAACCAATACAACAATGTCTCCATGAACTGATCCCCAAAGGATTGCCTCATGAATTTTGCCAGGGATTCAACATCTCAAATAAGTCAAGAGGTAGAAAAGCAACTCAGACATTGAAAGCAAAAATGTAGAATCACTTATTAAAAAAAAAGATTTGCATGAACCCCAAATGTTGCTGTGATGTTTCCAGTGAATTGATTTTCATCAAGCACTTAGGAGACGATCCGAGAAAAGTATTGTTAGTGGCTTTCAAATTAATAAGCTTGAAACAACTGCACAAATCAGCGGATTCTCCGAGAAGTAGTTGTGAGAAAGGTAGACATGAGCCAAAGAAGGATTTTGGTTTCCAAAATCTCTGGGAATTTTTCCCGAGAAGTTATTTGTGAACACTGAAAAATACTTTAAAGCAGTTAGTTGAGTAATGCTCTCTGGCAACTCTCCATGTAAATTATTATTGTCTGACATCAAAATCTTGCAGAAATATTTTTGAAGAAAACGTTTGTAAGATTCCAAAGGATTGGGGGAATTGGGCCAGAGAAGTGGTTTCCTTGAAGGTCTAACTCTGTCATTTCCTTCAGGTTTCTAATCTCTACAGGAATGGGACTAGAGAATTGATTTCTTGAAAGGTCTAACACTATCATTTTCTTCAAGTTTCCAACCTCTACAGGAATGGACCAGAGAATTAGTTTCCTGGAAGATCTAACACCATTATTTCCTTCAGGTTGCCAAGTTCAGAAGGATTATTACTCAGATCAAGCTGCCTTAGCTCTCTGAGATGGCTTATGGAGGAAGGAATTTCCCCTTGCGCTATATAAGCATGTACACAGAATGTAAATAAAAATTTTTGGTTTACTTGGGATTATTTTGGTTCAAGATATAAGCATGTACACAGAATCACATACTTGAAAGCAAAAATGTAGAATCACATTTTCCAAACTTTATTCAGTGGGCAAAAGATTGATGCATACTTGAAAGCAAAAATGTAGAAATTTGTACATTGATTATGCAAAGTTATGAACAAACAGCAGAAATTTGTTAATATAGGTTTGGATTCTCAACAAACAGTCAAACGAAGAAATGATAAACTAACCCACTACAGCTACCATTAGGAGAAGAGTCATCATACCTAAACTAAATGACGAACCAAGAGCCAGCCAACGACGGCCAGGGACTCACGAGCTGCGAGACAGGATGTTAATCAAACGAGAAGAAGTCATTTTTGGCCAAAATAAGCCACTTTCAGTCTAGGGCATTGAGAGAGTGGGTTGGTATTTTTTTTCAAGAAGTCTCAATGTGATATGTTTTTCAAAGAAATGAGAGTGGGTTAGAAAATTTTTGCCACTCCCGCGGAATGCCTTTAGTTATTTGCGCCTTTTTGACCAAAATATTTGAAAGAAACTAATAAGAGTTTAAAAAAAATATTAAACAATATTTTAAAAATGTCTTAAAAAACAGGAACGGCTTTAAAACGTTGCCTATTATGTTTCTAGCAACATTTATTAAAGGTTGTTTAAAAATCATTTCCTAAACATGATTAAATTCATAGAACACCTGAAAAGCGTTGCTTGTACACTCTATGGCAACGTTTTCTAAACGTTGCTTAAAAAACGTTGCTTATACTAAAAATTAACAACAACTTTCAAAAAGCGTTGCCTATATTACTTTAGACAACGCTTTTGAAGCGTTGCTAAAAATAGCATTGCCTAAAGCCAAAAATGTTGTAGTGTCTCGACTGAGCCCAGGCATTTCCTCATAATCCCATGCAAAGCAGTCTTTGTATTCTTCGAGCAAGTGAATCAATTCATACTTGAAATTAGAATTTATTAAACTACTTATGAAAGTAGGCTTTCTTATTACATCATGATGATCACATATTTGATACATTAATAAACCTTTATTTTTAGTCATTTACACTCTCCATGTACTTAATTGATTAAGTTTTATTATGCTTTGTAAGTTTGGACTCAAATTGGACTTAATTGAATTTTTTAGCATGATTCACGTCTTACACTATTTCTGTATTTGGGCCATATCTTGGGCTGTAGGTGATCTTTGGAGGTGATTCTAGTGGTATTTGAAAGATAAGAGAAAGTTCTACAACTTTTAAGAATACCTCAAAGGCCCAATTACACGAGTAGATAACTCAAATTGAGGTTGAAACAAGAACTAGAGTGCTGTTCCTGATAGCTTGACCTATGTGCACTGTTCATTCCATATTTTGGGCTAGAGGTTGTCAAATAGGCTGAAATATTGATGCTGAATACTTGAGACCTATATCTACAACTTTCATGTTGAACACTTTTCAAGAATCGGAGGTCTAGTAGGTGATATTGGGCTTGAAAGTCAGAATAGAGGTGCTGGAACTGAGCTTGAATACTCTGCAGTAATTAGCCCATATCTTGGGCTATAGGTGGCCAAATGAGGTGATTCTGGTGTCCATTTTTAAACCAAGATCAAGCCCTACAACTTTGAGGAAGATCATATTTGATCATTCTAACGCATTCAATGACTTCAGAGTTAAATGATTTCGGAGACAAGAAATCTCCATAATTTTCCACTCACCAAAAGTCATTTGGCATTTTCCACTCATTTTCCACTTATCCACTCACTAATGACTCAGCCCCCTTGTCATGTTGTATTTCTAATCCTCTATAAAAGGGGGCCTTAGCAGATCATTAGGGGTGTTAGGTGTTAGTTACCAAAATGATGCTATTTTGTTACTAGGTTTTCTTGTAGTAATTTTCCTTTATTCTAAATTAAAGTCATGTTCTTCTTCTTCTTTTTCTCTCTTTCTTTCTTCTTATCTATGAGTAACTAAGTTTCATTTTACTTGGGTGAAAGAGTGAAGATCTTAGTAATAAATTAAGGTTAGATTTATTCTTCTCTTGTGCTTAAATGATTTATATTTTCTAGTAACCATTATACGTGTTATATTTTATTTCTTATAATTTAGAAACCATCTTTGTAAAGAGAAGTTCTTGATTTATTGAAGACAAAATATTAGTACAATGAATGCTTTAACCCATTTATAAGTGGTGGTAATATTTTTTGGAAACATAATATAATTACGTATATTATTTTAAATGGACTTTTAACGTTATATTTTCCGATTGGAACCTCCATGTTGCGAGGATTCTAATTGAGTTATAAAAGGAATTAATCTTACTTTTATTTCATTTACCAAGAGTGAATCTTTTTACTCAAGTAAATAATTTTTATTGTAGTAATAAAATATTTACTTCACCTTAATTAATCTTCAACAATTCCCTGTGGATCGACCTCGGGCTCCCAAGAAATTTATTACTTAAGACAACCTGCACTTGGGTTTGTAAATGCGATAATTGAAAAGTGTGCATCACATCATTTCCTAAATTGATTTCCTCTAAAGGATCTTATACCTCTATTCGTTTAATTTCAAATAGAGGAGTCTGTTCGAATCCCAAAGAGGAATCATCATAAATACAGTCCAAGTTAGTACCTTCAATGGTACCGAATTTCTTAGCCATATAAGCTGAGATTCGAGTCAACTGACTCGAAATTGCACTTTCTGTGCAATTTTCAGCCATATAGGTTGAGATTCGAGCCATATGGCTCTCAAGTTCCATTATTACAACTTAAGGCTGAATATACTCGGCCTGAAATATTAAACAGGAGTTTGTACGCCCTAAAGTCATTACAATTTTGAAGTTGAAATGAATCATCTTTTGGAATAACAAAAAATCCTATTGGGGTAAGGGTCACCATCTCAACTCCCTTCCTGTCTAGAGTTGTTGAATCCCAAATACAGAATGGTCGAACACCAGGCATATATATTTGTAGATCTTCATGGTTTTGACTGATATGGCACAAGGTGTCACCAACTTCCACCATCTTGAGCTCCCCAACCTGATTCCACAGGAACATCTTCTGATGGATGGTCAAAGGGACAACACCAACAGCATGAGTCCACTCCTTACCCAATAGCAGATAGTAACTGGCTTTCGAAGGAACCACTATGAACAAAGTTGACCTTGTTACTGAAGCCACCTTGACATCGAGAACTGTAGTCCCTTCTGATATGGAGGATTTACCATTAAAATCTATTACCACTATATTGTGTGGCAACAATTCAGCCTCTGTCTTGCCAAATTTTTTCAATAAATTCTTTGGCAAAAGATTAATGGCAACTTCTCCATCTATCAGCACCTTACCCACTAATTTATCATTGACTATTGCCTTGATAAAAAGTGGGCGAAGATAACTCTTCATTTCATGGGAGGGAGTATTAAAGACTACCGAATTCTCTATTACTTTGACTGTATCTTCCTTGACCATATACCAACTGGTCTCTTCTACATCATCTTCAAAATCCTCCTCCTGACTCATTTCCTAGTTACCTGAAATGGAAAAATTATAAGGAAGAAGAGACACAACATTGACACCAAAAATGGTGTCGAGGTCATCTTTAAACCCAGATTCGAATGAATTTGTAATAACGTCCTCATCCATTGGACTTAGAGGTTTTTGTTTTTCTATTTTCAAAGGTGGTCCTCTGACCACCTGGGCAAATGACCTTTGTTGCTGCTGTAACTTGGCCAATGCCTATTGTTGTAGCTGTTGTTATCACAGCTTCTGCGCCTTGCGCCACTGAGACTTCGATACATATGGGGTTAAACCTTGGTTCAAGTTTGAACTTTCTCCTTGAAACCAAGTGTTTGGTTTCCTGTTGAGAGGACTCATTCCATGTTCGAGTTTTGGCCAGTACGACCTGTTTTAAAACTGGTGAGGTCATGGACTATTTTTAACCCATTGATTGAGGGCCACATTTGCCAAGGGAACCTTCATCTTTCCATTCCTAGAATTCACCGATCCCTGCATTACCATGACATTATGGTTTGTTGGATGATTATTAATATTGATGGAGGCTCTTGTAGTGATTTTCTCTTTTTGCTTCTGCTTCAAGGTTGCCTGGTAAGACTTGGCAGCCAGCCTGTCAAAGACAGCACTACACCTGGGACACAAAGAGACATCCTTCTCCCCTTCCTTCTTCCTCAGAAGGATTTCAACTAAAGTTTCTCTAGCCTTGGGAAAAAATTCCTCCTCTATAGCCTCGAACACATCAAGGCTATGGTTATCGAGACAAGGAGAGGATTCTTTTACCCCAACCATATTGACCTCTATGAAGCCATCTGGCTCGATATAGCTGGCATTCACTTGGAAAGGATCAGCATCTACCTTCATGCTCTTCTTATTGTCGAACTTCAATATTCCTTCCATAATGCTCTTTTGATTTAACTCCCTGAAACGTATGCAGTTATTAGTCAAATGTCCATATCTATTATGATACTTGCAATATTTTCGACCATTTATTTCTTCTAGCGAAGGGATTTTATGTCCATCTGGAAGTTTAATTTGTTTATCTTTTAACAAGACATCAAAAATTAGATCAACTTTAGAAATGTCAAAAGCATAAGTTGGCCTACTAGAGGACTTCATATTGTCCTTAGTTCGATTAGGCATTAAAGATGAGCAAGTATAAGGAGGACTAGACTTTAATTCTACTATATTTATTTCATTTTCCTTATCTCACCTTCATCTATTTCGACATAGGCTACTTTATTGTCCTTCGATTGCTTAAAATACTTATCCTTGCTATCAAGAGTTTCGACATAAGCAATTTTATCTTTTCTTAGATTTCTCCTAAGTCTTTCCTTTTCGATTTTCAATTGCTTAATTTGTCTTACTTTATCAGCTAGTTGAGACATGTCGAGTATCTACTGGTTGATTAATTTTTTTCGAATAGAATAGTCTAGACCACCACCAGCTATTTTAACTACCTCAAACTCAAGAATAACAGTGAAACACCCAGCCTTCATTTTCCTGAACTTAGCCAAATAATCATCTATGGACTCTTCATGACCTCTTCTAATGTTAAACAAATCAATGAGACTTACTTTTGTCTCTTCTCTAAAGAACTGATCATGGAAATTCCTTTCCAATTGGTTCCAAGAGTAAATCGAATTTGGTGGAAGAGTTGTAAACCAAGTAAAGGCATTTTTAGTCAGGGACCTAGGGAAGTATTTCATCTTCAAATACTCATTTGTAGCTACGTCACCTGCTTCAATTGTATATCGAGCAATGTGTTCTACTATGGATTCTCCATTTCCCCCAACAAATTTGCTAGAAATCTTAGGTGTTTTCCACCCTCTAGGTAATTCTGCTTGTTGGATAAACTTAGGGAAAACTGACATAAAATAGGGTCTATTTGCATATCCCACATTAAATCCATATCTATTAAGCACTTGTTCAATTGCTTGATTAATATTCTGTTGCCCCCCTAGATTATTAAGTCTAATCCTTTCTAAGAGGTTATCAGCATCTTGATTTCGATTGACCATTCGAAATCCTATATTTGGGCTATGTGGAATTTCCCTTGACTGGTTATCCTCAACTGCATTGTTAACATTAAGATTATTTACTAATTGGGCGTTCTCTTGATAAACAGGTTGATTGTTCATCCTTCGATTACCTATAGAATCCTCTAAGTTACCAAAAACATCTGCAATCCTACCCATTTATCTAGCCAATGTGGTGTAGGTATTATTGGTTGATTCTATGAGTGGAGTTATTGTAGTAGTCCTCTGTTGAGTCAACATATGGACCATCTCAGGGTTACTTTTATCAATTTGTTGCCTGATATTATTCAAAGCTGCTTTCGTATTCCCCGAAGGAATTGAAGACATATCTCTGGGCATATTAGGGAATACTGGTATTCTGATATTTTGCCTATCAGTTCGATTAGCACTTGTTCCTGCAACTTCGTCAGTTACATTTACCATTTTATTTCTTAATGAAACGTTTAGTATAGGACTTGTATATATGGCCTGAGCAGTACCTATGTTGTGTGTGAAATTTTGGGGAGTAAAACCAGGAGGCAACCCAAATAAGAGTGCAGTTCCATTTACCCCAAGAGCTCTATTTTCAGAACTTGAAACAAGGGCCCCTGTGATTTCACTGATCACGGGCTCTAAGGTTTGTGGTAAACTTGCAGAGACTATATGACCTCTACTGCCATTGGCTCCATTATCCCCTGCTTGAGGGTTCTGAGCATTCAAAGATGTATTTTCAGACATATTTAGCAGTATCCTACCATTTCTTAAATGCATAAACTTCAAAATCCCTTAAGATCTTTACTTAATTGACCTATTCCACTGGGCGTGCTAATTTGTTTACCAGAATTTTCAACAATAACTAATTAGACTTAGGTAAACCCTTTGTCTCTTGACAAAGTTTGATTCTCGATCTTAATTCGGGGAAGGGAATCACTTCCTCTTGGGATTCTAGTCCAAGTTTATATCTTAAAAGAATGCAAATGATAATCTCGATTTTTAGAAGGTTATGCAAATCCAAAATCAAATGTCTATGCGTGATTTTAACTTCTAAATACAAATGACAAAAATTAAAGAACAATCAAAATAAATGACAAGTAATGTAAAATGCTAAAAATAAAGAGTATAAAGTAAAATAGTTTAAAATAAATGCAGTGGAGTAAATGTGCAAGTATGTAAAGTGCAATAGAATAAATTTACAGTAAAGTAAAGAAAGCAATTAAAAGAAATCAAATGATCTCGAAAGAACACTTGATCAGGAGTAGAAAAGAGTTTTGCAATAAAGTAAAGAAAGCAATTAAAAGAAATCAAATGATCTCAAAAGAACACTTGATCAGGAGTAGATAATAGTTTTGCAATAAAGTAAAATGACTAAATTTAAATGAACTAAAGATAAACTTGCATTGAATTGATAAATTATACAGAAATAAAAGTACATGGAAACATACTAGACTAGACTTGCGTGCTGTTTGCTCGAAATGTCAATAGACGTGAGAGCGTGAGTTTACAAGTGTTTGTGAGTAATGAATTTCCAACCCCTAAATGTTTCCATCTTCTTAGTATTTATAGACTTCCTAAGTAACTACCCTTTTTACAAGATCTTGACATGTGTCTAAAATTAAGATAACTATTAAATGATTGGTAATATCTATTTAATAACTACCAAATCTTTATCAGCGATCCTTGTACTACAAGCAACTGCTTAATCTCAACCATTCATCCTTTTGTTGCCTTGATCTAACATATGCAACCATTGTTAACTTCTAATTTAAATTCAAAAAATCGTTTTGAATTCAAACTTGAGTCTTGAACCACTTTCTGATTTTTCATCTAGTCGAGATCTTCCATTCTTTAAGAATTTTGCTAAGTGTAGCTACCTCTTAAATCTCAAAGTTCGAGATCTACTCAAAGTCACCATTTATAATATGAAGTATCTTTTCTAATATCAAATCTTAACTATTACTTGATAGTTTCGAGACTTTCAACTCCAAATCGAAGTTGTTTCAATACCAAATTAGTTAGTGTTTCGACACAGAATCGAAATCTCCATTTTGATAAATTTCAAATTGAAAACATTATTTTGACACTTATTACAACTTTGAACTGTAAGTTCCTTGAAGTAAGTATTTGACTATGCATAAAAAATGCCTGAATCGAAAAAGTGTTATTTTATACCAACACATAGAAAATAAAATTAAGGTGGAAACGTGTAAAAAGTGGAAGAATATGAACAATTTTACTTTTTACGGAAATCCAGCATATTAACAGGTACTTGGAAATCATGGAGGAAGAAAAAAGTTTGTGCCTTGCTTGTATGAAAGGAGAAATTCTTGGTTATACATAATTGTACTAAGTCATCTTTATACATATTCACAAAAAATTAGAGAGAGAAAATAATTTTTTATGATGAGTGGATTTAGAAAGACTCATTTTTTCTCTCCAATTTTTTGAGTGTATGTAAGAATGAAGTAGTATAATTGTGCGAGCCCCTCTAACTTTTCTTTTTATGTGGGAAATTTATCTTTAATAACCAAATTTAAAACCCAGACTCCATCAACTACCGCGAACTAGACACAGACTCAGTAACAATTTTTTTTAAATTTTTTTGGGTGCAACAACCTTTTTTATTCAGTAAGTTGATTAGTTGCTAAAGTTGATAATTGTTTAAGTGAAATTTTGGTGGAAAGGTCAAAAGAAATTCCACCAAACAAATAATTATTTATCAAACGAAAATAGGCTCAGAGTTATGTGGTAATCTCGTAGGTTTTGAAATTTAACTTGAAATAAACAACATGAATTTGTAAAAGAAAAGTTTGGAAAAGCAAGTTGAAAATAATTTAAAGAAAATAAAGAGACTGAAGTAGAAAATTAAAGTGCAGGAAATTAAAGGAAAATAGTAAAAGAAAGCATTTAAAAGTGTAACGAAATGCAAATAAATTTAAAGAACAAGACTAAAAGTAAAGAAAATTAAAAGAACATTTGCATTAATTTAAATAACAGAAAATAAAAAGGGAAGGCATACTTAGATCAAAATCCGTTAATCTGCTCGGGTGAGATTTTAGAATTATGTATCAGCAAATAACCTCTCTTTTTACATTATGAGTACTGATATTTATAGATAAATTACAAAATAACTGACATCCTAAAACTTTGACACATACATGGCAGTTATGCTACTAAAATTTCCCTAATTTCCCAACAGAACCAACTTCCGACCATTTTAACATTCTTCATTGGTTCAATCTCTTGGAAATGCAACTTCTCTGTCGGTTTAAACTAATTGTCTGACATCAATATTTAATGACTGCATTGAATCTTCCAACCATTCAACACTTCCGCTGACTCAACACTTAGAAGATTCTATCAACATCATCATCCAGCCGTCGAATAGCCAAATTGTTTATTTTCACTCCCAACAGATGCCCCCCAAAATTTTTCTTTTGACACTGACAGGAGGAAGATAAATTTTAATCCAATTTCGAATATAATTTTTTTTATCAAAGTCTGTTCAAATGGATAGTTTTCTTTTATCCAATAAAAATCTTTCGTAAATATCTGGACGGTCATAGCTAAACTTATCACTGCAAACATTAAATAGTCGTTCCTAATAAATAGGGATCATAATTACCCCTATTTTCACAGAAAATAGCTTTTCAAATTCATATGCCTTTTTACTGTTCACCGCCTTTAACCTTTCTTACTGTTCACCACCTTCAACCTCACTTCTGCATATTCTCTCTGCAAAATTTCTACCTCCTTCCATGGCTTCCAACTCTCAATCTCCTAGCGCATCAACAGTGGATTTAGGAAATCATGCCATTGTTCAAGACCCAACTCTACAGAAATCTGAACTTTGGTACCTCTCAAAGGTAATTCTTCCCATTAACGATTCTTCACTTTCTTTAGACCCTCCAACTACTTTCTTGGGCCCAATTTTGCCCAAGGAGTTCATTACTGACGAAATACACTCTTTCTTTCCTTGTAAGAGTTCTCAAGAAGCTATCTTGGCTTCCCTTCCTTCCATCCCTATCAGTTATTTCGGTAAGTCCGAAAGGCTCTTCAGAACTCCCCCTACCCATATTAATGGGTATCTTGAATGGCTTGATAGAGTTCAAGCTTCTAAAGAAAGTTTATGGAGGGAAATAGGTATCTTTGATTATATCCAACTTTCTCGTTACCCCATAAAGATGGATTCTTGCATGTTGGGTGCTTCATTTTTCTTCTGGAACAAAACCACCAACTCCTTCCAATTCCCTTATGGCATGATGGGTCCTACACTTTTCGACGTAGCTGCCATAACTGGTCTTCGACCAGATGGAGAGATCATCACACCCATCCTTTAACCTTCAAATACTATTGATTTCTACTCAAAAACTCCAACTTCTTTTTCAGGCTTCATCAACTTCTTCCTTCCTGAAACTGGTTCTGTATCCGATGAAGAACATGTAGCTTTCCTTCTTCTTTGGTTATCAGCTTATGCTATAGGGTCTAGGTCAATCTAGGTATCCAAATCTTTTCTTGAACTTGCCAACCTCCTTCATGAGGGTCGACAATTAGCTCTTAGTCAATTTCTCCTTGCCAACCTCTATCTGAGCATAGGTGAAATTGTCCAAAGCATTAGATCTCAAGTGAAGAAAACCAATTCAGGTGGCCCAATGTGGCTACTCCAACTTTGGTTAAATGCCATATTGGGAGATTATTTGGTCACACTTCTCCCCTAACAGTTTCTCTTTCTACCTATGGCATAAAGTTTTGCTATGTAAAACATGAGAAAATCCACAAACAGAGCTTAGAAAATTTCATGCACTTTTTTTAGTATTTTCCATTCCATCTCTTTTAGCACTAAAGACATATATTTTGCTCCCTTTGGCGACCGTTCCCTTGGTCTAGAATGGTTTACCCATCCAATTCTTTCTAATGATCCTTCTATTCGAGCCGACAACATTTCCATTTGGTCTAACTTTCTTTGTTGACAAATTCTGGTTGCTGGTCTCCCTGGTATGACAGAAAAATCCTTAGAGTTATGTCTACCAAATTTGGTAGCTCAACAGCTAGGATTTTGTCAGGCCATTCCAGCACCATTCTCTCATAAAGCCAAGGAACATCTCATCAACGGCCATCTACAAAGCATGTTAGACCTTGTTCGAGTGGCCTCAAAGAATGAGAGGCACAAACAACATTTCGAGATTTCTGCATTTACTCCTTATAGAGGAGTCTCCAAGGATTTTGTCGAATGGTGGACTAAATACTATAGTCCTTATCATGTTGATATTGAAATCTGTCGAAGTCGCATCACTGAAACTTTGGTTCCTGTATAGGGTCAGGATCCTTCAACAAAGATCAAAGGTAAGCATATCCAAGATATCAAAGCTTTTGAAAAATATTATAAAATCAAATGGGACTTCATGTTTTCTAGCTTAATTGTTTGACACTGTGAGGAAGTTGTGGCCAAACTGAAACAAGCATACAAGGATAAACGCTCCACTAACTTTCTTTCAGTTTCCATAAAAAATCCTTTAGCATAGCTTGAACTTTTTCAAATTCCTTTTCCAAAACCAATGCTTCTTCCTTGTGCTTGTTTTGGTTTGGCTGACGAATTTCCAGGCAAACCTACAAGGGTTGGTAACTTTCCTATTTTAGATAGGATTTATTCTATGAGTAATATCTTTCTTACAAGAACTCCAGAAGTCGAGTTTACTCATTGGTTTGCCTTGTCGTACGAACAATTTACCAGGAATACCTGGGTCATCACTAAAATACCTGAAGGTATATTTTTTGTTATATTCTAACATTTTGGTTCTTTATCCCATCTACTAAGTATATTTTCTTCTCACAACACTCCCATTGAAAAGACCTTTAGAATATAAGCAACCTCATGAAGATGATGAAGAGGAAGAAGAAGAAGCCATTTCTTCAAAGAAAAAGAAAAGCAAAAAGACTTAAAATCCTCCAATTCCTAAGGCTTCAAAGGCCAAATCAACCACATCAATTCTTACAAAAAATTCCTTGAAACATGGTGCTACTACAAAACCTCCAAAACCAAAAACCTTAAAGGTATTCATACTTTTTGACCAAACCTCAAAACTTAGTTTCTGAATTTGCTCAAGTTTAATTTGATGTCGAATATAGATTGGTGAATCTACCCTTATCATTTCTTCTGCACTTGTCGAGTCTTCAATCACATCTCCTGAACAACCTCTAAAGGTATGCCTTGCACTATTATATTTTCTCCATCACTTGGTTAAATTTCACCTTGGCTTTACCTTTGCAGAAGAAAAAGAAGAAGACTCAATCTACAAGTTCCACTTTGAAGCCTATTGTCAAATTGGAGACAGAAACCATCTCTCTTTCATTCGAGGTAATATTTTAATCGACATACTATTTTCCCTCAATTTCTTAACTCTTACCATTCATTCAATATCTGATTCTATCAAATTCAGGATCCAGAGGCTGAACAATCCACTGATCATCCTCTAGAACCTATTGTCGAACCAAGGGTTGAAGAGCCAACTCGACAATCTCCCGAGGTAATGTATCTTACCAAACTCAACCATTCTCAAGATGTTATTTATTCTGAAATCTCCTCTGTTTACCTCCAGGATTCAGTAAACTTGGCTATATCCAATAGCCCACAAAGGCTAGGAACCAAGAATCCTCCAGAATCCCTTGCAATACTTACTGTTTCGTTACCATTTCCGACAGAAACCCAGACTATCGAAGTCTTAGAAAAAACCCCAATCCCCCCAGGCATTGAGAGTTCTTCTCATTCAGACAAGGCCAATCCTGTCCAAATTCTCTCAGAAGAATTTGACATGGATACTTTGATGTCAGAATTCGCCCCAATTAATCCACCTCCATCTCCTCCAGCCAACTTAATTATTTCTGTGCCAGAAGATAGTAAAGACATGGAGGCAGATTTGGACGAATTTATAACAATGTTGTTGGGTGGCCACAGAAGTTCTCCTCAATCAGCTCGTTCTTCGACACAGCTTGGACAAGACTCTAGTGATTCTCATATCACTGGACTCTTAACCGAATTGAAGAACGCCTTCACCTATTCTTTCAAGCACTTAATTTCTGACCAACCTCTCCAAGAAAAAATGGTGGAAATTGTAACTGAACTTGAGCCTCTTGCTCAGCATTTACCAATAACCAGTCGAGCTCTTCCTATGAATGTTAAAGTTTTCTTCAAAGCTTAATGGAAAAAATGCCTATCATTCGTCGAGTCATTCCTGCTTATACAAAAGAGATTCAAGAAAAGTCTAGAATTTTGAAGCAGTTGACCGACGCAAAAAGTGAAAATGCCACTTTGAAGGAAAATCTAGTAAAAGGAAAAGCCAAAGAGGTAAAGCTCGACAAGGAGATTGAAGATTTAGAGAAGAAACTTGAAACAGCCCATCATTGCAAATAAAAACTTCAAACAGCATTGCAACAAGGGGCAGCTAGGCAGCAAAGTATTGCCAATAATACCAAACAATAGGCTGTCAAAGCCAAAGCTGTGTTGGAAAAAATAAATTCCCTTGAAGCAGAATATCAAACTGCCTGTTTCGACAAGCAATCTTTAGAAGATTCCTGGGGGATTCTTCAAAAATTCTAAGTGTAGCTTTTCTTTCATTTCTAGCTAATTGTAGCTTAATTCTTTTGTAAAGTTTTGGCAATATCAAGTTGTAACATCTGTTTAACATTTTATTTTGACAATGTAACTTGTAATTGCCAAATATATGAATAAAGACTTCATTTTTTGTCAATTTTTACTTCACACATTTTCGGTCTATATGGCTTTAAATATTTGCCATTAATAGACTTAATTCTTAAACCAGAATTAATTTCGACAAGCGCATAAGCATTTCCTAAAAACTCTTGAGTCACTTTAAATGGTCCTTCCCACTTTGGGGACCATTTTCCATATTCTCGACAATTTCTATCCATGGGCAAAATTACCTTCCAAACCAAATCATTGATCTTAAAAGATTTGTATTTAATTCGACTATCATAAAATTTAGAAATTCTTTCTTTCTGTCGAATTATATTTTCCAAAGCAATTAATCTTTCATCACTCAATTCATTTAATTCATCAAACATCAAGTCCTAGTAATGTTTAACTGGTAACTCATCTTATTTTTGAATACGAACTGATTCAAGATTAATTTCGACAGGCAATACTGTATCATGACCATATACCAATTTGTATGGTGATGTGCCCGTCGCATCTCTTGGTGAATTTCTATATGCCCATAGAACTTGATTAAGAGTATTATGCCAATTCCTAGGCTGTTGACTAATAAGCTTTTTAATCAGACTTATGATTATTTTATTCATGGCCTCTACCTGGCCATTTGCTTGGGCATAATATGGTGTCAACATGAGCATTTTAATTTTCCTTGAACTGGCATATTTGACAACTTTCTTTCCAATGAATACTGATCCTTCGTCAGTTGTCAAAGTTTGCGGTATTCCAAACCGACAAACTATACTATCTTCAATAAAGTTAATTATATCCTGTTGGGTTACATCCTTCAAGGCTACAGTCTCAACCCATTTAGTGAAGTAATCAACTCCTATTAGAATATATTTGTGTCCCTTCGATGAGACAGGATGAATTTGGCCAATTAAATCCAAAGCCCATCCTCTGAAAGGCCAAGGTTTAACTATTGCATATAATTCACTAGCTGGAATATTTTGTATATGGCAATGTCTTTGACATTCTTCACAAGACTTGGCAAACATTATACAATCCCTAACCAGCGTAGGCCAATAATACCTTTGACGTCGAATGAGCCATTTCATCTTTTCACCTGCCTGATGAGCTCCACAAATTCCTTCGTGGACTTCTACTAAGGCAATATAAGCCTCTGCTTCATGCAGGCAAACTTCTAAATTTCCATCAATAGACTTTTTATATAAGGCTCCCCCTAATACTACAAATTTCGATGCTCTGTACTTGAGCTTTCTATCCACATCTTGACTCGGACTTTCTAAATAACTTAGTATTGGTTGTCTCCAGTCATTAATTGTCGAAATATCATTTTGTAGTATATCTCTTTCCTCTAATGGATATAAAAGTTCCCTGATTTCCATTAGATTTGTAAGAACCTTGGATGAAATTCTATACCCAGAGGCTAATTGTGCTAATTCATTAGCTTCTTCATTTAAACCTCTAGAAATGTGTTCGACAGTTATGTCGTCAAATTGTTTCATTAGTTTACTTGCCACAATATGATATTTTATTAGATTTTCACTAACAGATTTATATTCTTGGGCAAGCTGTTTAACGACCAACTGTGAATCACCAAAAATATGCACACTATGTACTTTCATTTCTACTAATGTTTCTAATCCGACAATTAAGGCTTCATACTCAGTCTCATTGTTAGAACAAATATACTTAAGTTCAAACATGAACTTAGTTGGAGTACTGACGAGCGCCGAACTCAGTCAAAATTATAACCGAAGTTATTACCTAAGCTTGTAGCATAGTGATAACACCGGATCATCTCCACAAGGATTGTAGATGCAATTTAATCAAATCAAGTGAAAGTTTAGCAAATGGGGGTTTGACAGTTTAAGATTGCACTTAGCAAAATTAAAGGAAGAAATAACAATTAAAGAGCAGTCAATTTAGAAACCTATCCAAGATTGGGTGGATTCAATCATAGACCCTTCATAGAACACTTGAAGTGCAATTGAATTGTTAATTTGGATCTAACCGAGATCTCTGCATCAAATCCAGAATTCATACTAGATGATCGTCTAGAATTCAATTAACAAGTGATAAACACAAACCCAATCACACCATTCATGAAGATCTATGTTAATTTCAAGAAGTAGAATTCAATTAACTTAGGCACAAATCAGTAACCTAACCTTTTCAATTCTGTGATTAATTTAGATCAATCAGTTCTAAGTTTTATCACAAATCTCAATCTTCATTTATGTGATTAGTTCAGATCAATCAGTTCTAAGTTTCATCACAAATCTCAATCTCAAACCAAGATCAAATCAGATCAACATAAATAGAATCACCATTCATGCATTCAAGATCAAAAAGAAGAAAGAAGAAGAAGAAAAGAGAAATTCAATTACAAATCAAATACAATACATAACCAAGGTCTCAAGAATCCAAACCACAATCTCTTCAAGAGTTCTAAATTGACCGAAAGTAGCTTAGCCCTCCATTACCACGAAGGGGAGCATCAAAATATACAAAAGCTATGAGAAACTATGAAGAAACAAGAAGAAACTATGAGAGAAATGAAGGAGAATACAACTTGTGTTTTTCATGATAACCAATGATGCCTTTTATAGAAGTCTAGGGTAACAAAATGACAAAGGAGAGTGGGTTGGTGAATGGGGTAGTTGAATGGGTTGGTGAGTGAAGTAGTTGAGAGGGTTGGTGAGTGTGAAAATTTCTTGTCTGACTTGGAAGCCAAAAATGACCAACTATACTACAGACCCATGAAAAGTACTCTTCATGAAAGTTGTAGATCTTTGTCTTGGCTATAACATGCATATCTGGATCGTCCAATGTGGCTTCCTACAGCCCAAGATATGACCCAAATACCGCAGGTTACTCAAACCCAACTTCAGCACCTCTGTTCCGACTTGCAAGCTCAAACTGACCCATTAGACTTCATTTTTTCAAAAAGTGTTCTTCATGAAAGTTGTTTATTTGGATCTTGACTATCAACTATCCAAATTTCAGCCCATCTCCATTATTACAGCTTGAGATATGATTTTATGAGTGCACACTATTCGGATTCTAGTGACAGAACCCGTATTCTGACTTCCATGTAAACTTAGGTCCCTTAGACATCTGTTTAGGACTTCGAGCTCTTCATCAAAGTTGTAGAGCTTCCTCTTAACTTTCCTACAAGGTAAAATTCATGATTATTAGATATCAGGAACTCAAGTTATGGCCAAAATACAAAATCAGTGTCAAATCTCAATAATGCTGAAAATATTCATTTACGACCAATTTGAGCTCAAATTCACAAAATCATACCAAACTCAATCGATTAAGAATATGGAGAGTGTAAATGACTAAACATAAGGGTTTCTTAATGAATAAAATATGTGATTATCAAATTCTCCCATACTTAGTTTTTTGCATTCCTGGGCAAAACTCAAGACCAAAACAAGGACATAAGAGATTAAAAATTTAAATTCCAACGACATTCAAGAGCCCAAAATTTTACATTCAAGAAGAACAACCAAAGGTTCAAGCGATCAAAACATTCATGAGTTAACAATTCTTCACATCTCAAACCAACAAGCAATGTATCTTCAATATGAATCGAGAATGATAGATCTTCACAAGATTCCCTCTCAATCTCTCAAGTGTTTAAAAGGTAGGTATTTCACTCAATTCAACCCATGAAAATTGCACTACCATAAGCTTGCTTATCTTCTACTTCTCCACTACTCAAAACACATGCACACACAAATCATAAGGACTTTATTCAAGGTTGTAGTGAGGTCAAGGTAACAGAAGAGGATAAAATGGATATAAGAAGATAAATACCAAAGGGAATAAAAGCAAATGAGGGCTGAGTTCAAATAACAATCATAAAAGTTCATCCCAACTCTAATGTATATCCCTTTACATATTCATTTCCCAATCCTTTTCTTTTCTTTTTTTTTTTTTCTTTTTTTATATGAACATAACTATAAACATACATTTTTCCTCTTTTTTATTTTTTAGGCACTCTTTCCTTTTTCAACAACCATTTTGTACACACACCCCCACACTTGTTCAAAAACTCATCCATTAACCAAGCTAATGTTCTTTTATTCCCTAAGGTAAAGTAAGAACACGATTTTTCATTTAAGGCACATAATGAGTTAGAAACAAGGAATGGTCAAATAAGCTCAAAGGGGTTAAATAAAGGAAAATATACAAGGTTGGCAGGAATCAGAGAATTTTCAAGAAGTCAAAAGAGTGCTTGATATCATATTGAAAACAAGGTTGGCTATTTGGTTAAACTAGCTAATTAAGAAAGAGGGCCTCAATCATGTTCATGCATGCAAGTGAAATGTAGCCTAAAAACAAATCAAAGCAAGTTCTAGAATGGTCATTAACATGAGTGAAAATCACACAAGAAAGAAAAGAATGGCATAAATGTTGAATCCATCCATTAGGCTCAAAATATCACAAGGTATGCATCCATCAAACTCAATTCATCAATTCAATCATCCATCACCAAGCATATCAGTTCAAAAAGGGAGAAAAGTTATTCAATCATACAATGAGCCCCTTTCTTTTTTTTTTGATTTTTTTAAACAACAAAACAAAAAAAAATGCTAAAATCTCTCCCTCCACACTTGATATAACATTGCCCTCAATGTGAAAGAGAGATATAGAAAAGAGCAACACAACCTGATAAGAAGTGAATCAACGCAAGCGAGAGAAAAGAAGCACACTCTAGGTGCCACATGGACCACGAAAAGAAATCAAATAATAAAACTTTAGTACTTCCACAATTTAATACTAATTAATTACTACCTAAAAACACTCCTTACTCTGCCACCAATTAAGATGCGTCTCAAGAGTAAAATTACTCCTTACTCTGCCATCACTAATTAGTTTAATAAGACCATGACAATCATATCATGCTTTCCAAACAAAACAAAAAAAAAATTTTTTTTTTGGGTCAACTATCCTTCCCCCCAACTAGATCACAACATTGTCCTCAATGTTAAAATGTAGATGAGTAAAGGATAGAAGATATTACCTGTTGGAGAAAGCTGACACAAATTTAAATAGAAACAAAGTACAATAAAATCAAAGCTGATTAAAGAGAAAGTGTCGATCGGCTTTCTTTTCTTGTTACTTCCTTATTTTGCTTCTGTTGACCAATCTATTCGAGCGAATACCTTATCGTGTACATACTCAAAAGCTTCTAATTTATCAATGAGCTCATCAATAGTGGAGGCAGAGATAAGAAGTTATCTTCTTAGAAGGAGTGATAAATTTGTTCCATGACTTTGTCAAGAAAAGATAACAAAAGATCAAAGAAATTATTAACATTCAACAAACCAATGGGTTTATGGTGGATGTTCAGTTCGGCCCAAGAGACAATTTGAAAAATTTCTTCTAAAGTACCAAAACCACCTGGTAAGACAAGAAATGCATCAGAATTGTCAACCATTGTTTTCATTTGTCCATGCATGGATGTTACCTGAATTTCTTCTCCAATTGTCTTTTCAGTGATGTTATTTTCAACTAAAGGTTTAGGAATAACACCTAAAACCTGACTGCCTCCTATAAAAGCAGAAAGTGATACAGCCCCCATTAACCCACGACAACCTCCCCCATATACAAGATGAATATTCCTCGCAGCAAGTGATCGACCAAGAGTGCTAGCTGCGTTTACAAACTCTAATCTCTTCCCATAACTCGACCAACAAAAAACACAGACATTTTTTAGGTTACGAATAGAAGGCCCCATTCTATACTCTTCCTCGCTTTGAGTGTTTCTGAGTTGAAGGAAAATGGAGAAAATGGAGTGTTTAAATAAGAAAAAGAATGGAAAGGGAAATAATTGCACCTATAAGGGTAGGTTGACGGTTGTCAAAAAAGGTTGAATTTAAGAAACACAGAATCTTTTCTTTCTCTTTTTTTTTTTGAAAGATGACATGAAGAAGAAGAAGAGGATGATACGTACAGATTGTTTGTGGATATGGCTCACATCTGCCTCTGGTTTAACGTCCAGTAACGGCTTAAGCGTCTTCTATGAGTCGAGGATAAGCTTCCCATCCAATTTTCTTATAAATTGGCAAACAGGTCTTTTAGAGTCAGATTCCCAAGACTGTAGCGTTTTTCTTCATCCTTGAAGAGATTCCACAATTGAAGAATTTCACGATGCACCAATCCACAAGAATGCGTCTCAAGAGTCAATAAGATATCATCTAATGAATCCTTACTCAGTCCATTCTTAATGAAGAAAATTTTATCTTCTCTATTTGCGGAAACCATCCCCAAAGTACGACATCGCTTGTTACAGTTCCATCGTCCACATTTGTGACAAACTTGTAACCTTTTTGCTCTTCTCTTTTTAGAATATGAACTTCTTCCAAGACCGGGCATATATGAGTGAAATGAAATTGAGGACTCACCTGCTAATCGGATCTTTGCTTTAATTATCCAGCGTACATCTTCTGGCATACCTTTGTGCATTAACAGTCTCAATCTTTCACATCGAACTTTGTAGATTGTTCTAAGAGCATTTTGAGGAAGAGAAGGAAAATGTTTGCTCATGTTTGAAAGAATGACATCCATTTTGAAGGAGAAGAAGGGTTTAGTTATTTTGGGAAACTGAAAAATAAGCCGACTTGAGAGTCACCGAGTACCGTATCCGCCACTTAACCGGCAACACAAAGAACTCAAGAACTTGGTTTCCCAGGAATGGTTGAGTCTTTGTCATTAACTTTAAGCGCATTACCATTCCTAGGATCCTCAATATCTATGGCCCCACGTGTTTGACAACAAAAGAACCGCGCCGCCTAGATCTCAATTTTCCAAGGAGTAGGTGCAGATGATAATCTCAAAGCAGAACTTTTTTGACCAATTTTCGTAGCTTTTGCAAAAGGTGTAAATGGACCTTGAATAAAGTAGGCCAATAAAATCCATACTGCAAGATTTTCGCAGTGGTTGTCGCTGAAGAAGAAAAATGACCTCCACATGCTTCCGAGTGTCAAAATTGAATGGCATTACCTACCTCATTGTCGGGCACACAACTTTTTTTTTCTTTTTTTTCTTTTTTTTTTAATCATAATGCTAATAGAGAAGGTTCATCACCTCCACTTCTGCATTCTCTGGAAGTTCATGATACTGTTTGAGGCGGTGTCCATTTACGATGAAAGCTTTGGTAGTGACTTCACTTTTAATCAGAGCAGCACCAGAAGGAAAAACCTTAATAACAATAAATGGTCCATCCCATCTAGACCTTAATTTGCCAGGCATGAGTTGGAGGCAGGAGTTATAGAGGAGAACTTTTTGACCAATCTCAAATGTTTTCCTCAGAATCAACTTATCATGGAAGGCTTTGGTCTTCTCCTTATAAAGTTTGGAACTTTCATAAGCCTCTAGCGGATCTCCTCCAATTCTTGTGCAGCTTCCTCTCCATGCGATCTAGGTCCAAGTTGCACCTTTTCACCGCCCACGAATGCACGATGCTCAATTTCCGCCGTGGTGTAAGAGCTTTTCCAAAAACAATCCGATACGGAGACATCCCGATTGGTGTCTTATAAGTAGTTCGGTAAGCCCATAAAGCATCCTCAAGCCTCTTGCTCCAATCCTTTCTGTTAGGTTGAACTGTCTTCTGAAGTATTTGCTTGATCTCTCTGTTGGAAACCTCGGCTTGCACATTAGTCTGGGGATGGTAAGGTGTAGAAACTCTGTGCAGAACTCCATACTTTTTCATCAAGGCTTCCATGCTCCGATTATAGAAGTGCGAACCCTGATCACTAATGATAGCTTTTGGGACTCCAAACCTGCATAAAATATGTGATCTAACAAAATCTACAACAACTTTGGAATCATCAGTCCGAGTGGCTTTTGCCTCCACCCATTTAGATACATAATCCACAGCAAGCAGAATGTAAACAAAACCAAATGACACAGGAAAAAGACCCATAAAATCAATACCCCAAACATCAAATATCTCACAGAATAACAAAGGTTGTTGGGGCATCTCATTCCTACGAGAAATATTCCCTGTTCTCTGACATTGTTCACAAGATTTACAAAACAAATAAGCATCATGAAATAGAGTGGGCCAATATAATCCAGAGTCCAAAACTTTCCTAGTTGTACGAGTAGGTCCAAAATGTCCACCACAAGCAAATGCATGACAAAAGCTAAGAATATAATTAAACTCATGATAGGAATGCATCTCCTAATGACTTGGTCACTACAAAATCTCCACAAATAAGGGTCATCCCACACATAAGATTTTGACTCACTTTTCGGTTTATCAATCTATCCGTGCCTTAGTGAAATGTGTGTGCAAAGTAGTGCTCTAGCAACCAAGAAATTAACCAAATCGCAAACCAAGGGATCTTACCTTGCATCTTGAAAAGTTTCTCATCGGGGAAGGCATCATGGATAGGAGAAGAATCGCCTCTCTCTCAATCCGACTAAGTGATCGCCATCAGGTTCTCTGCTCCACTCTTATCTCTGATATCAATATCAAACTCCTGTAAGAGCAACATCCACCTAATCAACCGAGGCTTTGCATCGGGCTTTTTCAGGAGATACTTCAAAGCTGCATGATCTGAGAATACAACCACTCTAGAACCAAGCAAATATGATCAAAATTTATCTAAAGCAAAAATAATTGCTAAAAGTTTCTTTTCGGTTGTAGTGTAGTTGGCTTGTGCAGCATCTAAAGTCCTCGAAGCATAGGAAATGACATGAGGTACTTTTTGACTCTTTGTGCAAGGAAAGCTCCCAATGCATAATTAGAGGCATCACACATGAGTTCAAATGGGAGTGTCCAACGGTGGTGGATGATAGGTGTACTGGTCAATGCTTGCTTTAAGTGATTGAAGGCATCCTTACATCTCTGGTCAAAGTGAAACTCTACATCCTTTTGCAATAAGTTGGATAGTGGAAGGGCAATTTTGCTAAAATCCTTTATGAACCGCCGATAGAAACCTGCATGACCAAGGAAAGAACGAACCTCTCGCACGCATGTGGGGTACGATAGGCATGAAATGACATCTATTTTTGCAGGATCTACCTCAACACCCTTGCTAGATACTATATGCCCTAAAACTATACCCTGTGTTACCATGAAATGACATTTTTCAAAATTCAGGACAAGGTTAGTTTCAATGCACTTATGCAAAACCCAATCCAAACTATCCAAACATGCATCAAAGGAAAAGCCATAGACAGTAAAATCATCCATAAACACATCCATGCAACTCTCTAAAAATTCAGAGAAGATACTGACCATACACCTTTGAAAGGTTCCCGGAGCGTTGCACAGACCAAAGGGCATTCTCCTGTATGCAAATGTTCCAAATGGACAGGTGAAAGTGGTCTTCTCTTAGTCTTCTGGGGTTATATGAATCTGAAAATAGCCCGAATATTCGTCCAAGAAACAGTAATGCGACTTGCCAGCCAGTCTCTCCAACATCTGATCAATGAAAGGCAATGGAAAATGATCTTTCCTAGTGGCCTGGTTAAGCCGCCTATAATCAATGCACACCCGCCAACTATTCTGGATTCTTGTGGGTAGGAGCTCATTGTTCTGATTTGCAATTACTGTGACTCCAGATTTCTTTGGAACCACTTGCACTGGGCTCACCCATTTACTGTCAGATATGGGATAAATAATGCCACTTATGACTTGGTTACTTCCTTCTTCACCACATCCAGAATCAGAGGATTTAGTCTCCTTTGGGGCTACCTCACTGGCTTGGTACCTTCCTCCAATAAAATCCTATGCATACATGTGGAGGGACTAATACCAAGAATGTCTGCAAGTGTCCATCCGATATTTTTATCTTTGCCTCAAAACCCTGCATAATTTTTCTTCTTGTTCAGGTTGTAGATTCTTAGCGACAATCACTGGCAGCTTCTCACCATCTTCCAAATATGCATATTTAAGGTGGTTTGGCAAAGTCTTTAGTTCTAAGGATGGGGGATGCACAATAGAAGGCAACAAGCTATTTGAAACAAGCAAAAGAAAAGCATTAAATTCGACATAATTTTGACTCATATTTTCATATCTTTGCATCAGATCAAATAAGCACTGCATCATCACTCATGCTTCGCATAAATCTCGGCAAACATGCAAGTACATGGTTGATATCACTGACTAACACATATATCACAAGTGAGAATCCGAGAAAGTTAACAATATCGGGAATTCAAAGACTCATATCGACCATAAGTATCATCAACGACATTTCAATCACATCAACATGAAAAACTAAATGCTCCTCAAGGGGATGTCTCATGGCATCAAAAATGTTAAATTGTACCACATCGTCGCCAAATTCCATGGAAAGGGTGCCAGTATGCATATCTATCTTAGTCTTGGCTGTCTTGAGGAAAGGTCTGCCTAGGATCAATGGAGCATGGTTTGTTGAAGACTCATCTTCCATGTTCAGAATGTAGAAGTCATTTGGAAAAATCACCATTCACCCGCACTAACACATCTTCCAAAGACTCTGCAGGATGAGCGGTGGTCCTGTTTGCTCTCGAATTACTATATACCGGTGGGTTGTAAGGTGCCAATGTTCAAAGACTTATACACTGACATAGGCATGACATTGATAGAAGCACCCAAATCTAGCATTGCATGGCCAAATCTAGAATTGCCTATAGTGCAAGGGATTGTGAAAGTTCCAGGATCTTTGCATTTCTTTGGCATGCTTGGCTGAATTATCGCAGAAACATTTCTGCCCATACTGACCTTTTCAGTACCCTTAAGTCTTCTCTTATGAGTACACAACTCCTTAAGGAATTTGGCATACTTGGGAATTTGCTTGATTGCATCTAGGAGGGGAATATTGATTTCCACCTTCCTGAATGTCTCCATGACTTCCTTTTCCATTTCTGCTTGTGCTATCTGCTTGGATTGTGTCACTCTATTTGGGAAGGGTAGTAGAATGTTCAAGTCTGAATTCTCTGCACATTTCTTTTGGACTGGGGCATCTAGTTCATGCGAATTTTGTTGTGTCTGATCAATCTCTGGCTGCTGCAATGGGAGCTCTGGTTGTGGCAGACTAGGACCATCAATTTCTTTGCCACTTCTCAAGGTAATGGCACTTACATTGCCTCTTGGGTTACTGACTGTTTGTGAAGGCAATTGGCTTGATCCTTTGCTTTTCAATTCACTCACGGTGGTGGCCGGCTGCCCAATCTGAGTTTGCAGGTTCTGAATGGTGGCATTGACATTTTGTTGGAACTGAACATTATTTGTAGCCATCTGTTTCATCAAATCTTCCAATGATGGCTCGGATGGAGTGGTTGCTGGACTTGGCAACATGAGGGGCTGCTGCACAGGTGGCTGCACAGTTTGTTGTTGTCTGAATACAGGTGGTTGGTATTTGTTGCTAGGACCTACAGTTTGGTATCTGAATTGCTGCTGATGTTGGGGTTGTTGTTGCTGACCAGAATTCCTATATCTCAAGTTAGGATGGTCCCTCCAGCCAGGGTTATAAGTATTAGAAAATGGATCATATCTTGGTCTTGGGATCTTGATATTGAGGTTTACCGGGAAAAATGCCCATTCTTGCAAGCGACCGCTTTCTGGAAAAACAAAACTACTCTCCGAAGTGTGGGGCATGCATTAGTAGGATGAGATGAACAAGAGCAAATGCCACACACCCTTGCAAGCTCTTGTACGAAAACTGGTACATGTTGTCCCATTGCTAATTGCCTTACCAAAGAAGTCAATTCATCAAGTCTGTGTTCCATTCTCTATTGGTCGACTTGAGATGATTGAATTTCATTGACTCCTCTGGTGGACGTAAGGACTCTTGTGCCAAATTGTTGAGCATTGGCTGCCATATTTACTATCAAATCTCTTGCTGTAGTAGGGGTTTTATCCACCAAGGCACCTCCAGATGCGGCATCCACCATACTTCTATCCATTGGCAACAAGCCCTCATAGAAATATTGAATCAAGAGCTGATCACTAATTTGATGGTGGGGACAGCTCGAACACAGCTTCTTGAATCTCTCCCAATATTCATGCAAGGAAAGTCATTTGTCTTATGCCACAAATGTCTTTTCTAATGGCAAAGCTTCTGGATGCAGGGAAGAACCTCTCCAAGAATAACTTCTTCATATCATCCCAACTTGTGACAGAACCTGGTGAAAGGTAGAACAACCAATCTTTGGCTAAATCAGTAAGAGAGAAAGGGAATGCCCTCAACTTGATATGCTCCTCAGAGATTCTATGCAGCTTCATGGTTGAACAGACCACATGGAACTCCTTTAAGTGCTTATGGGGATCCTCACTGCGGGACCATGAAACTTGGGCAACAAGTGTATCAATCCAGATTTTAACTCAAAGTCAGCATCAAGATCAGGATATTGAATGCACAAAGACTGGTAAGTTACATCAGGAGCAGTAAGTTCTTTAAGGGTCCTATTTTTCCTGTTATTAGCCATGATTTTAGAATCACTTAAGATCTCAAGTGCACCTTCAGATTCAATGTCACAACTAAATTCAGAACTAATTCTTTCACTTAGCCTATGAGTTCTAATCAACCTATGCAATGTTCTATCAATCTCAGGATCAAATTCAAGTAAGATATCAGGATTAGACCTAGTCATGTATCACACAAAAATAAATAAATAAGAAAAATAAACTAGACAATGGATAAAAATGTTAGAAAAGTTAATAAAAAGCAAAAGTTAGTAAAAACACTTAAAATGAAAATATTACACTTACTATTCCCAACTATCACCAAAATTTTTAGCTACTAGAACTCAGTCAAAATTATAACCGAAGTTATTACCTGAGCTTGTAGCATAGTGATAACACCGATCATCTCCACAAGGATTGTAGATGCAATTTAATCAAATCAAGTGAAAGTTTAGTAAAGGGGGTTTGACAGTTTAAGATCGCACTTAACAAAATTAAAGGAAGAAATAATAATTAAAATGCAGTCAATTTAGAAACTTATCCTAGATTAGGTGGATTCAATCATAGACCCTTCATAGAACACTTGAAGTGCAATTAAATTGTTAATTTGGATCTAACCGAGATCTCTGCATCAAATCCAGAATTCATACTAGACGATCGTCTAGAATTCAATTAACAAGTGATAAACACAAATCCGTAATCACACCATTCATGAAGATCTATGTTAATTTCAAGTACCGAATTCAATTAACTTAGGCACAAATCAGTAACCTAACCTTTTCAATTCTGTGATTAATTTAGATCAATCAGTTCTAAGTTTCATCATAAATCTCAATTTTCATTTATGTGATTAGTTCAGATCAATCAGTTCTAAGTTTCATCACAAATCTCAATCTTAAACCAAGATCAAATCAGATCAATATAAATAGAATCACCATTCATGCATTCAAGATCAAGAAGAAGAAAAAAGAAGAAGAAAAGAGAAATTCAATTACAAATCAAATAAAATACATAACCAAGGTCTCAAGAATCCAAACCACAATCTCTTCAAGAGTTCTAAATTGACCGAAAGTAGCTTAGCCCTCCATTACCACGAAGGGGAGCATCAAAATATACAAAAGCTATGAGAAACTATGAAGAAACAAGAAGAAACTATGAGAGAAATGAAGGAGAATACAACTTGTGTTTTTCATGATAACCAATAGTGCCTTTTATAGAAGTCTAGGGTAACAAAATGACAAAGGAGAGTGGGTTGGTGAATGGGGTAGTTGAATAGGTTGGTGAGTGAAGTAGTTGAGAGGGTTGGTGAGTGCGAAAATTTCTTGTCTGACTTGGAAGCCAAAAATGACTAACTATACTACAGACCCATGAAAAGTATTCTTCATGAAAGTTGTAGATCTTTGTCTTGGCTATAACATGCATATCTGGATCATCCAATTTGGCTTCCTACAGCCCAAGATATGACCCAAATACCGCAGGTTACTCAAACCCAACTTCAGCACTTCTGTTCCGACTTGCAAGCTCAAACTGACCCATTAGACTTCATTTTTTTAAAAAGTGTTCTTCATGAAAGTTGTTTATTTGGATCTTGAATATCAACTATCCAAATTTTAGCCCATCTCCATTATTACAGCTTGAGATATGATTTTATGAGTGCACACCATTCGGATTCTAGTGACAGAACCTGTATTCTGACTTCCATGTAAACTTAGGTCCCTTAGACATCTGTTTAGGACTTCGAGCTCTTCATCAAAGTTGTAGAGCTTCCTCTTAGCTTTCCTACAAGGTAAAATTCATGATTATCAGAGATCAGGAACTCAAGTTATGGCCAAAATACAGAATCAGTGTCAAATCTCAATAATGCTGAAAATATTCAATTACGACCAATTTGAGCTCAAACTCACAAAATCATACCAAACTCAATCGATTAAGAATATGGAGAGTGTAAATGACTAAACATAAGAGTTTCTTAATGAATAAAATATGTGATTATCAAGTACCTTGAGGAGAAACAATTAAAATTCCCACTCCAATTCCATTCTGATGCCTTGAACCATCAAAATATAAACACCAAGGTTTTAAACCCATAACATTTATGTTATCCATATCCAAACAAGGGTGGTCGGCTAAGAAGTCAGTAATTGCTTGGCCTTTCACCGCTCTTATTGGAACATATTGTAAAGAAAATTCTGAAAAGCAATAGTCCATTTTTCAATACGTCCATTTAACACTGATTTTGATAACATATATTTTATTACATCAGTTTTTGACATAACAAGTACATTACAAGGCATCATATAATATTTAAGTTTAGTACATGAGAAATACAATGTTAAACAAAGTTTCTCTATTGCACTATATCTTCTCTCAGTATCATTTAAAACTCGACTAAGATAATACACAGCTCTTTCGACGTTATTTTCATCTTCTTGAGCCAGCATACTTCCTATGGTTTCTTCTAATGATACAACTTCAATGGTCGTCGAGGCACTGGAGGCATCATGACCGGTGGGTTTGTCAAATACTGCTTTATCTGGTTGAAGGCTTCTTGGTGGCAAGGTTCCCACACAAAATCGTATTCAGCCTTCAACTTGATCAATGGAGCAAAAACTCTGGTTCTTCTCGACAAATTAGATATGAATCTTCTCAGGAAATTAACTTTTCCTAAAAAAGACTATAATTTCTTTTTGTTTGTCAGTGGTGCAGCCTTCAAAACTGCCTTGGCTTTATTCTTGTCCACTTCAATATCTTTTTTATTGGCTAAGAAACCTAAGAATTTAGCAGCCGACACTCCAAAACCGTAATTTTTTGGATTCATCTTAAGGCTGTGCTTCGTCATCCCGTCGAATGCCTGTCTTAAGTTTGTCAAATGGCTTTCCTTTGTTTCCGACTTGACAATGACATCATCGATGTAAACTTCCATAAATTTCCCGATAACATCATGGAAAATTGTGTTCATTGCTCTCTGATAAGTGGCCCCTGCATTCTTTAAACCGAAAGGCATGACTACCCATTCATATGTCCCAATGGCTCCAGGATATCTAAAGGCAGTTTTCGACACGTCCTCCTCGGCTATAAAAATTTGATTGTAACATGCATGGCCATCCATAAAACTTAATAATTCATGTCCAGATGCGGCATCAACTAACATGTCCGCAATTGGCATAGGATACTCATCTTTAGGTGTGGCAGTGTTCAAATTTCTAAAATTGATCAGGTTTGTGCCTCTTGATCAGGTTTTTATGTGTTTTTGATAGGTAATTATGCATGAAAAAAGATTGGATGATTTATGAGACAAAGAGCTGATTATGCATTCTGGTAGTTCAGTGCCTAAGCGCTGAAGTCAGAGCGCCTAGGCGCTCAATACGTAAAGCATCGTGGTTTTAATGGGCCAGTGCCTAGGCGCTTGTAACGTAGCGCCTGAGCGCTGGTTGTGCAGAAAGCTCACATTTTTTTTTATAAATTCATAAGTTACGCCACACACTGAGAGACACACTTGGACGAAACACAATAGTCGTCAAGAGGCACAAATCCTAATGTGGTGCGGGCGCAATTAGGCTTGAAGATTAGAGATTTTCTTCAACCTTTCCACCTTTTTACAATGGAGTTTGTCATATTCTTCCCTTTGTATTCTTCTTTTTCCAAGTGTAATTAATTTTGCTTTGTTAGGGGGATGATGGATCTTGTTCTTAGATGATGTAACTTTCTTTTATGAGTTTAATCTATGTTTCTTTTTTATGATTTATGTGTTTATCTCTATTCTTAATGCTTTTCTAAACCTGATGAATTTGAAAATGATCTTTTGGATTGATGTATGATTTGGAAAAATTTGCATGAACCTAGAACATGTGATAAACACCATAATTTCTGCAATTGCTAGGAATAGACATTGTGGGTTATGTGGTCTTACTTTTTTTAGATTAAACCAGCATTTCTACAGCTGGTGCAGCATAATCAGTTTGGGGGAGGTCAAGCAAAAGATCCAAATTTGCACATTGCCAATTTCTTGCAACTCTGCGATACTATTAAGTATAATGGTGTTACTGATGATGCCATTAGATTACGACTATTCCCATTTTCTCTCAGAGACAAAGCAAAGAGCTGGCTACAAGCCCAGCCACAAGGGAGCATTTCTACTTGGGAGGGCCTGGTTAGCAAATTTTTGACTCGATACTTCCCTCAATCAGTGTTCGTGAAGATGAGGGGTGAAATAGCTTGTTTCACTCAAAATCAAGGGGATTAAAAACAAAAGTAATAAAGAGTGAGTAGAGTATCGTCCCACGATGATTAAGTTATTAATTACTAAATTCATTAAATCAACACTATTCAAGTTAATGAAAAGAGAGTTGCTGAAAATTAAATTAAAAATAAAAATAAAAATCAGCAAACAATAAATCAAAGGGATGAAAAATAATGATGTTAAAGCGTCAGGGTTCAGATTTTACTTAAACTTTTTAAATGCACATTGAAATATTGGTTTGACTATGTTCTATATCAATGATTTATGATCAATTCTCAAAATTAATTAATACACAATTCATTGGTATATTAATCCTCTTACGCTGATTGGAATTAACTAATTCCTTAGTCTAACCCTAATTAGAAAGACATTATCAAGAACGAGGAAATTAAAAGAAAGACCACATAACCCATAACGTCTATTCCTAGCAATTACAGAAATTATGGTGTTTATCACAAGTTCTAGGTTCATGCAAATTTTTCCAAATCATACATTAACCCAAAAGATCATTCCCAAATTGATCAGGTTTAGAAAAGCATTAAGAATAGAGATAAACATGTAAATCATGAAAAAGAAATATAAATTAAACCCATAAAAGAAAGTTAGATCATCCAAGAACAAGATCCATCATCCCCCTAACAAAGGGAAAATTAGTTACACATGGAAAAAGAAAAACACAAAGGGAAGAATATGACAAACTCTATTATAGAAAAGTGGAAAAGTTGAAAAAAATCCCTAATCTTCAATCCTAATTGCGTCCACACCACATTAGGGTTTGTGTCTATTGACGGCTGCTACATTCTATCCAAGTGTATCTGAGTGTGTAGCGTAACTTATGAATTTATAAGAAAAACATGAGTTTTCTGCACAGTCAGCACCCAGGCGCTACGTTACCAGCGCCTAGGCACTGGCCCATTAAAACCACGGTGTTAGGCGCTCTGACTTCAGCGCTTAGGTACTGAACCACCAAAATGCAAAATAAGCTCTTTGTCCCATAAATTGTCCAGTCTTTTTTCATGCATAATTACCTATCAAAAACATATAAAAACACACAATTAAAACATAATTTAGAAAAACTAAAAATAAAAGAAACTTGAGACAAATTCAATCAAAAAGATTAAAAGAGAATGAAAACCCAAGACTTTTGAACCGTAAAAATATGAATTTTTGAAGGTTCATCACTCCCCCAAACTTAAACTTTTGCTTGTCCTCAAGTAAAAAGAAGAACAAAAACAAAAAGACCAAACAAATAACAACTCAAAACACACAACCAAAACATGGCAACACTAGGTAGTGAATGTCATACATATCCTCAGAAATTGCTTCACAATCTAATTTCAAAGTGTCACACATGAACAATCCAATTGCCACATCGTCTCTCACATGCAACTCTCATGCATCAATGACTTCCCAAAAACATGAATGAAAGACTCAATCTTCTCATAAAGTACAAACCCAGATAGATTTATAAAACTACAAATGCACATCAAACCCACATTCATAGGGTTGTTCTTCATCTCTCTCTCCACTAATATAAACAACACATAACCAAGGATCAAAAGAGACTTTATAAGCTTGTAATATAAAGCCAAGGGTATGGGTTAAGAAAGAAGTGGTAGGAAAATGAAAACAAAAATTAAGATACAAAATTAAGTAAATTTTATAATTCAAGCCTCAAAATACTGAACAAGTGCAAAACGAAGCATAAGAAACAACACAACATTCACTTTTTTTCTTCTTTTTTTCCCTTTCTTTATCAGCAACCTCCACCCCAAACTTATTTCTTTGCAATATTTTGGGTAAAAATTCTCTTCTTTTTTTTTAATTTTTTTCTTTTTTCTTTTTTTTTTGAAATTTTTCAGCTCCACAAAACTTCATACACAAAAATAATGAAGACTTGAATAATAAAATAATACAAGATATGCACTCAACAAAGGTTATGTAAGAGAGAAATTTTTTTTTCATATGGGTATGGGAAAAGGAAAATGTGGGTAAAGAAAAGAAATAAAGGTCAAATAAAAATAAGGCTGCAAAAGGAACCCAAGGATATACTGTGTTCACAGGTTGACTTAAAAGGCTCAAACGGTCCAAAGAAGGCCCTTATCATTTCCTTAATCATGCACTGCCTAGGATTTGGCCTCAAGAGAGAATCAAACAACTTCTAGATGCAAATCATCCACACACATGCAATCCCATAAACTTTCTCTAAGCTTGACATGCAATTAAATTCCAAAGTCTATCGATCATAAAGATGGGAAGAACATCCATACACAATCAAAACAACAGAGATAAATACAACTTATAAATTCTTATGTGCTAACCGAAGAAATCAGATCAATTCACAATTCAAACAATCATTGGATATTCAATTCAACACACCAGCATGCATATAATTAAAACAGAGACTTAAAACACAAAATGGATGATGATGGCAAAATCAAAATCAATAAAAACAAGTAATTAAATGAAATAAATGCAAGAAAGAAAAAGAAAAACTCTTTTTGGCGACCGACAACTATATATATCCCCCTACAAAGGCTCCGAACTCAGGGAGGCACCTAAGCCAACTCAACACTAGCTAACTATAAAACAAAAATAGAAAAATGTTAATCAACAAAATAAGAAATAACAAAATAAAAACAAAAATAAAAGAGAAAAAGAGAGAAAATTTGGGTTGCCTCCCAAAAAGCGCTTGTTTAACGTCATTAGCTCGACGTTGCCTTTTCTCAATTAATCATGGTGGCTTGAAGCAAGAGAAGTAGGATGACATTTTTCTCTTATCAGCTCTTTGTCTCCACACTCTATCACTGCCTTTTGAATCAATCTGTAATAAATTAATGAAACTGAAGGATCTTTTTCAATTGCAGCAATTTTTAAAAGAGGAAGACCTTTCTCCTTTTCATCCACAATCTTGGAAGTGGGAAGATCAACATTGATTGATGATGAAGGGATCTTACTAGCCAAATCTTGTAGAGGCTTATCTTGAATGCATTTGACAGGGGCATAAAGATCTGATGTCGGTGCAGATTTATCAAAAACATTAATAGTCACCTGATCACCATCCACCCTCAAAATAAGCTCTCCTCTAGGTACAATAATCAATGCTCCTAAAGTAGCCAAGAATGGTCTTCCAAGAATTAAAGGAATATCAGCATCCTCATCCATATCCAAAATCACAAAATCAACTGGGAAAATAAATTTGTCAACCTTCACTAGCAAATCTTCCACTATACCATATGGATGTTTAATTGACCAATCAGCAAGTTGAAGAGACATTGTAGTTGGCTTCACTTTATCAATCCCAAGCTTGTGGAGAATTGACAATGGCATTAAATTGATGCTAGCTCCTAAATCATAGAGCTTTCTCAATAGTCAACTCACCAATAGTGCATGGAATGGTAGAACTACCTGGATCTTTCAATTTTGGTGGTAGTTTCCTCTGAATTATAGCACTGCACTCCTCAGTAAGTGCCACAATCTCATCTTCCTTGAGTTTCTTCTTCTTCAAGAACAAATCTTTCATGAATCTAGCATATGACGGCATCTGCTCAAGTGCTTCAGCAAAGAGAATGTTTATTTGCAGCTTCTTGAAGACATCCAAGAACTTGGAAATTTGCTTTTCCTAATTCTCCTTCTTTAACCTTTGAGGAAATGGGAGTCTAGCATACAATAAAGGATCAACTATTTTTTACTCACATTCCTTCTTTTTCCTCTGCCACTTTAGTTGCTCCTCTTTAACGTCTTTATTACAACACTTTTGAGATTGGACATCTGCAACAGGAACATCAATTTCCTTAATTAGTCCATCCAAAGTATTACCACTTCTCAGTGTAATTGCATGACATTGCTCCTTTGGATTGACGACAGGATCACTCGGGAAGGTACTTGGAGGTCTCTCTTGAAGCTGTTTTGCTATCTGCCCCACTTGATTCTCTAAATTTTTAATAGTAGCTCCTTGATTTTGAAAATTTACTTTTGTTTCCTCCATAAAAGTAGAAGTCTGTTGCACAAAAGTAGATGTTTGTATAAAAAGTTTCTCAAGTGCAATCTCAAGAGGAGATTTTTTCTCTGGTTGAGATTCAATGGCACTGTTTGATTGCTCTAAGAAAAATTGGGATGATTCCTCCACCCTGAATTATATGTATTTGAAAATGGAACACCTTGAGGTCTGGAAGGATTATCCATATAATTTACTTGCTCTTGAGAACTGAAACCAGAATTGCTTGCCTCACATCCACCATTAGCATGATTACCTCCACAGAAGTCACAAATTAACCTTTGATGGTTCACAGAATTTACCTGCATACTCTCAACTTGCTTAGTCAAGTTGGCCAACTGGTGAGAAATACTTTTGTTTTGAGCAAGTAAGGCATTGAAAGTACCAAGCTCCATCACTCCTTGTCTGATGACTACTCTCCCACTAGGCATCTAATATTCATTGGTGACCATAACCTCAAATAATTCTTGAGCCTCTTCAGGAGTCTTAGTGTTTAAAGACCCACTTGCAGATGCATCCACCATAAGTCTTGTGGAATGATTTAAACCATTGTAAAATATCTGCACCTATTGCCAAACCTCAAATGCAAGGTGAGGACATCTCCTTAATAGCTCATTGAATTTTTCCCATGCTTCATAGAGAGATTCTCCTTGATTCTGAGTAAAGCAAGCAATCTCACTCTTTATCTTCACAAACACTGATGAAGGAAAGTATCGTGTCAAAAATTTGCTAACCAAATCCTCCCAAGTAGAGATGCTCCCTTGTGGCTGGGCTTGTAGCCAGCTCTTTGCTTTATCTCTGAGAAAAAATGGGAATAGTTGTAATCTAATATCATCATCAGTAACGCCATTATACTTAAAAGTATCACAGAGCTGCAAGAAATTTGTAATGTGCAAGTTTGGATCTTCTGCATGGCCTCCTCCAAACCGATTCTACTGCACCAGTTGTAGAAGGGCTGGTTTAATCTCAAAATTATTGACCTGAATAGTAGGGCGCACAATATTGGTAGAAATATTTTTAGCAGATGGAGTAGCATAGTCAGCCAATGTGCGTCTTCGCGCTGCAGTTACAACAATTTCTGCCATCTTTTCCTCTACCTCTTCAATCTTCTTCCTTTCTCTAGCTGTTTTTCTGTTTGTTCTAGCTGTTCTCTCTATCTCTAGATCAAAAAGCAATTCTTCTGACTCTAGAGAACCTTGCATAAACAAACAAACAAACAAGCAAACCAAAGTGAAGTAAAGAAGGAAATTAAAAATAAAATAAAGAAATGACTAATAAAAATAAACCAAGAAAATAAAATAAAAAGAAACAAATTAAAAAAAATTAAATGAAGAAAAATAAAATTAAAAATTAAAATAAACAAATTAAAAATAAAATTAAACAAAAAATGCTCAAATTAGTGTCTTTTTAACTATTATTTAATATTAATAACAATAATCCCGACAACGGTGCCAAAAACTTGTTGTGGAATTTGACAAGTGCACCAAATCGACAAAAGTAATAAAGAGTGAGTAGAGTATCGTCCCACGATGATTAAGTTATTAATTACTAAATTCGTTAAATCAACACTATTCAAGTTAATGAAAAGAGAGTTGTTGAAAATTAAATTAAAAATAAAAATAAAAATCAGCAAACAATAAATCAAAGGGATGAAAATCAATGATGTTAAAGCATTAGGGTTTAGATTTCACTTGAACTCTTTAGATGCACATTCAAATATTGGTTTAACTATGTTCTATTTCAATGATTTATGATCAATTTTCAAAATTAATTAATACATAATTTATTGGTATATTAATCCTCTTACGCTAATTGGAATTAACTAATTCCTTAGTCTAACCCCAATTAGAAAGGCATTATCAAGAACGAGGGAATTAAAAGAAAGACCACATAACCCACAACGTCTACTCCTAGCAATTGCAGAAATTATGATGTTTATCACAAGTTCTAGGTTCATGCAAATTTTTCCAAATCATACATCAACCCAAAAGATCATTCTCAAATTGATCAGGTTTAGAAAAGCATTAAGAATAGATGAGATAAACACGTAAATCATGAAAAAGAAACATAAATTAAACCCATAAAAGAAAGTTACATCATCCAAGAACAAGATCCATCATCCCCCTAACAAAGGGAAAATTAGTTACACATGAAAAAAGAAGAATACAAAGGGAAGAATATGACAAACTCCATTATAGAAAGGTGGAAAAGTTAAAGAAAATCCCTAATCTTCAATCCTAATTGCGCCTACACCACACTAGGGTTTGTGTCTCTTGACGGCTGCTGCGTTATGTCCAAGTGTGTCTGAGTATGTGGCGTAACTTATGAATTTATAAGAAAAAACTTGGGGTTTCTGCACAGTCAGCGCTCAGGCGCTACGTTACCAGCGCCTAGGCGCTGGCCTATTAAAACCACGGTGTTTTACGTATCGAGCGCCTAGGCGCTTTGACTTCAGTGCCTAGGCACTGAACCACCAGAATGCAAAATAAGCTCTCTGTCCCATAAATCGTCCAATCTTTTTTCATGCATAATTACCTATCAAAAACACATAAAAACACACAATTAAAACATAATTTAGAAAAACTAAAAATAAAAGAAACTTGAGACAAACTCAATCAAAAAGATTAAAAGAGAATGAAAACCCAAGACTTTTGAACCATAAAAATATGAATTTTTGAAGGTTCATCAATATTCTTAACTTGCCATTTTTCTTAACTACAGGAATAATATTAGAAAGCCGTTCGACATACTTGGTTGTTCTGATGAATTTGGCTTTGAACAATTTTTTGACTTTTTCTTTTTTCTTTAAGATCATCTCCGGTGCAAATCTCCTGTTGGCTTGCTTGACAGGTCTGCATCCTTCTTTCAAAGGCAATCTGTGCTTGATAAAATCTCTACTTAATCCAGGCATTTTATCATAATCCCAGGCAAAACAATCTTTATATTCCATAATTAATTCAACAAGCTTTTCTTTGAAATTCTCTAGTAGAAATGAACTCACAAATATAGGCCTCCTGTCTATTTCAGTGCCTAAGTTTATTTCTTCCAAAGGATCTTCCACTTCCACATTTTACTTTTCATCAAGCCCTTTTTCAAACCCTAAAGGACCATCATCAATCACCCAATCTGAGAGCATACTTTCAGTAGTGTATACTGCTTTATCGACCAAATAGGCCGACAGTCTTTCTGATAGATCTTTAACACTCCTAACTAGTGCTTGGCCGATCTCCTTCGACTTTCTTCACCAGTCGAATGCCAAACTGGTCCATCAAGTAAACTTCGAGTACCTCTTTGTTAATGACCCCATCACTAGCTGAGACTGGCTTGACGTTTGGAGCATATATTTTAAAATCGACATGAAGTTGTTGTAGATAACAGGGACTATCATTTGCCTCTATTATTTCTACTTGATCATCTTCATTCCAAAGAATAAGTTTTTGATAAACCGTCGATGGTATTACCCCAACAGCATGTATCCAGTCTCTCCCTAGCAAAAGGTTGTAACTTGACTTCGTCGGAATAACTACGAACAATGTCGACCTTGCAATAGATCCGACTTATATGTTACCAAGTGGCCTCAATACTCAAGAGGGGGGTGAATTGAGTATGAAAACTAAGTTCGCAAATCTTTCACAAATTGTTTGATAACTTATTTTTGTTGAAGCTATTGAATGATTAGAAATAATTGAAAAGACGAGATAAACACTTTTACTTATAACAGAAATAGTCTACGGAGACAGTATCCAAGAAAATCAATAAAACAGTATACAAAATAAACAGAGGAGGGTTTAGAGATAACAAACACAGTCGTTTATCCCTGGTTCGATCACCAATCCACTTGTGATCTACGTCCGTCCCAAGCAACAACTTGAGATTTTTCACTATATCTTCAAGCTTCAATGGGTGCTTGACAACCACTACAACCTTGAGCACTCAACCCTTTTGGGATACCTCACCCTTGGAGCTTGAGTCTCTTCAACTAAGAGATACCTCACCCTTTACACTTTTGGAGGGATGCCTCACCCTCTTTACAAAGCAATAATGATAGATAGAATGAAACTCTCAATAGAGCAAATGAATACAAATTGAAGCTCTAATATGCTCTCAAAGACTTTTAACGTTTTTGACAGAAAACAGAGCAAGAAAATGATTTGAGTATTGATTCACGTTTGGACGTATTGGTAATCAGTTTTTGGTTCAAGGTCAACCTCAAATAAAGACCCAACTTTGGTATTTATAAGTTTCTCATTTAATAGAGCCGTTGGGGTTTTCTGGGCAAGCATTAAATATAGCCATTGGACGTTGTTAGGATTCTTGTAATCGATTACTTAGCTCAGGTAATCGATTACATATGTTGTTCCAACGTATTCTTGACTTTCTGGGCTCTGTGTAATCGATTACATTCTTGGTTTAATCGATTACATGGCTTCTGACTTGTGTGTAATCGATTACATATATCGTGTAATCGATTACATGACTTCGACTCTTTGATTAATCGATTACAATATCCATGTAATCGATTACATGACTCTTTGAACGTGTTCATACTTTTTCAGGCTTGATGTAATCGATTACATATATTGTGTAATCGATTACATGGTCTCGACTTGCTTGTAATCGATTACATTGCTCATGTAATCGATTACATGCCTTCTCATTTCTTTGTAATCGATTACAAACGTCGTGTAATCGATTACATTGGCCATTGAACACATTTTTCAAGTCCAATAAAGCTTGTAAGTCATTTCTAACACCTTGAGACAATTGTTTAACACGAATCTTTTTAAGAGTATTAGTTTTAAGATTGAAACACAAGTTTTCTTGAAAGCCATGTTTATCTTTGAAATTTCCCATTTATTTTGAAATCATATATTGAAAAACCATTTGAGAAATCTTGAGAGCATTTAACATTAGTGTCCTAAGTCTTATAACTAAATAAACCTTCTTGTCTTATTTCTTTGATCTTGATTTTTCCTTTTGCGCTTGATCTTCACTATTGCACTTGATCTTCGCTTTTGTCTTTGTTATCATCAAAAACCATTTGATATGCCTTAGAGACATAAGCATTCACATTCTCCCCCTTTTTGATGATGATAAACTGATCATAGGAAAAAGAAAGAATTTTTACAATTTTATATAATAGACATTTAGGCGCAATGCTCCCCCGGAGTTTATGCATGATATTGGGTTAGATTTGATATAAAAAGCTTAAGAGCGCAAAAGCTCAATAACTCCCACGTACTCATGCAGCCTTAATTACTCATGCAACCTTTATTTCATTTTTCCTTATTTTCCTTATTTTCTCCCCCGTTGGCATTATCAAAAGGACATATGCATTTAAAAAAAAATTGGACAGCATAACAACTATAGTTCATGATTCCCTAAATTTTGCCAGAACAACAATGCCAAGGATATCAATCAGTTCATGCAATATTGACAAACAGCCAAACATTCAAAGCGAAAACAAGTTCATATTTTATTAATCAGCCATGGACAAAGTAATGTTTTCACAGCCAGTATACCCAATAATCAAAGAACACCATAAATGTATACCAATGAAATATAATCAGAGTCAAAACAAAATAAATACATGGTGTTTATCAAAACAAATATCAAGGCAAGGAGCCATGATCACTTGTGTCGATGGCCTTGTCACAAAAGACATCACCCTCGGATCCGCAAGCAGTATCATCGTTATCATCATTGTCATCGGCTGGGCATAAGATCATCGTCGAGTCCAAAGGCTCCTCATCATCGCAGGAACTCCGGATGGGCCGGCGAAGGAGAGGGAACCAGGAGAGGCGGGGGATGTGCGAGGTGCGCAGCACGGCGCTCGAGGAATAGGAGGTCCACCCAGGAGAGATCGAATGGAGGTAAGCTCTTGATCAGAGTAGTCCATCCTCAGCTCAAGATGGTCAATCTTCTGCTCGATATGATCCATGCGTGTGTTTACATTAGCACTCAGGTTGCGCATTTCTTGGAGCAGGAGATCAAGAGTAGTAGGAGTGGGAGCTGGAGCAGGGGCAGGAGTAGGATGCTGAGCCTCCTCATCCTCGTCACTATCTGGGTCGTGATGGATATGGCCAAAAGTGCCATGAGCGATGTAATGCCATCTGTCATCCACCTTATAGAGCTGGAGCTTCCTCAGAGTATGTAGCCCAATTGATTGTGGTCCCTTGGAGCTGGTGTCCTTAGACTCTTCAGCCAGTGAAATGCGACAGTGCTCAAGTATAGTGGTTACCAATATGGCGAAGGGGAGAGCAGAGTTCTTCTTTTTCTTGACGTCCAGCATGTGCTCTAAGATATAACAACCCCAGTTAATAGGCCTCCCTATAGTCATTGCCCATAATGCAATCACATCATCCTTGAGGACTTGGGAGTAATTCCCTCCCTTGGGAATCAAGCCACGGACCAAAAGATAGTGGAGAACCCTATTCTCCATGGTGAGGCCAGTAGCCATAATTCTTCGTTTAGGATCACTCAGGGAGTGGTAGCCAGTCCTAATCAAAGAGAGAAGAGCAGCCTTGTGCTCAAACTCATGTCCTCATACATTGGCATTCCCACAGAACTGAGCTCCATCTGGAGTGAGCTTTGTCAGCCTATACCACTCTGCCATTGATAACCTGATTTGTTGCTTTTTCACTTCAGAAATGATATAGTTATCCTCAACCTTCAGGTTCGCATAAAAGACACGTACAAGATTAGGGTAGATGGCTTTCTCTATGCTCAGGAATCCCAGCAAGCCTAAATTTTCTATTGTCCTAAAGCTCTCTAATGGTTCACTCTCGCAGAAGGTGATGGGTAAATACCTGGGAGAGATGATCTTGCGAAGTTGGAAGTTCTTCCGGAACAATTCAGCTCGCTTCACAGTGGAGAAGTGCCTCGTGAGGTCCAGGCCGGATATGTTACGTGAAGAACCACCAGAAGACCCTGTAATGGCAGCCCCTATTCTTGGGCGCTTTGAACGATGAGAAGATTTAGCCATTGAGGAGTAGGAGTGGAGTGAGAGGAGTGGAAATGGTTGGGGATGAGTGAGGAGAGAGAAAGGGATGAAATTAGGTTAGAGAAATGGAGATGGGGTTCGTGAGAGAAGATAGGGAGATTTGGGTGAGGGATGTGCGGAGATTTTGAGAGATCGGTTGTGTGGAGAGGGGATTTCCAAGATTGAGAGAGGTAAAATGAGGGATTTTGATGGAGATTTGAGTGAGAAATGAGAGATTTTGAGGTTTGAGAGGTTTAGGGTGCGTGGGAACAGAGGAGGAGGGCGAAGAAGATGAACAGGTTCTGAAAAAAAAATGAGCTCTACGCGCGTCAAAAACTTTTTTAAAACACTCTGTGTAATCGATTACATTGAGTGTGTAATCGATTACATGAATTTTGGTGGGTGTGTAATCGATTACATTTTGGTGTAATCGATTACATGCTTTCGGGAACCTTGTAATCGATTACATGGATATTGTAATCGATTACTGAGATTCGAGTTGATTGTAATCGATTACAAAAGGTGTGTAATCGATTACATGCGTGATAGAACTGTAATCGATTACAAAGGCATTGTAATCGATTACAAGACTCTTTAACTCAAATTTTGCATTCTAGACAAGATATAATCAACTTTAATCAATCCAAATTAGTTTCAAAACAACTTAGATCAATTCAAAGCATCATTCAACCATATAATCTAATCATATTATGATTCAACTCACGTAATTTATCAAAAATTACTATTTTTACCAAGATTTTTACCATTTTTGGTGAAATTTTAAGGATGTTGAGTTGCTTGTGAGTCTTGGTCATGAGGGAGCACCTGCAAAACAACTTAGGAGAAATCTCTGATGCTCAAGTCAGTATTGGATTCAAATATAATGAAAAATTCAGAGATTATACAGCAATTTGGCGTGATTATGCAGAAAAATGCAAGGTTATGCATTAGATTCAAGATTATGCAGCAGAAGTTAATTTATGCATGAATGATCCAATATACCAAGTTCATTTCTTATGTAGAAAAATGCTTCTTTTGCTAGGGGTTTTCTTTAAAATTGGCCTTATTAGGACTCTATTCATAACATAACACGTGGTATTGACCGCATCGGCCCAAAAATACTTAGGAAGGTTGGCCTCATTAAGCATAGTTCTTGCCATTTCCTCTAAAGATTGATTTTTCCTTTCTACAACACCATTTTGTTGTGGTGTCCTAGGGGCAGAAAAATTATGCTCAATGCCATGTTCATCACAAAAAGTTTCAAATTCATGATTTTCAAATTCACCACCATGGTCACTTCTTATGGATGCAATACAAAAACCTTTTTCGTTTTAGATAACTTTGGCAAGTTTTCTAAATGATTGAAAAGCATCATTTTTGTGGGCCAAGAATAATGTCCATGTAAACCTAGAAAAATCATCTACAATCACTAATGCATAGTAATTTCCACCAAAGCTCATAGTTCTAGAGGGACCAAAAAGATCCATGTGCAAAAGTTGTAAAGGTCTAGAAGTTGAAACTAAGTTTTTAGCTTTAAAAGAGACCTTTACTTGTTTTCCCTTTTGACATGCATCACAAAGTTTGTCTTTTTCAAATTTGAGCTTTGGAAGACCAATTACTAGTTCTTTAGAAATCAATTTGTTTAAGTGATCCATGTGAATGTGAGCAATTCTTCTATGCCATAACCATGAATCATTTTCTTTACTCATATAGCATTTAGCATCATTTGAGGAGATATCATCTAGACTAATCATGTATATATTATTGACTCTATGACCAACAAACTTAACTTGCCTATCATCCTTTCCCTCAATTATGCAACAAGAAGAATCAAATATAACTCTATTGCCTTTATCACACAATTGACTAATACTAAGCAAATTATGTTTAAGTCCTTCAACAAGCAAAACATTATCAATAGATGATGAAGGGATCTTACCAACTTTGCCAATTCCAAGAATCTTCCCTTTGTTGTTATCACCATATGTGACATGACCATGTTTCTTGTGTGTAAGGGAGGAGAACTTGGAGCCATCACCGGTCATGTGCTTGGAGCAACCACTATCAAGATACCAACTTGAGCTCTTGGTCTTCAAGCACACCTACAACACACATTCAAGTTTTAACTTTTGGTACCCAAATTGTCTTAGGTCCTTGTGTGTTAGAATTAGGCATGGTGCCTTTAGGAGCTCAAACTCTTTTTATTCCAACCTTAGTGTTTATGTTCTTTCTAACATTACAAGTTGATGCACTATGCCCTTTCTTACCACAATGAAAACATTTGACAAAGGGACTACTTGAGGTATTTGAGGAAACAAAGAAATTCTTATAAGACTTTTGATGATTGTTTGGATTAAATCCCAAGCCAGCTTTTTGAAAAACACATTTTTGTCTCCCTAACAAAACATTCAAGTTATCTCTTCCAAAAGTGAATTTTGTAAGAGTGTTGTTTAAGTCTTCAATTTCTTTTTCAAAAGCTTTACATGATGAACAAGGTAATGATATGGATGCACTATCATGTGAGGAACAAGTCATGCATAATGAATTAGCGTCTACGAGTCCTAAGGTCTCATTTTCGATTTTAAGTTCATTTATCTCCTTGGTTAAAGTAGAAACTTTCTTTGTCAATAGGGAGATTGTTTTATTGGAAGACAAAATCAATTTTGTGAGCCTCTAAGATTCATCATGCAATTCTTGAAAGGCATCTTGCAATTCATCATAAGAATGTGAAGGTTCTAGGTTAGAGGAGGTTACCTCGGTATCGCTTTCTTCACTTTCTTCTCCTTAAGCCATGAGGCAAAGATGGGCTTCTTCATTCTCTGAATCGTCGGAAGAGCTTAAGTCATTGTCCTCCCAAGCTATATATGCTCTTCTTCCTTTCCTTTCCTTAGAAGGCATTTTCTCAAACTTCTCCGTCTTCTTGAGATACATAGGACACTCCATTTTCATGTGTCCCGATTTTCCACATTCATAGCATTTTGGAGGAGTAGAGGATCCTTCTCCTTTGTGATATGCTTTCTTTTGAGGAAAGGGTGACTTTCTTTGAAATCCCTTGTTCTTTAAGAATCTTCTAAATTTTCTCACAAGGAGACTAAGATTTTCCTCACTTAGCTCCCCACTTTCACCATCCTCTTCACCATCTTCATCATCATCTTCAATTGTAGAGGAAGTAGCTTTAAGTACGATTCCCTTCTTCTTTTTGTTATGTTTTTCATTTTGGTTGAGTCTATTTAGTTCCAGCTCATGTTCTTGAAGCTTTCTAAATAAGGTGGCTAGAGACATTGTTGATAAATCTCTTGATTCTGCAATCGCCGTCACTTTGGGTTGCCAATTCCTGCTTAGACATCTCAACACTTTGTTAATAAGATCCTCATTAGGAAACGTCTTTCCCAATGAGATAAGATGATTAACAATATGAGTAAACCTCTTTTTCATATCTTGAATACTCTCACCTTGGTTCATTCTAAACAATTCATATTCATGAGTAAGAGTGTTTATTCGAGATCGTTTTACCTCACTAGTACCTTCATGAGTTACTTGTAGAGTATCCCACATTTCTTTTGCAGTTTTACAATTTGACACCCTAAAGAATTCATCATACCCCAAAGATGTGGTGATGATGTTCTTGGCTCTCAAGTTGTATTGAACCTTCTTTTTATCATCATCGGTCCATTCATTTCTAGGTGTATTAATTTTCACACCATCTTTAGTTTGTGTTGGGACAAAAGCACCATTTTCAACGGCGTCCCACACATCTAAGTCAATAGCTTCAATAAAAATTTTCATCTTTTCTTTCCAATAGGCATAATCATCCCCATTGAAATAAGGAGGTCTGTTTATAGAAGAACCTTCATTTGAAAAACCATTTGAAGCCATTACTTCTCTTGAAGCTGCTAAGCTCTTTATACAAGAGTCTAGCTCTGATACCACTTGTTACCAAGTGGCCTCAATACTCAAGAGGGGGGGTGAATTGAGTATGAAAACTAAGTTCACAAATCTTTCACAAATCGTTTGATAACTTATTTTTGTTGAAACTATTGAATGATTAGAAATAATTGGAAGGATGAGATAAACACTTTTACTTATAACAGAAATAGTCTACGGAGACAATATCCAAGAAAATAAATAAAATAGTATACAAAATAAACAGAAGAGGGTTTAGAGATAACAAACACAGTCGTTTATCCTGGTTCGATCACCAATTCACTTGTGATCTACGTCCAGTCCCCAAGCAATAACTTGAGATTTTCCACTATATCTTCAAGCTTCAATGAGTGCTTGACAACCACTACAACCTTGAGCACTCAACCCTTTTGGGATACCTCACCCTTGGAGCTTGAGTCTCTTCAACTAAGGGATACCTCACCCTTTACACTTTTGGAGGGATGCCTCACCCTCTTTATAAAGCAATAATGATAGATAGAATGAAACTCTCAATAGAGCAGATGAATACAAATTGAAGCTCTAATATGCTCTCAAATATTTTTCACGTTTTTGACAGAAAACAGAGCAAGAAAATGATTTGAGGATTGATTCATGTTTGGACGTATTGGTAATCAGTTTTTGGTTCAAGGTCAACCTCAAATAAAGACCCAACTTTGGTATTTATAAGTTTCTCATTTAATAGAGCCGTTGGGGTTTTCTGGGCAAGCATTAAATGCATTAAATATAGCCATTGGACGTTGTCAGGATTCTTGTAATCGATTACTCAGCTCAGGTAATCGATTTCATATGTTGTTCCAACGTGTTCTTGACTTTCTGGGCTCTGTGTAATTGATTACATTCTTGGTGTAATCGATTACATGGCTTTTTGTGTGTAATCGATTACAATATCTCGTGTAATCGATTACATGACTTCGATTTGTGTGTAATCGATTACAATATCCATGTAATCGATTACATGACTCTTTGAATGTGTTCATGCTTTTCTGGGCTTGATGTAATTGATTACATATATTGTGTAATCGATTACATGGCCTCTGACTTGCTTGTAATTGATTACATTGCTCATGTAATCGATTACATGCCTTCTGTTTGCTGTGTAATCGATTACAACGTCGTGTAATCGATTACATTGGCCATTGAACACATTTTTCAAGTCCAATAAAGCTTGTAAGTCATTTCTAACACCTTGAGACAATTGTTTAAACATGAATCTTTTTAAGAGTGTTAGTTTTAAGATTGAAACACAAGTTTTCTTGAAAGCCATGTTTATCTTTGAAATTTCCCATTTATTTTGAAATCATATATTGAAAAACCATTTGAGAAATCTTGAGAGCATTTAACATTAGTGTCCTAAGTCTTATAACTAAATAAACCTTCTTGTCTTCTTTCTTTGATCTTGATTTTTCCTTTTGCGCTTGATCTTCACTATTGCACTTGATCTTCGCTTTTGTCTTTGTTATCATCAAAAACCATTTGACATGCCTTAGAGACATAAGCATTCACATTATACCTTCAGCATCACAACTCCATCTGATAGGGAGGTTTTACCACTGAAATCAGTGACAATCATATTGGTTGACACCAAATCGGACTCACATTTCCCAAGTTTCTTGAGCATCGTCCTTGGGATCAAATTAATAGCTGCCCCCCGTCTATCAAAGCTCTATTGGTGGGCTTTCCTTCTAATAGATCCTTGACATGTAATGGTAGTAGATGAGCCTTCTACTCTTCCGTCGGTTTCTCAAGTTGTGCTGTGTTATCAAACACTATTACCATGTTGTCTTGAAAAAAAAACCAGTGATCATCCAAGTCATCTAGATCTTCTTCGTTTTCCCCAATGTATTCAATCTCGTGATATCCTTCAAATTCTTAGGCAACACTGAAATTAAATTTATACTCATTGATTTCAGGAATTCTTCCTCATCCGACAGCTCTTCATCACTTCTATATCTTCCAATTCTGAAGTAATCTTCTGACAGCAGGTTACTATCCATAGCCATTAGAATGTCTTCCAAATTGTCATCTAAATTGATGTCCATGACAAATTGCTCATCATCACCAAGGCCTAAGGGATCCTCTGGATCATTTAAGGCCTCAATAACTTCATCAGTCATTAAGTCCATGTCTTGGCAATCAGGTTTTGCCAATCTTTCTCTTTCTTTATTCACGTCAAGCACTTTATTCCTCCGCTCAACATCTTGATCAGGATCATCTAAGACTTTCTTGACTTATTCAATTTCCTTATCTTTCTTGACTGGTACATTATTTTTCCTTGCCTCTTCTTCTGTTGCTATCAATCCAATCGGCTATTTTCTCTTGGTTTTGTTTAGAATAGGCCTTTGGACTTGCTTACCCTTTTTTATCTCTTCTAACTTTTCTTGTCGAAGCTTATTATCCATATCAAACCGACTAACTGCATTTATTGTCGGCTCCTTTGGAAGCGACCTCCCTGTATGTCTGAATTCTTTTGTAACAATACTCTTCAACTTCTTACCATCTTCATTCTGAACCTGATTTGGTACTGGCTTGTTTTCGACCACCAGGCAACCTGTTTCTGTGGGCTGCTCCTTGATCACTAATCCTTCAGCCATATCCCTCTTCTTTTGTACTTGTCTTAATCTCTGTAATCTTCTTTTCTTACTTTTCGACATTGGAAGAGATTTTGACGGTCCTGCTACATCCTGGCCAGTCATAATTTTACCTTGATCAATTCTACCATTTCTGTAATCTTCATTCCAAAATGGTTGATCTCTTTGAAATTGATTCTTCTTGCAGCCACGTTCCATCGGAAATATATGCAACTTGCCATTACAGAATTTTTAATCCACCTGTCCACAGCAACATTGGCAGGTGACACTCTGATCTTAACTGGCCTGATATAACCTTTGTTTCCCACAGGCTCATGTGGTTCCACTAACCAGCTATTCATGTTAGGCCTAGGTGTATAGACTGGCCTTAGCCTTGGAGCATAAAAAGGCTTTTGTGGTCTCCAGGTTTTCTTGTCGAAAACCTTCTTCTTGCCTTGTGGGATACTCAACTGTTCTTCAGCAGCCTTCTTTGCAGTAATTTCATCATAAACTGCATTACACCTTGGGCATAATCTTACCTTGCCCCTTTCCTTCTTTCTCTCAAGAAATGCTTCAAGAGATTCTTCTGGTTTCAGATAAATGTCGAGTGCATCCTTTGTGTTGACGTTGATCCCTTGCAAATCCCTTATGTTGAGCATCCCAACATTTAAAGGAACTTGCTGATCAACACAAGATACTCCAGCCTGAAACGGATCTGAATCAACTTTCATATCCACTTTAGGCTTGTCGACAAACTTCAAACGCCCATCCATTATTGCTTTTTGAATTATGTCTCTGAAACGAACACATTCATTAGTAATATGACCGAAATTATTATGAAACTTACAATACTTTCAGTCTTTTATTTCATCAAATTTTAACAACCTATAACCTTCCGACAACTTAATCTGTTTATCTTTCAATAGCAAGTCAAAGATTTTGTCGACTTTTGTTCCGTCGAATGTATAAGTTTTTCTATTGACATAACTCATCATTACTATTTTCAATCTCATTGTCGGATTTGTCTAATTTGACAAATGCCACATTTTCTCTTTCAAGAAATCTTTTTTGTTTTTGAATCTTTTCAACTTTCAGTTGCTCTATTTGCCTAACCTTCTCACTTAATTGGACTAGATCAACTAAACGTTGATTCACTAATTTCTTCCTTATGTAATAATCTAAGCCTCCCGCAACTATCTTTACTATTTCGACCTCAGGTATAATAGTAAAACATCTACTCCTTATTTGTCGAAACTTAGCAAGATAATCATCCACAGTTTCATTGTACATTCTTTTAATATTAAAGAGATCTGTAAGTCCCACCTTCAAATCTCCTCTAAAGAATTGATCATGAAAACTTCTTTCTAACTGAGCCCAGGAATGGACTGAGTTTGGTCTCAATGTCGAGAATCAAGAAAAAGCATTTTTTGTAAGGAAAGTTGGGAAGAATATCATTTTAAGGCCTTCAATAGTGGCCAACTCCCCCATTTCTATTGTATACCGTGCAATATGTTCGACGGTCGATTCCCCACTCTCTCCTGCAAACTTAGAAAGTTTAGGAATCTTAATTCCTCTAAGCAACTCTGCTTATTGCACCCATTCAGGAAATGCTGAAACAAAATAAGGTTGGTTGGCATACCCAACATTAAAACCGAACCTATTCAACACTTGTTCCACTACTTGATTTACATTTTGTTCAGCCACTTGGTGCCTCACAAGATTCTGTCGAAACAATCTCATGGCTACATCATTTCTAGCCATTTGGTTTTCATCACCTCGACGAAGCATTTGGACATTACCATATTCCAAATGTGGCTGATTATTTTGCCTATGTTGATCTAAGTTTTGTTGATTTTGCCCCACATTTGCCTGAGGTGTAACCATTTCTCTATTTACCCCAGATTGGGTTCCTTGAGCATTTTCATTGGCCAATTCACCTATTCCTAAGATTTGGTTTAGCCTAGCCATTTGCTGAACCAATGTACTACAAGTATTATTTGTATTTTCCATGATTGGCGTAATCACAACACCCATTTGCTGAGTAAACATATGCACCATGTCATGGTTGCTTTCGTTCATTTGTTGTTGAAAGCTGGCCAAAGAATTCATAGTTGGCCCTATTATACTTTGGGGATTATCTCTCGACATATTTGGGAAGACTGGTCCCAAATTCAATCTCTCCTGTCGAAAAAGAGTTGGATTGCTTGTACCTGCAACCCCTACTCCCTGGCTACCAAAATTTGCTAAGGCCGAACTTATCTGTGGTTGGCCTTGTGAAACCACTGGTTGACCGACAGTATTAGCCAACGTGGAGCCAAGTCCCAATTGTGCCATCACAGGAGGCATATAATTCGGTGGCAACCCATATTGGGGCATAAACCTTGAATTTGCATTGATTATACTTTGGTTACTTGGTTGACTCGGCGATAGCTGAGCCATTCCAGGCAACACCTGTTCTACTACTGGATTACTCCAGAGAGCACTCGTTGTTATAGTATCATCTACCACTAGACCAGTACTAGCAACGGTCGAGGGTGGCATAGTAACAGCTGTCGAAGGTATATCTGACGCCTGACTACTTACATTACTCATGGTTTGCGTATTTTGAGAAGAATAAATAAATCTTCCACTTCTTTAACGCATAAAACCATTTCCTGTGACACGAGTTACTTTGAACTTGTCCCACCGGGCGTGCTAATTTGTTTAAGTGGAATTTTGGTCAAAAGGTCAAAAGAAATTCTAACAAACAAATAATTATTTATCAAATGAAAATGGACTCAGAGTTATGTGGTAATCTCGTAGGTTTTGAAATTTAACTTGAAATAAACAACAGGAATTTGTAAAAGAAAAGTTTAGAAAAGCAAGTTGAAAAGAATTTAATGAAAATAAAGAGACTGGAGTAGAAAATTAAAGTGCAGGAAATTAAAGAAAAATAGTAAAAGAAAGCATTTAAAAGTGCAACGAAATGTAAATAAATTTAAAGAACAAGACTAAAAGTAAAGAAAATTAAAAGAATATTTGCATTAATTTAAATGACTGGAAATGAAAAGGGAAGGCATACTTGGATCAAAATTTGTTAATCTACTCGGGTGAGATTTTAGGATTATGTATCAGCAAATAACCTTTCTTTTTACATTGTGAGTGCTGATATTTATAGACAAATTACAAAATAAATGACATCTTAAAACTTTGACACGTACATGGCAGTTATGCCACTAAAATTTTCCTAATTTCCCAACAGAACCAACTTTCGACCATTTTAACATTCTTCATTGGTTCAATCTCTTAGAAATGCAACTTCTCTGTCGGTTTAAACTAATTGTCTGACATCAATATTTAATGACTGTATTGAATCTTCCAACCATTCAACACTTTCATCAACTCAACACTTAGAAGATTCTATCAACATCATCATCCAGCCGTCGAATAGTTAAATTGTTTATTTTCACTCCTAACAATAATATAGAGAGATGAAAAATAAATGAAAAATAAAAAATTCAATTTTTTATTATTATCTATAGATAGATTTCATTTGACATGTAAAAGTTTAGAATGAATGGAAGCTCCCTCATTTAAAGATTTTATCGTGACCAGAAGAGTAATTAAGTAATTCACCTTTCATTGCCTTTATCTATAAATAGATATACAAGTATATTCACCTTTCGTTGCCTTTATAGTAGTGGCGGAACCAGATTAATTCATTGATTCACCACATTATCTTTTCAAAATTTCACCCTACTGTATGAGAATGAGACAAATTAATCAATTTTATCTATTCATTTATTCAGTTGTAATAATGTTTACACTAAGTTTACATGCTAGTTTTTGCCTTGCAAGCTATGAAAATGAAGATAATAAAATATTGTTGAATAAAGAAGAAGCCTAGATGACTTATTAATTTACAACTTAATAAATTGAAAGGGGTGTATTTAATATCATTGGTGATATATTAATTACAAGAATTTTAAAATACAAAATTATGCTCTAGAGTGTGGACAATTATATAATGGAACATTTTGTTTCACAATGACTATAGTTTGCTTTTTTGTTTTTCTATATGTTTTTAAATTTTATCTATTAAGACCACCTTTTGAGATTAATGCTGTGTTAAATCATCAGGAAAAATTATTATGTACATGTTTAAAAGATTATAATAGCTCCAATGGTCCAAAACCTTTGGCTACACCACTGTATCAGTGATATAATGCCTTATATAATCTTGAGTTTATAGTTATACGTATACCTTTTTTCGACGTAGTGAATGGACACAATTTTGACTTTTTGAATTGAAAACATGAAAAAGTGGAAGAAATTGATACAGACGTACGTGGACATAAAGTGGAAAGAATTTTTATCGAGGATTTTAGGCGTGGACGTTAGTTCAATTTGTCCACTAAAGGTCCAAGACTTGCGAAAGGTGGAAAACTTTGGAAAAGTGTGGATTTCGATGGAGGAATCTTGAGCATATTAAATATTGGAGAAAAACTTCCCACTTCATTCTTGTGTTATGCCAACTGTGATCATGGATTCTACCGTCTTTACTTTTTTCTTTGTTCACTTTTGCTGCCCTACCTTACTAACGTCTCATTTTGGCATTAGCACTAGATCCTCTGAGATTCTTTGCATTCCAAATGAGCGTGAAGCACTTCTTAAGTTCAAGCATCATCTCAATGACTCTTCAAATAGACTCTCATCTTGGAAAGCTGTCAATCCCATTTGTTGTGAGTGGGCTGGAGTTGTGTGCAATAATATAACACGCCACATTCATCAACTTCATCTCAACACTTCACCACCTATTTCTGAGGAATATTATGTAGATTCTGAATATCAAAAAGCTTATGAAACTTATAAGAGTTCGAGGTTTGGTAGTGAAATAAATCCATCTTCGGTTGATTTCAAGCATTTGAATTACTTGGACTTGAGCAGCAATGATTTTAGAGGTATGCAAATTCCTAGTTTCCTTTGTACAATCACCACCTTAACTTACCTAAACCTCTCTGATGCTGGATTTTATGGGAAGATTCCTCATCAAATTGGGAATCTCTCCAAGTTGCTCTATCTTGACCTGAGCTATAATGATATCAATGGAGCAATTCCATATCAAATTGGGAACCTTACTAATTTGCTCTATCTTGGCATTGGAAGTTATGGTGAATTGTTTGTTGAAAATCTTTATTGGCTTTCAAGTCTTTCCTTCATCCAATATCTTGATTTGATTTATACAGACTTATCCAAATCATTTGATTGGCTAGAGACTTTGCAAGCTCTTCCTTCCTTGGTGGAGTTACACTTGTCAGGATGTATGCTCCATCATTATAACCAACCATCCACAACTAACTTTTCATCTCTGGTCACTCTTCATCTTCTTGGTATTTATTCTCCTGGGATCTTTTTTGTCCCAAAGTGGATACTTGGGTTGACAAAACTTGTTTATCTTCAATTAAATTTTGTTTACTTCCAAGGTCTAATTCCCAATGGTATTCGAAACCTCACTCTGCTTGAAAATCTTGATTTGTCTGAAAATTCATTCTCATCTTCTATACCAGATTGGTTATATGGTCTTCATCATCTTAAGTTTTTGAACCTTAAATTCAACCACTTGAATGCGGCTATTTCTAATGTCCTTGGGAACTTGACTTCTCTGGTTAGTCTTGATTTGTCATATAATCAACTTGAAGGAATGATTCCAACCTCTCTGGGAAATTTGACTTCTCTAGTTAGGCTTGATTTGTCAAGTAATCAACTTGAAGGAATGATTCCAACCTCTTTGGGAAATTTAAATTCTCTGGTTAGCCTTCATTTATCAAGTAATCAACTTGAAGGAATGATTCCAACCTCTTTGAGAAATCTATGCAACTTAAGGGAGATCTATTTCTCAAATCTCAAACTCAATCAACGAGTTTCTGAAATTTTAGAAATTCTCACTACATGTGTTTCACATGGACTCACGGTACTCAAAGTTGATGGTTCTCAACTTTCAGGCCAATTTACAGATCAAATTGGGATGTTTAAAAATCTTGTCTTACTTGATTTTTCCTACAACTCAATTGAAGGTGCACTTCCTAGATCATTTGGAAAACTTTCATCTTTAAAACTTCTTCATCTGTCTAAAAATCAATTCAATGGAAATCCATTTGAAATTCTTGGATGACTCTCCAAATTGTCATATCTTTTAATTGATGACAATTTATTTCAAGGAATTGTTAAGGAAGATGACCTTGCTAATTTTACGAGTTTAGACGAGTTTCATGCATCAGGGAACAATCTTACTTTAAAAGTGGGTCCTAATTGGCGTCCTAGTTTTCAAGCATTTAATTTGAGCATGACCTCGTGGAAATTAGGTCCTAGCTTTCCATTATGGATTCAATCACAAAAGAATCTTTTGTATTTGGAAATGTCTGACACTGGAATCTCAGATTCTATCTCCGCTTGGTTTTGGGGAATATTTTCTAATTATTCTGAGTTGAACCTCTCCCGCAATCACATCAACGGAGAGCTCCCAAATACTTCACAGAATCCAATCATTTTCCTAAGCATTGATCTAAGCTCAAACCATCTAAGCTGTCAATTGCCCCATCTTTCTTTTGAAGTGATTAAGTTAGACCTTTCAAGAAATTACTTCTTTGGATCCATGACTGACTTCCTTTGCAAAAAGCATGACAAGCAAATGAGCTTATCATTCCTCAATCTTGCATCAAATAATTTAACAGGGGAAATACCTGATTGTTGGCTAATATGGCCAAATCTAGTGGATGTAGATTTACAAAGCAACTACTTGGTTGGAAACTTGCCCCCATCCATGGGTTCCTTAGCTTGGCTAGAGTCTTTGCACATTCGTAACAACACACTCTCAAGAATATTTCCTCCTATTTTGAAGAACACTAGTGACTTAATTGTCTTGGATCTTGGAGAAAATAAACTTACAGGAATTATTCCAGAATGGGTTGGAGAAAGGCTCTTAAATTTGATAATTATTTGCCTTCGATCAAATAGATTTTTGGGTCGCATTCCCAATCAAATATGTTCCTTGAAATTCCTTCAAGTTTTGGACCTTGCACAAAACAGTTTGTCTGGCAATATACCAAATTGTTTCAACCACTTGAATGCCATGAAGCTAAAGAACAAAAGTTCATATTCATTTATCTATAGCAGAGCAATGGATAGCTGGGAATCCAGTATAATCACTATGCTCCTATGGCTGAAAGGAAGAGATGATGAGTATAGAAACATTCTCGGTATGGTAACAAGCATTGACATTTCAGATAATAAATTATCTGGAGAAATACATAGAGAAATCACAAATCTAGATGGATTGATTTTTTGAAATTTGTCCAAGAACCAGTTGATTGGCCAAATTCCTCAAAGTATTGGCAATATGGGATCATTAGAATCCATTGATTTCTCGAAGAATCAACTTTTAGGAGAAATCCCTCCATCCATATCAAACTTAAGCTTTCATAGCAACCTAGACTTGTCTTATAATAATTTGAAGGGGAAAATTCCAACAGGCACTCAATTGCAAAGCTTTGAAGCATCAAACTTTATTGGCAATAATCTGTGTGGTCCACCACTATCCATTAACTGTAGTTCCTCTGAAAAAATTCCCAATGCTGATCAAAATGACAAAGAGAGTGATGGGCATGGAGTGAATTGGTTTTTTGTTAGTATGACATTTGGATTTGTTGTGGGATTTTGGGTAGTGGTTGCTCCTTTATTCATTTATAGATCATGGAGGTATGTCTATTTTTTGCTTCCTTGATGACATATGGTACAAAATGCAATCCTGTTGGTGACTGCATATTTGTAATGTAGCACTACTATTTTATATGTTGTGGCAAATCTATTATCTACTACAAAATGGACTACTTCTCCCACCACATGTCATTTTCTCATTGCAATTAAAATAAAATTATTCCTGCTCAAAATTTGTCTTCCTCCATTATCTATTATCTATTTAATTATATATCTAATTATAATAATTTGACTACCTAATACACCTTGTGTTTTATTTTTCTTATAATTAAACAATACTTTTTTCCCGCTAACCTCCGTTATTTCTTTCCCCTTCATCTTTATGCCTCTTCCACTTTTCCAATCCCTCGCTCACATTGCACACATGTATGAGTGGAAATAAGTTAGACTGCCCGTCAGGAGTATATGGTCTGACTTGCTTGAGGCCTAACTTGACTTGACCTGTTTACTAAACAAGTTAGGGTAAAGTTTTTTTAAAAGTCTATTTAACTAAAAAGGTCAAACCTCAAGTCACCTAATAGGCCTTTTAAGCTTGACAGACCGGTCTAATCTGTTTTGCTATATATAATATAATATATATTATCATAACTATTATAATTATTAATTTATTATAACATATTAATATATTTTGTAATTAAATTTTAATAAAAGTCAAGTAACTAAAATTTAAGTTAAAGGTATATCTCCAAATCTCACATCAACCAAAGACTAAACTAAAAAAGTTGTGAGTATCTATAAAAGTAGGAGATAAGTGTTAAGTTATAAGAAAAGTATATACTAACTTGTTAGAATTATGTTATTGATTTAGAATATTATATTTTTAATGTAATATTTTAAAAAATCATACACTTGTTAACCTATTTAAAGGCCTAGGCTCATTGGCTTATTTCAAGACTTAAGTCTATTAGCTTATGTAAAAGTTTGTTAGCCTATTCAAAGGTAGGTCTATTAGCGTATATAAAGGCTTGCTGACCTATTTAAAGATAAGTCTGTTAAATTATTTAAGGGTCTGTTGACCTATTTAAAGATAGGTATGTTAGCCTATTTAAAGACTTTATTGTAAAATAGACCTTTAAAAAGACTTTAATGTTAGGCCAAACTTTTAAAATGATTATGTCAGACCTTAAAAATCTGCATTTTTCAGACTCATAGGTCAAACTTAGACTTTATAATTGGACTACAGACCAAGTTTGTTTAAGACAAAGCCTAACCTATTTCTACCCCTACACACATGTTGTTTCTCTTTTCTATTTTTTTTATTTTTTTTTATTTTTGAATTTCGTCTCCTGAATTCTGATGCTGTGTTTGCTGTGGGCTTGTGACATTGTTAAGTGCAGACTATGTATGCAGTACCGTGCCTGACCCACATAGCTTATTTCATTTTTAAAATTCTTTGTATTTTTTTTTTGAATTTTTCCTTTTTTTTTTAAATAACAACCTTCACACTTACCTTTCCCAATCACAATATCTAACTTCCAAGTTAGATAATTGATGCAATTCAACATTTTAATTTTATATTCCTTATATAAGATTATTTTACTAACTTTATGTTTGCTCATTATTCTTAAGCACGTTAATTTATATTATTTTCTTTTAAACTTGTTAATTGAAAATTCTTCTTTTTGGTTTTATAAATTGAAATTGCAAGAATTAGAGTTGTAATGAAAAAAAAATTAAAGCATAATGCCACATTAAATTTACTTACTAATTTGCAATCTAAATCCTTTTGTTTGGGTTAAATAAGATTATTACCTCTCACTTAGAGGAGTCAAGGCTTGAAGGTATAAGAATTTAACTCTTATTGTTCTCATTCTTTTCATACCAATGTTTTTCATTAGTGTTATATAATTTATCTCTTCTTTATGATAGATTTTTCTTTCTCAATAAAAATGTCTTATTCATCTAAAAAATTTATAGATAAGAAAAAAGGTGTCAATGAAGAAAAATATTAGTAATTTTAAAAATCAAAACAATATAGAAAGCTCCTTGCAAATTCACAAGATGATTTGCAGGACTTTGATAATTTGATATTAATGATGAAAAATAAGTTTAAAGTTTGTGGATTTAATTGGCAATCCATTATTAAATGATGTATAATTATACCAAAAAATGCAAAAAATATAAAATTAAATGAAAAAAATATCCGTGAAACTCACAAATGGGTATACTAGTAAAATTATAATATAATTGCAACATTGGGAGCAACCTACTTAGTTTAGACTTTAGAAGTATATATATCTAATTAATATTATTATCCCTGTAAATTCTTACCAAATAGTATCATTATATTAAATTTTGTTCTTATAAGTATCTAAGTGAAACATCAGAAATTTTTAAGTGGCGACCTATCTTGCAAGGGCAGAATTTTATGATAACAAAGATTGAAATGGTTTTACATGTACGTGGGAATTGGAATTGCCACTAGCTTTTGGGGAGGTTGTGCTGCCTTTTTCTTTAATCGGACATGGAGGTATGCTTATTTCAGATTTAAGGTTGAAGTTCTTTCATTGAAATCTATCTTGTTATCATTGTTTATTGAGTCGTATAATTTATATTTTTCATTTCGTTTTAATAGACTGTCAATATTACATTTGTGTCCTATGATAACTGGTAAGTATATATTGTTTCGCTACACTATATTACATAAAATAAAACTGGAGATAGTTTTATACCAAATTAGAATTAAAAAAACTAGCATGAATGTAGAAGGATTAGACTTATTATCAACTACCATATCCTGTCTGTTCTTAAATTTTAAAGCCATATATGACCGTATATTCAACTTAACCTTGAATTACCATATTCAGCCATTACATGATTAAATTATTATTCAACCAACCAATTACACAGCCAGCAATTTCTTCTATTTTTAATTCTGACCCTATGCAAGTTTAAAAATGGGAAAAGGAGAAGGAAGAACAAAGCTACTGTATACAATAAGCCAAGCTATCTAATATAGTATGAGTTGCATGGCAAAGTGTTTCTCATACTTTTACTTTAAACTAAAAGTTTAGAATATATGTCATTCGAAATGAAAAAGAAGAAAGAAAACCATATCAAAAAGAGAAAATAAAGAATGTTGCAAGAAAGGGGAAATAATGAATTAGGGATAACTAGATAACACTATTATATTGCCCGCACTTTTATGATGTCAATCCTCATTTCACTAGAGGATCCGTTGCTTGTAACTCAACTTGAATACCATCCAATTCCATCTGGATGTATCCGGAGACCTACATGTGAAAAATAAGAAAATAAAGTTAAATATATGACAGAAAACAGACATCTCCTATTTACATTGCTATCTAAGTTTTGTCCTAACAATAAATATATGCTCTTAGATAGAGATCTTGTACCGAAACTATGCATCTTTGACATCAAAACTAAAGTCCTCGAGTTAAATGTGCACTTGTAGCAGTAATTACAGATAGCCCAATTGTAACTTCTTTGTCATTGACCCCACCTCACAAAAAATTGACATTCATTTATAGACTGATCATCCTATAATATTTTCTGTAATTAATATGCGGTTAGCTAAAACATGTTATTGTTTTTACCATCTGTACATGAACTTCATGAGAAACATAATTACCATGCATATGAAAATCTTGCACTACAACAAAATTAGTTTATGATTATATTTTTTTAAGCTACACTTAAAGAGTATAGTCTTAAGTTTTAATAGTCAATACTTTTATAAGAGCAGTCTTTTTTGAGAGATTTTGACAACACTTAAAAAGCATACTTTTAAAGTGTAAAGGATATGTTTTTTAAGTGTTGCCATACCATACTAGATTAGGGCACACTGTCTTTGATAAAATACAACGCTGATTAAGTGTTGCTCATTTAACTTTCAAACACATTTCTTACGCATGCTCTAAATTATTTCTATAATGAGCGTAAAATTGTTTTCCCACTATTTTTTTTTTGGCAAACCTTTTGAAACAAAACCACTGTGTCCTACTCTCCCTTACTTTCAAAACCTAAAAGCAAGACCACTCTCCTTTGCTTTTAGAATCTCAAAGCCGCACTGCCCCATACGTCTCCACCGCGAACGATTCCCTCTGTTCTTCGTCTCCACATTCTCTATTCTCTCCCTTTCCATTACACTGTCTCTCTGCCACTCCCTTCTCTCCATTAAGGTTTGCTGCGTGTCGTTTCATATGTGTGCCACTATTTTTTAGGTAAGCGTTTCTCTTTGTTGTCCATCTTCAACCCTCTCGACACCTGTAAGACCAAGTAACTGATGAGGATGTGTTGATTTCAAGTACCGCTGTCATGTTGATTTCACTTCTCTTAGTTGCTTTGTGTCGTTCCCTAATTTTGATTTCATCTTGTCACTTTTCTCATTTGCTGTGTTGATTTCAGTTACTTCTCTTTGATTTGATTTCAGGTTCCCCAATGTGTATTATTGCTGGGTTGCGTGTCCATTTTTGGGTTTGTGGTTGCTCTGTTCCTCACTTTTACTCTATTTTCTTAATGCTTATATTTAGGATTTGTGGGTTTGTTCTATAGAATGACATTTGCTTTATTGATTTTAACGTGTTGATTTTAACTCACTATTATACCAGTTTGTTAGTCCAAAATTTGATGACAATTTGTTTTTAATAAACCTTTTTCAATTGTGACATGCATATATTCTGAAATTGGATTCAAATTAGGCAAAAATAGAGTATTTCAATTTACCTTTAATAAAAATTAAATATAATTGAGGAGAAGGTAGGAAAGAAGTGAGGTAGAGAGAGCAGTAAGCCTTTTCTAACATAGACGTACGTGTATGCCTCGGAACCACACTTGAATTTGATTATTAGTTATTTCCAAGCAATGAAAACCGCAAAATTAATCAGGCAATTTGACAATCTTTAACCAAATAAATAAGTCTCAGATATAACGTGAGAGAAGTGCAGGTTTTAAAGAGTGACTACAGGCATTATGAATTAAAAACCTCTAGGCATAAATGTTTACGTTCCCTTGGGACGGCATGACAAAACTTTTATCTCTTATAAGTTTGTACATTAGATCATATTATCTGCACCTTAGGCATATCCTAGTGATACGTTTTGTTGCAATCATAAAATTTCAAACATTTTGTTGCAAGTGGCCCCTGATAATCAATCTTCAGCATTAAAATTCTTCATGAACTGCCAATTATTGCAATTCTTGGCCCTTACATCTATAAGAGTCTCTCAACAAACTCTTGAACTTAAATCACTCAACAACAAAATACAGATTCTTTGACATAATTCTAGGAGCGGTTTCTTTGATTCATCTGCAAACGCTAGCCATATGCAAGCGATGCTCTAAAAAAAAAAAAAAAAAGGAATCAAAACTATAGTTACATATCAGGTGTATTTGTACTTGCCAAGTTGCCATGGAATACTATAGCTACAACTGTTCAGAAATATCAGTTTTTCAAAAAAAAAAAAAAAACAGGAGGCAGTCAGATTATCCCGAAATATTAGTATCTGAAATCGGAAGGTTGCAAGAGAGCACATCCCATCATTTGTAATCAGGTAACCGTATCTGTAAAAGGATGGTGTTGCCTTTGAAAAGAATGGTTCGATCTCCTAAGCAACCTAGTACAAGCTTTCATCACAAAGGATCATTTTAATTGAAAACATGAGCTCCAAAACATTACCATCCTCATAGTTTACACTGTACAGAACAAACAAACTACTTCCTCAATATAGAAGAAAAAACACTTATGACAGATCAATACATTTTATTTATAAAGTGATCTACGTTCAACGCCTGATAAATTGGTAAATAAAGCACAAAAAAGAAAGAGTGCTGTCTCTTAACCTCTTCACTTTATATATATATATATATATAGTACATGCAGACAACAAGTTCCAACAAGTTCAGGAGCTGAGCTCTAAGGAGAGCTCCTAGTTATTTTCAGTGTTCTTCTTTATTACAGTTTTCTTTTACATTCCAAGAAATCTTTATGAGTAATTTACTGAAACCTATTGAGGCAGTAATTTACTGAAAAATGTAAAAGTTATTAAAAATGGTTTGCCACATAGGAAATTGAGTAGAACCCAATTACTGTGTCTTAAGAAGCTTGCACAATGTCCACTGCTAATAACTAAAACCAATGATGAGCACATAGCTAATAACTAGAAGTATGTATGTCTTCCATATCATGATCATTATCAGCATGAATAAGGCAGATGTTAGTGTCATTACAAACACCACTGCTATCCCTGCGTTACACAAATGTATCCATTTAAAATTTTCATTATCCATAATATTTTACTCATAAACGATGGCTTGTTTAGACTGTCATGCAAGAGTAGAGTAAAAAAAATTGAAGTTCTAATAGATTGATTTACCATAGGCATTGCCAATTTTTGTGGTGGTTTTAAACCCAACAGTGACAACAATACGTGCAATCATGAGGATGTAACATCAGCAAATAGTGCTTCAGTTCCTGCAAGAAAAAAAAAAAACATCAAATCTTGAGTTTTTATGGCCTGCACAAGATTAAGAATCAATAGGAGTTATATATGTAAAGTGAAAACGAATATGAACCTGTTATGGCCAGCACAACGCCACCAAGATAAACCAATAACATTCATTCTTAATACTAGATATAGAAATTAAAATAAAATCTCTGAATATTTTTGTGGCTTGCTGTGTCACTAAAAAAATGTAAATTACAATAGTTTTAATACGATAATTTTTAAAAATTATCGTAATATATAATATAATACGTTAATTATACACCTATCATATTTTATAAGTAAAAAATAATAATTAAATATATAAAACAACAATTTTAACCAACATTATTTTAATTTTAAAATTTAAAAATTATTTTTAAAAATTCTAAAATTTCACTACACCCTCATCGGCTCTCTCTCCCGTGCTCTCACGCTCACTCTCACTCTCACTCTCACTCTCACTCAAAGCCCTCCAGATCTCCCTCTTCCTCTGTTATCTCCCTCTCACTCTCTCTGTCAAGATCTCCCTCCCCCTCTGTTATCTCCCTCTCACTCTTACTCTGTCCAGATCTGTTATCTCCCTCTGTCCAGATTCGGCTAACACGAGCTCGCAGCTCGCAGCTCGCAGATCTGTATATTGTACTGCGCCTTCCTCTGTTTTTCCTCTCACCTCAGCTGGGTTCTATTTAGAAGCTGAACGAGGCTGTTGATAAAAAATGAGGCTGTTGATCTGGTACATATATGCTTACTCACAAACACCCCCACTCTTTATTTTCTCTTATTTCCCTGCTTGTTTTCTCAATGAATTCTGTAATCACTGCTATATTTACGTGTTTCTACACCAAAATCTTGAAAAAGTTTTGATTTTTCCCGTTAACTTCTCTTTGATTGGCTTCAAAGTTACCTTTCCCCTATTCTCTCAATCTGAGAAAAGTTGAGATTTCTTAATAATCTCTTCTCATTTATCTTCTCAGCTGACATGAACCATCACTGCTTCCCAATCTTTTTCTTTTTCCTTTTCAATTTTTAAAATATTGAAGGGAAAGTGGGAGATTGTGGAAAAGTTTGGTTCAGGACGAGAGAGAGAAGCAAAGCAGAGACCCATGTGAAGCTCTGTTTGTTGTGCTTGGTTGGTTGGCACTTGGTCAACGAAATTGTAGAAGAGAAATGGGTATTGGTGGGTTGAAGGAGGCAGAACCACACAACGGAGAAAGAGAGAAGACTTGGTTGGAGTTAGAGAGAGAAGGAGAGAGAGAAAAGTGTCCTTGTCTTTTTCGTTATATTTTTCTCAATTCTGTTATACGTACATCTATTTTTTAAATTGTACAATATTTTCTTAACGATTTAAAATGTGATACCTTTAGTTTAAAATAACTGAAGTGGTGATTAACAATGACTAGTGATTAAACTTACATTCTACGACTAATTATCCTTTGAATATCAAATTTTTTTTTTAACCATGAAAGCACCGTAAGCTTTTTTTACCCCTACCCCTACCCCCTAAATCTAGACCCTTTCTTCCCCATCTAGGTCGTAGTAAGTGAAATTAGTATCTTAATCCACCCCATCACCGTGGACCCAACATTGCTCTGAAGAATAGGACAAATGACCAACTAATTATATATTTTTATGCGCACAACTTGTAAGCCAACGTACATTTTACTCAGTCTTAAGGTCTTTCATCCTTATCCATCTCCCACTCCCTTATCCAACTTCTTTTTTTCACTCCCTCCATTCTCTCTATTGCCAGTCACTGCCATACCATATTATGAAAACAAACAAAAACAACTATTGGAAGCAGCAAAACACTACATCCCACTTTAATAATAATAATAATAATAAACCAAGCGCACTACTTCTTGTCGGGGATATTTTTAGCCTCAACTTCTATATATGCAATGTACTCAATAGCTGATAAAGAATTAAGGTTAAGAATCAATTACATTTTTGTCAAAATTTTGCATATATACTTTCTAAACTCTTGTTTATTTATGTCTTATATGCTAAGTATTAGATTTATTTTCTTAGATTTAATTTTAGGTGGCAACATTTTTATAACTTATGCTTGTTATATGTCAACTTAGGATTACCTTATAACAACACAATGTTATTAAGATAAAAGGTACTTTGATTTCTTAACTTATTTTCTGTTTTTAATTTGGCCCCATAATGATTACATCAACATTATCTAAGCCACTTAATAGAAATCATTAATTGTTGTAGTGGAAGACAATAGTTAATTAGTACAAAATATGATACCACCGATTGTATGTTAGACTTCACCTTTATTGTTTTGTTTCTCAGATCACATTGGCTAAGATTTGAAGAAAGTTGAGTTTCACAAAGGTATACGTGTTATCCTCCTATAGTTGCAAATTTTCAATGGAAGTCTTAATTATACTGTTATATTCTTTTCTCATATATCACCATTTAAATTTGCACAATTATATTAATTTTAGATTGTAATATTATATTTTCCTTTCTAGTCATGTCGATGGATAAGTCTTGGATTAGTAAACTACGGAACACAACTGAATATGCGGTTGGGTTAAGCAAGTTTTTGGATTTTGCATTTCAACATCAGTCTATTGACGGGTGTAAAATTAAGTGTTCATGTTCAAAATGTGGTTTTAAGAAGTGACAAACAAGAGAAGTAGTTGAAGAACACCTAACTTTATGACATTTTCCAGAAAATTACAAAGTTTGGTATTGGCATGGTGAAGAATCAAATGTAATTGAGTCTAAGGCTTTTGAAGGCACACATGTCATGGAGGACACTTTTCAGCCCCAAAATCTAATGGAAACCATTATCAATGATGCATTTGGGTTCACCAGACATAATCTTAATGAACATGGTGTGTCTTCTGAGGCTGTTAATGGAGAAGAGACATTAAATGAAGGGCATAATGAGGTGCATAATGAAGATAATGTAGAGTTTTACGAGTTGCTCAAAGACGGTAATCAAGAATTGTATGAAGGGTGTACAAAGTATTCAAAATTGTCTTTTCTGGTAAAATTGTATCATATTAAATGTTTGTGTAGAATGAGTGACAAAACTATGACTATGATTTTGAAATTGTTAAAAGATGCGTTTGAAGATGCCAAGATTCTTGTTTCATTTTATGAGGCTAAGAAAATCATCAACAAATTTGGTCTTAATTATACCAAGATACCTGCTTGCCCAAATGATTGTATGTTATATTGGGGGGATGAACACTTAGAAGAATGTAGAAGATGCAAGGAATCTAAGTGGAAGGATAATAAGAAGAAGCAACCTGTAAAGATTTTGCATTACTTTCCAATAAAGCCAAGGTTACAAAGATTATTTATGTGTTCTAAGACTGCTAAGTCTATGACCTGACATGTGTCGGAGGGTAACCAAGATGGATTGATGAGGCATCCTAGAGATTCGAAGGCTTAAAAAAGATTCGACTTTATTCATTCTGAATTTGTCGCTGATTCTCGAAATGTACGACTTGGCTTAGCTAGTGATGGTTTCAACCCTTTTGGAACCATGAGTACAAACCATAGCATTTGGTCAGTAGTTCTTATCCCATAAAATTGCCCTCCTTGGGAGTGCATGAAGCAAACTTCATTCATCCTCTCAATGATCATTCTTGGAAATAAAATTGGTGGCGACTATAAACTTAATTAATTTTTAGTTTAAAGTTCGCTTTATTTATGTGATCTAAATCCAAATGTCAGGGAATAACATAGATGTGTACTTGCAACCTCTTATCAAAGATTTGAGGGATTTGTGGTATGATGGAGTGCAAACATTAGATTCTTCAAAGAATAAAATGTTTAGAATGCGAGCAGCTCTGATGTGGACAATTAGTGACTTTCTTGGGCTTGGTACCTTATCTGGGTGGAACACACACACTGGCCTTGCTTGCTCCACGTGTAACTTTGACACAGATTCTTGTAGACTGAAGCATAATAGAAAATGGTGTTTTATAGGTCATCGTCGTTTTCTAGAAAAAGGACATAAATTTAGATTGAATCGAGCTCATTTTAATGGGACAATTCAGAAAAGGGATCCACCAATGACATTATTCGGATCAGACATGTTGAAATAACTTGAAGGCATTAATGTTACCTTTGGAAAACTTCTAAAGTCAAATGACAAAGGTAAAAGAACTCGAGGAAAAATCATTATTGAAGATGGATCGGGACAATGGAGGAAGAAAAGCATATTTTTTTATCTTCCTTATTGGGAGACTAACTCGTTGCGTCACAATCTAGATGTTATGCACATTGAAAAAATGTATGTGATAATGTGGTATACACCTTGCTCAATGAGACTGGTAAATCAAAAGACAATCTTAAAGCTCGGAAGGATCTTAGAGAAATGGGTAGAAGGAAGGATCTTTGGCTAGATGAGAATGAAAGATATCGTCCATCTTTGTTTACAATGTCAAATACGAAGAAAGATGTATTTTTGCGGACTTTAAAGAATGTCATAGTGCTAGATGGGTACTCAAGTAACATTTTGAGGTGCATTGACTTGAAACAACGAAAGCTATTTGGAATGAAGAGTCATGATTGTCACATTCTTATGGAGTAGTTATTACCACTTGCCATACGTAATGTTTTGCCAGATAAAGTGGTTGCAGTGTTAATAGAGTTGTGTTCATTCTTCCGACAATTATGTGTCAAAAGCTTAAGTCTATTAGATCTTGATAGGATCCAGTCCCGAATCATTCTTACCCTTTGTCACTTAGAAATGTTATTCCCTACATCATTCTTTACAGTCATGGTTCATTTAACTTGTCATCTAGTTGATGAGGCCAAACTTGGAGGCCCAGTACATTATCAATGGATGTATCCAATTGAAACGTAAATATCTCATATCCCTTAATTAATTCTTAATCTTACAACCTCTTAGGTATTTGGGACACTTAAAGTCCTTTGTACGAAACAAGGCACAACCAGAAGGTTCCATTGCTGAAGGATACATAGCTAAAAAGGTTCTTACCTTTTGCTCTCTCTATATAGAAGGGATTGAGACACGAATTGATAGGTTTGCACGAGTTAATGATTATCCTGGTGATAGAGACTCTTCACATTTACCTAGCATTTTTCCACCAATGGGTAGAGCAGTAGGAGCTTCCTCAACCTTTGAGTTGTTAACTATGGAGAAAAGACAAGCACATTGATATGTGTTACTAAATTGTGCACAAGTCATGTCATACATTGAGTGAGTACTTAGTAAAACTCTACATGATACTTATGACCAAGATGAAAGCACTTATTCAAGATGTAGTATTAATATTAATTGTTTATATAGTGAATTTAAGGATCAAGTTCGGAGGCGGTCTAATGGGCAAAGGCCTACAGCTACAGAGTTAGAGAAGATAGTTAATAAAAACTTCATTGATTGGTTTCCTCATAAGGTGGTTTAAAATGTAATGAAATTGTGTTTGTTATATATATTTTTTGTTAATATAGGTTTGTAAATTTGAAACTACAACTAAGACTTTTAATGCTATTGTTTTAGCTTATGAACCCGAACATTGCGAATGATGTGTTAGACGATCTAAAGATTCTAGCAAAAGGTCCAACACGACATGCTAGAAGGTTTTCTGCATTTAATATTAATGGGTTCAAATTTTGGACAACAGCTCGGGAACATGGGTTGAAAACCCAAAACAGTGGAGTTTTTCTAACTTCATCCACATCTTGTGTTGCTAGTGGTATTGATGGGAACTTAAGGCAAACTGATCTGTCATATTATGGCAAATTAGAAGACATCATTGAACTTAACTACTATGGTCGATTAGGGTGACACTATTCAAATGTAAATGGGATGACACCACTAGGGATAGGGGGTTTATAAAGGACGCATGGGGTTTTACTTCTGTTAATTTTTCACGATTGATTCACACGGGTGACCGTGAAGAGCACGATCCATACATTGAAGCTTCACAAGCTCAAATGGTGTATTATGTGGATGATGAGGTGAATGAAGGTTGGAGTGTTGTTGTGCATTTGAAGCTAAGAGATTTGTACGATATGGAGAAGAAAGAGATAATGAAACTTATGAGAATGAGCCATGCCCAGAGCAAGACTTAGATCAGTTCTTTGGAGATGTTAATGATCTAACATTGTTAAGGGAGGATGCAGATGATGAATTATTAAGTGAGTGGAATGATAATGATGAGGTTGGGGAAGATGAACATATGTCAAAATAGTCAACATAGTGAATATATTTATGTTATGACTTTGTGGTGTGCTAAGTCTATCATCTATTTATGTATGTGTTAGTTTTTAATAAAATATTCCTATGTTTAACTTTATCATACACTAATATAAATTGATTATATTTGATTGTTTCGTTGTTATATATGTAGCTATGCCAAAACCAAAGCGAATTAAGAATCTTTTGAAACAAGTAATTGGGGGCTCCTCAGCTACTGATCCAGTTCACACTCCACAACAGTCGCCACAGGGTTGTACCTTAACACCATTTACTCCTATTACTTTGCAGCCATTGACTAACACTCCACTGCAGCCGTTATAGGTTGTCCTTCAGCACTAGTTACTCCTGCTGCCTCACAGTAACATAACCAAGCCCCATCATAATCTACGCAGTCTGATGCCCTATCTTCATCACGTAAAAGTAAATTCGGATATGAATCTAGTCATTATTGGTTTGTGGATGTTATAGGTATATATAGATGTAAAATGATGGAGTACTTTGTTTATTTTTATCTTTTCTTGATTAATGTATTTAACTTGATCTTTATTTGTTACAGATGATGAACAAGAAGTAACTAAGAAAATGAGGTTGAAGGTCCATGATGTCCATAACTTGCTTGATGGAGTGCCTGTAGTGGTGGATTTTGATGAGTTTTTTTGTCTTATTGGAGAGGCAGCTGGCCTACTTGCAAGAATTTGTGGACAATTAGAAACTAATTCTCTTCTTTTTCCTATTAACATTGAAAAGTGGTTAAATATGCTTGACACTTTCCGTGATCGCCAGTGGGATCATTTCTTTATGGTAGAACCATTTAAATTTTTTACTTGTTCTATTTTTCAACTTTGTACGTATATAAGTATAATAATCTAACATTCTTTTTGTTTAAAGCATCGATTTGATTTCAGGGTCAACGATAATAATATTGCAAGGAGATATATTGAACAATCCATTGGCAAAAATGGAGGGAGTATCATCAGAAGTTGTGGAATACATTTTATGACTCAACAATGAGAAGAAATGATATTATCAATAATGTCTCAGAGGGCATTAACATAGAGCAATGAGTTTCTTATGTTGACTATCGCTTAAGGCTTGAGACGATGGTACTAACTTCATTTTTATTAAATTGTTGATTATAAATAGTTTTCTATTGCACCAAAGAAATTTATCTATTTTCATTTGTAGGCACTTTATAAGAGAAATCAAGAGAATTAGAAGAAACAAACTATTCCCCACAGTTGTGGTGCTAAAACTCTAGCTAGGAGAAAGGGGTGATTTGGTAGTTTAAGTTCTTATTCTCGATGGATTCATTATTTATATAAAGTACATCTTTAATTGATTATTACTTATGTCATATGTTGAAAATTTCAGAGGAAAGAGACGGAGAAGACTATTGGTCGGGGCTCGATGTGGAATATAACTCACAAGAAGAAAGACAGGAGCTTTGTAAATGATGAGGTTGAGAAGATAGGGGTAAATATCAATATTGTTGTTCACTAATATATGTTAAAGAATGATATAATAGATTGTCTTTGCAAGTTTTCATTCTCTTTTTTAGTCTTTAATGTAGAAAGAAATTGATGAACATTTAAGTCAAATGGAGGATAATTTCTCTAAAATTTCTCCAAATGATGTTGTTGGTGTGGTATTTGGAAAAGAGCACTCTGGCAGTGTTCGAGGATTAAGCATGAGAGCGGTTCCTACCATTGCATTCAAGTATACTACCACACGGCTTGGAGTTATGAACTTAGGTTCATCTAGTGCTAACACATCCTCTCCTGACTTACGACAAAAGGTGGTAACACAATGTAGGCACATAATGCTTGTAATTGTGATTCCATAGTTACCACCTTTTGTCGTAAGTCAGCAGAGGATGCGTTAGCACTAGATGAACCTAAGTTCATAACTCCAAGCTGTGTGGTAGTATGCTTGAATGCAATGGTAGGAACCACTCTCATGCCTAATCCTCGAACACTGCCAGAGTGCTCTTTTCCAAATACCACACCAACAACATCATTTGGAGAAATTTCAGAGAAATTATCCTCCCTTTGACTTAAATGTTCATCAATTTCTTTCTACATTAGAAACCAAAAAAGAGAATGAAATTGTGTGTTACTTAGTCTATTCTTAATAAAATATATTTTATCTTCTCGGTTTGCAGAAACCATTCCTAAAGAACAATATCGTGTGTTACAATTCTATTGCGCACATTTGTAATAAACTTGCATTCTTTTCGCTCTTCTCCTTTTAGAATACGAACTTTTATCGAGACCCGGTATGTATGGGACAAATGAATTTGAAGATTCACCTACCAAACAAACCTTTGCTTCGATTATCCATCGTATATCTTTTGGGATGCCCTTGCACATTAATAGTCTCAATCTTTCACACCTAACTTTATAGATTTTTGTTAAAGTATTTTGAGGAAGAGAAGGAAAATGTTTTCTTAAATTCGAGAGAATGACATCCATTTTAAAGGAGAAGGAATCAGTTATTATAGGAAATTGAAAAATAAACCGACTTGAGAGTCACAGAGTACCGTTATTCGCTACTTAACCGGTGGTCACAAAGAACTGCAAAAAGAAAGTAATAAAATTAAAATAAATTCTTCTCATAACATAGATTAGAAAGGGAGATGAATTTTACCTCAACAACTTAGTTTTCTAGTAATGGTTTGAGTCTTTGTCTATTGACCTTAAATACATTATCATTCTTAGGGTTCTTAATGTCTATGGTCCCATGAGGATACATATGTTTTTAATAAAAGGGTCACTCCACCTAGATCTCAAATTTTCAGGGAATAGGTGAAGACGTGAATTATAAAGTAGAACTTTTTGACCAATTTTAAAAGATTTTCTCAAAATTGATTTGTCATGAAAAGATTTTATTCTAGCTTTATAAATTTGAGTTTTCATATGCATCATTTCTCAATTTCTCAAGTTCATTTAATTGTAATTTGCGTATCTTACAAGCATCATCAAGATTTAAGTTGAAAGCTTTAATGACCCAAAATGTTTTATGCTCCAGTTCTACAGGCAAGTGACAAGGTTTTTCATAGACTAACCGATAGGGTGACATGCTTAAAAATGTTTTGAAAGCAGTACGATAAGCCCAAAGTGCATCGTTTAGTCTTAAAGACCAATATTTGCGATTTGGGTTAACCATTTTTTTTTTAAATTTGTTTAATCTCCCTATTTGCTAATTCTACTTGTCCACTTATTTGAGGATGATAAGGGGTGATAATTTTGTGGGTAATGCTATATTTCTTCATTAAGGATTCAAATGATTTATTACAAAAATATGTTCTCCCATTATTGATGATAGCTCGAGGGATTCCAAATCGACTCAACATTTTCTTTTAAAAATTTAAGAACTGTTTTGTGATCATTGTGTCGACATGAAATCGCCTCAATACATTTTGAGACATAATCAATTGCAACCAAAATATACACAAATCCAAATGATGATGGAAATAGACCCATGAAATAAATTCTCCAACAATCAAAAATTTCAATGACAATGATAGGGTTCAGAGGCATCATGTCTCGTTTAGAAATGGACTCTAATTTCTGACAATTTTCACAACTTTTGTAAAAAGTATAGCTGTCCTTAAATAAAGTGTGCCAATAATATCTACACTGCAAGATTTTTGTAGCTGTTTTCTTTGAAGAAAAATGACTTTCACATGCTTTTGAGTAACAAAATTTAATGATATTACCTACCTCACTGTCGGGTACACATCTCCGAAAGATTTGATTAGGACAATACTTGAACAAATATGGGTTATCCCAATAAAATTTTTTCACCTCAATCAAAATCTTTTTTCTGTCTTGGTGCGTCCATTGAGACAGAATCTTACCTATTACAAGAAAAGTGACAATGTTAGCAAACTAAGGCATAGAATTGACAAAAAATAAAAATTCATCTGGAAAAGAATCATTGATAGGTGTATTATCAAAAGGTGAGCCTGTTGTCAGTATGAACAAATGATCTGCAACAACATTTTTGTCTCATTTCTTATGTTTTATTGTGATGTTGAATTCTTGAAATAATAAGATCTACCGTATTAACCTAGGTTTGACATTCTGTTTAGACATCAAATATCTAACAACAGCATGATCAGTGAAAACAACAATAGAAGAACTAATTAAATAAGCTCGAAGTTTGTCCAATGCAAAAATTACAGTAAGTAGTTCTTTTTCAGTAGTGTTGTAATTCATTTGTATATTATTCAAAGTTCGACTTGCATAATAAATTACATGAGGCTTACCTTCCTTTCTCTGGCCTAAAACAGCGTCAACAACAAAATCACTAGCATCACATATCAACTCAAAAGGCAAAGACCAGCAAGGGGATTGCATGATAGGAGCAAATGTTAAAAGACCGATTAATTTTTAAAAAGACTTCTGACAATCTTAAGTCCAATCAAATAGTGCATCTTTTATTAGAAGATTACATAATGGTCTAGATATGACACTAAAGTCCTTAATGAATCTTCTGTAAAATCCTACATGTCCTAAAAAGGAACGAACTTCTCTAATTATTTTTGGGGAAGGCAAATGAGCAATTAATTCAACTTTACCCTTATCAACTTCAATTCCCTTAGAAGATATCACATGACCTAATACTATTCCTAAAGTAACCATGTAATGACATTTTTCTCAGTTTAACACATACTTTTTTTTCACATCTTTTAAGAACTTTTTCCAAATTATCAAGACAATTTTCAAAAGAATTTCTAAAAACTGTCAGGTCATCCATGAAAACCTCTAAATAATACTCAATTATGTCACTAAAAATACTTAGCATGCATCTTTGGAAAGTTACCGGAGCATTACAAAGGCCAAAAGACATTCTTTTATATGCAAAAGTGTCAAAAAGGCACGTAAAAGTGGTCTTTTCTTAATCCTCTAATGTAATTGGTATTTGATTATACACTGAATAACCATCAAGAAAACAATAGTAGGGATGTCCTGCTACTCTTTCCAGAATCTGATTAAGAAATGGCAAGGGAAAATGATCTTTCTTAGTGGCTGCATTTAATTTTCTAAAATCAATACACATACGCCAACTGGATGAGACTCGAGTATGTATTAATTCACATTTTTCATTTTCAACCACTATTATTCTAGATTTCTTAGGCACAACTTGTATAGGGCTTACCCATTGGCTATTAGAGATAGGATAGATAATTCCAACATCAAGTAATTTGAAAACTTCAGCTCTAACTACCTCTTTCATGTATGAATTTAATCTTCTTTGAGGTTGTTGAGATGTTTTAGCATTATCCTCTAAATGTATTTTATGTGTACAAATTAATAGATTAATGCCTTTTATGTACTTTAATGTCCATCCAATTGCACTTTTATGCCTTTTAAGTACTTCTATCAACATACCTTCTTATTATTTGGTCAGGGATGAGAAAATTACCACTAGAAAACTTTGTTCTTCTCCTAAAAATGTGTACTTCAACCCAACAAGTAATGGCTTTAATTCCAGTGTGGGTATTTCTTCATGGGTATTATCATTCATAGGTTTTAGCTCTTCGAATCTCGGCTTCCATCCTTTTTATTCCATTACCTGTGTACAATCAAGTAAAGAGTATACTTCAGAAATATCATCATCTAATTGTGTACCTGAATCAAATGAATTAATTAAACAAATTCCTAATGGGTCAGAAGAACTTCTGGTTTGTAGATGATCATCTATAATGGCCTCAATCCCTTCAACTTCTTCCTTTTCATCATAGACTTCTAGTGGTTGTTTGCACATGTTGAAAACATTCACTACTCCATTTCTGTAATTTATCAAAGTATTAGATGTTGCTAAAAATGGGCGACCTAAAATAACAGGAATTGACTTGCTACTATTATCCATAGGTTCAGTTTCCAAGATAATAAAATTTATAGGATATATGAATTTATCAACTTGTACCAACACATCTTTCACTATTCCTTTTGGAATTTTAATTGATCTATTGGCAAGTAGAAGAGTTACAGAAGTTGGTTTTAACTCACCTAGGTTAAGTTGCTGATAAACTGAATATGAAAGCAAATTAACACTAGCACCAAGATCAAGTAAAGCTTGTTCAATTTTATGTTCTCCAATAATGCATGAAACTGTAGGACAACCAGGGTCTTTATATTTCAACACATTATTGTTCTAAAGAATAGAGCTTACCTGTTTAGCCAAAAAGACATTCTTTTTCACATTTAGTTTCCTTTTAACAGTGCACAAGTCCTTCAAAAATTTGGCATAATAGGGAATCTGTTTGATAGCATCTAATAGAGGAATATTGACTTTCACCTGTTTAAAAATTTCAAAAATTTCAGTGTTATGGTTCAATTTACTTCAATTGTTTAATGCTTGAGGATATGAGGGTAAAGACGAGAGTTTGGTCTCCTTTTGGCTTGGTGGCTTATTCACTTCTTCCTTATCTTTGGGACTTGATTCATCATCTTTCTCACAAGGTTTAGAAATTTGTTTTTCAACAATCTTTCCACTCCGAAGAGTTATTACTGACTTGATTTGATCTATTTGTTGCCTTTCTAAACTATCCTTATTTAGGTTGTACTGACCCTTGGGATTCGGTTGAGGTTGAGAATGAAATTTTCCTTTTTAGTGAATGGTGAGTGCAAAAGAAAGTTTAGCAAGAGTGTCTTTTATGTCAATCATGGCTTGAGTGTTTTGATTATTAATGGCCTCTTGCTTTTCTATGAATATATGTAATGTTCCTTCAAGGTTTTTCCTATATGGTAGGCATAGGGTGCATATCCTTGAGAATTTTGAGAGTCTTGCTGTGCCTGAGGAGGTGGTGGTTGCATAAATTGTGCCTGATTATTAGTCCTCCAATTGAAGTTCGAGTGATTTCTCCATCCCGGATTATATGAATCTGAAAAAGAATAGGTCAATGACTTTTTAAAATTGTTCACTGCATTTACTTGCTCATGCATAACTTCTTTAAAAACATGAATTTTTGGACATTCATTTGTTGAGTGTCCTAGTTCATCATAAATGTCACAATTTTCTTCATTTTGCACATATTTTGTAACACCCTCCTTAGGGCATCACATTTTCGACTCCCGACTCATAATCTGAAAATAAGTTCGCACAAAGTTTGAGTTATAAAAGATGGTTTTCAAAATTTCTTCTTTACTGAAACATAAATTTACTGAAAATATTAGGTAATATTAAAAATCATGTTTCAACTATTCATTATGCAATATTGACACCAATTAATATCACAATTTAAAGAGAAATATAAAATTAACAAACTTATTTTTTTAACAGTAGCAAAGCTCATGACGGGTCCTACTTAATAGCACGGTACAACACTAACCTTAAATCTTAACATACTCATTCCTTCTCTTGTATCAACTTGATGCATCAGAACTTTACTCCTTGTCTACCCTAAGACATCTTGAACTTGAGACAGTCACTTTTCAATGTTTCCATCAATCTCTGAGTATCTACCACTCGTTATATCTAAGACAACTCATTCCTTCTACTGTATAATTTTAACAATACAGACAAAGCAAAACAATATAACAAAGAGGTGAGATCACCTACACCAATACCAACATGGCAGCACAGAGATAACACAAATAGTAATATCATACAGATAGATCATACTATAATCATGCTATCAGCATTAATCAACTATCATCATTTAATCATTTATCAATTCAATCATCATCCAAGTACTCAAAACAATTGTCATAGCCAACATTCCTCAATTAATATATCATACAGATATAAATGCTCAGATTTATGCATATGCACAAAGACTCAGTTTATCAAAAACAACTCCATGGAGGTTTTCACAATTTCGAGAAGAATGCTACAGTTAATTGTCAGCCTTAGCCCAAAGACAATCTCTCGGTCGTTGAAAAGAATCGTGTTCTTGTCGAGTATCGTCAATGCGTTGTAACGGATTTGCATCGCCAAGTGGCACAGTGGTACTTGCCAATTTGTCCCTTTCGGTCGACCGCCGCGCCTGACGCCCCAAGATCCATCTAGACCTCACTATCAATTCTCATTCCCTCTTCAACCACAAGGGCCATAATAGCTAGTAGCTATATTTTATACAATGCACGAATATATCAGTGCAAGTCCAACCCCAAAGGGCCAAATCTTTTTCAATTTCATTTGTTCAATGTAATCATATGCTTCAACGCATATTTTTCCAATGCACTTATAATGCACCAAATCCAATCACAGACATATCTTTCTAATGCATGTATAATGCACCAAATGCCAATCACAGGCAAAACATGTCATTTTCTCACACAGCATCCATATACTGGTTCTACAGTATTTATACTATATTTTCGACAGAAAAATCATATTATCACATTTTCATAGTTATAAAACAATTTCATCGTGTTTTCACAAAATTGCGCAACATTTCCATTTCGTTTTCACAATTCCAAAATGTTTCTGTTACATTTTTTATAATTCCAAAACATTTCTGTTATATTTTAACAATACCATAACACTTCTTTTACATTTTCACACTACCGTAACACTCTTGTTACATTTTTTTAAAATTCTAAAAAAATTTTGTTACGTTTTCAAAATATCGCAACTCTTGTTGCACCTTTAAATCACGTATTAAATTTTTTAACAATTTTCTCAATCACATAAAATTATACGTTTCTCAAATTACGTAACGATTTTCCACCGTTTTCAAAATCGCATAACTTTAAAATCATTCTTTTAAGTTGCGTAAATCATTTTCCATCATTCTCAAAATATTTAAAACACTTTCCAAATCACATAAGATTTTCTGTCATTTTTACAATTACGTAAAAATATTCTATCACTTTTAAATCACATAGTGATTTTTTTTTTTTAACAATAGTTCAAATCACGAAAAAAATATTCTCTCATTATTTAATCATGTAGTGATTTTTCAATAATATTTTCAATAGTGTAAAATATTTAAATGCTTTTCAAATCGCGTAGAAATATTTTAACATTTTTTAAATTGCATAAAAATACGTTAACATTTTTCGTTCTTGTAGAAATATTTTACTATATTTCAAATCATTTTGAAGATACGTAAAATATTTTTTAACATTTTACAATTATGTAAAATATTTCTCAATATTCCAAACATTATTTTGGACTTAAATAAATCAATATTAATTTTAACACATTCTTCAAATTGCGTAGCTTAAAAATCACGTTTTTAATATCGTAAATCATTTTTCATCACAATTTCATTATAGAAAATATTTCTTAGTCTTCAAAAATTCCTTTTTGACTTTTCTCAAAATAATATAACTTGGTATTTTATTTTTCATATTTTTCTTATTCAAGAAAATCTTTTTCCACATTTCTTAATTCAAGAAATCCTTTTCTAAAACATAATTCACAAAATTCTTGTTCCATTGATATAAATCAACATTTCAAAACTTAACATTTTCTAACGTACTTCAAAACTCAAAATAAGTTATACGTTAGTAGATTTTCATAATACCACTATATTTTTCATTTTTCCCAAATCATTTCCAAACACAACCTTCTTCAAAATAAATTGAAGTTCGAAAACATTTTCGTTTACAAAAACTTAATTTCTCAAGTGATTAAAATGCTCTGATTCCCTTTTTCAAATTCCTTGTATTAAATCAATTATATTTCCACTTGAAAAATTACTTTGTTTCATCAAAATTTAGGCATTGTAAGCCTTCAAAAACGTGGACATGACTATTAAAAATTATCAAAACATTTTTCCTTCTAAATTTATATGATTTTACACAAACAAAATCATTAAAATTTTATTTTCAAAACCGAAGTACCGATGGTGATAAAAAAACCAAACCCATTTGTTCAAATCCTTTTTCACTTTCTTTACAAATCCTTTTTCACTTTCTTTGCAAATCCTTGTTCACTTTCTTTGCAAATCCTTAAAATCAATGTTTGCCTGTTTCATTCAAAACTCATATTTAGAAAAACACTTAGGATCTTTTTACACAAAATAAATCAATAAAAATTCCTCAAAGACCGTATTCTTGTTCTCTTGAAAAACAAACCCTTTGTTTATTTTCCATACTCTTCAAATCATCTATTTTCATTTTTCATGAAAATATTAATTTGTGAACACCTATTTTGAGGTGTCTTGGGTAAAATTCTCATTGTCCTAAGGACCCAAAAATCAATTCCCTTGTTCTTGAAAAATTTCAACATGAACCCTAATCAAGGGCATCAAAAATCGAACCCTCTCCTTTGGCTATTGGAGCCAAAAATTGAATTCCTTTTCATCACCACATCATGACATACACATATATATATTTCATCATAAATACTATAAGCATGCCATATACTTATCATGCATAATATAAGCATATCATCAAAGCCATAAAATCATACAAAGCATATCAAGCATAAGCAAATAAATCAAAGCTCATAAACACACATAAATTATTACATGACCATGGATTGGAATCCTCACATGGATTCATCATCCATCAAATATAAGACCATCTCTCACCACCATACTTGATTAGTGAGATGGATCTCCCTCTTACCTCTTGAAGATCCTCAAAAGCTTCTTGATTTGCTTCTTTTTCCAAGTCCTTCACCACCAAAGGATCTTAAAAGCACAACAAACACATACAAATTAATATCTAAAGCTTGATTAAGATGACTATAGATCAAACATGGTCTTAGGATTCTAAGAATTAAATAAAAAGCCAAGTTTCAAGATTTTTACCTTGAAACCTTAAAACTTAAATCCAAGATTCAAGCATAAAGATGATGGAATTAGGCTTAGATCTCAACTACAAAGTATCTTAGGATTGTGTATAGGTTCTAGATCTAAGATTATATAAAATTATTGAAGCTTGGAAGTGGGATTTATGAGTATGGACCAAATTCTTCAATAAGAAAAGATATGAACTTTTGTGTTCTTGGCTTGGTAGAGTGATGAAGATGAGTAAATTTTGAGAAGTTCTCAACATAAAAGTGTTTTGGATTGATGAGAGGATTCAAGATATGTAGCTAGATAAAATTATGGAAGATTGGAAGTGGTTTTATGGGTGGTGACCGAATAGCTCAAAGAAGAGAGAAGATGGTGTTCTTTGTATTTGCTCTTGGTGTTCCTGAACAATTGGAAGAGAGAGAAGAGAGAGAATGGTTGATGCGTGCGGATGTAGTGATTAAAATTTAGATAAAAATCAGTTGTCAGGCCCACCAAAAAATAAAAATGTTATAACTAGTTGTAGTTAGTAAGGGTCGATCCACAGAGAACCAATTCAATTAACACTATTAAATAATTCCCAATGTAAACTCTGATTAATAATAAATAGTAAATAGGGAGTTTTGGAGTTTTGATGAACAATGAACAGCTTCAAAGACAATAACAATAAACAAACTAAAATCAACAATATAAGAAAATTGGTTAAGAGATTGATTCCACCACTAGATTTATATGATAATGTAAATTCACATATCATTTTATTCCAACATGCTCAATTATGTTTTTATGCAATTGTGAGAGTAAATCTCTGTTTTCCTTACGTGTTGGCCAATTTAGCAACCGCTCAAATCAACTCCTAATCACTGATTAGTCATAAAGCAACCGCTCTTACAACTATCCAATAATTGCATTAAGATTTAGAAAACCAATTACACTAAGATCTAATCACACACCGGGATTAAATTACTTAGAACATATATTTCTCTAGATCTACTACCACAACCGTGTATAATAAATCCAGATCTACCACTTTTATAAGCGGCAAATAGCACAAAGATAATTATACCCACATGAACATCATACATCCCACTAGATCTACTACCACAACCGTGCATAATAAACTCGGATCTACCACTTTGAAAGTGGAAACAAGTATAAAAACCTTCATACCAACAATAGATTGAGAAATATATGAATAAAAACATAAGTGTGTTGAAATAATCAAATATGCAAGGTTCACAACATTAATACTAGTGGTTTCATCACTCCCTTAACCAAGGGAGGTTTAGTTATACATAACTAGAAGGAAAACACAAGAAAAACTATGAAGAAACAAGAAGAAACTATGAGAGAAAATGAAGGAGAATCCAACTTGTGTTTTTCATGATAACCGATGGTGCCTTTTATAGAAGTCTAGGGTAGCAAAATGACAAAGGGGAGTGGGTTGGTGAATGGGGTAGTTGAATGGGTTGGTGAGTGAAGTAGTTGAGAGGGTTGGTGAGTGAAGTAGGTGAATGGGTTGGTGAGTGAAGTAGTTGAATGGGTTGGTGAGTGCAAAAATTTCTTGTCTGACATGAAAGCCAAAAACGACCAACTATACTTCAGACCCATGAAAAGTACTATTCATGAAAGTCGTATATCTTTGTCTTGGCTATAACATGCATATCTGGATTGTCCAATTTGGCTTCCTACAGCCCAAGATATGACCCAAATACCCCGGTTGCTCAAACCCAACTTCAGCATCTCTGTTCTAACTTGCAAGCTCAAGCTGACCCATTAGACTTCATTTTTTCAAAAGGTGTTCTTCATGAAAGTTGTTTATTTGGATCTTGATTATCAACTATCCAAATTTCAGCCCATCTCCATTATTACAGGTTGAGATATGATTTTATGAGTGCACACCATTCGGATTCTAGTGACAGAACCCGTATTCTGCCTTCCATGTAAACTTAGGTCCCTTAGACATCTGTTTAGGACTTTGAGCTCTTCATCAAAGTTGTAGAGCTTCCTCTTAGCTTTCCTACAAGGTAAAATTCATGATTATCAGATATCAGGAACTCAAGTTATGGCCAAAATACAGAATCAGTGTCAAATCTCAATAATGCTGAAAATATTCAATTAGGACCAATTTGAGCTCAAACTCACAAAATCATACCAAACTCAATCGATTAAGAATATGGAGAGTGTAAATGACTAAACATAAGGGTTTCTTAATGAATAAAATATGTGATTATCAATGGTCTTTGTGTTGCTAAGTGTGATAAAAATAAAAATAGAAGGCTGAATTTGAAGTGGGCAGCCGTAGGAGTGAAAGAATGGAGAGATAAAAATTTATTTAGCATAATTGAAGGCTTTCACATGCATGCACATGGTCTTCACATGGTCTAAGTCACTAAATGCCATCCATTGGTCATAAAAGTCCATTCAAGAACCTTGGAGAAGCACCTTGCAACCGTGGGAGTCCAAGGGGAAATAAACTAAGTCTTGATTCTATTTCAATTCTTAATTACTCCTTAATTAAATAATTAATTCATTTAGTTTCTCTTAAATTAGTTTAGTTAGGATTTTATATCTATATTTTAATTATTTAATTACATTCTTATGGTCATGTCATATTTTTAGATAATTAAATATTTATCTAGCTTCTAATTATTTAGCAATTAAATTAGTTCACTTAGTTAATTAAGCTACTAGGATAATTAAGTTAAATTATCTAATTACTTAACTAATTAACCTAGCCACTTTTGTTGACTAAATCCTAACCATAAGATGCATCTTTAAAAATGGAAGGTCAAGATCTTTTTCAAGCAATTATTTGAAGCATTTCTAACCATTGATTAATTCAATGGTTAGAATTTAGGTAGACTTTTGATTAGAAGACTCAATCTAGGCCGTTGGATCTTTCTCCTTTAAATCCTAGCCATTAGATGTGTCTCCAAAATAAACGGTCAAGATTACTCCTTCTTACTTTTAATCCAAGGGTTATAATTAGTCATAGTCTTTTTAAAAGACCAAATCTCCACCATTGATTAAATCCAATTCCAATGGTCATAAATGGTCTTTGTTACTTTATATGACTAAATCTCCACCGTAGATTAAATCTAAATCTAATGGTTATAAATGGTCTCTATCACTTTTCAAGACCAATTCTACACCATTGATTAAATCGACGGTTAATATCAAAGCCTTCCTAACTAAGTTTATTCTCACACCATTAATTAAATCAATTGTGATTATCCAATGCTTCTTTATTAAGTTTGTTTCTTAACCGTTGATTAAATTAATGGTTAATCTTCAAACTAAGTATTCTCATCCAAGGGTACAAATCAAGTCAAGTCCTCTTTGTTGACTATGCAGTATAATTTTTATTATTTTTATCTGCTATAACACTACAAATAATATTTTTACTGTATTTTTATCACCTGATAAATAAATACAATACAAAACACAATAAAAGAAAATTATAAAAATTGTTTCCAGATTCAGGTTTAGTAAGATCCATTGTCTCCGTCTAAACAATACAAATTTTTCTATGCGTAGAAAATTTTTTCACTTTACAGGACCTACCTGGGCCCACATACAGTAAAAAAAATTATAATCATCTACAAAAATCACAAATATTAAAAAATACACAAATATCAAATCAGATCACGTAAAATAATTAAAACCTAACAGTAAAAATTAAATTACGTAAAGTTTTCCAAACCGAAAATTTTTATTTTCCGATTGAATAAATCACTCAAAAGCGATCAAAATACTGACGGAATAATCAAAATAATTTTACAGTATCCAGAAATTACTAAATAGTAAAATTCTGTTAACTGTCAAAATTACTGTTTAAGAGATAGAAATTTTGGGGTGTTACATATTTGATTTCTTTTACTTTCCCTGATTCCATGGCTTCAACCTTTCTAGCCAAACTGGAAAACCTAGCATTTAGATCTTCTTCTTGACTAAAATAATATTTTCCTTTACTAGCATTTACAAGGTTATATCTAATTGAATTTTCAGAAGGATTAGTACCATGCCAATATTAAGAATTTTTAGCCAAATGGTCTAAATAGTCTAAAGTTTCTTCAGGTTCTTTATCAAGAAACTCACCATTGTACATTATTTCCACAAATTATTTGGTTTCAGGTGTTAACCATTCATAAAAGAAACTTATAGTGCGCCATTTTTCAAAATCATGATATGGGCAAGAATTTAACAAATCATTAAAACGTTCCTAATTTTGAAAATATGCTTCATTTGAATTTTGAAAAAAAATTTGGATTTATCTTTTCAAAGTATTGGTTTTATGTGTTGAAAAAAATTTCTTTAAAAACTCACCTTGCATTTCTTGCCATGTGCCAATTAATCTTGGTTTCAAAGCGTTATGCCAAGTTTTTCCTTTATCTTTCAAAGAAAAAGGAAACAATTTAAGCTAAATGATCTCTTCAATGCAAGTTTGGTCATTAGAAGCAGTACATACTTCAAATTCTTTTAGATGTAAATATGGATTTTTAGATTCTAAACTATGGAAATTAAGAAGTAAAGAAATCATATCAGGCTTAAATCTAAAATTGTTAGCATTGAGTGAAAAAACAAAACATGATGGACTAGAATTTCGAGATGGTTACAAATATTCATGCATGGTTCGCAACGGTTGATTTTCATGTTCATCATGTACACTTTAATTTTCAGTCATTGTGTTTAATGTGTGTGATTGTGATTCAAACAGATCAATATATAAAGTACTAGGATTAATTTTAACCAAACGACCAGAGTTTAAATCACGATACCAATTAAGCATAAATAAATGACTTAAAATAGAAAAGAAAATGAACAAGCTGACAGTATAAACCAGCCATTAAATATTAACAAGGATGTGGTATAAATCAGCCACCAAATAAATATTAACAAGTAAAAAGTTAGTAAGATGATAAAGTAAAAAGTTAGATAGTTAATAAGTTAGTTAGTAAGTAAAGAATAAGTGGAAGATCACAGGAAAAGGCGGAAGAACAGGATAAAAGAAAATAGGAGACCAGACAGACTACTTTATATGCTATGCAAAATAATAAAACAAAAAAAAATACTGAAAATAAAGTGTAAAAAGTAAATTTAAAACATGAAAACTAGAAAGAGGTAGAGCCCTACCAGAGTCGACGAAGGAGGAAGAAGAGAAGAGTCAAGATTGAAATATTATTAAAACATAAAGTAAAAACGAGAGAACCGACAAGCCGATTTTTTGCTCACAAGATATAAGAGAAGAATAAAGATTATTTCATTAATGATTGAAGATTACAGAAGGAGAAATGAGAGTTTCTCTCACTAAGTTAGTAAGTACAAAAAAAAAATTAAAAGAGTAAAAAAAAATATACAAGATCATGAAGTTTACTTAAAAAAAGAAGACCTCAATAAATTTGTTCTTAAAATCAATTCCTCGGCAATGGCGTCAAAAACTTGATGCGAACTATAAGTTACAAACCCAAATGCAGGTTGTCTCAAGTAATAAATTCTCAGGAGTCCGAGGTCGATCCACAGGGAATTGATAAAGAAAAATTCTTTGAGGTAAGGAAAATATTTTGTCACAACAATAAATGTGATAAAACTTGGTCACAAATAAAAAAGATTTACTTGGGTTAGGAGATTCACTCTTAGTAAGTAAATTAAGGACATGATTAATTCTTTTTATAACTCAATTAGAATTCACGTATAATGGAGGTTCCAATCAAAAAATACAACATTCAAAATTCATTTAAGATTATATATGTAATTATATTATGGTTCCTTTAATTATTTATTAACACCACCACTTATAAATAAGCTCAGACATTCATTGTGTCAACCTCTTGTTTACAATGAATCAAGATCTCCACTTTATAAAGAGGGTTTCTAAATTGATTAGAAATAAAATACAACACATATAATGACCACTTGATAATATATTATTTAAGCACAAGAAATAAATAAATTTAACATTAATTTATTACCACAAGCTTCACTCTTTCACCCAAGAAGAAGAAAAAGATAACTTCAATTTAGAACAAAAGAAAACTACAACAAGATAAACAAATAACACAATAGCGTGATCTTGATCTCTAAGCCAATATCTTCAAATGAGCAGCCAATGGTCCTTTTTATAGAGCTTGAGGAACACAAAATGACAATGGAGTTGTTTAATGAGTGAGTGAATAAGTGGGTGAATGAGTGGAAGATGCCAAATGAGTTGTTTGATAATTGTGAATGAGTGAAAAATTATTGAGATTCTTGTCTCCGAAATGATTCAGTGCTGAACTCATAGCTGCCATCAGAAAATGAAAAAGTGGTCTTCATGAAAGTTGTAGGATTTTGTCTTAGCTTTCCAATGCCACTAGTTTCAGCTCAATATCATTCCTAAAACTCAAGATATGGCCCAGTCTTTGAATACTGTTCAGGCCCAGCTACAACTCATCTGTTTTGACTTCTAGGCCCAATATGACCTGTTATACTTCCGATTGGACTCTTGTGTTCTTCATTAAAGTTGTAGATTTGGGTCTTAAATTTCCAATTCCACGGGATTGGTGTCAATTGGACTCCTATAGCTCAAGAAATGGGCTGATGAGTGCGCAGAGGTCAAGCTACCAAGATTAGCACTCTGAATCTTGATTCAACTCCAATTTAGGTTATCCAAACTTGTGATTTGGCTCTTGAAGTCTTCATGAAAGTTGTAGAGAATTGTCTTAACTTTCCTACAAGACCAAAATCACATCAATTAGATTTTTAAAACTCAAATTATAACCCGTTTACTGAACACTACCAAATAGGCAAATTAAAGTCAATTTAAGCAATAATTCTTTCAATGATCCAATTAAGCTCAATATCAATAAATGTAACAAAACTAGCTTAATTAAGCCTAATTGAACCTTAAGAAGCCCAGTGAAAGGATTATAAAATGAATAAAATATATTACTATCACTATCCCTTTGATCGGTCTAAGTTCCTTTTACCGTCGTTTGTGTCAAAAATTTATCACATTGGAAAAGAAAGATTGTTTGGAAAAAGAGATTGTAGAAACATTGTGTCATCTTGAGAGGATTTTTCCTCTTAGTTTTTTTTTATATAATGGTTCATCTACCTATTCATTTAGCGAACAAGGTGAGATTAGGTGGACTAGTTCAGTTTCGATGGATGTATCCTATAGAAAGATATATATGTACATTAAAGTCCTATGTTCGCAATAAAAGTCATCCAGAAGGATCTATTGCAGAGGCATATTTGGTTGACGAGTGTTTGACCTTTTTCTCTAGATATTTACATGGAGGTGTGCAGACTAGATTTAATAGAAGACCCCAAAACAATAATGAATATAGTTCAAATGAAGTTGAATCTTCAAATTTGTTCCCAAACAAAAGGTGTCCTTTAGGAGGGAAAAATGGTGCTCCATTTATTTTGGATGACAAGTCACATAGCCAAGTCCATGCATACATATTGAACAATGATAAAGTTCAAGAATATGTTAGGTACTTTGACTCACTGCAATATTTCTTATTACTCACTAAATTATTATTATTATTATTATTATTATTATTATTATTATTATTATTATTCTTCTTCTTCTTCTTCTTCTTGTTGTTGTTGTTGTTGTTGTTGTTGTTAAATTATTATTATTATTATTATATTATTATTATTGTTGTTGTTGTTGTTGTTGTTGTTGCATGTAACAATACTTGTCAACTTTAGAGAGCATGAGCATGAAGTTAATAATCAACGACAAGGATGAAAATGGAGCAAAGCCAAAAACCATAGTCAAAATTCTCTCAATGGTTTGAAACTCGTGTTATGCATGAAGATATGCCAGATTGGATAAAAGAACTGTCTAGGGGACCAAATTCAATTGCAAGAAAATATTCTAAGTATTTGATTAATGGATACAGATTTCATACAAAGCGACGTGATGCAAGACCAAAAATGCAGAATAGTGGTGTCACATTAGTTGCATTAACTACAAGCTTTGCAAGCTCAAAGGATGAAAATTCGGTTGATGCAATTCTAACTTATTACAGTAGAATAGTTGACATAGTTGAGTTATATTATTATGGCTATTTTAAGGTTGTCTTATTTAGGTGTGACTGGTATAAGGTTGGAGAAGATATTTATGGCCTTATGTATGTTCACTTCAACAAGAAATGCTACCAAGAGGAGCCTTTTGTGCTAGCATCTCAAGCACACCAATGCTTTTACGTTCAAGTCTCATGTGATCAAAACAAACATTATGTCATGAAGACAATTCCAAGAGACTTGTTTAACATAAGTGATCAACCTGAGTCTAATACCTACTATATTTATGAAAATGAACCATTTGAACATTCAGTGGGGTCCTTCTATACCCATTGAAGATGGTGAAGTTGTTTTAGAGAGGAATAATGTACCACTAACCATTATTGATGCGGCTCCACAAGTGTTTTTTGCCTAAGATCATGAATTAGAATTGGGAGAAGAGACTGGTTTTGAGGACGCATCATGAGACATCACTTTTTGGTATATTTTAAATGTGGCTTATTTTCTTTGTAATTTATTTTTTGCATGATTGATGCTTGTATAATTTGTGATCATATTTCCAATATGTAAATTTTTTCTTCTACAAAATTACATTTTTTTCTTGTTTTGACTTATCTGATGTTATCATGTTCATGCAGGCCTAGAGATCTTCTTTGACTATTAATAAGAAGAGAACATTGAGATTAAAAGAGTAAAAAGCATACCTTCTGAATATGCTCAGTGGTAATGTTCTACTTTGAATTCTTTAATTCGCATGTTTTATTTTCTTACCTTAGATGATTTATGTTCTATTTTCTTGTCAGTTGTAATTGCAATATTTTATTCTTATTGATTTGTATTTGCTTCTAAACAAATTATAAATTTGTTCTATTTATTGGATTGTTGCCTTTATTTTCTTCAGTATAAAGAATGTACAAAGGAGGAGCTCTTAAGAAGAAGGTATTGACCCTAAATAAGGGTCGAAGTCCTATAAAGAATAAAGGCTTTTATTTCGAATTACGAGCACGATCAAGTAATTGCTTTGGCAATTTGAAATTAAGAGAGAACAAATTGCAAATGAACGCAAGAATTTAACTATGAAAGCTCAGGCACCAATAACTCATAAAAGGAAAAATCCTATGCCTACAACATTGGATGCAAGAGAAGGGTAGGTTTAATTCAATTCAAGCTAAGTGCATTCAAAAGTAAGGGCAGAATAGGTTACCTATGCGCAAAACCATGAATCAATCTTCTCAACGGGAAGATTTTGACAATTTACCTATAACTGGAACCATCCCACAAGTTGAAGTAGAAAACCAGCTTGCTATTGAAGAACAATACAGTCTTAGAAAAGCCCCAGCAATGAGTCTTGATCAACTTCTTGTAAAACAAGGGATACATATGGAGGGAGAAAAATGGGCCGCTATTCAGCCAATGGATGATCTTGGAGGAAATAATATGGCATTAGATGACGATGATGTTGCTGATCATGAAGTTGGTGGCAATGACTTTGCTGGAGATCAAGTTATGGAAATTGATCATGTCAGTATATTTTAAACTTACTTTTTTAATTGATTTTATGCTCATTATATGAAAATATTGCATGCTTAACGTTCAACTATTATAACTTTTTTTATGTTTTGGCTATTACTTAGAACTAGGTACAATGGAAAAGAAAAAAAATCAGAGGAAAAACAACTTACAAATCAATTCATGCAAGAATTATGGAAGAACAAAAAGATGTGACATTTGATAAGGGACAAGTAGTAAGACCAACTAACAAAAGAATATTTGATTTAAGCAATTTTCTAAGCATAATTGCTAGGAATCCAAGATTTATCACCCTGTTATACACTAATTAGATAGCTATGCCAAAAGATAATAAAAAACGCACGTGGAAGTATGTTAATGTAAAAATAATGAATATTTATTATTTCAATTTTTATTTAGTTTTTCTTACTATATGATATTAACATATATGTTGTGTTTTGCGTAGTCCAAGTTCATCATTCCGAATGATGCAAAGAAATGGGTAATAACTACTATTAGCGATGCTTAGAAGCGACACAAGGGAAAGATTAAGAAGAAACATTATGATGAAGTATGATAACATTGAAGATATGTTGAAAAATCGTCCTACAGATATATTAGAAGTAACTTTCAACAAATTGATTAACTATTGGAGTTGTCCCGTTGTTTAAGTGAGATAGAATAATCTTTTCTAACCTTAGTGAAATTATTGATCTAGTTATAAATTTTTTATGATTTGATATATATATATATATATATATATATATATATATATATATCTCTTTTTATTGGAATGTAGTCTATGTGTCGTATAAATTCTATAAATAAAAAGAAGCAGAAGTTTGGGCATCAGATGAGGCTTGTAAATTTTGAAATAATATGCATGAGACTGGTATTAATCTTAGACACTTGGGTTGGCAACATGACTTTCCTTTCTTCTCATTCCTTACTAGTATAGTTTTGATTGTTTGTACTTTTCTTTTCATTCCTGTAGCGCTCAACCAAAGAGAATAATGAAGATCCAACAAAATCTGAAATGTTTATTGCAACTAACACAACTAGTAAAGGGAAGGAAGTTGATTCAGAAACAAAAGTTGCAATTATAAGTAAATGAAGTGTTTTATTATTAATGTTATTATTGATGTTATTATTAATGTTATTATTAATGTTTCTTTTAAACAGTCAAAACTTAAAAATCATCAAGATGCTGGAGAAACTAATGAGGATGCATTTGAAGCAGTGTTAGGGAAGGAGCAACCCGGTTGGGTTCGATGCTATGGTAGATCAGTTATAGCAACTTACTTGAAAAAAGATGCAGAAATTAACAAAATCAAATAACAACACAATGAGATAGTTGAATCCCTGTACAGTGAAGTCAGAGATTTGAAGTGAGAGATTAAAGGATTACAACATCTTGTAAAGGTTTTGTTGCAGCAAAACAACCCCGGAATGAGTACTGAAGAAGTTGAAGCATTACTGCAATGTACCCAACACTCTTCATCGAATGCAAATAGTACACAAGGTGTCGTAGGCCACCATCTTCCACGTTCCTCTAGATCAACTCATGTTCTGAACCATGAAATGATATCTTTTCTTCATCTTGTCTTGTTTTATACAATTTAAATTCTAGAGCTATAATGATTTTTCTTCCTCTTGACCATTTCATTTAGTGTCTGAACTTGACGGTTATGGCTATCAATTTGTATTAAAATATCTATATTTAATTGCTTAGTTTTGGTATTTTCTCATCATTGGATGATATATGTGAATTTTCCTAGGAAAACCTATTAGCATACTTTGTTGACAATTTTTGAATATTTGTTGAAGACTTGAACCCTGTTCTGTTCATTTGCTCAAAACGTTATATACAGGCTTAAAGGTTTTGCTTTTGCTCAATGATATATGTTTCTTTGATATTCATGGTGTCAGTTCTTTCTTAGATTGCATTACATCCTTCTTGTCTGAGTTGTTGATAGGGACATATTTCAACAGGTTTTGTTTGAATGGTTTGTAGGGATCAATTCCATAATTGGGATTTTTTTTATATTTAAATTGAGGTGCAGTTAATTTTGTGTTGCGTTTGTCTTCTGGGCTTGCTGCACTATAAAACATAAGATATATATAGGGTTCATATGGAAGAGGTGAAAAGAAACAAAGTATGGGAATTGTGACATAGATAAACTTGTTACTTGTTACTTGCTGCACTATATATATTGCCTGTTACTTGTTAGCAATTTCTTCTATGCCTTCATTCTACATTGAAAGCTCAAGTTTTCTTATAACTTTTTCTATGTATGATTTATTTTTCTTTATTTTACTTTAGAAAATAAGGGAATATTAGTAAGAGAGAATACAAATTTAGAGTCTTACTGCTATGTTATTGTTGTTAGATGTAGGATATCATGTTGTTAAAGTGATAAACTTGATAGTAAGGATTATGTACCTGATCTCCAATAGTCTATCATGGCCCAATAATTTATTTAACGTCAAAGTAAGAAATTACAGTCTTTTGGTGCCATTTACCCAACTTATGTATTTGCTAATAAAAACCTTGTTCTTTTGGATTATGTTTGACCTATGCTGAGATCTTGCACCTGGGTGCAAGTGTGATTTGGAGAAACCTCAGTTCAAGTATTTGGAGTGGAAAATCTTTATCAGGGTGTGAGTATGAGTGTTTATCAGTTGATTAGGTTGTGATGGTTTAGAAAACAGAAATTTTTTTGCATAAGTTGAGATAAACTATAGTGTTGGGCTTTTACAAAGCCTGAAGATCCTTTCAATTTTATTATTATTATTTTGGGTTTATTTATTTCAATTTGACCAATGACAATTTCTTGAAATAATCTTGTGCTATGTTTTCCTAATGTCTAACTGACAAGCCATGTGTTTGAATGGTTTTATTTCTTTGATATGTCTGAGTAGTTGAAATTTTTTAGCTTTTTTAAAATGAATCTATACACTACTAATCCTTTAGTTCAATTTAAATTTGTTGGACAATGTCGGTTTTGCATTTAGGGATGGCAATAGAGCTATTTAGTATATTTGAAGTTCATGAAGAGAGCCTGATGAAAATGATTTTCTTATACATTGTAAAATATATATATTTTTATTTTGATTAAGTGCTTTGAATTACGATGATGGTGACAATTCTAGTACTTTGAATTACTTGATTAATATTTTGATCAATGTGTTATTGTGGATACTTGGTTAATACTTTGAATAATGTGTTAAATGTTAAAATTAGTTTATAATATTGCTTGAAATTTTATACTATATAAATGAATAATGTATATATATTCTAGAATTAAAATTTATAAAAATAATATATAAAATAAATGGTTTTAAAAATATTAAAAAAATGAAACATTTTTAATGTTTTACCAAATTTAGCTAGAAGGCATGTAATATAAGATTAACAAATAGTATTTTTACAATTGATAAAAGGAGTAGTCATTATAGGAGGTTTTTTAAAAAAAAAATAGTAACATAAGGGAATGTTTCTAAAGTGATGCCTTAGGTGAGAGTAAGCATTGCTCGTTCAGCATATAAAATAAATTAAGGAAATGCTTTATAAGTGTACTCATAGGGTTTGACATAAGAAAATGATTTACAAGTGTACCCATATGATTTGATATAAGGAAACACTTTACAAGCATACCCATAGAGTTTGACATAAGGAAATGCTTTGCAAGCATACCATAAGGTTTAACATAAGGGAACGTTTTACAAGTGTACTCATAGAGTTTGACATAAAGGAACACTTTATAAGCGCAACTATAGAGTGAAGAAGATAATCGTTGCATTTGATGCTGAAAAAGCATAGCCTTATATAATAGGTCATACCTAAATAGGCCACTCCTCTAAAAGCGTTGTATTAGGGCCAAAAAGTGTAGCTTTCATCAAAGGCAATTCTTTAGTACATTTTAGAGTACACTTTTGAAGAGTTACCATTGGTCAATTTTGTTGTAGTGATGTTTTTCTGGCAGTTCTCACAAGTGGTGAAATATAAATTAACATTGCAAAACGGAACTCTAATAACTGTCGAGGCTACCAAATATTATCAATTTATAACTGATTTACTCAAATTACTTGTAGTATAAGGTAACATTGGGTTGAGCCCTTAGATCACTTTGATTATGGAATTAAATTAAGAGATTAATAAATAGGAAGGACATGTTTGCAAGATTAATAAACAGAAAGTAATTAAAATGGTAAATAGAATTAGGAAAACAACCAATCCAAGGAAATTAACCAATCTTAATTTTAATCCATCCTTGATCACTATGGATCCATTTAATCATTAATCGAATTCTTGGTTTTACATCACATCAAGAAGTCTCAAGATGATGCATGGATCCTCTACTAGATAAGCATCCAAAATTTGATCAATCAAAATTAGACAAATTAAGCATCCATCTAATCTCAAATTGATCTAAGAAATAAGATCCAACCAAGCTAAACATTTCATCAAACACCTTTGATGCCTTGTTTAGTCTTTGAAATCCTCCATTAATACATGATAATTATGTAATTATCATATGAATAACTCAATCAAATTAAGCAACTCAATCAGAATTAATCAAAGAGGAAGGAGAGAAAGTAGATTAATAATTGAATGCAGAAAAATTAAAACAAAATACCAAAATTAAGCATTAAGAATGTCAATCCCTTGGATTGATTAAAAAACTCTAGCCCTCTATGAATGGGAGGGAAGAATTATAGAAAAAGAGGGAAAATCTTGAGAAAAGGGAGAGAAGAGAGATCTAGAGAGAGCGTGAAAAATGTTGAATGAGAAGATGGTTCTCGTACATCTAGTATAACCCACTTAAACTAACTCCTAATTTAGATTTACAAGATCAGAATCCTAATGAGTACAAAGTTGGGTCTATTAGAAATCATTGGGCCCAAGTCCCATGTCATTTAGAGGCCTAAAACTCAAGTTATGCTCAATTAAGTGGCTCAACTCACTAGCAACCCGCCTCTATTTTTCTGCTTCAATTGCACACCCAATACGATGTAGGTCAACTTAGGAGTCTTCATAAGAGTTGTAGCTTTATGTCTTAGCTTTCAGTTGGTCTTGTTTTGACATCTATCATACTCCTATAACTCAAGATATGGGCTAATGAGTGCGCAGAGGTTAAGCTGTCAGGATCTGGATTCTGGCTCTTGCTTCAACTTTAGTTTAAATTATCCAAACGTATGATCCAGCTCTTGCGATTTCCATGAAACTTGTAGATATTTTCTTAATTTTCCTACAAAGCTAGAATCACATCAATCAAATATTTGAAACTCAGATTATAGTCAAATTACTAAACACTGCCAAATAGACAAATTATGACTAATTCATGTAATAATTCATTCAATTATCCAATTAGCCCCAATATCATAAAATGTGACAAAACTAATTTAAGCAAACCAAATTGAACCTTAAGAAACCTAATAAGAGGATCATTAAATTAATAAAATATATTGTTATCAAATCCCCCTACATTTAGCTTTTTGCACTCTTGGGCAAAACACATATGACCAAAACTAGGGAACAAGGAAAAATAACACAAACTCAAAAGCTTAAAACTCTAAAAGACTGAGTTTCCAATGATATTCAAGAGTTCAAAAGTTTATAAGAAAGAAGAGCAAACAAAGATTGAAGAGATTAAAATATTCATAAGGTAACATTTCTTCACATCTCAAACCCAAAAGCAAGGTAACTTCAATTTGAAAAGCATGAATCAAGAATGATAGATCCTCACAAGATACACTCTCAATCCATCAAGTGTTTAAAAAGTAGGTATTTCACTCAATTCAACCCATGAAAAATTATACTACCATAAGCTTGCTTATCTTCCACTTCTCCACTATTCAAACATGTGCACACACAAATCAAGAGAACTTTATTCAAGGTTGAAATGGGGTCAAGGTAAGGGAAGGAAACAATATGGATATGAAAAACATAAATACCCAAGAGAATAAAAAAACATTAGGGAGGAACTCAATTGACAAGCATGAAATTTTATCCCCCCCAATTTCATATAATGTGCATTATCTTTACATATTCCTTCTCTTAATTTTTTTCGATTTCTTTTCTTTTAGAACCTTCTTGTATTTATTCTTTTTCTTTTCATTTTTTTAATTGGCTCATTTTCTTTCTTTTTCTTCCATCAAACACTTTGCATATTGCACATCAATTTGCACAACCCCCACACTTGTACTATTAATTACCCACAAACAAAAGACCTCATCTAATAAAAATGAACCAATGCTCTCCCATTCCCTAGGATAAGGTTAAAACATGATTTTTTACAAAAGGCATATAATGTGCTATGACAAAGAATTAGTAAATAGGCTCAAATGGGTTAATCAAAGAGAAATGATGCAAGATTGACTATTTGGTCAAAGTATCTAATTCAAGAAAGAATGTCTCAATCATGTTTATGCATGCAAATGAAAATGTAGCCTAAAAAAATATCAAAGCAAGTTCTAGAGTGATCAATTGTCATGAGTGAAAATCACACAAGAAAGAAGAGAATGACACAAATGCTAAATCCTTCCATCAATAGGCTTAAAATTTCACAAGGTATGCATCTATCAAATACAATCCACCAATCAAACATTCAAAACCAAACATGTGAAATTCAAGAAGGAAAATAATTTAATCAATCCTGCTATGAACTTTGAATTCTAATTACTTCAAACTCATAAATTTCACAAATCCCAAAACATCATTGGAAGACAATTAAAAACACATTTTTTCTTCAAAATAGTAAAAACAAAATTTAAATAAGCAAAATAGAATGTAAAATAGAAACAAAAAATATAAACAAAACACAACAACAACAAAATAGAAAAAGACATAATTATAAAGCAGAAAAATTGTGAACAACAAAGAATAGCAAAAATAGAAAATTAAAGCAAAAATAAAAGAAAGTTGATAGAATAGTAGAAAATAGTAGAACAAAAATAGAAAATCAAAATCGAACAATAATAGTAGAATAGAAATAGAAAATCAAGACATAAAATTAAAATAAAAATGAAATTAAAAATAGAAGATAGAATGTAAATTTCTCCCCCACACTTAAATTCTTCTTTGTCCTCAATGTAAAGCTCAATAATCATTAGCAAACCATCAATAGCATCAACAAATATAAGACAAACAAAATAAAAGAAAGGAGAAAGAAACATCCTTATCAATTGTAGATGGCCGTTTGCAAATAGAGCTCCTCCACTATGTCCTATTGAGCTCCCTCATAGAATGACTTGAGGCGGTGTCTATTGACTTTGAAAGCTTTGTTAGTGGCCTCACTTGTAATCTCCACCGCACCATAAGGAAAGACCATAGTGACTACAAACGGACTAAGCCACCTAGAACGGAGCTTTCTAGGCATGAGCCTGAGGCGGCAGTTATAGAGGAGAACTTTTTAGCTAATAAATAACTCTTTCCTTGTCAACATCTTATCATGAAGAAGCTTGGTTTTTTCCTTGTAGATCCGAGAGTTCTCATAAGCTTCCAGCCGAAGCTCTTCAAGTTCTTGGAGTTGAAGCTTTCTTTGGGATCTAGTTTGGCTCAAGTCAAGATTACACTTCTTTACCACCCAATACGCCTTGTGTTCAATCTCCACCGAAAGGTGGCATGCCTTACCAAAGACTATCTTGTAGGGAGACATCCCAATGTGTGTCTTAAAAGTGATCTTGTAAGCCTAAAGAACATCCTCAAGCCTCAGGCTCTAATCTTTCCTATTGGGTTGGACAATTTTCTCCAAGATTTGCTTGATCCCTCTGTTTGAGACTTCGACTTACCTATTCGTTTGAGGGTAGTAAGGTGTGGAAACCTTATGTAAGACTCCATATTTTCTCATCAAAGCCTCCATGCTTTGGCTGCAGAAGTGGGAACCCTGATCACTCATGATAGCACTCGGAATACCAAATCTACAGAAAATGTGTGATCTAACAAAATCTACAACAACTTTAGAATCATCAGTCTTAGTGGCTTTGCCTCCCCCCATTTTAGATACATAATCAACAACCAATAAGATGTAAACAAAACCAAAAGAAACAGGAAAATATCTCATAAAGTCAATACCCCATACATCAAAAATATCACAAAACAACAAAGGCTGCTAGGGCATCTCATTCATGCAAGAAATACTCCCTGTTCGTTGGCACTACTCACAAGACTTATAAAACATGTATGCATCATGAAATAGGGTAAGCCAATACAACCTAGAGTCCAAGATTTTTCTAGTTGCACGTTGAGGCCCAAAATACCCATCATGTGCAAATATATGGCAAAAAAAAAGAACAAACTGGAACTCATAATCAAGTACACATCTCCTAATAACTTGGTCACTACAAAACCTCTACAGGTAGGGATCGTCCCACACATAATACTTAGACTCACTTTTCAATTTATCATTTTGAGTCGTAGTAAAACATGCAGGAAAAACACAAGTAACCAAGAAATTGACCATATCTACAAACCAATGAGAGGAGATCTTACCTTGCAGCTGTAAAAGCTACTCATCAAGAAAATAATAATGGATAGGAAAGGGATCTGAAGCTTTCTTAATCCTACTCAGGTGATAAGCCACCAGGTTCTCTTCTCCACTCCTATCTTGGATCTTAATGTCAAACTCTTGGAGCAGCAGCATCCACCTAATCAATCGTGGCTTAGCCTCAGGTTTCTGCAAAAGCAACTTTAGAGCTGCATGATCAGAAAACACCATAACCTTAAAACCAAGCAAATAGGATCTAAACTTATCTAATGCAAACACAATGGCTAAAAATTCTTTTTCTATGGTTGTATAATTCGCTTGAGTAGCATCCAAAGTTCTTAGAGCATGGTAGATCACACGAGAGACTCTGCCCACTCTCTATGCCAAGACAGCTCCCACAACACAGTTAGAAGCATCACACATCAACTCAAATGAGAGTGTCCAGTCAGGTGGCTGGATGATGGGGGTACTGGTCAAAGCCTACTTCGAATGATCGAAGGTTTCCTTGCATTTCTAGTCAAATAGAAACTTCACATCTTTTTGCAAAAGGTTAGACAGCGAAAAGGCTATCTAGATGAAATCACTTATAAAGCGCCTGTAGAAACTTGTATGTATAAGAAAAGAACGAACTTCTCACACGCATGTGGGGTAAGATAAATAGGTAATGACATCTATTTTCACAGGATCTACCTTAATATTCTCGCTAGACACTACATGACCTAAAACTATACCATGCTCTACCATGAAATGGCATTTCTCAAAATTTAGAACAATGTTAGTTTCAATGCATCTATACAGCACTCTATATAAGCTATCCAAACAGGAATAAAAAGAAGAACCATATACAGAGAAATCATCCATAAACACCTCCATGCACTCCTCTAGAAAGTCTGAGAAGATACTTACCATGCACCGCTGGAAGGTACCAGGGGCGTTGCAAAGGCCGAAGGGCATCCGCCTGTAAGAAAAAGTGCCGAAAGGATAGATGAAAGCGGTATTCTCTTGATCCTCACGTGCAATGTGGATCTAAAAGTAGCCAGTGTATCCATCCAAGAAGTAGTAATATGATTTCCCAGCCAGACGCTCCAGCACCTGATCAATGAAAGGCAGGGGGTAATGATCCTTCCGTGTGGCTTGGTTGAGCCTCCTATAATCAATGCAAACTCTCCAACTGTTCTACACTATGAAAGGGATCAGCTCATTCTTCTGGTTTGCTACCACTGTAACCCCAGATTTCTTCGGGGCAACCTACACAGGGCTCACCTAAGTGCTGTTAGATATGGGATAAATAATGCCAGCCTATAGTAGCTTGGTCACCTCTCTCTTTACCACATCCAGAATCAGAGGATTTAATCTCCTCAAGGTTGCCTCACTGGTTCAGCTCCATCCTCAAGTAATATTCAATGCACACATGTGGAAGGGCTAGTACCAGGAATATCTGCAAGAGTCCATCTGATGGCTTTCTTATGCTCTCTCAGAATTTATAGCAATCTCCCCTCTTGTTTAGCAAGGAGGTTCTTGGGGGTTTTTTACCAAACTTCCACTGTTGGCAAAACTATTTATCGAAATGCCATTTTTTTAAACTATTCATCAAATTGTCATTTTTTTAAAATTATTTACCAAAATGCCACTCTTTTGAAATTATATACCAAATTGTCACCCTGTTGTCCTACGTGATATTTTTTAATATTATCTGCCCAGTTAGAATGCACCACCCTACTTGGCACATCCTGGTTGGTCTGGACACTGAAAACGCCAACAAGGGTGGTGTAACCAGGGCACCTGCGCTACCCTTGTTGGCACAACATGTAATATATTGGCTCCCCCCTCCCCCATCCATGACATTGCTTCCATTTTCTAAATTCTCACTATCTCTCTACAAATTTCTTCTCTCTAAACGCTCTGAACTCTTTAAACGAACTCAATTCTTACTAGAAGTGGTGTTTGGATCTCTATCTGTTATCAAATTCAGATCGTATTCCTTATATGTAAGTATCTCTTTCAATGTTTAAATATTTTATTTATTATTTGTTGATTAATTTTTTATTATGTTAGTGTTAATTATAAATTAATGTTATTATATATTATGTTAGTATTAATTATACATTAATGTTTTCATTGTCTAATAAATAATAGAGTGGTAAGATATGTAGTCTGAATTGTATGAATTATTATTTTGTACGTAATCGAATATGATATATTTTTTTCTTGAGTACTTGACATGGTTTAAATTAGTAAATGTAGCTTAATTCAAATTAACTGGGTTTAGGAAGTTATTTATACATAAAATAATATAAATTCATTGTTATATGTCCAATTAATATTGTAATTGATTTTTAATATATTGAATACATATGTGTTGAATTGTTATTGTTCAGAAGTGAAATTAACATGACAAAACCGCTGAATGTGCACATTAACTTTAATGGGACAATGTATGATGATGAAGAGGGTGTCATGTATCAAGGTCCTCCTCCTAGGCCTATTGTGATCACAGCCAATATGAGTTTGGATGGGTTGAAACTACAACGCACGCGAGATCGGAGGGGCATGCATCTTATTGCAATATTGGGCATAGTACAGATTCCCTCGGCTTACCCCTACACTAGCTGACCATGTTGAACCTGATGTGTTTTATGGTGTTGATCGTGGTCAATTACGTCCCTTAGGATAGGAGTAAGTTTCTATTTCATATCATTTTTTTACATTACTTTGTTGACATACTTTGTTAATATTTATAACTTACATTTATAATACTTTCATTTACCAAATAGGTGGCACAAGTATAAAGTCTTGAGTGATACTGTGATTGGAGTCCTTGCATATTATCGCCAGTTCTTCGATCAGTTGAAGAACGATGAGGTATGTCTTGTTTTACATTCGTTTGAATTATTTACTTATGTATATGTCATCTTAATGTTGTGTGCATCTTATTTTTGCAGATTATATGGCAACCATACATGGATGAGAATGTGGCAACACAGCCACCTTTTTTGTTTGGCTGGTAAGGATATAGCACTATCAGTGGTCCCTCTCATATGTTTCCACATTGTTGAGTGGCACCAGCCAGACTGCGTGATGCGCCAGTTTGGTCTTGACCAGCCTATATCACGGAGACTGCTCCAGCTTTATAGTTTGCACTCAGTTACACTGCAGGTAGGCATGATGAGGATTGGCTAACTACACATGCTATTTACATAACCACCTAGGATAGTCAAAGGGAGAAGCTTGTTAGGGGACTCCCATTGCTCGCACCCCTCGGTTCACGTTCTGAGTACATGCGTTGGTATAAAACAATTACCAGACGCTGGATTGCTCCCACTAGTGCATCTATTGGGAATGCAGTAAGCTCTTTACCAATTTGTTAGTATCTATATGTATTTTGTATTCAGTATAATGACATAAATTATATCTATTTCTTAGGCGGACATTGCAGAGTATTTGTTCAGTTCAACTACTAACACTGCCGCTCAAGAAGCTGCTACACAGATCCTACACTCATTGTGGGAGCATGACTGCATTACGATGGAACATCTGCGTCCAGCTCCAGCAGCAAATGACATTTCAGGGCCGCCCGAGGAGTCCAGTCAACAGGGAACGCGGCGTAGACGGAGGACAGGGTTAGCGAGCACTTGGACACGACTTCGACATCCCGAGGACTCCGGCTCTACCAGCCAGCACACGACTCAGTCTCCTACCACTGCTACATACCCCCTACTCAACTACCACCATATATCACCCACCATACCCACCATACCCTTACCCACCGTATCCTTACCTGCCACCGGGTTACCCCTCGTATCCTTACCCACCGCATGGTTACCCACCATATCCTTACCCGCCATCAGGTTACCCACCATACCTATCATAGCCAGGTCCTTCTTCCGATCCATCTCACAGGCCACCACATTCTGATGCAGGCCCATCTCATTGACATGTAATTATATGTCATTACTGTATCTGATAATGTTATATTTAATGGATTTGTGTAAAATACTATTGATAATAGATTATCGTGATTTTGGTACCCTTATTGGATTAAATATGTTTGTCGCTCAGTTTTAGTTTTTTTTTAAAGATCTTAGTAACTGGTGAATTAAACAAGATCATGTGCTTTTGGGGAGGTCCAATATTTAGGGGAAACTCTATCAAAATTTTCACTCCAATTCGAATGATTGCAAATTAGGAGGGAGATGATTGGGATCCTATTCACTAAATAAACGTTTCAAACAATGTCTTCATACACAACATACATCATAATGTGTAGTAACATATACAACAAAAAGAAAAATAAACTTCAATCATAATGTGTATTTTAAACATACATCCCTATCATTGTCTTCATTTTTTATAAATTTAATGAGATTTATCACATTAAAAGTGACAAATTGTAAAGACCTATCATTTTTCATGCAAAAGATAATCATTTTGGCACTTACGGGGACTTGTCTAACAACAACAAAGCTTTTGTCTAATTTTTGGAAGAAGACACGATCGTGTGTATTTTGACACGACCGTGTCATGGTTACGCCACCCAGGGTGGCGCAGGTGCCCTGGTTACACTACTCTTGTTGGCGTTTTCAGTGTCCAGGCCAGCTAGGATACGCTAAGTAGGATGGTGCATCCACGTAAGTTGCGCTAACCGTGTTGGCACAACCTATGTGGATACGCCATCCTACTTAGCGTATCCTAACTGGCCAGATAATATTAAAAAATGTCACGTAAGATAAAAGGGTGACAATTTGGTATATAGTTTCAAAAGAGTGGCATTTTGGTAAATAGTTTAAAAAATGATAATTTGATAAATAGTTTAAAAAAATGGTATTTTGATAAATAGTTTTGTCAACAGTGGCAGTTTGGTAAAAAATTCAGTTCTTGGCCATGATCACAGGAAGATGCTCATCAGCCGTTAAGTATGCATACCTGAGGTGCTTAGGCAAAGGCTTAAGCTCCAATTTTGGTGGCTGCATTACAGAGGGGAGTAATCTAGGGGGCTACACTATTTCTGCAGATCGAATCTCCTCATAATCAGTAGATGTTGCGTAATCTGTAGAAATAGAATTATCATCTCTTAAGAATGCTGAAATCTCAACATAAGCAGTACATATCATATCACCATCACAATTAACACATGAGTGGTAATGGATAGAATCATTAAAATCAATAAAAGTAAGAAATTCATTATACAACTCATCATAAGTTTCCTTAACTAAATCAGCAATTAAATCAATATGAAAAACAAAATGCTTCTCTATAGGATGCTTCATAGCATCAAAATGTTAAACTAAACAATAAAGTCTCCAAACTCCATGGATAGAATTCCTGCATGCACATCTATCTTGGTCCTCACTGTTTTGAGGAATGGCCTCCCTAGAATGAGTGGAGCTTGCTGGATGGTGACTCCCCTTCCATCTCTAGAATATAAAAATCTGCAGGAATGATTAGCTCATTAACCCATACAAACACGTCTTCAATCAAACCGACTGGGTATGCATTGCTCTTATTAGCCAACTGAATCACAACACCTGTAGCACGCAAAGGACCAAGTCCAAGAGAATTAAAAACAGACATAGGCAATACATTAATAGAAGCACCTGAATCTGGCATGCTTAAATCTATAATTGCCTATAACACATGGAATTGTAAAAGTCCTTGGATCCTTGTATTTATGAGGCATAGGCTAAATGAGGGCTAAAAAATTTTGGCCCATACTGATTCTTTCATTACCCTTTAGCCTCCTCTTACGGGTGCATAATTTCTTAAGAAACTTGGTATATTTTGGAATTTGCTTAATTGCATCTAACAATGGAATATTGACTTCCACTTTTCTGAAAGTCTCAAGAAGCTTTCTATCCTTCTCAGCCTTATCTACCTTTCTAGATTGAGTGGCTCTCTATGGAAAGGGAAGGGCTACTGCAGGCTTCTGCGGCTTATCAACAATCATTGATTTCTTCTTACCCTCAGATTTTTAGGCTGGTTCATCAAAAACTAATTTCTCTGCTAGTTGTTACTTGCTTGCAGGTTGAGGTTCAGTTGGTGCTTGTATAGATTTTCTGAACCTCAGCATATTAGCACTTACATTCCCCTTTGGATTAAGAATTGTTTACAAAGAAAGTTAGCCAGAACCTTGCTGACTCAAAAAGGAGGTCAATTGTCCAATTTGAGTTTCCAAATTATGTATGGTGGCCTCTGTCCTCTAATAGAACTTAATATTGTTGGTGGCCATCTGCTTCACCAAATCCTCAAATGAAGGCTTAGGTTTTGTGGCTACTAGACTTGGTTGTTTCATAGGCTGATGGAATTGCTGCCTACTTAGTCCAACATAAGGATGAAACTTTGGTTGCCTAGGTGGTTGCTGGAATGGTTGTCTGAACTACTGTGGTTGCTACTGTTGTGGAGTTACATTATCATATCTCAGATTTGGATGATCTCTCCAGCCAAGGTTATATGTGCTGGAGTATGGATCATATCTAGGCTCTATTGGTATTGTGATTTACCAAGAAAAACACCTGCTGTAGCTACAAAGTGATCTTGAAACACAGAACCATCATCCTGAAGTGTAGGGCAATCATTTGTGGGATGAGATGAACTAGAACAAATGCCACACAAGCTTGAAGGCCCCTAAATAGGTAATTATTGTCCTATTACCAACTATCTCACCAAAGAGGTCAATTCATCAAGTCTATGCTCTATTGTCTATTGGTCAGCATGGGATACATAAACCTCATTTACTCCTCTAGTTAAAGTAATCATCTGAGTCCTAAACTGTTGGGAATCGGAAGCCATGTTAGCAATTAAGCCTTTGGCAGCAACTGGAGTTTTATCAACCAATCCACATCCACTGGTTAAATCAATCATGCTCTTATCCATAAGTAACAAGCCCTCATAGAAGTACTAGATCAACAGCTGATCACTAATCTGGTGGTAGGGACAACTTGAGTATAATTTCTTAAATCTCTCCCAGTACTCATGCAAAGTCTTTCCTGTCATCTGTCTTATACCACATATGTCTTTTCTAATGGCAACAACTCTATATGTAGGGATGAACTTCTCTAAGAAAAGTCTCTTCATGTCATTCTAACACATTACTAAACCTAGTGAAAGGTAGTATAGTTAGTCCTTGGCTGCATCGACAAGGGAGAAAGACAATGCTCTCAATTTGATGTGTTTCTCAGGTATCTCTTGTGGCTTTATAATTGAACAGGCCATATAGAACTCCTTTAAATGCTTATGAGATTCCAAACCTACCAGACCATGAAACTTTGACAACAAATGTATCAATCCATATTTAAGTTCAAAATCTGCATCAAGATCAGGATATTGGATGTGTAAAGGCTGTTAAGTAACATCAAGAGCAACAAGTTCCTTAAGGGTCCTATTATGCATGTTATCACCCATAGTTGCAATATCACTTAAGCTCTCAGGTTCACTTGCAGTTTCCATATCAAATTCATTTTCAGATGCAATTCTTTCACAAAATTTACGAGCCTTATTGAGTGTGTGCAAGGTTCTCTCAATGTCAAGTAAATGTTAGTAGGAAACCTAGTCATGCAACATACAAAGCTCAAAAACACAAAATATGCAAAATAGACTGCACAACACTAAAATGCTACTAAAATAAATCTAATTAACATATCTAAACATTTTTAAAATTTATGGGACCACCACAGCATGAAAACTACACAAAAATGAAACTAAAAAATGTAATAAAAAATCTTAAAAAATTGAAAAAGTGATATAAACAATAGAATTTGGGCAAACCAGGGGGGAACTCATGGCAAGTTGGTGAGCCTTGTATATTATGCCATTTTCCTTCAACCCATCAATTTTCAGCTCATTTTGAGCATGTTTGTTCGTATGTTTTTTTAAAAAAATCACCCGTTTTCGCTTGAAAACCACCAAAACACTGCAACAAAGGGGTTAGTGAAGGATGAGTAGTCAAATATATTCCTAATATGTTTGATCAAAATCAAGGTGACCATTGGCAAGGGTGCAAAAAATTTGATAACTAGCGAGGCTACCAAATTATATTAATTTATAACTGATTTACCCAAACTACTTGCAGTATAAGATAATACTGGGTCGAGCCCTTAGATCACTCTGATTATGGAATCAAATTAAGAGATTAATAAATAGGGGGACGAGTTTGCAAGATTAATAAACAGAAAGCAATTAAAACGGTAAACATTATTAGGAAAACAACCAATTCAAGGGAATAAACCAATCTTGATTTTAATCTATCATTGATCATTATGGATCCATTGAATCATTAACCAAATTTTTGGTTTTAGAACATATCAAGAAGCCTCAAGATGATCCATGGATCCTCTACTAGATAAGCATCCAAAATTTGATCAATCAAGATTAGACAAATTAAGCATCCATCTAATCCCTAATTGATCTAAGAAATAGGATGCAACCAAGCTAAACATTTCATCAAACACCTTTCATGTCTTGTTTAGTCTCTGCAATCCTCTATTAACACATAGTAATTATGTAATTATCATATGAATAACATGATCAAATTAAGCAACTTAATCAGAATTAAACAAAGAGGAAGGAGAGAAAGTAGATTAATAATTGAATGCAGAACAATTAAAACAAAATCTCATAATCAAGCATCAAGAATATCAATCCCTTGGATTGATAAAAGAACTCTAGCCCTCCATGAATGGGAGAGAAGAATTACAGAAAAAGAGTGAAAATCTAGAGAGAAATGAGAGAAGAGAGATATAGAGAGAGTGTGAAAAATGCTAAATGAGAAGAAAGTTCTTGTACTTTTGCTTTAACCCCCTTAAACTAACTCTTAATTTGGCCTTATATGATTAGAATCCTAATGGGTACAACGATGGGTCTATTAGGAATTATTGGGCCTAAATCCCATGTTATTTAGAGGCCTAAAACACAAGTTATGCTTAATTAAGTGGCCCAACTCGTCAGTAACCCGCCTCTATTTTCCATTTTAAATTACACACCCAAAACAACATAGTTCAACTTAAGAGTCTTCATAAAAGTTGTAACTTTGTGTCTTAGCTTCCAGTTGGGCTTCATTTGACATCCATCAGACTTCTATAACTCAAGATATGGCTAATGAGTGCGCAGAGGTCAAGCTGTCAAGATCAGTATTCTGACTTTTGCTTCAACTTCAGTTTAAATTATCCAAACATATGATCCAGCTAATGTGGTCTCATAAAACTTGTAGATATTTGTCTTAGCTTTCCTACAAAGCCAGAATCACATCAACCAAATATTTGAAACTCAGATTATAGTCAAATTATTAAACACTGCCAAATAAACAAATTAAGGCTAATTCATGCAATAATTCATTCAATGATTCAATTAGGCCTAATATCATAAAATGTTATTAAACCAATTTAATTAAGCCAAATTGAACCTTAAAACTCCTAGTGAAAGGATCATTAAATGAATAAAATATATTACTATCACACTCATTAGAAAGTCATCATAGGTTTCTAGAGGGCAGGCAACTTTGTTCACCACCACTGCTTGGTTCTCTATCTTGGACAATGAACCTACAGTTCTTCTTCGTCTTTAGCTCCAAGAACTTCACTTTATATTCATCACTAACAACCATTCCAAGGGTGTTCACCTAATCCAATGTTATTTTTTTATTAAAAACAATCGACAAATAGGTATTACACATTCTTTAAAATGCAATATGATGCTAGTGTAACATAACCAAGTTACTGAAATAGGCAATTTCGACATGAAAAACAAGACTTAGAGAAACATCACTCTCTATTTGGATGAAACTAATACAAGTATTGATTTGAGTCCAGTAACACATGATATACAATTTCCTGTGCCTGCAACATCAGCTGACACATTGGTTACTGCTACCTAATTGTTTGTACCTAATATTTTTAGCTTCTGTGAGAATGCTTGTTATATATATGTACATCACACAGATCAGTGAATTTAGTTTTGCCAAATTCATTTCATTCATATCCAAAGAATATATGTGTATTAATCTAAAATATTACAGAAACAAAGTCCTAAATTAACCTAGAAAAATTCTTTAGTCAAATTCAGTAAATAATTGTAGAATGTAGAATTGGCTACATTTAATAGTGCTATAAAGTAATGAATGGCTACAGATATATATATATATATATATATATATATATATATATATATATATATATATATATATATATATATATATATCTGAAATACAAATGACAATGGCTCTAAATGAAAAGTAATGTTATTGTAATTTACATGTTGCTATATTGTACCTGCCATTTCCTTATCTTAATTTTTTTTTAAATTTTGTCTTTCCCATTAAAATGCTTAGAAATATTAAGTAATATATTGGGAAATTGGTTTGGAGAGTGTAATACATACTGCCACTACCGATCAAGAGGTTGTACATATAATTGGATGCATATTAGATTCCTTATTGAGGGATAATAAGCTTTCTCCAAAGAGAGGTAGTGGTTGCAGAACAAGAGCACTGCGTTGGATTTTACCCAGAAAAAAGAAAAGAAAAGAAAAACAAAAGAGCGGTGCATTGGAACCATTATACTACTCATCTTCCACTTCCTCTGACAAAATTAGAGCTAACATATGAGTAAGATGCAGCCAACTTATTATAGCTTATGGCTTTGGGTGGATCATGCATTAGGCTAATATGAAGTAGGTCATACTTTAGTTGCATCTCAATTCCTTGGAAAGTCATAAATTGGAAATACTAAGCCTTCTAGCTTTGGCAAGGAGAAACAATAAAATAGAAAGCACATCAATATCTTCATTTATATTTGAAAGGGCTTGTTTTTTTATAGACACATTACAGATGTATTTCCTTGCAGTTCCAGCTTTAGACCGTTCCTCTTTTCTGGACAAGCAATACTTTGAGGAGTCTGCAGCTTATGCAATCAATTGGATAACTTGTGGTATATGATAACTTCATAGAATATAGTTATTTGTACTCTATTTCTGTGCATAAAGAATGCTTAGTTCTTGTGTACAATGCATATTTGGAAGGTTTTATGCTTATATTTGTCATATTCTAATCTGGATACCTTCCTATGTGATATTGAGCAAATTGTGCTTATTTGATAAGAGATTGAGAGAATTTGTATCTGTTATTGATTTAGTGATTTATCTATTATAGAAAGGGCTCCAAACAAGTTGATATATGGAGCATTTGAGCCAAAAGTGGAAGAGAAAGCCAAATTTGAATCTCAGCAGGCAACGCCACGACGTGGGCATATCAATGTCGCGACAGTGGTGCAATCTCCTGCTTCAATACAAGGACCCGAGGCCAAAGCGCCGCGGCACAAGGGAAAGAATGCCGCGGCGTAGGTGACCTAAATATCTAGGGCGCTGCGACACTGAAAAATGGATGTCACGACGTCTGTGACCTAATTGTATGCGCACTGCGACGTAGGCATGTTAATGCCGTGATGTGCCTTATTTTTCTGAGCCTATAAATACTGTTTTATCATATTTTTGTAGGAGAGTTTTAGTTAGTTTAGAGAAGCTGCTCTAGGTTTTACTATTTGGAGGCTGAGGGAGGCTAAGGAAGCAAGGTTGGAGGTCATCTTCTTCATGGAAGGAGATTCAAGCATTAAGGACTAAAATCTATGAGCTTCCTTCCTTCTCCTTTCTCTTTTCTCTTTTTCTTCTATCTTAAGCATGAGTTTTGTGATTGTATGTTATGTTCAATGATTAGCTAAGCTGTATCTAGGGATGACTTTGAATCCTTCTATGAATATTAATGATTTTGTCATCTTTTGAGTATATATTGATGTTTGGTTTTGTTCAATCATATGGTTCTTAATGCTCTTGATTGTTTGATCAATTTTTGAGTGATTTGTTGAAATTTGATGAGCCTAGACATAGGGATTTGGATTTTAGATCTAATGTATGATTGATGAATGTTTGATTTCATTCAAATGAATTACATAAGTTAATTCACTAAATGGATAGAAATATACCTTTTAGCCATGCGTAGCATGTGATTGAGAATAGATCATTCATGAGTGGATTTTGCATCAAACTATAAGAAGTTTTTGGTACATGAAACTTTGGTTAATTGACTTAGACATAGGCTTTTAACTACATCAGATTCTCAAGCTAACTTAATCATTTCATTGATGTTACTTGTAAGGATTGCATGTTATTAGTTGAAATAGGAGGTGAAGAAGGATTTTCTAAAACTCTAAACATTATCTTTAATGCTTTGTAGTTTAGATTTAATTTATTTGCATTTTCTCTATTTTTATGTTCTTGAATAGAATTAGTTAAGCTATTGGTTGATACTTAGTTTTGGAAGCTAATATCCTCGTGGGAACAAACTTTATTCTTCATTATATTACTTGAATGATCTGTGCACTTGCAGTACACAAATGGTCTAACAAGTTTTTAGCAGTGTTGCCTAGGATATGGTTTAATTCTATATTGCTAATATCAATAATGAGTTTAGTTAGTTCTAATTCAAGTTGTATATAGTTTGTTTTAATTTAAGTTTTTTTATGTTAAACTTTAGGTTTAATAAAGAAACCGAATGATCATAATCATACGAGGCCCTTTAGGGAATTTGTGACTCCTGAAAAGGAAAACCTTTAATCAAGTTCATGAAGACTACTCATCTGCATAAACAATTTTGGTGACAAAGTCCTGCCAGGATTGTAAACTAGGCTCTTCTTGGGAGGAACCCTAAGTTTATGTTAAATTCTTATCTTTACTTTTTGCATAAATAGGTAGTATCTTGAATTTTTCATGTTAATATGTATATGTTAATATATTTATGTTAATTATGTTAGTATGTTGTTGTTGTTAATATGTTGATGTTAGTCATTGCAACCATTACCCAATAGGCAGGTGAATTGGGTATAAAAACTTTTTCACAAATGCTCTTAAAATAAACACAAATATTTAAGCTATTAAATAAAAGAAAAGAAATTGCGAGATGAAAAATAAAATCTTTAAGAACAGCAAATAAATAAATGTGTAATAATATAAAATTACGTAAAATAAAGAGATTGAGAAGAGAGAAGCAGGCACGATGTTTATCCTGGTTCGACCACTAACCCACTTGTGGTCTACGTCCAGTCCTCGAAAACAATCTGAGATTTTTCACTATGTATACAAGCTTCAATAGGTTCTTGCAACCGTTACATAAAAGAGCACTTTCCACACACAGAGAAACTCTAGCCTTGTGCTAAAGTCTCAGCCTGCAAGGATACCTCACCTTTATACAAACCTTGAAGGGATACCTCACCCTTATACAAATCTTGAAGGATACCTCACCCTCAATACAGAAGAACAGAAAATATAGATGAAGAGAAACTCTCACAAAGAGTAGATGATACAATTTGAAGCTCTATGAAGCTCTTTAAGGATATCTCAAATTTTGGCGAAAAAGAGCACAGAAATTTGGTAAAATATGTATCACAAAATAAAGTAAGAAAGAATTATTTCAGATAAATGGGTGTTGCTAAAAGATGTCCCAAAAACATGTATTTATAGTGTTCTAAGAAAAAGAGCCATTGGGTATCATTTATTTCAATATTAAAAGCATAAAAAATAGCCGTTGTGAGATTCTGACCGTGTTTATTCGAATAAACGTAGTCTTATTCGAATAACCCACTTATAATACATCAGGAAGTGTTTTCTGGAACCTTTTATTTGAATAAACCTTTAGTTATTCGAATAAACATTTAGTTATTCGAATAAAACATCAAAAACGTGTTTTGCAACGTTTTCTGGGTCGTACTATTCGAATAACCCTTTAGTTATTCGAATAAACTTTTAAAAACTCGTTCTGGTATGATTTCTGTGGTGTGTTATTCGAATAACATATCATTTATTTGAATAAACCACTCTGATTTCAAAAACTGACTTTAAATGGTCATAACTTCTTCATTTCTTATCCGTTTAAAACAAATGATCAGTCATTGGAAAGATCTTTGAGTCTATTTTCAAATGAAATAAGTTTCAAAACAAAACTCAAAGTATTTTGAAAGATATGATCAAAAGAGTGACCAAAGGTCAGTTTTATAAAACTCAAACTTGGCTATTTTTCATAAATTTGAACTACCACCATAAATAACTTTTCAAAACTTATTTGTTGGGTATTTTAGCATAGGAAAAACATTTGTAAAAACATATTTGAGATATCCATAAGGCTTCTTACATAAAGACACTAAGTCCTATAAGTTATACTATTTAATCTTCCTTTGGACTTAGTCTTTGAAATGACTTTGATGTTTATCAATACCTTCATGAAATAGACATTCACATTCTCCTTATGTTGAGCTTAATTGAGATCTTTTGCTTTCTTGTTACAAGCTCACTCTTGGTACTTGGACTATCCTACAAAGTATCGCTCACTTAAACAAGCATAGTTAGTCCAAAATCATAATTCAATGTCTTCATATGCATGATTCATAAATGTATAACTCTAGTTAGTTTAACACGCATATAAAACTTTCATATACACATCCAAATAAGATATTTATTAATTATTAATGGATATGCTCTATATATGATACAACAAAGAATATAAGCAAGATATTCTTTTTATCTTGTATTTGTCATCATCAAAACTTAACATATAAAATCATTTGGGGTAAACTTATTTCCACAATCTCTCCCTTTTTGATGATGACAAATCACCAAAGAAAAATATGTTGAACAATATACAAGAATGAATATTCATGTAAGCATATCAAACAATAAGAGTAAGAACATATTTTTCTTTCCAATTTTCACTCCCCCTATTTGACATCAATAAAAAGGCTTAGAAAAAAATATTTTCTCCCTCTTATAGATTCTACATATGATTCAAGAATAGAGAGATGAAACAAATATGTTTTCAAAATATAGAAGATTATTCATGCAATGCTTGTCATATTTTTGTATGTCAACATTTCGCATATGATAGCAGAAAACACTTTATGTAATCAAATAAAGATGTAAGGCAAGAGATATAAACAACTTGAGAGCTAGGCTCCCCCTCAAAATATGCATATTATCAAAATAATAGATAAAGAAAATATGTATGTGAAGACCATGTAAGTACATTACCTTAAAGAAAAGCAAGGCAAATATACATCTTCTTAATTCCTCAAACAAAAACCATTTTAAAACTTCTCCCTCTTTCAAAAAGAATTTTATAAGAGCACATTTTATTTCCAAAAGCATTTTAGAAGGGTAGAGATATTTTATATTAAAAAACACATATTCATTGAGACAGATCAATCCAAGTCAAAAGAACATAAGTACATCTCATTGATGAAATATGCTATAGGGATCAAAGCATGTATAGAACTAATATCATTCACCCTAAATGCAATGACAAAATAGTAAGTTAATATCCAATTAGGCACTTTGTCAATGCTAAGCATACTTCTCATGTAAAGAAAGCATATAATAATTTAAGATCAATTTTTCAACAAGTATCATATGATCCATACCATATAGAATACCACAATAGTTTAGAGATAGAGATACTTATTGAGATAAATAAAGAGTGATGATCCTTCTTTATTGGTCCTTTAACTTTGAGCTTTCTTCCTTTGAATTCTCAATTCCATTGCACTAGAAGAAAGTCTTCTTTATCTTCCTCTTCATTTGAATTCCATTCAACTTTTCTCATTTATCCACATATGCTTGTATGTAAAAATTGGATGGCTATATTTAAAACACATAGAGAGGCTTGTAAAGCTAACTTTAAAAGTCCTCTAAAACATAGGTTAGCATCAAATATAATATAAGCCTATTTATAAGCATAATTCAGGTTGATAAATAATTTAAAGCATGTATCACATTATTAACCATGCAATGTTAGCTCTAACAAGAATGCATGAAGCACATATGCACTTGAATCCAAAAAATAGTTTAAGCATTTTAAGGCATGATTCAAGTTTATCAAGAAACATATGATAATCATCAAAACTTATTTAGGCATTTTTAAGAAAAATAATAATTATCATGTAAGGTATGTAAAGGTATAACGCAACTCTCTACTTCTCCAAATAGCATATGATATCAAATTTAAAATATAAAAAAATGATAATAGTTTGATATCATCAAAAATGTACTCTTTGAATTTTTGTAGATGACTCTCACTTCCACCAACTTCCAAGCTTCAAGCTTTTATGAGGGAATAGAAATTCTTTGCACCCCTTTTAAAAAGTTGAATCCTTTTAAACTTTACTATCCTCAAGTTGAACTTATTTCTTTTAAATGCTTGCTTGAGGTATGTGAACACCCAATTTTGACAAGGCTATAAAAAAAAAAAAAAAAAGTAAGTAAGTATAAATTAAAAATAAAAGAAAAAAAAATAATAAAATAAATAAAATAAACAATAAACAAAAAAAAAAATCACACACAAAGAACACTCACTTTTCTTTTTTTTATTATTTTCTAACTACTCCTCACTAATTCACTGAGTCCCCTGGCATGATCACCCACTCCATTGTCGGTTTGTTATCATTCACTCCATTATGCATAACCACTCCACTCCATTATCACCTGGCGGCTAGCAACTAATAAGAGAGGACGAACTTCAAGATTTAGGGAGGGATCTCTCCATCAGGAGCGGAGGGAGCTTTCAACCCCCATCATCCTGGATAACCTCTCCTCACTATCTCCACGCCCTCTTCCTCTCTCTCGGGAGGACACCATCTTGCTTGCCAACTTCAACACCTCACCACCCCAAATCGTAACGACCACGAGCTCAAGCCTCTTCCCTTTACCCCTCATTTCGACAACCCCACAAACCAACCTCTACCAAAAGCCGAATTTGATCCCACCTCCACTTTCAATTTCATTTCCACGTCCAACCTTCACTATTCACCTTCTCTAATCTCCCATACCACCCCGAACCCCTTCACTAAAACCAACGGAACCCTTAACCGAGCCGTCAAATAACTACTACCTCTCGGCCGACCGTCGGACCGCACGCAGACGAACTTGATCTCACCCCTTCCAACCGACCGTCGAACCACACCAGTCACCATCCCTCACCAAGCAACCTCACCAACAACCCGTCCCAAATTCCATCCCCTCACTCGACCGTCGAATCGACCAAATCATCCTCACCCGACCGTCGAACATTACAGAAGCCACATCCATTCCATCGACCGTCGAATTTCAAAACCCCAAATCCTCTCTCATCCGACCGTCGGACCCCCAAGCTCCATCCTATTCGACTGTCGAACCACCAGAGAACTCACCTTCAATATCCACATCTAACAGCCTCCCAGGACCGTCGAATCCCCTCTTCAACCGACCGTCGGACTGCACAGAAGCCATCAGCCTTCCAATCGACCGTCGAATCCCAGATCCTCCAAACTTCACCAACACCAGTTACCACACTTAACCGACACCCTCTTCGACCGTCGAAACCCCAGAGGTCAGATCCTTCCCTTCAACCAACCGACCGTCGGACTCCTGAATCCCTCTATACCCGACCGTCGAACTAACAACCATCATACCCCCACCGACTGTCGAACCTATTCAAACCTCCATCACCATCAACCAAATTCTATCCCCTCACTCGACCGTCGAATTCATACCTTCACTCGACCGTCGAAACACACCAGCTACACTCCCCTCACCGACCAACCCAAGATCCTTTCCAACCGACCGTCGAACTCCAAATCCTTCCCAACCGACCGTCGGATTAGATACCAAATCCTTCAACCAACCGACCGTCGAACCTCAGAGGCCAGCTCTCGACCGTCGGACCACAGGAACCAGTTCTCGATCTTCAGAGGTAATTCCCGACCGTCGAACATCAGAAGTCAGCCTCCCGGCCGTCGAATCTCAGGGTCCAAACCCCTCCCCAAACGTCCCACAGTGCGTCTTTGTTAGTGTTGTCAAATTCTCTAATTTTTTTTATCTCTTTAAATTGAATTGTGATTGTCTTTTGGGTGTGTGAGGTTGAATCACGTGGATTGCTGTCCATAATGATGCATTTTGATAAGAAGGGAGAAGGGTAAAGAAGTTTTAAAAATAATAATAATAATAATAATAAATAAAGAAATAATTAAAATTTTTTAAAAAGGAATAAAAATGGGTTACCACGAGTTATGACGACTTGCTAACCCTTATATTTTGTAAACATCCGAGTTATGATGACTTGATGATTTATATTTTTTAAGTTAAATTCTTTGATTGATAATCTTAAATAAAAAATTTCGTAACAAATTCGATAATCAATGGGTGACGTCTCAGTAGCGTGACGCCGAAGCTTCACCTATTCAAATTGATTAACTGAGTCGCGACGGCTTGTTAATTCAAATTTTTAATTTTTAAAAAAAATCAATCAACCCACAAATATTTTCAAGAGAACTACGTAACTTTGAGTTCCCCATTGCACCAGGGGATACGTAGGAGCAGAATTTCATTTCTGTCAAGCCAAATTTAAATTTTCACAATTTTGTGGTTTCGCTTTTAATTACAATGTTTGCAAAAAAGGGGTAACATAAATATTTTCAAGGATTGTTAATAACTTGCACAATTAATCTAAGGTACCGTCTTAGGACGGGTGCGTTAGGGATGCAGTGGGATTAAGTTTCCACCCTTTCCTAAGCATAACCGACTCCCGAATCCAATCTGGTTCCAAAGACCATTTCCAAATAAAAGGTTTTCCAATTTTTCCAAATTCAAATAAAATTGGTGGCGACTCCATTTTCTCAATTTCATATTTCTAAAATCCATTCGAGTTGCTATTTCACCGCGATTAATTTTACGGTCGCGACAGATGGCGACTCCACTGGGGAGTTTTGAGAGTCAAGCCTTTGAAAGTTGATTGTGCAAATTTTGTAACTTTTATGTGTTTATTTACTCCTTTTATTTTTGCTTTAATTTTGTTTTGTTTTTGTATTGTTTATTGATCACCTTAACTGTGATTCTATTTTATCATGCAAACCTTAGGATAGAAGATTTTTGGGAATCTTGTTTTGTGTTTATGTTGTTTTGCAGGATGTAAATAGTCTCTAGGATTATGAAGGTTTGTATGCTCCCTACACACACTGCACCTACACGTTTATCACACACATTCGAGTGGGGCCCTATACCCGGGTCTGAATGAATCTTAAGTTAGGTAGATGTTGCGTAGTGGTAGCCATTTTGGATGTACATCCTGTTTGGTTATTGCGAAAACCTCATCTAGAGCGTACCTTTTTCATGAATGTCCCGCACCTGGTGGTTTACCCACTATTTGTGGTCAACATTCTGATATGGGACTTAGCTCTAGAGGCCTTTAGAATAGTAGAGCCACCCAAGGAAAGTTCTCACGAATTAGATAACCTTATAGATCTTTAAGGTAGAACTCCACAAATTTAAGGCAGTCCTTTAGGGCACAAAGGGAGCGTACCTTTTCGTTGTCTTTGATTGTATTTGGCATTGCATTAAAAAAAAAAATCATAGTTTGCATCTTTGCACCATGTTTCTTTGCAATACCCTAATCTTTTGTCTTTCCTGAGACAGTTTTGTTAGAGAACTGTTAGAACTCAACCAAGATTTGAAAGTGAGTATCTTTGATAAAAGAAATATGGGATCAGAGCAGAAGGATGCAAGCTTGAAGAAGACTCTGCGACTCAAGGCTAATAAAGTTCACACTGAAAGCCTAGTGGTTATGGGACGAATGTTGAAGAAGACTCAACGTTTGACATTTGCAGCAAAGTATGGGAAGGTTCTGGATCTGTTAGAGGTGAATGTGCAAGTGGAAGCGATCACTGCAGTGGCCCAATATTATGATCCTCCTCTTAGATGTTTCACTTTTCAGGATTTCCAACTAGCTCCCACTCTCGAAGAATTCGAGCAAATCCTAGGTTTGTCATTGGAAGGTAAAAGGCCATACTTTTATAAAGGACACTATGCATCCATCCAAACTGTGGCGAACATTTTGAAAGTGCACGCAAGAGACCTTCAAGATGTGCAGCAGAATAGGAATGGAACCAAAGGGTTTTCAAGGGAATACCTTGAAGGACAGATGCGTCACTTAGCAAAAAGTGAAGATTGGGAGGCTTTCATGGACGTGCTAGCCCTCACCATCTACGGCACAGTCTTGTTCCCTAATATTGATGATTACGTGGATTATGCAGCAATCGATGTGTTCCTTGCCTGCAAATTCCACACAGACAACCCTGTCCCAGCCGTTCTCGCAGATGTTTACTCTACCCTGAGCTTTTGTCACGAAAGGAATGGTAAAAGAGTCCTCTGTTGCTTGCCGGTGTTGTATGTTTGGCTCACAGCTCATGTTTTCAATAGATCATACAAAGCGGAGTGCCCTATCGCTGACTTTAACCTGTACCAATTGAAGGTTAAGAACAGCCGCGAATGGGCGGACCACTTGGCGAGATTGGAAGAAAAGCAAATAAGATGGTATCCTCGATGGAAAGATGTAGAAGCTATCATCTACCAGTGCGGAAGGTTTCCAAACGTACCCCTCATGGGTACACGAGGATGTATTAATTACAATCCAGCCTTGGCACAGCGACAACTCGGTTATCCTATGATGGGGCCACCTGCAGAAGCCCGAATAACCTCTTTTGTTCTTTACTATATAGATACGGAAGACACTGATTCGCTTCGGGAGGTCCGAAGTGCTTGGGACAAGGTCATCCGAAAAGGAAAGGAACTGGGAGTCAGAAGTTGTGCAGCCAAGGAAGATTATCGCCAATGGGTTAAGGACAGAGTTCAAGAAATCAAGTTGCCATTCAGGATCTCAGCAACCCCTACGGTTGGTGAACCTTCAGCCTCGGTCGTGATCGAGAATGAAGAAATGAGAGAGATGAGAGCAAGGTTTGTGAAAATGGAAGAGGAAAAGAAACAAGTGGAAGCCAAGTTGAGAAAGATCCGCCAGGCATGTGCGGCCTTGAAACTAGAAAATACCGAAAAGGACCACACTCTTGAAGGGGTTAATAAAAAGATGAAAGCAGAACGTGAGTTCACGCTAAAAACCAAACAGTGTCTGGGGGCAGCAAACAAGGAATTAGGACTCCGCAGGCAAGAAAAGGACAGGGCCATGGCTGAAAACCAACAGCTGAGGGAACAGCTCAAGAATGCCAAGACAACCCAAAACAATGCAATGCGGCTGGTAGAAGAAATGAGGCAGCAGATGGGAGTGGCATCTAAGCGGTATGAGGACATGATAGAAGATAAGAAGCTGCACATGAAAGAGACATTTGCAAAATATGAGGCAGCATTGCAACAAGGACAGGAAAATATGAAAAAACTGATGGATCAGGTGGAACAACAAAAAGGGGACATCGATGGATAGAAGGAGGAAGTTCATTTTTGGATGAGTCGCTTTTCAAAATTGGCATGTTTGGCTAATTCGGCAATTGCGGATACTCCATATCATTTGAAGGAAGCAGATCGGATGGTCAACCCTTTTGAAACACCGGTAGAAATTAGTAATTTCATTGAGTATTGTAAGAACCTTATAGGGCAGATGAAACGAATGGCTAAGGCCTATTCAGATAAAGAATAGTTTTTCTCGGCTAGGTCATGTATTTTCAATTGAATGAATGAAGTACGCATGTGTCGGCACTCTTTTTCTATCCCATATTTCACTAGAGACTTAATACTTTTGAACGAGACGTTCTGGGTAATAGTCACAACAAACAATATCAAAGATACTCATTTCAAATTTATTTGGCACAAAATCACTAACGGTCCTCTAACAAATGATGAATATAATCACTGATCTTTTTTTTTTCAGATAAAAAAAAAAACTTTGAACCATTGCTCGTCCTCGGAAAACGCAGATTGCACAAACCCGGGCCTACAGAACTAGATCGCAAACTAGGCTACAAGAGATGTCTAACTCAGAAAGAAACTTAAGTCAAGAGATGGATGAAATGAGAGAAAGGATCAATACAATGGCAGAAGGACAATCAAGGGTCGAGGATTTACTGAGACAGTTAACTGAGACCCTTAGAACAACAAATGGAACATCTGTCGGCACTAGGGTAAATGCAAATACAAGCAACAATGTGAATGAAGAGGATGATTCCATGAACGGAAATCAGGAAGGGGAGAAGAATGATGTGACTCGTGAACAGCCGGTGAAGATCTTCCTGAACAGCAACTCGGAAAAAGAAAAGTTAAGAGATGAGTTGATTGAAAAGATGCAAGAGCAAATTAAAGCCATGCAAGGCCCTAATCCATATGGCTCAGTGGGAATCGATGAACTGTTCCCTGAGGTTGAAGTTAATATTCCCAAGGACTTCAAAATGCCAGACTTCTCAAAGTATGATGGAAGCACCAATCCAAAGTTCCATCTGAAGACTTACCTCACCAAGATGGCCATTTGGTCACGGGATCAAAAGTTCTTAACCAATTTCTTCCATGAGAGTCTGACTGGGTCGGCTTTGGAATGGTACATGCAACTTGACCATTCAAGGATTTCTTGTTGGGATGATTTGACGAGTCTATTCCTGGAGCAATATCGATTCAATATCGACACCGCACCAACCCGTGAACAACTAGGGGCAATGCACAAAAAGAAGGACGAAACTTTCAAGCAATACGCTCAAAGATGGAGAATGGTAGCGGCCCAAGTTCAACCACCATTGACTCCATCAGAAATGAGCTCGTATTTTATGGGGACCCTAGGAGTACCTTTTATTGGGCTGATGGCAGGCGCTGCGTACAGAGATTTTTCTGATCTAATTTCAGCTGGAGAAAGGATTGAGAATCTTGCAAAAGCAGGAAAATTACCTACTGGGAATACTGAGAGCAATTTTCCTAAGAAGGTGGCACCAACAAGGAGGCAAGAGCCAGAAGTCAGTTACGTGCGCCAACAAAACTCAAGTTTTCCTCGTAATCCGCAACCACACCCTTCTTATCAAGCCCCTTCACCTGCTTTTCCGACTTACCAAACTTCATACCAAGTTAACAATGTTCCCTCAACACGTCCCGTCTATACCAATCGTCCTCCCGCACCTCGAAACCGGAAACCAAGGGTATGCTCGACCCCCGTCGAATCTACCCCCTTTTCCAAAGTTGCCAATCTCCAATGCTGATTTGTTTCAACAGTTGTTTGATGCACATTTGGTTGCATGCGTTCCTTCTCGCCCTATGGTACCCCCGTTTCCAGCTTGGTACAATCCCAATGTAACTTGCAAGTTCCATATGGATAACCCAGGACACTCAATTGAGGATTGCGAGGTATTTAAGACCATAGTGAGGAGGTTGATTTCCTGCGGAAAGCTAGATTTTGAAGAGAAGAAGGGACCTAGCATTACTAGCAACCCAATTCCAAATCATGGGAAAGGGATTGTAAACGCATTAGAAAAGGAGAATGAGGGACTTCAAAATGTAGAGGATGTCAAAACTCCTATGAAGTTAATATTCCAAGGTCTTGTCCAAGCAGGCTATTGTTCCTCAGCAGCTTTGGGTGATGTTAATACTAAAGCTCACTATGAATACCATATAGAGAAGGGGCACGATATTGAAGGTTGTCAGGAGTTTAAGGCTCAGGTGCAAAGATTCATGGCTTTGGGGGTAATAGAGGTTACTCAAGCAAGAGGGCTTGTAAAAGAGATAGATGTTGTGGAGCGTCTAGTCCTCAAACTCCCACGTACTAGCAAAGTTCCAGATTCCCAGAAAGTTGTCATAGCGATAAAAAAGCCTACACCTTTTCCCTATAGTGATACACACGCTGTGCCTTGGAAGTACGATGTCAAGTTAAAAACACAAGGTAATATAGGACAAACTGCTTCAACCTCCGTTGCTCAGATAGCAGAGCCCGCACAAGCAGTGCCAAGCGTTGTGGGCATAGGAGGGATCACAAGAAGCGGCAGGTGCTATGGGCAAGAAGATAAGACCGGGAAAGGAAAAGCAGGCTTCGTAGAAACGAAAGAAGAGGATGAAGAAGAATTCCTGAAAATCATGAAGCAAAGTGAGTATGATGTGGTAGAACAACTCAGAAAGACTCCAGCTCGGATCTCTCTATTGTCACTCATCATGAATTCTGAACCTCATTGCAAAGCACTGCAGAGAGTGTTAAATGAAGCTTATGTGAAGCCAGATGTTACCCCAGAAAGTTTAGTGAACATGGTAGACCCAGTAAGGCACATCAATGTGATCCCTTTCTCGGAGGAAGAAGTGGTACGTTCGATAGGGAATAACCCACGTGCTTTGCATATCACTTTGAAATGTCGGGGTATGTAATCGCAAAAGTTCGATTGATGGGGGTTACGCCTTGAACGTCCTCCCGAAAACAACCTTGTCCCGGTGGCTATGAGTGTAGAAGACCTTAAGCCTCAAGAAATGACAAGACGAGCCTTCGATGGAAGGAAAAGAGGAATTGCGGGAGAAGTGACCCTTCCACTTGAGATAGGCCCGAGAAATTTGCTTCCAAGTCTTTGTTCCAAGTAATGGATATTGAGCCTACATATACTATGCTTTTGGGAAGGCCATGGATTCATCTTCTGGCATTGTTCCCTCAACCCTGCACCAATGCCTGAAATACATTGAAAATGGATGTCTGGTTACCATCCGGGGAGAGGAAGAAATCTTACTGATGAAGCCTACTTTAGTGCCTTATGTTGAAAACACAGAAAGTGGAGGTGGAAAACTTCCTACACACTTCCAGTTGGTGGAATCAAAAGCAAAGAAGGATGAGTCGACTTCTAAAGATGTTCATCAAGTTGTGACTCGCATTATGACCAATAATGGTTACCAAGCCGGGAAAGGTCTAGGAATTCAGCTGCAAGGAACCAAGTCTATGATTACCCTGCCGGAGAATAAAAACAGATATGGTTTGGGATATGAGGCACCTTTGGAAGGCATGATGAAGCACAATTTGGTTCTCAGTAAAGGAAAAAGGGAGAATGAAGTGAAAAAGGCGATTCCTCATCTGAAGGAGACATTCCCCATCCCTGCCGAGGTTATCAATGGAACCTCCAATCGTCGAGTCCGGCTAATCATTAACAATGTAGAGGAAGACCCCGGAGAAGGCCCTATTATCCAGCTTGCTGACGATTTGGAATCTCTGAACAATTGGCGATCTGAGGCGTTAATGGATGTGATTGTCATAAAGTAATTGTTCGGTCATGATATTATCTTAGACTTTTGTAATGTTAAATTTATGCTAACTCTTGTCGAAGCTTTAATGTAACGAACTTGTGTGTTTTTCCAGTATGATTCTCTGCTCATGTTATCTTTCATCAATGCAATGAACTTGTGTGTTTCTCAGTTGACTCACTGCTTTAGTTCTTTTCTATCTTTGATTTACGTCTTTGTTTAGCTTTGTCCAATTACCATTTTTTTTTCTCTTTCTTCTTCTTTCTGTGTCCAATCGGGCATAAATAAATTTTCCAGGGATTTGAGTCAGGTAGAGGCATTGTCCCATGAAAGGATACCCGAAAGCTCAAGGATGGATTCCTATTCAATGATGGATATAGATAACTATGACTCAGATAAAGATAGGAACACCACTGAGGAGTTTGCCGAATTGGTAGAGAGGTCGGAAAGAGACTTTAGCTTGGATGAGGAAGAAGTAGAAGTGATCAATATGGGAACTGATGAAGACAAGAAAGAGTTGAGGTTAGTGGATAACCCGGAACGTGAAAGCATGATCAAGTTATTCAGAGACTACATGGATGTATTTGCTTGGTCTTACCGAGATATGCCAGGGCTAGATCCGAGCATAGCTTCCCACAAGATTTCGCTATACCCCAATGTTGAGGCGAAAAAGCAGAAATTGAGGAGAATGCACCCTGAAATGTCTTTAAAGATCAAAGAAGAAGTCACCAAGCAACTGGAGGTAGGTTTTTTAGAAGTATCAAGGCATCCAGAATGGGTAGCAAATATCGTCCCTGTTCCGAAGAAAGATGGAAAAGTCAGGATGTGTGTGGACTATAGGGTTTTGAATAAAGCTAGCCCTAAAGATAATTTCCCCTTGCCTCACATTGATGTCCTCGTCAATAATGCAGCAAGAGGTCATAGATTCTCTTTTATGGATGGTTATTCTGGCTACAATCAAATTCTTATGGACACGAATGATAAAGAAAAGACCACATTTGTCACATCATGGGGAACCTTTTGCTATACAGTCATGCCGTTCGGATTGAAGAATGCTGGGGCCACCTACCAGCGTGCCATGGTTGCTTTGTTCCACGATATGATGCACAAAGAAATTGAGGTATACGTGGATGACATAGTTGCCAAGTCCCAAGAAGGGGAAAGTCATGTAGTAGTGTTACAAAAGTTGTTTGGAAGACTCAGAAAATACAAGTTGAGGCTAAACCCGGCAAAATGTGTTTTTGGTGCATCGACTGGAAAATTGCTTGGTTTTGTTGTTAGCAAAGAAGGAATCAAAGTGGACCCTGATAAAGTCAGAGCCATACAAGAGATGCCTGCTCCTAAGACTGAAAAGGAAGTAAGAGGCTTTCTCGGGAGACTGAATTACATCGCTAGGTTCATAGCCAACGACCAGCACTTGTGAGCCAATCTTCAAGCTATTGAAGAAACAACAACCAGGAGAATGGGATGAACGGTGTCAGGAAGCTTTTGAGAAGATAAAAACTTACTTGCAAAGTCCTCCTATTTTGGTGCCACCTACACCTGGTCGTCCTTTGATATTATACCTCACGGTATTGCACAGACATCCATGGGAGCAATGCTAGGATAACATGATGAAACGAGAAAAAAGAACAGGCCATCTACTATTTGAGCAAGAAGTTCAATGAGTGCGAGTCTCGCTACATGGCGTTGAGAAAACATGTTGTGTAATCGGCATGGACATCTAGAAGGCCGAGGCAAGTACATGTTGTACTATACTACTTGGCTTATCTCAAGGATGGACTAGATAAAGTACATATTCGAAAGCCCTCATGTTTCCACACGAGTCTCCAAATGGCAAGTGGTCCTTTTCGAGTTCGACATAAAGCATGTAACTCGAAAATCTATCAAAGGGAGCATAATTGCAGATCACTTGGTGAGAATCCACTCAATTACAAGCAACCTTTGTGACGTCGATTTTCCTGATGAGGATGTTTTAGCAGTTGAAGAAGAAGAATCAGATAAAGAGGACGCATGGAAGATGTTTTTTGATGGAGCAGTCAATATGTATGGGAACGGCATAGGTGCAGTGGTCATATCACCAAGTGGGAAGCAATACCCAGTGGCCATCAAGTTAGAGTTCGATTGCACCAATAATGTAGCTGAGTATGAAGCTTGTGCTCAAGGGCTAAATGTTGCAATAGAATTGGGAGTGAAAGAACTACAAGTATATGGAGATTCAGCACTGATAATCTATCAAGTGAACGGGGAATGGCAGACTAAGGACCCCAAGTTGATTCCATACCAGAAATATTTGATGCAGTTGATCGAGAAGTTTGAATGGATCACCTTTTCGCACTTGACTAGGGATAAGAACCAGTTCGCAGATGCTCTGGCAACTTTGGCTGTAATGACCAATCTGAATATTCATGCTAATATGCAACCCATCCGAATAAGGGCAGAAAGCGAACCAGTCTATTGTTCTAATGTTGAGGAAGAAGAAGATGGGCAGCCTTGGTTCCATGATATCATGCAGTACATCAAGTTCAGAGAATACCCATCAGGGGCAAGTGAGACAGATAAAAAGAGCATCCGTATGGCTTTCCATGGTTTTCTTTTTGAATGGGGAAATACTGTACAAAAGAAACTATGATAGCACACTCCTCAGATGCATAGGAGCTAAGGAGGCTCTCACCATCTTAACAGAAGTTCATGAGGGAATATGCGGAACACATGCCAATGGTATCATGATGGCTCGTCAGATCCTGCGATATGGTTATTACTGGTCCACTATGGAAGCTGATTGCATAGAATATGTTCGAAAGTGTCATAAATGCCAAGTGTACGCTGATCGCATCAACGCACCACCTGTCCCATTGCATAATATGGTAGCACCCTGGCCTTTTTCAATGTGGGGAATCGATGTTATTGGGCCAATAAACCCGAAAGCTTCTAATGGCCACAGGTTTATCCTGGTAGCAATTGATTATTTCACCAAGTGGGTAGAGGCTGCTTCCTACGCTAAAGTCACTCAAAAGGTTGTCCTTAAATTTTTAAGGGTAAACATCATTTGTCGGTATGGAATTCCAGAGAGGATTATCACAGATAACGGCCCTAATCTCAATAGCACGGAAATCAAGAATCTATGTGAGAGATTTAGGATCAAGCATCACATTCTGCTCCTTACAGACCCCGGATGAACGGTGCAAGTAGAAGTTAAACAAATAAGAACATCAAGAAGATCGTAGCCAAAATGGTGATCAACTACGAGAGAATGGCATGAGATGCCGCCATATGCTCTCCACGCTTATCGCACTAATATTCGATCCAAGACTGGGCAACACCGTTCTCCTTGGTCTATGGTATGGAGGCGGTCTCCCCATGAGGTCGAAATCCCATCTTTAAGAGTATTGATGGAAGCCGAGTTAGAAGAAGCGAGAATGGGTAAAGACTCTAGGTGCGAGGTTAAACATGATTGAAGAAAAGTGATTAAAAGCTATCTGTCATGGGCAACTATACCAAAGAAGAATGGCAAGAGCCTTCAACAAGAAAGTGCGCCCTAGGGAGTTCCAAGCAGGTGACCTGGTTTTAAAGAAAAAACTTCCAAACCAAGAGGACGCTCGAGGAAAATGGGCACCGAGTTATGAAGGGCCGTACATCGTTAAGGAGGCATTCTCTGGTGGAGCCTTAGTTTTAACGGATATGGACGGAAATGAGTTGCCAAGACCGACAAATGCTGATGCGGTCGAAAAGTTCTATGCCTAAAACAAAAAAAAAAAAAGAGAAAAAAGAAAATAACCCGTTAGGTTGAAAACCCGCAAGGGCAGCCTAGGCAAAAGTTAGGGCATCTACAAAAAAAAAAAAATTGGGGCAATTTTAAGTGGCGATGGAAGACAAAACTGAGGCAATTTTAAACAGTGGTGGATGGAAGAGAGCTCGTGTCACAAGTGATTGTAATATCCATCTGAGAATTAGGACCTATCTAATAAGAAGAAAGGAATCCTAACTGGGGCAATTGTCTGCCACCTTACCTTTGTATCATCCTTTTGTACTATTTGCCTTTTCGTACTTGTGAACACTCAAATCAATGAAAAATACTTTCCTTTCTTCTCTTTTTATTCTTCATCTTTCTTTGTCATGTTCCTTTCCTTTATATTTGTGAAGTCACACGTGTTTATCACAAAATGCTTCAATAAGAGGGAATATAAATTCAGTATCATTGATTTAACAATTTAATGGCAATCCTCTAACTAACAAGTTAGATCAAGAATGAATCAGAAGGTTCAAACAGGGAAGAAAGCTCCTAATGCAATCAGCAATATTAAGAGGGAAACTATGAACCTGATGAGCAAACTCAAAAGTAAAGTAACTCCAGTGTCCGAGGATCCCAAGGAACTCGAAATAAGTTGATAAGCCCTGGTTTGTGAGAGCTTACGCCCGGGTTTGATAGATCAAAGTTTTCCGAGGAAGCAATTAGAACCAGGTATGCAAGAGAAAGTTTTGGCATAATGTTTTTGATCTTCTGATATGATTTTAAGTTGCAGGAATGTACGTCGCAACATCTCTCAATGAGCTGCAAATTTGTGAAAAGTGACGTCTTTGGCTTTTGCGCCAAGTTTCACTATAAAAGAACAGCGAAACAAAAGATCTTTTTGGGCCAAGCCCATTGTCTTTTAAATTTCTGGGCCAAGCCCACTGCCTTTTAAATTCCGGGCCAAGCCCATTGTCTTTTAAATTCCGGGCCAAGCCCACTATCTTTTAAATTCTAGGTCAAGCCCACTGTCTTTTAAATTCTGGGCCAAGCCCACTGTTTCTTAAATTTTGGGCCAAGCCCATTGTCTCTTAAATTTCGGGCCAAGCCCACTGTCTTTTAAATTCCGGGCCAAGCCCATTGTCTTTTAAATTCCGGGCCAAGCCCACTATCTCTCAAATTCTGGGCCAAGCCCACTGTCTTTTAAATTCTGGGCCAAGCCCACTGTCTTTTAAATTCTGGGCCAAGCCCACTGTCTCTTAAATTCTGGGCCAAGCCCAATGTCTCTCAAATTCTGGGCCAAGCCCACGGTCTTTCAAATTCCGGGCCAAGCCCACTGTCTTTTAAATTCTGGGCCAAGCCCAATGTCTCTTAAATTCTGGGCCAAGCCCACTGTCTTTTAAATTCCGGGCCAAGCCCACTGTCTCTCAAATTCTGGGCCAAGCCCACTGTCTCCCAAATTCTGGGCCAAGCCCACTGTCTTTTAAATTCTGGGCCAAGCGCAATGTCTCTTAAATTCTGGGCCAAGCCCACTGTCTCTTAAATTCTGGGTCAAGCCCACTGTCTTTCAAATTCTGGGCCAAGCCCGCTGTCTTTTTAAATTTTGATCAAGCCCCTTGTCTTTTAAATTGCGGGACGCAGTTGCCCATTGTCTTTAAAATTCCGGGACTCGGTCACCCATTTTTTTTACTTTCTGTTGAGCGCATCGGCTCCATGCATTCTAATTTCTTTTCATTGTTTACTTTGTTTTGCATTTATTCTTTCATGCATTGCCGGACAAAATTGGAGTTCATTTCTTTACTCGTTTCTTACGACGATAAAATGAAAAAACACAATTTTCCTTTTTATCTAATAAGAAACAAGTAAAGAGGGCAAATCGTGAACACCCAATTTTGACCAGGCTATAAAAAAAAAAAAGTAAGTAAGTATAAATTAAAAATAAAAGAAAAAAATAATAAAATAAATAAAATAAACAATAAACAAAAAAAAAAATCACACACAAAGAACACTCACTTTTCTTTTTTTTATTATTTTCTAACTACTCCCTCACTAATTCACTGAGTCCCCTGGCATGATCACCCACTCCATTGTCGGTTTGTTATCATTCACTCCATTATGCATAACCACTCCACTCCATTATCACCTGGCGGCTAGCAACTAATAAGAGAGGACGAACTTCAAGATTTAGGGAGGGATCTCTCCATCAGGAGCGGAGGGAGCTTTCAACCCCCATCATCCTGGATAACCTCTCCTCACTATCTCCACGCCCTCTTCCTCTCTCTCAGGAGGACACCATCTTGCTGCCAACTTCAACACCTCACCATCCCAAATCGTAACGACCACGAGCTCAAGCCTCTTCCCCTTTACCCCCTCATTTCGACAACCCCACAAACCAACCTCTACCAAAAGCCAGAATTTGATCCCACCTCCACTTTCAATTTCATTTCCACGTCCAACCTTCACTATTCACCTTCTCCAATCTCCCATACCACCGCGAACCCCTTCACTAAAACCAACGGAACCCTTAACCGACCGTCGGATAACTACCGGCCTCTCAACCGACCGTCGGACCGCACAAGCAGCCGAACTTGATCTCACCCCTTCCAACCGACCGTCGAACCACACCGGCCACATCATCCTCACCAAGCAACCTCACCAACAACCCGTCCCAAATTCCATCCCCTCACTCGACCGTCGAATCGACCAAATCATCCTCACCCGACCGTCGAACATTACAGAAGCCACATCCATTCCATCGACCGTCGAATTTCAAAACCCCAAATCCTCTCTCATCCGACCGTCGGACCCCCAAGCTCCATCCTATTCGACTGTCGAACCACCAGAGAACTCACCTTCAATATCCACATCTAACAGCCTCCCAGCCGACCGTCGAATCCCCTCTTCAACCGACCGTCGGACTGCACAGAAGCCATCAGCCTTCCAATCGACCGTCGAATCCCAGATCCTCCAAACTTCACCAACACCGGTTACACACTTAACCGACACCCTCTTCGACCGTCGAAACCCCGGAGGTCGATCCTTCCCTTCAACCAACCGACCGTCGGACTCCTGAATCCCTCTTTACCCAACCGTCGAACTAACAACCATCATACCCCCACCGACTGTCGAACCTATTCAAACCTCCATCACCATCAACCAAATTCTATCCCCTCACTCGACCGTCGAATTCATACCTTCACTCGACCGTCGAAACACACCAGCTACACTCCCCTCACCGACCAACCCAAGATCCTTTCCAACCGACCGTCGAACTCCAAATCCTTCCCAACCGACCGTCGGATTAGATACCAAATCCTTCAACCAACCGACCGTCGAACCTCAGAGGCCAGCTCTCGACCGTCGGACCACAGGAACCAGTTCTCGATCTTCAGAGGTAATTCCCGACCGTCGAACATCAGAAGTCAGCCTCCCGACCGTCGAATCTCAGGGTCCAAACCCCTCCCCAAACGTCCCCGGTGCGTGCTGTTAGTGTTGTCAAATTCTCCAATTTTTTTATCTCTTTAAATTGAATTGTGATTGTCTTTTGGGTGTGTGAGGTTGAATCACGTGGACTGCTGTCCATAATGATGCATTTTGATAAGAAGGGAGAAGGGTAAAGAAGTTTTAAAAATAATAATAATAATAATAAAAAATAAAGAAATAATTAAAATTTTTTAAAAAGGAATAAAAATGGGTTACCTGAGTTGCGACAGCTTGCTAACCCTTATATTTTGTAAACATCTGAGTTGCGACAGCTTGATGATTTACATTTTTTTAAGTTAAATTGCTGATTGATAATCTTAAATAAAAAATTTCGTAACAAATTCGATAATCAATGGGTGACGTCTGTAGCGTGACGCCGAGCTTCACCTATTCAAATTGATTAACTGAGTCGCGACGGCTTGTTAATTCAAATTTTTAATTTTTAAAAAAAATCAATCAACCCACAAATATTTTCAAGAGAACTACGTAACTTTGAGTTCCCCATTGCACCAGGGGATACGTAGGAGCAGAATTTCATTTCTGTCAAGCCAAATTTAAATTTTCACAATTTTGTGGTTTCGCTTTTAATTACAATGTTTGCAAAAAAGGGGTAACATAAATATTTTCAAGGATTGTTAATAACTTGCACAATTAATCTAAGGTACCGTCTTAGGACGGGTGCGTTAGGGATGCAGTGGGATTAAGTTTCCACCCTTCCCTAAGCATAACCGACTCCCGAATCCAATCTGGTTCCAAAGACCATTTCCAAATAAAAGGTTTTCCAATTTTTCCAAATTCAAATAAAATTGGTGGCGACTCCATTTTCTCAATTTCATATTCTAAAAATCCATTTAAGTTGCTATTTCGCCGCGATTAATTTTACGGTCGCGACAAGGTAGTTGTCACCCTACAATACAATTCAAAGTACTTTCATTGGTATCCATTAATTTTGCATCCATAGAGGTTAGTCATTATGCCAAATTCATAAGCAAATAAGCATTCAAAATAATAAAACAACAAATGAGTTCACAAAGGCAAAAGAAATTTCATTTCATTGATCAATTTAGCCAAGTACATATATTTATCAAAAGAATAGTCAATTACATTTGATTAAGCATTTGCATTTCCAGTCTAATTAAAAAGAATTTAACATGTACAACAAATTCTTAAGAAAAGAAGCAACAAAACATTTTCATGCAGATTGTGTTTATTTGAATAAAATGGGTGTTATTCGAATAGAAGAAGATCCTATTCGAATAGAGGATCTAGGAAGGCCAAACGTTTTGGCCATTTAACAAGATTTATTCGAATGACCTGGAGGTTATTCGAATAAGCAGAGATCAAACATAAGAGACTGATAAAACAAGTTTCTGGTTATTCGAATAGTCTAAGGTTTATTCGAATAGATAGAGATCAAAGGTTAAGACTGATAAACTAAGGTTCTGGTTATTCGAATAAAGAAAGAATTTATTCGAATAGACAGTAAACACTGCAAACACAAAACTAACATGGAAGCTAGTTTATTCGAATAAACTGAGTGTTTATTCGAATAAAGATGATATCCAACACAAATTTTGATCAGCTTTAAAGAACTTTATTCAAATAAGCTTATATTTGTTCGAATCAAAAAGCACAATAAAGCATATGTTCAGAAAGTGATTTAAGTGAGAATTAACTTACCTAAATATAAAGTACCTGCAAAATAAGATTTGGGATATCTCTGAAGCTTAAGTCAGTAAAAGATTCAAGAGAGATAAAGGCAATAAAATCAAATATTGAATTATATATATATGATTGATCAAGAACTCAAGTTCAAGGATATTCTCATTAGTCATGTCATTTCAAGCAAGGAGCATACTTTATCTAGCATATTAACGTGTAGAAATATGTTCAAGACATAAAGCTAGAAAAGCATAACACAAGTTTCACTTATCCAAGGATTGCAAGTTTATGCTTCATGGAGACAAGGAAGAGAGCTTGAAATTATTTCTGGTCTTTGTACTTGGAGCAGCCACTTTCAAGATGTCAAAGCCAGTTCTTGGCCTTCAAGCACACCTACAACACACTTCAATTTTTGACTTTTTGGTACCCAAATTTTATTGGGTCCTTATGTGTTAGTTTTTGAATATTAATCTATTATGCTCTCATAGAGATTAATTTTTCATAGTATGTAAATCGAGCACAATAAATTAAATAATTAAATACCATTAAGCACATAGTTGATAGCATGCTTACTTTCATGATATATAGACAATTTTAAAGCATAGCAAACATACCTAGGCATTATAGAACTTTATGTAATAAGATATATAACAAATTAATGAATTATGATACAATAAAAATGAACATAATCATGTGTTAAACATAATATTTAAATTTTATCAAGTACATATGATTCTATTAATCACTTAAGGCCTACAGGGAATATACCTCATATTCATTATTAACATTTTTAAGTAAATGTGCATAAGAGGTAAAAACTTTTGATACCTTGGCCTTGGCAATCAAGGAAATGCTTTTTCTTACCAATTGCTTCTCTTTTGAAGTTTTGAACTTTGCAAGCTCTACATTTTGAACTTGAGAAGCTTTGGTTGAAGTCATCTTCCTTCTTTGACCAAAGTTTCTACTATTGGACTTTGGAAGCATTCTCCTTGATGACTCCTCTTTATTTTGACCAATTTGTCCATTCTTTTAAGAAATATTTTGCATAATTGAAACACTAGGAGGACACTTTGGTACCCACTTCATTTTGGGTCCTTGAATGTTAGTATTAGGGCCTTTAAGATTTTTAGGAACCCATACTATACAATTTCTCATATAAGAATTTCTTCTATAATTGCATAAATGAGAAATATATCCTTGATGACCACAAAAATTATAAATAATTAAATTTAATGATGACTTGATCCTTTGAATATTATTTTTGAAAAACTTAAGCATTTTATTATTATTATATTCTAAATTAATTTTGCCATAAGCCTTGCTTGAATTTCCACATGCAATAACATTAATTTTATTCTTATTAACAAGCATAAAATTTAAGCAATTACAATCATTAGCTTTGGCAAATTCGGAATATAAGTCCTCAACTCGATTTTCTAAATAACTGCACTTTTCACAAGAAGTTGAGATTTTACATTTTAAAGACATTTCCTCATCAAGAAAAATATATTCATTTTTTAAAGTTTTAATTTCATTTTCAATAAAGGAAATATTTTTCAAACACGATAAGTTTTTTCTTTTCTAAATTCAACAAACCATTATGCAATTCATTATATGCACTTTGCAACTCATCATAGGAAGGACTATAATATAATTTAGAATTATTTACCTCAAAGTCCTTTTTAGCCATATAGGATGTAGTTTCAATTTGTAGGGTACTTGCCTCTTTAAGAGAATCACATTCTTCCTCATCAATTTTGTTTTGCTTTGCCTCTTCTTCAAATTGAGCACCATCGTCACCAAGTGGCATTTGGCTCCCTTTAATAGTTTGAGCATCTCTTTGAGGATATTTTTCATGATAAGCTTCCTTCAATAGCTTTTGCTCTTCTTGCTTTCTATATATAACTTTATGCACAAAATCATTATTAGCAAGATAAATAGCATCAAGAGCATCCCATATATCTTTAGCACTAGAGTAATTTTTAATTTTAGCATAAGCATCATCATTCAAACTATTTCTCAAAATTTGCATAGCTCTAATATTCAAAGAAAAACATTTTTTGTCAAAACTATTCCAGGTTTGTTTTGATTTGTAAATAAATCCATTTAGCACAACATCCCACAAATTCAAATCAATTGATTGCATATAAAACTCTATTCTAGCTTTCCAATAAACAAAATGCACACCATCAAAGAATGGTAGTTTATCAATTTCAAAACATTCCATTTTGAAAAACTTTCAAGGTTGCTAATAAACAAGGATCTTTAACTCTAAGCGGTTAAGCTTTCACCAGAGCACGAAACTCTGATACCACTTGTTAGTTATTGCAACCATTACCCAAGAGGGGGGTGAATTGGGTATAAAAACTTTTTCACAAATGCTCTTCAAATAAACACAAATATTTAAGCTATTAAATAAAAGAAAAGAAATTGCGAGATGAAGAATAAAAGCTTTAAGAACAGCAAATAAATAAATGTGTAATAATATAAAATTGCATAAAATAAAGAGATTGAGAAGAGAGAAGCAGGCACGATGTTTATCCTGATTCAACCACTAACCCACTTGTGGTCTACGTCCAGTCCTCGAAAACAATCCAAGATTTTTCACTATGTATACAAGCTTCAATAGGTGCTTGCAACCGTTACATAAAAGAGCACTTTTCACACACGAGGAAACTTTACCCTTGTGCTAAAGTCTCAGCCTGCAGGGATACCTCACCCTTATACAAACCTTGAAGGGATACCTCACCCTTATACAAATCTTGAAGGATACCTCACCCTCAATACAGAAGAACAGAAAATATAGATGAAGAGAAACTCTCACAAAGAGTAGATGATACAATTTGAAGCTCTATGAAGCTCTCTAAGGATAACTCAAATTTTGGCGAAAAAAAGCACATAAATTTGGTAAAATATGTATCACAAAATAAAGTAAGAAAGAACTATTTCAGATAAATGGGTGTTGCTAAAAGATGTCCCAAAAACATGTATTTATAGTGTTCTAAGAAAAAGAGCTATTGGGTATCATTTATTTCAACATTAAAAGCATAGAAAATAGCCTTTGCGAGATTCTGACCGTGTTTATTCGAATAAACGTAGTCCTATTCGAATAACCCACTTATAACACATCAGGAAGTGTTTTCTGGAACCTTTTATTCGAATAAACCTTTAGTTATTCGAATAAACATTTAGTTATTCGAATAAAACATCAAAAAAGTGTTCTGCAACATTTTCTGGGTCGTGTTATTCGAATAACCCTTTGGTTATTTGAATAAACCTTTAAAAATTCGTTCTGGTATGATTTCTGTGGTGTGTTATTCGAATAACATATCATTTATTTGAATAAACCACTCTGATTTCAAAAACTGACTTTAAATGGTCATAACTTCTTCATTTCTTATCCGTTTAAAGCAAATGACCAGTCATTGGAAAGATATTTGAGTCTATTTTCAAATGAAATAAGTTTCAAAACAAAACTCAAAGTATTTTGAAAGATATGATCAAAAGAGTGACCAAAGATCAATTTTACAAAACTCAAACTTGACTATTTTTCATAAATTTGAACTACCACCATAAATAACTTTTCAAAACTTATTTGTTGGGTATTTTAGCATAGGAAAAACATTTGTAAAAACATATTTGAGATATCCATAAGGCTTCTTACATAAAGACACTAAGTCCTATAAACTATACCATTTAATCTTCCTTTGGACTTGGTCTTTGACATGACTTTGATGTTTATCAATACCTTCATGAAATAGGCATTCACATTCTCCTTATGTTGAGCTTAATTGAGATCTTTTGCTTTCTTGTTACAAGCTAACTCTTAGTACTTGGACTATCCTACAAAATATCGCTCATTTAAACAAGCATAGTTAGTCCAAAATCATAATTCAATGTCTTCATATGCATGATTCATAAATGTATAACTCTAGTTAGTTTAACATGCATATAAAACTTTCATATATACATCCAAATAAGATATTTATCAATTATTAATGGATATGCTCTATATATGATATAACAAAGAATATAAGCAAGATATTCTTTTTGTCATGTATTTGTCATCATCAAAACTTAACATATAAAACCATTTGGGACAATCTTATTTCCATAGTTGATAGGTAATATATGTTAGTATGTTAATATGGTAGTATATAGCTTTTTGTTAGTTTTTATGTCTTAATTATGTTAGCTTTTGTTTGTTAAGTTTTATTTATGTTAATACTTATATGTGTTAGTATGTGAATTGAGTAGTTTTATGTTTTTAATTATTTTTATGCTTTAGTTATGTTTTAAGTCTTAAATAGTTAGTATGTTGATTTTTGTAGTTTTATTATATTTTTGTTGTAGATTATGTAAAATAGCTTTTTGAACAAGTTTTGCAAGTGCTGGAAACCCCTTTGAAGCAAATTCGGCAACAAAACTGTTTTAGCTGCAAGATTTTATAGACTGACCTCTCACGCCGTGGCGCAAGTCACTTAACGTCGCCGTACTGGATTGATTTTTCTACAGAATTTTGTAGATGAGCTGAATGTCGCGACGCAGGTATTTCAATGCCTCAACATTGTGCTCTGTTTTGTACATATTTCTTTTATTTTTCATATTATTTTATATTTTAGTATGCTCAGTCTAACAGTGTGCTTATTTTGATGAGTTTAGGTACCCTTTGCACCAATGAAAGTGAGGACTTTATATCACTTAGGTTTGGGGGAGTATCGTTACATGCTTTGATGATTATGATGTATTAAATGTGCATGTGAAGATATTTACTGTTTGCAGTAGTGGTAGCCACCATGTTATCATGTTCCTATTACTTTGGCTATTACTAATGGGTTTGAAAAAGAAATTTCAATTTTTAATATTATGCAAATGATGTTATGCATGTTTGATGAAAAAGTTAGATTTATTTGAATGCATGATATGTTACAAAATTACTGGTGTTATAATGGTTGTACATTGATGTGAAAGGTTGCTATTTGCTTCTTTTTTAGTGAAACCATTTATGTTCTTGAAGAATGTGAAACTATTTAGTTATTTTTTATGTATGATTTACATTTCACTTAGATGAAAGTGTAACTTTGAAAATGATAAGAGTGCATGTCTAGAGAATGTTTATGGATGTACATGTAGAGTTTCGATTATTCTTGAAATTGTTTTTCAACTCTCTTGAGGTGAAATCCTAGGTTGTGCATGATTAAGGAAATGATTAGGACATTGTTTGGACTGATTGAGCCTTTCGAGCTTACCTGAATGATTTTATCATAGGTCCCCTTTTGAAGCCTTATATTGTTTGGCCTTATTTGTTTTTCATTACCATTGTGTTCGTTATCCTATTAACCATTCTAATGCATGTGAAAGCATTACATTTTCTTCCTACCCTCGTTATTTGTTGAGTACATACTATGTTATTTCTTGAAACGGGTCTATTAATTAAGGGTGTTAATGAATATTCAATACAAAATGAGTCTAAAGGAACCAGATGCAGTCAAAGAAAAATAGCATTGCTTTGAATAAAAAAATAAAAAAATGAAAAGAAAAAGAAGAAAAGTAAAGCATAAGAAATGAAAAGTAAGAAAAGCGTCAAAATGGTTCTGGAGAGTTTTCTACTTTCACTGTTGAATACCCTGCTCATATCAGTTAGTGGCTCAAGACTTGGAATAACATGTTTATATTTCTCAATGTTTGTGTTATATCCTATCCTTTCTGTTCTTTAACCCATTACCATTGGCCTAAGATTGCAAGCTGTTGAAGTCCCTTTTGATCCTCAGTTATGTGTGATCTACATTAGTGGAGAGAGAGTTGGATTACAATCTTGTGGATTCTATGATTCATATATATATATAGTTTCATAAACCTATCCGGATGTGTATAACTCAACTAAGATAAGTTTATCTTGCATGTTTGTGGGAAAATGTGAATTGCATGAAAAAAAAGCTAGATTGTTATTATATGAAGGATTATGTATGTGTGGAGCTGATTATGAGGCATTTACGCTTTTTGAGGGCTATACAATCATTATTCCCTAGTTGTGGTTTAAAATAAAAAATTAAAATTTTATTATATGTTGAATAATATTTGAGAATGAATTGTTAAGCTTGTTTACTTAGTACTATTTTGTTTTGCTCGAGGACTAGCAAAATATAGGTTTGGGGTGTGATAACTTCATAGAATGTAGTTATTTGTACCCTATTTCTGTGAGTAAAGAATGCGTAGTTCTTGTGTACAATGCATATTTGGAAGGTTTTATGCTTATATTTTTCATATTCTAATCTGGATACCTTCCTATGTGATATTGAGCAAATTGTGCTTATTTGATAAGAAATTGAGTGAATTTGTATCTGTTATTGATTTGGTGATTTCTCTATTATAGGAAGGGCTCCAAACAAGTTGATATATGGAGCATTTGAGCCAAAAGTGGAAGAGAAAGCTAAATTTGCATCTTAGTAGGCAACGCCGCGACGTGGGCATATCAATGTCACGACAGTGGTGCAATCCCCTACTTCAGTACAAGGATCCGAGGCCAAAGCATCACTGTGCAAGGGAGTGAATGCCGAGGCGTAGGTGACCTAAATATCTAGGGCGCTATGATGTTGAAAAGTGGATGCCACAGCTTCTGTGACCTAATTGTATGCGTGCTGCGACATAGGCATGTTAATGTCGCGGCGTGCCTTATTTTTCTAAGCCTATAAATATTATTTTATCATATTTTTGTAAGAGATTTTTAGTTAGTTTAGAGAAGCTACGCTAGGTTTTACTGTTTGGAGGCTGAGGGAGGCTAAGGAAGCAAGGTTGGAGGCCATCTTCTTCATGTAATGAGATTCAAGCATTAAGGAATCAAATCTATGAGCTTCCTTCCTTCTCCTTTCTCTTTTCTCTCTTTCTTCGATCTTGAGCATGAGTTTTGTGATTGTATTTTCATGTTCAATGATTAGCTAAGCTATATTTAGGGATGACTTTGAATCATTCTATGAATATTAATGATTTTTTTAATCTTTTGAGTATATATTGATATTTGGTTTTGTTCAATCATATGACCCTTAATGCTCTTGATTGTTTGATCAGTTTTTGAGTGATTTGTTAAAATCTGATGAGCCTAGACATAGGGATTTGGATTTTAGATCTAATGTATGGTTGATGCATGTTTGATTTCATTCAATTGGCTTGGATAAGTTGATTCGCTAACTGGATAGAAATATATCTTTTAGTCATGCATAGTGTATGATTGAGAATAAATTATTCATGAGTGAATTTTGCATCAAACTAAGGAGTTTTCGCTTAATGAAACTTTGGTTAATTGACCCAGACATAGGCTTTTAACTACATCAGATTCTCAAGCTAACTTAATCATTTCATTGATGTTACTTGTAAGGATTGCATGTTATTAATTGAAATAAGAGGTAAAGAAGGATTTTCTAAAGCTATAAACATTATCTTTATTGCTTTGTAGTTTAGATTTAATTTATTTGCATTTTCTCTATTTTTATGTTCTTGAATAGAATTAGTTAATCTATTGGTTGATACTTTGTTTTGGAAGCCAATATCCTCGTGGGAACGAACTTTATTCTTCACTGTATTACTTGAATGATTTGTACACTTGCAGTACACAAATGGTCTAACAGTATGGTGTCCTGCATGGACTCATCTTTTCATGTCTAAAATGAAGCAAACGTGAATAATGGAAGGGGATCCATCTTTATCTGAGGTAGCAATTCAACCACATTGAGCAAAGAAGTTACACAATTTTCTCCTTGTAATTATGTTATTATATTGTACATTATGTATATTTTCCCACTGTCCATTTGTTAGGGAAAGTAAATATTACTGACTCTTGTATAGTATTATGATAATTGTCTTGTTTCTTTACTCCCTATATTTTTCTTTTTTTTTAGAATTTATTTCCTGTAGTTAAATGAGGTTTTTTTTTCAGTACAAGGAGTAATTTTATTCATAATATAACTGTAGTATAGGTAGGAGAAATTCTATTTGGCAACCACTAATGTATCATATGCATTATTTTACCATTAGGTGTAACTTACATCACTTATTATTTTATTTAAACTTACATTACTCATTATTTTATATTAAATATCAATGGTAGAAGGATAGTTGAATATGTTATTTTTTTTGGCAAAGATATATATGAACAAGTAATGAGAGGGAAATAAAGTTTCATGGATATAAAGTAATGAGTGGCTACCCAAGATCATTTCTTACAAGTTAAGAAAGATATAAGAAAGAAACAAGTCAAGAAAAAACACCATAACCCCATTAAATCTAACAATAAAACTAAGGAAAAGTAAAAAGACTAAAGAGTAAGTTACATCACTCTTTATACCCCAAAAAAAAAAAAAGTTTCATAAATCTTCATCATTAAACTTAGGTTTCTTGATCTTGCTCAAAATGGGGTTTCTTTTTCCCTGTGCAAGGTCTCACTTTTTTAGTCATACCTTCATGATCCATAACTTTGCTTAGTAACTCTAAAAGTTTTTTTTAATCCTTAAGGCCAAAGCATACAACCGATTTGAGAAAACTTAAGCAAGAAAATTCAAATCTACAAACAAAAGGCATCTCTGATAAATCCAAAATCAAACACCTTAAATATATCCAAAAGATAACTAATACAGATCGAAAAGATCTAGATGAGTTTGTTCGAGAAAAACTAAGAAGAACAAGAAAGAAAACAAAAACAGTTGTTGTTTGTCATGAGAAAAATCCAACCATTACTAGAATAAATGTCTCCATTAATGAAGAATAATATTTATTAGTTAAAATTTAATTAGTTTTAATTGATTAAGAAGAATATGAAAGACCATGGTTTTAATTGGTTATAATACTCAGATCTTAGTCCACAGATAATAATTCTCTTTATACGTTGATTAGTAACTTTGTTCTTAGGGTTTAACTCATAAATTTCTCAGCAAAAAGACTTTTCCTAATGAAATACTAGTTAATAATAGAAAGCACACTAATCTCTTCATTTGCATTTGAAAAGGCTTGTTTTTTTTATGGACACGTTACAGATGCATTTCCTTGTAGTTCCAGCTTTAGACCTTTCTTCTTTCCCGGATAAGCAATACTTTGAGGAGTCCATAGCTTATGCAATCAATTCGATAACTTGTGGTATGATGCAACACCCCTCGATTTAATAACTACGGCACAATCGTCATTATGTCACGGTCACTAAATTTCGGCGTGCTAACATTGTCAAATAACAAACTTTACAAATAAATTAAAACATTTCTCATATGAGGAAAATAGGAGCCACGAATGAATAGTTACATATACAACCAATTAAAATATGAATTATAGAATGTACTCAATTTACAACCTTTAAGTCTGGATAATCACCTTAAAACATACACATACCCAAAATACATTTTTATATAGGTAATGCAAAATAAAATATCAACTACCCACACCCTATCTACAACTAAGGAGTTGGGCACTCCGTCGAATCCCGAATGCGTGAGGCAACTCCGGGCTCACTGGTGTAGTGAGAAATATGGAATAAGGTCTTCAATCACAGTCCTCTTCATGGTCAAGGTCAGATCCCCAACTATGTCGCATTCGCTTGTCAGTCTAGTCGACTCGCCAGGTCTTGGCACCACCAGTGAACATAGTTCGAACGAACCAATAAAACTCTCTTCGCGATGACATCACCAGATACAGTGGGTCAAACCAAGAAAGTGTAAAAGAATCCAACCTCGCTCCCACTTACATTCTTTAACCAAAAATTTACACAGAGCAAGAAAAGTAAACGAAAGAGGTAAGACATCCTACCATCATTACCAATTATAGCATCAAGAAACCAAACGACGCATTTCCAAATAATAAGCATAGGCATTGAATAACAGAAGTAAACAAATAAGCAGTTCCAAGCAGTTATATATATATAACAGTAAGACAACAATTTCAATTATAATGACAATGTATGCCAAATAACTCATGGACTCACTATGCACATGTGCCCTCAATAGTCAAAATCCTACTCCATGGAGTTAGACACAAAACAGTCGGAGAGAACGATCAGGAGGTGTGTTTGTATTCTTGGCTGCCCAGGCCCTCAAGTGCTATAATTCTCAAATTATCATTGTGTACATCATGGCATTTTACAAGACATTCTACACAGATTATGATATAGGACAGTGTCTCGGTCCGGATCGTCAGTGTGTGTGTATCGGTCTGCCCCACGGACAGAGAGCTACCAACTGCCCATCGCGAGGTACCCGCACCCTGACGCCCCCAAGGTCAACAAGTAACCTACACTTGTCTATTCGCACCCGCACAAAGGTGTAAGTTCAACTCCTAGGCTACCGGCCTTAACCAAGTTCAATGGACAATCTCTTTCTTTTTTTTTTTGTTCAATGCATGACTCAATCATGCTTCAAATGTATGCCATATCATTTAACAACAAGATTTGATCCCATTCACGGATCCACAACAAGCCAATAGTACATTTTAAGGATAACCACAATTTCCATTCATAGTCATGATAGAAGTCAACCATTAAATTCATTATATGCCTCACAAGCTCACCCATACTCATGTTCTTCCCTGTTTATGAATCCCTAATTAATTTTTAGTCATCCAATTATTTATGATTAATATGCTTTTATTAGTCCAAAGGTTTTGAGTCCAGGAAGATACACAACCAGAATCACCAACAAAGTCACAGATTTAATTGCTAGGTGTTGGGTGATAAACCATACTTGTGAATTCGACGGAGACAATGTATTTAGTGGAAAATTGAGGCTACCATTCGATGAAAAATAACATGGCAGAAGGATGATAGATGGGAGAACATTTTATAACAAGATTGGCTAAAAATCAATTTCTGTCGGATGGAGGTTTTGTCGAACGGAGATCAAAACTGTCGAATTTTTCCAGAAGGTCAGCAGAAGTCCTAATTCGACGGATGTGGGTGTCGACGTTGGAGAAATCTCCCAAGTGTCGAACCGACGAAAACACTGATCAGAAACTCTAATTCGACGGATCTGTCATTCTAACTCGACGAATTTTAACATTTCTAAATGATCAGGATATCAATTTCGACGGGTTTGGCCAGAAGTTCATACTCGACGGATTTTAACATTTTACTAAGTGATCAGGATATCAAATTCGATGGGTTTGGCCAGGAGTTCATACTCGATGGATTTTAACATTTTACTAAGTGATCAGGATATCAAATTCGATGGGTTTGGCTAGGAGTTCATACTCGACGGATTTTAACATTTTACTAAGTGATCAAGATATCAAATTCGACGTGTTTGGCCAGGAGTTCATACTCGATGGATTTTAACATTTTACTAAGTGATCAAGATATCACATTCAACGGGTTTGGCCAGGAGTTCATACTCGACGAATTTTAACATTTTACTAAATGATTAGGATATCACATTTGACGGGTTTGGCTAGGAGTTCATAATTTTAACATTTTACTAAGTAATCAATATATCAAATTCGACGGGTTTGGCCAGGAGTTCATACTCGACGGATCTTAACATTTCACTAAATGATTAGGATATCATATTCGACGGGTTTGGCCAGGAGTTCATACTGTTACTAGTTTTCACATGAAATTTCCAAATTTCTGTGCTCAACACTGTGACCATCCGAGAACCAATCGGAAGTCATTCCCTTCCATATTGCACGTTCCAATACATCCAGATATATATCAAAACACATAAACAATCAAATAGCACACATACAATACAAACAATATGCAAAAACAGAATGACCCTCAACACCAATCACAGACGTTCCTAAATGCTAAAATAGGTTGAGGAGGAGTGTCTTCCTCTTACCTTGGAGAAGCACAAAGAAAGGCTGCTCCTTTTGGTCAGGATTTACGTTTTCAGCTTCCAGGAAATCCTTAAACATTTAAACTTGCAAAATCAAAACCCAATATTGAAATGAATACCCATGGTCATCAAAATGACAGTGGATTATGAAAATGAGAAGAGAGGAAGAAAAAGCTAAGAGCTTTACCTTAAAGCTCCAACTTTTAAGCTTTAAAGTAGAAGAGAATGAAGATAAAGAGAATGCAGAACTTTGAAGATGGTTTCCTCAATGATGGTGGTCCTCCAACACAGAATGGTGCAAGGAGTGTGACGGTTTTGAAGTACAAAATGGAGGTGTGGGTGGACGGTGTTGCTGCTGTGGGGTGAAAGAGAATAGAGAAAGATGAGTGAATAGTAGCTGCGTATTGGGAGGAGGGAAAATGTGAGAAAGAAAGTGAAATATGCTCCCCCTATAGTCAAACGTGCTGCACAAAAATAGGAGGAGAGAGAGAGTGAATAGTGGCTAGGAAGGAAGCTTCCTAGAAGTTTCCTTGAAGCTTCCTTGAGAAGCTTCGTGCGCTTCTCGATAAAGTGTATAGTAAACTTGTCTCCTCAATTAAGTACATTTGACAGATGATTTAATTACATTGTTAGAATTATTTTCTCAGTGAATGAAAGTTACAACTGATGAAAATAATATTTTATTATTCATCAAATAATTTTATGATACAGCGATTTTATCTAACAGATAAAATCTCGAAAAATGCAAACCTCGCAAACTGTGCCCGGCCTCGGGTTTAGTAAGATCCCCCATCGACACATTGACAGTTCAAGGTTTACCAGCCTCAGGAAAAATATTTTATTTTCCCGGCTCCGCTTAGCGCACACGCAAAACGAAGAATATATTAAAATATTCAATATTTTTAGAAAATTCCATAAAAATCACCAAAAATCACAAATATTATAAAATAATTATTTATAATGAAATAAATAAATTTTCGGGATGTTACATATGACATCCTGCATGGACTCATCTTTCCATGTACAAAATGAAGCAAACATGAATAAGGGAAAGGGGATCATCTTTATCTGAGATAACAATTCAACCACAATGAGCAAAGAAGTTACAAACTTTTCTCCTTGTAATTATGCTATTATTTTGTACATTACGCATATTTTTCTAGTGTCCATTTGTTGGGGGAAGTAAATATTACCAACACATGTATTGTATTGTGATAATTGTCTTGTTTCCTTACTCCATGTATTTTTCTTTTTCTAGTAGCCTTTATTCCCTGTAGTTAAATAAGTTTTTTTTTTAGTATAAGGAGTAATTTTATTCATAATATAATTGCAGTATAGGTAAGAGAAATTCTATTTAGGAACCACTAATGTATCATATGCATTATTTTATCAATAAGTGTAACTTACATCACTCACTATTTTATATTAAATATCAATGGCCAAAAGGTAGTCAAATGTGTGATTTTTTTTGGAAAAGATATATATGAACAAGTAATGAGAGGGAAATAAAGTTTTGTGGATATAAAGTAATAAGTAGCTACCCAAGATCATTTCTTACAAGTTAAGAAATATATAATAAAGAAACAAATCAAGAAAAAGCTCCATAACCCCATTAAATTTGACAGAACCAAGTGGGAGGTGAATTGGATCTATAGGATTCAATAATAGAAAATTTAAAAATTAAACAACAATTGTAATATAAACACAAGTAAAAACTAAAAGTAAAGAGGAAAAGGTTGAAAGATATGCACAAAATGAATTTTATACTGGTTCAGCCACAATCCATGACCTACATCTAGTCTCCAAATAAATGCTCGAGATTTTCTTCACTTGTCAAATTTTCTCTTACAATGACTCTAATGAACCTTCCTCTACCTTTGCCTCAAAGCAGAGTTACAACGGTTTCTTTCACTAAAGATACTACCAAACCTCCCTCTACTTCTATATGAAGAAGAGTAACAATATCAAAGGAATACTACACACACCTATTTCTTCTCACAAGAACAATGCTTTAACTCTTAAAGGTTATTGTTGCTCTTATCAATGAGTTACAATAGGTTTTGGACTCTCTCTAGAGTGGATACACAAGTTTAGAATTAACTAAGAGGAAAGAAAAATAGAGATTGCAAGGTTACCGCTAATTTGAGAAAGCTTCCTTATGTTTTTCTAGTTGTTAGAGATAGAGAAAATTAGAGAAAATCAGCCTCTAATTCGTAGGAGTTAATTCTATGTACGAAATACATAGTTAGTTCTTTTATTCTCTGATAGTTGCTCTTTTGCCCCCTAGCCACTCTAATAGTTTATCTTTTTCTTTGGTTTATGTATGAACAGCATATCATTCAAATTTTTGAACGTTAGAGCATTCATTTATACTTAAAAGAGCTTGATCCAATCATAAAGTGGTATAAATGACTTGTCTCTAACAATAATGGAAATCAAATTATGAGTAAGGAAATGTTTTATAGGAAAATCAATTTTGAAAACTTTCCTTCTATACTCAAATGAATAAAAGGTAATTGATAAATAAGGAAATTCATGATTATCAATCAACTCAACAAATTTTCCTACAAAAATCTTTCATCATCAAAACTTAAACCCAACATTCTCCATTTTTTTTATGATGAACCTATTATGAAACATAATCAATAATTTGAGCATGGCAAAGGAATATAGAATTCAATAATCATTTCATACATCATATGTTTAATAATAATCAGAGTTGGCAACAATAATATAGGAGTCAAACATATTAAAGAGAGAGAGTTTACAAAACGCCCCCTTTAATTCATGAGCTCCCCCTTAATCCTTGGAGGCTTGCTATGCTCTCCTCTAATCCATGAACTTGCTTTTAAGTGAGCTCCCCCTAAGTTCATATTCCAAATTGATAAACTTGTCCTTTCTCCCCCTTCAGCATAAAAAAGGTCAAGTGTAATGCAAAGATAGTCTAAAACTCAGTAAAAAAAATACAGTAAAGATAGTCATAATAGTAAAAAATAACATAATATAATTCCAAATTTATTAAGATGTAAAGTGCTATGATAATGATAACATGCCAAAATATACAAGATTAGGTAACCATACCAAATTTTTAGATTTTCAAAAACATATTGAAAAGATTTAGAAGATTGAGAAATAGTTTAAGAAAACATTTTGGAGTATCTTTCAAAAGAAGTTTTGAGTGATACTTAAGGGTGTGCAAGAGCAGATGATTCTTGATAAAACTATCCAAAAGAACACCTTTTTTCAACTATTTATCTTGAAGAAATTCAACATTCATCATCAAAACTTGTATTGGATCTTTTGTGTTCCTCATCACTTGGTATGCCAACATGAACAACATAGAGAATTTTTGCAGTATCCAATAGTTCAAATTTTCCAAAGCCAACACTATCACATCCTAAAGTATAATTTAATATTTGATCATCAAAGATAATATCAATACTCAACATGTAGATTTTTCAGTTCATTGTTCCTCTTGTCACAACCAAATTAGCAAAGGATAAATTGACAAGTTAGAGGTTCATCAAGTTTCAAGAAGATATTCATCCCATTTTTGCAAAAACACTAAGCACATAACATAATACTATTCTTATATTGTGTACTTCGATAGCATTGGATGAGTACCTTGTGATAATGCTACGCCATTTATATTTGTAGGACCTTGGTCTTATGATTGCTTTTCATGCATTATAAATTGCTCAAAGAAAAATAGCTAACACATAATATGCTTTGAAAAAAAAATGAGCAAAGGCAATAAAGAAGCATGAGTTGATACTAGTTTTACCAACTCCAATGCTTATCCTTTCTCATTGTCTCCAATGTGATAGTTCTTCCTTGTTTAAGTTGTGGGAGACAAAATTTACTAACTCTTGAGCATCGAATATCAAGGAATTATTGTTCCATGATGTTTGTCTACAAACACACCTACAAGATAGATTTCACCTTTGGTAACCAAATTCTCTTGGGTCCTTGGGGGTTAGAGCATGAAGAACCAACATTAGTGACTTTAGGAACCCACATCATTATTGAAGCATTTTTCTTCATAGCACATGTCTGTGAGATGTGTCCTTTTTGTCCACAATAGTTACAAGTCACATATGGAGTTATAGAAACACCTGCTTTCACAAAAAAGTTCTTGTAATACTTTTCACTTTTACAATCATTAAATCTAATTCCAACATTATCAAAATAGCATTTTTGTTTTCCTATAAGAATATGTAGGTTCTCTTTTCCTTTCACAAATTTTGCAAGATCCTTAGTAAGCTCATCAACCTTTTCATTTAATAAAATATTTTTAGCAATCAATTGTTCATTTTCATTTGAAACATTTTCTAACTTCAAAAGCTCATCAACTTTTTCATTTAATAAAACAATTTTAGCAATCAATTTTTGTTCATTTTCATTTGAAACATTTTCTAACTTCAAAAGCTAAACTTCTTTTCTTAACTTCTCATGTTCAACAAAAGCATCATTATACTTAGATTTTAAAGTTAAATATGATTTAGATAGCATAATAGAATCCTTTAACAATTGTTCAAACTCATCATTTAGTTCATCATAAGAAGAATGATGGTCAAAGTCATTTACCTCATCATCTTGTTCACTTCTTATCATGAAACACATATGAGCCACCTCATCTTTATCTTCATGTTCATTTTCTAATGAAGAGTCATCGCAATCAGTGTCCAAGTGGAGCTTACTACCATTGCTTTCTTTATATTTAGCTTCTTTTGAAATTTCATCTTAGTGAGAGGACAATTAGATTAGTAGTGACTAACTTTTCTATATCCATAGCACACAATTTGATCTTCTTTTAAATCATTCCTTTTGAATTGATGCCTCTTACTTGAACCAAAATTTTGCTTGTTGAGTTTGTAGAGTCTCTTGGTTAAAAGTGATATCTCTTCATCATTACTCATTTGAGTTCCTTCATCATTTTCCTTATGGTATGAGGTTGCTTTGGCTTTAAAAGCAACTCATTTCCTTGTTGTGTTCTCTTATTACAATCTATTAAGAAAAGTTGATTCGTAGGTTTTGAGATTACTTCTTAATTCATCATAGGAAATGGTGTTCGGGTATCTCCCTTCTTGAATCGTAAACACCTTTGATTGTCATTCTTTGGTGAGACTTCTTAGTATCTTTCTTACTAACTCTCTATCTGTGTAGACCTTCCCAAAGGCATCAAGGGTGTTAACTATATATGTTAGAGAACCTCTCAAACATCTCATCAATCTTTTTTTTTTTTTTCATGTTAAACAACTCGTACTCATGAACAAGCATGTCAATCTTCTCTTTTTTTTACTTGGCTTTTTCCTTCGTGTGTCACCTCTAACTTATCTTGCTTTTGCTTGGCCATTTTGCTCATTGAGATTTTTTTAAAATTGTCCAAATTTATAGCACAATAGAATATTTTTTTGTATTTTGTTCCTTCTTCTTCATGTCTACATTATTGAATTCCTCTTCAGTCTTCTCCACTTCTTTTCCATCTACCTTTTTCTTTGAAATGGATGGTCCATTTTTAATCACAAGCTACAGTTTGTAGTCAACGGACTAAATGAATATTCTCATGTGCTCCATCCAACAAGTATAGTTTGACCCTTCAAAGTATGGTGGCCTTAAGATGATTGTCCTTTAATGATATTTGAGTTCATCAAATTTCCTACCATTGAACCTTCAAGGATCGACTTCTCAAGCGTTTAGGCCTTTTAGAGAATTAAACTCTTGATACCACTTGATAGAACTAAGAGGGGGTGGATAGGTTTTATAGGGTTCAATAACAGAAAATTTAAAAATTAAACAACAATTATAATATAAACACAAGTAAAAACTGAAAGTAAAAAGGAAAAAGTTGAGAGAAATGCATAAACAAAGTTATACTGGTTCAGTCACAATCCGTGACCTACATCCTGTCCTTAAGCAAATGCTCGAGATTTTCTTCACTTGTCAAATTTTCTCGTACAAGGACTCTAACGAACCTTCCTCGACCTTAGCCTCAAAGTAGAGTTACAATAGTTTCTTTCACCAAGGATACCACCAAACCTCTTTACTTTTACCTAAAGAAAAGTAACAATATCAAAAGAATGCTACCCATGCCCCTTTCTTCTCACAAGAATAAGGCTTTAACTCTCAAAGGTTATGGTTGCTCTTATCAATGAACTACAATAGTTTTTGAACTCTCTCTAGAGTGGATACACAAGTTTATAATCAACTAAGAGGAAAGAAAAATAGAGATTGCAAGGTTGCAGCACTTCCTTACTTTTGTTTTTAGCAATTGTGTCTTGATCTTCTTCAAGACTTCCTATTTATAATGGGAAATTTCCTCATGTTTTTCTAATCGTTGGAGACAGAGAAAATCAGAGAAAATCAACCTCTAATTCGTATGAGTTAATTTCATGTTCAAAACGCATAGTTGCCCTTTAGTTCTCTAATAGTTGCTCCTTTGCCCAATAGTTGGTCTAATAGTTGCTACTTTTCTTTGGTTTATGTATGGCAGCAAATCATTCAATTTTGAACATTAGAGTATTCATTTACACTTAAAAGAGCTTGATCCAATCACAAAGTGGTATAAATGACTTGTCTCTAACAATAATGAAAATTAAATTATGAATAAGGAAATGTTTTATAAGAAAATCAAATTTGAAATTTTTCCTTCTATACTCTAATGAATAAAAGGTAATTGATATATAAGAAAATTCATAATTATCAATCAACTCAACAAATTTTTCTACAAAAATATTTCATCATTAAAACTTAAACCCAACAAAATCTAACAATAAAACTAAGGGAGAGTAAAATGACTAAAGAGTAAGTTACATTAGTCTATGTACCCAAAAAGAAAAACATTACATCAATCTTTGTCAAAGCTCTTGGGAATGATATGATAGAGATGAGGTTGTAAAGAGCATGCTTCCACCGGGCATTCAAGTGCCAAAAGGGTCCTTCATTACCGGTCCTCTGAATCCACAACATCATCTTCTTCTTTTTTTAGTGGCACATATCTTGGTTCAAAGGGCTAGCAACTATGCCTTGGTTGAAGAAGAAGACATCCTCCTAATGTGAGTCCTTAAACAACGAATGCACATCAATTGATTGTATGACATCATGCATTACATGATGAAAGCTAAGGAAAAGATGATGATGGATCTTTTGTACGCCTTGATCATTCCTAAAATTCTAGAACAATACAAGGTCAGCTTAGATGATGATGGAATCATTAACACTACCAGGAACAACAAGTTTCGGAAGGCCTCCATCAATCATATGCAAATAAAGAAAGTCAACGATGAATGGGTCTATGGTCATGGACGTGGGGCAGCTCCACTAGAAGGAAAGATGCCTGCTGCCTCTGCTGATGTGCCTATGGAAGAGGCACCTGCCACTAATGAAGATCGCATCATAGCTATACTAGTAAGAATCTAAGCCAAACTTGTAGATCTTCAAGTTTATCAGGAGCATAGCATTATAGTCATCTATGACCGCTTGGATAACATTGAACGTCGTCTTCCACTACCAAAAAATGATGGGGCTTAGGCATGGATTACTTAGTTATGCTCTATGTCATTCTATTTTAGTTACTTTATTGTGCTTAAAGATTATCTAACCATAGTAGGTTATCATTTGGATATTCTGTTTTAGTACGACTTGGATATTTTGAAATGGATGGTCCATTGAAATGAATCTTTTGCTGGTCTGCTTATCTTATTACTGAACTATTATTGAATATTTGTTGAATGACAATGGTATTGTGCACCCTTTCTTTTTGTCCAAATATATATTGTATATCTTTTTTATCATGACAAATGGGAGAGAAGGTTTTTGGTTTATATGTCATTGAGAAAAGTAAGGTAAAATAGCAAAAGGCATAGTTTTAATGATCTTGGGATTCTAAAATTATAGGAGAGCTGTGCATCTCTGATATAATCACCTCTTGAAAAATAGATGAGGAGTAAGTCACTAACACTTTTTGTGAGTTCTAATTTATTTGAACTAACTTTTTCTTAATAGTTGTTTGTCATCATCAAAAAAAGGGGGAGGATGTAGTTGGCATTGACTAAAGTAATGATTTTGATGATAACAAATAAGAAAAGAATGGTAATGCAAAGATCAAGTCCCAAGACTCTTCAAGATTAGCATATAAGACTTTGATCTTGTGTAAAGGTATTTAGGAATCATATTAAGCTCATCTCTTTACTTTTACCCAACTTAAATGGCTTTGCAAAATCATGTTTCATTCTTATGAAAATGTTGTTTAAGTTTGAGCAAAATGGTTTTAAAAAGATTAAAAAGCTTTTAGGAATCTTTGGTTGCAAAATCCTTAGAAATCTTATTTTTCTTAACAAACCAATAACAAGCTATTACTATTCAATAACAAGTTATTTGCCAAAGTCAAAAGTGCGCCAAAACTTTTTTTAAAGGGAATAACCGATTATGGATTTCCCATAACCGGTTATTCACTAAATCAAGAGCTTTTTCTCTACAGCTCCTAACCGATTATGGTTTTCCCATAATTAGTTATTGTGAAAGTCAGAGGCGCAGCTCTGTTTTTAAATGACTCATAACCGGTTATGATTTTCCCATAATTGGTTATGCTAAACCAAATAACCAGTTATTGGAAATCAATAACCGGTTATCTGATAACTCCATGAAATATAGGTATTAGTACCCTATATTTGTGTTATAAATAATGCATAGTCCTTGTTTACGATGCATATATGGAAGGTTTTAGGATTATATATGTCACATTCTAATTACGATATCTTCCTATATGGTTTTGAGCAAATTATGAGTATTTTGTAAGAGATTAAGTGAATTTGTAATTGAGATTGACTTAGTGATTTCTCTATTTTAGGAAGGGCTCCAATCAAGCTAAAATTTAGAGGATTTGGACCAAAAGTGGAAGAGTAAGTCAAGTGTGAAGTTCAGCAGGTCACGTCACAGTACAGGCATGTCAATGCCACTGCGTGGTGCATTCCCTTACTGCATACAAAGAACTCGAGGCTTGAACACTGTGGTGCAAAGGAGCATATGCCGCGGCGTGGCGACCTAAATTGTATATGCGCCACGACATGATATGAGTGGCGCCGCGGGTGACTCTGTTTTCTGAGCCTATAAATACTGTTTCATTAGTTTTTGTTAAGGAGAGGCTGTTGGGTTTAGAGAAGTTGCGGCTAGTTTTCATGTTTGAGGCTGGGTGGAAGCTAGGAGAGCTAAGGTTGGAGGTCATCTTCCTCATGGAGGAGGATTCAAGCATCAAAGATCAAATCATGAGCTTTTTTCTCTTTTCCTCTTCTTCCTTCTCTTCCTTGTATCATAAACATGAGTTTTTTATGTATATTTTCATGTTCAATAAGTAGTTCAGTTGTATTAAGGATTACTTTGGATCCTTTTATAAATATTGTTTATGTTGTACTTTTTTGAGTTAATATAGATGTTTGGTTTCGTTCAATTATATAGTTCTTAATACTTTTGATTGTTTGATCAGCTTTTAAGTGATTTGTTGAAATTTGATGTTTGAATTTGAGATCATATGTATAGTTGATGCATGTTAGATTTCATTCTCATGGAGGGGATAAGTTGATTCGCTAATGGGATAGAAATATACCTCTTAACCATACATAGCAGGTGTTTGAGAATAGACCTTAATGAGTGGATTTTGTGTTAACTCTTATGGAAACATAGTTAGTTGGACAAATGAAGTATGATTGATTGACCTAGACATAGGCTCTTAACTAAATTAGATTTTCAAGCTAACTAAACTATTTCATTAATATTGATTTATAGGATTACATGTTATCTATTGAAGTAAGAGGTGAAGAAGAATTCCTTGAACTCTAAACATTATCTTTTTTGCTTTTAGTTTTTAGAATTATCTTAAATGCTTTGCTCTATTTTTATGTTCTTGACTAGAATTATCTAAGTTATTGGTTGATATTTAGTAATAGCAAAGCTAATATCCTCGTGGGAACGAACTTTGCTGATCATTTTATTACTTGAACGACCCGTGCACTTGCGGTACACAAAAGATCTAACAAGTTTTTAGCATCGTTGCTGGGGATAACGGTTTATTTCTATATTGCTAATATCAACAACGGGCTTATTTAATTCTAATTCAAGTTTTGTATAGTTCATTTTCATTTAAGTTTTCATTCTATTTTGTTTTAGGTACAATAATAATGGCGGATGACCATAATCATACGAGGTCCTTGCAGGAGTTCGCGACTCCTCAAAAAGAAAATCTTTAATCAAGTTCAAGCATACCAACCATCTACACAAATGATTTTGACAAAGTCTTGTCGAGACTGTAAATCAGGCCCTTTTTGGGAGGGAATCCAAGTTTATGTTTTTATTTTTACTTTTTGCATTAAATAGGTAGTATGTTGATTTTGTAGTTTTATTATATTTTTGTTATAAATATTGTAATTTAACCTTTGGGCAAGTTTTCCAAGTCTTTGGAGACCCAAGGAAGAATTTGCAAAAAACCGTGGTTGCTATAGAATTTTGTAGACCGATCTCTCACACCGTGGTGTAAGGTTCTCAATGTCGCAAAGACGGTGTGATTTATCTACAGAATTCTGCGCAATAAACTTACACCACGGTGCACACGGTTGTTAATGCCGCAGCATTCTAGTCTCTGCCATATTAGTTTTAGGTACTTGTGAGATACACGCCGCGACGTAGGCAGGTTTATGTCGTAGCGTTAACCCCTGTTTTGTACATATTTCTTTTATTTTTCATGTTATTCCATGTTTTAGTATGCTCAGACTAACAGTGTAAATATTTTTTGAGAGGTTTAGGTACCTATGTGCCAAGTATAGTGAGGACGTTGTCTCACTTTGGTTTAGGGAGTATCATTACATGCTTTGGATATTATAATGTTGAATGTATAACATGTGATGATATTTATTGTTTGTATAGTGATAGTCACCATGTTGTCATGTTTCTATATTCTTTTGGCTATTAATGATGGATTTGTGAAAAAATATTTGTTTCAATTTTTAATATTATGTATATGATGTTATGCATGCTTGAATTGAGAAAGTTGGATCTATTTGAATGCATGACATGTTGCCAATTGCTAGTGTAGTTTTGGTTGTCTAATGATATAAAAAGTTGCTATTTGCCCCCTTTCAGTGAAACCTTATGCGATCATGAAGCATGTGAAACTATTTAGTTCATTTTTATGCATGATTTACATCCCACTTAGATGCACGTGTAACTTTGAAAATGATAAGAGTGCATGTGTAGAGAAAGTTTATGTATGTACATGTAGAGTTTCGATTATCCTTGAAATTATTTTTAAACTCTCTTGAGGCGAAATCCTAGATTATGCATGATTGAGAAAATGATTAGGGCATTGTTTGGACTGATTGAGCCTTTCAAGCTTACCCAAAAATTAAGTATCTATAGGTCCCCTTTTGAAGCTTTATAATTGTTTGGCCTTATATGTTTTTCATCACCCTTGTATTCGTTAACCTGTTAACCATTCTAATGCATGTGAAAGCATTGCATTTTCTTCCTACCATCCTTGTTTGTTGAGTACATGATGTGTTATTTCTTGAAGTGAGTCTAGTGATTGAGGTTAGTAATGCATATTCAATATAAAATGAGTTTGATGGAACTAGATGCAGTCAAAGAAAAAGCATTGCTTTGTTAAAAAAAAGAAGAAAAAAAGAGTAAACCAAGCAAAACATAAGAAAAAGAAAAGTACGAAAAGCATTGAATGGTTCTGGCTAGTTATCTTATTTCACTTTTGAATATCCTACTAATATCAGTTGGAGGCTCAAATCTTGAAATAATAGGTTATGTTTTTCAATGTTTGTATTGTACCCTTTTCCTATTTTTCTTATGCCCATAACCATTGGCCTAACATTATAAGTTGTTAAAGTCCTTTTTGATCTTTAGTTGTGTGTAATTCACATTAGTGGGGAGAGAGTTTAGGATCAATTTTGTGAATTTTATGATTCATATACATGTATGCTCATAAACTTATCTGGATAAGTATGACTTGACTAAGAGAAGTTTATCTTACATGTTTGTGAAAAATGTAAATTGCATAAATGAGTACCTGATTGCTAGCATGTTAAAGATTGTGTATGTGTGGAGCAGATTATGAGCCATTTGCACTTTTTGAAGGTTAATGCAATCATTATACACTGATTGTGATTTCATTGAAAATTAAAATTATGTTAGATGCTGAATAAATGTTTAAGCATGAATTGTTAATCATATTTACTTAGTCATACTTTATTTTGCTCGGGGACTAGCAAAAACTTAGGTTTGGGGGTGTGATAACTTCATGAAATGTAGTTATTGGTGCCCTATATGTATGCTATAAATAATGCTTAGTCCTTGTTTACGATGCATACATGGAAAGTTTTAGGCTTATATTTGTCACATTCTAATTGTAATATCTTCTTCTATTGTTTTGAGCAAATTATGCGTATTTTGTAAGAGATTAAGTGGATTTGCAATTGAGATTGATTTGGTGATTTCTTTATTTTAGGAAGGGCTCCAGTCAAGCTAAAATTTGGAGGATTTGGATCAAAAGTGGAAGAGAAAGCCAAGTGTGAAGTTCAGCAGCTCATGTCGCGGTGCAGGCATGTCAATGCCACGGCGTGGTGCATTCCCCTGCAGCATATAGAGGACTCGAGGCTTGAGCATCGCAGTGCAAAGGAACGTATGTCGCGGTGCGGTGACCTAAATTACATATGCACCATGGTGTGATATGTGTGGCATTACGACGCGACTCTATTTTCTGAGCCTATAAATACTATTTCATTAGTTTTTGTTAAGGAAAGGCTATTAAGTTTAAAGAAGCTACAGTTGGTTTTCATGTTTGAGGCTAAGAGGAAGCTAGGGGAGCTAAGGTTGGAGGCCATCTTCCTCATGGAGGAGGATTCAAGCATCAAACATCAAATCATGAGCTTCCTTATCTTTTTCCTCTTTTTCCTTCTTTTCCTTGTATCATGAACATGAGTTTTTGATGTATATTTTGGTGTTCAATGAGTAGTTCAGCTATATTAGGGATTATTTTGGATCCTTTTATGAATATTGTTGATTTTGTACTTCTTTGAGTTGATATAGATGTTTGGTTTTATTCAATCATATGATTCTTAATACTCTTGATTATTTGATAAGCTTTTAAGTGATTTGTTGAAATCTGATGAACCTAGACATAGGAATTTGGATTTGAGATCATATGTATGATTGATGCATGTTCGATTTCATTCTCATAGAGGGGATAAGTTGATTCACTAATGGTATAGAAATATACCTCTTAGCCATGCATAGCAAGTGTTTGAGAATAGATCTAAATAAGCAGATTTTGTGTTAATTCTCATAGAAACATAATTAGTTGGGCAAATGAAGCATGGTTGATTGACCTAGACATAGACTTTTAACTAAATTAGATTCTCAAGCTAACTAAACTATTTTATTAATGTTGATTTAGAGGATTGCATGTTATCTATTGAAGTAAGAGATGAAAAAGAATTCCTTGAACTCTAAACATTACCTTTATTGCCTTTTAGTCTTTAGATTTATCTTAAATGCTTTGCTCTCTTTTTATGTTCTTGACTAGAATTATCTAAGTTATCGGTTAATATTTAGTATTAGCAGAGCTAATATCCTCGTGGGAACAAACTTTACTGATCATTTTATTACTTGAATGACCCGTGCACTTGCTATACACAAAAGGTCTAACATTATCTGGGATAGCAGAAAACATATCCCAACGGCTCTATTGAGAGCATTTAATGTCCCCAACAACTACCAATGGCTCATAATATCTTTGGGCTATAAATGAAAGTGTTTGGGCGTTAAAAATAAGTTGGAGAACTATCTGAAAATCATTCTTAAGCATTAAATTTGTGTTTCACATTCATTTTCTCCAAACCCCTATTTTTGAGCTTTAAAGTGTGAATCCTTAATACCCATAGAACTTTAATTTGTATTATCCACTCTTGAGAGAGTTTCAATTCATCTACACTTTGATTAATCTGTAAAAGAGGGTGGGGTATCCCTCAAGGTTGTAAAGGGTGGAGTATTCCTTGAAGTTGAGGCTCAAACATAAAGGGTGAGGTATCCCAAGGTGTAGTGAGTGCTCTATTGTGTAAATGTTGCAAGCACCTGAAGCTTGAAGATATAGGAAAAATCTCAAGTGATTGCTTGAGAACTGGACGTAGACCACAAGTGGATTGATGGTTGAACTAGGATAAATATTGTGTTTGTTTCTCTAAAATCAACTCATTTATATTTGTGTATTCATTTTACATGCATCCTTGCACACTCTCTATTTTGGTTTATTCATTTGTGAGTGAAAGTATTCAATCTTCTCTATTCATTCATCTCTATTAATCTATAGCTTCAATGAAAATTGATAATCAAGTATTTTTCAAAAGATTTACGAAAATATTTTACAAACTCAATTCACCCCCCTCTTGAGTATTAAGGTCACTTGGTAACAAATGGTATCAGAACTAGACTCTTGTATAAAGAGCTTAGTAGCTTCAAGAGAAGTGATGGCTTCAAATGATTTTTCTTCCGAAAGTTTCTTTATAAATAGACCCCCCTATCTCAATGGGGATGGTTATTCCTATTGGAAAGAAAGCATGAAATTTTTTATTAAAACTATTGATCTTGATGTGTGAGATGCCGTTGAAAATAGCCCTTTTGTTCCTACACGTATAGTTGATGGTGTAAGAACCAATATACCAAGAAGTGACTGGATGGATGAAGACAAAAAGAAGGTTCAATAGAATTTGAGAGCCAAGAACATCATTATCACATCCTTGGGGTATGATGAATTCTTTAGGGTATTAAATTGTAAGATCGCCCAAGAAATGTGGGATACTTTGCAAGTTACCCATGAGGGTACAAGTGAAGTAAAAAGATCAAGAATAAATACCCTCACTCATGAATATGAGCTATTTAGAATGAACCAAGGAGAAAGCATTCAAGAAATACAAAAGAGGTTCACTCATATTATAAATCATCTTGCTTCATTAGGAAAAAACTTTTCCTAATGAAGACCTTATTAACTAAGGTATTGTGGAATCAAGGAATTTATCAACAATGACTCTAGCCACTCTATTTGGGAAGTTCCAAGAACATGAATAGGATCTAAATAGGCTCAATTAAAATGAGGAGCATGATAAGAAGAAAAAGGGGATTGCTCTCAAAGCCATCTCCTCCACAATTAAAAATGATGATGAAGATGATGGAGAAGGAATAGAGAACCTTGCGCTAAATGAAGAAAATCATATTCTCCATATGAGAAAGTTTAGAAGATTCCTTTAGAAGAAAAGAATTCAAAGAAGGGCACATTTCTCTCCTAAAAAGACCTATCACAAAAGGGAAGGAATTTTATCTACTCCAAGATGCTATGAATGCGAAAGACCTGAGCATATGAAGAAGGAGTGTCCCGTCTTTCAAAAGAAGGTGGAGAAATTTGAAAGAAGACCCTCAAAAGAAATGAAGGGAAGGAGAGCCTACATAGCATGGGAGGACAATGATATGGATTATACTGATAGTTTGAAAAATAAAGAAGATCATTTATGTCTCATGGCTAAAGAAGAAGAAGAAGAAAGTGACACCGAGGTAACTTCTTCTAACCTAGGCTCTTCACCCTTTTATAGTGAATTACAAGATACTTTTTAAGAGTTGCATGATGAATCCATGAGGCTCACTAAAATGATTTTATCTTCTAACAAAACAATCTCCTTATTGATAAACAAAGTTTCTATTTTAAACAAGGAGATCAATGAGCTCAAAATTGAGAATGAGACCTTAGGACTTATTGATGCCAATTCTTCATGCATGACTTTCTCTTTACATGATAATGCACCTACACCCCCATCTTGCTCATCATGTAAAACATTTGAAAATGAAATTGAAGATTTGAAAAATACTCTTGTAAAATTTACTTTTAGAAGAGACAACTTGAATGTATTGCTAGGAAAATAAAGATGTGCTTTCCAAAAAGTTGGTTTAGGGTATAATCCCAAAAACTAACAAAAGTTTCTCAAGAATCTCTTTATTTCCTCAAGTACATCAAGTAGCCCCTTTATCAAGTGCTTTCATTGTGGTAGGAAAGGGCATAGTGCCTCAACAGGCAATGTTAGGAATAACATAAACACCAAGATTGGAACTAAAATGGTTTAGGTCCCTAAGGGCACCTTGCCTAAATCTAACACACAAGGACCCAAGAAAATTTAGGTACCAAAGATTAAAATTTGAATGTGTGTTGTAGGTGTGCTTGAAGGCCAAGAGCTCAAATTGGTATCTTGATAGTGGTTGCTCCAAGCACATGACCGGTGATGACTCTAAGTTTTCCTTCCTTGCCCCCAAGAAGAATTGGCATGTAACATATGGTGACAACAACAAAGGGAAGATAAGATCCTTGGAGTTGGCAAAGTTAGTAAAATCTCTTCTTCTTCTATTGATAATGTTTTACTTATTGAAGGGGTTAAAGATAATTTGCTTAGCATTAGTCAATTATGTGATAAAGGAAATAAAGTTATATTTGATTCTAATTATTGCATGATGCGGATTAAAAGTTGTAAACCCAACAAAAACTTGTTGACTTTATTTTTAAAAGATATGCAAGTGTACACAGTCAAACAAGTAATAAAGTGTGAGTAAAGATCGTTCCCACGAGGATTTAATTGTATTGAATACAAATTCTAGAATTAACCTTCCCTATTTAACGTAATAAAATAAAGAGAAATTTTTAAGCATGTAAAGTAAATGGAGTAATGAGGTATCAGAGCAGTAAGTAATAAATGCAAGGAATTAATAAAAGCGATAAATGAAGTGTTTTAAAACAGAGATGGAAACAGTTAGGATTTTAATCCTTTGTAATTCTTAACTTTAGGGTAATGTATGTTTCAGGATGCTACAGCATTTAGCCCAAGGAATAAATATTGCTTTCTAGCAGTAAACACTGAGTTTATTAAAAGCTTCTTATTCCTAAGTTCAAATTATTTTCCCCCAGTGGTCATAGAGGCACGTCCAGCTATTTAAAGACTTGAAGGTTATTCCTAACTCATTCAACACAATTAATTTTCCAATTAATTGTTCTATCTTTATATTCTAATCAAGTCCACTAACTTGGTTTTTCCAAACAAAATCAGTTGATATTTCAGATTAGTTGATCAGGCTAAACAGAAATTAAACATTAAAATAGAAAAGAAGAAAATGAATAACATCCATAACATTGGATTACCCTTCAGTACAATTACAAATTCATAAAATCTTAACTAATAGAATTTAGCTCATAATGAGCTTGAAGACAAAGTAAGCACAAGAAATGAAAAATAAATGCATCCTGCATAAAATGATGAAACTACGAGATGACCAGTAACTGACGGCTCTCTGCACAGCTCCCCCACACAAGATGCCCCTTAGTACAAAGTCACACTCCCATTTGTACTAGCCCCCAAAATAGGGTTACACTCTCTCTCATGCCTCACTTTTTAGGCCTTTACAAAGTCAAATACTAAAATATTCCTTGGCCCAATTCTCGAGTACACACAACTGCTACATTGTATTCTCTCTCTTCCTTTTAAGCACAGTACAGTAGGTATTTTGTCTTCTAGTGGCCAAAAGCTGAGCTGGAAATGATTTTATCTTGTAGTGACTCTCTCCCCCGAAGCTGCAACATTCCAAAACATCCCAGCGCATTTCCTTCAAAGAATTACACCTTTAAAACCTGCTCAAAATTAAATCAAACCTTCAAAGAATAACAGATCGAATTTGACTTTTCAAAATTAATCAGATTAAACACAGATATTTACTCAATCAAATAAAACTTGACGTTCTTCTCCTAAATTGATCAAAACAAGAAAAAATTATTAAGCTAAAAGGATAGTAATAACTCTTATTTCTAAGAGTTATCACACCCCCAAACTTGAACCATTGCTTGCCCTCAAGTAATGACATTCAACAAGCAATAACAGAACAAAATCAGAATAGTATAAGCAAAGTCCATGTCAATCCTCAAATGCAATTTTCAGAATTATGCTCAACACAACATACCATTTTCTTAATCACTTTCCATAATGTGTGTGTGATTTCCCTAAGCTCTCAACTCAGTTTTAGCAAGGAACTCCAACCAAACTGTGTTTGGATGCATACCTTTGAAGACTTGTTTTGATGATAACAAACGCGAAGTATAAATGAAGATGATAAATAGACCAAGTCCAAGTTTATATTTGATTAGCATTAGGACTTAGGATCTATTGTACGGAGCTCACATTGATATCTCTTTGTTTTTGAAAGAGAAGATAAAACTTGGTTTTGAACTTAATGTCTTTGAAAACATCTTTTTCAAACCCTTTTTGAACTGAGTTATTCGAATAGAGCTTAGCCTATTCGAATAAACATCATAGAGCTTAGCCTATTCGAATAAACATCCCCTCGTGGTTTGTTTTCTAAAATGTGTTATTCGAATAATTACCCTGTTATTCGAATAACTAAGGTTTTCCAGAACACTGTTTTTAAGTAGCTATTCGAATAAACTATCCTTTATTCGAATAATTGAGGTTTTTCAGAACCGTGTTTTAAGTGAGTTATTCGAATAACTCATACGTTATTCGAATAAATCTTTTTGTCTGAACTGCTTTTAAACTATGTTATTCGAATAGATAAGCTATTATTCGAATAACCCCTTGTTTTTAGAACTCTGGTTTTAACAGAGTTATTCAAATAACATATTGGTTATTCGAATAACCCATTTCAAATGAGTTTTTAAATTGGTTTCAGGAATAGTGTTATTCGAATAACCTGTTTAGTTATTCGAATAAACACGTTTGAATACGCAGTCTGATATGGAAACTTTCATACGCTTTGAATTCGGTTAATATGTTTTAAATGCTATTAATTATACCTAAACGGCTGTCTCCGTGTTTTTCCCTATAAATAGCAAGCTTGGGTCACGAATTTCTTTGCCCATTACTCTGAATTATTTTCTGAAAGCTCTAATCTGTGAAAACTATTTTCTACGCTCTTTTTGCTTAAAAACTTTGAGATATTTCTGTGAGAGCTCCATTAGCACTTCAATTTGTATTACTTACTCTGAGTGAGAGTTTCTCTTCATCTATTTTCTATTTTTCTGTATCGAGGTGAGGTATCCCAGGTTGAGACTTTAGCACAAGGGTAGAGTGTCCCTGTGTGTGAAAAGTGTTCTATTTTGTAACGGTAGCAAGCACCTATTGAAGCTTGTATACTTAGTGAAAAATCTCGGCTTTCGAGGATTGGACGTAGACCACAAGTGGGTTAGTGGTCGAACCAGGATAAATATTGTGCCTGCTTCTCTGTTCCCTAATCTCTTTACTTTATGCAATTTAATTTACTGCACATTTATTTTTCGTTGCTCTTTATTGTCTCTTCTCTTCTTCTCGTTCCTTCTGTGCATTTATTTATTAAGCTTTTAATATTTGTCTTATTTAAAAAGAGGTTTTTCGAAAAAGTTTTATACTCAATTCACCCCCCTTTTGAGTACTGGAAGCCACTTGGTAACACAAACCACCCCTCAACAGAGTCTTAGGTGCATTTTCCAAATGTCCTTTGGATGTAAGGGTGAAGACTCACCAGATTATCTTCCTAAGAACAGGAGCTTAACACATTATTGGGTTTGTCATATCACGCAATTCACTCTATTTTATGCTTTGTGTTGATGTTTCACTCAATCATCCTTCACAGGCAACTCTATCATATGCTTGACAAATTTCTATCAATCAAGAGCATATACACAAATTGTACACAACAAGAGGACTTTAATGGGTTGTAATGAGGCTAAGGTTCGAGTGTGGAATTTTAGGAAAGTAGCTACTTAGGTGGAGTTCAAGATCTTTGTCAAAATTACCCACTCCCAAATTTAGACATTTCTGAATTTTTACCCATCTTTCTGGTAACAAGGGGGAAGGGTTTTTTTTCTTTTTTCTTTTTTTTCTCTTTTTTTTTTCTTTTTTTTTTTGAATAAGAAGAATTTGTTCCTTTGATAATTTTGCTCTTTCCTCCCTTTTTATTACATAGGCAACCCACCCCCAAACTTAGACTGTTGGTTGTCCTCAACCATTGTGGTCAGAACCTATAAATAGGTAACACTTTGACACAGTCCTAAACTCCAACTAATAGGGTAGTACATTGTTTTTCAGGGAATTTGAGCTTGTAATATGGCTTATCACCAATCAAGAAAGTCTTAGGCTCAAAGGGGTTCACAAAGGGTAATACTTGAGGGTTGGCCTTTGAAGTCTCAGTATTTAAAACAAGAACAAGTGCCTCAAGTCGGCTTTGTGTGCAAATGTGAAATATGCAATCAATCACGAAATAAGTCAAGTTCTCGAGAGAAAAAAATACATGAATGGAATGCATGATGAACCGAATCTGTTGAAGTCCAAAAGCTCACAGGATTGATGCTGTAGAGTGCTACAACACCACATTCAGTCTCACTCACCCCCAAACTTAGGTTGAAATCTAATTCAGACCTCACCCTCTCTTCCTTGGACAAGGGTCTTTGCAACCCAATTCCCCTAATTGATTGGTGACTTTTGAAAGAAGTCCTTCTTTTAAGTCTAATTTGAGCTAGGGATTGTGTGGTGAGAAAGGATTAATTCAAGGTATTAATGTATTTCACATGTAGTAAGGGAAAACTTGTCTTCATCAGATGCACATGGATTGCAAACACCATTCTTTCATTAACATGCAGTCAAGGTATATCAAAAGGGGGGCCACTGGTCATTAAGCTGACTATATTTAAAAAGTGGGGGCAGACAATACTACAATTGTAAAATAGAAATGTAAACAAACTAAAACAAATTAAAACAAACTAAAGAAAGATCAAGGGAAATCTTGGTCATTTGATCTTGCTCAAGGCTGAGCCGATCTTGCACTGTTCCTTCTGCTGCCAGATCTGGCTATCTGCGTCATTGTTGGCTTGTTTGTTGCTGGAATTTCCTTGGTAATGGCCAACTCAGCACTTCTTTCTTTTTCAGCTTCATCCTCCTCCTCCCCTCCACTAACTCTTGGCTGAGCCTTAGAGGCTGTGAAGGACTTGAGTTTCCCAACTCTTCCTATAATTAGCATGTTATCTTCAGAGTCATCACTGGGTGCAGTGGGAGTCTCCTTAGCATTTACATTAATTCTTATTTTTTTTCTAATCATGGGAGGAGCTCTGTGCTTGATTTTGCCCTTTTTTGGTGGAGGGGGGTCTTCTGGTGCTTCATCAACCATCTTTTCTTTTCCTCTCTTGGACCCTCTTGGTTGAGTTGGAGGTGGTGTTGGATCTCTGGGTGGTGGTGGTGGTGTCCAGTCAGAACTAACTTCATTGTTATGTACTGAGTGCTCACTAGCAGTGGGATTCACAAAAGGGATTTCAGGGTCTTGTTCTGGTGCAGGAGGGTTAGCAGGTGCAGTTTCCTTTGCAGGGTTGGTTTGTTTCTTGGGTTCAGGGGAAGAGTACTGGAATGGGTCAAAGATCACTTTAGGAAATAGGGGAGGATAGCTACCTTGTCTCAGCTTGTTCATTCCAAGGGTCCTTTGCATCCACAGATGTTGTTCTTTAGAAAATTCCGGAAGAGTTCTTCTTTGCTTTAAACTATGTTTGCAAAGATTTGATAGTATTGGTCCACTTTTGTGTTCACATCATCTGGATGTTCCTGCTGCCCAGAGGGAGAACTGAACCTTGCACCTTTGATGCTGATGCCCCAAAGTGTTTGATAGCCAGCAGATCTATGGCCCCCTTGTTGTCCATAATTTCATCCTCAGATAAGGCCTTTATTCCACATCTCAAACATAAAAAGGTGATTAAAGAGGGGAAAAACAATAATCCCTTCTTCTTGAATGCGCAGGCAATAATTTCCCTCTCAATCAGTTGTCCTACATCCACCTTCTTCTTCTTCAGAATGCAATACAAGAGGACTAACCTTTCCTTGTTTACTGTTTTTAAGTGCGTAGTGGGGAGAATCTTGGTTCTGATGACATGATACCAAACTTTGGCCAAGGGGGTGAGATCAGGCCTGGCTATTTTCCAACTCTCATCTATCTGAATCCAGTTTGCCCCTTCCACTGTGACTTCCCTCATCATGTCATTCAGCTCTGTTTCTTCAGCATTTCTTAAAAAAGTCAGGTATTCATCTTCAACACCTTTTAAGCCCTACCTTCTGTTCAACGTGGCGGCAGAGAACGACACCTTTGAACCCCTCACTATGACATATTTTTATTGTGGTGTAGTCAGATTGGCATAAAACTCGTGCACAAAAGGGATTATGGGTTCTCTCGGGTGAGTCACGAACTTCGTCTAGTTGTGATTGTCTATGAGCTCAGCAACATCCTCAGTGAGCCCATAATGAGGGGAGTCCAGAATGAAGAAACCCTTCTCCAAATGGAAGTTTCACTTCTTGATTTCCCTCTCGAACTTTAGTTTCCCTTCCTCATCCACAAAACACAAATTGGTTTCCTCATCAGAAAAGGATGAACTGGCAGTAACGGGCTTTTTGGAAGACTGAGCTTGTGCTTTACCCATGGTATTTGGAATGGTATAAAAGAGGAGTAAGGTGATGGTGATAGAAAGAGATAGGTGAGACAGAACGTGTGAGTGGGGTTGCGTTTGGGGCTAAGGCAGAGAAGACAATAACTTTAATAGAGAAAAAGGGAGATTGAGGTGAGAGGTGAAGGATGGAGGTGAGTGGTGGAGAAAAAGGTGGCATTAAGTGAGTGGGTGGAGGCAATTTACATTCCCATGATTTCTGCAACCCTTCCTTGTTCAGTAACTCTTCAACTCTTGAACTTAGAAAACTAAAAAAATAATACAGTTGAACCCGGGCTCTTGCGCTGGCCCAACTGCCACCACCAATACACTGTTAACTGGGCCTGATATGACCACACACCACCCTGTCCAGGGCAACCTTGAGCTTAGAATGCTTTAGTCTGTAAACATATTTTAATAGAATTTATATTTTTATTAAACGAAACTAAACTATTTTAAATGAAATTCAAAAGATAATGTAAAGGATATAAAGCTGGGCTGCCTCTCAATAGCGCTTGGTTTCTTGTCCTCAGCCTGACTCCACACTGGTGGCTAAGGATCTGAAAGATGAGTGGTGGCCTTCATTCTTGCACACGGCTCACCCCAATATTGCTTCACTCTTTGTCCATTCACCTTGAACTCTTTTCCAGAACTTTCTTCCAACAAATCCACAGCTCCATGAGGGTGCACTTTGACTAATTTAAATGGTCCAGACCACCTTGATTTCAACTTCCCAGGGAACAATTTTAATCTGGAATTAAACAAGAGCACTTGCATTCCTTCAACTAATTCCCTGGGTTGGATTTTCTAATCATGCCATGCTTTGACCTTGCTCTTATATACTTCAGCATTTTCATAAGAAAAGAGTCTGAACTCTTCAAGTTCATTCAGCTGCAGTAACCTTGCTTCTCCAGCTGCTTGTGCATCAAAATTCAACTTCTTTATGGCCCAAATGCCTTGTGTTTCAGCTCTATTGGTAAATGGCAAGCCTTGCCATAAACCAATCTGTAAGGGGACATGCCAATGGGGGCCTTGAATGCCGTTCTGTAGGCCCAGAGAGCATCATCTAAGTGCACAGACCAGTCCTTCCTAGAAGGATTCACCATTTTTTCAAGGATTCTTTTGATCTCTCTGTTGGACACTTCAGCTTGTCCACTGGTTTGAGGATGATAGGCAGTAGCCACTTTGTGTTTCACTCCATATTTTGCAAGCAAGTTAGAAAATAGCTTATTATAAAAATGTGTCCCTTCTTCACTGATTATAGCCCGATGAATGCCAAATCTGGTAAATATGTTCTTGTGCAGGAATTTTGTGGCTACCCTGGCATCATTGGAAGGCAATGCTACTGCTTCTACCCATTTAGAAACATAGTCTACTGCAACTAAGATGTAGGCATTTCCATAAGATATAGGGAATGGTCCTATAAAATCTATTCCCCATACGTCAAACAACTCAATCTCCAAAACAGTGTTGGGTGGCAGTTCTTGTCTGTTAGAAATATTCCCTACCCTCTGACATCTATCACAAATCTTGGCAAACTCTTGAGCATCTCTAAACAAAGTGGGCCAAAAGTACCCTGATTGCAGGACCTTTGTAGCTGTTCTTTTTCCTCCAAAGTGACCACCATAAGGAGCAGCATGGCAATCATTAAGGATAGCTTGCATTTCTTCCTCAGCAGCATATTTCCTCATGATCTGGTCTTGGCATCTTTTGTACAGAAAAGGTTCATCCCAGTAAAAGTGTTTAACTTGATGCAGAAACCTCCTTTTCTGTTGAGAGTTCATTTCCACTGGAATTACCCCACTGACCAGAAAATTCACAATGTCTGCGTACCAGGGTTTTTTCAATTAGTAAAAGTTGTTCATCAGGAAAATTTTCTTTAATTTCTCCTTGAGGCTTGGCTTCTCCTTTCTCAACAATTCTGGAGAGATGATCAGCTACCTGATTTTTAATTCCCTTCTTATCTTTGATCTCCAAATCAAATTCTTGAAGCAAGAGCACCCATCTGATAAACCTTGGCTTTGCATCCTTCTTGTCAATGAGATACTTAATGGCTGCATGATCTGTGTATACCATTACTTTGGTTCCCACCAGATATGATCTGAACTTGTCAAATGCAAATACAACTGCCAACAATTCTTTTTCTGTAGTGGTGTAGTTGATCTGAGCATCAATGAGAGTCTTGCTAGCATAATAGATAGTATGGAAGATCTTGTTATGCCTCTAACCTAGCACAACTCCCACTGTAAAATCACTTGCATCACACATCAATTCAAATGGCTTCTCCTAATCCAGAGCTACTATTACGGGGGCAGTGATCAGAGCCTTCTTCAAAGTTTCAAAAGCTGATAAATATTCTTCTGTGAATTTAAATGCACTATCATGCTCTAGCAATTTGCAGAATGGCTTGGATATTCTAGAGAAGTCTTTGATGAATCTTCTATAAAACCCAACATGTCCTAGAAAACTTCTGATGCCCTTAACAGAATTGGGTGGGGGGAGTTTTTCAATCACCTCAATCTTAGCCTTGTCCACCTCTAAGCCTTTCTTTGACACTTTGTGGCCTAACACAATGCCTTCCTTGACCATGAAATGGTACTTCTCCCAATTCAGAACTAAATTGGTTTCCTCATATCTATCCAGCACCTGTTCTAGATTGTCCAATCATCCCATGAATGAATCTCCAAAAACTGAGAAATCATCCATGAAGATTTCCATAGTTTTCTCAATAAAGTCAGAAAAGATGGCCATCATGCACCTCTAAAAGGTTGCTGGAGCATTATAGAGCCTAAAAGGCATTCGTCTGAAAGCAAATGTACCATAAGGACAAGTGAAAGTAGTCTTCTGCTGATCTTCGGGTGCTACTGCTATCTGATTGTAACCAGAATAGCCATCTAAAAAGCAATAAAACTCTCTTCCAGATAACCTATCAAGCATCTGATCAATGAATGGTAGTGAAAAATGATCCTTCCTTGTGGCCTTGTTCAACTTTCTATAATCTATGCATATCCTCCAACCTGTGACTGTTCTTGTAGGAATCACTCATTCTTCTCATTTTTCACTACAAGTAACTCCTCCTTTCTTTGGAACGCATTGCACGGGACTTACCCACACACTATCCGAAATGGGGTAGATGATTCCTACATCAAGCCATTTAATGATCTCCTTTTTACCACCTCTTTCATAATTGGGTTCAATCTTCTCTGGCCTTCAATACTTTTCTAGGTATCTTCCTCTAACATAATTTTGTGCATACAAAGGCTAGGACTGATTCCTTTAATGTCTGCCATTTGCCATCCAATAGCTTTCTTGTGCTTCCTCAAAAGTGAAATAAGACTACTTTCTTGCTCATAAGTTAAGAAGGAAGAGATGATGATAGGAAGAGTTTCCTTTTCTCTAAGATAAGCATACTTCAGATGAGAAGGTAGTTGCTTCAATTCAAGGATGGGAGGTCTTTCAACAGAGGGTACATTCTCCTTGAAAGTGTCTGTAGATATATCTAAGGATTCATATTTTCTGATCCAGGATCTGTGTGCCAAATTCCTTTCAACTAGCTGCTTTAACTTTTCATTTCCAAAATCAGTTTCCTTATTCAGTTCTGACTCATGCTCTAAGTCTCGCCCTGATGCTATCAATTGCTCTTGCACCAGGGAATCAATATCAGTAATAACAGAACAACTTTCTATATCTTCATCAGGATAGTGTAATACATTAAAAACATTGAAAGTTACTTACTGATCAATCACCCTTATAGTAAGCTCTCCTTTCTGCACATCTATCAATGTTCTTCCAGTTGCTAGGAAGGGTCTTCCAAGGATGATTGGAATTTCCTTGTCAGCCTCAAAGTCTAGAATAATGAAATCCACTGGAAATACAAACTTGTCTACTTTGATTAGGACATCCTCAATCTTTCCTTCTGGGTAAGCAATAGACCTATCAACAAGTTGCAAAGTCACAGCAGTAGGCTTGGCTTCACCAATTTTCAGTTGCTTGAAAATGGACATAGGCGTCAAATTAATACTTGCTCCAAGATCACATAAGGTTTTTCCACAATAAGTATTTCCTATAGAACAAGGGATAGTAAAGCTACCTGGATCTTTCATTTTCTGAGGAACTTTATTCTGCAGTAGCTGGCTGCTCTCCTTTGTCATTGCCACTATTTCAAATTCTCCCAATCTCTTTCTCTTAGTAAGGATGTCCTTCATAAATTTGGTGTAGTTGGGCATCTGCTATAGAGCTTTAACTAGAGGTATGTTAATGTGCAACTGCTTCAAAATATCCAGAAACTTATTGAATTGCTTCTCTTGAGCTACCTTTTTCAACCTCTGTGGAAATGGAGGAGATGGCCTCTCTAGAATCATCTTGGGTTCAGTCCACTTAGGAATGACTTACTCTGTATCTTCAGGCCGTGGAACTGATTCATGCTTAGGTTCTTCTGTTTTAGCTGGTTCAGTTGTCTTTGTTTCCTGCTGCTTAGATGCTATAGCATCCTGTAGCTCTTTACCACTCCTCAGGGTTACGGCTTTAACTTGCTCCTTCCCTTTATCATTTGAAGATGATGGAGACTCTGTGGAAGCAGGTAAAGTGCCAGCAGGTCTATTAGCTAATGCATTGGCCAACTGACCTACTTGGTTCTCCAAGTTTCTTACAGCAGCTCCTTGATTCTGGATTTGAGCTTTAGTTTCAGCCATGAAAGTTTTCAACATAGCTTCCAAAGATGGTTCCTTTGCAGGAGCATGGTTCTACTGCTGAATGTTCTGTTGCTATTGTTGGTAATGTGGAGAAGCATAACCAACAGGAGGATTCAGAGTGTTGCTGTGATTACTATAGTTGAAATTAGGATGATGCTTCCAGCCAAGATTATACGTATTGGAAAAAGAACTGTTCCCTCTATTTCCCATGTAATTCACTGACACTTGATTATCAGGACATTCTTCAAATAGATGCCTTCCTCCACAGAAAACATAAGCTACTGAATTTACTGGAACCATAGTAGGTTCAACCATAATAGGTTCCTTACTGGTGTTAGCCGCAGTTAAATTTTTTAGCATGTTGGTAATGGCAGCAAGCTGAGCAGACATAGCAGTTATCTCCTTCACTTCATGAACACCAGCCCCACCTTTAGAAGAAGTTACTCTGCTGGTTGGCCACTGATAACTATTGGTAGCTATGCCTTCTATTAGCTCATAAGCTTCATTATAAGACTTAGTCAAAAGAGTACCTCCAGAAGAGGCATCCAACATCAACCTCGAAGAAGGTAATAATCCATTGTAGAGCGTTTCCATTTGAATACATACAGGGATGCCATGATGAGGGCACTTTCTCAACAGATCTTTAAACCTCTCCCATGCTTTATATAGTGATTCATCATCATTCTGCCTAAAGGAAGTAATATCATTCCTTATTCTGGCATTTTTAGTAGGAAGGAAGTATTTTGTCAAGAACCTTTCAGCCAATCCATTCCAAGTAGTAATTGAATTGGGTTCCAAAGAGTTCAACCAGGTCTTTGCTCTGTCTCTCAGTGAATAAGGGAAGAGTCTCAATTTGAATGCATCATCACTTACTCCAGGGATCTTGAAATTGCTAGCCACTTCCAGAAATTGCCTTAAATGCAGGTGAGGATCTTCAGTAGGAGCACCACTGAACTGCCCAACAGTTTGAAGCATTTGAAACATCATAGGCTTGAATTCAAACTGCTGGGTAGTTATTGCTGGCCTCACTATCCCAGTATTCATCGTTTGGGGATCAAAGACTGCATAGTCCCTGATGGACCTCTCTTTGTCATTTGCTATGTCAATCATACTAGGCTACTCCTCATCATTTACGAAAAGATCAGCCATGAAGCCTAACTCAGAATGTTGGGTTTGAGCACGTTGTTCTTTGGTTATCTTCCTTAAACTCTTAGTTGTTTTCTCTATCTCCAAGTCAATTTGAAACTCGGGTGCACCCTTTGTGCGCATATAGTGTGCAATACCATTCTTGACAAGACACCAAATTTTTAGAAGTAACAAAATAGATAAAGTTAACAAAAGAATTTAAATATTCAACACCATTGTCAATCCCCGGCAACAGCGCCAAAAACTTGTTGACTTTATTTTTAAAAGATGTGCAAGTGTACACAAATCAAACAAGTAATAAAGTGTGAGTAAAGATCGTTCCCACGAGGATTTAATTGTATTGAATACAAATTCTAGAATTAACCTTCCCTTTTAACGTAATAAAATAAAGAGAAATTTTTAAGCATGTAAAGTAAATGGAGTAATGAGGTATCAGAGTAGTAAGTAATAAATGCAAGGAATTAACAAAAGCGATAAATGAAGTGTTTTAAAACAGAGATGGAAACAGTTAGGATTTTAAACCTTTGTAATTCTTAACTTCAGGGTAATGTATGTTTCAGGGTGCTACAACATTTAGCCCAAGGAATAAATTTTGCTTTCCAGCAGTAAACACTTGAGTTCATTAAAAACTTCTCATTCCTAAGTTCAAATTAATTTCCCTTAGTGGTCATAGAAGCACGTCCAGCTATTTAAAGACTTGAAGGCTATTCCTAGCTCATTCAACACAATTAATTTTCCAATTAATTGTTCTATCTTTATCTTCTAATCAAGTCCACTAACTTGGTTTTTCCAAACAAAATCAGTTGATATTTGATTAGTTGATCAAGGCTAAATAAAAATTAAACATTAAAAACGAGAAAAGAAGAAAATGAATAACATCCATAACATTAGATTACCCTTCAGTACAATTACAAATTCATAAAATCCTAACTAATAGAATTTAGCTCATAATGAGCTTGAAGACAAAGTAAGCAAAAGAAATGAAAAATAAATGCATCCTGCGTAAAATGATGAAACTACGAGATGACCAGTAGCTGACGGCTCTCTGCACAGCTCCCCCACACAAGATGCCCCTTAGTACAAAGTTACACTCTCTCTCATGCCTCACTTTTTGGGCCTTTACAAAGTCAAATACTAAAATATTCCTTGGCCCAATTCTCGAGTACACACAGCTGCTGCATTATATTCTCTCTCTTCTTTTTAAGCACAGTACAGTATGTATTTTGTCTTCTAGTGGCCAAAAGCTAAGCTGGAAATGATTTTATCTTATAATGACTCTCTCCCCCGAAGCTGCAGCATTCCAAAACATCCCAGCGCATTTCCTTCAGCAATTACACCTTTAAAACTTGCTCAAAATTAAATCAAACCTTCAGCAATAACAGATCAGAATTTACAGCTTTTCAAAATTAGTCAGATTAAACACAGATATTTACTCAATCAAATAAAACTTGAAGTTCTTCTCCTAAATTGATCAAAACAAGAAAAAATTATTAAGCTAAAAGGATAGTAATAACTCTTATTTCTAAGAGTTATCACAGGTTGTCTCAAGTAATAAATTCTCAGGAGTCCGAGGTCGATTCACAAGGAATTGATGAAGAAAAATTTGTTGATGTAAGGAAAAGATTTGTCACAAAAATAAAAATGATAAATAAAATTATTCACAAGTAAAAAAGAATTGTTTGGGCTAAGAGATCCACTCTTGGCAAATAAATTAAGGACAAGACTAATTCTTTTATAACTCAATTAGAATTCACGCATAACGGAGGTTCCAATTGAAAAATACAACATTCAAAGTTCTTTAAAAATTATATTAGTTATATTATGGTTCCTTTAATTATCCACTAACGCCAACACTTGTAAATGAATTCAAGCATTCATTGCGCCAATCTCTTGTCTTTAGTAAATCAAGATATCCACTTTACAAGGAGAGTTTCTAACGCCAACACTTGTAAATGGGTTCAAGTATTCATTGTGCCAATCTCTTATCTACAACAAACCAAGAACTACACTTTACAAGGAGGGTTTCTAAATTGATTGGAAACAAAATACAACAAATATAATGGCTACTTGATAATATATTATTTAAGCACAAGAGAGAAATTAATCTGACCTTAACTTATTACCAGGAGTTTCACCCTTTCACCCAAGCAAAACAAAACTTAGTTACTCATAGACAAGAAGAAAGGAAGAGAGAAGAAGAAGAAGAAGAACATAACTTCAATTTAGAACAAAAGAAAACTACAACAAGATAATCAAACAACAAAATAGCATGATCTTGATATCTAACACCAAGCCCCCTAAATGAGCAGCCAATGGTGCCTTTTATAGAGGATCAGGGATACAAAATGACAAGGGGGCTGATTAATGAATGAGCGGGATGAGTGGGTGAATGAGTGGAAAATGTCAAATGACTTTTGATGAATGGAAAATTATGAAGATTCTTTGTCTCCGAAATCATTTAGTACTGAACTCATTGCATTCATCATTTTCTCACCAAGAAAGTTGTAGCCCTAGATCTTAGCTTTCAAATGCCGTTATTTCAGCCCAAAAGCATTCCTACAACTCAAGATATGGTCTGATTACTGCACGCTGCTTAGGCCCAGTTTCAGTTCCTCTGTTCTGACTTCCAAGCCCAATATGACCCATTAGACCTCAGAATCGTAAGTTCAAATGAAAGTTGTAGATTTGAATCTTAACTATCAACCATCAAAATTTCAGCCTATTTAACATCCTATAGCCCGAGCTATGACATGAACAGTACACATAGGTCAAGCTGTTAGAATCAATACTCTAGTTCTTGCTTCAACTCCAATTTGAGTTATCCAATCGTGTGATTATGCCTTTTAGGCCTTCATGAAAGTTGTAGGGAATTGTCTTATCTTTCCTACAAGACCAGAATCATATCAACCAGATATTTGCAACTCAAGTTATAGCCAATTTACTGAACACTGCCAAAAAGATATATTAAGGCTAATTTATGCAATAATTCTTTCAAAGACCCAATTAGGCTCAATATCATAATATGTGACAAAACCAATATAATTAAGCCTAACTGAACCTTAAGAAGCCCAATGAGAGGATTATAAAATGTATAAAATATATTATTATTAAATTCTTTTACACTTAACTTTTGCACTCCTGGGTAAAACACATGAGACCAAAACTAAAAAAAAAAAAAAAAGAAAACAGACTCAAAAGCTAAACACTCTAAAAGCTCAATTTCTAATAATATTTAAGAATGAAGAGCAATCAATAATTCAAGTAATTAAAACATTTATGAGGTAACGTTTCTTCACATCTCAAACCAATATGCAAGGAAACTTTAATTGAAAAGCATGAGTCAAGAATGATAGATATTCATAAGATTCACTCTCAATCCCTTGAGTGTTTAAAAGGTAGGTATTTCACTCAATTCAACCCATGAAAATTGCACTACCATAAGCTTACTTATCTTCTACTTATCCACTACTCAGAATACATGCACACACAAATCATGAAGACTTTATTCAAGGTTGTAATGGGGTCAAGGTAAAGGATAAGGTAATATGGATATGACAAGTTAAATACCACAGAGAATAAAAGAGCATAAAAGCTGAGTTCAATTAACAAGCATGAAAGTTCATCCCAACTCCACCTAATACAAATTCCCTTTACATATTCTTTTCCTTTCCTTTATTGCCTTGTTGGCCCTTATTTACACATTATTATTTTTTTGATTTTATTTTATTTTTTTATTTCATTTTTTCGAAGAAGAAGATAATATATACATTTAAATAATTTATTTTCAACCATTTTCCACATACATCCCCACACTTGTTCAAGAACTCATTCAATGACAAAGCTAATGTTCTCTTATTCCCTAAGGTCGGGTAAGAACATAGTTTTTCATTTAAGGCACATAATGAGTTTGAAACAAGGAATGGTCAAATAAGCTCAAAGGGGTACACAAGGAAAAATATGCAAGGTTGGCTATTTGGTCAAAGTAACTATTTCAAGAAAAATGTCTCAATTATGTTTATGTTTGCATGTGAAAATGTAGTCTCAAAAAGAATCAAAGCAAGTTCTAGAGTAACAATTCCATGAGTGAAAAAAATCACACAAGAAAGAAGAGAATGATACGAGATGTTCAATCCATTCATCGATAGGCTCAAAATCTCACAAGACATATATCCATCATTCTTAATTTATCAATTCAACATCCATAACCAAGCATGTGAAATTTAAGAAAGAAGATAATTTATTCAATCATGCCATAATCTCTGAATCCATTTACTACTTCTACACAAAACAGTTACTACCCCAATCTAGATGCGTCTCAAGAGTAAAATTACTCCTTACTCTGCCATCCCTAATTGGTTTTTTGTAGGTTTCGACAATCATATCAATAAACATACTTCCCAATTTAGATGCGTCTCAAGAGTAAAATCACTCCTTATTCTGCCATCCTTCATTGGTTTAGTAAGTTGCTGACAATCATATCATACTTCCCTACAATTTTTTTGGTCAACTATCCTTCCCCTCAAACAGATCACAACATTGTCCTCAATGTTAAAAATTAAATCAGATTGAAGAAATAATCATCAATATACATCAAAGAAATTATTGGGACAAAATTAAACAAAGTAATGGAGAGAAGTCACATACCCGAAATACTTAGACGAGAAAAGAATAACTACATCTTGACAATGGTTAGCAATGACAAAAAAATAAGTAAAATGAAATAAACAAGCATACAAACAATTTTTTTTTTTTTGGTTCTTTTGTTTTATAATTGTTTTTTGTTGGCCAACACTATTTACATCCCCATACAAAGGCTTGAAATTTGGGAGGCACTTAAGCAACTCAATAAAAACATGAAATACTAAAAACTTACCTCAGCTTTGGTAGACATGATTGTCTACTAAAGTCTCTGCTGTATCTGGATCCTTCAACTCAAGTTATAGCTTCAACCGCTAATCATTTACCTTCTTCTAAATTAATTTTATAAGAACAGACCAAAGGACGAACACTTTTTTTATCGCAATACTCCAACCTTTCTTAGGCAACTCCTTAAACTTTGGTTGCCATGCTTGAGTGTCATGATCCTGAGTTCTATAAAAAAAAAGTAAAAATATCAACTACATCAGATGGATTACTGATAGAATCAAACTCAGGATTGACAACAAAATTCTCAAGAGGATCAAAATCATAGGTTGTAGAAACTCCCCTATCCATAATTGAGTCAATCATGTATGTCTGGTGGCCCTCGTCATCATTTTCTGGCTTAACAAGACTTTGTGTCACCTCAGGTTCCTTGGGTAGCTCAGCATCACTACTATCTTGATTCTTTTCCACATCCTCTAGCTCATTCACACTTAAAGAGTTCATCACTTTGGACACTTGGCTTTTTATCTCTTTGCTTTCTTCAACAACATTTCTATTCCTAAGGATTATCACTGACTTGACTTGATCTATTTGTTGGTTTTCTGAATTACCATCATTTAGACTGTATTGACCATTGGGATTTGGTTGAGGTTGAAAAGAAAATTTTCTTTCTCGTGAATGGTGAGTGCGAGAAAAAGTTTAGCAAGAGTGTCTTTTATATCAATCATGACTTGAGTGTTTTGGTTGTTAATGGCTTCTTGTTTTTTCATGAATGCATGCAATGATTCTTCAAGATTTTTCCTACATGATGGGACATACGGTACATATCCTTGAAAATTTTGAGAATCTGGTTGTGCTGGAGAAGGTGGTAGTTGCATGAATTGTGCTTGATTATTATTCATCCAACTGAAGTTTAAGTGATTTCTCTATCCTAGATTATATGAATCTGAAAAGGAATAAGTAAATGACTTTTTAAAATTATTCATTGCATTTACTTGCTCATGTACAACTTCTTTAAAAACAGAAATTTTTAGACATTCATTTGTTGAGCGTCCTAATTCATCACAATTACTACAAATTTCTTCATTTTGCACAGATTTGATTTCTTTCACTTTCTCTAATTCTATGGCTTCAACCTTTCTAGCCAAACTGGCAAACCTTGTATTTAGATATTCTTCTTGACTAAGGTGATATTTTCCTTTACTAACATTTGCAAGGTTAGATCTAATTAAATTTTCAGAAGGATTAGTATCATGCTAAGATTGAGAATTTTCAGCCAAATGGTCTAAATAGTCTAAAGCTTATTTAGGTTCTTTATCAAGAAACTCACCATTGCACATTGTTTCCACAAATTGTTTAGTTTCGGGTGTTAACCCTTCATAAAAGAAGCTTATAGTGCGCCATTTTTCAAAACCATGATGTGGGTAAGAATTCAACAAATCTTTAAAACGTTCCCAACTTTGAAAATATGCTTCATTTGAATTTTGGGAAAAATTTTGGATTTGTCTTTTCAAAGCATTGGTTTTATGTGTTGAAAAAATTTCTTTAAAAACTCACATTGCATTTCTTGCCATGTGCCAATTGATCTTGGTTTCAAAGTGTTAAGCCAAGTTTTTGCTTTATCTTTCAAAGAAAAAGGAAACAATTTAAGCTTAACAATCTCTTCAGTGCAAGTTTAATCATTAAAAGTGGTACATACTTCTTCAAATTCTTTTAGATGTAAATATGGTTTTCAGATTCTAAACCATGAAAATTTGGAAGTATAGAAATCATACTTGGCTTGAATCTAAAATTGTTAGCATTGAGTGCAAAGATAAAACATGATGGACTAAAATTTCGAGATGATTGCAAATATTCACGCATGGTTCGTAATGGTTGATTTTCATGTTCATCATGCACACTTTCATTTTCAGCCATTGTGTTTGATGTGTGTGATTGTGATTCAAACAAATTAATATGTAAAGTACTAGGATTAACTTTAACTAAATGACCAGAATTTAAATCACGATACCATTTAAGCATAAACAAGTAACTTAAAATAGAAAAGAAAATGTACAAGTAGGCGGTATAAACTTGTCGTTAAATATTAATAAGGATGGGGTATAAACTAACCACCAAATAAATATTAACAAAGGTGTGGTATAAACTAACCACCAAAAAAGTTAGTATGTAGATAAATTAAAATGTTAGAAGCAGGTAAATTAAAAAGTTAGAAGGTTAAAAAGTTACTAAGAGAGTTAGATAGTTAGTAAGTTAGTAAGCAAGAAAATTAAAATGTTAGTAAGTTAGTAAGTAAGAAAGTTAGAAATAAAATACGAGAGAGTAAAATACAGAAAATAAAGTATAGAATATAAATTACAAAAAATAAAGTACAAAAAATATAGTGCAGAAAGTAAATTTAAAATATGAAAACTGAAGAATTGGCAAGCCGATTTTTTGCTCTAGAGAGAGAAGAGAAGAAAAAGATTATTTCATTAAAGATTACAGAGAGATAAGGGATAGTTTCCACCACTAAGTTAGTATGTTAATAAGTACAAAGAAAAAAAATTAAAAGAGTAGAATATATATATATATACACACACACACACACACACACACACACACACAAGATCTATAGAAAAATATATATAAATATATATATACAAAATATTTACACCATAAATTTGTTCTTCAAATCAAGTCTCCGGCAACGGCGCCAAAAACTTGATGCGGATTAAAAGTTACAAACCCAAGTGTAGGTTGTCTCAAGTAATAAATTATCGGGAGTCCGAAGTCGATCCACAGGAAATTGATGAAGAAAAATTTGTTGAGGTAAGGAAAAGATTTGTCACAAAAATAAAGATGATAAATAAAATTGTTCACAAGTAAAAAGAATTGCTTGGACTAGGAGATCCACTCTTAGTAAATAAATTAAGGACAAGATTAATTCTTTTATAACTCAATTAGAATTCACGCATAACGGAGGTTCTAATCAAAAAATACAACATTTAAAGTTCTTTAAAAAGTATATTAGTTATATTATGGTTCCTTTAATTATCCACTAACGCCAACACTTGTAAATAAGTTCAAGCATTCATTGTGCAAATCTCTTGTCTACAACAAATCAAGATCTCCACTTTACAAGGAGAGTTTCTAACACCAACACTTGTAAAATGGGTTCAAGCATTCGTTGTGCCAATCTATTGTCTACAATAAATCAAGAACTCCACTTTACGAGGAGGGTTTCTAAATTGATTGGAAACAAAATACAACAAATATAATGGTTACTTGATAATATATCATTTAAGCACAAGAGAGAAATTAATCTAACCTTAACTTATTACAAAGAGCTTCACACTTTCACCCAAACAAAATGAAACTTAGTTACTCATAGATAAGAAAAAAGGAAGAGAAAATAATAAGAAGAAGAAGAACATAACTTCAATTTAGAACAAAAGAAAACTATAACTAGATAATCAAACAACAAAATAGCATGATCTTAATATCTAACACCAAGCCCCCCAAATGAGCAGCCAATGGTGCCTTTTATAGAGGATTAGGGATACAAAATGACAAGGGGGCTGATTAATGAGTGAGTAGATGAGTAGGTGGATGAGTGAAAAATGTCAAATGACTTTTGATGAGTGAAAAATTATGGAGATTCTTTATCTCCAAAATCATTTAGTACTGAACTTATTGCATTCATCATTTTCTCACCAAATGGTATCATGAAAGTTGTAGCCCTGGATCTTAGATTTCAAATGCCGTTATTTCAGCCCAAAAGCATTCCTACAACTCAAGATATGATCTGATTACTATACACTGCTTAGGCCTAGTTTCAGTTCCTTTGTTCTAACTTCCAAACCTAATATGACCCATTAGACCTCAGAATATTGAAAAGTGTTCAACATGAAAGTTGTAGATTTGGGTCTTAACTATCAACCATCAAAATTGCAGTTCATTTAACATCCTATAGTCCGAGCTATGACATGAAACAGTACACATAGGTCAAGCTATCAGGATCAACACTCTAGTTCTTACTTCAACTCCAATTTGAGTTATCCAATCGTGTGATTAGTCTTTTGAGGTCTTCATGAAAGTTGTAAAAAATTATCTTAGCTTTCTTACAAGACTAGAATCACATCAACCAAATATTTGCAACTCAAGTTATAGCCAGTTTACTGAACACTACCAAAAAGATAAAGTAAGGCTAATTCATGCAATAATTCTTTCAAAGATCATAGAATGTGACAAAACTAACATAATTAAGCCTAATTGAACCTTAAGACGCCCAATGAGAGGATTATAAAATGTATAAAATATATTATTATCATTGCATAATTGAAGGAAAAGATAATAAGCAAGTTAAGTTTGTTGGTCATAAGGTCAACAACATATACATTATTAGCCTTGATGATATATCCTTAAATGATGTTAAATGCTTTATGAGTAAAGAAGATGATTCATGGTTATGGCATAAAATGATTGCTCATATTCACATGGATCACTTAAATAAGTTAGTCTCCAAAAAACTAGTAATTGGACTTCCAAAGCTTAAATTTGAAAAAGATAAACTTTGTGATGCATATCAAAAGAGAAAGCAAGTAAAGGTCGCTTTTAAAGCTAAAAATGTTGTTTCAACTACTAGACCTTTATAACTTTTGTATATGGATCTTTTTGGTCCCTCTAAAAATATGAGATTTGGTGAAAATTACTATGCATTAGTGATTGTGGATGATTTTTCTAGGTTTACATGGACATTATTCCTAGCTCACAAAAATGATGTTTTTCCATCTTTCAAAAGACTAGCCAAAGTTATCCAAAATGAAAAGGATTTTTGCATTGCATCCATAAGAACTAATTATGGTGGTGAGTTTGAAAATCATGATTTTGAAACCTCTTGTGATGAATATGACATTGAGCATAATTTTTTTGCCCCTAGAACTTCACAACAAAATGGGGTTGTAGAAAGAAAAAATCAATCTTTAGAAGAAATGAGAAAAACTATGCTCAATGAGGCCAACCTTCCTAAGTACTTTTGGGCAGATGCGGTAAATACTATTTGTTATGTTATGAATAGAGCCTTAATAAGACCAATTTTAAAGAAAACCCTTATGAATTATACAAAGGAAGGAAGTCAAATGTTACACACTTTCATGTTTTGGATGCAAATGCTTTGTTTTAAGCAATAGAAAGGATAATTTAGGGAAGTTTGATGCTAAGTTTGATGAAGGAATATTTCTTGGCTATTCCATGCATAGTAAAGCTTTTAGAATTTATAATAAAAGAACTATGACCATAGAAGAGTCCATTCATGTTGCATTTGATGAAACTAATCCAAATGGCCCAAGAAAAGACTTGGTTGATGATATTGCAAAAATCTTGTCAAGAACACACTTGGAGAACCAAGAGAAAGAAGCCAAGAAGCAAGAAGAAAGCTCATTTGATTCCCCGAGATAAGAGGATTCACAAATCATGGACCTTCCTAAGGAATGGTGGATATCAAGATATCATCCTCTTGACAATGTGATAGGTGATGTATCAAAAGGGATAACTGCTCGAAACTCTCTTAGAGATGCATGTAATCATATGACTTTTGTTTCTGAAGTTGAACCTAAAGATGTAAATGAGGTCATTAATTATGAACATTGGATATTGGTCATGCAAGATGAACTAAACCAATTTGAGAGAAATCAAGTTTGGGAATTAGTTCCAAGGCTCAATGGTTATCCCATAATTGGCACCAAATAGGTCTTTAGGAACAAACTTAATGAAACAGGCTTAATAATAAGAAACAAAGTTAGGCTTATTGCTAAAGGTTATAATCAAGAAGAAGGTATAGATTATAAAGAAATATATGCTTCCATAGCTAGATTAGAGGTCATAAGAATACTACTTGCTTATGCATGCATCATAGATTTCAAACTTTATCAAATGGATGTTAAAAGTACTTTCTTAAATGGTTTTATACAAGAGGTGTATGTGGAACAACCTCCTAGTTTTGAAAACTTTGAACTGCCCAATCATGTTTTTTAAATTGAAAAAGGCCTTGTATGGCTTAAAACAAGCTCCTAGAGCTTGGTATAAAAGGTTGAGCAAGTTCCTTTTGGAAAAAGGCTTCTCTAGAGGCAAGGGTGACACTACTCTCTTTATCAAGCATAAAAGGCATGACATACTTATTATTCAAATATATGTTGATGATATTATATTTGGTGCTACTAATGAGTCTCTTTGTAAAGAGTTTGCTAACATTATGCAAAATGAGTTTGAGATGTCTATGATGGGTGAGTTGAACATCTTCCTTAGTATCCAAGTCAAGCAAATAAGGGATGGGACTTTCATAAGTCAATCCAAGTATTGCAAGGAGCTGCTCGAGAAGTTTAGAATGGACAATGCCAAGCATATGGCTACACCAATAAGCACCTCTTATTATTTGGACAAGGATAAAGGAAGTAAATATATAGAAATCTCAAAATATAGAGGTATGATTGGCTCACTCCTTTATCTTATTACAAGTAGGCCCGATATTATGTTTAGTGTGTGCATGTGTGATAGATTTCAAGAAAATCCTAAAAAATCACATCTATGTGCTATAAAAAGAATCATGAAATATCTAATAGGTACTTCACAAATGGGTTTGTGGTACCCTAAGGGTGCCTTATGTAGCCTAATTGGTTATTTCGATTCTAATTTTGCTGGATGCAAATTGGATAGGAAGAGCACTAGTGAGACATGCCACTTGCTTGGAAGCTCACTAGTTTCTTAGCATAGCAAGAAACAAAATAGTGTGGCATTGTCTTCTACTACAGAAGTTGAATATGTTGCAGCTGGGGTAGCTGTGCTCAAATCCTTTGGATGAAGCAACAACTTCTAGACTATAGACTTGAGCTTGATCACATCCTTATAAGAGTGATAACACTAGTGCAATCAATTTGTCTTAAAATCTTATTTTGCACTCAAGAACAAAACACATAGAAATAAGACATCACTTCATTAGAGATCATATTCAAAAAGGTGATTGCATGCTTGATTTTGTTAAAACCACTAAACAACTAGCTGACATCTTCACTAAACTTTTGAATAAAGAAGCATTCTTTTATATAAGAACTAACTTGGCATATTGGATCAATCATGCATTTAATTTGAAAAATAGCCTTGTTGCATAATGCCCTATTGCATAATAATTTGCTGCATAATTTCTCTTGTATTTTTATCTCTTGAATCCAATATTGACTTGAGCATTGGAGTTTCCCTCAAGTTTGTTTTGCATGTGCTTTATCCACACCTAAGTCCCCCAATCTCAAATTTCAAGATTTCTACTATGGAAAAATGAATTCTGATGCATTTGAAGAAGAAAAATCAATTTTTGGGTTGTAGTCATGGTGTTTAGAATTGATGAAATTGAGGCCAAGCTAAGAAGAATCTCATGATGGCATGAGTTGGTATTTTAAGGACTGAAGTCTTGAAGAATCTGTGTTTCTGGTGATGAAATAACCTATTATGAAAAACTAATAATTGGTTACTTGGTCTCCAGAATTAATATGGCACATTGACATGCTCTCTGCCAAGCTAAAATAACCGATTATGAGACCCTCATAACCTGTTATTGAGTAACTGGGTTGTCCTGGTGCTCTTTGGAATACAAAAATAACCGATTAGGGCCTTCCCATAATTGGTTATTTAAAGCAAACAGAGATTGTGTTTTCCAAATTCAAGCAAATAATCGGTTTCCCACTTTCCCCTAACCGGTTATTCTAACTGACAGAGGCCCTCTTTTTTTTTCTCTCCACGCTAATAACTAGTTACCCAAAACCCATAATCAGTTATTGGGTTTCTTTATAACAACCTCCCCTGTCACCCACGAAGCCATTTCCACCATTTTCATCTTTTTCCTCTTTTTCCTCTCAAACTCCCATTCTCTTCCAAAAATATCACTTCCCCTTCACGTCTCTCTCTCACAATCGTGCCCTAACCTCTATTTCCACCATAGCCAACAGCTCCTTTCACCCTAAAAGGTCGCGCTCCAAAAACCCCTTTATACCCAAGGAAACACCTACCCCAGCTAATGAACCAGACTTTTTCGTAAGCTTGGACCATGGCAGGTACTTCTCCCATCCAAATCAGATGAAAAACTATAGATTGAGATTTCAAGCTCGAAATCTGATACAGCCTAAGTACATAGACTGGGATTTCTTCATTAGAGAAGGATTCACATTTCTCATGAAGCTATTGGAGTTTCATGAGTTGAAGACATTTGTTACTACCCACAATGAGTACTACTATCTTGAACCAACCAAAGTTTATTACTACAACTTGAGTATTATTGGAGGAAATCTGGTCTCAGTTTTCAAAAGGCACAAGATCATTGTGACCCATAGTCAGTGGACTCCCTTGTTTAGCCTCACTTATTCTAGAGAAAAGTTTACAATAGATAGTCATAACTCTTGGGAAGGATATGATAGAGATGAGGCTGTAAAGAGCATGCTTCCACTGGTTCAAGTGTCAAAAGGGTCTTTCACTGTCGGCCTTTTTGAATCCACAACATCGTCTTCTTCATTTTCTGGTGGCACATATCTTAGTTCCAAGGGCTAGCAACTATGCCCTGGTTGAAGAAGAAGACATCTTCCTAATGTGGGGCCTTAAACAATGAATGCACATCAATTGGCCTTATTACATCATGCATTACATGATGAAAGCTAAGGAAAAGATGATGATGGATCTTCCGTACACCTTGATCATTGCTAAAATTCAAGAGCAATACAAGGTTAGCTTAGATGATAATGGAATCATTAACACTACCAGGCACAACAAGTTTCGAAAGGCCTTCATAAATCATATACAAATAAAGAAAGTCAACAATGAATGGGTCTATGGTCGTGGACGTGAGGCAGCTCCACCAGAAGGAAACATGCCTGCTGCCCCTACTGATGTGCCTATAAAAGAGGCACCTGCCACCAATGAAGATAGTATCCTAGCCACACTGGCAAGCATCCAAGCCCAACTTGCAGATCTTTGAACTTATCAGGAGCATAGCATTGGAGTCATCTATAACCATTTGGACAACATTGAGCATCGTCTTCCACCACCGCAAGATGATGGGGCTTAGGCATGGATTACTTATTTTTGCTCTATATCATTCTATTTTAGTTACTTTATTGTGCTTAAAGCTTATCTAACTATAGTAGGTTATCTTTTGGATATTTTGTTTTAGTATGACTTGGATATTTTGAAATGGATGGTCTATTGAAATGAATTTTATGCTAGTCTGTTTATCTTGTTGCTGAACTATTATTGAATATTTGTTGAATGGCAATAGTTATGTGCACCCTCTCTTTTTGTCCAAATATATATTGCATATCTTTTTTATCATGACAAAAGAAGGAGAAGGTTTTTGGTTTATATGTCATTGAGAAAAGTAATGTAAAATAGCAAAAGGCATAGTTTTAATGATCTTGGGATTCCAAAATTAAGGGAGAGCTGTGCATCTCTGATATAATCATCTCTTGAAAAATAGAGGGGGAGTAAGTCTCTAACACATTTTGTGAGTTTCAATTTATTTAAACTAACTTTTTCTTAATGGTTGTTTGTCATCATCAAAAAGGGAGAGAATGTAATTGGCATTGACTAAAGTAATGGTTTTGATGATAACAAACAAGAAAGGAATGGAAATGCAAAGATCAAGTCCCAAGACTCTTAAATATTAGCATATAGGACTTAGATATTATGTAAAGGTATTTAGGAATCACACTAAGCTCATCTCTTTACTTTTACCCAACTTAAATGGCTTTGCAAAATTATGTTTCATTGTTGTGAAAATGTTGTTTAAGTTTGAGCAAAATGGTTTTAACAAAATTAAAAAGCTTTTAGTAATCTTTGGTTGTAAAATCCTTAGAAATCTTATTTTTCTTGACAAACCAATAATAGGCTATTACTGTTCAATAATAGGTTATTTGCCAAAGTCAGAAGCGCATCAAAAAAATTTTTAAAGGGAATAACCGATTATGGATTTCCCATAACTGGTTATTCACTAAGTCAGGAGCTTTTTCCTAAAGCTCCTAACTGATTATGGTTTTCCCATAATCAGTTATTGTGAAAGTCAGAGGCACAACTCTATTTTTAAATGACTCATAACCAATTATGGTTTTCCCATAATCGGTTATGTTAAACCAAGTAATCAGTTATTGGAAATCAATAACCAGTTATCTGGGAAAGCAAAAAACATATCCCAACGGCTCTATTGAGAGCATTTAATTTCCCCAGCAACCACCAACGACTCTTAATTGCTTTGGGCTATAAATGAAAGTGTTTGTGTATTAAAAACAAGTTGGAAAACTATCTAAAAATCATTCTTGAACATTGAATTTGTGTTTCACATTCATTTTCTCCAAACCCCTGTTTTTGAGCTTTAAAATGTAAATCCTTAATACTCATAGAACTTCAATTTGTATTATCCACTCTTGAGATAGTTCAATTCATCTACACTTTGATTAATCTGTAAAAGATGGTAAGGCATACCTCAAGGTTGTAAAGGGTGAGGTATCCCTTGAAGTTAAGGTTCAAACACAAAGGGTGAGGTATCCCAAGGTGTAGTGAGTGCTCTATTGTATAAAGGTTTCAAGTACCTGTTGAAGCTTGAAGATATAGTGAAAAATCTCAAGTGATTGCTTGAGGACTGGACGTAGACCACAAGTGGATTAGTGGTTGAACCAGGATAAGTATTATATTTGTTTCTCTAAACTCAACTCCTTTACATTTGTGTATTCATTTTACATCTATGCTTGAACACTCTCTATTTTGGTTTATTCATTTATGAGTGAAAGTATTCAATCTTCTCTATGCATTCATCTCTATCAATCAATAACTTCAACAAAAATTGATAATCAAGTGTTTTTCAAAAGATTTACAAAAATATTTTACAAATTCAATTCACCCCCTCTTGAGTATTGAGGTCACTTGGTAACACTCCATGATCTGTAACTTTGCCTAGTAGGTCTAAAAGTCTTATTACTCCATAAGGCCAAAGCATGCAACTGATCTGAGAAAACTTAAGTAAGAAAATTCAAATCTACCAACAAAAGTCATGTCTAATAAATTCAAAATCAAACACCTTAGATATATCTAGAAGATAACTGATACAGATCGAAAATTTCTAGATACGTTTATTTGAAAAAACTAAGAAGAACAAGAAAGAAAATGAAGAGGGTTGCTATTTGCCAAGAGAAAAATCCAACCATTACTAGAATAAATGTCTCTGTTAATGAAGAATAATATTTATTAGTTAAAATTTAATTGGTTTTAATTGATTAAGAAGAATATGAAAGACCATGGTTTTAATTAGTTATAATACTAAGATCTTAGTTCATGGATAATAATTCTCTTTATATGTTGATTAGTAACTTTGCTACTTTGCTCTCAGGGTTTAACTCATAAATTTCTTGGCAGAAAGACTTTCCCTAGTTAAATACTAGTTAATTGTCAAGTCTCCTTGTGAGATAGACAAGAGCTCATTCTCCAATAGTTGCAATCTTGCGTCATTCTTCTTTGAAAACAATATCACAAAGGTGCCTCAAGCTTCCTTTGGAGATGTTGATGTTCTTATATGCTCTTGCATCTTTTCTTCAATTGTAGTCTTGATCGCGAACATAGCCTTCCTTACTTTAGTCTTCCATTTCCGTAATTCTTCAGCTTCAGTATGTGGCAAGGTCACCACCAACTTCCCACCAGTCTTGCCTTGGATATATAACTTCATACATGTTTGCCATGTATTATAATTCTAGGCATTGAGCTTCTTAATTCCACCAATTAGGTGGACATCTACCATGGCCATTTAGTGAAAACTTGCACTATCTTGGTCCTTGATCAATCGTTTTTAACAGTCCCGGACTATGTTTTGTGGAGCAAAACTCACCCAGAAATGATGATCTTTGATCACCCTTTATATGGTCCCTGATTGTCCAGCTTAATTTGATACTAAATTGTTGAGTAAAGAGTGAGTAATGTGAGTAAAATAAACTTCACTTTATATTATAACACTTGAATAAGCCAATTCTCAAGATTACACTTATTTGGACACCTCACTTTTACTATTACACTCTTCTTCACTTCTTCACTTTTCAGTTTTTCTTTCTTCTTCTTACTTTAGTTTATGCTTGTTTCTTCACTCTATATTCTTCTTACTTCATTCCATGTACAAAATGATAGCAAGTGATGAGTATTTATAGGCTCTTGGAGTGAATTCACCAAGTGTCTAAATTTATCCTAATTTAATGACTACATTTTCCTAAGTATCACCATCCACCAATTGTTTATCCACTATCCACTAATAGAGAAATAATTTATCCTCCTACTTAATCCTCCTACTAATCCTCCTAATTGTTAAATGAAGAAAGTATTGAATATTTTTTATGTTTCCAAGACATTAGATGCATTTACTTTTTCATTTAATACTTTTTTTATTTAGTATTAGGAGAATTATTAGGAAGATTAGGTAGGAGGATATAGAATTACTCCCACTAATACATGCAATATCTTCTTATGTTCACCGTCCAATATGTTACACGTGACCAAGTAATTAGTGCTGACCTTTCAAAGACAGCATAATGACACTAATTAGGAGGCAGACATAAAGTCGTTACAGATTTCTTGTGGGCTTCCAACTATGTCCAGCACGGCACCGCCGTTGCTTGGTTCTTAATCTTGAAGACATTGGATCGGTAGTTCCTCTTAGCCTTTATAGCTCCAAGAACTTCAGTTTACATTAATCACTAACAGAAATTTAGATGAAATTAAAATAGAAGAGTAGATGTTAGTCCAAGGAACAAATGCGCATTCTAGAATTTTACAGAAATGAAGTCTCAAATTAACCCGGAAATATTCTTTATTCAAATTTAGCAAATAATTGTGGAATTGCTTACATTCAATTCAATAATGCTATAAACATAGAAAGAGCACCATGTCTGCCTCTATACAACGCATTTCTGTCTCTATATCTGCACTAAAATAGAAATGAATGGCTCTCCATGAAAAGTAATGGTGTTTTAATTCACATTTTGCTATATCGTACCTGCTAGTTCCTTATTCATTTTTTTTTATTTTGAAATTTCCTCTTACCCATTAAAAAGCTTAGACACTGTGAATTACATATTGGGAAATTGGATTGGAGAGTATAGCAAATGCTGACACTGGTGATCAAGAGGTTATATACATAGTTGAAAGCAGACCAAATTCCTTATTATTCAAAAATCAGCATTCTGCCAAGATAGGTAGTGGTGGTAGAACAAGAGTAGCGACGTTGGAACCATTATCCTACTCATCTTCCACTTCCTCAGACAAACTTGGAACTAGCATATGAGGAAGGCGCAGCCAACTTGTTACAAATTCTGTTGTCTGCTATTGAAATTAGGAAAGGTAAAGATTGGGACGGTGGGCGTCTTAAAGTTTGAATAGTTGCCACAGTACAACGTGAATCAGAGTGAGCCATAAATTGGAATTACGAAGCCTTCTTGCTTTGGCAATAAAGAAAAATAGAAAGCACATCAATGTCTTCTTTTGCATTTGAAAGGGCTTCTTTTTCATGGACGCATTTAAGCTGCATTTCTTTGCAGTTCCAGCTTCAGACCCTTCCTCTTTGAGGAGTCCACAACTTATGCAATCAATTGGATAACTTGTTGTAAGGCATCATGTCCAAAATGAAGCAAACATGAATGAGAGTGGGGCATCCATCTTTATCTGAATAAGCAATTCAACCACATTGAGCAAAGAAGTTATTAAGTTTTCTCCTTGTAATTATGCTTGTGTCTATGTATATTTTCCGCCCTGTCATTTTGTTGGGGGAAGTAAATATTACCAGTGCATGCACAGTATTATGATTATTTATTGTTTTGTTTCTTTACTCCCTGTGGTGTTAGAAGAGTAATTTTCTTCATAGTAATAAAAATAACTATAGTACATAGGAGAAATGCAATTTGGGCACCGCTAATGTATCACATGCATTATTTGATCATTAAGTATACCTTACATAACTTACTATTTCATATTAAATCAATGGTAAAAAGGTAGGCGAAGGTGTGAATTTACTCTTGTTCAAATATCATTTAGTCATTTGCATAGTTAGCATACAGGGATGATTAGTCCTATTTAATTTTTTGAACCAAGTGGCTCAGCTTGATACATATTGTCTTTTTTGGTATATATTGATTATAAATTCACAACATATTGCTCATATAAATTCACACGTTGATTTTTTTTTGACACATTGATTATAAATTCACAACAAATTACTCATTGGTACAATCTCAAACACAAGGAAACAATCACACCCTTTGAATAAAATAATAATAATAATAAAACAAGAGGGTTCAGATTCATTTTGAAGTAAAGAAAAATTATAATTGCTTTGCCAACAAGGATGGTTCAGTTAAACTATGTCGACTCAAATGTTTTGAATTCATTTTGTTAGTGATGTCCCATTGATTGGCATCTACTATTAATGTATTCTCTCATATAAAATTTTTACATGACAAGATTATATAAAGAGAAATATAGACACAAAGACCTTAAATAGTGGATCTTTTTTAAAATTTGTGAGACTTGTATCAGGGTGTTTGTGTTTATCTCTCGATTCAAATAATTTTGTCATATGAAAATGCAACACGAGAGGATTCATTCCTCATCTACTACTTATGGTGTACTTTACCTTGGTTGTTTGGCAATTTATACACCATTTAAATTTTATGCACAGAAAATAAGTATAGGATGTTGTAATATCATCACTGGTTTTGCTCGATTGTCATTACGGGATAGAATAAGCCAAGTGGTCCATACAGTCTAGTCTCTTTTCAATCTACACGTGTCCAACCAATTTATCAAATAAGTGAGATTTAGGTTTTTAAAAAAGCTTATTTAACTATATAAGTTAAGCTTCGAATTTTTGAAGAAGTATATTTGGCCTATCAAATTGGTCCATTTATTTAATATTATATATAATTAATAATATATATTACTTACATATTTTGTTAATTATATATTAGTATAATATATTATTTATTATTATTATTATTATTATTATTATTATTATTATTATTATTATTATTATATAATTTCATTAAAAGTTATACTTATTTTAAAATTAAAAAGTTTAACTTTCACAGCCTAAATGAAAACTTTTATATAATGTAAGTCTTTAAATATGTTTTTAGACCATGACAAGCTTTTATGTTTACATAACTAGGCCATGTTGAGCTCAAAACATAATGTAACAGGTTAAGTTCAAGCCTATTTAACTATATAAGTTAAGCTTTGAACTTTTGAAGAAGTATATTTGGCCTATCAAATTGGTCCATTTATTTAATATTATATATAATTAATAATATACATTACTTACATATTTTGTTAATTATATATTAGTATATTATTATTATTATTATTATTATTATTATTATTATTATTTCATTAAAAGTAATTATACTTATTTTAAAATTAAAAAGTTTATAACTTTCATAGCCTAAATGAAGGCATTCACATAATGTAAGTTTTTAAATAAGCTTTCAGGCCACGACAAGCTTCTATGTTTTCATAACTAAGCCAAGTTGAGCTCAAAACATAATGTAACAGGTCAAGTTCAAGCCGACATTTTACAAAATATGTCTAGACCTATTTAAGCAAAACATAGCCTAGCTTATTTTTGTTCATTGCCACTAGTGTACGGATCAACAAGTAATATAGAGTGAGTGAAGATTATCATTTTCCACAAGAATTAGGATGAACAATGCATTATCAATTAACTGATTACTATTTTCAAGTTTAAGCAACACAAATATAAAAAACAGTGAAGAAAAACACAAGTAATAACTAACTAATTGAACTTCACTAACAACACACCAACACTAGAGAGATAACAATGATGATGATGGTTTCCTTTTCTAGTTGAAAGAAGAAGAAGCAAGAGCAACTATAGGGAGAAATTTGAAATTTCACAAAATTATCCAAACTAAAAATTTTAAAAATGCAGACAATTGAATCAATGCAATTCAATTACTCTGGATTTTAAATTCCCTTAAATTTTGAAATGTCTCATCCAAACACAACCTAAGAGGCTAAAAAGCATAGGCAGCCAAGCAATGAGCATAACTCATGGCACTAATAAGAATACACTACAAGATTTGAAGTGTCCTATTAAGATTTAAAGTGTTACGTGAAGTTAGGCTAGAAATGAGTCACCATCTTGCGAATTAGTCACGATTCGGTTTGCTAATAGCTCAGTAAACTAGGCTCATGAGCTAATAAATTGAGTTCGAGCTGAACATTATGGCTCATTTTTAAATAAGCCGAATTTGAGTTTTCATATATTCAACTCATTAGCTTATGAGCTAGCTAAGTGTAATAAAGTCTTTTTTTAGTTAAAATGTATAAAACACACACACACACACACACACACACACATATAATTCTTCTAATTAATAAAGTCTTTTTTTAGTTAAAATGTATAAAAAATAAATTTACTAGGTATAGGATTTGAGCCTGACTCATCGAGTTCGAGTATTTCATGAGCTAAGAGTGAACTGAACTTGAGCCAAGAAAATAGGTTCAATTTCTTATCGAGCCGAGCCCAAACCAAACATATTCTTATCGAGGTGATCCTGATCTAGGCCTGGTTAGCCTCAACTTGACTCACTTCCATATGAATGTGATGATGTGTTGTATATAGCCAATGTTTTTAAAATCAGATCACTCATTGAACCGATAAAGACACTATTAACGGTTTAGTGGTCTAATTGTGGTTGAACCAATGATGAGTAAATATATATTTTTATTTTTATATATAATAATTAATAAAGTAATATGCTAATAATTAATAATAATTAAAAAAATAAAATATAACAATAATTTTTACTTGATGTTTTGTACATTGGTGGATGAACAATGGGAGAAGCTTCCTAAATATTCGTACACCTTCAATTTGAAATAGTTAAAAAAACTCAAAATATAACAAAAGGTCAAAACTCTTTAGTTTATTACCCCATTCTCTCTCCTCCTACTATCTTCACCATGCTCTCACTCTTAGCCCTATCTGCTCTCTCACATCTTCTCTTTTGCACCCCTACTTTGCAACCCATTCATCAAAACTCTACATCACAAGCAAGATGTTGTATTTCATCCACGCCATTGCCACTTGTAACATTCTCCTTAACCTAATGATCCTAATCAAAGTTATAGAAGTTCAATAACTCTGGTATAATTTATCTGTTAATTCGGATAACCTTTTGGACTAGCTTGAGCATAATTCTATATCACTTTGAAACATGAAAAATAGCTAAAGTTTTTGTAAAAATAGCAGATATGATGGAAATAAATATGGGAAATATATTCCCTAGTTATAGACAATTTATATGAGTTATATTAAACTTTGGAGAATCAATTAAGTTAGTTCAGTATTTTTAAGAATACTAAAGAGGAATCAATGAAACATTTAAGTAACTCAAAAAATTATAAAATTATATGGAGACGACAAGTAAAATACGAAAAATATTTTGATATTAAATACCAACTAAGAAAAGTATCAATAAGCATATTTATTTAATTCCTAAGTTTATCTTAACTTGGGATAAAGTATAAGGAGAATCGTTGAATGATAAATTAGAGAAAAAAATGAAATCCTATAATTTTTTACAATACCTATGAAGATTAGAAAATTCATAGTTAAAAGATTAAAGTGTTCTTAGTAGATATAAAGTTTTCAGTTGGATTTCTTTTGTAAACTTTCTTTTTCTACATACTCCACTGTAGAATTCATATTTATCTTGTGATTTATTAATGTGAGGTGAAAAGTGATGAAAGAAAATTGAATATTGAGATTATGATGAGATTTGATGACTTCTTTGATTATACAAATGATTTTGTTAAATGATAAAAAAAATGAACCTTTGTTTCGGGAAGAGAAAGGACTTGATTTGGTTTTTGCCACCTTTTTACTGATTATATTCTAATGATTTGAAATGATTTTCCCAAAATAGCTAGAATTATTATAATGACATGATTTTAACATTATTACTGAGAATTGTGAGATTCTCACCCCATTTCCTTGATTTCTATAATGACTCCAAGACATCCTCGTGCAGATTTTAGAGAAGAAGGACCTGATCATGTAGATCTTTTGTTCCTTTTTGTTTTGACATGTGTATATGGTTGTATACCATTATTGTGCCTCAGTGGCATATGATGTATTTGATGTATCTTGATGTACTATTGTATATAACACAGTTCTACAAATATGTATTATGTACTTCCACTTCAGGCTCATAGTTTATATATAATATATGTTTTTCTTCTTAAAAATTTGATATTGATCTAAGTGACGTACTCTAATATGATCGCGAATGCATAATTCCGGATATGTCATTAGTCTAAGTATTAGGATGTTACACCATCCACATGCATCGATGCTGGCTTTCACTCCCCACTCGATGTCTCTCAATCTTACAAGGAACTAGTCATGTCCATTTCTCCTCAACTATGGCTATTTTGGTCCCAGAGCTCGCCGACGATGAGTGGCTCATGCCTATGGGTATGATTGCCATTCAAACTAGAGAACCATTGGTTTTTACCATTTTTATCGATTTTATGCCAATTCATCCGATTTTTCTTTGATTTTCTTCATAATTGGTTCTTAGGCTTGAATCGACTAGACACATGGCCGATTTATCAATTTTCTAGTCGTACCGACTTGTCCGATTTGGCTTTTTCATCACTGTGTATAACATAAGCATTCCATTTACATCTGACTCAAATACTATTTCTCATTTAAAGGTTCTTTGCTAGTTTTCTTCATAGCATGGTTCACACCAAGTGGCGTGCCACACAAAAAGTTTAATGGCATTAGAGGTTTGAGCATTAACTATTTATCCTACTTACTAATGTCATATTCTTATTTTCTATCAGTGTTGTCATATATATAAAAGAATTATATTGATTTGTTAGAATTTTTTAATAATTCTTGTGGGCTGCAATCAATTGTGGCTTTAGTTTTATAAAAAATGGGCTAATGTCATGATCCATTTGAAGATGCTTTAATGCCCGCTAATTTAATAATCCATTTGCAATGGGCTCAGGGCACGTAATACTTGATTAATGTGGTTTAATAAAATCACTGCAATGATAACTATCGAGACTATAAAATTAAATCAATTTATAAATCGATTCACTAAAATACTTGTAGTATAAGGCACAATCGGGTCGAGCCCTTGGATAACTCTAATCAAGTAATCGAATTAAGAGGTTAATAGGGGGAAAAAGATTGCAAAATTAACTAACAGAAAGTAATTAATAATTGTAAATAGAATTAAGTAAACAACCAATCCAAGGAAATCAACTAATCTTGAATCTATTCTATCATTGATCACTAGGAATCCATTCAATTGTTAATTAGAATCTTGGTCTTAGATCACATCAAGAAGTCTTAAGATGATCTATGAATTATCTACTAGATAAACATTGAGAATTTAATTAATCAAGGTTAAATGAATTAAGCACCCATCTAATCCTAAATTAATCTAAAACCCAAAATTCAACCAAGCTTAACAAACAACATCCAAGAAGCCTTTGATGCATTGTTTAGTCTCTATAATCCTCATTAAACATGTGATAATTATGCAATTATCTCATCAACATCCAAATCAAATTAAGCAATTCAATTCAAATTTAACAAAATTAGGAACTTGATTAATAAGTAAAATATAAACTTGAGTAACAAGTAAAAGATAAATTTCATCAACAAGTAAAAGAGAAACTTGATTATCAATTTAATGTAAAACAATCAAAACATGATGTCAGAATTAAACATCAATATTTTCAAACCCTAGAATTGATTTAAAAGGGTCTAGCCCTCCATGGATGGAAGGGAAAAATAGAATAGAAAGAAAACTAGAGAGAAAGAAGAAGAAGAAAGATGAAGAGAGAAAGTGCAAGCAAGAGCGGTTAGGAAAAAATTAGGGTTTAGTTTCGTGCTTATTGCTGCTGCTTAAATGACTACCTCTAAAATTAAAAATCCAACCTTTCTCTTAGCTTTGGGGTAATCATCTTCCTCTTAGCTTTAATTGGACACCTAATTCACATAATTTGGGCTTAGGATAAGAGAATTATGCCCAAAACATTCTTAACAGCTCTCTAAACCCATCAACCTACTTCAAATGGTTAAAACACCATCAAAATGTCACTTTTTTGATAAGTGGTCTTCATAAGAATTGAAGATATATGTCTCGTCTTTCATATGGAACCATTTCAGCTCCAAATGACACCTACAACCCAAATGATGGCCCAATCTTTGCACATCATCCAGGTTCCAACGATAGCATCTCTATTCTGACTTCGTAGCCTAATCTGACCTACTAGACATCTGATTCAGCCTTAGAGCTTTAATAAAAGTTGTAGAGATCTCTCTTAGGTTTCCTACAAGATAAAATTCATAATTTTTAGATATCTAAAACTCAAGTTATGATCAAAATACAAAAACAGTATAAAATTCTCAAAAATGTTGAAAAATATAATTAAGCCCAATTTGAACCCAAACTTATAACATGTGACCAAAAATAATCAATTAAGTATATAAGAGGTCTAAGAGACTAAATAAGATGGTTAACTAATATATGAAAATTATGTTTATCAAATTCCTCACACTTAGCTTTTGCACTCCTAGATAAAACTAAAAATTCAACATAGGGAACAAGGAACAACAACACAAACTCAAAAGTTCAAAACTCTAAAAGATTCACTTTTCAATTATGTTTAAGAATGCAAAAGTCTATAAGTAAGAAGAGCAACCAAAGCTTCAAGGAATTAAAACATTTATGAAGTAAAATTTCTTGATATCTCAAATCAACAAGCAAGGTAACTTTAATTGAAAAGTATAAATCAAGAATGATAGAACCTCACAAGATGTCACTCTCAATCCCTCAAGTGTTTAAAAGGTAAGTGTTTCACTCAATTTAACCCATGAAAATTTGCACTACCATAAGCTTACTTATCTTCTACTTCTCTGCTACTCAAAACACATGCACATACAAATCAAGAGAACTTTATGCAAGGTTGTAATGGGGTCAAGGTAAGGGAGGGGAATAATATGAAGATGACAAGTTAACTACCAAAGAGAACAAAAGAGCATTGGGTATGAGTTCAAATAACAAGCATGAAAGTTTATCTCAACTCCATGTAATGCAAATTCTCTTTACATATTCTTTCTCTCCTCTTTTTTTACAACCATTTCTTTTGTTTTCTTTTTTGTTTTCAATTTTCTTCTATTTTTTCTTTCAATTGGCCACTCTTTCTTTTTCACCAAACACTTTGCACACTAATTATCACACCCCCACTCTTGTTCAAGAACTCTTCTAATAACAATGTCAATGCTCTCCTATTCTCTAAGGTTAGCTATAAACATGATTTTCTATTTAAGACATGTAAGGAACTAAAAATAAGGAACAGTCAAATAAGCTTAAAAGGATTAATCAAGGGAAAATATGCAAAATTGACTATTTGGCTAAAGTAGCAAATTTAAGAAAAATGTTTCAATCATATTAATGTATGCATGTGAAAATGTAGCATAAAAAAGAATTAAAGTAAGTTCTAGAGTAACAAATTCCATGAGTGAAAATCACAGAAAAAAAATAATAATAACACAAATGTTCAATCCATTCATTAAAAAGGTCAAAGTCTCACAAGGTATGCTTCTATCAAACTCAATCTACTAATTTGATTTTTATTACCAAACTAGTTAATCTCAAGATGAAAGACAATTTATTCACTTATGTTATAAACCTTTAACTTTTATTGATGCATGCTCACTACTTTCATAAATCTCAAAATTTCATTGGAAAACAATTAAAAACACAATTTCTTATATATATATATTCAAAATAGAAAAAAATAGAATTGAAAAACAAAACAGAAATAGTAAAATAAAAAACATAAAACAAAAAACATAATGTAAATTCTTCCCCACACTTAAATCTTACATTGTCCTCAATGTAAAGCGTATAAAACATCAAATTATTAATAAATTTAAGATAAGTAAAAATAAAGGAGCAAAGGAAGAAATATCCTTACCAAGTGATGTATATGGCCGCGTGCAAGTGCACCTCCTCCACTACGCCCTCTTGAGCTCCCTTATAGAATTGCTTGATGAGGCGATATCCATTGACTTTAAAATCTTTGTTAGTTGCCTAACTTGTCATCTCCATTGCACCAAAAGGAAAAATCTTAGTGATTATAAAAGGACCTATCCACCTAGAATGGAGCTTACTGGGCATGAGCTTGAGGCGAGAATTGTAAAGGAGAACTTTTTGATTAATCACAAATTCTTTTCGTGCAATTATCTTATCATGAAAGGCTTTGGTTTTCTCTTTGTAGATACGAGAGTTCTCATAAGCTTCCAACCGAATCTCTTCAAGTTCTTGGAGTTGGAGTTTTCTTTGGGATCCGGCTTGGTTCAGGTTAAGGTTACACTTCTTTACTGCCAAATAGGCCTTGTGCTCAATCTCCTCTGAAAGGTGACATGCCTTACCGAAGATTATCCTATAGGGAGACGTGCCTAAAGGAGTCTTGAAGGCAATCCTATACGCCTACAATGCATCCTCAAGCCTCTTGCTCCAATCTTTTCTATTTGGTTGGACTATTTTTTTTAGGATTTATTTCAACTCCTTATTCAAAACTTTGACTTGCCCATTGGTTTGGGGATGGTAGGGAGCCAAAACCTTATGCATCACACCATATTTCTTCAACAATGTCTCCATGTTTTTATTATAGAAATGAGAGCCTTGGTAACTTATTATGGCTGTCGGAACTCCAAACTTACAGAAAATATGAGACTTGACAAAGTCTAAAACAACATGAGAATCATAAGCCCGAGTAGCCTTTGCCTCTACCCACTTAACTGCATATTCAATATCTAATAGAATGTATACAAAATCAAAGGAATTAGGAAAGGGTCCCATGAAATCAATGCCCTACACATCAAATATCTCACAAAATAATAGCAGTAGTTGAGGCATCTTATTTCTACAGGAAACGGTACCTATTTGTTGGCATTGTTCACAATTCTTACAATAATTGTAAGCATCATGAAACAAGGCGGGCTAATACAATCCAAAGTCTAAAATTTTCCTAGTAGTGTGTTGTGGTCCAAATTGACCACCACATGCATGGGTATGACAAAAATGCAGAATAGACTAAAAGTCATAATAAGGAACACAACGTCTAATCACTTGGTCACTACACAATCTCCACAGACAAGAATCATCCCATACATAATATTTAGACTTACTTTTAAGCCTATTAATTTGATGCTTCTTAAAATAAGCAGGTAACTCATATACAACTAAATAATTCACTAAATTAGCATACCAAGGGTCCTTACCTTGTAGCTAAAAAAGCTGCTCATCTGGAAGGTCTCTCGGATATCAAGAGTGTCCATTGCCTGTGGGATTCATCTCAAATGATCTGCCATTAAGTTTTCGACTTTGCTCTTATCTCTGATCTCAATATCAGGCTCTAATAAAAGAAACATCCTCTGAATGAGTCTAGGCTTCGCATGGGCTTATTTAGTAAGAACTTCAAGGATGCATAGTCAGAGAAAACAATAACTTTAGTGCCTAGCAAATAGGAACAAAATTTATCTAAAATGAAAACAATTGTTAAAAGCTCCTTTTCTGTGGTAGTGCAATTGCCTTAAGCAAAATCCAAAGTACGAGAGGCATAAGATATCACATGAGGTTGCTTGCCAATTCGTTGAGAAAAGATGGTGCCAACTGCAAAGTTGGAGGCATCACACATCAGCTCAAAAGGAAGCTCCCAATTTGGTGACTAAATAATGGGAGAAGAGATTAGGTTCTTCTTCAATTGATTGAATGCTTTCTTGTAATGCTCATCAAATTCAAACTCTACTTCTTTTTAAAGAAACCTGGACAATGGAAGGGCAATTTTTCTAAAGTTCCTGATAAAACTCCTGTAGAACCTTGCATGACCAAGAAAGGAATGCACTTCCTGCACATAAGTGGGGTAGGGTAAAGAGGAAATAACATTCATCTTTGCTCTATTTACTTCAATACCTTTGCTAGAAACTACATGCCCTAAGACTATGCCTTGTTCTACCATAAAATGACATTTCTCAAAATTAAGAACAAGATGTATCTCAATGCACCTATCAAGCACCTTAGCATAGCTGTCTAAACATGTATCAAAAGAAGATCCATAAAATTGTGAAGTCATCCATAAAAACTTCTATGCAGTGTTCTAACAAGTCAGAGAAAATGGTCACCATTCATCATTGAAATGTACCAGAGGCATTACAAAGCCCAAAAGACATCCTCCTATAAGCAAACGTGATAAATGGGCAGGTGAAGGTTGTCTTCTCTTAGTCCTCTGAGGCTATGTGAATCTAAAAGTAGCATGAAAATCTATCTAGGAAGCAAAAGTGTGACTTGCCAGCCAACATTTCCAACATTTGGTCAATGAAGGGCAAGGGAAAGTGATAATTCCTAATGACTTAGTTAAGCTTCCTATAATCAATACAAACTCTGCAGTTGTTATATACTCTAGTGGGGACCAGCTCCTTCTCCTTATTAATGACCGTAGTCATCCCAGTCTTCTTGGGAACTACATGCACTAGACTCACCCACTTGCTATTTGAAATGGGCTAAATGATGTTAGTTGACAATCGTTTGTTCACTTCTTTCTTCAGTATATCCAAAATTAGAAGGTAAGTCTTCTTTGAGGTTGCCTCACTAGTTTGGCTTCCACCTCCAATAAAATCTAATGCATGCATGTGGAGAGGCTAATCTTAGGAATATCTACAACCATCCATCCAATGGCTTTCTTGCACTGCTTCAAGATCTGCAACAATTTCTCTTCTTGTTCAGGCTGCAAGTTCTTTGTTATTATCATTGGTAGCTTCTCATATGCTTCTAAGAACATATACTTCAAATGTTCAAGTAAAGGCTTTAACTCAAGGGAAGGTGGTTGTTGCACTAAAGGTATTAATCTAGTTGAAGAAACTAATTCTGTTGATTTAACTTTAACATTACCTATAATCTATGTACAATCTTCTAAAACAGTATAATCATATTCTATAGAATCAAAAAATTTAGAACATGCAGTATCATCTCCCATATATGCAGAAATCTCAGAACATGCATAACACATACTAGTCTCATCACAAATAGAAACAGAACATCTAGAAAAATCAACACTATTCAGAATTCCCATAATTTTAAGAAATTCAACTTGTGTATCAACATGCATATCATCAACATGCAAACCAGTGACGTTTAACTGAAAAATAGAATGCTCTTTTAAAGGATATTTCATAGCATCAAAGATATTAAATTGAACTATGTTATCCCCAAATTCTATGGAAATAATACCAACATGCACATCAATCTTAGTTTTTGCAGTTTCCAAGAAGGGTCTACCTAAAGTCAATGGTGGTTGACTAGATGCAAATTCATCTTCCATGTTCAAAATATAAAAATTTGCTAGAAATATTAAATTATTTACTCTTACCAAAACATTCTCAAGCACTCTTGCAAGATGGGTTGTGCTCCTGTTTACTAGCTAAATGATAACTCCGGTTGACTTCAACTCTCCAATCTGTAGAAATTCATAAACTGATTTTTGTATTACATTAATTGAGGCACCTAAATCTATCATTGCATGTGTAAACTGCTTGTTGCATATTGTGCAAGGAATGATGAATGTTCTAGGATCCTTGCACTTAGGAGGCATATTTGGTTGGATCAAGGCAGAAACATTTCTTCTCATACTCACTTTCTCATTTCCTTTCAACCTCTTCTTATGAGTGCACAATTCCTTCAGAAATTTAGCATATTTTGGAATCTGCTTTATTGCTTCCAAGAGAGGCATATTGACTTCTACCTTCCAAAAGGTATCCATAATCTCCCTATCCAATTAAGCGTTAGTTATCTTACTTGACTAAGTCATTCTATTAGGAAAAGGAAGAGGAGTGCTGAAAGCATATTTTTCTGTAGAATTTTTCATTAACTTCTTATTTTTCTTCTAATTCTCTGTATGTTCTATATTTTGTTGTATTGAATCTTCTGTAAAATTCTGATTTGCTGAATCTAATTTTTTTGCATAATCTTGCTACATAATCTCTGGTTGGAGTTTGGTTGGACCACTAACTTCTTTGCCACTTCTCAAGTTTATGACACTCACATTATCTCTTGGATTATTAATTGTTTGGGAGGACAATTGACTGAAACCTTTAGTTTTCAACTCTTTGATGGAAGTTGCAAGTTGACCAATTTGAGTCTCTAAGTTCTGAATGATTGTCTTGGTTCTCTATTGGAAATGAAGGTTATTGGTTGCTAACTGCTTCACTAAATTTACCAAGCTAGGTTCTGAATTGCTACTTTGCTGCATAGGCTGTTTCACTGGTTATTGAAATTATTGCCTACTCGGACCTACTGTATTATATCTGGTCTGCTGCTATTATTGCTGAAGTTAGCCAGAATTATTGCCATACTACAGATTAGGATGATCTCTCCATCCAAGGTGATATGTGTTAGAATATAGGTCATAATTTGGCTACTGCTGGTATGGTCTTCTAGGAAAGATTCCAGCCACTACTTCACTACTTTCTTGAAGTGTAGGACATTGGTCTATTAGGTGATTTGGCAAGGAACATATTCCACAAAGTTTTGCCGGGGACTAAATTTGTTTTTTTCGTAATGCTAGTTGCCTAACCAAGGAAGTCATCTCCTTCAATTTGTTCTCAATTCTCTGTTGATCAACATCAGAAACCCTTACTTCATTGACTCCTCTGGTTGAGGTAATGACTTGTGTGCCAAATTGTTCTGCATTTGCTGCCATGTTCGCAATTAAATCTCTTGTTATAGTAGGGGTTTTGTCCACTAAAGCTCCTCCAGAGGCAACACCTTCCATACTTCTATCCATGGCATAAAGTTCCTCATAGAAATATTATATTAGCAACTGGTCACTAATTTGGTGATGAGGACAGCTTGCACACAACTTCTTGAATCTCTTTGAATACTCATGCAGAGTTTCTCCTGATATCTGCCTTATGTCATATATATCCTTACTAATGGCAGCTAGTTGCAAGTAATACAACCAATCGTTGGCTACTCCATCTAATAAGAAAGAAAAGGCTCTCAATTTGATGTGTTATTCAAGAATGCCAGCTTTTTTACCAAACTGCCACTGTTGGTAAAACTATTTACCAAATTGTCATTTTTTTAACAATTTACCAAAATGCCGCTCTTTTGAAATTATATACCAAACTGTCACCCTTTTGTCCTACGTGGTATTTTTTATTATTATCTGACCAACCAGGATGTGTCAAGTAAGATGGCGCATCTACGTAGGTTGCGCCAACAGTTGGCACAACCTACGTGGATGCGCCATCCTACTTGGCGTATCCTAGTTGGCTAGCACAAAAAAAGCGCCACCCTTGTTAGCGTAACCAAGGTGGGTAATTTTATTTTGTTTAATTAAGAGAAATTTTGATATTTATTATAATAAATTATATTTTTAATGAATTTATTTATACCAACATATTTTATTAAAAATATTACAATTAGCATCATATTAGTTCATTAATTTATATAAATAATTATAATTATAGCACTTAAAATATTTAATAAAATTACATCACAAATTCAAAATCTAAATATTAACAAACCAAAATTATGAAAGTAAGCATTAAAAATTATGAAAGTAAGCATTAAAATAATGAACGTTCTTTACCATTGTTATCTAATGAATTATTTAATGAATATTATAATTCTCAACACCGCCACCTCATTGTACACATGTCCCAACTATCTATGATATGTTACTAAATATTATCTAAAAAAACATTATGCTTGTAATTTATATTTCTTTTTTTTTCGTATGTTACTACACGTTTATGTTAGTAAAAAAATAACATTGTTTGAAACGTTTATTTAGTGAGTAGGATTCGGATCCCAATAATCCCCCTCCTAATTTTTTAATAATTCAAATTAGAGTGAAAATTTTTGTGAGTTTTCCCTAAATGTTGGACCTCCCCAAAAGCACATAATCCTATTTAATTCAACCAGTTACCAAGAGCTTTAATAAAAACTAAAACTGAGCGGCAAACATATATAATCTAATCTAATAAGGGTACAAAACTCACAATAAGATATTATTAATAGTCTTTTACACAAAACCACTAAATATAATTACATGTCAATGTCAATGAGATGGACCTCCATCAGAATGTGGTGGCCTGTGAGATGGATCGAAAGAGGGACCTGGCTGTGATGGGTATGGTGGGTAACCTGATGGTGGGTAAGGATATGGTGGGTAACCATGTGGTGGGTAAGGATATGAGGGGTAACCCGATGGCAGGTATGGATACGGTGGGTAAGGGTATGGTGGGTATGGTGGGTAATATGCCAGTGGTGGCTGAGTGAGGGGATATGTAGCAGTGGTAGGAGGCTGAGTCGTATGCTGGCTGGTAGAGCTGGAGTCCTCGGGATGTCGAAGTCGTGTCTGAGTGCTCGTTAATCCTCTCCTCCGTCTATGCCGCATTCCCTATTGACTGGACTCCTTGGGCGGCCCTGAAATGTCATCTACTACTGGAGCTGGATGCAGCTGTTCCATCATAATGTGGTCATGCTCCCACCATGAGTGTAGGATCTGTGTAGCAGACTCTCGAGCGATAGTGTCAGTAGTTGAACTGAGCAAATACTCTGCAATGTCTACCTAATAAATAGATATAATTTATGTTATTATATTGAATACAAAATACATATAGTCACTAACAAATTGGTAAAAAGCTTATCGCATTCCCAATAGATGCGCTAGTGGGAGCAATCCAGCTTCTGGTAATTATTTTATACTAACGTATGTACTCAGAATACGAACTGAGGGGTGCAACCAATGGAATTCCCCTAACAAGCTTCTCCCTATGACTATCCCAGGTGGCTATATAAACAGCATGTGTAGCTGGTCAATCCTCATCATGCCTACCTGCCAATGTAACTGAGTACAAACTGTCTGGCTGGAGCGGTCTCCATAGAATGGGCTGGTCAAGACCAAACTGGCGCGATGACGCGGTCTGGCTGGTGCCACTCAATAATGTGGAAACATATGAGAAGGACCACTGCCAGTGCTATGTCCCTACCAGCCACACAAAAAAGGTGGCAGTGTTGCCACCTGCTCATCCATGTATGGTTGCCATATAAACTGAAAAAATGAAATGCACAAAACATTAAGACGACATATGCATAAGTAAATAATTCAAAGGAATGTAAACGAAGACATACCTCATCATTCTTCAACTAATCAAAGAACTGGCGATAATATACAAGGACGTCAATTATAGTATCACTCAATACTTTATGCTTGTGCCACCTATTTGGTAAATGAAAGTATTACAAACATAAGTTACAAATATTAACAAAGTATGTCAACAAAGTAATGTAAAAATATGAAATGAAATAAAAACTTACTATCATCCTAAGGGACGTAATTGACCACGATCAGCATCATAAAACACATCAGGCTCAACATGGTCAACTAGTGTAGGGGCAAGCCGGGGGAATCTGTACCATGCCCAATACTGCAATAAGATGCATGCCCCTCCGATCTCGCATGCATTATAGTCCGTAGCTTTACAAAGCTCTCTATACAGGTACGCCAAAACTGCAGACCCCCAGCTATATGTCTCAGCAACGGCAAAGTCCTCCAACAACGGAAGGAACATCAAGTGCACAAGCTTACCAGAATGATCAGGGCATAAGAAACCCCCAAGCAACCGAAGTATGTAATGTTGTGCACGCTGTTACACGTACTCATCATCATCATCATCCTCAGTGACTATAGTAACACTCGGCTGCCACAGGTATGTTATGTCAATGCGTGCCCTAGCTATGAGCGAGGGAGTCTCATCAATTCCTAACAACTGAACACATAAACTGAGCCAATTATCCTTATGGGTAACGCCAGTGACTGCAGCACTGTCAATAGGAAGACCCGATACCATACTAATATCCTCCAACGTAATGGTGCACTCCCCGGTAGGCATGTGAAATGTATGCGTCTCTGGGCGCATCTCTCAACCAACACAGAGATCAAGAAGTGACTAATGCTGTAATAGCTCATATGGGCAACTCCCAAGAAGCTAGCCTGCTGTAGTACGGAAGAATCGGAGCAGGGGGGTCCATATGTTTCGTCTTCTGAGCACGTCTAACACGCAGGTGTCGGTCCTTATGTCTCTGTCATACATGCTGGGAAACATGGTACTCCTGCAACTCCAAAATCGAGTCGTCCTCTGGTCTGGGGTTTACACAGAATGCCATCTGTCAGTTGTATAGCAAATAATAACAACAATTGGTATTGCAATATGATTACTATAATAAAATGTGACATGACCATATGATAACTATACTAAAATATAATATGGGAGAAATGAAGTTAACACTGAGAATCAACTAACATATATAGGGGAATAGTATTCGAATACAACATCATAGATTAGTGATACAAAATAATATAACTCCAAAATACACATTATTGCTAATACAAGATTCTGAAAATGAAAATAAGTCCTAGATCAACTAGATGGCCCTAGTTGATGGCCCCACTCCATCATCCCTCAAGGAACTCAATTCACCGGCACGACAAGTGTGAGAATTATGTCCAGGTTGATGGCATCTTGTACACGTTTGTCCTGGTCTCGCTTCATGCCAATCCATCTTATTCCTGAGTCGGGTTGATTTTGGTCAACCTTTAGATCTAAGCAATGCACGTGGTGGCACCAAAGTGGTGTCAGGAGCTGCAGGCCACCATGGTTCAGCCCGGATCAGTTCAAAATCAAACTCATAAGCTCTGTAAATGCTTTCAATCCTGTAAATCCTATGAACAAATCGGAATGGGTCAACTGCCACAGAAGCACATGCAACAATCGCATGTGAGCATGGATAATGCAATGCTTGAAACACCCTACAGTCACACCTCCTTTTTTCCAGGTTCAAAGTATGAGAAAGTCCACCCTATTGTGTTACAGGGTTAAAAGCCTCTTCAACCATGAACCTTGTGTTTTCTCTATTGTACCAGCGAACTTGGTGTGAGCTGGCCTTTGCCAGGTTGACTCTCTAGTGCTTCAATAAGTCATCACTCCATTCCTGCCCAAATGTTATCAATTTTGAATTTGCCTCGTCTTTTCGGTTGACAAAGTATTCTACTAACTTCATATATGTCAATTGAACTAATGCAGTTATAGGTAGATTTCTACTACCCTTCAACACTCCGTTAATGCACTCTGACAAATTGGTAGTCATATAACCAAATCTGCGGCCACCATTATATGCCAAATTCCATTTTTCTTTTGGAATTCCATTAATCCAATTTGCCATCTCCGTTGTAACTGTCAGCTTCTCTAGCCTAGCATTAAACTTTATTGCGATTGGTTCATACCATGATACAACAAATGAATTAGGTTAGTATCAGAACTTAACTATTATTATCATATATTAGAATACAAGTAAAAAATTTAAAGTACCTGTGTTAATCAAAAATCTCTTCAACTCCTTATTCTGAAATTTGGAGTTAAAATTGGAACCAATGTGCCATATGCAGAAGACATGATATGCATTCGGAGGCTGGCATCTAAGATTTTCATTTGCCACTGATTGTAAGATGCCTCGATGTCGATCAGAGATCAAACACAAGCCCTCTTGTTGGGTGACATGCAATCTCATGTGGGCTAAGAACCAACTCTAAGCATCCTTGGTCTCCCCCTCCACAATGGCAAATGCAATAGGCAGAGGTTTTCTATCTCCATCTTGAGTTATTACAATCAACAACTTATGACGGTATTTGCCATACAAATGAGTGGCATCAATCTGAACAATAGGCTTACAATATCGGAAGCCAGCCACACATGGTCTAAATGTCCAGAATAATTGACAAAAAACTCTTTTTGAACGATCGAGTCGATTATTCACAAAACATTCCTCATCTTGCAACTCCACCACTGTGCCTTCCATGTCTCTCCTCATGGCTGCTAGCCATCTGGGCAACACCTCGTAAGATTTGTCCCAATCCCCAAAAACATTCATAATAGCTAGTTGTTTTGCCTTCCAAGCTTTTCGATATGAAACTTAGTAACCAAATTGGCTTCGAATTCGTTCAACAATTAAGGATACAGGTGCATCGGTTTTTGTTCTAACTAACTCCAAAATGCAAGAGCAGATCAAGCGAGAGTCCAACTTCGGTGATCTAATGACATAGATAGGTTTACGCAATTGTGAGGTCCATTATATTTTATAATCTGCCACGTATTCGACCTCTTGCTTTGTATGGCTCTAAGTCTCCAATTACAACCTTCGTCAAAACTAGGGCACTTAGCAGTCAATCTTCGTGAATCAGCGTCTTCAATCTTGTACTCTTGATGCCTGTGAATCGAATATTATTTTAGGGCTAACTTCATGGCATCTTTTGATGGAAATTACAAGCCAACATAGAATTCATCATTGATGCTCTAAGTCCCACAACTATCTAATTCAGGTAAGTTATCAGGATTACTCAATGCATCCCAGTTAATTTGAGAAAACTGAGGGCATGGTGGCACAAACACGGATTCAGGTCCTCGAGGCATAAACATGGATTGAGGAGCAACCGACAATGGAACTTGTAAATTTTCTTCGACATCAAAGTTTTCTGCCTCTATGTTAGTGCCTGAATCATCGCCCTCAGCTACTTGTTCTTCGTCTTCACTTGTCTCCCATACTGCATCTCTGACAAGTGGGTTATCAGCTTCAACCATTGGACCACCAATAACAATCATATTGCATGGCTCAACTTGATTAGAAGGACCAACTTGAGTTTCGATTTCACCAGGAGCTTCAACATGCTCTTCCTGCCCACTTGTTTCTACCTCAGCAAACAACTCTATCGAGGCCATGTTCGGAGTTTAACAGAAGGAATCTATCATGTACTTTACATCATCATCGTCTTCTATTGGAAGACTTACCTATCTCCACGGATTGAAGCATTGCGGATACCGATAGACAACCTTTGACACATGTTGATTTGCTTGGAACCTCAACTTTGAATGGATCTTATTTTTCAACCCATCCAAAGTCATATTGGCTGTGATCACAATAGGCCTAGGAGGAGGACCTTTATACATGACACCCTCTTCACCATCATACATTGTCCGTTGAAGTAAATGTGCACATTCAAGTGATTTTGTCATGTTAACTCCACTTCGAATAATAACAATTCAACACATATTTATTTAATATATTAAAAATCAATTACAATATTAATTGGACATATAATAATGTATAAATATATTTATTCAATATAACAATGTATAACAATATATAACAATGTATAATAATGTATAACAATATATTACACATATTTATTCAATATATTAGAAATCAATTATAATATTCAATATAGTTATTTATGTATAAAAAATTTCTTAAACTCGGTTATTTTGAATTAAGTTACATTTACTAATTTAAATCATGTCAAGTACTCAAGGAAAAAATATATCCTATTCGATTACGTACAAAATAATAATCCATAAATTCGGACTACATATCTTACCACTTCAATATTTACTAGACAATGAAAATATTAATGTATAATTAATACTAACATAATATATAATAACATTAATTTATAATTAACACTAACATAATAAAAAATTAATCAATAAATAATAAATAAACTATTTAAATATTGAAAGAGATACTTACGGTGTTAAGGAATACGATCTAAATTTAATCACAAATAATGATCCAGACACTACTTACTAGTAAGAATTGAGTTCGTTGAGAGAGTTCAGAGCGTTTAGAAAGAAGAAATTTGTAGAGAGATAGTGAGAATTTAGAAAATGGTTTGAATGTCACGGATGGGGAGGGTTAGGGTATATATATTGAGGTTACGCCATCCTTGTTGGCTTATTCTGCTTAGTTACGCCAACAAGGGTGGCGCTTTCTTTGTGCTGGCCAACCAGGATGCACCAAGTAGGATGGCGCATCCACGTAGGTTGCGCCAAGCGTGTTGGCGCAACCTACGTGGATGCACCATCCTACTTGGCGTATCCTGGTTGGCCATATAATAATAGAAAATGCCACGTAGGATAAAAGGATGACAGTTTGGTATATAGTTTCAAAAGAGTGGCACTGTGGTAAATTGTGAAAAAAATAGTAATTTGGTAAATAGTTTTAAAAAAATGACAATTTGGTAAATAGTTTTACCATCTGTGGTAGTTTGGTAAAAAAGCCTAAGAATGCCATATGGTTTCATGGTGGAGCACATGACATGGAACTCCTTCAAGTGCATATAGGGATCCTTACATGTAAGTCCATGAAACTTTGGCAGCAAGTGTATCAATCTATATTTCAATTCAAAATCAGCATTTAAATCAGGATATTGAATGCACAAAGATTAGTAATTCACATCAAGTGCATCTAAATTCTTAAGAGTCCTATTATCCACATTATCAACCATGTTTGCATTGTTATTTTTATTCTCATGTTTAGTTTTAGTTTCAGTTTTAGTATTATCAGTCATAGTTGTTGTGCTACTTATATTCTTAGGTTTAGTTTCAATTTCAGAATTTATCCTTTCATTATGCTTACAAGCTCTATTAAGTGTATGTAAGGTCCTCTTAATATCAAGGTCAATGTCAAATAAATGATTACTAAGAGACCTTGTCATTAAACATGCAAAAGTGCAGAAACACAAAATATGCAAAATGGGCAACAAAACACTAAAATTCTGTCAGAATAACACTACTTACCTTACCTACACAATTTTAAAAATTATGGGACCATCGTAGGGTGAAAACTACTAAAAAATGGTACAAAAAAATACAATAAAAAATCTTCAAAAAATTAAAAAATGTGGTCTAAACAATAGAATTTGGCCAAAATAGGGTGGACCTCACTACTAGAACACATTGTTTTCCTTCAACTGACTAATTTTCAACCCAATCTGAAATTTTTTGTTTGTACAAAATTACACTTGGAGGCCTAAATTGAGTTGAAAACTACATGAAACAAGGAAAACAAGGGTTAGTAGCTAATGATACTCCTAATATGATTGTATAATTTAAATTGATCCCCGGTAATAGCGCCAAAATTTGATAGCTATCGAGACTATCAAATTAAATTAATTTATAAACTGATTCAGCAAAAGACTTGTAGTATAAAGCACCACTGAATCAAGCCCTTTGATCACTCTAATCAAGCAATCACATTAAGAGATTAATAGGGAAAAAAAGGGTTGTGAAATTAACTAACAAAAATTAATTAAAAATTATAAATAGAATTAAGTAAACAACCAATCCAATGAAATCAACTAATTTTGAATTTAATCCATCATTGATCACTAGGAATCCATTCAATTGCTAATCATATTCTTGGTCTTAGATCACATCAAGAAGCCTTCAAATGATCCATGAATTCTCTACTAGATAAATATCCAAAATTTAATTAATCAATGTTAAATGAATTAAGCATCCATCTAATCTTAAATTAATCGAAAACCCAGAATTCAACAAAGTTTAACAAACAACATCTAAGAAGCTTTTAATGCATTGTTTAGTCTCTGTAATCATCATTAAACACGTGATAATTATGCAATTATCAAATCAACATCCAAATCAAATTAAGTAATTCAATTTAGATTTAACAAAATCAAAGAGGAACTTGATTAACAAGTAAAAGATAAACTTGATCAATAAGTAAAAGAGATAGAGATAGAGAAAATTAGAGAAAATCAGCCTCTAATTCGTAGGAGTTAATTCTATGTACGAAATACATAGTTAGTTCTTTTATTCTCTGATAGTTGCTCTTTTGCCCCCTAGCCACTCTAATAGTTTCTCTTTTTCTTTGGTTTATGTATGAACAGAATATCATTCAAATTTTTGAACGTTAGAGCATTCATTTATACTTAAAAGAGCTTGATCCAATCATAAAGTGGTATAAATGACTTGTCTCTAACAATAATGGAAATCAAATTATGAGTAAGGAAATGTTTTATAGGAAAATCAATTTTGAAAACTTTCCTTCTATACTCAAATGAATAAAAGGTAATTGATAAATAAGAAAATTCATGATTATCAATTAACTCAACAAATTTTCCTACAAAAATCTTTCATCATCAAAACTTAAACCCAACATTCTCCATTTTTTTTTATGATGAACCTATTATGAAACATAATCAATAATTTGAGCATGGCAAAGGAATATAGAATTCAATAATCATTTCATACATCATATGTTTAATAATAATCAGAGTTGGCAACAATAATATAGGAGTCAAACATATTAAAGAGAGAGAGTTTACAAAACGCCCCCTTTAATTCATGAGCTCCCCCTTAATCCTTGGAGGCTTGCTATGCTCCCCCTTAATCCATGAACTTGCTTTTAGGTGAGCTCCCCCTAAGTTCATACCCCAAATTGATAAACATGTCCTTTCTCCCCTTTAGCATTAAAAATGTCAAGTGTAATGTAAAGATAGTCTAAAAACTCATAGCAAAAAATACAGTAAAGATAGTCATAACAATAAAAAATAACATAATATAATTCCAAATGTATTAAGATGGAAAGTGCTATGAACATGAAAACATGCCAAAATATACAAGATTAGGTAACCATACCAAATTTTTAGATTTTCAAAAACATATTGAAAAGATTTAGAAGATTGAGAAATAGTTTAAGAAAACATTTTGGAGTATCTTTCAAAAGAAGTTTTGAGTGATACTTAAGGGTGTGCAAGAGCAGATGATTCTTGATAAAACTATCCAAAAGAACACCTTTTTTCAACTATTTATCTTGAAGAAATTCAACATTCATCATCAAAACTTGTATTGGATCTTTTGTGTTCCTCATCACTTGGTATGCCAACATGAACAACATAGAGAATTTTTGCAGTATCCAATAGTTCAAATTTTCCAAAGCCAACACTATCACATCCTAAAGTATAATTTAATATTTGATCATCAAAGATAATATCAATACTCAACATGTAGATTTTTCAGTTCATTGTTCCTCTTGTCACAACCAAATTAGCAAAGGATAAATTGACAAGTTAGAGGTTCATCAAGTTTCAAGAAGATATTCATCCCATTTTTGCAAAAACACTAAGCACATAACATAATACTATTCTTATATTGTGTACTTCGATAGCATTGGATGAGTACCTTGTGATAATGCTACGCCATTTATATTTGTAGGACCTTGGTCTTATGATTGCTTTTCATGCATTATAAATTGCTCAAAGAAAAATAGCTAACACATAATATGCTTTGAAAAAAAAATTGAGCAAAGGCAATAAAGAAGCATAAGTTGATACTAGTTTTACCAACTCCAATGCTTATCCTTTCTCATTGTCTCCAATGTGATAGTTCTTCCTTGTTTAAGTTGTGGGAGACAAAATTTACTAACTCTTGAGCATCGAATATCAAGGAATTATTGTTCCATGATGTTTGTCTACAAACACACCTACAAGATAGATTTCACCTTTGGTAACCAAATTCTCTTGGGTCCTTGGGGGTTAGAGCATGAAGAACCAACATTAGTGACTTTAGGAACCCACATCATTATTGAAGCATTTTTCTTCATAGCACATGTCTGTGAGATGTGTCCTTTTTGTCCACAATAGTTACAAGTCACATATGGAGTTATAGAAACACTTGCTTTCACAAAAAAGTTCTTGTAATACTTTTCACTTTTACAATCATTAAATCTAATTCCAACATTATCAAAATAGCATTTTTGTTTTCCTATAAGAATATGTAGGTTCTCTTTTCCTTTCACAAATTTTGCAAGATCCTTAGTAAGCTCATCAACCTTTTCATTTAATAAAATATTTTCAGCAATCAATTGTTCATTTTCATTTGAAACATTTTCTAACTTCAAAAGCTCATCAACTTTTTCATTTAATAAAACAATTTTAGCAATCAATTTTTGTTCATTTTCATTTGAAACATTTTCTAACTTCAAAAGCTAAACTTCTTTTCTTAACTTCTCATGTTCAACAAAAGCATCATTATACTTAGATTTTAAAGTTAAATATGATTTAGATAGCATAATAGAATCCTTTAACAATTGTTCAAACTCATCATTTAGTTCATCATAAGAAGAATGATGGTCAAAGTCATTTACCTCATCATCTTGTTCACTTCTTATCATGAAACACATATGAGCCACCTCATCTTTATCTTCATGTTCATTTTCTAATGAAGAGTCATCGCAATCAGTGTCCAAGTGGAGCTTACTACCATTGCTTTCTTTATATTTAGCTTCTTTTGAAATTTCATCTTAGTGAGAGGACAATTAGATTAGTAGTGACTAACTTTTCTATATCCATAGCACACAATTTGATCTTCTTTTAAATCATTCCTTTTGAATTGATGCCTCTTACTTGAACCAAAATTTTGCTTGTTGAGTTTGTAGAGTCTCTTGGTTAGAAGTGATATCTCTTCATCATTACTCATTTGAGTTCCTTCATCATTTTCCTTATGGTATGAGGTTGCTTTGGCTTTAAAAGCAACTCATTTCCTTGTTGTGTTCTCTTACTACAATCTATTAAGAAAAGTTGATTCGTAGGTTTTGAGATTACTTCTTAATTCATCATAGGAAATGGTGTTCGGGTATCTCCCTTCTTGAATCGTAAACACCTTTGATTGTCATTCTTTGGTGAGACTTCTTAGTATCTTTCTTACTAACTCTCTATCTGTGTAGACCTTCCCAAAGGCATCAAGGGTGTTAACTATATATGTTAGAGAACCTCTCAAACATCTCATCAATCTTTTTTTTTTTTTTTCATGTTAAACAACTCGTACTCACGAACAAGCATGTCAATCTTCTCTTTTTTTTACTTGGCTTTTTCCTTTGTGTGTCACCTCTAACTTATCTTGATTTTGCTTGGCCATTTTGCTCATTGAGATTTTTTTAAAATTGTCCAAATTTATGGCACAATAGAAGACTTTTTTGTATTTTGTTCCTTCTTCTTCATGTCTACATTATTGAATTCCTCTTCAGTCTTCTCCACTTCTTTTCCATCTACCTCTTTCTTTGAAATGGATGGTCCATTTTTAATCACAAGCTACAATTTGTAGTTAATGGACTAAATGAATATTCTCATGTGCTTCATCCAACAAGTATAGTTTGACCCTTCAAAGTATGGTGGCCTTGAGATGATTGTCCTTCAATGATGTTTGAGTTCATCAAATTTCCTGCCATTGAACCTTCAAGGATCAACTTCTCAAGCGTTTAGGCCTTCTAGAGAATTAAACTCTTGATACCACTTGATAGAACTAAGAGGGGGGTGAATTGCTTTTATAGGGTTCAATAAAAGAAAATTTAAAAATTAAACAATAATTATAATATAAACACAAGTAAAAACTGAAAGTAAAGAGGAAAAAGTTGAGAGAAATGCATAAACAAAGTTATACTGGTTCAGTCACAATCCGTGACCTACATCCTGTCCTTAAGCAAATGCTCGAGATTTTCTTCACTTGTCAAATTTTCTCGTACAAGGACTCTAACGAACCTTCCTCGACCTTAGCCTCAAAGTAGAGTTACAATAGTTTCTTTCACCAAGGATACCACCAAACCTCTTTACTTTTACCTGAAGAAGAGTAACAATATCAAAAGAATGCTACCCATGCCCCTTTCTTCTCACAAGAATAAGGCTTTAACTCTCAAAGGTTATGGTTGCTCTTATCAATGAACTACAATAGTTTTTGAACTCTCTCTAGAGTGGATACACAAGTTTATAATCAACTAAGAGGAAAGAAAAATAGAGATTGCAAGGTTGCAGCACTTCCTTACTTTTGTTTTTAGCAATTGTGTCTTGATCTTCTTCAAGACTTCCTATTTATAATGGGAAATTTCCTCATGTTTTTCTAATCGTTGGAGACAGAGAAAATCAGAGAAAATCAACCTCTAATTCGTATGAGTTAATTTCATGTTCAAAACGCATAGTTGCCCTTTAGTTCTCTAATAGTTGCTCCTTTGCCCAATAGTTGGTCTAATAGTTGCTACTTTTCTTTGGTTTATGTATGGCAGCAAATCATTCAATTTTGAACATTAGAGTATTCATTTACACTTAAAAGAGCTTGATCCAATCACAAAGTGGTATAAATGACTTGTCTCTAACAATAATGAAAATTAAATTATGAATAAGGAAATGTTTTATAAGAAAATCAAATTTGAAATTTTTCCTTCTATACTCTAATGAATAAAAGGTAATTGATATATAAGAAAATTCATAATTATCAATCAACTCAACAAATTTTTCTACAAAAATATTTCATCATTAAAACTTAAACCCAACAAAATCTAACAATAAAACTAAGGGAGAGTAAAATGACTAAAGAGTAAGTTACATTAGTCTATGTACCCAAAAAGAAAAACATTACATCAATCTTTGTCAAAGCTCTTGGGAATGATATGATAGAGATGAGGCTAAAAAGAGCATGCTTCCACTGGGCATTCAGTGCCAAAAGGGTCCTTCATTGCTGGTCCTCTGAATCCACAACATCATCTTCTTCTTTTTTTAGTGGCACATATCTTGGTTCAAAGGGCTAGCAACTATGCCTTGGTTGAAGAAGAAGACATCCTCCTAATGTGAGGCCTTAAACAACAAATGCACATCAATTGATCCTATGACATCATGCATTACATGATGAAAGCTAAGGAAAAGATGATGATGGATCTTTTGTACGCCTTGATCATTCCTAAAATTCTAGAGCAATACAAGGTCAGCTTAGATGATGATGGAATCATTAACACTACCAAGAACAACAAGTTTCAGAAAGCCTCCATCAATCATATGCAAATAAAGAAAGTCAACGATGAATGGGTCTATGGTCATGGACGTGGGGCAGCTCCACTAGAAGGAAAGATGCCTGCTGCCTCTGCTGATGTGCCTATGGAAGAGGCACCTGCCACTAATGAAGATCGCATCATAGCTATACTAGTAAGAATCTAAGCCAAACTTGTAGATCTTCAAGTTTATCAGGAGCATAGCATTATAGTCATCTATGACCGCTTGGATAACATTGAACGTCGTCTTCCACCACCAAAAAATGATGGGGCTTAGGCATGGATTACTTAGTTATGCTCTATGTCATTCTATTTTAGTTACTTTATTGTGCTTAAAGATTATCTAACCATAGTAGGTTATCATTTGGATATTCTATTTTAGTACGACTTGGATATTTTGAAATGGATGGTCCATTGAAATGAATCTTTTGCTGGTCTGCTTATCTTATTACTGAACTATTATTGAATATTTGTTGAATGACAATGGTATTGTGCACCCTTTCTTTTTGTCCAAATATATATTGTATATCTTTTTTATCATGACAAATGGGAGAGAAGGTTTTTGGTTTATATGTCATTGAGAAAAGTAAGGTAAAATAGCAAAAGGCATAGTTTTAATGATCTTGGGATTCTAAAATTATAGGAGAGCTGTGCATCTCTGATATAATCACCTCTTGAAAAATAGATGAGGAGTAAGTCACTAACACTTTTTGTGAGTTCTAATTTATTTGAACTAACTTTTTCTTAATAGTTGTTTGTCATCATCAAAAAAAGGGGGAGGATGTAGTTGGCATTGACTAAAGTAATGATTTTGATGATAACAAATAAGAAAAGAATGATAATGCAAAGATCAAGTCCCAAGACTCTTCAAGATTAGCATATAAGACTTTGATCTTGTGTAAAGGTATTTAGGAATCATATTAAGCTCATCTCTTTACTTTTACCCAACTTAAATGGCTTTGCAAAATCATGTTTCATTCTTATGAAAATGTTGTTTAAGTTTGAGCAAAATGGTTTTAAAAAGATTAAAAAGCTTTTAGGAATCTTTGGTTGCAAAATCCTTAGAAATCTTATTTTTCTTAACAAACCAATAACAAGCTATTACTATTCAATAACAAGTTATTTGCCAAAGTCAAAAGTGCGCCAAAACTTTTTTTAAAGGGAATAATCGATTATGGATTTCCCATAACCGGTTATTCACTAAATCAAGAGCTTTTTCTCTACAGCTCCTAACCGATTATGGTTTTCCCATAATTAGTTATTGTGAAAGTCGAGCGCAGCTCTGTTTTTAAATGACTCATAACCGGTTATGATTTTCCCATAATTGGTTATGCTAAACCAAATAACCAGTTATTGGAAATCAATAACCGGTTATCTGATAACTCCATGAAATATAGGTATTAGTACCCTATATTTGTGTTATAAATAATGCATAGTCCTTGTTTACGATGCATATATGGAAGGTTTTAGGATTATATATGTCACATTCTAATTACGATATCTTCCTATATGGTTTTGAGCAAATTATGAGTATTTTGTAAGAGATTAAGTGAATTTGTAATTGAGATTGACTTAGTGATTTCTCTATTTTAGGAAGGGCTCCAATCAAGCTAAAATTTAGAGGATTTGGACCAAAAGTGGAAGAGTAAGTCAAGTGTGAAGTTCAGCAGCTCACGTCACAGTACAGGCATATCAATGCCACTGCGTGGTGCATTCCCTTACTGCATACAAAGAACTCGAGGCTTGAACACTGTGGTGCAAAGGAGCATATGCCGCGGCGTGGCGACCTAAATTGTATATGCGCCACGACATGATATGAGTGGCGCCGCGGGTGACTCTGTTTTCTGAGCCTATAAATACTGTTTCATTAGTTTTTGTTAAGGAGAGGCTGTTGGGTTTAGAGAAGTTGCGGCTAGTTTTCATGTTTGAGGCTGGGTGGAAGCTAGGAGAGCTAAGGTTGGAGGTCATCTTCCTCATGGAGGAGGATTCAAGCATCAAAGATCAAATCATGAGCTTTTTTCTCTTTTCCCTCTTCTTCCTTCTCTTCCTTGTATCATAAACATGAGTTTTTTATGTATATTTTCATGTTCAATAAGTAGTTCAGTTGTATTAAGGATTACTTTGGATCCTTTTATAAATATTGTTTATGTTGTACTTCTTTGAGTTAATATAGATGTTTGGTTTCGTTCAATTATATAGTTCTTAATACTTTTGATTGTTTGATCAGCTTTTAAGTGATTTGTTGAAATTTGATGTTTGAATTTGAGATCATATGTATAGTTGATGCATGTTAGATTTCATTCTCATGGAGGGGATAAGTTGATTCGCTAATGGGATAGAAATATACCTCTTAACCATGCATAGCAGGTGTTTGAGAATAGACCTTAATGAGTGGATTTTGTGTTAACTCTTATGGAAACATAGTTAGTTGGACAAATGAAGTATGATTGATTGACCTAGACATAGGCTCTTAACTAAATTAGATTTTCAAGCTAACTAAACTATTTCATTAATATTGATTTATAGGATTACATGTTATCTATTGAAGTAAGAGGTGAAGAAGAATTCCTTGAACTCTAAACATTATCTTTTTTGCTTTTTAGTTTTTAGAATTATCTTAAATGCTTTGCTCTATTTTTATGTTCTTGACTAGAATTATCTAAGTTATTGGTTGATATTTAGTAATAGCAAAGCTAATATCCTCGTGGGAACGAACTTTGCTGATCATTTTATTACTTGAACGACCCGTGCACTTGCGGTACACAAAAGATCTAACAAGTTTTTAGCATCGTTGCTGGGGATAACGGTTTATTTCTATATTGCTAATATCAACAACGGGCTTATTTAATTCTAATTCAAGTTTTGTATAGTTCATTTTCATTTAAGTTTTCATTCTATTTTGTTTTAGGTACAATAATAATGGCGGATGACCATAATCATACGAGGTCCTTGCAGGAGTTCGCGACTCCTCAAAAAGAAAATCTTTAATCAAGTTCAAGCATACCAACCATCTACACAAATGATTTTGACAAAGTCTTGTCGAGACTGTAAATCAGGCCCTTTTTGGGAGGGAATCCAAGTTTATGTTTTTATTTTTACTTTTTGCATTAAATAGGTAGTATGTTGATTTTGTAGTTTTATTATATTTTTGTTATAAATATTGTAATTTAACCTTTGGGCAAGTTTTCCAAGTGCTGGAGACCCAAGGGAAGCAGAATTTGCAGCAAAACTGTGGTTGCTATAGAATTTTGTAGACTGATCTCTCACACTGTGGTGTAAGGTTCTCAATGTCGCAGCACTGGTGTGATTTATCTACAGAATTCTGCCAATAAACTTACACCACGGTGCACAGTTGTTAATGCCGCAGCATTCTAGTCTCTGCCATATTAGTTTTAGGTACTTGTGAGATACACGCCGCGACGTAGGCAGGTTTATGTCGTAGCGTTAACCCCTGTTTTGTACATATTTCTTTTATTTTTCATGTTATTCCATGTTTTAGTATGCTCAGACTAACAGTGTAAATATTTTTTGAGAGGTTTAGGTACCTATGTGCCAAGTATAGTGAGGACGTTGTCTCACTTTGGTTTAGGGAGTATCATTACATGCTTTGGATATTATAATGTTGAATGTATAACATGTGATGATATTTATTGTTTGTATAGTGATAGTCACCATGTTGTCATGTTTCTATATTCTTTTGGCTATTAATGATGGATTTGTGAAAAAATATTTGTTTCAATTTTTAATATTATGTATATGATGTTATGCATGCTTGAATTGAGAAAGTTGGATCTATTTGAATGCATGACATGTTGCCAATTGCTAGTGTAGTTTTGGTTGTCTAATGATATAAAAAGTTGCTATTTGCCCCCTTTCAGTGAAACCTTATGCGATCATGAAGCATGTGAAACTATTTAGTTCATTTTTATGCATGATTTACATCCCACTTAGATGCACGTGTAACTTTGAAAATGATAAGAGTGCATGTGTAGAGAAAGTTTATGTATGTACATGTAGAGTTTCGATTATCCTTGAAATTATTTTTAAACTCTCTTGAGGCGAAATCCTAGATTATGCATGATTGAGAAAATGATTAGGGCATTGTTTGGACTGATTGAGCCTTTCAAGCTTACCCAAAAATTAAGTATCTATAGGTCCCCTTTTGAAGCTTTATAATTGTTTGGCCTTATATGTTTTTCATCACCCTTGTATTCGTTAACCTGTTAACCATTCTAATGCATGTGAAAGCATTGTATTTTCTTCCTACCATCCTTGTTTGTTGAGTACATGATGTGTTATTTCTTGAAGTGAGTCTAGTGATTGAGGTTAGTAATGCATATTCAATATAAAATGAGTTTGATGGAACTAGATGCAGTCAAAGAAAAAGCATTGCTTTGTTAAAAAAAAGAAGAAAAAAAGAGTAAACCAAGCAAAACATAAGAAAAAGAAAAGTACGAAAAGCATTGAATGGTTCTGGCTAGTTATCTTATTTCACTTTTGAATATCCTACTAATATCAGTTGGAGGCTCAAATCTTGAAATAATAGGTTATGTTTTTCAATGTTTGTATTGTACCCTTTTCCTATTTTTCTTATGCCCATAACCATTGGCCTAACATTATAAGTTGTTAAAGTCCTTTTTGATCTTTAGTTGTGTGTAATTCACATTAGTGGGGAGAGAGTTTAGGATCAATTTTGTGAATTTTATGATTCATATACATGTATGCTCATAAACTTATCTGGATAAGTATGACTTGACTAAGAGAAGTTTATCTTACATGTTTGTGAAAAATGTAAATTGCATAAATGAGTACCTGATTGCTAGCATGTTAAAGATTGTGTATGTGTGGAGCAGATTATGAGCCATTTGCACTTTTTGAAGGTTAATGCAATCATTATACACTGATTGTGATTTCATTGAAAATTAAAATTATGTTAGATGCTGAATAAATGTTTAAGCATGAATTGTTAATCATATTTACTTAGTCATACTTTATTTTGCTCGGGGACTAGCAAAAACTTAGGTTTGGGGGTGTGATAACTTCATGAAATGTAGTTATTGGTGCCCTATATGTATGCTATAAATAATGCTTAGTCCTTGTTTACGATGCATACATGGAAAGTTTTAGGCTTATATTTGTCACATTCTAATTGTAATATCTTCTTATATTGTTTTGAGCAAATTATGCGTATTTTGTAAGAGATTAAGTGGATTTGCAATTGAGATTGATTTGGTGATTTCTTTATTTTAGGAAGGGCTCCAGTCAAGCTAAAATTTGGAGGATTTGGATCAAAAGTGGAAGAGAAAGCCAAGTGTGAAGTTCAGCAGCTCATGTCGCGGTGCAGGCATGTCAATGCCACGGCGTGGTGCATTCCCCTGCAGCATATAGAGGACTCGAGGCTTGAGCATCGCAGTGCAAAGGAACGTATGTCGCGGTGCGGTGACCTAAATTACATATGCACCATGGTGTGATATGTGTGGCGTTACGACACGACTCTATTTTCTGAGCCTATAAATACTATTTCATTAGTTTTTGTTAAGGAAAGGCTATTAAGTTTAAAGAAGCTACAGTTGGTTTTCATGTTTGAGGCTAAGAGGAAGCTAGGGGAGCTAAGGTTGGAGGCCATCTTCCTCATGGAGGAGGATTCAAGCATCAAACATCAAATCATGAGCTTCCTTATCTTTTCCCTCTTTTTCCTTCTTTTCCTTGTATCATGAACATGAGTTTTTGATGTATATTTTGGTGTTCAATGAGTAGTTCAGCTATATTAGGGATTATTTTGGATCCTTTTATGAATATTGTTGATTTTGTACTTCTTTGAGTTGATATAGATGTTTGGTTTTATTCAATCATATGATTCTTAATACTCTTGATTATTTGATAAGCTTTTAAGTGATTTGTTGAAATCTGATGAACCTAGACATAGGAATTTGGATTTGAGATCATATGTATGATTGATGCATGTTTGATTTCATTCTCATAGAGGGGATAAGTTGATTCACTAATGGTATAGAAATATACCTCTTAGCCATGCATAGCAAGTGTTTGAGAATAGATCTAAATAAGCAGATTTTGTGTTAATTCTCATAGAAACATAATTAGTTGGGCAAATGAAGCATGGTTGATTGACCTAGACATAAACTTTTAACTAAATTAGATTCTCAAGCTAACTAAACTATTTTATTAATGTTGATTTAGAGGATTGCATGTTATCTATTGAAGTAAGAGATGAAAAAGAATTCCTTGAACTCTAAACATTACCTTTATTGCCTTTTAGTCTTTAGATTTATCTTAAATGCTTTGCTCTCTTTTTATGTTCTTGACTAGAATTATCTAAGTTATCGGTTAATATTTAGTATTAGCAGAGCTAATATCCTCGTGGGAACAAACTTTACTGATCATTTTATTACTTGAACGACCCGTACACTTGCTATACACAAAAGGTCTAACATTATCTGGGATAGCAGAAAACATATCCCAACGGCTCTATTGAGAGCATTTAATGTCCCCAACAACTACCAATGGCTCATAATATCTTTGGGCTATAAATGAAAGTGTTTGGGCGTTAAAAATAAGTTGGAGAACTATCTGAAAATCATTCTTAAGCATTAAATTTGTGTTTCACATTCATTTTCTCCAAACCCCTATTTTTGAGCTTTAAAGTGTGAATCCTTAATACCCATAGAACTTTAATTTGTATTATCCACTCTTGAGAGAGTTTCAATTCATCTACACTTTGATTAATCTGTAAAAGAGGGTGGGGTATCCCTCAAGGTTGTAAAGGGTGGAGTATTCCTTGAAGTTGAGGCTCAAACATAAAGGGTGAGGTATCCCAAGGTGTAGTGAGTGCTCTATTGTGTAAATGTTGCAAGCACCTGAAGCTTGAAGATATAGGAAAAATCTCAAGTGATTGCTTGAGAACTGGACGTAGACCACAAGTGGATTGATGGTTGAACTAGGATAAATATTGTGTTTGTTTCTCTAAAATCAACTCATTTATATTTGTGTATTCATTTTACATGCATCCTTGCACACTCTCTATTTTGGTTTATTCATTTGTGAGTGAAAGTATTCAATCTTCTCTATTCATTCATCTTTATTAATCTATAGCTTCAATGAAAATTGATAATCAAGTATTTTGCAAAAGATTTACGAAAATATTTTACAAACTCAATTCACCCCCCTCTTGAGTATTAAGGTCACTTGGTAACAAATGGTATCAGAACTAGACTCTTGTATAAAGAGCTTAGTAGCTTAAAGAGAAGTGATGGCTTCAAATGATTTTTCTTCCGAAAGTTTCTTTATAAATAGACCCCCCTATCTCAATGGGGATGGTTATTCCTATTGGAAAGAAAGCATGAAAATTTTTATTAAAACTATTGATCTTGATGTGTGAGATGCCGTTGAAAATGGCCCTTTTGTTCCTACACGTATAGTTGATGGTGTAAGAACCAATATACCAAGAAGTGACTGGATGAATGAAGACAAAAAGAAGGTTCAATAGAATTTGAGAGCCAAGAACATCATTATCACATCCTTGGGGTATGATGAATTCTTTAGGGTATTAAATTGTAAGATCGCCCAAGAAATGTGGGATACTTTGCAAGTTACCCATGAGGGTTACAAGTGAAGTAAAAAGATCAAGAATAAATACCCTCACTCATGAATATGAGCTATTTAGAATGAACCAAGGAGAAAGCATTCAAGAAATACAAAAGAGGTTCATTTATATTATAAATCATCTTGCTTCATTAGGAAAAAACTTTTCCTAATGAAGACCTTATTAACCAAGGTATTGTGGAATCAAGGAATTTATCAACAATGACTCTAGCCACTCTATTTGGGAAGTTCCAAGAACATGAATAGGATCTAAATAGGCTCAATCAAAATGAGGAGCATGATAAGAAGAAAAAGGGGATTGCTCTCAAAGCCACCTCCTCCACAATTAAAAATGATGATGAAGATGATGGAGAAGGAATAGAGAACCTTGCGCTAAATGAAGAAAATCATATTCTCCATATGAGAAAGTTTAGAAGATTCCTTTAGAAGAAAAGAATTCAAAGAAGGGCACATTTCTCTCCTAAGAAGACCTATCACAAAAGGGAAGGAATTTTATCTACTCCAAGATGCTATGAATGCGAAAGACCTGAGCATATGAAGAAGGAGTGTCCCGTCTTTCAAAAGAAGGTGGAGAAATTTGAAAGAAGACCCTCAAAAGAAATGAAGGGAAGGAGAGCCTACATAGCATGGGAGGACAATGATATGGATTATACTGATAGTTTGAAAAATAAAGAAGATCATTTATGTCTCATGGCTAAAGAAGAAGAAGAAAAAAGTGACACCGAGGTAACTTCTTCTAACCTAGGCTCTTCACCCTTTTATAGTGAATTACAAGATACTTTTTAAGAGTTGCATGATGAATCCATGAGGCTCACTAAAATGATTTTATCTTCTAACAAAACAATCTCCTTATTGATAAACAAAGTTTCTATTTTAAACAAGGAGATCAATGAGCTCAAAATTGAGAATGAGACCTTAGGACTTATTGATGCCAATTCTTCATGCATGACTTTCTCTTTACATGATAATGCACCTACACCCCTATCTTGCTCATCATGTAAAACATTTGAAAATGAAATTGAAGATTTGAAAAATACTCTTGTAAAATTTACTTTTAGAAGAGACAACTTGAATGTATTGCTAGGAAAATAAAGATGTGCTTTCCAAAAAGTTGGTTTAGGGTATAATCCCAAAAACTAACAAAAGTTTCTCAAGAATATCTTTATTTCCTCAAGTACATCAAGTAGCCCCTTTATCAAGTGCTTTCATTGTGGTAGGAAAGGGCATAGTGCCTCAACAGGCAATGTTAGGAATAACATAAACACCAAGATTGGAACTAAAATGGTTTAGGTCCCTAAGGGCGCCTTGCCTAAATCTAACACACAAGGACCCAAGAAAATTTAGGTACCAAAGATTAAAATCTGAATGTGTGTTGTAGGTGTGCTTGAAGGCCAAGAGCTCAAATTGGTATCTTGATAGTGGTTGCTCCAAGCACATGACCGGTGATGACTCTAAGTTTTCCTTCCTTGCCCCCAAGAAGAATTGGCATGTAACATATGGTGACAACAACAAAGGGAAGATAAGATCCTTGGAGTTAGCAAAGTTAGTAAAATCTCTTCTTCTTCTATTGATAATGTTTTACTTATTGAAGGGGTTAAACATAATTTGCTTAGCATTAGTCAATTATGTGATAAAGGAAATAAAGTTATATTTGATTCTAATTATTGCATGATGCGGATTAAAAGTTGTAAACCCAACAAAAACTTGTTGACTTTATTTTTAAAAGATATGCAAGTGTACACAGTCAAACAAGTAATAAAGTGTGAGTAAAGATCGTTCCCACGAGGATTTAATTGTATTGAATACAAATTCTAGAATTAACCTTCCCTATTTAACGTAATAAAATAAATAGAAATTTTTAAGCATGTAAAGTAAATGGAGTAATGAGGTATCAGAGCAGTAAGTAATAAATGCAAGGAATTAATAAAAGCGATAAATGAAGTGTTTTAAAACAGAGATGGAAACAGTTAGGATTTTAATCCTTTGTAATTCTTAACTTTAGGGTAATGTATGTTTCAGGATGCTACAGCATTTAGCCCAAGGAATAAATTTTGCTTTCTAGCAGTAAACACTGAGTTTATTAAAAGCTTCTTATTCCTAAGTTCAAATTATTTTCCCCCAGTGGTCATAGAGGCACGTCCAGCTATTTAAAGACTTGAAGGTTATTCCTAACTCATTCAACACAATTAATTTTCCAATTAATTGTTCTATCTTTATATTCTAATCAAGTCCACTAACTTGGTTTTTCCAAACAAAATCAGTTGATATTTCAGATTAGTTGATCAGGCTAAACAGAAATTAAACATTAAAATAGAAAAGAAGAAAATGAATAACATCCATAACATTGGATTACCCTTCAGTACAATTACAAATTCATAAAATCTTAACTAATAGAATTTAGCTCATAATGAGCTTGAAGACAAAGTAAGCATAAGAAATGAAAAATAAATGCATCCTGCATAAAATGATGAAACTACGAGATGACCAGGAATGACGACGGCTCTCTGCACAGCTCCCCCACACAAGATGCCCCTTAGTACAAAGTCACACTCCCATTTGTACTAGCCCCCAAAATAGGGTTACACTCTCTCTCATGCCTCACTTTTTAGGCCTTTACAAAGTCAAATACTAAAATATTCCTTGGCCCAATTCTCGAGTACACACAACTGCTACATTGTATTCTCTCTCTTCCTTTTAAGCACAGTACAGTAGGTATTTTGTCTTCTAGTGGCCAAAAGCTGAGCTGGAAATGATTTTATCTTGTAGTGACTCTCTCCCCCGAAGCTGCAACATTCCAAAACATCCCAGCGCATTTCCTTCAGCAATTACACCTTTAAAACCTGCTCAAAATTAAATCAAACCTTCAGCAATAACAGATCAGAATTTACAGCTTTTCAAAATTAATCAGATTAAACACAGATATTTACTCAATCAAATAAAACTTGAAGTTCTTCTCCTAAATTGATCAAAACAAGAAAAAATGATTAAGCTAAAAGGATAGTAATAACTCTTATTTCTAAGAGTTATCACACCCCCAAACTTGAACCATTGCTTGCCCTCAAGTAATGACATTCAACAAGCAATAACAGAACAAAATCAGAATAGTATAAGCAAAGTCCATGTCAATCCTCAAATGCAATTTTCAGAATTATGCTCAACACAACATACCATTTTCTTAATCACTTTCCATAATGTGTGTGTGATTTCCCTAAGCTCTCAACTCAGTTTTAGCAAGGAACTCCAACCAAACTGTGTTTGGATGCATACCTTTGAAGACTTGTTTTGATGATAACAAACGCGAAGTATAAATGAAGATGATAAATAGACCAAGTCCAAGTTTATATTTGATTAGCATTAGGACTTAGGATCTATTGTATGCAGAGCTCACATTGATATCTCTTTGTTTTTGAAAGAGAAGATAAAACTTGGTTTTGAACTTAATGTCTTTGAAAACATCTTTTTCAAACCCTTTTTGAACTGAGCTATTCGAATAGAGCTTAGCCTATTCGAATAAACATCATAGAGCTTAGCCTATTCGAATAAACATCCCCTCGTGGTTTGTTTTCTAAAATGTGTTATTCGAATAATTACCCTGTTATTCGAATAACTAAGGTTTTCCAGAACACTGTTTTTAAGTAGCTATTCGAATAAACTATCCTTTATTCGAATAATTGAGGTTTTTCAGAACCGTGTTTTAAGTGAGTTATTCGAATAACTCATACGTTATTCGAATAAATCTTTTTGTCTGAACTGCTTTTAAACTATGTTATTCGAATAGATAAGCTATTATTCGAATAACCCTTTGTTTTTAGAACTCTGGTTTTAACAGAGTTATTCAAATAACATATTGGTTATTCGAATAACCCATTTCAAATGAGTTTTTAAATTGGTTTCAGGAATAGTGTTATTCGAATAACCGTTTAGTTATTCGAATAAACACGTTTGAATACGTGATCGATATGGAAACTTTCATACGCTTTGAATTCGGTTAATTTGTTTTAAATGCTATTAATTATACCTAAACGGCTGTCTCCGTGTTTTTCCCTATAAATAGCAAGCTTGGGTCACGAATTTCTTTGCCCATTACTCTGAATTATTTTCTGAAAGCTCTAATCTGTGAAAACTATTTTCTACGCTCTTTTTGCTTAAAAACTTTGAGATATTTCTGTGAGAGCTCCATTAGCACTTCAATTTGTATTACTTACTCTGAGTGAGAGTTTCTCTTCATCTATTTTCTATTTTTCTGTATCGAGGGTGAGGTATCCCTGCAGGTTGAGACTTTAGCACAAGGGTAGAGTGTCCCTGTGTGTGAAAAGTGTTCTATTTTGTAACGGTAGCAAGCACCTATTGAAGCTTGTATACTTAGTGAAAAATCTCGGCTTTCGAGGATTGGACGTAGACCACAAGTGGGTTAGTGGTCGAACCAGGATAAATATTGTGCCTGCTTCTCTGTTCCCTAATCTCTTTACTTTATGCAATTTAATTTATTGCACATTTATTTTTCGTTGCTCTTTATTGTCTCTTCTCTTCTTCTCGTTCCTTCTGTGCATTTATTTATTAAGCTTTTAATATTTGTCTTATTTAAAAAGAGGTTTTTCGAAAAAGTTTTATACTCAATTCACCCCCCTTTTGAGTACTGGAAGCCACTTGGTAACACAAACCACCCTCAACAGAGTCTTAGGTGCATTTTCCAAATGTCCTTTGGATGTAAGGGTGAAGACTCACCAGATTATCTTCCTAAGAACAGGAGCTTAACACATTATTGGGTTTGTCATATCACGCAATTCACTCTATTTTATGCTTTGTGTTGATGTTTCACTCAATCATCCTTCACAGCAACTCTATCATATGCTTGACAAATTTCTATCAATCAAGAGCATATACACAAATTGTACACAACAAGAGGACTTTAATGGGTTGTAATGAGGCTAAGGTTCGAGTGTGGAATTTTAGGAAAGTAGCTACTTAGGTGGAGTTCAAGATCTTTGTCAAAATTACCCACTCCCAAATTTAGACATTTCGAATTTTTACCCATCTTTACGGTAACAAGGGGGAAGGGTTTTTTTTTTTTTTTTTTTTTTTTTTCTTTTTTTTTCTTTTTTTTTTGAATAAGAAGAATTTGTTCCTTTGATAATTTTGCTCTTTCCTCCCTTTTTATTACATAGGCAACCCACCCCCAAACTTAGACTGTTGGTTGTCCTCAACCATTGTGGTCAGAACCTATAAATAGGTAACACTTTGACACAGTCCTAAACTCCAACTAATAGGGTAGTACATTGTTTTTCAGGGAATTTGAGCTTGTAATATGGCTTATCACCAATCAAGAAAGTCTTAGGCTCAAAGGGGTTCACAAAGGGTAATACTTGAGGGTTGGCCTTTGAAGTCTCAGTATTTAAAACAAGAACAGTGCCTCAAGTCAGTTTGTGTGCAACAGTGAAATATGCAATCAATCACAGAAATAAGTCAAGTTCTGCAGAGAAAAAAAAAACATGAATGGAATGCATGATGAACTGAATCTGTTGAAGTCCAAAAGCTCACAGGATTGATGTTGTAGAGTGCTACAACACCACATTCAGTCTCACTCACCCCCAAACTTAGGTTGAAATCTAATTCAGACCTCACCCTCTCTTCCTTGGACAAGGGTCTTTGCAACCCAATTCCCCTAATTGATTGGTGACTTTTGAAAGAAGTCCCTCTTTTAAGTCTAATTTGAGCTAGGGATTGTGTGGTGAGAAAGGATTAATTCAAGGTATTAATGTATTTCACATGTAGTAAGGGAAAACTTGTCTTCATCAGATGCACATGGATTGCAAACACCATTCTTTCATTAACATGCAGTCAAGGTATATCAAAAGGGGGGCCACTGGTCATTAAGCTGACTATATTTAAAAAGTGGGGGCAGACAATACTACAATTGTAAAATAGAAATGTAAACAAACTAAAACAAATTAAAACAAACTAAAGAAAGATCAAGGGAAATCTTGGTCATTTGATCTTGCTCAAGGCTGAGCCAATCTTGTACTGTTCCTTCTGCTGCCAGATCTGGCTATCTGCGTCATTGTTGGCTTGTTTGTTGCTGGAATTTCCTTGGTAATGGCCAACTCAGCACTTCTTTCTTTTTCAGCTTCATCCTCCTCCTCCCCTCCACTAACTCTTGGCTGAGCCTTAGAGGCTGTGAAGGACTTGAGTTTCCCAACTCTTCCTATAATTAGCATGTTATCTTCAGAGTCATCACTGGGTGCAGTGGGAGTCTCCTTAGCATTTACATTAATTCTTATTTTTTTTCTAATCATGGGAGGAGCTCTGTGCTTGATTTTGCCCTTTTTTGGTGGAGGGGGGTCTTCTGGTGCTTCATCAACCATCTTTTCTTTTCCTCTCTTGGACCCTCTTGGTTGAGTTGGAGGTGGTGTTGGATCTCTGGGTGGTGGTGGTGGTGTCCAGTCAAAACTAACTTCATTGTTATGTACTGAGTGCTCACTAGCAGTGGGATTCACAAAAGGGATTTCAGGGTCTTGTTCTGGTGCAGGAGGGTTAGCAGGTGCAGTTTCCTTTGCAGGGTTGGTTTGTTTCTTGGGTTCAGGGGAAGAGTACTGGAATGGGTCAAAGATCACTTTAGGAAATAGGGGAGGGTAGCTACCTTGTCTCAGCTTGTTCATTCCAAGGGTCCTTTGCATCCACAGATGTTGTTCTTTAGAAAATTCCCAGAAGAGTTGCTGCTGCTTTAAACTATGCTGCAGCATTTGATAGCATTGGTCCACTTTTGTGTTCACATCATCTGGATGTTCCTGCTGCCCAGAGGGAGAACTGAACCTTGCACCTTTGATGCTGATGCCCCAAAGTGTTTGATAGCCAACAGATCTATGGCCCCCTTGTTGTCCATAATTTCATCCTCAGATAAGGCCTTTATTCCACATCTCAAACATAAAAAGGTGATTAAAGAGGGGAAAAACAACAATCCCTTCTTCTTGAATGCGCAGGCAATAATTTCCCTCTCAATCAGTTGTCCTACATCCACCTTCTTCTTCTTCAGAATGCAATACAAGAGGACTAACCTTTCCTTGTTTACTGTTTTTAAGTGCGTAGTGGGGAGAATCTTGGTTCTGATGACATGATACCAAACTTTGGCCAAGGGGGTGAGATCAGGCCTGGCTATTTTCCAACTCTCATCTATCTGAATCCAGTTTGCCCTTCCACTTTGTGACTTCCCTCATCATGTCATTCAGCTCTGTTTCTTCAGCATTTCTTAAAAAAGTCAGGTATTCATCTTCAACACCTTTTAAGCCCTACCTTCTGTTCAACGTGGCGGCAGAGAACGACACCTTTGAACCCCTCACTATGACATATTTTTATTGTGGTGTAGTCAGATTGGCATAAAACTCGTGCACAAAAGGGATTATGGGTTCTCTCGGGTGAGTCACGAACTTCGTCTAGTTGTGATTGTCTATGAGCTTAGCAACATCCTCAGTGAGCCCATAATGAGGGGAGTCCAGAATGAAGAAACCCTTCTCCAAATGGAAGTTTCACTTCTTGATTTCCCTCTCGAACTTTAGTTTCCCTTCCTCATCCACAAAACGCAAATTGGTTTCCTCATCGAAAAGGATGAACTGGCAATAACGGGCTTTTTGGAAGACTGAGCTTGTGCTTTACCCATAGTATTTGGAATGGTATAAAAGAGGAGTAAGGTGATGGTGATAGAAAGAGATAGGTGAGACAGAACGTGTGAGTGGGGTTGCGTTTGGGGCTAAGGCAGAGAAGACAATAACTTTAATAGAGAAAAAGGGAGATTGAGGTGAGAGGTGAAGGATGGAGGTGAGTGGTGGAGAAAAAGGTGGCATTAAGTGAGTGGGTGGAGGCAATTTACATTCCCATGATTTCTGCAACCCTTCCTTGTTCAGTAACTCTTCAACTCTTGAACTTAGAAAACTAAAAAAATAATACAGTTGAACCCGGGCTCTTGCGCTGGCCCAACTGCCACCACCAATACACTGTTAACTGGGCCTGATATGACCACACACCACCCTGTCCAGGGCAACCTTGAGCTTAGAATGCTTTAGTCTGTAAACATATTTTAATAGAATTTATATTTTTATTAAACGAAACTAAACTATTTTAAATGAAATTCAAAAGATAATGTAAAGGATATAAAGCTGGGCTGCCTCTCAATAGCGCTTGGTTTCTTGTCCTCAGCCTGACTCCACACTGGTGGCTAAGGATCTGAAAGATGAGTGGTGGCCTTCATTCTTGCACACGGCTCACCCCAATATTGCTTCACTCTTTGTCCATTCACCTTGAACTCTTTTCCAGAACTTTCTTCCAACAAATCCACAGCTCCATGAGGGTGCACTTTGACTAATTTAAATGGTCCAGACCACCTTGATTTCAACTTCCCAGGGAACAATTTTAATCTGGAATTAAACAAGAGCACTTGCATTCCTTCAACTAATTCCCTGGGTTGGATTTTCTAATCATGCCATGCTTTGACCTTGCTCTTATATACTTTAGCATTTTCATAAGAAAAGAGTCTGAACTCTTCAAGTTCATTCAGCTGCAGTAACCTTGCTTCTCCAGCTGCTTGTGCATCAAAATTCAACTTCTTTATGGCCCAAATGCCTTGTGTTTCAGCTCTATTGGTAAATGGCAAGCCTTGCCATAAACCAATCTGTAAGGGGACATGCCAATGGGGGCCTTGAATGCCGTTCTGTAGGCCCAGAGAACATCATCTAAGTGCACAGACCAGTCCTTCCTAGAAGGATTCACCATTTTTTCAAGGATTCTTTTGATCTCTCTGTTGGACACTTCAGCTTGTCCACTGGTTTGAGGATGATAGGCAGTAGCCACTTTGTGTTTCACTCCATATTTTGCAAGCAAGTTAGCAAACAGCTTATTATAAAAATGTGTCCCTTCTTCACTGATTATAGCCCGAGGAATGCCAAATCTGGTAAATATGTTCTTGTGCAGGAATTTTGTGGCTACCCTGGCATCATTGGAAGGCAATGCTACTGCTTCTACCCATTTAGAAACATAGTCTACTGCAACTAAGATGTAGGCATTTCCATAAGATATAGGGAATGGTCCTATAAAATCTATTCCCCATACGTCAAACAACTCAATCTCCAAAACAGTGTTGGGTGGCAGTTCTTGTCTGTTGGAAATATTCCCTACCCTCTGACATCTATCACAAATCTTGGCAAACTCTTGAGCATCTCTGAACAAAGTGGGCCAAAAGTACCCTGATTGCAGGACCTTTGCAGCTGTTCTTTTTCCTCCAAAGTGACCACCATAAGGAGCAGCATGGCAATCATTAAGGATAGCTTGCATTTCTTCCTCAGCAACACATTTCCTCATGATCTGGTCTTGGCATCTTTTGTACAGAAAAGGTTATCCCAGTAAAAGTGTTTAACTTGATGCAGAAACCTCCTTTTCTGTTAAGAGTTCATTTCCACTGGAATTACCCCACTGACCAGAAAATTCACAATGTCTGCGTACCAGAGTGCTGCAGCATTTTCAATCAGTAAAAGGTGTTCATCAGGAAAATTTTCTTTAATTTCTTCTTGAGGCTTGGCTTCTCCTTTCTCAACAATTCTGGAGAGATGATCAGCTACCTGATTTTTAATTCCCTTCTTATCTTTGATCTCCAAATCAAATTCTTGAAGCAAGAGCACCCATCTGATAAACCTTGGCTTTGCATCCTTCTTGTCAATGAGATACTTAATGGCTGCATGATCTGTGTATACCATTACTTTGGTTCCCACCATATATGATCTGAACTTGTCAAATGCAAATACAACTGCCAACAATTCTTTTTCTGTAGTGGTGTAGTTGATCTGAGCATCAATGAGAGTCTTGCTAGCATAATAGATAGTATGGAAGATCTTGTTATGCCTCTAACCTAGCACAGCTCTCACTGCAAAATCACTTGCATCACACATCAATTCAAATGGCTTCTCCCAATCTGGAGCTACTATTACAGGGGCAGTGATCAGAGCCTTCTTCAAAGTTTCAAAAGCTGATAAATATTCTTCTGTGAATTTAAATGCACTATCATGCTCTAGCAATTTGCAGAATGGCTTGGATATTCTAGAGAAGTCTTTGATGAATCTTCTATAAAACCCAACATGTCCTAGAAAACTTCTGATGCCCTTAACAGAATTGGGTGGGGGGAGTTTTTCAATCACCTCAATCTTAGCCTTGTCCACCTCTAAGCCTTTCTTTGACACTTTGTGGCCTAGCACAATGCCTTCCTTGACCATGAAATGGTACTTCTCCCAATTCAGAACTAAATTGGTTTCCTCACATCTATCCAGCACCTGTTCTAGATTGTCCAATCATCCCATGAATGAATCTCCAAAAACTGAGAAATCATCCATGAAGATTTCCATAGTTTTCTCAATAAAGTCAGAAAAGATGGCCATCATGCACCTCTAAAAGGTTGCTGGAGCATTATAGAGCCTAAAAGGCATTCGTCTGAAAGCAAATGTACCATAAGGACAAGTGAAAGTAGTCTTCTGCTGATCTTCGGGTGCTACTGCTATCTGATTGTAACCAGAATAGCCATCTAAAAAGCAATAAAACTCTCTTCCAGATAACCTATCAAGCATCTGATCAATGAATGGTAGTGAAAAATGATCCTTCCTTGTGGCCTTGTTCAACTTTCTATAATCTATGCATATCCTCCAACCTGTGACTGTTCTTGTAGGAATCAGCTCATTCTTCTCATTTTTCACTACAGTAACTCCTCCTTTCTTTGGAACGCATTGCACGGGACTTACCCACACACTATCTGAAATGGGGTAGATGATTCCTACATCAAGCCATTTAATGATCTCCCTTTTTACCACCTCTTTCATAATTGGGTTCAATCTTCTCTGGCCTTCAATACTGTTCTAGGTATCTTCCTCTAACATAATTTTGTGCATACAAAGGCTAGGACTGATTCCTTTAATGTCTGCCATTTGCCATCCAATAGCTTTCTTGTGCTTCCTCAAAAGTGAAATAAGACTACTTTCTTGCTCATAAGTTAAGAAGGAAGAGATGATGATAGGAAGAGTTTCCTTTTCTCTAAGATAAGCATACTTCAGATGAGAAGGTAGTTGCTTCAATTCAAGGATGGGAGGTCTTTCAACAGAGGGTACATTCTCCTTGAAAGTGTCTGTAGATATATCTAAGGATTCATATTTTCTGATCCAGGATCTGTGTGCCAAATTCCTTTCAACTAGCTGCTTTAACTTTTCATTTCCAAAATCAGTTTCCTTATTCAGTTCTAACTCATGCTCTAAGTCTCGCCCTGATGCTATCAATTGCTCTTGCACCAGGGAATCAATATCAGTAATAACAGAACAACTTTCTATATCTTCATCAGGATAGTGTAATACATTAAAAACATTGAAAGTTACTTACTGATCAATCACCCTCATAGTAAGCTCTCCTTTCTGCACATCTATCAATGTTCTTCCAGTTGCTAGGAAGGGTCTTCCAAGGATGATTGGAATTTCCTTGTCAGCCTCAAAGTCTAGAATAATGAAATCCACTGGAAATACAAACTTGTCTACTTTGATTAGGACATCCTCAATCTTTCCTTCTGGGTAAGCAATAGACCTATCAACAAGTTGCAAAGTCACAGCAGTAGGCTTGGCTTCACCAATTTTCAGTTGCTTGAAAATGGACATAGGCGTCAAATTAATACTTGCTCCAAGATCACATAAGGCTTTTCCACAATAAGTATTTCCTATAGAACAAGGGATAGTAAAGCTACCTGGATCTTTCATTTTCTGAGGAACTTTATTCTGCAGTAGCTGGCTGCTCTCCTTTGTCATTGCCACTATTTCAAATTCTCCCAATCTCTTTCTCTTAGTAAGGATGTCCTTCATAAATTTGGTGTAGTTGGGCATCTGCTATAGAGCTTTAACTAGAGGTATGTTAATGTGCAACTGCTTCAAAATATCCAGAAACTTATTGAATTGCTTCTCTTGAGCTACCTTTTTCAACCTCTGTGGAAATGGAGGAGATGGCCTCTCTAGAATCATCTTGGGTTCAGTCCACTTAGGAATGACTTACTCTGTATCTTCAGGCCGTGGAACTGATTCATGCTTAGGTTCTTCTGTTTTAGCTGGTTCAGTTGTCTTTGTTTCCTGCTGCTTAGATGCTATAGCATCCTGTAGCTCTTTACCACTCCTCATAGTTACGGCTTTAGCTTGCTCCTTCCCTTTATCATTTGAAGATGATGGAGACTTTGTGGAAGCGGGTAAAGTGCCAGCAGGTCTATTAGCTAATGCATTGGCCAACTGACCTACTTGGTTCTCCAAGTTTCTTACGGCAGCTCCTTGATTCTAGATTTGAGCTTTAGTTTCAGCCATGAAAGTTTTCAACATAGCTTCCAAAGATGGTTCCTTTGCAGGAGCATGGTTCTACTACTGAATGTTCTGTTGCTATTGTTGGTAATGTGGAGAAGCATAACTAACAGGAGGATTCAGAGTGTTGCTGTGATTACTATAGTTGAAATTAGGATGATGCTTCCAGCCAAGATTATATGTATTGGAAAAAGAACTGTTCCCTCTATTTCCCATGTAATTCATTGACACTTGATTATCAGGACATTCTTCAAATAGATGCCTTCCTCCACAGAAAACATAAGCTACTGAATTTACTGGAACCATAGTAGGTTCAACCATAATAGGTTCCTTACTGGTGTTAGCCGCAGTTAAATTTTTTAGCATGTTGGTAATGGCAGCAAGCTGAGCAGACATAGCAGTTATCTCCTTCACTTCATGAACACCAGCCCCACCTTTAGAAGAAGTTACTCTACTGGTTGGCCACTGATAACTATTGGTAGCTATGCCTTCTATTAGCTCATAAGCTTCATTATAAGACTTAGTCAAAAGAGTACCTCCAGAAGAGGCATCCAACATCAACCTCGAAGAAGGTAATAATCCATTGTAGAGCGTTTCCATTTGAATACATACAGGGATGCCATGATGAGGGCACTTTCTCAACAGATCTTTAAACCTCTCCCATGCTTTATATAGTGATTCATCATCATTCTGCCTAAAGGAAGTAATATCATTCCTTATTCTGGCATTTTTAGTAGGAAGGAAGTATTTTGTCAAGAACCTTTCAGCCAATCCATTCCAAGTAGTAATTGAATTGGGTTCCAAAGAGTTCAACCAGGTCTTTGCTCTGTCTCTCAGTGAATAAGGGAAGAGTCTCAATTTGAATGCATCATCACTTACTCCAGGGATCTTGAAATTGCTAGCCACTTCCAGAAATTGCCTTAAATGCAGGTGAGGATCTTCAGTAGGAGCACCACTGAACTGCCCAACAGTTTGAAGCATTTGAAACATCATAGGCTTGAATTCAAACTGCTGGGTAGTTATTATTGGCCTCACTATCCCAGTATTCATTATTTGGGGATCAAAGACTGCGTAGTCCCTGATGGACCTCTCTTTGTCATTTGCTATGTCAATCATACTAGGCTGCTCCTCATCATTTACGAAAAGATTAGCCATGAAGCCTAACTCAGAATGTTGGGTTTGAGCACGTTGTTCTTTGGTTCTCTTCCTTAACCTCTTAGCTATTTTCTATATCTCCAAGTCAATTTGAAACTCGGGTGCACCCTTTGTGCGCATATAGTGTGCAATACCTGTTGCTGAGCACAGTACACCAAATTTTTAGAAGTAACAAAATAGATAAAGTTAACAAAAGAATTTAAATATTCAACACCATTGTCAATCCCCGGCAACAGCGCCAAAAACTTGTTGACTTTATTTTTAAAAGATGTGCAAGTGTACACAGTCAAACAAGTAATAAAGTGTGAGTAAAGATCGTTCCCACGAGGATTTAATTGTATTGAATACAAATTCTAGAATTAACCTTCCCTTTTTAACGTAATAAAATAAAGAGAAATTTTTAAGCATGTAAAGTAAATGGAGTAATGAGGTATCAGAGTAGTAAGTAATAAATGCAAGGAATTAACAAAAGCGATAAATGAAGTGTTTTAAAACAGAGATGGAAACAGTTAGGATTTTAAACCTTTGTAATTCTTAACTTCAGGGTAATGTATGTTTCAGGGTGCTACAACATTTAGCCCAAGGAATAAATTTTGCTTTCCAGCAGTAAACACTGAGTTCATTAAAAACTTCTCATTCCTAAGTTCAAATTAATTTCCCTTAGTGGTCATAGAAGCACGTCCAGCTATTTAAAGACTTGAAGGCTATTCCTAGCTCATTCAACACAATTAATTTTCTAATTAATTGTTCTATCTTTATCTTCTAATCAAGTCCACTAACTTGGTTTTTCCAAACAAAATCAGTTGATATTTCAGATTAGTTGATCAGGCTAAATAAAAATTAAACATTAAAACAGAAAAGAAGAAAATGAATAACATCCATAACATTAGATTACCCTTCAGTACAATTACAAATTCATAAAATCCTAACTAATAGAATTTAGCTCATAATGAGCTTGAAGACAAAGTAAGCAAAAGAAATGAAAAATAAATGCATCCTGCGTAAAATGATGAAACTACGAGATGACCAGTAGCTGACGGCTCTCTGCACAGCTCCCCCACACAAGATGCCCCTTAGTACAAAGTTACACTCTCTCTCATGCCTCACTTTTTGGGCCTTTACAAAGTCAAATACTAAAATATTCCTTGGCCCAATTCTCGAGTACACACAGCTGCTGCATTATATTCTCTCTCTTCTTTTTAAGCACAGTACAGTATGTATTTTGTCTTCTAGTGGCCAAAAGCTGAGCTGGAAATGATTTTATCTTATAATGACTCTCCCCGAAAGTCATAAACATTCCAAAACATCCCAGCGCATTTCCTTCAGCAATTACACCTTTAAAACTTGCTCAAAATTAAATCAAACCTTCAGCAATAACAGATCAGAATTTACAGCTTTTCAAAATTAGTCAGATTAAACACAGATATTTACTCAATCAAATAAAACTTGAAGTTCTTCTCCTAAATTGATCAAAACAAGAAAAAATTATTAAGCTAAAAGGATAGTAATAACTCTTATTTCTAAGAGTTATCACAGGTTGTCTCAAGTAATAAATTCTCAGGAGTCCGAGGTCGATTCACAAGGAATTGATGAAGAAAAATTTGTTAATGTAAGGAAAAGATTTGTCACAAAAATAAAAATGATAAATAAAATTATTCACAAGTAAAAAAGAATTGTTTGGGCTAAGAGATCCACTCTTGGCAAATAAATTAAGGACAAGACTAATTCTTTTATAACTCAATTAGAATTCACGCATAACGGAGGTTCCAATTGAAAAATACAACATTCAAAGTTCTTTAAAAATTATATTAGTTATATTATGGTTCCTTTAATTATCCACTAACGCCAACACTTGTAAATGAATTCAAGCATTCATTGCGCCAATCTCTTGTCTTTAGTAAATCAAGATATCCACTTTACAAGGAGAGTTTCTAACGCCAACACTTGTAAATGGGTTCAAGTATTCATTGTGTCAATCTCTTATCTACAACAAACCAAGAACTACACTTTACAAGGAGGGTTTCTAAATTGATTGGAAACAAAATACAACAAATATAATGGCTACTTGATAATATATTATTTAAGCACAAGAGAGAAATTAATCTGACCTTAACTTATTACCAGGAGTTTCACCCTTTCACCCAAGCAAAACAAAACTTAGTTACTCATAGACAAGAAGAAAGGAAGAGAGAAGAAGAAGAAGAAGAACATAACTTCAATTTAGAACAAAAGAAAACTACAACAAGATAATCAAACAACAAAATAGCATGATCTTGATATCTAACACCAAGCCCCCTAAATGAGCAGCCAATGGTGCCTTTTATAGAGGATCAGGGATACAAAATGACAAGGGGGCTGATTAATGAATGAGCGGGATGAGTGGGTGAATGAGTGGAAAATGTCAAATGACTTTTGATGAATGGAAAATTATGAAGATTCTTTGTCTCCGAAATCATTTAGTACTGAACTCATTGCATTCATCATTTTCTCACCAAGAAAGTTGTAGCCCTAGATCTTAGCTTTCAAATGCCGTTATTTCAGCCCAAAAGCATTCCTACAACTCAAGATATGGTCTGATTACTGCACGCTGCTTAGGCCCAGTTTCAGTTCCTCTGTTCTGACTTCCAAGCCCAATATGACCCATTAGACCTCAGAATCGTAAGTTCAAATGAAAGTTGTAGATTTGAATCTTAACTATCAACCATCAAAATTTCAGCCTATTTAACATCCTATAGCCCGAGCTATGACATGAACAGTACACATAGGTCAAGCTGTTAGAATCAATACTCTAGTTCTTGCTTCAACTCCAATTTGAGTTATCCAATCGTGTGATTATGCCTTTTAGGCCTTCATTAAAGTTGTAGGGAATTGTCTTATCTTTCCTACAAGACCAGAATCATATCAACCAGATATTTGCAACTCAAGTTATAGCCAATTTACTGAACACTGCCAAAAAGATATATTAAGGCTAATTTATGCAATAATTCTTTCAAAGACCCAATTAGGCTCAATATCATAATATGTGACAAAATCAATATAATTAAGCCTAATTGAACCTTAAGAAGCCCAATGAGAGGATTATAAAATGTATAAAATATATTATTATTAAATTCTTTTACACTTAACTTTTGCACTCCTGGGTAAAACACATGAGACCAAAACTAAAAAAAAAAGGAAACAGACTCAAAAGCTAAACACTCTAAAAGCTCAATTTCTAATAATATTTAAGAATAAAAAGCAATCAATAATTCAAGTAATTAAAACATTTATGAGGTAACGTTTCTTCACATCTCAAACCAATATGCAAGGAAACTTTAATTGAAAAGCATGAGTCAAGAATGATAGATATTCATAAGATTCACTCTCAATCCCTTGAGTGTTTAAAAGGTAGGTATTTCACTCAATTCAACCCATGAAAATTGCACTACCATAAGCTTACTTATCTTCTACTTATCCACTACTCAGAATACATGCACACACAAATCATGAAGACTTTATTCAAGGTTGTAATGGGGTCAAGGTAAAGGATAAGGTAATATGGATATGACAAGTTAAATACCACAGAGAATAAAAAAGAGCATAAAAGCTGAGTTCAATTAACAAGCATGAAAGTTCATCCCAACTCCACCTAATACAAATTCCCTTTACCTATTCTTTTCCTTTCCTTTATTGCCTTGTTGGCCCTTATTTACACATTATTATTTTTGTGATTTTATTTTATTTTTTTATTTCATTTTTTCGAAGAAGAAGATAATATATACATTTAAATAATTTATTTTCAACCATTTTCCACATACATCCCCACACTTGTTCAAGAACTCATTCAATGACAAAGCTAATGTTCTCTTATTCCCTAAGGCCGGGTAAGAACATAGTTTTTCATTTAAGGCACATAATGAGTTTGAAACAAGGAATGGTCAAATAAGCTCAAAAGGGGTACACAAGGAAAAATATGCAAGGTTGGCTATTTGGTCAAAGTAACTATTTCAAGAAAAATGTCTCAATTATGTTTATGTTTGCATGTGAAAATGTAGTCTCAAAAAGAATCAAAGCAAGTTCTAGAGTAACAATTCCATGAGTGAAAAAAATCACACAAGAAAGAAGAGAATGATACAGATGTTCAATCCATTCATCGATAGGCTCAAAATCTCACAAGACATATATCCATCATTCTTAATTTATCAATTCAACATCCATAACCAAGCATGTGAAATTTAAGAAAGAAGATAATTTATTCAATCATGCCATAATCTCTGAATCCATTTACTACTTCTACACAAAACAGTTACTACCCCAATCTAGATGCGTCTCAAGAGTAAAATTACTCCTTACTCTGCCATCCCTAATTGGTTTTGCTGTAGGTTTCTGACAATCATATCAATAAACATACTTCCCAATTTAGATGCGTCTCAAGAGTAAAATCACTCCTTATTCTGCCATCCTTCATTGGTTTAGTAAGTTGCTGACAATCATATCATACTTCCCTACAATTTTTTTGGTCAACTATCCTTCCCCTCAAACAGATCACAACATTGTCCTCAATGTTAAAAATTAAATCCAGATTGAAGAAATAATCATCAATATACATCAAAGAAATTATTGGGACAAAATTAAACAAAGTAATGGAGAGAAGTCACATACCCGAAATACTTAGACGAGAAAAGAATAACTACATCTTGACAATGGTTAGCAATGACAAAAAAATAAGTAAAATGAAATAAACAAGCATACAAACAATTTTTTTTTTGGTTCTTTTGTTTTATAATTTTTTTTGTTGGCCAACACTATTTACATCCCCATACAAAGGCTTCGAAATTTGGGAGGCACTTAAGCAACTCAATAAAAACATGAAATACTAAAAACTTACCTCAGCTTTGGTAGACATGATTGTCTACTAAAGTCTCTGCTGTATCTGGATCCTTCAACTCAAGTTATAGCTTCAACCGCTAATCATTTACCTTCTTCTAAATTAATTTTATAAGAACAGACCAAAGGACGAACACTTTTTTTATCAGCAATACTCCAACCTTTCTTAGGCAACTCCTTAAACTTTGGTTGCCATGCTTGAGTGTCATGATCCTGAGTTCTATAAAAAAAAAGTAAAAATATCAACTACATCAGATGGATTACTGATAGAATCAAACTCAGGATTGACAACAAAATTCTCAAGAGGATCAAAATCATAGGTTGTAGAAACTCCCCTATCCATAATTGAGTCAATCATGTATGTCTGGTGGCCCTCGTCATCATTTTCTGGCTTAACAAGACTTTGTGTCACCTCAGGTTCCTTGGGTAGCTCAGCATCACTACTATCTTGATTCTTTTCCACATCCTCTAGCTCATTCACACTTAAAGAGTTCATCACTTTGGACACTTGGCTTTTTATCTCTTTGCTTTCTTCAACAACATTTCTATTCCTAAGGATTATCACTGACTTGACTTGATCTATTTGTTGGTTTTCTGAATTACCATCATTTAGACTGTATTGACCATTGGGATTTGGTTGAGGTTGAAAAGAAAATTTTTCTTTCTCGTGAATGGTGAGTGCAGAAAAAAGTTTAGCAAGAGTGTCTTTTATATCAATCATGACTTGAGTGTTTTGGTTGTTAATGGCTTCTTGTTTTTTCATGAATGCATGCAATGATTCTTCAAGGTTTTTCCTACATGATGGGACATACGGTACATATCCTTGAAAATTTTGAGAATCTGGTTGTGCTGGAGAAGGTGGTAGTTGCATGAATTGTGCTTGATTATTATTCATCCAACTGAAGTTTAAGTGATTTCTCTATCCTAGATTATATGAATCTGAAAAGGAATAAGTAAATGACTTTTTAAAATTATTCATTGCATTTACTTGCTCATGTACAACTTCTTTAAAAACAGAAATTTTTAGACATTCATTTGTTGAGCGTCCTAATTCATCACAATTACTACAAATTTCTTCATTTTGCACAGATTTGATTTCTTTCACTTTCTCTAATTCTATGGCTTCAACCTTTCTAGCCAAACTGGCAAACCTTGTATTTAGATATTCTTCTTGACTAAGGTGATATTTTCCTTTACTAACATTTGCAAGGTTAGATCTAATTAAATTTTCGTGAAGGATTAGTATCATGCCAAGATTGAGAATTTTCAGCCAAATGGTCTAAATAGTCTAAAGTTTCTTCAGGTTCTTTATCAAGAAACTCACCATTACACATTGTTTCCACAAATTGTTTAGTTTTGAGTGTTAACCCTTCATAAAAGAAGCTTATAGTGCGCAATTTTTCAAAACCATGATGTGGGTAAGAATTCAAAAAATCTTTAAAACGTTCCCAACTTTGAAAATATGCTTCATTTGAATTTTGGGAAAAAAATTTGGATTTGTCTTTTCAAAGCATTAGTTTTATGTGTTAGAAAAAATTTTCTTTAAAAACTCACATTGCATTTCTTGACATGTGCCAATTGATCTTGGTTTCAAAGTGTTAAGCCAAGTTTTTGCTTTATCTTTCAAAGAAAAAGGAAACAATTTAAGCTTAACAATCTCTTCAGTGCAAGTTTAATCATTAAAAGTGGTACATACTTCTTCAAATTCTTTTAGATGTAAATATGAGTTTTCAGATTCTAAACCATGAAAATTTGGAAGTATAGAAATCATACTTGGCTTGAATCTAAAATTGTTAGCATTGAGTGCAAAGATAAAACATGATGGACTAAAATTTCGAGATGATTGCAAATATTCACGCATGGTTCGTAATGGTTGATTTTCATGTTCATCATGCACACTTTCATTTTCAGCCATTGTGTTTGATGTGTGTGATTGTGATTCAAACAAATTAATATGTAAAGTACTAGGATTAACTTTAACTAAATGACCAGAATTTAAATCACGATACCATTTAAGCATAAACAAGTAACTTAAAACAGAAAAGAAAATGTACAAGTAGGCGGTATAAACTTGTCATTAAATATTAATAAGGATGGGGTATAAACTAACCACCAAATAAATATTAACAAAGGTGTGGTATAAACTAACCACCAAAAAAGTTAGTATGTAGATAAATTAAAATGTTAGAAGCAGGTAAATTAAAAAGTTAGAAGGTTAAAAAGTTACTAAGAGAGTTAGATAGTTAGTAAGTTAGTAAGCAAGAAAATTAAAATGTTAGTAAGTTAGTAAGTAAGAAAGTTAGAAATAAAATACAGAGAGTAAAATACAGAAAATAAAGTACAGAATATAAATTACAAAAAATAAAGTACAAAAAATATAGTGCAGAAAGTAAATTTAAAATATGAAAACTGAAGAATTGGCAAGCCGATTTTTTGCTCCTGAGAGAGAGAAGAAAAAAGATTATTTCATTAAAGATTACAGAGAGATAAGGGATAGTTTCCACCACTAAGTTAGTATGTTAATAAGTACAAAGAAAAAAAATTAAAAGAGTAGAATATATATATATATACACACACACACACACACACACACACACACACACAAGATCTATAGAAAAATATATATAAATATATATATACAAAATATTTACACCATAAATTTGTTCTTCAAATCAAGTCTCCGGCAACGGCGCCAAAAACTTGATGCGGATTAAAAGTTACAAACCCAAGTGTAGGTTGTCTCAAGTAATAAATTATCGGGAGTCCGAAGTCGATCCACAGGAAATTGATGAAGAAAAATTTGTTGAGGTAAGGAAAAGATTTGTCACAAAAATAAAGATGATAAATAAAATTGTTCACAAGTAAAAAAGAATTGCTTGGACTAGGAGATCCACTCTTAGTAAATAAATTAAGGACAAGATTAATTCTTTTATAACTCAATTAGAATTCACGCATAACGGAGGTTCTAATCAAAAAATACAACATTTAAAGTTCTTTAAAAAGTATATTAGTTATATTATGGTTCCTTTAATTATCCACTAACGCCAACACTTGTAAATAAGTTCAAGCATTCATTGTGCAAATCTCTTGTCTACAACAAATCAAGATCTCCACTTTACAAGGAGAGTTTCTAACACCAACACTTGTAAAATGGGTTCAAGCATTCGTTGTGCCAATCTATTGTCTACAATAAATCAAGAACTCCACTTTACGAGGAGGGTTTCTAAATTGATTGGAAACAAAATACAACAAATATAATGGTTACTTGATAATATATCATTTAAGCACAAGAGAGAAATTAATCTAACCTTAACTTATTACAAAGAGCTTCACACTTTCACCCAAACAAAATGAAACTTAGTTACTCATAGATAAGAAAAAAAGGAAGAGAAAATAATAAGAAGAAGAAGAACATAACTTCAATTTAGAACAAAAGAAAACTATAACTAGATAATCAAACAACAAAATAGCATGATCTTAATATCTAACACCAAGCCCCCCAAATGAGCAGCCAATGGTGCCTTTTATAGAGGATTAGGGATACAAAATGACAAGGGGGCTGATTAATGAGTGAGTAGATGAGTAGGTGGATGAGTGAAAAATGTCAAATGACTTTTGATGAGTAAAAAATTATGGAGATTCTTTATCTCCAAAATCATTTAGTACTGAACTTATTGCATTCATCATTTTCTCACCAAATGGTATCATGAAAGTTGTAGCCCTGGATCTTAGATTTCAAATGCCGTTATTTCAGCCCAAAAGCATTCCTACAACTCAAGATATGATCTGATTACTATACACTGCTTAGGCCTAGTTTCAGTTCCTTTGTTCTAACTTCCAAACCTAATATGACCCATTAGACCTCAGAATATTGAAAAGTGTTCAACATGAAAGTTGTAGATTTGGGTCTTAACTATCAACCATCAAAATTGCAGTTCATTTAACATCCTATAGTCTGAGCTATGACATGAAACAGTACACATAGGTCAAGCTATCAGGATCAACACTCTAGTTCTTACTTCAACTCCAATTTGAGTTATCCAATCGTGTGATTAGTCTTTTGAGGTCTTCATGAAAGTTGTAGAAAATTGTCTTAGCTTTCTTACAAGACTAGAATCACATCAACCAAATATTTGCAACTCAAGTTATAGCCAGTTTACTGAACACTACCAAAAAGATAAAGTAAGGCTAATTCATGCAATAATTCTTTCAAAGATCATAGAATGTGACAAAACTAACATAATTAAGCCTAATTGAACCTTAAGACGCCCAATGAGAGGATTATAAAATGTATAAAATATATTATTATCATTGCATAATTGAAGGAAAAGATAATAAGCAAGTTAAGTTTGTTGGTCATAAGGTCAACAACATATACATTATTAGCCTTGATGATATATCCTTAAATGATGTTAAATGCTTTATGAGTAAAGAAGATGATTCATGGTTATGGCATAAAATGATTGCTCATATTCACATGGATCACTTAAATAAGTTAGTCTCTAAAAAACTAGTAATTGGACTTCCAAAGCTTAAATTTGAAAAAGATAAACTTTGTGATGCATATCAAAAGAGAAAGCAAGTAAAGGTCGCTTTTAAAGCTAAAAATGTTGTTTCAACTACTAGACCTTTATAACTTTTGTATATGGATCTTTTTGGTCCCTCTAAAAATATGAGATTTGGTGAAAATTACTATGCATTAGTGATTGTGGATGATTTTTCTAGGTTTACATGGACATTATTCCTAGCTCACAAAAATGATGTTTTTCCATCTTTCAAAAGACTAGCCAAAGTTATCCAAAATGAAAAGGATTTTTGCATTGCATCCATAAGAACTAATTATGGTGGTGAGTTTGAAAATCATGATTTTGAAACCTCTTGTGATGAATATGACATTGAGCATAATTTTTTTGCCCCTAGAACTTCACAACAAAATGGGGTTGTAGAAAGAAAAAATCAATCTTTAGAAGAAATGAGAAAAACTATGCTCAATGAGGCCAACCTTCCTAAGTACTTTTGGGCAGATGCGGTAAATACTATTTGTTATGTTATGAATAGGGCTTTAATAAGACCAATTTTAAAGAAAACCCTTATGAATTATACAAAGGAAGGAAGTCAAATGTTACACACTTTCATGTTTTGGATGCAAATGCTTTGTTTTAAGCAATAGAAAGGATAATTTAGGGAAGTTTGATGCTAAGTTTGATGAAGGAATATTTCTTGGCTATTCCATGCATAGTAAAGCTTTTAGAATTTATAATAAAAGAACTATGACCATAGAAGAGTCCATTCATGTTGCATTTGATGAAACTAATCCAAATGGCCCAAGAAAAGACTTGGTTGATGATATTGCAAAAATCTTGTCAAGAACACACTTGGAGAACCAAGAGAAAGAAGCCAAGAAGCAAGAAGAAAGCTCATTTGATTCCCCGAGATAAGAGGATTCACAAATCATGGACCTTCCTAAGGAATGGTGGATATCAAGATATCATCCTCTTGACAATGTGATAGGTGATGTATCAAAAGGGATAACTGCTCGAAACTCTCTTAGAGATGCATGTAATCATATGACTTTTGTTTCTGAAGTTGAACCTAAAGATGTAAATGAGGTCATTAATTATGAACATTGGATATTGGTCATGCAAGATGAACTAAACCAATTTGAGAGAAATCAAGTTTGGGAATTAGTTCCAAGGCTCAATGGTTATCCCATAATTGGCACCAAATAGGTCTTTAGGAACAAACTTAATGAAACAGGCTTAATAATAAGAAACAAAGTTAGGCTTATTGCTAAAGGTTATAATCAAGAAGAAGGTATAGATTATAAAGAAATATATGCTTCCATAGCTAGATTAGAGGTCATAAGAATACTACTTGCTTATGCATGCATCATAGATTTCAAACTTTATCAAATGGATGTTAAAAGTACTTTCTTAAATGGTTTTATACAAGAGGTGTATGTGGAACAACCTCCTAGTTTTGAAAACTTTGAACTGCCCAATCATGTTTTTTAAATTGAAAAAGGCCTTGTATGGCTTAAAACAAGCTCCTAGAGCTTGGTATAAAAGGTTGAGCAAGTTCCTTTTGGAAAAAGGCTTCTCTAGAGGCAAGGGTGACACTACTCTCTTTATCAAGCATAAAAGGCATGACATACTTATTATTCAAATATATGTTGATGATATTATATTTGGTGCTACTAATGAGTCTCTTTGTAAAGAGTTTGCTAACATTATGCAAAATGAGTTTGAGATGTCTATGATGGGTGAGTTGAACATCTTCCTTAGTATCCAAGTCAAGCAAATAAGGGATGGGACTTTCATAAGTCAATCCAAGTATTGCAAGGAGCTGCTCGAGAAGTTTAGAATGGACAATGCCAAGCATATGGCTACACCAATAAGCACCTCTTATTATTTGGACAAGGATAAAGGAAGTAAATATATAGAAATCTCAAAATATAGAGGTATGATTGGCTCACTCCTTTATCTTATTACAAGTAGGCCCGATATTATGTTTAGTGTGTGCATGTGTGATAGATTTCAAGAAAATCCTAAAAAATCACATCTATGTGCTATAAAAAGAATCATGAAATATCTAATAGGTACTTCACAAATGGGTTTGTGGTACCCTAAGGGTGCCTTATGTAGCCTAATTGGTTATTTCGATTCTAATTTTGCTGGATGCAAATTGGATAGGAAGAGCACTAGTGAGACATGCCACTTGCTTGGAAGCTCACTAGTTTCTTAGCATAGCAAGAAACAAAATAGTGTGGCATTGTCTACTGCAGAAGTTGAATATGTTGCAGCTGGGGTAGCTGTGCTCAAATCCTTTGGATGAAGCAACAACTTCTAGACTATAGACTTGAGCTTGATCACATCCTTATAAGAGTGATAACACTAGTGCAATCAATTTGTCTTAAAATCTTATTTTGCACTCAAGAACAAAACACATAGAAATAAGACATCACTTCATTAGAGATCATATTCAAAAAGGTGATTGCATGCTTGATTTTGTTAAAACCACTAAACAACTAGCTGACATCTTCACTAAACTTTTGAATAAAGAAGCATTCTTTTATATAAGAACTAACTTGGCATATTGGATCAATCATGCATTTAATTTGAAAAATAGCCTTGTTGCATAATGCCCTATTGCATAATAATTTGCTGCATAATTTCTCTTGTATTTTTATCTCTTGAATCCAATATTGACTTGAGCATTGGAGTTTCCCTCAAGTTTGTTTTGCATGTGCTTTATCCACACCTAAGTCCCCCAATCTCAAATTTCAAGATTTCTACTATGGAAAAATGAATTCTGATGCATTTGAAGAAGAAAAATCAATTTTTGGGTTGTAGTCATGGTGTTTAGAATTGATGAAATTGAGGCCAAGCTAAGAAGAATCTCATGATGGCATGAGTTGGTATTTTAAGGACTGAAGTCTTGAAGAATCTGTGTTTCTGGTGATGAAATAACCTATTATGAAAAACTAATAATTGGTTACTTGGTCTCCAGAATTAATATGGCACATTGACATGCTCTCTGCCAAGCTAAAATAACCGATTATGAGACCCTCATAACCTGTTATTGAGTAACTGGGTTGTCCTGGTGCTCTTTGGAATACGAAAATAACCGATTAGGGCCTTCCCATAATTGGTTATTTAAAGCAAACAGAGATTGTGTTTTCCAAATTCAAGCAAATAATCGGTTTCCCACTTTCCCCTAACCGGTTATTCTAACTGACAGAGGCCCTCTTTTTTTTTCTCTCCACGCTAATAACTAGTTACCCAAAACCCATAATCAGTTATTGGGTTTCTTTATAACAACCTCCCCTGTCACCCACGAAGCCATTTCCACCATTTTCATCTTTTTCCTCTTTTTCCTCTCAAACTCCCATTCTCTTCCAAAAATATCACTTCCCCTTCACGTCTCTCTCTCACAATCGTGCCCTAACCTCTATTTCCACCATAGCCAACAGCTCCTTTCACCCTAAAAGGTCGCGCTCCAAAAACCCCTTTATACCCAAGGAAACACCTACCCCAGCTAATGAACCAGACTTTTTCGTAAGCTTGGACCATGGCAGATACTTCTCCCATCCAAATCAGATGAAAAACTATAGATTGAGATTTCAAGCTCGAATCGTCATGACCTAAGTACATGGACTAGGATTTCTTAGTCAGAGAAGGATTCACATTCCTCATTGGGCTAATGGAGTTTCATAGATTGAAGACTTTTGTTACTACCCACATTGAGTACTACTATCTTGAACCAACCAAAGTTTATTAATGCAACTTGAGTATTATTGGAGGAAATTTGGTCTCAGTTTTCAAAAGGCACAAGATCATTGTGACCCATAGTCAGTGGACTCCCTTGTTTAGCCTCACTTATTCTAGAGAAAAGTTTACAATAGATAGTCATAACTCTTGGGAAGGATATGATAGAGATGAGGCTGTAAAGAGCATGCTTCCACTGGTTCAAGTGTCAAAAGGGTCTTTCACTGTCGGCCTTTTTGAATCCATAACATCGTCTTCTTCATTTTCTGGTGGCACATATCTTAGTTCCAAGGGCTAGCAACTATGCCCTGGTTGAAGAAGAAGACATCTTCCTAATGTGGGGCCTTAAACAATGAATGCACATCAATTGGCCTTATTACATCATGCATTACATGATGAAAGCTAAGGAAAAGATGATGATGGATCTTCCGTACACCTTGATCATTGCTAAAATTCAAGAGCAATACAAGGTTAGCTTAGATGATAATGGAATCATTAACACTACCAGGCACAACAAGTTTCGAAAGGCCTCCATAAATCGTATACAAATAAAGAAAGTCAACAATGAATGGGTCTATGGTCGTGGACGTGAGGCAGCTCCACCAGAAGGAAACATGCTGCACGCTCTCTACCGATGTGCCTATAAAAGAGGCACCTGCCACCAATGAAGATAGTATCCTAGCCACACTGGCAAGCATCCAAGCCCAACTTGCAGATCTTTGAACTTATCAGGAGCATAGCATTGGAGTCATCTATAACCATTTGGACAACATTGAGCATCGTCTTCCACCACCGCAAGATGATGGGGCTTAGGCATGGATTACTTATTTTTGCTCTATATCATTCTATTTTAGTTACTTTATTGTGCTTAAAGCTTATCTAACTATAGTAGGTTATCTTTTGGATATTTTGTTTTAGTATGACTTGGATATTTTGAAATGGATGGTCTATTGAAATGAAGTTTATGCTAGTCTGTTTATCTTGTTGCTGAACTATTATTGAATATTTGTTTAATGGCAATAGTTATGTGCACCCTCTCTTTTTGTCCAAATATATATTGCATATCTTTTTTATCATGACAAAAGAAGGAGAAGATTTTTGGTTTATATGTCATTGAGAAAAGTAACGTAAAATAGCAAAAGGCATAGTTTTAATGATCTTGGGATTCCAAAATTAAGGGAGAGCTGTGCATCTCTGATATAATCATCTCTTGAAAAATAGAGGGGGAGTAAGTCTCTAACACATTTTGTGAGTTTCAATTTATTTAAACTAACTTTTTCTTAATGGTTGTTTGTCATCATCAAAAAGGGAGAGAATGTAATTGGCATTGACTAAAGTAATGGTTTTGATGATAACAAACAAGAAAGGAATGGAAATGCAAAGATCAAGTCCCAAGACTCTTAAATATTAGCATATAGGACTTAGATATTATGTAAAGGTATTTAGGAATCACACTAAGCTCATCTCTTTACTTTTACCCAACTTAAATGGCTTTGCAAAATTATGTTTCATTGTTGTGAAAATGTTGTTTAAGTTTGAGCAAAATGGTTTTAACAAAATTAAAAAGCTTTTAGTAATCTTTGGTTGTAAAATCCTTAGAAATCTTATTTTTCTTGACAAACCAATAATAGGCTATTACTGTTCAATAATAGGTTATTTGCCAAAGTCAAAAGCGCATCAAAAAATTTTTTAAAGGGAATAACCGATTATGGATTTCCCATAACTGGTTATTCACTAAGTCAGGAGCTTTTTCCTAAAGCTCCTAACTGATTATGGTTTTCCCATAATCAGTTATTGTGAAAGTCAGAGGCACAACTCTGTTTTTAAATGACTCATAACCAATTATGGTTTTCCCATAATCGGTTATGTTAAACCAAGTAATCAGTTATTGGAAATCAATAACCGGTTATCTGGGAAAGCAAAAAACATATCCCAACGGCTCTATTGAGAGCATTTAATTTCCCCAGCAACCACCAACGACTCTTAATTGCTTTGGGCTATAAATGAAAGTGTTTGTGTATTAAAAACAAGTTGGAAAACTATCTAAAAATCATTCTTGAACATTGAATTTGTGTTTCACATTCATTTTCTCCAAACCCCTGTTTTTGAGCTTTAAAATGTAAATCCTTAATACTCATAGAACTTCAATTTGTATTATCCACTCTTGAGATAGTTCAATTCATCTACACTTTGATTAATCTGTAAAAGATGGTAAGGCATACCTCAAGGTTGTAAAGGGTGAGGTATCCCTTGAAGTTAAGGTTCAAACACAAAGGGTGAGGTATCCCAAGGTGTAGTGAGTGCTCTATTGTATAAAGGTTTCAAGTACCTGTTGAAGCTTGAAGATATAGTGAAAAATCTCAAGTGATTGCTTGAGGACTGGACGTAGACCACAAGTGGATTAGTGGTTGAACCAGGATAAGTATTATATTTGTTTCTCTAAACTCAACTCCTTTACATTTGTATATTCATTTTACATCTATGCTTGAACACTCTCTATTTTGGTTTATTCATTTATGAGTGAAAGTATTCAATCTTCTCTATGCATTCATCTCTATCAATCAATAACTTCAACAAAAATTGATAATCAAGTGTTTTTCAAAAGATTTACAAAAATATTTTACAAATTCAATTCACCCCCTCTTGAGTATTGAGGTCACTTGGTAACACTCCATGATCTGTAACTTTGCCTAGTAGGTCTAAAAGTCTTATTACTCCATAAGGCCAAAGCATGCAACTGATCTGAGAAAACTTAAGTAAGAAAATTCAAATCTACCAACAAAAGTCATGTCTAATAAATTCAAAATCAAACACCTTAGATATATCTAGAAGATAACTGATACAGATCGAAAATTTCTAGATACGTTTATTTGAAAAAACTAAGAAGAACAAGAAAGAAAATGAAGAGGGTTGCTATTTGCCAAGAGAAAAATCCAACCATTACTAGAATAAATGTCTCTGTTAATGAAGAATAATATTTATTAGTTAAAATTTAATTGGTTTTAATTGATTAAGAAGAATATGAAAGACCATGGTTTTAATTAGTTATAATACTAAGATCTTAGTTCATGGATAATAATTCTCTTTATATGTTGATTAGTAACTTTGCTACTTTGCTCTCAGGGTTTAACTCATAAATTTCTTGGCAGAAAGACTTTCCCTAGTTAAATACTAGTTAATTGTCAAGTCTCCTTGTGAGATAGACAAGAGCTCATTCTCCAATAGTTGCAATCTTGCGTCATTCTTCTTTGAAAACAATATCACAAAGGTGCCTCAAGCTTCCTTTGGAGATGTTGATGTTCTTATATGCTCTTGCATCTTTTCTTCAATTGTAGTCTTGATCACGAACATAGCCTTCCTTACTTTAGTCTTCCATTTCCGTAATTCTTCAGCTTCAGTATGTGGCAAGGTCACCACCAACTTCCCACCAGTCTTGCCTTGGATATATAACTTCATACATGTTTGCCATGTATTATAATTCTAGGCATTGAGCTTCTTAATTCCACCAATTAGGTGGACATCTACCATGGCCATTTAGTGAAAACTTGCACTATCTTGGTCCTTGATCAATCGTTTTTAACAGTCCCGGACTATGTTTTGTGGAGCAAAACTCACCCAGAAATGATGATCTTTGATCACCCTTTATATGGTCCCTGATTGTCCAGCTTAATTTGATACTAAATTGTTGAGTAAAGAGTGAGTAATGTGAGTAAAATAAACTTCACTTTATATTATAACACTTGAATAAGCCAATTCTCAAGATTACACTTATTTGGACACCTCACTTTTACTATTACACTCTTCTTCACTTCTTCACTTTTCAGTTTTTCTTTCTTCTTCTTACTTTAGTTTATGCTTGTTTCTTCACTCTATATTCTTCTTACTTCATTCCATGTACAAAATGATAGCAAGTGATGAGTATTTATAGGCTCTTGGAGTGAATTCACCAAGTGTCTAAATTTATCCTAATTTAATGACTACATTTTCCTAAGTATCACCATCCACCAATTGTTTATCCACTATCCACTAATAGAGAAATAATTTATCCTCCTACTTAATCCTCCTACTAATCCTCCTAATTGTTAAATGAAGAAAGTATTGAATATTTTTTATGTTTTCAAGACATTAGATGCATTTACTTTTTCATTTAATACTTTTTTATTTAGTATTAGGAGAATTATTAGGAAGATTAGGTAGGAGGATATAGAATTACTCCCACTAATACATGCAATATCTTCTTATGTTCACCGTCCAATATGTTACACGTGACCAAGTAATTAGTGCTGACCTTTCAAAGACAGCATAATGACACTAATTAGGAGGCAGACATAAAGTCGTTACAGATTTCTTGTGGGCTTCCAACTATGTCCAGCACGGCACCGCCGTTGCTTGGTTCTTAATCTTGAAGACATTGGATCGGTAGTTCCTCTTAGCCTTTATAGCTCCAAGAACTTCAGTTTACATTAATCACTAACAGAAATTTAGATGAAATTAAAATAGAAGAGTAGATGTTAGTCCAAGGAACAAATGCGCATTCTAGAATTTTACAGAAATGAAGTCTCAAATTAACCCGGAAATATTCTTTATTCAAATTTAGCAAATAATTGTGGAATTGCTTACATTCAATTCAATAATGCTATAAACATAGAAAGAGCACCATGTCTGCCTCTATACAACGCATTTCTGTCTCTATATCTGCACTAAAATAGAAATGAATGGCTCTCCATGAAAAGTAATGGTGTTTTAATTCACATTTTGCTATATCGTACCTGCTAGTTCCTTATTCATTTTTTTTTATTTTGAAATTTCCTCTTACCCATTAAAAAGCTTAGACACTGTGAATTACATATTGGGAAATTGGATTGGAGAGTATAGCAAATGCTGACACTGGTGATCAAGAGGTTATATACATAGTTGAAAGCAGACCAAATTCCTTATTATTCAAAAATCAGCATTCTGCCAAGATAGGTAGTGGTGGTAGAACAAGAGTAGCGACGTTGGAACCATTATCCTACTCATCTTCCACTTCCTCAGACAAACTTGGAACTAGCATATGAGGAAGGCGCAGCCAACTTGTTACAAATTCTGTTGTCTGCTATTGAAATTAGGAAAGGTAAAGATTGGGACGGTGGGCGTCTTAAAGTTTGAATAGTTGCCACAGTACAACGTGAATCAGAGTGAGCCATAAATTGGAATTACGAAGCCTTCTTGCTTTGGCAATAAAGAAAAATAGAAAGCACATCAATGTCTTCTTTTGCATTTGAAAGGGCTTCTTTTTCATGGACGCATTTAAGCTGCATTTCTTTGCAGTTCCAGCTTCAGACCCTTCCTCTTTGAGGAGTCCACAACTTATGCAATCAATTGGATAACTTGTTGTAAGGCATCATGTCCAAAATGAAGCAAACATGAATGAGAGTGGGGCATCCATCTTTATCTGAATAAGCAATTCAACCACATTGAGCAAAGAAGTTATTAAGTTTTCTCCTTGTAATTATGCTTGTGTCTATGTATATTTTCCGCCCTGTCATTTTGTTGGGGGAAGTAAATATTACCAGTGCATGCACAGTATTATGATTATTTATTGTTTTGTTTCTTTACTCCCTGTGGTGTTAGAAGAGTAATTTTCTTCATAGTAATAAAAATAACTATAGTACATAGGAGAAATGCAATTTGGGCACCGCTAATGTATCACATGCATTATTTGATCATTAAGTATACCTTACATAACTTACTATTTCATATTAAATCAATGGTAAAAAGGTAGGCGAAGGTGTGAATTTACTCTTGTTCAAATATCATTTAGTCATTTGCATAGTTAGCATACAGGGATGATTAGTCCTATTTAATTTTTTGAACCAAGTGGCTCAGCTTGATACATATTGTCTTTTTTGGTATATATTGATTATAAATTCACAACATATTGCTCATATAAATTCACACGTTGATTTTTTTTTGACACATTGATTATAAATTCACAACAAATTACTCATTGGTACAATCTCAAACACAAGGAAACAATCACACCCTTTGAATAAAATAATAATAATAATAAAACAAGAGGGTTCAGATTCATTTTGAAGTAAAGAAAAATTATAATTGCTTTGCCAACAAGGATGGTTCAGTTAAACTATGTCGACTCAAATGTTTTGAATTCATTTTGTTAGTGATGTCCCATTGATTGGCATCTACTATTAATGTATTCTCTCATATAAAATTTTTACATGACAAGATTATATAAAGAGAAATATAGACACAAAGACCTTAAATAGTGGATCTTTTTTAAAATTTGTGAGACTTGTATCAGGGTGTTTGTGTTTATCTCTCGATTCAAATAATTTTGTCATATGAAAATGCAACACGAGAGGATTCATTCCTCATCTACTACTTATGGTGTACTTTACCTTGGTTGTTTGGCAATTTATACACCATTTAAATTTTATGCACAGAAAATAAGTATAGGATGTTGTAATATCATCACTGGTTTTGCTCGATTGTCATTACGGGATAGAATAAGCCAAGTGGTCCATACAGTCTAGTCTCTTTTCAATCTACACGTGTCCAACCAATTTATCAAATAAGTGAGATTTAGGTTTTTAAAAAAGCTTATTTAACTATATAAGTTAAGCTTCGAATTTTTGAAGAAGTATATTTGGCCTATCAAATTGGTCCATTTATTTAATATTATATATAATTAATAATATATATTACTTACATATTTTGTTAATTATATATTAGTATAATATATTTATTATTATTATTATTATTATTATTATTATTATTATTATTATATAATTTCATTAAAAGTTATACTTATTTTAAAATTAAAAAGTTTAACTTTCACAGCCTAAATGAAAACTTTTATATAATGTAAATCTTTAAATATGTTTTTAGACCATGACAAGCTTTTATGTTTACATAACTAGGCCATGTTGAGCTCAAAACATAATGTAACAGGTTAAGTTCAAGCCTATTTAACTATATAAGTTAAGCTTTGAACTTTTGAAGAAGTATATTTGGCCTATCAAATTGGTCCATTTATTTAATATTATATATAATTAATAATATACATTACTTACATATTTTGTTAATTATATATTAGTATATATATTATTATTATTATTATTATTATTATTATTATTATTATTATTATTATTATTATTATTATTATTATTATTATTATTATTATTTCATTAAAAGTAATTATACTTATTTTAAAATTAAAAAGTTTATAACTTTCATAGCCTAAATGAAGGCATTCACATAATGTAAGTTTTTAAATAAGCTTTCAGGCCACGACAAGCTTTTATGTTTTCATAACTAAGCCAAGTTGAGCTCAAAACATAATGTAACAGGTCAAGTTCAAGCCGACATTTTACAAAATATGTCTAGACCTATTTAAGCAAAACATAGCCTAGCTTATTTTTGTTCATTGCCACTAGTGTACGGATCAACAAGTAATATAGAGTGAGTGAAGATTATCATTTTCCACAAGAATTAGGATGAACAATGCATTATCAATTAACTGATTACTATTTTCAAGTTTAAGCAACACAAATATAAAAAACAGTGAAGAAAAACACAAGTAATAACTAACTAATTGAACTTCACTAACAACACACCAACACTAGAGAGATAACAATGATGATGATGGTTTCCTTTTCTAGTTGAAAGAAGAAGAAGCAAGAGCAACTATAGGGAGAAATTTGAAATTTCACAAAATTATCCAAACTAAAAATTTTAAAAATGCAGACAATTGAATCAATGCAATTCAATTACTCTGGATTTTAAATTCCCTTAAATTTTGAAATGTCTCATCCAAACACAACCTAAGAGGCTAAAAAGCATAGGCAGCCAAGCAATGAGCATAACTCATGGCACTAATAAGAATACACTACAAGATTTGAAGTGTCCTATTAAGATTTAAAGTGTTACGTGAAGTTAGGCTAGAAATGAGTCACCATCTTGCGAATTAGTCACGATTCGGTTTGCTAATAGCTCAGTAAACTAGGCTCATGAGCTAATAAATTGAGCCTGACTCATCGAGTTCGAGTATTTCATGAGCTAAGAGTGAACTGAACTTGAGCCAAGAAAATAGGTTCAATTTCTTATCGAGCCGAGCCCAAACCAAACATATTCTTATCGAGGTGATCCTAATCTAGGCCTGGTTAGCCTCAACTTGACTCACTTCCATATGAATGTGATGATGTGTTGTATATAGCCAATGTTTTTAAAATCAGATCACTCATTGAACCGATAAAGACACTATTAACGGTTTAGTGGTCTAATTGTGGTTGAACCAATGATGAGTAAATATATATTTTTATTTTTATATATAATAATTAATAAAGTAATATGCTAATAAATAATAATAATTAAAAAAATAAAATATAACAATAATTTTTACTTGATGTTTTGTACATTGGTGGATGAACAATGGGAGAAGCTTCCTAAATATTCGTACACCTTCAATTTGAAATAGTTAAAAAAACTCAAAATATAACAAAAGGTCAAAACTCTTTAGTTTATTACCCCATTCTCTCTCCTCCTACTATCTTCACCATGCTCTCACTCTTAGCCCTATCTGCTCTCTCACATCTTCTCTTTTGCACCCCTACTTTGCAACCCATTCATCAAAACTCTACATCACAAGCAAGATGTTGTATTTCATCCACGCCATTGCCACTTGTAACATTCTCCTTAACCTAATGATCCTAATCAAAGTTATAGAAGTTCAATAACTCTGGTATAATTTATCTATTAATTCGGATAACCTTTTGGACTAACTTGAGCATAATTCTATATCACTTTGAAACATGAAAAATAGCTAAAGTTTTTGTAAAAACAGCAGATATGATGGAAATAAATATGGGAAATATATTCCCTAGTTATAGACAATTTATATGAGTTATATTAAACTTTGGAGAATCAATTAAGTTAGTTCAGTATTTTTAAGAATACTAAAGAGGAATCAATGAAACATTTAAGTAACTCAAAAAATTATAAAATTATATGGAGACGACAAGTAAAATACGAAAAATATTTTGATATTAAATACCAACTAAGAAAAGTATCAATAAGCATATTTATTTAATTCCTAAGTTTATCTTAACTTGGGATAAAGTATAAGGAGAATCGTTGAATGATAAATTAGAGAAAAAAATGAAATCCTATAATTTTTTACAATACCTATGAAGATTAGAAAATTCATAGTTAAAAGATTAAAGTGTTCTTAGTAGATATAAAGTTTTCAGTTGGATTTCTTTTGTAAACTTTCTTTTTCTACATACTCCACTGTAGAATTCATATTTATCTTGTGATTTATTAATGTGAGGTGAAAAGTGATGAAAGAAAATTGAATATTGAGATTATGATGAGATTTGATGACTTCTTTGATTATACAAATGATTTTGTTAAATGATAAAAAAAATGAACCTTTGTTTCGGGAAGAGAAAGGACTTGATTTGGTTTTTGCCACCTTTTTACTGATTATATTCTAATGATTTGAAATGATTTTCCCAAAATAGCTAGAATTATTATAATGACATGATTTTAACATTATTACTGAGAATTGTGAGATTCTCACCCCATTTCCTTGATTTCTATAATGACTCCAAGACATCCTCGTGCAGATTTTAGAGAAGAAGGACCTGATCATGTAGATCTTTTGTTCCTTTTTGTTTTGACATGTGTATATGGTTGTATACCATTATTGTGCCTCAGTGGCATATGATGTATTTGATGTATCTTGATGTACTATTGTATATAACACAGTTCTACAAATATGTATTATGTACTTCCACTTCAGGCTCATAGTTTATATATAATATATGTTTTTCTTCTTAAAAATTTGATATTGATCTAAGTGACGTACTCTAATATGATCGCGAATGCATAATTCCGGATATGTCATTAGTCTAAGTATTAGGATGTTACACCATCCACATGCATCGATGCTGGCTTTCACTCCCCACTCGATGTCTCTCAATCTTACAAGGAACTAGTCATGTCCATTTCTCCTCAACTATGGCTATTTTGGTCCCAGAGCTCGCCGACGACGAGTGGCTCATGCCTATGGGTATGATTGCCATTCAAACTAGAGAACCATTGGTTTTTACCATTTTTATCGATTTTATGCCAATTCATCCGATTTTTCTTTGATTTTCTTCATAATTGGTTCTTAGGCTTGAATCGACTAGACACATGGCCGATTTATCAATTTTCTAGTCGTACCGACTTGTCCGATTTGGCTTTTTCATCACTGTGTATAACATAAGCATTCCATTTACATCTGACTCAAATACTATTTCTCATTTAAAGGTTCTTTGCTAGTTTTCTTCATAGCATGGTTCACACCAAGTGGCGTGCCACACAAAAAGTTTAATGGCATTAGAGGTTTGAGCATTAACTATTTATCCTACTTACTAATGTCATATTCTTATTTTCTATCAGTGTTGTCATATATATAAAAGAATTATATTGATTTGTTAGAATTTTTTAATAATTCTTGTGGGCTGCAATCAATTGTGGCTTTAGTTTTATAAAAAATGGGCTAATGTCATGATCCATTTGAAGATGCTTTAATGCCCGCTAATTTAATAATCCATTTGCAATGGGCTCAGGGCACGTAATACTTGATTAATGTGGTTTAATAAAATCACTGCAATGATAACTATCGAGACTATAAAATTAAATCAATTTATAAATCGATTCACTAAAATACTTGTAGTATAAGGCACAATCGGGTCGAGCCCTTGGATAACTCTAATCAAGTAATCGAATTAAGAGGTTAATAGGGGGAAAAGGATTGCAAAATTAACTAACAGAAAGTAATTAATAATTGTAAATAGAATTAAGTAAACAACCAATCCAAGGAAATCAACTAATCTTGAATTTATTCTATCATTGATCACTAGGAATCCATTCAATTGTTAATTAGAATCTTGGTCTTAGATCACATCAAGAAGTCTTAAGATGATCTATGAATTATCTACTAGATAAACATTGAGAATTTAATTAATCAAGGTTAAATGAATTAAGCACCCATCTAATCCTAAATTAATCTAAAACCCAAAATTCAACCAAGCTTAACAAACAACATCCAAGAAGCCTTTGATGCATTGTTTAGTCTCTATAATCCTCATTAAACATGTGATAATTATGCAATTATCTCATCAACATCCAAATCAAATTAAGCAATTCAATTCAAATTTAACAAAATTAGGAACTTGATTAATAAGTAAAATATAAACTTGAGTAATAAGTAAAAGATAAATTTGATCAACAAGTAAAAGAGAAACTTGATTATCAATTTAATGTAAAACAATCAAAACATGATGTCAGAATTAAACATCAATATTTTCAAACCCTAGAATTGATTTAAAAGGGTCTAGCCCTCCATGGATGGAAGGGAAAAATAGAATAGAAAGAAAACTAGAGAGAAAGAAGAAGAAGAAAGATGAAGAGAGAAAGTGCAAGCAAGAGCGGTTAGGAAAAAATTAGGGTTTAGTTTCGTGCTTATTGCTGCTGCTTAAATGACTACCTCTAAAATTAAAAATCCAACCTTTCTCTTAGCTTTGGGGTAATCATCTTCCTCTTAGCTTTAATTGGACACATAATTCACATAATTTGGGCTTAGGATAAGAGAATTATGCCCAAAACATTCTTAACAGCTCTCTAAACCCATCAACCTACTTCAAATGGTTAAAACACCATCAAAATGTCACTTTTTTGATAAGTGGTCTTCATAAGAATTGAAGATATATGTCTCGTCTTTCATATGGAACCATTTCAGCTCCAAATGACACCTACAACCCAAATGATGGCCCAATCTTTGCACATCATCCAGGTTCCAACGATAGCATCTCTATTCTGACTTCGTAGCCTAATCTGACCTATTAGACATCTGACTCAGCCTTAGAGCTTTAATAAAAGTTGTAGAGATCTCTCTTAGGTTTCCTACAAGATAAAATTCATAATTTTTAGATATCTAAAACTCAAGTTATGACCAAAATACAAAAACAGTATAAAATTCTCAATAATGTTGAAAAATACAATTAAGCCCAATTTGAACCCAAACTTATAACATGTGACCAAAAATAATCAATTAAGTATATAAGAGGTCTAAGAGACTAAATAAGATGGTTAACTAATATATGAAAATTATGTTTATCAAATTCCTCACACTTAGCTTTTGCACTCCTAGATAAAACTAAAAATTCAACATAGGGAACAAGGAACAACAACACAAACTCAAAAGTTCAAAACTCTAAAAGATTCACTTTTCAATTATGTTTAAGAATGCAAAAGTCTATAAGTAAGAAGAGCAACCAAAGCTTCAAGGAATTAAAACATTTATGAAGTAAAATTTCTTGATATCTCAAATCAACAAGCAAGGTAACTTTAATTGAAAAGTATAAATCAAGAATGATAGAACCTCACAAGATGTCACTCTCAATCCCTCAAGTGTTTAAAAGGTAAGTGTTTCACTCAATTTAACCCATGAAAATTTGCACTACCATAAGCTTACTTATCTTCTACTTCTCTGCTACTCAAAACACATGCACATACAAATCAAGAGAACTTTATGCAAGGTTGTAATGGGGTCAAGGTAAGGGAGGGGAATAATATGAAGATGACAAGTTAACTACCAAAGAGAACAAAAGAGCATTGGGTATGAGTTCAAATAACAAGCATGAAAGTTTATCTCAACTCCATGTAATGCAAATTCTCTTTACATATTCTTTCTCTCCTCTTTTTTTACAACCATTTCTTTTGTTTTCTTTTTTGTTTTCAATTTTCTTCTATTTTTTCTTTCAATTGGCCACTCTTTCTTTTTCACCAAACACTTTGCACACTAATTATCACACCCCCACTCTTGTTCAAGAACTCTTCTAATAACAATGTCAATGCTCTCCTATTCTCTAAGGTTAGCTATAAACATGATTTTCTATTTAAGACATGTAAGGAACTAAAAATAAGGAACAGTCAAATAAGCTCAAAAGGATTAATCAAGGGAAAATATGCAAAATTGACTATTTGGCTAAAGTAGCAAATTTAAGAAAAATGTTTCAATCATATTAATGTATGCATGTGAAAATGTAGCATAAAAAAGAATTAAAGTAAGTTCTAGAGTAACAAATTCCATGAGTGAAAATCACAGAAAAAAATAATAATAACACAAATGTTCAATCCATTCATTAAAAAGGTCAAAGTCTCACAAGGTATGCTTCTATCAAACTCAATCTACTAATTTGATTTTTATTACCAAACTAGTTAATCTCAAGATGAAAGACAATTTATTCACTTATGTTATAAACCTTTAACTTTTATTGATGCATGCTCACTACTTTCATAAATCTCAAAATTTCATTGGAAAACAATTAAAAACACAATTTCTTATATATATATATTCAAAATAGAAAAAATAGAATTGAAAAACAAAACAGAAATAGTAAAATAAAAAACATAAAACAAAAAACATAATGTAAATTCTTCCCCCACACTTAAATCTTACATTGTCCTCAATGTAAAGCGTATAAAACATCAAATCATTAATAAATTTAAGATAAGTAAAAATAAAGGAGCAAAGGAAGAAATATCCTTACCAAGTGATGTATATGGCCGCGTGCAAGTGCACCTCCTCCACTACGCCCTCTTGAGCTCCCTTATAGAATTGCTTGATGAGGCGATATCCATTGATTTTAAAATCTTTGTTAGTTGCCTAACTTGTCATCTCCATTGCACCAAAAGGAAAAATCTTAGTGATTATAAAAGGACCTATCCACCTAGAATGGAGCTTACTGGGCATGAGCTTGAGGCGAGAATTGTAAAGGAGAACTTTTTGATTAATCACAAATTCTTTTCGTGCAATTATCTTATCATGAAAGGCTTTGGTTTTCTCTTTGTAGATACGAGAGTTCTCATAAGCTTCCAACCGAATCTCTTCAAGTTCTTGGAGTTGGAGTTTTCTTTGGGATCCGGCTTGGTTCAGGTTAAGGTTGCACTTCTTTACTGCCAAATAGGCCTTGTGCTCAATCTCCTCTGAAAGGTGACATGCCTTGCCGAAGATTATCCTATAGGGAGACGTGCCTAAAGGAGTCTTGAAGGCAATCCTATACGCCTACAATGCATCCTCAAGCCTCTTGCTCCAATCTTTTCTATTTGGTTGGACTATTTTTTTCAGGATTTATTTCAACTCCTTATTCAAAACTTTGACTTGCCCATTGGTTTGGGGATGGTAGGGAGCCAAAACCTTATGCATCACACCATATTTCTTCAACAATGTCTCCATGTTTTTATTATAGAAATGAGAGCCTTGGTAACTTATTATGGCTGTCGGAACTCCAAACTTGCAGAAAATATGAGACTTGACAAAGTCTAAAACAACATGAGAATCATAAGCCCGAGTAGCCTTTGCCTCCACCCACTTAACTGCATATTCAATATCTAATAGAATGTATACAAAATCAAAGGAATTAGGAAAGGGTCCCATGAAATCAATGCCCTACACATCAAATATCTCACAAAACAATAGCAGTAGTTGAGGCATCTTATTTCTACAGGAAACGGTACCTGTTTGTTGGCATTGTTCACAATTCTTACAATAATTGTAAGCATCATGAAACAAGGCGGGCTAATACAATCCAAAGTCTAAAATTTTCCTAGTAGTGTGTTGTGGTCCAAATTGACCACCACATGCATGGGTATGACAAAAATGCAGAATAGACTAAAAGTCATAATAAGGAACACAACGTCTAATCACTTGGTCACTACACAATCTCCACAGACAAGAATCATCCCATACATAATATTTAGACTTACTTTTAAGCCTATTAATTTGATGCTTCTTAAAATAAGCAGGTAACTCATATACAACTAAATAATTCACTAAATTAGCATACCAAGGGTCCTTACCTTGTAGCTAAAAAAGCTGCTCATCTGGAAGGTCTCTCGGATATCAAGAGTGTCCATTGCCTGTGGGATTCATCTCAAATGATCTGCCATTAAGTTTTCGACTTTGCTCTTATCTCTGATCTCAATATCAGGCTCTAATAAAAGAAACATCCTCTGAATGAGTCTAGGCTTCGCATGGGCTTATTTAGTAAGAACTTCAAGGATGCATAGTCAGAGAAAACAATAACTTTAGTGCCTAGCAAATAGGAACAAAATTTATCTAAAATGAAAACAATTGTTAAAAGCTCCTTTTCTGTGGTAGTGCAATTGCCTTAAGCAAAATCCAAAGTACGAGAGGCATAAGATATCACATGAGGTTGCTTGCCAATTCGTTGAGAAAAGATGGTGCCAACTGCAAAGTTGGAGGCATCACACATCAGCTCAAAAGGAAGCTCCCAATTTGGTGACTAAATAATGGGAGAAGAGATTAGGTTCTTCTTCAATTGATTGAATGCTTTCTTGTAATGCTCATCAAATTCAAACTCTACTTCTTTTTAAAGAAACCTGGACAATGGAAGGGCAATTTTTCTAAAGTTCCTGATAAAACTCCTGTAGAACCTTGCATGACCAAGAAAGGAATGCACTTCCTGCACATAAGTGGGGTAGAGTAAAGAGGAAATAACATTCATCTTTGCTCTATTTACTTCAATACCTTTGCTAGAAACTACATGCCCTAAGACTATGCCTTGTTCTACCATAAAATGACATTTCTCAAAATTAAGAACAAGATGTATCTCAATGCACCTATCAAGCACCTTAGCATAGCTGTCTAAACATGTATCAAAAGAAGATCCATAAAATTGTGAAGTCATCCATAAAAACTTCTATGCAGTGTTCTAACAAGTCAGAGAAAATGCTCACCATACATCATTGAAATGTACCAGATGCATTACAAAGCCCAAAAGACATCCTCCTATAAGCAAACGTGATAAATGGGCAGGTGAAGGTTGTCTTCTCTTAGTCCTCTGAGGCTATGTGAATCTAAAAGTAGCATGAAAATCTATCTAGGAAGCAAAAGTGTGACTTGCCAGCCAACATTTCCAACATTTGGTCAATGAAGGGCAAGGGAAAGTGATAATTCCTAATGACTTAGTTAAGCTTCCTATAATCAATACAAACTCTGCAGTTGTTATATACTCTAGTGGGGACCAGCTCCTTCTCCTTATTAATGACCGTAGTCATCCCAGTCTTCTTGGGAACTACATGCACTAGACTCACCCACTTGCTATTTGAAATGGGCTAAATGATGTTAGTTGACAATCGTTTGTTCACTTCTTTCTTCAGTATATCCAAAATTAGAAGGTAAGTCTTCTTTGAGGTTGCCTCACTAGTTTGGCTTCCACCTCCAATAAAATCTAATGCATGCATGTGGAGAGGCTAATCTTAGGAATATCTACAACCATCCATCCAATGGCTTTCTTGCACTGCTTCAAGATCTGCAACAATTTCTCTTCTTGTTCAGGCTGCAAGTTCTTTGTTATTATCATTGGTAGCTTCTCATATGCTTCTAAGAACATATACTTCAAATGTTCAAGTAAAGGCTTTAACTCAAGGGAAGGTGGTTGTTGCACTAAAGGTATTAATCTAGTTGAAGAAACTAATTCTGTTGATTTAACTTTAACATTACCTATAATCTATGTACAATCTTCTAAAACAGTATAATCATATTCTATAGAATCAAAAAATTTAGAACATGCAGTATCATCTCCCATATATGCAGAAATCTCAGAACATGCATAACACATACTAGTCTCATCACAAATAGAAACAGAACATCTAGAAAAATCAACACTATTCAGAATTCCCATAATTTTAAGAAATTCAACTTGTGTATCAACATGCATATCATCAACATGCAAACCAGTGACGTTTAACTGAAAAATAGAATGCTCTTTTAAAGGATATTTCATAGCATCAAAGATATTAAATTGAACTATGTTATCCCCAAATTCTATGGAAATAATACCAACATGCACATCAATCTTAGTTTTTGCAGTTTCCAAGAAGGGTCTACCTAAAGTCAATGGTGGTTGACTAGATGCAAATTCATCTTCCATGTTCAAAATATAAAAATTTGCTAGAAATATTAAATTATTTACTCTTACCAAAACATTCTCAAGCACTCTTGCAAGATGGGTTGTGCTCCTGTTTACTAGCTAAATGATAACTCCGGTTGACTTCAACTCTCCAATCTGTAGAAATTCATAAACTGATTTTTGTATTACATTAATTGAGGCACCTAAATCTATCATTGCATGTGTAAACTGCTTGTTGCATATTGTGCAAGGAATGATGAATGTTCTAGGATCCTTGCACTTAGGAGGCATATTTGGTTGGATCAAGGCAGAAACATTTCTTCTCATACTCACTTTCTCATTTCCTTTCAACCTCTTCTTATGAGTGCACAATTCCTTCAGAAATTTAGCATATTTTGGAATCTGCTTTATTGCTTCCAAGAGAGGCATATTGACTTCTACCTTCCAAAAGGTATCCATAATCTCCCTATCCAATTAAGCGTTAGTTATCTTACTTGACTAAGTCATTCTATTAGGAAAAGGAAGAGGAGTGCTGAAAGCATATTTTTCTGTAGAATTTTTCATTAACTTCTTATTTTTCTTCTAATTCTCTGTATGTTCTATATTTTGTTGTATTGAATCTTCTGTAAAATTCTGATTTGCTGAATCTAATTTTTTTGCATAATCTTGCTACATAATCTCTGGTTGGAGTTTGGTTGGACCACTAACTTCTTTGCCACTTCTCAAGTTTATGACACTCACATTATCTCTTGGATTATTAATTGTTTGGGAGGACAATTGACTGAAACCTTTAGTTTTCAACTCTTTGATGGAAGTTGCAAGTTGACCAATTTGAGTCTCTAAGTTCTGAATGATTGTCTTGGTTCTCTATTGGAAATGAAGGTTATTGGTTGCTAACTGCTTCACTAAATTTACCAAGCTAGGTTCTGAATTGCTACTTTTGCTGCATAGGCTGTTTCACTGGTTATTGAAATTATTGCCTACTCGGACCTACTGTATTATATCTGGTCTGCTGCTATTATTGCTGAAGTTAGCCAGAATTATTGCCATACCACAAATTAGGATGATCTCTCCATCCAAGGTGATATGTGTTAGAATATAGGTCATAATTTGGCTACTGCTGGTATGGTCTTCTAGGAAAGATTCCAGCCACTACTTCACTACTTTCTTGAAGTGTAGGACATTGGTCTATTAGGTGATTTGGCAAGGAACATATTCCACAAAGTTTTGCCGGGGACTAAATTTGTTTTTTTCGTAATGCTAGTTGCCTAACCAAGGAAGTCATCTCCTTCAATTTGTTCTCAATTCTCTGTTGATCAACATCAGAAACCCTTACTTCATTGACTCCTCTGGTTGAGGTAATGACTTGTGTGCCAAATTGTTCTGCATTTGCTGCCATGTTCGCAATTAAATCTCTTGTTATAGTAGGGGTTTTGTCCACTAAAGCTCCTCCAGAGGCAACACCTTCCATACTTCTATCCATGGCATAAAGTTCCTCATAGAAATATTATATTAGCAACTGGTCACTAATTTGGTGATGAGGACAGCTTGCACACAACTTCTTGAATCTCTTTGAATACTCATGCAGAGTTTCTCCTGATATCTGCCTTATGTCATATATATCCTTACTAATGGCAGCTAGTTGCAAGTAATACAACCAATCGTTGGCTACTCCATCTAATAAGAAAGAAAAGGCTCTCAATTTGATGTGTTATTCAAGAATGCCAGCTTTTTTACCAAACTGCCACTGTTGGTAAAACTATTTACCAAATTGTCATTTTTTTAACAATTTACCAAAATGCCGCTCTTTTGAAATTATATACCAAACTGTCACCCTTTTGTCCTACGTGGTATTTTTTATTATTATCTGACCAACCAGGATGTGTCAAGTAAGATGGCGCATCTACGTAGGTTGCGCCAACAGTTGGCACAACCTACGTGGATGCGCCATCCTACTTGGCGTATCCTAGTTGGCTAGCACAAAAAAAGCGCCACCCTTGTTAGCGTAACCAAGGTGGGTAATTTTATTTTGTTTAATTAAGAGAAATTTTGATATTTATTATAATAAATTATATTTTTAATGAATTTATTTATACCAACATATTTTATTAAAAATATTACAATTAGCATCATATTAGTTCATTAATTTATATAAATAATTATAATTATAGCACTTAAAATATTTAATAAAATTACATCACAAATTCAAAATCTAAATATTAACAAACCAAAATTATGAAAGTAAGCATTAAAAATTATGAAAGTAAGCATTAAAATAATGAACGTTCTTTACCATTGTTATCTAATGAATTATTTAATGAATATTATAATTCTCAACACCGCCACCTCATTGTACACATGTCCCAACTATCTATGATATGTTACTAAATATTATCTAAAAAAACATTATGCTTGTAATTTATATTTCTTTTTTTTCGTATGTTACTACACGTTTATGTTAGTAAAAAAATAACATTGTTTGAAACGTTTATTTAGTGAGTAGGATTCGGATCCCAATAATCCCCCTCCTAATTTTTTAATAATTCAAATTAGAGTGAAAATTTTGACAGAGTTTTCCCTAAATGTTGGACCTCCCCAAAAGCACATAATCCTATTTAATTCAACCAGTTACCAAGAGCTTTAATAAAAACTAAAACTGAGCGGCAAACATATATAATCTAATCTAATAAGGGTACAAAACTCACAATAAGATATTATTAATAGTCTTTTACACAAAACCACTAAATATAATTACATGTCAATGTCAATGAGATGGACCTCCATCAGAATGTGGTGGCCTGTGAGATGGATCGAAAGAGGGACCTGGCTGTGATGGGTATGGTGGGTAACCTGATGGTGGGTAAGGATATGGTGGGTAACCATGTGGTGGGTAAGGATATGAGGGGTAACCCGATGGCAGGTATGGATACGGTGGGTAAGGGTATGGTGGGTATGGTGGGTAATATGCCAGTGGTGGCTGAGTGAGGGGATATGTAGCAGTGGTAGGAGGCTGAGTCGTATGCTGGCTGGTAGAGCTGGAGTCCTCGGGATGTCGAAGTCGTGTCTGAGTGCTCGTTAATCCTCTCCTCCATCTATGCCGCATTCCCTATTGACTGGACTCCTTGGGCGGCCCTGAAATGTCATCTACTACTGGAGCTGGATGCAGCTGTTCCATCATAATGTGGTCATGCTCCCACCATGAGTGTAGGATCTGTGTAGCAGACTCTCGAGCGATAGTGTCAGTAGTTGAACTGAGCAAATACTCTGCAATGTCTACCTAATAAATAGATATAATTTATGTTATTATACTGAATACAAAATACATATAGTCACTAACAAATTGGTAAAAAGCTTATCGCATTCCCAATAGATGCGCTAGTGGGAGCAATCCAGCTTCTGGTAATTATTTTATACTAACGTATGTACTCAGAATGCGAACTGAGGGGTGCAACCAATGGAATTCCCCTAACAAGCTTCTCCCTATGACTATCCCAGGTGGCTATATAAACAGCATGTGTAGCTGGTCAATCCTCATCATGCCTACCTGCCAATGTAACTGAGTACAAACTGTCTGGCTGGAGCGGTCTCCATAGAATGGGCTGGTCAAGACCAAACTGGCGCATGACGCGGTCTGGCTGGTGCCACTCAATAATGTGGAAACATATGAGAAGGACCACTGCCAGTGCTATGTCCCTACCAGCCACACAAAAAAGGTGGCAGTGTTGCCACCTGCTCATCCATGTATGGTTGCCATATAAACTGAAAAAATGAGATGCACAAAACATTAAGACGGCATATGCATAAGTAAATAATTCAAAGGAATGTAAACGAAGACATACCTCATCATTCTTCAACTAATCAAAGAACTGGCGATAATATACAAGGACGTCAATTATAGTATCACTCAATACTTTATGCTTGTGCCACCTATTTGGTAAATGAAAGTATTACAAACATAAGTTACAAATATTAACAAAGTATGTCAACAAAGTAATGTAAAAATATGAAATGAAATAAAAACTTACTATCATCCTAAGGGACGTAATTGACCACGATCAGCATCATAAAACACATCAGGCTCAACATGGTCAACTAGTGTAGGGGCAAGCCGGGGGAATCTGTACCATGCCCAATACTGCAATAAGATGCATGCCCCTCCGATCTCGCATGCATTATAGTCCGTAGCTTTACAAAGCTCTCTATACAGGTACGCCAAAACTGCAGACCCCCAGCTATATGTCTCAGCAACGGCAAAGTCCTCCAACAACGGAAGGAACATCAAGTGCACAAGCTTACCAGAATGATCAGGGCATAAGAAACCCCCAAGCAACCGAAGTATGTAATGTTGTGCACGCTGTTACACGTACTCATCATCATCATCATCCTCAGTGACTATAGTAACACTCGGCTGCCACAGGTATGTTATGTCAATGCGTGCCCTAGCTATGAGCGAGGGAGTCTCATCAATTCCTAACAACTGAACACATAAACTGAGCCAATTATCCTTATGGGTAACGCCAGTGACTGCAAGACCTTGTCAATAGGAAGACCCGATACCATACTAATATCCTCCAACGTAATGGTGCACTCCCCGGTAGGCATGTGAAATGTATGCGTCTCTGGGCGCATCTCTCAACCAACACAGAGATCAAGAAGTGACTAATGCTGTAATAGCTCATATGGGCAACTCCCAAGAAGCTAGCCTGCTGTAGTACGGAAGAATCGGAGCAGGGGGGTCCATATGTTTCGTCTTCTGAGCACGTCTAACACGCAGGTGTCGGTCCTTATGTCTCTGTCATACATACATGCTGGGAAACATGGTACTCCTGCAACTCCAAAATCGAGTCGTCCTCTGGTCTGGGGTTTACACAGAATGCCATCTGTCAGTTGTATAGCAAATAATAACAACAATTGGTATTGCAATATGATTACTATAATAAAATATGATATGACCATATGATAACTATACTAAAATATAATATGGGAGAAATGAAGTTAACACTGAGAATCAACTAACATATATAGGGGAATAGTATTCGAATACAACATCATAGATTAGTGATACAAAATAATATAACTCCAAAATACACATTATTGCTAATACAAGATTCTGAAAATGAAAATAAGTCCTAGATCAACTAGATGGCCCTAGTTGATGGCCCCACTCCATCATCCCTCAAGGAACTCAATTCACCGGCACGACAAGTGTGAGAATTATGTCCAGGTTGATGGCATCTTGTACACGTTTGTCCTGGTCTCGCTTCATGCCAATCCATCTTATTCCTGAGTCGGGTTGATTTTGGTCGACCTTTAGATCTAAGCAATGCACGTGGTGGCACCAAAGTGGTGTCAGGAGTGCAGGCCACCATGGTTCAGCCCGGATCAGTTCAAAATCAAACTCATAAGCTCTGTAAATGCTTTCAATCCTGTAAATCCTATGAACAAATCGGAATGGGTCAACTGCCACAGAAGCACATGCAACAATCGCATGTGAGCATGGATAATGCAATGCTTGAAACACCCTACAGTCACACCTCCTTTTTTCCTGGTTCAAAGTATGAGAAAGTCCACCCTATTGTGTTACAGGGTTAAAAGCCTCTTCAACCATGAACTTTGTGTTTTCTCTATTGTACCAGCGAACTTGGTGTGAGCTGGCCTTTGCCAGGTTGACTCTCTAGTGCTTCAATAAGTCATCACTCCATTCCTGCCCAAATGTTATCAATTTTGAATTTGCCTCGTCTTTTCGGTTGACAAAGTATTCTACTAACTTCATATATGTTAATTGAACTAATGCAGTTATAGGTAGATTTCTACTACCCTTCAACACTCCGTTAATGCACTCTGACAAATTGGTAGTCATATAACCAAATCTGCGGCCACCATTATATGCCGAATTCCATTTTTCTTTTGGAATTCCATTAATCCAATTTGCCATCTCCGTTGTAACTGTCAGCTTCTCTAGCCTAGCATTAAACTTTATTGCGATTGGTTCATACCATGATACAACAAATGAATTGGGTTAGTATCAGAACTTAACTATTATTATCATATATTAGAATACAAGTAAAAAATTTAAAGTACCTGTGTTAATCAAAAATCTCTTCAACTCCTTATTCTGAAATTTGGAGTTAAAATTGGAACCAATGTGCCATATGCAGAAGACATGATATGCATTCGGAGGCTGGCATCTAAGATTTTCATTTGCCACTGATTGTAAGATGCCTCGATGTCGATCAGAGATCAAACACAAGCCCTCTTGTTGGGTGACATGCAATCTCATGTGGGCTAAGAACCAACTCTAAGCATCCTTGGTCTCCCCCTCCACAATGGCAAATGCAATAGGCAGAGGTTTTCTATCTCCATCTTGAGTTATTACAATCAATAACTTATGATGGTATTTGCCATACAAATGAGTGGCATCAATCTGAACAATAGGCTTACAATATCGGAAGCCAGCCACACATGGTCTAAATGTCCAGAATAATCGACAAAAAATTCTTTTTGAACGATCGAGTCGATTATTCACAAAACATTCCTCATCTTGCAACTCCACCACTGTGCCTTCCATGTCTCTCCTCATGGCTGCTAGCCATCTGGGCAACACCTCGTAAGATTTGTCCCAATCCCCAAAAACATTCATAATAGCTAGTTGTTTTGCCTTCCAAGCTTTTCGATATGAAACTTAGTAACCAAATTGGCTTCGAATTCGTTCAGCAATTAAGGATACAGGTGCATCGGGTTTTGTTCTAACTAACTCCAAAATGCAAGAGCAGATCAAGCGAGAGTCCAACTTCAGTGATCTAATGACATAGATAGGTTTACGCAATTGTGAGGTCCATTATATTTTATAATCTGCCACGTATTCGACCTCTTGCTTTGTATGGCTCTAAGTCTCCAATTACAACCTTCGTCAAAACTAAGGCACTTAGCAGTCAATCTTCGTGAATCAGCGTCTTCAATCTTGTACTCTTGATGCCTGTGAATCGAATATTATTTTAGGGCTAACTTCATGGCATCTTTTGATGGAAATTACAAGCCAACATAGAATTCATTATTGATGCTCTAAGTCCCACAACTATCTAATTCAGGTAAGTTATCAGGATTACTCAATGCATCCCAGTTAATTTGAGAAAACTGAGGGCATGGTGGCACAAACACAGATTCAGGTCCTCGAGGCATAAACATGGATTGAGGAGCAACCGACAATGGAACTTGTAAATTTTCTTCGACATCAAAGTTTTCTGCCTCTATGTTAGTGCCTGAATCATCGCCCTCAGCTACTTGTTCTTCGTCTTCACTTGTCTCCCATACTGCATCTCTGACAAGTGGGTTATCAGCTTCAACCATTGGACCACCAATAACAATCATATTGCATGGCTCAACTTGATTAGAAGGACCAACTTGAGTTTCGATTTCACCAGGAGCTTCAACATGCTCTTCCTGCCCACTTGTTTCTACCTCAGCAAACAACTCTATCGAGGCCATGTTCGGAGTTTAACAGAAGGAATCTATCATGTACTTTACATCATCATCGTCTTCTATTGGAAGACTTACCTATCTCCACGGATTGAAGCATTGCGGATACCGATAGACAACCTTTGACACATGTTGATTTGCTTGGAACCTCAACTTTGAATGGATCTTATTTTTCAACCCATCCAAAGTCATATTGGATGTGATCACAATAGGCCTAGGAGGAGGACCTTGATACATGACACCCTCTTCACCATCATACATTGTCCCGTTGAAGTAAATGTGCACATTCAGTGATTTTGTCATGTTAACTCCACTTCTGAATAATAACAATTCAACACATATTTATTTAATATATTAAAAATCAATTACAATATTAATTGGACATATAATAATGTATAAATATATTTATTCAATATAACAATGTATAACAATATATAACAATGTATAATAATGTATAACAATATATTACACATATTTATTCAATATATTAGAAATCAATTATAATATTCAATATAGTTATTTATGTATAAAAAATTTCTTAAACTCGGTTATTTTGAATTAAGTTACATTTACTAATTTAAATCATGTCAAGTACTCAAGGAAAAAATATATCCTATTCGACACGTACAAAATAATAATCCATACAATTCGGACTACATATCTTACCACTTCAATATTTACTAGACAATGAAAATATTAATGTATAATTAATACTAACATAATATATAATAACATTAATTTATAATTAACACTAACATAATAAAAAATTAATCAACAAATAATAAATAAACTATTTAAATATTGAAAGAGATACTTACAGTGTTAAGGAATACGATCTAAATTTAATCACAAATAATGATCCAGACACTACTTCTAGTAAGAATTGAGTTCGTTGAGAGAGTTCAGAGCGTTTAGAAAGAAGAAATTTGTAGAGAGATAGTGAGAATTTAGAAAATGGTTTGAATGTCACGGATGGGGGAGGGGTTAGGGTATATATATTGAGGTTACGCCATCCTTGTTGGCTTATTCTGCTTAGTTACGCCAACAAGGGTGGCGCTTTCTTTGTGCTGGCCAACCAGGATGCACCAAGTAGGATGGCGCATCCACGTAGGTTGCGCCAAGCGTGTTGGCGCAACCTACGTGGATGCACCATCCTACTTGGCGTATCCTGGTTGGCCATATAATAATAGAAAATGCCACGTAGGATAAAAGGATGACAGTTTGGTATATAGTTTCAAAAGAGTGGCACTGTGGTAAATTGTGAAAAAAATAGTAATTTGGTAAATAGTTTTAAAAAAATGACAATTTGGTAAATAGTTTTACCATCTGTGGTAGTTTGGTAAAAAAGCCTAAGAATGCCATATGGTTTCATGGTGGAGCACATGACATGGAACTCCTTCAAGTGCATATAGGGATCCTTACATGTAAGTCCATGAAACTTTGGCAGCAAGTGTATCAATCTATATTTCAATTCAAAATCAGCATTTAAATCAGGATATTGAATGCACAAAGATTAGTAATTCACATCAAGTGCATCTAAATTCTTAAGAGTCCTATTATCCACATTATCAACCATGTTTGCATTGTTATTTTTATTCTCATGTTTAGTTTTAGTTTCAGTTTTAGTATTATCAGTCATAGTTGTTGTGCTACTTATATTCTTAGGTTTAGTTTCAATTTCAGAATTTATCCTTTCATTATGCTTACAAGCTCTATTAAGTGTATGTAAGGTCCTCTTAATATCAAGGTCAATGTCAAATAAATGATTACTAAGAGACCTTGTCATTAAACATGCAAAAGTGCAGAAACACAAAATATGCAAAATGGGCAACAAAACACTAAAATTCTGTCAGAATAACACTACTTACCTTACCTACACAATTTTAAAAATTATGGGACCATCGTAGGGTGAAAACTACTAAAAAATGGTACCAAAAAATACAATAAAAAATCTTCAAAAAATTAAAAAATGTGGTCTAAACAATAGAATTTGGCCAAAATAGGGTGGACCTCACTACTAGAACACATTGTTTTCCTTCAACTGACTAATTTTCAACCCAATCTGAAATTTTTTGTTTGTACAAAATTACACTTGGAGGCCTAAATTGAGTTGGAAACTACATGAAACAAGGAAAACAAGGGTTAGTAGCTAATGATACTCCTAATATGATTGTATAATTTAAATTGATCCCCGGTAATAGCGCCAAAATTTGATAGCTATCGAGACTATCAAATTAAATTAATTTATAAACTGATTCAGCAAAAGACTTGTAGTATAAAGCACCACTGAATCAAGCCCTTTGATCACTCTAATCAAGCAATCACATTAAGAGATTAATAGGGAAAAAAAGGGTTGTGAAATTAACTAACAAAAATTAATTAAAAATTATAAATAGAATTAAGTAAACAACCAATCCAATGAAATCAACTAATTTTGAATTTAATCCATCATTGATCACTAGGAATCCATTCAATTGCTAATCATATTCTTGGTCTTAGATCACATCAAGAAGCCTTCAAATGATCCATGAATTCTCTACTAGATAAATATCCAAAATTTAATTAATCAATGTTAAATGAATTAAGCATCCATCTAATCTTAAATTAATCGAAAACCCAGAATTCAACAAAGTTTAACAAACAACATCTAAGAAGCTTTTAATGCATTGTTTAGTCTCTGTAATCATCATTAAACACGTGATAATTATGCAATTATCAAATCAACATCCAAATCAAATTAAGTAATTCAATTTAGATTTAACAAAATCAAAGAGGAACTTGATTAACAAGTAAAAGATAAACTTGATCAATAAGTAAAAGAGAAACTTGATTACCAATTTAATGTAAAGCAATCAAAACAAGATTTCAAAATTAAATATCAAGATTTTCAATCCCTAGGATTAATTTAAAAGGGTCTAGCCCTCCATGGATGGAAGAGAAAAATAGAAAAAAAAAAACTAGAGAGAAAGAAGAAAAAGAACGATAAAGAGAGAAAGTGCACGCAAGAGTGGCTAGGAGAAAATTAGGGTTCAGTTTCATGATTGCTACTATTTCTTAAATAACTATCTCTAAAATTAAAAATTCAAATTTTCCCTCAGGTTAGGATTAATCCTCTTCCTCTTAACTTTAATTAGACACTAATTCATATAATTTGGGCTTAGAATGAGAAAGTTATGCCCAAAACATTTTTAATAGCTCCTTGAACCCGTCAACCAATTTCAAAAGGTTAAAACACCATCAAAACATCACCATTTTGATAAGTGATCTCATAAGAATTAAAGATCTATGTCTCAGCTTTCATATAGAACCAGTTTCAGCTCTAGATGACACATACAGCCCAAATGATGGCCCAATATTTGCACGTTATCCAAGTTCCAATGACAGCATCTCTATTTTGACTTCGTGGCCCAATATGACCCATTAAACATCTAATTCAGCCTTCAAGATCTCATCAAAGTTTTAGAGCTCTCTCAACTTTCCTACAAGATAAAATTCATAATTTTTAAGTGTCTAAAACTCAAGTTATGCCCAAAATACAGAAATAGTGTAAAAGTCCCAATAATGCTAAAATATACAGTTAAGCCTAATTTGAACCCAAACTTATAAAATGTGGCTAAAACCAATCAATTAAGCATATAAGAGGTCTAAGAGATTAAATAAAAGGGTTAACTAATATATGAAAATTGTGTTTATTATGTAGGCCATAACCTAATAAGCTTTTGATGGGAAGGTCCATTAGGTTATGTTATATATGGCTAGGTCCTCTCTGCACTCTATAACCTAGCATATTGTGTCTTTTCAGCTTGCCCCATTAATAGCTGGTATGAGGAGAGTGGAAGTTGCAAAGGAAGATCTAGTCTTTCAACCCTGCAAGTTTGCATAAGGATTTCGAGATTCCTTTCACCATGTCGTCAACAAGTAAGATCTAACTGGTGTTCTAAATATAATATAATTGTCATTTTATTCTTACATTTTGTATCAAAACATAATTATATGATTTTAGGACCCAATTGTCTGATTAACTCCTATGAATGGTTATTTTGGTCCAAGAAACCTAAATACCCCCTTTATGATTTCATGTGTGATGAACCTTTCAAAATTCATATTTTTACGGTTCAAAATCTTGGGTTTTCATCCTCTTTTAATCTCTTTAATTGAGTTTTGTTCTCAAAGTTTATTATGTTTTTGATACTTTTAATTGTGTTCTTATTACGTGTTTTATGTGTTTTTGATAGGTAATTGAACATGGAGAAGATTGAACATTTAGAGAAGCAATAAAAAGAAGAATTGCCATAAGACGTCAACTGCCTAGGCACTGGAGCCTCACCGCTTGAGCGCGCAATGAACTCCAACTAGTCTCCTAGCACTTAGCGCTTGAGCGCTGAACACATAACCAGCAGAGTGATGTTTTATAAATAAGAAAAATTTGCCAAATTGAATACGCATTTGGACAGAACGCAGCAACCATCAAGAGACACAAACCCTATAGTGGTGTGGGTGCAATTAGGCTTGAAGATTAAAAAATTTCTTCAACCTTTCCACTTATCTACAATGGAATTTATCTTATTCTTCCCCTTGTGTTCTTCTTTTTTCACGTGTAACTAAATCTCTTTTGTTAGGCTGATGATGGTTCTTGATACTTGGATGATGTAAACTCATTATTGTGTTTAATCAATGTTTCTATTTCATAATTTATGTATTTATCTCTTTTCTTAATGCTTTTCCAAATCTGGCCAATTTGGGAATGATTTTTGGGTTCATGTATGATTTGAGAAAATTTGCATGAACCTAGAACTTGTGATAAACACCACAATTTGTACAATCACTAGCAATAGACGTTGTGGATTGTGTGATCTTTCTCTTCATTCCCTCGTTTTAAATAATGCATTCTCTATATGGAAGTTAGACTAAAGGATTAGTTAATTCTAAATAGTGTGAAGAGGATTAATATACCAAGGGATTGGATATTGATTAATTTTTAGAATTGACCATGAATCATTAGAATAAAACTTGATTAAACTAATATTTGATTTTGCATTAAAAGAGTTCAAGTGAAATTTGACCCCTAACACTTTCATATCATTGTCTTTCATCTTTACCCAATTAATTAAATTCTACTTTTGTTATTTTTGCTTATTATTTCTTATTATTGTTTTCACCAACTCTCTTTTCGATAGCTTGAATAGTATAAATTTAGAGAATTTAGTAATTGATAACATAATTTTCATGGGAACATACTTAACTCACTCTTTATTACTTTGACGATTTGGTGTACTTGTCAATATCACAATAAGTTATTAGCGCCGTTGCCGGAGATTATTATTTTTAATATTAAATAGTAGTTGTAGTTGAAGAGACACTAATTTAAGCACTTATTTTTCTTATTTAATTTTTATTTTTCTATATTTAAATTTCTTTTTAATTTGTTTCTTTTTATTCACTCTTGTTTGCTTTATTTTTTTATTTTTATTTTTAATTTATTTTCTTTACTTCATTTTAGTTTGCTTATTTGTTTGTTTATGCGAGGTACTGTGGATTCAGAAGAACTACTTTTTAATCCAGAAATTAAAAGAACAGCAAAAGCAAACATATGAGCAACCAGAGAAAGAAACAAAATTGAAGAAGAGAAGATGGCAAAAAATACAATTGAGCGAAAAAGATGCACTTTAGATGATTATACAACTCCTTCTTCTGAAAATGTCTTAACTAGTATTGTGTGACCTGCTATCCAAGCAAACAATTTTGAGATTAAACCAGCACTTCTATAGCTGGTGCAACAGAATCAGTTTTGGGGAAATTAGGTAGAAGATCCAAATTTGCACATAACTAATTTCTTGCAGCTCTATGATACTATCAAATATAAATGAAGCTAGCGATGATGCTATTAGATTAAGACTTTTTTCATTTTCTTTGAGAGATAAAGCCAAGAGCTGACCGTAAGCCCAACCTCAAGGAAGCATCACTACGTGGGATCAGTTAGTGAGCAAATTCCTTATCTGATATTTTCCTCCTGCTATCTTCATTAAGATTAGGAGTTAGATTGCATGTTTCACTCAAAATCAGGGGGAATCTCTATATAAAGCTTGGGAAAGATTTAAGGAGCTGCTTAGAAAATGTCCTCATCATGCTTTTGAAGTTTTGCAGCAGGTGCATATCTTTTATAATGGTTTGAATCATGCCACCAAAGCTATGGTGGATGCATCTGCAGGTGGATCTTCAAACACTAAGACTCTTGAAGAAGCGCATAAATTATTTGAGACTATGGCTAACAATGAATATCAAATGCCTAGTGGAAGGTCTGTGATCAAACAGGGAGTTATGGAGCTTAGTAGTCTCGATGCCTTACTTGCTCAAAATAAAACTATTTTGCAGCAGTTAGCTAACCTCACTAAGTAAGTTGGGAATATGCAGGTGAATTCAGTGAACAACCAAGTGTTAATTTGTGACTTTTGTGGAGGTAACCATGTTAATGGTGAATGCACGACAAGAAACTTTGGTTTCATTCCTCCAGTGCAAGTCAATTATATGGGAAAATCTTCAAGACCCTAAGTTACTCTATTTTCAAATATATATAATTCAGGTTAGAGGAATCATCCCAATTTCTCTTAGAGCAATCAAATGGTACCATTGAATGCTTTGGGCTATAAATGAAAGTATTTTTGCATTGATTACTGGTTGAAAAACATTTTGAAAATCCTTCCTGAACATTAAATACGAGTTTTACCATCTTTTCAATCAATAATCTATTTTAAGCTTCAAAGTGCAAATCCTTGATACCCATTGTTCTTCAATTTGTATTATTCACTCTTGAGAGAGTTTCTTATCATTCATACTCTTTATAAACTGTAAAAGAGAGGCCGAGGTATCCCTCAAAGTTGTAAGGGTGAGGTACCCCTCTATTGTTGAGACTCAATCACAAAAGGTGAGGTATCCCAAGGTGTGGTGAGTGATCTATTGTGTAAAGGTTGCAAGCACCTGTTGAAGCTTGAAGAAATAGTAGAAATCTCGAGTGATTACTTGAGGTCTGGACATAAACCACAAGTGGATTGGTGGCTGAACTAGTATAAACTTCACGTTTGATCTTCTAAACTCTACTCCTTTACTTTTGTGCACTGTTTTATTAGCTTGCTTGAATACTTTCTTGCTTGAGTGTTATATTTATGAGTGAAAGCTTTCAATCTTATTTATCCATATCATCTCTATCAATCAATAGCTTTAATGAAAATTGATAGTCAAATGATTTGCGAAATTATTTTACAAACTCAATTCACCCCCTCCCCCCTCTTGAGTATTGAGGTCACTTGGTAACAAAGGAAACTCAGGAGAAGAGAGACAGTTCTTGAAGTTCTTGGACATCTTCAGGAAATTGAAAATAAACATCCCCTTTGCTGAAGCTCTTGAACAAATGTTATTATATGCTAAGTTTTTGAAAGAGCTCTGGTCTATAAAGAGGAAGCTGGAAGACGACATCACTGTGGCACTTACTAAAGAGTGCAATGTTATTTTAAAAAAGAAGTTGCCACCAAAGATCAAGGATGGCGGTAGCTTCACCATTCCCTATGAGATTGGTTCACAATTTTCAAGAAAAGAACTTTGTGATTTGGGGGCTAGCATCAACTTGATGCCATTGTTTATCTATGAAAAATTAGGCTTGAAGGATCCAAAACCCACTTTCACTATGCTGCAACTCGCTGATAGATCACATGTATATCCTTGGGGTGTTGTCGAAGATGTGCTTGTAAAGGTGGACAAATTCATTTTTCCAATGGACTTCTTCATTGTAGACATGACTGAAGATCACCACATTCCATTGATTTTTGGAAGACCGTTTCTGGTAACTTCAAGAGCTATGATTGATGTACCTAGTGGTCAGCTCATTTTGAGGGTGGATGGTGATCAAGTGATTATCAATGTCTTTGATAATTCTTCACCAACATCAGATCTTTATGCTCCCATTAATTGCATTAAAGATAAGTCTCAAAAGGAATTGACTAGTAAGAGCTCTCCACCATTAATTAATGTTGATTATCCTATTTCCAAGACTGGTGAAATAGAGAAAAGTCCTCCCATCTCTCATAATTCATTGTAAAAAGGGCCAAAATCTTCTAATAAGTTAAAACTTGATCTGTCATCTTTTGATGAATTAAGACCTTCATGGCTAGATGGAATCTCGCATGCTAATGTATATTCAGAACAACCAGGTTCAAGTTAAGTTCAAAGTGCATTAGGAGGCATTTCAAAGGTTGTTGACCAATGATGGATGCATTGTTCTGAAAAAGGAAAGAAGTCATCTTACTTCTTCTTCTTCAAGCCACCTTGATGAGTGGAAAAGGCATCATTGAGCTAATGATGTTAAACAAGTGCTTTTTGGGAGGCAACCTAAATTTTCTTTCTTTCTTTTTTACTATTTTATCTTTTCAATTTTTTTTCGTTATTTATTTTTGCTATTATTTTGTTATTTATTATTTTATTGACTAATTTTTATGTTTTTTTTTAAGGTAATGTTGAGTCGGCTTAGGTGCCTCCCCGAGTTCGGAGCCTTTGTAGGGGGATGTATATAGTTGTCGGCCGCTAAAAAGAGTTTTTCTTTTCCTTTCTCTAATATTTCACTTTCACTTTTGTTATTTTTGTGTTTTATTTTGTTATCATCACTCTATTATGGTTTGAGTTGTAACACCCTAGCTTTGATACCAACTAATGTAACACCCTAGCTCTGGCATCACATTTCTGACTTCCGACTCATAATCTGAAAATAAGTTCGCACAAAGTTTGAGTTATAAAAGATGGGTTTCAAAATTTCTTCTTTACTAAAACGTAAATTTACTGAAAATATTAGGTAATATTGAAAATCATATTTCAACTATTCATTATGTAATATTGACACCAATTAATATCACAATTTAAAGAGAAATATAAAATTAACAGACTTTTTTTTATAGTAGCAAACCCCATGACGGGTCCTCCTTAATAGCACGGTACAACACTAACGGAAAACTTTAACATACTTATTTCTTTTTCTATCCATCTTGATGCATCAGACATCTGTTCCTTTGTCAACATTGCACACCTTCGAGTCCTGAATGTCCAATCCTTATTGTTGTCACCAATCTCAGAGTATCCATCGCCCGTTATGTCTAAGACAACTCGATCCTTCTATTATTTGATTTTAACAGTACAGACACAGCAAAACAATATAACAAAGAGGTGAGATCACCTACACCAATACCAACATAGCAGCACAGAGATAACCCAAATAACAATATCATACAGATAGATCATACCATAATCATGCTATCAGCATTAATCAACTATCATCATCTAATCATTTATCAGTTCAATCATCATCCAAGTACTCAAAACAATTGTCATAGCCAATAACCAATATTCTTCAATTAATATATCACACAGATATAAATGCTTAGATTTATGCATATGTACAAAGACTCAGTTTATCAAAAACGACTCCATGGAGGTTTTCACAATTTCGAGAAGAATGCTCTAGTTAATTGTCAGCCTTAGCCCAAAGACAATCTCCCAGTTGTTGAAAAGAATCGTGTTCTTGTCGGGTATCGTCAATGCGTTGCAACGGACTGCATCGCAAGTGGCACAGGGTACTCGCCAACTGTCCACGGTCGCCGCGCCTCGACGCCCCCAAGATCCATCATAGACTTCACTATCAATTCTCATTCCCTCTTCAACCACAAGGGCCATAATAGCTATTAGCTATATTTTATACAATGCACGAATATATCAGTGCAAGTCCAACCCCAAAGGGCCAAATCTTTTCAATTTCATTTGTTCAATTTATATCATATGCTTCAACGCATACTTTTCCAATGCATGTATAATGCACCAAATTCATTCACAGGCATCACTTTCCAATGCATACAAAATGCACCAAATACCAGTCATAGGCAAAACACGTCATTTTCTCATACAGTGTCCATACACTGGTTCAACAGTAATTATACTATATTTTTAACACAAAATCATGTTATCATATTTTTATAGTTATAAAACACTTTCGTCGTGTTTTCACAAAATTGCGTAACATTTCCATTATGTTTTCACAATTCCAAAATGTTTCTGTTACATTTTTAAAATTCTGAAACGTTTCTGTTATATTTTCACAATACCATAACACTTCTTTTACGTTTTTAAAATTTTATAACATTTCTGTTATATTTTCAAAATACTGCAACACTTCTGTTGCATTTTTAAATCATGTATTTAATTTTTCAATGTTTTTCTCAATCACATAAAAATATATGTTTCTCAAATTGCGTAACGATTTTCTACCATTTTCAAAATCGCATAACTTAAAAATCATTCTTTTAAGTTGCGTAAATCATTTTTCATCATTCTCAAAATATTTAAAACACTTTCCAAATCACATAAAATTTTCTGTCATTTTCACAATTACGTAAAAATATTCTATCATTATTTAATTACGTAGTGATTTTTCAACAGTAGTTCAAATTACGTAAAATATTTAAACTTACATAAAATATTTAAACATAATTCAAATCACGTAGAAATATTTTAACATATTGCGTAGAAATATTTTACTATATTTTAAATTATTTTTAAGATACGTAAATCATTAAGATACGTAAATCATTTATCACCATTTTACAATCATGTAAAATATTCCTCAATATTCCAAACATTATTTTGGACTTTCAAATAAGTCAATATCATTTTCAACACGTTTTTAAGATACGTAAATAATTTTTCACCATAATTCTATTACGAAAAAATATTTCTCAACCTTCAAAAATTCCATTTCATCTTTTCTCAAAATATTATGACTTTGTATTTCATTTTTCACATTTTCTTACTCAAGAAAATCTTTTTCCACGTTTCTTTACTCAAGAAATTCTTTTTCAAATATAATCCACAAAATTACTTTTCCATTGATATAAATCAATATTTCAAATCTTAAAATTTTCACACGTACTTCAAAACTTGAAAATAAGTTATACTTTAGTAAATTCTCAAATCACCATTATATTCTCTATTTTTCTCAAAGCATTTCCAAACACAACCTTTTTCAAAATAAATTGAAGTTCAAATATTTTCGTTTACAAAAACTTAATTTCTCTAGTAATTAAAATGCTCTGATTCCCTTTTCAAATTCCTTGTATTAAATCAATTTACGTTTCCACTTTGAAAATCACTTTGTTCATAAAAATCAAGGCATTACAAGCTTTCAAAAACGTGGACATGACTATTGAAACCATCAAATATTTTTCCTTTTAAATTGATATGATTTTACACAAATAAAACCATTAAAATTTTATTTTCAAAACCGAAGTACCGATGGTTATTAAAACCAAACTCATTTGTTCAAATTCATTTTTACTTTCTTTGCAATTCCTTTTTCACTTTCTTTGCAAATCCTTAAAATCAATGTTTGCCCATTTCATTCAAAACTCATATTTAGAAAAATACTTAGGATCTTTTTACACAAAATAAATCAATAAAAATTTCTCTAAAATCGTATTTTTGTTCTCTTAAAAAAAACAAACCCTTTGTTTATTTTTCATACTCTTCAAATCACCCATTATCATTCTTCATAAAAATATTAATTTAAAGATACGTAAAACATTTGTTCTAAATTTATCAAAATCTTATAAATGGCCATTGAAACCATGAATTATTTGTTTTTCTTTCTAACTTAAATAAATTCCAAAACCGTATGCATTCTTTTTACAACACAAACCTTTTGTTTATTTTCTTTGCTTCTCAAATCATTCAATTTTTATTATTCATGAAAATATAAATTTGTGAACACCTATTTTGAGGTGTTTTGATCGAAATTCTCATTATTCTAGGGATAAAAATTTAATTTTCTTATTCTTGAAAAATTTCTACATTGACCCAAATCAAAGGCATCAAAACCGTAGCTCTTCCTTGGCCATTGGGACCAAGATTAGTTTTTTTTTTCATCCACACATCATAGCATACATATATATATTTCATCATAAATATCACAAACATGCCATATACTCATCATGCATATTATAAGTATACTATCAAAGCCATAAAATCATGCAAAGCATATTAAGCATAGACAAAAATAATCAAAGCATAAGAAAATAAATCAAAGCTCATAAACATACAATTAATTATTACATGACCATGGATTGGAATCCTCACATGGATTCACCATCCATCAAATATAAGACCATCTCTCACCACCATACTTGGTTGGTGAGATGGATCTCCCTCTTACCTCTTGAAGATCCTCAAAAACTCTTTATTTTGCTTCTCTTTCCAAGTCCTTCACCACCAAGGGCTTCTCAAATACAAAACAAAATACATAGAAATTAGTATACTAAGCTTGATTAAGAGGAACCATGGATCAAACATGGTTTAGAACATGAAAAAGAAAAGAATAAATGAAGTTTCCTTACACTTCACCACAAATACCCTATAACTTGGCTCTTAAAGAAAATCCATAAAGATGAATGATTTAGAGAAAGTCTCTAACATGAAAGTTGCTTAAAATATCATGTAGATTCAAGATCTATGGTTGGATGAAATTAAAAGTGATGGAGAGTGTTTTTGGACTGCTTGGCCGAAACATAGAGGAGAAAAAGAAAGGAAATATGGTTGCTTGGTTCTTGGAATTTTTGAGAGATTTTGAGAGAATTTGATGAAAGCTTTTTGGTGAAGTATAAAAATGAATATGGAGAGTGTAACCAAAGGTGTTGCTGTCGTGGGAGTGAAAGAATAGAGAGATATGAATTCATTTGGCATAATTGAATGCTATCACATGATGCACAAAGTCTTCCACTTTGTCATCTTTTTCTTTGGCCTAAAAAGGCTATACAAGCATGTCTAAACATGTCTCCTCCTTCCTCACACTCCAAAACCGTCCCCCCTTCATCATGCACTCCAAAGGAAGCAAACAAAGCAATAATGGTCAAGAAGAATGTCATATTGACCATGACAAGCAATAATGGTCATCAATTAGGCTTGCATGGCTATTATGGATGATTCAAAATTCATGTAGATGCCTCCCCAAGGCTGCTGAAAATCGTGACATTCAAGGGAGTTTAGAGACTTTAATTTATTTTAATTCAAGTCTAATTACTTGCTAATTGATTAGTTAATTCATTAGATTAAGTTTCTTAATCAATCTTAACTAATTTTCTAATTACATAACTAATTAATTAGACATATTATTTCATATATTATAATCTCTAATTAAAATTAGGATATCTAATTAAGAATTAGATTATAACAATTTAACATTTAATTTAGTTTACTTGGCTTCTTAATTAGGCCATTATTTGAAGCATTTCTAGCCATTGATTAATTCAATGGTTAGGATTTAGGTAGACTTTTAATTTTTAGAAGACTAAATCTAAGCCATTGGATCATTTTCCTTTAAATTCTAGCCATTAGATATGTCTCCAAAATAAAGGGTCAAGATTGCTCCTTCAAACTTTAAATCCAAGAGTTATAATTAGTCATAACCTTTTTAGAAGACCAAATCTCTACCCTTGATTAATTCTTCATCCAATGGTCATAAATGGTCCTTGTTACTTTACAAGACCAAATCTCCACCCTTGATCAATTCTAAATCAATGGTTGTAAATGGTCACTTTATATAATCAAATTTACACCGTTGATTAAATCTACGATTGATATTGAATCTTGCCTAACTAAGTTTATTCTCACACCATTGATTAAATCAATGGTGATTATCCAATGCTTCTTTATTAAGTTTATTTCTTAACCGTTAATTAAATCAATGGTGGATATCCAAACCACCAGTGTTGACTTAAGCAATATAATTTCTATTTTTATCTACTAAAAACCCTACGAAAGAATATATTTACTGTATTTTTATTACTCGATAAATTAAATACAGTACAAAACACAGTACAAGAAATTTTCTAAAACTGTTTTCGGATTCAGGTTTAGTAAGATCCCCTGTCTCCGTCTAAACAGTACAAATTTTTCTATGCGTAAAAAAATTTTCACTTTGCGGGACCCACCTGGACCCACATACAGTCAAAAAAATTCATAATCATCCACAAAAATCACAAATATTAGAAAACGTATAAAAATCAAGTCAGATTGTTAAAAATAATTAACAGTCAAGAGAAATAAATACAAAAAGATTTTTTCTGGCTCGAAAATTATTATTTTCCTGACACAGAGTAAATCACTCAAAACGATCAAATACGCTGACGAAATAATCAAAATAATTTTACAGTATCCAGAAATTACTAAATAGTAAAATTCTGTTAACTGTCAAAATTACTGTTTAAGAGATAGGAAATTTTGGGGTGTTACATGAGTCATTAACTGTGCATGCCGGTGTGTTGAATTGAATTATCCAACTATTGCATAAATTGTGGATTGATTTATTTTCTTGGGATAGCACATGAGAATCTATAAGTTTCATTTATCTCTATTGTTTCAATTGTTATGGATGTTCATCCCATTTTTATGTTTGATAGACATTGGAATTTAATTGCATGTCAAGCTTAGAGAAAGTTTATAGGATTGCATGTGTGTGGATGATTTGTATCTAGAAGTTGTTTGATTCTCTCTTGAGGCGAAATCCTAGGCAGTGCATGATTAAGGAAATGATAAGGGTCTTCTTTAGACCGTTTGAGCTTTTCAAGCCAACCTGTAAGCATAGTATATCATTAGGTCCCTTTTGCAGCCTTGTTTATGTTTGGCTTTTATTTCTTTTCTTTACCCACATTTACCTTTTCCTTACCCATAAAGAAAAAAATAATAATAATAATTTTCTTCTTACACATCCTTTGTTGAGTGCATATCTTATGTTATTTCATTATTCAAACCTTCGTTATTCTTGTGCATGAAATATTTCAAGAGCTAAAAAATGGAAAAAAAAAGGAGAAACTCCACCCAAAGTTTTGCAAAGAAATAAGTTTAGAGGTGGAAGTTGTTAAATAAAAAAGAAGAAAGAAGAAAAAAAGAAAAAAAAGTAATAAAGTATTGATTCTTATGCTCCGTTTTGCACTTGTTTTACATTTTGTGACTTGAATTTTAAAATTTGTATGATTTTGTATCTCAACTTTTGTTTTCATTATCCTACATTTTCTTTCTTAACCTATACCATTAGCTTTACATTACAAGCTTTGTAAAGTCCCTTTTGATCCTTGGTTATGTGTTGTTTACATTAGTGGCGAGAGAGATGAAGAACAACCTTATGGATGCGGGTTTGATGTGTATTTGCAGTTTTATAAACTTATCCGGGCTTGTACTTTATGAGTAGATTTGGTCTTTCATTCATGTTTTTGGGAAGTCATTTTTACATGAAAGTTGCATGTGAGAGCGATGTGATAATTGGATTGCACATGTGTGACACCTTGAAATGATATTGTGAAGCAATTTCTGAAGATATGAATGATTTTTAATAACCGATATTACCATGTTTGAGTCTGTATGTTTTGAGTTTTTATTTGTTTAGTTTTTTTGTTTTGTTTTGTTTTTTTTCTTTTTTTTTTTTTTTGCTTGAGGATAAGCAAAATCTTAAGTTTGGGGGGCGTGATGAACCTTTCAAAATTCATATTTTTATGGTTTAAAATATTGAGTTTTCATCCTCTTTTATTCTCTTTGATTTAGTTTTGTTCTCAAAGTTTATTATGTTTTTGGTATTTTTAATTGTGTTCTTATTACATGTTTTATGTGTTTTTGATAGGTAATTGCACATGGAGAAGATTGAATATTTAAATAAGCAATAACAAGAAGAATTGCCATTAGACGTCCACGCCTAGGCACTGGAGCCTCATTGCCAGAAGAACTCCAATTAGCGTCCCAACGCTTGAGCAATGGGAAGGTAGCGCTTGAGTGCTAAATGTTGAACACATAAAATGCAGTGTGATGTTTTATAAATAAGAAAATTTTGTCAAATTGAACACACACTTGGACAGAACGCAACAGCCATCAAGAGGTATAAACCCTAAATTGGTGTGGGCGCAATTAGGCTTGAAAATTAAGAATTTTATTCAACATTTTCACTTCTCTACAATGGAGTTTGTCATATTCTTCCTTTATGTTCTTCTTTTTTCATGTGTAACTAAACCTCTTTTGTTAGGGTGATGATGGATCTTGATACTTGGATGATGTAAACTCATTATTGTGTTTAATCAATGTTTCTATTTCATGATTTTTGTTTTTATCTCTTTTCCTAATATTTTTCTAAATTTGGCCAATTTGGGAATGAATTTTGGGTTGATGTATGATTTTGGAAAATTTGCACGAACCTAGAACTTGTGATAAACACCATAATTTCTGCAATCGCTAGGAATAGACGTTGTGGGTTGTGTGGTCATTCTCTTAATTCCCTCGTTTTGAATAATGCATTCTCTATTTGAGGTTAGACTAAAGGATTAGTTAATTCTAAATAATGTGAAGAGTATTAACATACCAAGGGATTGAATATTGATTAATTTTGAGAATTGACCATGAATTATTGGAATAAAACTTGATTAAACCAATATTTGATTTTGCATTAAAAGAGTTCAAGTGAAATCTGACTCCTAACACTTTCATATCATTGTCTTTCATCTTTACCCAATTAATTAAATTTTATTTTTGTTATTTTTGCTTATTATTTCTTATTATCGTTTTCACCAACTCTCTTTTCAATAGCTTGAATAATGCCGATTTGATGAATTTAGTAATTAATAACATAATCCTCGTGAAAATGATACTTAATTCACTCTTTATTACTTTTGTGTTTTGGTGCACTTGCCAATATCACAACAATGTGCATAATAATTTTGATTCGATGTGGGACCTTAGGGCTTTTGTAAAGCATGATTATGGGAATTCATTGACACATTAATTGTGTTTTATCATACAATGTGGAGAGAGAAATCCGAGCTCCAAGTTTCGGCTAAGGTTACTCAAGCATAACCATGTTTTTAGCAAAATAGTTAATTAATAATTGTTGTTACATTCAATTGTTATACGGGTTACGCTTGGAACATTGTTTTCATTTAAAAACTCAATGTAATGGCATCAAATAATGAAGGTTTGATAGGATTTCGTGAAAATTCCGATCCTCGTCTGCTAATGCGGTTATGCCATATACTAATCTATTCCTTTACTAAAATATTTGTTATTTTGATTGCATTTTGTGTGGATTGTTTGATGTGAAAAACGCGCTAGAAGAAGCTCAAATCGAGCTTCAATGCTAGAAACCCGTTTTCCGCACGGGTCGACATGCCTAGAGGTTGAAAAAGATGACCACTTCCTATGCACGCCCACTCACTTTTGAGGAGAGTGAGGGAGCATGTAAGCTCCATAGGTTGAGTTTCTTAACTCCATTTGTTGCATTGAACTTCACTCTCCTGATGTGATATTTTGGTATATTATTTGTATCTTTTTTTTTTTTTTTGCTGCTATGATTATTTTTGTGAAAATATTAGTTTATGCATGTACTATATTTTTGTAAATAGGCGTTGCTCTTCTAGTCTTCTCCCTTGATGATGTCAAGCTTATCATATTACCGTGTTGTTGATTAAGCGTTTGGGTTTAAATTAATATGAATAGAATTTTTGAAGAGTCATGGTGTGATGATACTAAATATCTAATGGCAGATAGGTCCTTTAATCATCCGCAAGAGAATTGATGGCAAAAGGACTTGTTCTTTTCATATTGTTCATGTTGCTCACACATTGGTGCTTAATGTCATTAAATTTTTCTAAACTATTGAAATTTAAGTTGATATATTGATATAAGTGTCACTCGTCGTATTTGTTGGATTTTATAAGTGCACTATATTTTCTTTTGGGCACTTGGTTATGCTTATATACATGATTATATTTTATGCATATTTCTTAAGTGATAAAATATATTCTTTGGGATATTATGCTACTTAAATTAATTTATGATTTTGCTCATCTTCAGAGGGTGAGTTCTTGAATTAATTAAGTGTGACATGGAATTCGTGGGATGACTATATTATTGAAGTTATTTTTGTCTAAGGGGAGAATATTTTCACTATGTTTCTTTTGTCAATATCTACTCTCCCAATAAAATTTGTTATATTTTTTTTTTCGCCACGTGAATATCTCTAATGGAAAAATATTCAATTATTTGTTATATTTTATTATTTTTTCAGTTGATATTTGAAAAATAATATACTAAAAAATTAATTTTGTCATGTTTTGGATCTTTACATGATATGTATTTCATGTATTCTCCCTGGTTAGTATCATAAAATTTTATATTCTCAACCTATATTGTATGATTTAATGTGCCTATTTATTGAGTTGTATGCTTCCATTTGAATTGTATAAGTGCAAAACATGTTTGGGAATAACATGAAAATCTAATTCATGTTCAGTAGAGGTGTCATCTATAATTGCACCTTCTTTTGGATTGTGTCATGATTTTTTGGGTAAGAGAAAATTGATTTTTGTGCAACAATTTTCATTAATTACTATGGATAATTACCACTTAAGTGGTATTACTCGTATTAGCTTGTGGAAGTTTTTTTGTAATTTGAGGAAATAGAATGGTCAACCTTTGTCTTACCAAAGAGCTTGGTACAATTATCTGCAATTATCCTCCAGGGGAACGTGGTTCCCTGTTGCTAGTTGATTTAGTGGGGCTCTGTATGGCCAGTCCTAGTTTTTCTGTTTTATAGTTTCTTTTCCTTTGGGCCCAAGTCCCATTATGTATATAAAAAAAAAAAGCGTTTTACTTTTTTGATAAAGATCTTATCTAGTTAGAGTCAGTTACGAGTCTTTTATTCACTTTTAGCTTTGAATAAGATTAGGACAAGATGAAATCTCTTCAAAGATTTAGTTTTTAAGATAATTTCCAATATAATCCAAAACTTTCTAAATTACATATGAAAATTCAAATAAAAATATAAAAAGACATAAGGAAGAATTAATTATCTAAAATTAAAATAAAATTCACTTAGATCAAATAAAAAAATAAAACTAAATAAAAAATTCTAATAAATAAATCTAAAAATGTGTACAATTTCGTATCACATCAAAATTCTCCAAACTTAAACTATTATTTGTCCTCAAGTAATAAAAAATAGTAATAAAATAAGATTAAGCACCAATGAGAGAATTTTTTTTTTTGAGATAAAGACAATTGCAGAGGGTATTTCCAAACAATTTCAAGATGTTTGACACGTCAGAAGCTCTTTAATGCTTGAATGATCAATCACTCCATCATTCATCCATGCCCTACTCAAATACAAATAATAAACTGAGGCAAAATTTTCAAAAATATGTTCCATGAGCTCACTTGCTCTCTTGAAGAATGTATACTTGGCAACCCTAACACCTCCCCAAGTCAAATAGGCAAGATCGCTACTCAACTCTTCACCAATTCAAGTCCACATCATGCCAAGGATCATTAGAATTTCAATTTAAGCATTCTTTCATCAATCTTTTTTATTTTTATTTTTTGCATAATAGAGATGTAGACTTTGCAATGCTCAAACTTGTAACCATACGTTGAACCACACATTATGAACTCTTGCTAAGGACTTAAATTCATGAATGTGTGCCTAACCCACACAACAAGAACTCTGATCACCACCTAATCCAAACTCCTTGCTTTTTATTTCTTTACTTCTAATTTTCACCACCCCCAAACTTATTCTTTTATATGCTTGCGTGGTGAAAACAATTTTTTTTTATTACCTAAATCTACTGAATTCAGTGCTTCCTAGAACTTGCTTCAAAGATAGCAGAAGAATTGTCCATGACTAGGAAGGCTGCTAGAAAATCACATTATACACAAGTGCCAACTCAAGAGCTATCAAATCCGATGAAATAAGCTTTTTCAACACAAACTCAATAATTGACAAAATGCACCAAGTGGAGATGAATACACTCAAGGATTTTCTCCTACTCACTCTTCTCCAAACCAAAGACATATCTCACCCCCAAATACCATTTAAAACATTTGCCAATGAAAATTGCATCATTTCAAAGGAGTTTACTTATAATTTTTTTTGTTTTTTTTTCAAATTTTTCATTTTTTTGTATTTTTAGATTTTTTAATTTTTTTATTGATGAAAACTATTTGCATCTCCTTACAAAGTCTCCAAACTCAAGAAGACACTTAATGCAACTCAATAATGCTAATCTAAAAATGCGAAAAAAAGAAGATAAAGCAAATAAAATAGATAGAAAATTTTTAAAAAATTAAAAAAAAAACTTAAAAAAATGTAAGAATGAAATGAGCGCATCCCCAAACTTAAAACAAACATTGTCCTCAATATCAAAATAAATCTAGAAAATCTAGAGGACAAAAGCATCACAGATAATATCCATCAACACCATCAACAAGATAAAATTCCAACAAACATCACAGATAATGCATAATCCTAATTAAAATTGATTTGTAGAAAACTGAAGAAGAGGTAAGTGCTCTTGATTAGGACTAGAGATAAAAAATATTCAAACATAGAGTGGAACACTCCTTAGAATTAATAAGAGATAGGTGAAACCTTTTTTATCAACTTGAAATTCAAAATTAAGGATAAGAAGATTATCATTTTAATTAAATTTGGATCACCTTGATGGAAAGATGATTGTTAAAAAAAACTAGAATTCGATTTGGAGTGCAAAAGAAAGAGTTAGAATATGAGTAGAATTTCACTCTCTTATGAATGACATTGCATATGGATGTCACTGCAAACACACCCAAGGTGTGGTCAAGATTGAAGAAACAACATTTTTGACATCAGAGTTTACCACGATAGTGGCCATATCCACGATCAAGGTGTGGTCAGTCTTGAAATTGACAAAAAGATGGTTGTGGCTAATTCCACAACATGGATGTGAATCCATTTGTTTCCATATGGATTAATAGCATTGTCAACACAGTCATGTCCCAGGGCATGACCAGGGTGTGGATCACACTGCCAAAGGTTTCACAATCATTCATAAAACTCCAAACAAAATTTTCCTAAGCGTCAAGACTTCAAATCACAAAATCAAACATTCAAGATAGAATTCTTTGTTCCCAATCACAATAATTCATTCAAATATTCACAAAATAAACAATCACTTGCAACCATAACAATCAATATCAAGAATTAATTAAACAACTAAAATCATCAAATTAGCATCCTTAATTCACACTCAAACATGAGAAAAAACGTAGAAAAGTTATGGGTACTCCCCCTCGAAGCATGCTTTAACTTGTGTCACTTGCAACTAGGACTTCCTCTCCCTAATTGCTCCGAACGTAGGAATTAAGCTTGAAAGGTGCCTACATAAAAGAAATAAAACAAACTAAGTATAACTAAATCAAACAAAAGAAATTAAAAGGGAATAAAGGAAAAAAAGAAACTTGAGTTGCCTCCCAATAAGTACTAATTTCTGGTCATTAGCTTAACCCTTATTCATCATGTAGCTCATTCCATGAGAGGATCTCCCTAGTGGAGGAGCTTCAATTTGCACTCGTTGACCTTCTCACAATTCATTGATTCTTTCCAAATCTCAACCCCTACATTTGAAATCTTGAGAGTTTGTGGTGGGTCGGATCATTGAGGTTTAAGCTTTCTGAGAAGAGGCTTCAATTTAGGATTACATAATTTCTTAGGCATGCACCCTAACTTTGACGGGGGAGGTTTAAGCTTCACCTTTGGAGCTCTGTTCTCATGAGGTAGAGATTTAGGTGGAGTAGGGATTGGGTCTCACTCCAGCTTCTCAAGTTATTGTTTAGTAGAAGGAAAGTAAACTGAGCTTCCTTCAATCACTTGTGCACAACCACCAGCTACTTTAACATCTTCATCTTTTGTAATCACACTTCAAATAATACACTTCTTAAGCGGATCTTTTATAGGTGTCACTAAGCAGGCCTCTTGAACTCTGTCGTCAACCATATCAATTCTAAAGTAAGTGTCAATGAAAATTGGTTGTTTGGTAATGCTAAACATGTTGAACTCCTCCTTGTCATCTCCAACCTCTAATGTGAGCTTTCCTTTTTTAACATCAATTTTGGCTCCAATAGTTGCCAGAAATGGTCTTCCTAAAATGATTATGATTTGAGTATCTTCCTCTATCTCTAAGACCACAAAATCAATGAATATTTAAAGATTGCCAACTTTAAGAGTGATATATTCTAATATCCCAATTGGATACTTAACAAACCTATCTTCTAGTTGAAGTAAAATAGTGGTTGGCTTTAATTTCCTCACATCCTGTTTCTTCCATGTTGATAGAGGCATCAAGTTAACACTAGCTCCTAAATCACACAAGGCATGATTAGTAGAAAAATTTCCAATAAAAAAAGGAATGAAGATACTACTTGGGACTTTCAACTTAGGGGGAGCTTTCTTTGAATTATTACACTTGACTCCTCACTGAGTGCAACTATCTAATAACTTTCAAGCTTTTGTTTATTGGATACAATATCCTTAAGGAATTTTGCATATGTTGGCATTAGCAAAAGGGCTTCAATGAATGGAACATTGGCATTCAACTTCTTTACTACCTCCATGAACTTCTCAAACTGTTTGTTGAGCTTTGCTTTTTGTTGTCTTTGAGGGAAGGGAAAAGGTGGTTTGTATGGAGGTGGAGCTACATATAAGTTCTCTTTTACTTTTGTTGGACTATCAACTTCCTTCTCCTTGGTCCTCCTTTTCATAGGTGGAACAATTTCTTCCTCGGTCAAAGGCTCTTCACTTTGCTTATCACCGCTGTGTGTTTTTCCAATTTCTTTGCCATTTCTCAACATAATAGTATTGACATGCTCCCTAGGATTGACTTTTAGTTAACTAGGAAATTTCCCCAAAATCTTAATTAAGGAGTTTGCTTGTTGAGCAATTTGGTTTTTGAGGATTTTCTGATAAGCAGCCATTTCGTCAATCCTTTGATGAAATCGATCCATTGTTCATCCACCATTTTGAGGAGATTTTCCAATAATGCCTCTACCTTGGATTAAGGTTCTTGAATTATAGATTGAAATGGTGCATTGGAGACTTGGAAAGCAACTTCCAGCTGAAATCCTTGTGACGACATGTTATTAGGGAGTTGTCCTTGATTCTGCTAATTTCCCCATGTGGGATTAGAATGATTTCTCCAATTCTGATTATAATTTCTGGGATGAGAGATCCCTTTACCTTGGAAATTGTTATAAGCAAAGTTCAGCTACTCCATTGTAGTCTCTTACTCATAGGAACTAATAAATTGACATTTTGAGTTCATATGTCCTTATAAGCTCCAAAGCCCTTTTATGCTTTATATTGCATATTATGTTTTTATGATAACAACTATATTAAAAATCATGTTTAAATATTCCTAATAATGTTTTAATCAATATAATATGATCCTTGTGGTGTATTTCTTTGCATTATTAAGTCTTACAGGACTAAACAAGTTTCAATGAAGCTTTCTGGGTAATAAAAGAGGACTAAAAAGATCAATTTTTGACTTGAGAAAGTTCAAATGAAGCCTAAGAAAGTTCCTGAAGAACATGATAAAGTTCAGCATATGAAAAGGTCTTGAGAAAACTATGAGAAAATTCAGCAAAATGAAGAACTTCCACAAAGGTTGGACTCAAGGATTTCAAGCTTACATGTGAAGCTTTTACTATTAGAATCATTAAGAAGAATCATAAATAAGATGGTGGTACTGAAAAGATGATAAGATTGAAGGCTTTCAATCTTGAGAAGGTTGATGAGAATGTTAGCTAAGAAAGTTCAGTGAGAAGCTTGCTGCAGAGGAAGTCCTGTAAGAACGTTGCTCCTGAGAAAGTTATAATAAACCTTCTCACTTAAAGACTCCATGCTGACCTATCAAGAAAAAACAAAATAACAATCACCTGCTACAAGGAAGTACAGTTACTGTTTGAAACTACCAACAACTATATTTCTAAAAGCTATATAAGCATCCAAGCTTGAAAATTAGAATGTTAAGAACTATGATGCTAATCTACTAATAAACATGAGGGACTTGATGAACCTTTAAAATCTCATATTTTTGTTGTTCAATTTCTTGGTTTTTCATCCTCTTCGGATATTTTTTATTGAACTTTGTTCTTAAGTTTCATTAATTTTTTTAATTGTGTTCTTATTACCGGTTTTAATTGCTTTTGAAATATAAATTTATATGGAAGAAGACAAAAATTTTTATAAGGAGGAAAAGCATAGAATTTCTCTTTGGTATCTTAGCACTTGAGCGTTGGGAGTGGGGCGCCCAAGCGCTCAAAGCATATACAAAAATGTTATTTCAGAAAGCCAGCGCCTGAGCATGCAACGCGTTACACAACACGCTTTTGGATTAGTGACTCAGCGCTTGAGCACCCAAAATCTAGCACCTAGGCGCTAGTCATGTAACAACACACGCTATTTTTCATAAATAGGATAGTTAGCTATAATTCAAAGAGTAGAAAATCCCAAATCCTGAGAGACACTTTTGCAATGGCAGACTTTGGGAGAAAGATCATAAAAGAGAATTACTATGAATACTTGAAGGACTTGAAGGCTTAAAGATCATAATCACTGTAAAAGGGGTTTTGATTTCTCTTTCCCTCTAGTTTTCCCTTTTCTTTGAGTTTTATTTCCATGGATTTGTACTGTGATATGAGTTTGTTTGTATTGAACATGAGTGATTAAACCCATAACTAGGGTTATGGGGGATCTTGTTTTCCTAATCAATTGGGTTTAATCTTGAATTTGATTAAGGTAATTTCTTTTAAGGTTTATTATATTGCTTGTATTCTTGTCAAACCTTGATCTCTTTTGGAATGCATTAATTCATTGTTTGACAGGTGACCATCTGCACTCAATGAGTGGACCTATATGATAAACCTAGGATTAGATTGGTGAATGACTAAACATCAATTTATTCTATTAATAAAATTAATGATTATGTTAGTTCATCTATTGAATTGAGCTTAATGCATTCCTAATTAATTCAACTAAATGACCAAATAAGTGATTTAATTTAGGAATAAAATATTATTTCATCTATGACCATTGGGATTCAATAGCAATTAAGAGAATATTGGCAAAATAATTACTTTACATCATAAATGAGTGAAAATCTAATTAATTGGATTCAAGTGAACCTTGCGTCCTAGTTTCTCCGTATTTGATTATCTCTACATTGTTTATGTTGGGAAATCCGTGACCAAAAGCACAGTGGAAAAAGGATTCCCACCAAGGATCCATGTGAAAAAAAGAGTCATGACATGTGATTTTCGAGTTTACCTCTTAAAGATAGATGAAAAATGATCAAGCAAATCACTAGCATTGCAGCAATGACGGTACCTCTACGTTGTCCACATGAACAGACTCATAAACATTCAACATCTACGATATTAGTGTGTCACGTCTCCTGCATAGTGCTAGCTACGAAGAGAAGATAAACATATCACTCTCTCACTCATTGTTTCTATTAGGGTGCGGTTATGGTTTGCAACTAATGCTCCCTGACAGCCCTTTAGCAGTACTATTTATAATAGTGACTGCCTTATGCAAGTGAGAGTAGTAGTAGGTTTAACAGTGCAACCTTGGACTCGTCTGTTATGAGTCTGGCCCATAATAGAACCCTTGTCCAACTTAGATTCTAATTGCTCCAACTTAATCTATTCTAAGTATGTGACCCTGCAGGTTCTCATGATGTTGGTAGTAATATTAAAATCCCATTTTAATATTACAAGTAGTGAGCGATATCTGGCAACACATCATTGCTTCCCAAGTAATGAGAATGCCAATGATTTGACATAACCTTTCTGTGACCAATGTTTCCATATATTTTAGTCCTTTTGTCCAGATATTTAGATTGAATACAAGCTATGAAATGTGTCACCCTTGTATTATTCAATATTCCGTTTCCTGATGCTCGAATAGACTTAGTAATAACAAATAAGATCAATATATCATATTAATTCATTTGAGCATGGCAATGCATTTCGCAGTCTCACTTAATCAGGGGGCCCGAAGATATCACTCCTGTTATGTAGGAGGAACAAATTCCATCTAGATCACTCACATCCCTCTTCATGATTCATTGTATATCCAATAACTAACTTTATAATCACCTTGTTATAGATGATGTATGATGGCATTAAAACATATAACTCCTCATATAGGAATCGTAGTGATTTCAGGTCAAAGGATCACATATACCATTGTCACTTTGAGAATCGCTTATGACACTCACGCAATGATCCACGTAGCGTTCTCATGGTGGGTCATTCCAATACATCATTACTGTAATATGTATCTATGTGAAGACTTGATATCTCATATCCATGACCCGTGAGATGTGGCCATCAGTCTATGCACATACTAGTCTTAATGCATTATTGTTGTCTTAATTAACAATAATACTTGACTAGGGACATTTAAGAATAGTGTTCTGATTCTATCCAATACGATCACATGATCAAGTCATCCACTTGATGTCTTATGGCACTAAACTTGCTATTCTAAGGACTTTATTATGTTTATAATAAATAACACAATAAATGAAATGCTTCATGTATTAAATAAATAGCATAATACAATGTATGTAAATATGGTCAAAATAAAATGGCCTCTAGGGCATACACCAACAGCTCAACTATCCATTATTCTTGTTAATTTATTTTCTGATTTTACTCTGAATTTCTCTTACCCTTTCGATTGTTTAAATAATCAAGAGTTTTACGAATCTAGTAATTACCACTTATTCCTTGTGAGATCGACAACTGGGACTCAAGTCCTTTATTACTTTGCGATATAGTGGACTTGCTCTTAGTATATTTTACGCATACCAAGTTTTTGGCGCCGTTATCAGGGAATAAGTTTGATAATATTAGAAGTGAAAAACTCTAGTTAATTTAGACACATTTTTATTTCTTATTTTTTTATTTTTAATTAATTTTTCATTTCATCTCCTTGCTTATATTTCTTGTTTATGCTTACTCGTTCACAATTTTCATATTTGACATTTGATTCAGAAATTGAGAAAACAGCTCACAGGTTAAGAAAGCAATCTCATATTGAAGCTATGACTAAAGAAGTTACAAGAAAGATGGAGAGAGAGATAACAATTGAGGGAAATTGTGAAAAATGAGCTAGCCTAGCAGAGCGGACCATGCTTGAATATTCCATGCCCTCAACTGAAGGGTATGGAGGGAGTATTACAAGACCAACCCTGGCGGCCAATAACTTTGAAATCAAACCAGCATTGATCTCCATGATTTAAACTTTTGTTCAATTTGGTAGATCACCTTCAGATGATCCAAATCAGCATCTACCCAAATTTTTGCAGTTGTGTGATACTATCAAGTATAATGAGGTGACAGAATATGCAATCTGATTGCGACTCTTTCCTTTCTCTCTTAGGGATAGGCCAAGTCAATGGTTAACGTCACTACTAAAGGGTTCCATCACTATATGGGATTAGTTGACACAACAGTTTCTAGTTATGTATTTTTCTCCCTCTAAATATGCTAAATTAAGGAATGACATTTCTTCTTTTGTGTAGTTTGATATGGATACTCTATATGAAGCTTGGGAACATTTTCAAGAGTTGTTAAGAAGATGTTTACATCACGGATTTCCCGTATAGCAGCAGGTACAGACTTACCATTCACTTATTGATGCTACCGTGGAAGGTACAAATTAGAGGAAAACATCGACTAAAGGCCATGCATTGATTGAAGAAATGGCGCTCAATGGTTATCAATGGCAAAATGAGCGCCAGGTGCCAAAGAAACAAGAAGGTGTGCATGTTGTTGACTCCTCTACTGCCATTTTGAGTCAATTGGAAGCATTGACAAAGAAGGTGGAGACTTTGATTATAGCAAACAGTACAGCCCCACAAATTATTTGTGAAGCATGTGGCGGACAGGGTCATACAAGTTTAAATAGTCAAGTTGGTAGTCCTTTTGCTCCTGAGCCTGAAGGAGTAAATTTTGTTGGTAATTCCAACCAATAACAATACAATCCATATTTCAATATGTACAATCCCGGTTGGAGGGACCATCTTAATTTCAAATGGGAAAATTAATAGGGCGGTCAATAGAGAGCTCCACAACCAACCCCAGGTTTCCAAGCACCTGAAGATAAGCAAAATTTTGAAAACTTTGGAATGAAGTACATGTAGAGTTCAAAGGCCTGAATGAAGAGCATGGAAACTCAGACCATCCAGTTGGCTATTTTGAAGTCAGAAAGGGCACTGGGAACATTGACGGGTATTACCATGCCTAATCTGAAGGAACAGGTTAATGCAATTATCCTAAGAAGTGACAAGATTTTGGAAGGACAAATGAACGAAGTACCTAGCTCATCAAGAATTGAGAAAAAGAAAAATAATGTTCTTGGAGACAAGAACACTCAAGAAGACAAGCAATTTGCTAAATTCTTGGAGATGTTCAAGAAATTGTAAATTAATATTCCGTTTACTGAAGCAATCTCTCAAATGTCCAAGTATACGAAGTTCTTGAAGGAAATCCTTACAAATAAACGCAAGCTTGAGGAATTTAAGATAGTAAGGCTAAATGAGGAGTGTTCCGCCATTCTCTTTAAGAAGCTATTAAAATTCATGGAGTTTTACTATTCTTTACTTTATTGGTAACTCATATTTTGAGAAAGCATTATGTGATTTAGGTGCTAGTATTAATTTGATGTCTTTCTCTGTTTTTAAGAAATTGGGAATGCAAGAACTAAAACCCACCAACATTTCATTATAGTTGATCGATAGATCCATCACTTACCCTTATGGTGTGGTGGAGGATGTTTTGGTAAAGGTGGACAAATTCATTTTCCTAATTGATTTTGTGTTGCTAGATACAGAAGAGGGCGCTGATATTCCTCTTATTCTTGGAAGAACGTTTGTGGCAACTTCAGGAGCTGTGATTAATGTGCCTCAGGGTGAGCTCATCTTGAGAGTGGATGAAGATTATGTGATCATCAATGTCTTTAGGGATGCTAAATCTTCCCCAATGTCAAATCTCCATGGCCCTATCAATATCGTTCAAGCCAAGAAGCAGGAAGCCTTAGCTATCAAAGACTCCCCACCATTATACAATGTGGATGTTGACCTTCCTAAAACTCAAGTTGTTGAACTAGAGAAATGTCCTCCTATGATCCATGCTCCATTACAAATTGGTCCTTCATCTGTTGATTGATTGAATCCACCATGGCCTAGCAGAGCCAAGGCGCAATTGGGACAACAAGCTCTTATCAAGTTCAAAATATTGTTGGAAGCATTCTTGAGGTCATTGACGAAGGATGGAAACATTGTTTTGAAAAGAAAAAAGTGTCATCTTATTTCTCTTGCTTCAAACCACCTTGATTTACCTGAATAAAAGGCAACATCGAGTTAATGATGTTAAACAAGCGCTTCACATGAGGCAACCTGTGTTTCTATCCTTAGCATTTGGTTTTTCAGTTATTTCTTTTTGCTTTGATTTTCATATCACAAAAAAAAATGTTTTGATACTTTTTTTTGCTTGTTAGATTGGATGTTTGAGTTCATGGCACACCTCCCTTTAGCTACACGTTTCCCCCCAGCTTTATGTTTAATTTTTAGGAAAGATTCGTTATCCTCTGTTTTGTTATTTTTATTTACATTGAGGACAATGTTCATCTTAATTGTGGGTGCTACTTTTAAATTTTTTGGGAAATCAAGGAACATTTAAGTATTTCTAGGAATCAGGTAGGAATTGTGTGTTAATTTCTTGATTAATACTGAGCTGAAAGAGGTATGTTTGAGAGGGAATCCACTACTCATGAGCTGATTTTGTGTGAAGCAATCTTGTTCAATTAAGTAAACTAAAATTGAGCATTTTAGTTAAAAATATTAACCAAGTCTGCTTGCATTTATTCTTTCTATCAACTTAGCTAGAAAGTGAGTTTTGAGCTTTAATGATTGAATTTTTCATAAACAAATCCTATTTTTTCTTCTAGAGTGAGTTTTCTCTTGATTTATGTGCGCTAGAACTTGCTTTGATATCTTTTTGAGACTTTAGTGATTCACATACAGACTTGAATATGATTCAGGCAATTAGGCTTAATCATTTCTTGACTTTCAGAGTTGCATTGATAAAATAATCCCTTAGTTGCCCTATTTGAACCTGAAATTGATTTCTTTGAATACCCAATTGAATAATCATGTTAGATTCTTTGGAGCATCTGATGTATTGATTGAAAAGTCATTAAGGGTTACTTTTATCTTCAAGGGTTTATTGTCAAAAAAAATAAAAAAATCAAAAGAAGAAAAAGAAAAGAAGGAATAAAAATGAAAGAAAATAAAAAATGGAAAAAGAAAAAGAAAGAAAAGGATTGTTAGTGAAGAATAATGAGAATATTGGGTTGAAAGTGAAAATCTATTATACTCTTGTGCAGTATGCTCTATTTATCATCTTTTCAACCTGATTCTGCTTTGTATCTATTTATTCATGAGTATTCTTTATCCTTATTTATCTTTTTCTTACATTTCATTATACCCTTGGCCCTATTACAACCAAAGGAAGACCTTTTGATTCTTGTGTTGTATGTGAACTTGGAAGTGGAGATGAGATTGATAACCAAGCCTACGGTATTGCATTTTTCAAGAGAAATTTGAGTGATCTCTTTGTCCTTAAACACTTAAGCGATGGAAAGATGAGTGATCTCAATTGGTTGGTAAAGAGAAAAGATGCAAGGTAGACCCAAGCCTCTAATTGTTTTAAGTGCTAAATTATATTGCTTGATTGAATTTGATTGCTGAACTTGATTGAATAATTAAATTGTGAAATTTCCCTTGATTCTTATTTTTGGATGTTGAGTTTGATCTTAATTTTGATCCCTATTCTTTGCTTGAGGACAAGCAAAATTTTAAGTTTAGGGGAGTTGATAAACCTTTAAAATCTCATATTTTTGCGATTCAATTTTTTGGTTTGTCATCATCTTCTAATATTTTTTATTGAACTTTGTTCTTAAGTTTCATTATGTTTTTATTATTTTTAATTGTGTTCTTATTATGGGTTTTAATTGCTTTTGATAGGTAAATTTACATAGAAGAAAACCAAACATTTTTATAAGGAGGAAAGACATAGAATTTCTCTTTGGTGTCCTAGCGCTTAAGCACTAAAAGTGGAGTGCCCAAGCACTCAAAACGTATACAGCAACGTTATTTCAGAAAGTCAGCGCCTGAGCGCTGGGAAGATAGCACTTGAGCATGCAACGCGTTACACAGCACGTTTTTGAATTAGTGACTCAACGCTTGAGCGCCCAGAAGCCACTACCTAGGTGTTTGTCGCATAACAGCACACGTTATTTTTCATAAATAGGAGAGTTATACTATAATTCAAAGAGAAAGCAAAAAAATCCCAAATCCCGAGAGACACATTTGCGACGGAAGACTTTGGGAAATAGATCAAAAAAGAGAATTGTTACGAATCTGTGAAGGATTTGAAGGCTTGAAGATCATAATCACTATAAAAGGGGTTTTGATTTCTATTTCCCTCTAGTTTTTCCTTTTCTTTGGGTTTTCTTTCCATGAATTTGTATTATGATATAGGTTTGTTTGTGTTGAATATGAGTAGTTAAACCCATAACTAGGGTTATGGGAGATCTTGTTTTCCTAATTAATTGGGTTTAATCTCGAATTTGATTAAGATAATTTCTTTTAGGGTTTATTATATTGCTTATATTCATGTTAGAACTTGATCTCTTTTGGCATGCATTAATTCATTGTTTGACTGATGACCATCCGCACTCAATGAGTGGACTTATATGATAAACCTAGGATTAAATTGGTGAATGACCAAATATCAATTTATTTTACTAATGGAATTAATGATTATATTAGTTCATCTCTTGAATTGGGCTTAATACATTCCTAATTAATTCAACTAAATAACCAAATAGGTGATTTAATTTAGGAATAAAATATTTTCTCATCCATGACCATTGAGATTCAATAGCAATTAAGAGAATATTGGCAAAAGAATTATCTTACATCATAAATGAGTGAAAATCTAATTAATTGGATTCAAGTGAACCTTGCGCCCTGGTTTCTCCCTATTTGATTATCTCTACATTGTTTAACTATCCATTATTCTACTTAATTTGTTTTCTAATTTTACTCTGAATTTCTCTTACCCTTTCGATTGTCTAAATAACCAAGAGTTTTATGAATTTAGTAATTACCACTTATTCCTTGTGGGATCGATAATTGGGACTCAAGTCCGTTATTACTTTGTGATAGAGTGCACTTGCTCTTAATGTATTTTACGTGCGTGTACTAGGTCTAAGCCTTCTCATCTCTACCTACTCATTCTGAAATCTGCCAAATCTTTTGTGGGTGTATTGTTTGTCGTTTTTAAGTGTTTGTATCCACTCTTTGAGTGTTTTCGTGAGCTACCCACTTGAAACATACATCTCTTGATTCTTGACTGTAAAAGTGAGTTTGTGGGTTGTATACGCCACTTCAAACTTGATGAAAATGAGCCTGAAGAGGCTGTGAGAAAAGAATACTTGGAGTTGAGCCTGAAAAGGTTGTGGTTAAAGAATACTTGTATTAAAGTTTGGAGAGACTTAGTTGTTAAAGAATACTCGTGATAGTGAAAATCTTAGTGGTTACTAAGTACTGGACATAGCCCTGCGTGATTTTGAGGTGAACCAGTATAAATCCTAGTGTAAAGTTTCTCTTCCTTTGCTCTTTACTTTTCTTTATCAGTTTAGTTGAGTTATCAAAGTTAAAACTAAAAATTGGAATAAACTGAATTTGTTAGGGAAGCATTTTTAAGGAACTCATTCAGATATAATTGAGATCTAAGTTGTCGCACCCGTCTCAAAGGGTGTCACATCGGGAGAAGGCAGTAAAAAAAAAGGGTGTCGCACCAATCGCTCTATTCGTTAAAAATGAAATAGTACAACTGGACACCTTAAAAGAAAATGGTCTACATTTTAGAGTTTAGATTCGTGGGTCGATTATGAGTAAGGAAGATATTAGCACTCTTCTGTCCATTCAATAAATAGTTACCTATTTAATTTAATGTTGTCAGCATATTATCAAGAGTGATAAATGGCTATGACATGGAATGAGTGGCTAAAATGTTATTATTCTATGTAACAAATTTAAACCTCACAACATATGGTAAGAAAGTGGTAAATTAGAATTTAATCTTTCAAAGAAAATATTTTGAAAAATGAATTGCCAAGTAAAAATTAATATAAAAAATTATTAACAAAATATTATTTTTGAATTAAAGAGGTTAACTTAATTTTAAAAAAACATTTTGACAAAATGTGATTTTTAAAATAGTTTTTCAAAATGTTTTTGTAAAATAAAATTTAATTCACTACAATCAAAAGTTTGAGATATACGAACTTACATCAATTAATTATTTATATTAAATTATTATTTATTTGATTATTGACATTAGATCCTGTCAATGCTTCTGACAAAATCTAATAAAATGGTCTCAAGAGTATTATGTAGAGTTTTATTATTTACACTTCAATCCTCTTTTAATTTTTTTATCATTGACCAAGTTTTAAGATTTTGATTTAGTGTATAAAAGACAAAGTGATGTGTGTAACAAAATGATACAAATTAATGCTTGGAATAAATTTTTTGTTAGAGATTGTCTAAGACTTTATCAACGCTTTGAACAAAACTTAATGAATACTTCTCATTTTCAAAAGGTCAAAACTTCGCTGTCACTTTAATTAATTTTATATATTTTCTCGTCGAGACTTAATCTATCATCAAATAAAATTAATGGCATAACACGTGATTAAGCAATGAAAATAAGAAATCAAAATAATAATAAAAAGGTCCTCACGGCATGTCACACGTCAATTGGGTTCTTTGATCCAATGCAAAAAAGACAAAACAAGTACAAGAGGGAGTCAACGAAAAAGTAAGCATCCAGCCATGGAATAATGAAGCAAATTCATGTTAAAAATAGTTGTGTTGTGCGGGCCTTTACCCAAAGTCCACAAACAATGAAAACAACTATTTTTATAACTTTTTATGAACCTTGTGCAGAGCATCTAAGAATCGGATCGGCTTCTCTCCATCAGTTGCACTCCAGCAGCACTCCTCCAGCATGATTTGGGTTTTTTATTTTTGATCTAATAATTAGAATTAATTTAATATTAAAAAATATTTTTAATATTAAAAATTAATAAATTAATACTAACCGTTGAATCAAAAATAAAGGAACCAGATCATGTTAGAGGCAGCTGCCGGAGAGAATCCAAATTCCTTAAGACTATTTTTACTGTTAAAAACCAAGAGTTGAATATAATACCATTTTTTCACCCTCTTTTGCCATTGGAATGAAAACGGAGACTTAAAAGGACAGCTTTTCTACAAATTTATTCTTTTGGAGACCCATATCAATTATCAAGCAAGAACCGATCAGGTAAGCAACTGAAAACAAATATGAAAGAATGGAAGGATGCAAAAATGGTAAAGATGAATAATAGAATGGCTACATACTTGAGAAGAAGACAAGAAATCGCCTTTTCCTTCCACAGCTGATAACGCCCTCAGCTTTTCACTCTCTGTTTTGTTATTTGCTCAACAACCCTATATTTTGTTTTGAAAACTTGTGTTCACATGCCTTTAATGCTTCATTATTTATATATTAAGTGATGCCTCAATTATTTAATGAAGAACAATTAATCAAGCTACCAAATCTTTCCATTTTTAATATTTGCATATTATGTGTCAATTAAAAAATAATCTCATATGATTTAGAATTCGATTTAATGATGTTAAAAATCTCATTATATATTTCACCCAAAAATAATATCCTTCCTAATTACCTTTTTATTTTAAATCTAGATATATTTTGGTTCAAAAATTTTAATATTATTTTCCTTTTTACTTTTACATAATCAAAACCATATGTTCTCATTTATTGTCAAAGATTCAATCAAATAATTTTCCAATCAAATAATTTTTCAATCAAACAATTAATTCTCAATCAAATCAATTTAATAATTTTTCAATCAATCAACCCTTTAATTCTTAATCAAATCTTTCCCAATTGTACCATCCTCACTTGAGGAATAAGAAACACATGTTAAAAATAAGGTGCAATGAATCTAGACACTCTCATTGAATTAGTGAATTTTAGGCCATAAAACAATTTTCTTTCCAAAGACAAATTTTTTATTTTTTATTTTTATTTAAATGACTGGACAAAATTGAGTGTTGGCATAAGTTTAAATATTCTTTTTCTAAGTCTCCTATCTTTAAGGTGTATTTTAAAGAGAAGTTGCAGATTTAAATGTAATGTATAAAATCATTTTTCAATAGTGAGAAAGTTCTTTATACTCAACCATCAAACCTTCTCATGAACCTTCTCACTCTGGTCTGATAGCTTATTTTGAACTTTCTCACCAATACTCTATTTTAAGATTGAATATTTTTACCTCCAAGTCCAAACATCTTGAGAAACTTGTGAGAAGGTTGTATTTTCAAGAAAAAGGGAAACATAACTCAACCCCCCTTCTTATGTTACAGTTGATATCAGAGCTCAGCCTCTGGGTTGAACGCACCTAACAGTGTGAGAGCATAAAGATGTTGAAGGAAGTATGACACACCTACAAGGAGGAGGAACCTATCTACTAGAAGGTTCATCAACCAACAGATCACCCATTTTTGATGGAAGAGATTACCACTACTGGAAGAATAGGATGAGATTGTTCATCGAGTCTCAACATGTTGATTTGTGGGGGATCATTGAAAATGGTCCCTATATTCCAATGACAAGATTTGACGATGGAATAGAAGTTGATAAGCCTAGAGAATCCTAGACAGAAGATGAGAAGAATAGATATTTTCTCAACTCAAAGGCAAAGTTCTTTCTAACCTATGCATTGAGCAGGAGTAAGTATGACAAGATTGTTGGATGTCAAACAACAAAAGAAATATGGGACACACTTGTCATAGCTCATGAAGGAACAAATCAAGTTAAGGAAGCTAAGACCAATATGCTAGTATATAAGTATGAGATGTTCAAGATGAAGGAGCATGAGACCATTGATAAAATGTTTGCAAGATTCACTATCATTGTGAATGATCTCAAGTTTTTGGGAAAGGTTTACTAAAACCAAGAACATGTGAGAAAATTGCTGAGAAACTTGCCAAAAGTTTGGAGACCAAAGGTGACAACTATTCAAGAAGCCAAAGACCTATTAGTTTTAAGGTTGGATGAGCTATTGGGATCTCTAAAAGTTCATAAGCAAGAACTTGATGAAATGGGAGAAGATGTGGCTAAGAAAGGAAAGAGTATTGCTCTCAAGTCAACTCATAAGTCAGTTAAGAAAACTTCTCACCAATCCTCTTAAAGCTTTCTCAGCTCAAGAGCAGAATTTGAGGAAGAAATTGATGAAGATGATGATGATGAATCTAATGAAGATGAATTGTCCTTTATATCCAAAAAGATTCATAAGATACAGAGAAAGAGAAGAAGGAAGGGAAAAGGCTTCCAATCCAAAAGGGATTTTCAAAAGAGTAAACCTAGGCATTTCAACAAAGGACAACTGACATGTTTCGAATGTAAGAAATTAGGTCATATTAGATTTAAGTGTCCATTATTGAAAAAACCATAAAAGAAGTTCTCAAAGAAGAAGGGAATGATAGCAACCTGGGAAGATCTGATGACTACTTAAGTGAAGAAGAACAAAAGGAAGTTATAAATCTCTACTTGGTTACAAGAGATCAAGATAATGATGATAAGGTATTAGACACTGAACCTTCTCACCCTTCTTACAATGAACTTAAAATTGCTTTTGATAACCTCCTGTCTAGTTCCAACATCTTAGCTCAAAAGTGTATTGTTTTAAAAGCCAAGTTGATTGATTTGGAAAAAGGAAATGATTTACTAAAAAGAGATAATGCATCTTTGTATAAGAGAGTTGGGTCCTTGGTTAGTTTGGACATTAAGCTAACAACTCAATCCAAATTGAAGAAGGTTAAATCTTCTCACCAACCCTCTCATGTGATAGAAGAAAATATGTTATTGAAAAAGAAGGTAGAAGATTTAATAAATGACCTAGCCAAGTTTGATAATGGTACAAATAATCTTGACAAGCTTCTATCAAGCCAAAAGTGTACCTTTGAAAAAGTTGGTCTAGGATACAAAGGGCGATTAAAATAGAAATGGTATAAGAACATATTTGTGTCTTCTAGGAAACTTGAGTTGGTATATTTTTGCTACCACAAAGTTGGACATAAATTATCTAAATGCTTCTTCAAAAACAAACCACTAAAGGCTAAACCATCTAACATGAAAAGACCCAAGAAAGTGCGGGTACCTAAAAAACCATGATTCCTTCTCATGCAGATCTTCCTAGTAACAAAGAAAAATAAGGACAAATGGTACCTGGACAATGGTTGTTCTAGACACATGACAAGGGACAAAAAAGTAAGTTCCTGTCATTAAAGGACAAAGATGGAGGTAATGTTACCTTTGGGGACAACAACAAAGCAAAAATAAAGGACTATGTAAAGTTGGTAAAACAAACTCTACCACTATTGACAATGTATAGTATATGAAAAGGTTAGAACACAATCTTCTTAGCATAAGTCAGTTTTGTGATAATGACTATGAAATTGTGTTTTAACTAACAAAATGCATAGTTAGAGAAGCCAATAATGGCAAAGTCCTCTTTTCTAGAAATTGAGATAATAATGTTTATAGCATTAAGCTAGAGGACCTTAGTGATTAAAATGCATAGTGTCTCATGTCTATGAGTTCTGAAAAAAGGTTATGGCATGAGAAGGTTGGCCATGCCAACATGAAACAATTTCCAAACTGCTAAACATGATCTTGTGAAAGGCTTGCCAAAAATTAAATTTGACAAAGATATGATATATGAAGCATGCCAAAGAGGCAAGCAAACAAAGTCAAGTTTTCAATCAAAGAATATGGTCACAACTCATAGACCTCTAGAACTCTTATACATTTATCTTTTTAGGCTTACTAAGACTACTTGTCTAGGAGGAAAAAGGTATGACTTTGTCATAGTTGATAATTTCTCAAGGTTTATATGGGTCCTCTTCCTAAAACACAAGCATAATTCTTTTGAGGTATTTAAAACCTTTTGCAAGTTAGCTCAAAATAAATAAAAAAAGGGTTTTGCATTACTACCATAAAGAGTGATCATAGAGGAAAGTTTGAGAATGTTTGTTTCAAAAACTTTGGTGAAGAGAATGGCATTGATCACAATTTCTCTTGTCCAAGAACTCCATAACAGAATGGAGTTGTGAAAAGGAAAAATAGGACTTTGCAAGAAATGGCTTGAATTCTCTTATATGACAGTAAGTTGCCAAAATATTTTTGGGCTGAGGCAGTCAGCACCTCTTGCTATGTTTTAAACAGAGTTTCCATAAGGCTAATATTAAAGAAAATACCATATGAATTATGGAAAGGAAGAAAGCCCAATATATCATACTTTCATGCATTTGGTTGCGAGTGTTTTGTGTTGAACAACAAATATCAACTAAGAAAGTTTAATTCAAAATTTGATAAATCCATCTTTTTTTGTCATTCCCTATCATCCAAAGCATATAAAGTATATAATCTGAGAACATTAACTGTTTAAGAAAGCATGTATGTTGTTTTCAATGAAACTAATTCTCTCAATGAGATGAGAAAGCTTGTGCTCTAGATGATAAAATGGAGAAGCTTTCACTTAATGAGAACGATTAGAAAAATGATAAGAAGAAGGATAGATCTTGTGAAAGCAAAAAAAAAAAAAGATCAATCTAGTGATAAGAAAGTTGAGCCAACAGATGAGAAAGTTGAACCAGCAAATGAGAAAGTTAAATCAGGAGTTGAGAAAGTTCATGAACCTTCTCATCAATCTTCTCAACTACCTAAAGACTAGAGGCTACATTTATCTCACCCAATGGAACTGATCATAAATGAAACATCTGCTGGAGTCAGAACCAAATCACCATTCATAAGACTAGAATACTCTACTCAATTTGTATTACTTTCTCAAATCGAGCCCAAGAGCAATGATGAAGCATTTCAAGAAGAGTCTTGGATAGAAGCAATGCAAGAAGAGCTCAATCAATTTGAGAGGAACAAAGTTTAGTCACTTGTGTCTACCCCTAAGATCACTCACTCACTAGCACAATGGGTTTTCAAAAACAAATTAGATGAGAATGGAAAGGTGAAAAGGAACAAAGCAAAGTTAGTAACTCAATGGTATAACCAAAAAGAAAGCATTGACTATGATGAAACTTTTGCCCCTATAGTGAGATTAGCAGCCATAAGAATACTCCTTACTTATGTTGCATTTAAAGGGTTTAAACTGTTTCATATGGATATTAAGAGTGTATTCTTGAATGGCTTCATAAATGAGGAAGTATATGTCCATCAACCCCCTAGTTTTGAGGATGTTGAACATCCAAAGTATGTTTATAAGCTCTCCAAAGCCCTTTATAGCTTAAAGCAAGCTCCAAGAGCTGTGTATGAGAGGCTAAACAATTTTATGATAGAAAATGGTTTTACATGAGGGAAAGTGGGCACTACCTTGTTTAGGAAACATTTGAAGAATGAGTTATTAATAGTCCAAATATATGTTAATGACATTGTATTTGGATTCACTAATGAGGCTTTATGCAAAGAATTCTCTTATTTGTTGAAAAGTTAATTTGAAATATACATGATAGGAGAGTTGAATTTCTTCCTTGGCTTACAAATTAAGTAAGCCAAGTCTGGAATTTTCATTTACCAAGAGAAATATACTAAGGACTTGCTGAGAAAGTTCAATATGGAAGGGGCTAAGCTAATGAAGACTCCAATGCACCCCCTGCTATTATTGAGAAGAATGAGAAAGGTAAAATAGTAAGTGGTAAGCTTTATAGAGGTATGATTTGTCCCTTACTATATCTAATAGCTAGTAAACCTGATATTGTCTTTAGTGTGGGTTTCTGTGCAAGATTTCAAGCATCTCTTAAAGAATTTCATCTTAAGAATGTGAAGAGAATCTTTAATACTTACTTGAAGCATCTAACTATGGTTTGTGGTACAAGAAAGGTTCTAGATTTGATCTTGTAGGATATTGTGATGCTGACTTTGCTAGGGATAAACTTGAGAAGAAAAGCACAAGTGGTGCTTATCACTTTCTAAGCAATGCATTGGTGACATGGTCAAGTAGGAAGTAAAATTTCATAGCACTCTTAACTGCAAAAGCTAAGTATATATCAGCATCTAGCTATTGCTTACAACTCCTATGGATCAAGCATAAGTTAAAGGATTACTCTATGAGGTATGACCACATTCTAGTCCTTTGTGATAACACATGTGCTATCAACTTGTCCAAAAACTCTATTCAACACTCAAGATCAAAACACATTGAGATTAAATCATCACTTCATTCATGATCATTTGCAAAAAAGTGATTTTGAATTTAAATTTGTTGATATTAACCATCAATGAATAGATATTTTCACAAAACCCCTTAGTGAGAACATATTTTATTTTATAAGACAAAACATCAAAATGTTGCCTCTCAAGTGATTGACTTTTACTTCTGAATTGTAATAATTGAATATTTGTTATGTTTATTGACATATAATAATAATAGAATACATAAATTGATTGTATTTATCAGTATACTAAATGTGGAGAGTGTATATCTTTGTTGGGAATCTAAAAAGAGTTGAGTGTTAGGAAGTGAGAAGGTTCGTGAGAGAGTTCATGAGAAAGTTAGTGAAAACGTTCTCAGTTCAACCTTCTCACACCAACCTTCTCACCCTTGTTCTGGGTTTTTTTCCTAACAATTACCCAAACAGATAGTTTTTTAAACTATCCATTCTCTCTTTTCATCAATGGATACTTACTGATGTCCAATAATAATTTCCAACACGAAACAATAAAAAATCACTAGCTATAAATACCCAATGTTTTTCACTGCTGATTCTTACACTCCTACCAAACTTCTTAAAACTCTCTCTATCACCTTTCTCTTTCTCTTTCTCCCTTTCTCTCTCTCTTTCTCTCTCGTTCCTACTCTCAGAAACTCTCAAAATATGTGTTCTCTCTTATCAAATCGCTAAACCCAAGTGCTGCTACAAAATCAAAACCTAATATGTGAGTCAAACATATAGTCATGAGGACCAAAAACCCAATAGTCATTGCTCCCATATCCTAAAGTGAGGAACCCACTTCATCATCTTCTACCATAACTCATGAACCACCACCACAACCTATAACCCATGATATTCATATACCTTCACAATCTCAATATACACCCTAATTTGCGCCTATTCGCAAGAGGAGATCCTTAAGAGTGATATCTAGGATGGTGAAGTCTTCTACACCAAAGAAGAAAGCAAAGATTAAGGAAGCTATTATCGTGGAAGAAGAATAGAAGGATCAAGAAAGCAGCATTGAGAAGGAAGTTAAACCTTCTCAAACTGAGATTAAGCCTCTCACTACTAAAGAGGCCAAGAAAAAGTTTGATGATTGGTTTAAGCATAAAATGGTGGTACCAAGAAAAAGCATTTCCTTCGAGGAAATGGCCAAGGAGGGAAATGATTTCAGGCCTCATGTTGTGATATTGGCAAGTGTACTAAATCGTAAAAATAATAAATGATGAGTAAGAATCATCCCACAAAGATTATTTTGTCAATTACTAAGTTCGTCAAATCAACACTATTTTTAAGCTATCGAAAAATGAAAGTTAATAAGAATAAAAATAAAAGAAAACACTAACAAGAAAATATTTAAAAATAACAAGATTAAAATAAGTCAATTAGGTAAAGGATGAAAAACAATGATATCAAAATGTTAGGGTTCAGATTTCACTTGAACTCTTTTGATGCAAATTCAAAAATTAGTTTAACTAAGTTCTATTCCATGATTCATAATCAAATTCCTAAAATTAAACAATATCTAATCCCTTAGTATATTAATCCTCTTCACACTACTTTGAGTTAACCAATCCCTTTGTATAACCCTAAATAGAGAAGGTTTTATAAAAAAAACGAGGGAATAAGGAGTAAGACCACACAACCTATAACGTTTATTCCTAGCAATTACAGAAATTGAGGTGTTTATCATAAGCTCAATGTTCATACACAATGTTTTCAAATCATACATAAACTCTAAAATCATTCCAAGAATAACCAATTAAAGAAAAATATTAAAAGAAGATATAAACACGTAAATCATAAAATAGTAACTTAGATTAAACACAAAAATGAATTTACATCATCCAAGAACAAGATTCATCATCATCTTATATAGAGAAGTTTAGCTACACATGGAGAAAGAAGAAAACAAAGAATAAATTCCATCAAACTCTATGGAAGATAAGTGGAAAGGTTGAAGAAAACTCTTAATCTTCAAGCCTAGATGCTCTCACATCAAATTAAGGTTCGTGCATTCGCTTCTCTCTCTGAATGTCTTCCCAAAAACATAATTCTTCCTATTTAAAGACAAAAAGATGCATTAGAATACGTTCTAAACGCTTAAGCGCTCAATTTTTGGGCTCTTAGGCTCACAGTGTGATGCATTCTGTGTTCCACTGATTAAGCGCTCAGAAATTAGGGGCTTAAGCGTGTAGAACTTCCTTCTCTGTGCTTGGCCCTTTAATCAGTGGGAAGTTGGGTGCTCAACACTAGCAACTTCATTTCTTTCTTTTTTGCTCCTTATTCAAGCATCCAGACTTCTTCCATATATAATAACCTAATAAAACAAATAAAACATGTAATGAGAACAAAGTTTTAAACAATAAAAACATGATAAAATTTGAGAATAAATCTCAATCAAAAGGGATTGGAACAGGGTATAAACCAAGGTTTTGAACTGTAAAAACATGAATTTTTACAAGTTCATCACCTCATATGAAAATTCTAGAATAAGATAACTTCTTTAGTATATCTAAGAAGGTTTACCTAGTCCTTTGCCAAAAATTCTATGTTGGGGCTTCCAACTCAATTGAACCTCATTCTCTTATCTCATCTATCAAATTAGTCCAAATCAAACTTCAAATGGACACCATCTCAAAAACCACTGGGGTTCCAAACCAGGGACTACAAGCCTAAGCCTATGATCAATGAGGATGACACATATGCTATGGAACATATGAAGATGTTGTGGACACTCTCTACTTAGATGCTAAGGAATCAAAACTAGCTAGGAAACTCAACTCAACTATAAAATTCATCCATTCCCTTTCCTGTCACTCCGTGATGCCATGAATAGGCAGCACTGAGAAGATTAATGAGGCAGACAAAGCGATAATATACTATATAAAGTATGGATAATGACCCTAGTATATTTTGATTAATGACTAAACTTAACATGATTATTACTTTGATTCACTAACTACTTGCCAAGCTTGACTTTTTCAATGAGATTTAATGGAGCAAGAAAAGTTGACTCAAAGGATCATGGAGCAAAGCATTTCAATGCAAGGATCATGAAGGAAAACTTGAAGAAGGAGCATCATGAAGAATGAATTCAAGGAAGATCATTAGGATCCTTTTTGTAAAGAAAAGACTTAGTATAACTCTTTGATTAAGCTCTCTAAAATAAGTAAAAATGGTTTTCAAAAGTAAAAATGAACTAAGAATGAAAAAAGTTAATTAATAAGTCTATACATCTATGTGTACATCAATGTACTTTCAGTTAATTAACTAACTTTTAATGAAAATCTTAGTATACATCTATGTATAAGTGTTATACATCTATGTATACATCGATTGATTCTGGACGTACTTGGTCAGTATGCATTTTTGCATCTGTACATCGATTGGTACATCGATGCATAAGCCAAAACAGAAGCAAGGACTTTTTGAAATAGCCATACAATTGATTAGGTAATCGATGTATGAACTTCTGGGCTGAAATTGCAAGTGTTTCTCAAGAACAACATCGATGTACTCATGTGTGTATCACTCAAGATCAAGAACATCCAAGAACATAATCGATTAGGCAATCAATGTACACACATTCTAAGAAGTGAAATTTTGTTTAATACATCTATGTACTAATCGATTGACTGATAACATAATTTTTTTTAAGTTTGTTTTGATCTTAACTGGCTTGTAAAGTGTGTCCAATGAATCTATTTTGAAATATACCTATATAAGGACATTGGCAAACACTTTCTCAATAACAACTCATTAAAAACTTGAGATCAAACACACATATATTGAGAGAGCTTTTCATTAAAAAATTGAGTATTTTTCTATAGAGCTTCAAATTGTAATATCTGATTTCTTAGAATTTGATTCAATCTTTTCATATTGTAAAAAAGAGATAAGAGAAAAGGTTCTCTCGCTGATTAAATCAAGAGTAGAAGGGACTCTTGGTGCTGTGTAAGAATAGAAGGAACTCTTGTGGAAATTGCAAGATTACTTTGACTAAAAAAGCTGTCATTTGGGTAGAAGGAACCAAGAAGTGAAGCTTGTGTAAAGAATCTTGTAAATTGATTTTTAATAGTGGACGAAACTCACAGTCATGTGGGGACTGGATGTAGGTTACCAGAGGAGGTAGCTGAACTAGGATAAAACTCAGTTTGTAATTTTCTCTATCTCTTAACCTTTTATTTGCTTTATTTTTGAATGTATGAATTAAGCAATATGTTAGGGATGCTTGCATGATTTGATTAGTTTATGATCTTGTTCATATCTGAAATCAACCTTTTTGTTAATATTTCTTTATAAGTTTCAAGTCTTGATAGAAATATATCTTGCAAAAACACATTTTAGTTTGTTGGTTGACAAAATCTTTTTCATAGTTAAAGAAAAGAATCAGTTTTTACAAAAAGGAGAAAAGTTTCAAAAAGGTATCATACTCAATTCAACCCCCCTTCTTGAGTATTACGAAGCCACAACCAACTTAAAGGAAAGGATGCTTCTCAACCTTCACTTCATCATTTTGAGATACATGATCTCAGCCATTGAGAACATTAAAATGGCTACTAGTTTGCCTTATGGGATACTACTGATAAAGGTTTTCCAACACTTCAATGTGGATCTGACCAAGGAGAAGGCTAAGAAGGAAGGGCTAGTCTTCTCAAAGAAAAATTAGAAGCATATGCACCTTTATAAAAGAGAGCCTGAGGACAAAGGCTCTAAGTTAAGAAGCAAGATGAGGCATGATCGCCCATCTAAGAAGAAAAGTCCGCTTAAGGAAAAGAATAAGGCTATTGAAATTGAACCTAAAAAGGTTGAGTCTAAAAAAGACTCTAAAGAAACCAATGCTAAGAAGGTTAAAAGTAAAAGAGAAAAGAGGAAAAGAGAAGGAGAAAAAAGAGAAGAAACAGAAAAGAAAGAAAAAGAAAAGTAAGAGTAAAGAAAGAAAAGAGAAAAGTTAAAAAGAAGGAGAAGAAGAAATTGAAGAAAAAGAAAGATGCTGAGAAAGTTGCAGAAACTGAACCTTCTCACCATAATAACCCTCTATGAGTGTTAAGGAACCCTCTTAGCTCTATAAGAAAGAGCCCATCATTGAAAAATAACCTACTGCAGAAGTATACCACTCTATAGAAGGATCACTTGAGCTTGAAACTGCTTCCATAGAAAGCCATAAGTAGATCTTGAATTGCAATACTCCACTAAGAACCCACAAGTCACAGTTGTAAGGATTCTTACTAAACTTTCTCAAAAAGGCCATATAGAGCCAGAAAGAAAACTAACCTTATCTGATCAAGCATAGACTAATGTTGAAGAAGAAGAAGAAAAAGAAGAAAAAAGATAAGGAAGAGAAAAATGAGGACAATGAAGAAAAGAATGAGAACAAGAGCCAATGGCTAAAGAAAAGGTTAAGTCATAGCACACTAAGAAGGTTGATGATGAACCTTCTCAACACATATCCTTTCAAAGGGAAGATGATAAAGTTGTGTCTCAACTTGCAAGCATTGAACAACCTGTAGATCTCCACTCTTAAATAGCCTACACTTCACCATAATTTCTTTCCCCTATTTATGATGCAATTACTCCAAGAATGGAAAGACGAGCAAGTCTAAAAACACTTCCTATTCCATTTGCACCTATTGAAATCTTAGGGTCCTTGGGAAGATTGGTCTCCTTGGGTTCTTATCTAAAAGTGTTGGCAGAAGAACAAGGAAGAAGCAAAGTTAATTTAGCACAAGGTGTAAGGATGGAAAGGATTGAAACTCACTATGGTTCTACTCAAGCTGAACCAACTCCTTCCAAACCTACTGTGAAGAAGACATACAGATCTACAAAAGAAGAAATCAAGCAATTGAAAGCTGACAACAAGAAACTAAAAAGAAGGGTGAGAAAGTTGAATGCTGACAAAAGGAAATGCATTCAACTTTATATACATTCATAGACATATTCCTGATGTTTGAGGAGTGGATGGTGCATAAAATGGAAAATGAAGTCATCCCAAGCACTATAAGGAAGGAACACTGTCGTTATCCTCCACACACCAAGATTCCTTATTTTACTTCTTCCTCCTCATCTTCTAGTCACTCTACCCATTCTGGTTCCTGTTGTGATATTGGCAAATGTACCAAATCGCAAAAGTAATAAATGATGAGCAAGAGTATCGTTCCCACGAGGATTACATTGTCAATTACTAAATTTGTTAAATCAACACTATTTAACCTATCAAAATTTGGGATGTGATAAAAAATGTAAATAAAGAAAAACTAACAAGAAAGAATTCAAAATTATCAAGAATAAAAACTAAAGGTGAAAGACAATGATATCAAATTGTCAGAGTTTAGATTTCACTTGAACTCTTTTTATGCAAATTCAAAGATTAGTTTAACTAAGCTCTATTTCATGATTCATGATCAAATTCCCAAAATTAATCAATATTCAATCCCTTGGTATATTAATTTTCTTCACATTACTTTGAGTTAATCAATCCCTTAGCATAACTATAAATAGAGAAGGCTTTATCAAAATCGAGAGAATAAAAAGTAAGATCACATAACCTACAACGTTTATTCCTAGCTATTGTAAAAAAATGAGGTGTTTATCACAATTTCTAGGTTCATACAAATTTTTTTCATATTATACATAAACCCTAAAATCATTCCAAGAATGACCAATTCAAGAAAAGCATTAAGAGAAGAGATAAACACATAAATCATAAAATAGAAACTTAAATTAAACACAAAAAAGAATTTACATCATCCAAGAACAAGATCTATCATAACTCTAACTAGAGAAGTTTAGCTACGCATGGAGAAAGAAGAAAACAAAGAAGAAATTTCAAGAAACTCTATGGAAGATAGGTGGAAAGGATGAAGAAAATTCCTAATCTTCAAGCCTAGATGCGCCCACACCAAATTAGGGTTTGTGCCTCTCCTTCTCTCTTTGAATGATCACCCAAAAACATCACATTGTCTATTTATAGATAGGGAAACGTGTCATTAGACATGCTTAGTGCTTAAACGCTCAGTTTTTGGGCGCTCAGGCGCGCAGTGTAGATGTCTCTGTGCTTAACTGATTAGGCGCTTAATCAATGGGAAGTTGGGCGCTTAAGCATCCAACACCATAATCTTCATTTTATCTTTTTCTTCCTTGTTCAAGCATCCAATCTTCTTCAATGTGTAATCACTTAACAAAAACAAATAAAACAAGTAATGAGAACAAAGTTTTAAATAATAAAAACATGACAAAAATTGAGAATAAAGATTAATAAAAAAGGATTACAAGAGGGTGAAAACCAAGATTTTGAACTAGGTTCACCAGTTCCCAACAAAGTTGAACTCAACGATGGCCTGTAAGTTCCCCGTCAATTTTTTGTTGATGACAAGAAGGGGAGATAGCAAAATGAAAAATTTTATTGCCTTTTTGTAATATTGTTGAATAGTTTCATATACTTAGGGGGTGTTTGTAATGAATTTATAATGTTAATATGCAAGTACTATTAAATGAATATAGAGTAAGAACTTTCATGTTATTAATGTGTCTATACTTTATCTTTTGACTTGCAATACTTAGAATATTATTGATGTTACTATTTCTACTAAACCATTTGAAATGAGTGTTATATTGAGGGGGAGTTATCAGAACCTTCTCACCAAAATATGTAGAAATGGTAACGACTCTCAAACTTTACAAATTCATTGTTAAAATTTTTTCAAATAGTTGTCATCATCATAAAAAAGGGGGAGAATGCAAGCTCCAAAGCCCTTTTGTGCTTTGTATTGCACATTATATTTTGATGCTAACAACTATATTAAAAATCATGTTTAAATATTCCTAATGTTTTAATTAGTATAACATGATCCTTGTGTTACCAAGTGACCTCAATTACTCAAGAGGGGGGTGAATTGAGTATATAAGACAAGTTCGTAAATCTTTCGCAAAATACTTGAATTCTTATTTTCGTTGAAACTATTTGATTAATAGAGATAAATGGATAGATGAGATAAACACTTTCACTTACAAATACAACAATCAAGCAAGATAGTGATCAAGCAAACTTAATAAATAGTGCACAATATTAAAAAGTTCAGTTTAGAATAACAAACACCAAGCTTTATCCTGATTCAGCCACCAATCCACTTGTGGCTTACATTCAGTCCTAAAGCAATCACTCAAGATTTTTTCATTAAATTCCAAGCTTGAATAGGTGCTTGTAACCTTTACAAATTGGAGCACTCAACACCACTTTGGGATATCTCACCCTTTGTAGCTTGAGCCTCTTCAAACAAGGGATACCTCACCTTTACAATTTTAAGGGATACCTCACCCTCTCTTAACAGATTGTACAAGATTTAGATGGAAGAAACTCTCTCTAAAGCAGATAATACAAATTGAAGAACTATGGTATTAAGAATTCACGCAAGTTGAAGCTCAAAATAGAATATTATATGAAATGATGAGAAAACTCGTATTTAATGCTCAATAATGATTCTCATGTAGTTGGTCTCAGTTTTTCTAACCTTTCATTAATGCCAAACATCCAAATTTATAGTTAAGGGCCAATGATAGCCATTGGGGGTAGATGAGAGCATTAAATGCTCTTTAATATAGCCGTTGAACGTGCTTCTTCTTATTTCCAGATAATAGGCTTAATCGATTACCTAAGCTCCCTAATTGGTTAGGAGCTCTTTAAATCCAATATAAAAGCTTTTGTTTTAGTGAATAATCAATTAGAGCAAATCTATAACTAGTTAGCGTTGTTTTTGAGATGAATATGGATGCCTCTATTAAAGCATATAACTGATTAGGCTAAGCATATAATCGGTTAGGCATGTAAATCATAAAGAGGCAATGCATCTGTCTAATTAATCTAACCGATTAGAAGCTGTCTCTAATCTGTTAAGGATCATAGAAATTTGCTTCTATAAAAGGCAATAATCAGTTAGGACCTTATGGTAATCGGTTAAGAATTAAATGGGTTTGCTTCTGTTTAAGCAAATAACCGATTAGACCAAGTTTCTAATCGGTTAGGACTTAATGAATTTTGCTTCTGAGAAAGCAAATAACTGATTAGGGCTATAACCTAATCGGTTAGGCCCTATTTTAAAACAAAAGGAGATGCCTCTGTTTATTCAAATAATCAATTAATCAAATCACCTAATCGGTTAGGCATTAAAAAGATAGAGAGCTAATGTTTTGATTTATCAATCTAACTTATTTGAAGCTACTCCTAACCGGATAAGGGCCTTAGAATTTGGCCTCTAACATGACCATTAACAGGTTACTCTTTTTTCCTAATTGGTTAGTTCTTTTAAAACACAAAATGGCACATTTCTGTTTTGACTCTTAATTTGTTATTTACTTGAAAAACGAGATAAGATTTCCAAGAGGTTTTTTAGAAAAAGCTTTTCATACTTACTAAAAACCATTTGTTTAAACTATGATTTTCATAAAGAAAATAATGATTTTGCAAAGCCATTTTAAGAAAGCCAATTGATGAGCTTAGAATGAATCCTAAAATACCTTTACACAAGATCTAAGACCTACATGCTAATCTTGAATTCCTTGTGACTTGATCATTGTGTTTCCATTACTTTCTTATTTGTCGACATCAAAACCATTTGCATTTAGTCAATGTCAATCACATTCTCCCTCTTTTTGATGATGACAAACAATTATTGAGAAAAAGATTAGTTCAAATAATAATTAGAATTCATAACAGGATTTAGAGAATTACTCCCCCTCTTTTGGTCAAGAGGTAATTGAATCAGAGATGCACAGCTCTCCCTTTGTTTTGGAATTCCAAGACCATTAAAAGAAAAACTTTAAGTAAAACTTTCAGTTATTTTATCTTCTTTTCTCAATAAAAAGGCTATATCCTTCTCCCCCTTTTGTCATGATAAAAAAAAATTAGAACAGATAACCAGTAATAATTTAGGCACAATGGAAACATAGTCAGTAATCTATTCAGACACATGCAAGTTATACGACACCATCCAAAACAAGCATTCAAACCATATTTAAACATGTCCAACATGTCAATTAATCATGCCATGGTTCTAAGATAACTTACATAATTGACAACATAATATCAAAACATTAAAGTCATAGCTAAACATAATATCCAAAACATAATTGTAAGCATAGTAGATGAGTTCAGAAACATTGCTATAACTGAAATAGATACTCCATGCCAAAGCCCCATGATCCTCTGGTGCTGAGTAGTGACGCTTGAACCTATCCAGGCGATCCTTCATAGCACTTAAGCGATCAAAGATGACTGAGTTACTGTGCTCCTGGTAAGTTCTGAGATCTGCAATGGCAGCAAGAATGCGTGCTTCACTTGTAGCTTCTGAGATGTTACTTGTTGCTGGTGCCTCCTCCATAGGAACATCAGCCGGATCAGCAGGAATTTCTTCTTGTGGTGTTGTTGCCACACGTCCATGACCATAAATCCATTCGTCATTTACTTTCTTCACATGCATTCGATTGAGAGAGGCAAGTCCAAACTTGTGGGGACCCACATTATTTATGATTCCATCATCCCCTAGGGGAACCTTGTATTGATCCAGAATTCAAACAACCAACAGGGCATAAGGAAGATCCATAACTGTCTTTTCTTTAGCTTTCATCATGTAATGCATGATGTAATAAGGCCAGTTAATCTTCACACATCTTTTGAGTGCCCATATTAAGAAAATGTCTTCTTCTTCAACCAAGGCATAGTTGATTGCCATTGGTACAAGGATGTGTGTGACTACGAAGTGAATAAGACGATCCTATAAATTCAGAACACCAGTAGTAAAAGATCCTTTTGGCACTTGGGTTTCTGGTTGTAGCATGTTTGCGATAGCTAGGTCTCGAACAAAATCCTCTCATGAATTGTAATTGTCCACAGGGAGTTGGTCTTTGGAATAAGTGAGACCAAACATGGTAGTCCACTGATTTGGTTGCACAATAATTCTATGTCTTTTAAACTCAGAAACTAAATTTCCACTAACAATATGTAAATTACAGAAGTAAACTTTTGTAGGTTCAATGTAGAAATACCTGGGGTTGGTGGTGACAAGGGTTTTCAACCTATGGAATTCTAGGAGCTCTGTAAGGTATGTGAATCCTTCTTTGTTGAAGAAGTCTCAGTCTATGTACTTAGGTTGAATGAGGCATCGTGCATGAAAGTGCAGTGTGTATGCCTTCATTTGATCCCTGTTGGAGAAGTACCTCCCAATGTTGAGGCTAACTGAAAAATCTCAATCAGTAGGTGAAGTGGATGGTGGCAGAGGTACATTGAGGTTTTTGGTGAGAAGAACTGCTTGCCATGGTGGAAGAATGGAGGCTAGGGCACGGTTGAGGAGAAAGAAAGTGAGAGGAAGGTGAAAATTTTGGAGAAGAAATAATGTTTTAATCGGTGGAAATTAGGGGAAAGTGATGGAAAATGAGGGAAAAAGTGTTTGAATGGTGGATTTGTAGTGGGTATGAGTAGAGAGGAGTGGGTGTTTGAGGGAAGAAGAAGAAGATGAGGATGCAGGAATAGGGGCCATCATGAAAATGAAGGTGGAGGCTACTGTTTTGGTGTTTTGGGGAGTATATTAACTGGTTAGGATGTTGGGACTAACCGATTAGAGCATGTAGATAACTGATTACAGCATTGTGGGAATAAAAATGGAGCTCACGGTTTGGTTAAATAACCGGTTAGACGATTCTCACTAACTGATTAGAGCTTTGTAGGAGTGAAAATGGAGCTCACGGTTTGGGCAAATAACCGATTAGAGGGGTCTGTCTCATTAGTTAGCTTTGTATGAAAATTAAAAATGTGTGGTCTTATGAGCTGAAATAACTGGTTATATAGTTGTCCTAACCGGTTATTGAGCTATGGCAAAAAGCAATTTTCTTATCAACCAAAGTTCCAAGTCCCACATAATAGATCCTTTTCCTTTTTTGATAGTTTATTACACTTCCAAAGCTACTATTCTTCAAGAAATCAGACTTTTTATCACCAAATTGTTCTAACTTAACTTGATTTCACTTTTATCAACATTTGCTCATTATAGAGGCATCCCAAATATAGAATTTTCTTCTTCAAGTGATTAACAGATAATTTTCTTCAGCAAGAACACTCTGATACTCAAGTCAGTATTGGATTCAAAAGTGATTAAAATTCATTAAAATTACACAATGAATCAATATTATGCATTAGAATAGCAAGACAGGCATCAGAAAAGATTAATTATGCAGCAAAGATAACCACTTTATCAACAAATGACTAATTTGTACAGAAAATTAACTTATTGCATCAAATGACTAATATATTCATCAAATGGCTAATTTATGCAGCAAATGACTAACTTACGTAGCAAATCATAAGTTTATGTAGCAAATAATCAACTTATGCATGATTGATCTCATATACCAAGTTCATTTCTCATATAGAAGAATGCTTCTTTTTTCAAGGGCTTAGTGAAAATGTCAGCTAGTTACTTAGTGGTTTCCACAAATTCAAGCATGCAATCACCTTTTTGAACATGATCCCTTATGAAATGATATCTAATTTCAATGTGTTTAGTTCTTGAGTGTAAAATAGGATTTTTTTTGATAAGTTGATTGCACTAGTGTTATCACACCTTATAAGGATGTGATCCAGTTCTAGACCATAGTCTAAAAGTTGTTGCTTCATCCAAAGGATTTGTACACAACAACTTCCAGCTGCAACATTTTCAGCTTCAGTTGTAGATAATGCCACACTATTTTGTTTCTTGCTATGCCAAGAAACTAGTGAGCTTCCAAGCAAGTGGCATATCCCACTAGTGCTTTTTCGATCCATTTTGCATCCAGCAAAGTCAGAATCGGAGTAACCAACTAGGCTACAAGAGGCACCTTTAGGATACCACAAACTCATTTATGAAGCCGATAAGATATTTCATAATTTATTTTACAACACTTAGGTGATTCTTTAGGATTAGCTTGATATCTAGCACACATGCACACATTAAACATAATATCCGGCCTACTAGCTGTAAAATAAAGAAATGAGCTAATCATACCTCTATGTTTTGTGATTTCTACTGACTTACCTCATTCATCCTTATCCAAGTAACAAGAGGTGCCCATTGGTGTAGCCATATGCTTGGCACTTTCTATTCCAAACTTCTTGAGCAACTCCTTGCAATATTTAGACTGACTTATGAAAGTCTCATCCTTCGTTTGCTTGATTTGGAGACCAAGGAAGAAGTTTAGCTCACCCATCATGGACATCTCAAACTCACTTTACATAATATTAGCAAATTCCTTGCAAAGAAAGTTGTTAGTGGCACCAAATATTATATCATTTATATAAATTTGAACAAGAAAAATGTCATGCTTTTTATGCTTGATAAAGAGAGTAGTGTCAACCTTTCCCCTAGAGAAGCCATTTTCTAAAAGAAATTTGCTCAACCTTTCATACCAAGCTCTAGGAGCTTGTTTCAAGCCATACAAGGCCTTTTTCAGTTCAAAAACATGGTTAGGCATTTCAAAATCCTCAAAACCAGGGGGTTGTTTCACATACACCTCTTCTTGAATAAAACCATTTAAAAAGGCATTTTTAACATCCATTTGATAAAGTTTAAAATCCATAATGCATGCATATGCAAGCAACATTCTAATGACCTCTAATCCAGCTAAAAGAAGCATAAGTTTCTTCATAGTCTATGCCTTCTTCTTGATTATAGCCCTTAGCTACACGCCTAGCTTTGTTTCTTATTATTAAGCACGTTTCATCAAGTTTTTTCCTAAAGACCCATTTGGTGCCAATTATAGGATGATCATTGGGTTTTGGAACTAATTCCTAAACTTGATTTTTCTTAAATTGATTTAGTTCATCTTGCATTGCCAAGATCCAATGTTCATCATTAATGGCCTCAATTATGTCTTTAGTTCAACTTGAGAGACAAAAGCCAAGTGATTACATGTATCTCTAAGTATATTTCGAGTAATTACCCCTTTTGATACATCACCTATCACCTTGTCAAGAGGATGATACCTTGATGTCCTCCATTCTTTGGGTAAATTCATAATTTCTGAATCCTCTTGTCTTGCATGATCACTAGGTCTTTCTTGTTGCTTCTTAGGCTCTTTTTCTTGAATCTCCAAGTATGTTCTAGCCATGATTTCTGCAACATCATTAACAAGCACCTTTCTCAGCTCATTTAGGTTAGTTTCATCAAAAGCAACATGTATAAACTCTTCTATGGTCATAGTTCGTTTATTATAAACTCTAAAGGCCTTACTATGTATAGAATAGCCAATAAAAATTTTCTCATCAGATTTTGTATCAAACTTTTCCAAGTTATCCTTTCCATTATTCAAAACAAAGCATTTACATCCAAAGACATGAAAATGTGAAACATTTGGCTTCCTTCCCTTATACAATTCATATGGGGTTTTCTTTAAAATTGACTTTATTAGGGCTCTATTCATAACAGAACAAGCGGTGTTAACCGCATTCACCCAAAAGTACTTAGGAAGGTTAGCCTCATTGAGCATAATAGTTCTTGTCATTTCCTCTAAAGATCGATTTTTTCTTTCTACAACACCATTTTGTTGTGGTATTTTAGGGGTAGAAAAATTATGCTCAATGCCATGTTCATCACAAAAAGTTTTAAATTCATGGTTTTCAAATTCACCACCATTGTCACTTCTTATGGATGCGATATAAAAACTTTTTTCGTTTTGGATAACTTTGGCAAGCTTTTTAAATGATTGAAAAGCATCATTTTTGTGAGCCAAGAATAATGTCCATGTAAACCTAGAAAAATCATCCACAATTACCAATGCATAGTAATTTCCACCAAAACTCATAGTTCCAGAGGGACCAAAAAGATCCATGTGTAAAAGTTGTAAAGGTCTAGAAGTTGAAACCACATTTTTAGCTTTAAAAGAGACCTTTATTTTTTTTTTCTCTTTTGACATCCATCACAAAGTTTATCTTTTTCTAATTTGAGTTTTGGAAGACTAACTACTAGTTCTTTAGAAACCTATTTTTTTAAGTGATCTATGTGAATATGAGTAATTCTTCTATGTCATAACTATGAATCATTTTCTTTACTCATAAAGCATTTTGCATCATTTGAGGAAATATCATTAAGGCTAATCATATATATATTATTGACCCTATGACCAACAAACTTAACATGCTTATCATATTTACCTTCAATTATGCAATAATTAGAATCAAATATTACTTTATTCCCTTGATCACATAGTTGACTAATGCTAAGCAAGTTATGTTTGAGTCCTTCAACAAGCAAGATATTATAATAGATGAAGAAAGGTTTTTACCAACTTTTCTAACTCCAATGATCTTCTTTTTGTTGTTGTCACCATATGTCACGTGACCACTCTTTTTGGGAACAAGGAAGGAAACTTGGAGCCATCACCGATCATGTGCTTGGAGCAACCACTATCAAGATACCAACTTGAGCTTTTGGCCTTCAAGTACACCTACAACGTACATTCAAATTTTAACCTTTGGTACCCAAATTGTCTTGGGTCCTTGTGTGTTAGAGTTAGGCAATGTGCCCTTAGGAACCCAAATCATTTTAGTTCCAATCTTGGTGTTAATGTTCTTTCTAACATTACATGTGGATGCACTATGCCCTTTCCTCCTATAATGAAAGCATTTGATAAAGGGACTACTTGAAATATTTGTGGAAACAAAGACATTTTTGTAAGATTTTTATTGGTTATTGGGATTATACCCCAAACCAGCTTTTTGAAAAATATATTTTTATTTTCCTAACAACACGTTCAAGTTGTCTCTTCTAAGGGTAAATTTTGCAAGAGTGTTATTTAAATCTTCAATTTCTTTTTCAAATACTTTGCATGATGAGCAAGGTAAGGGTATGGATGTGTTATCATATGAGGAGCAAGTCATGCACAATGAGTTCGCATCAATAAGTCCTAAGGTCTGATTTTCAATCTTAAGCTCATTAATCTCCTTGTTTAAAATAGAAACTTTGTTTACCAATAAGGAAATTGTTTCGTTAAAAGATAAAATTATTTTTGTGAGCCTCATAAATTCATCATGCAATTCTTGGAAAGCATCTTGCAATTCATCATAAGAAGGTGGAGATTCTAAGTTAAAAGATATTACCTCGGTATCACTTTCTTCATTTTCTTCTCCTTGAGCCATGAGACAAAGATGAGCTTCTTCATTCTTTGAACTATCGGATGAACTCTTATCATTGTCCTCTCATGCTATATATGCTCTATTTCCTTTCTTTTCTTTGGAATGCCTTTTCTCGAACTTCTCCATCTTCTTAAGATACACAGGACACTCCATTTTCATGTGCCCCGATTTTCTATATTCATAACATTTTGAAGGAGTTGAGGATCTTTCTCCTTTATGATAGGATTTCTTTTGAAGGAAGGGTGACCTTCTTTAGAATCCCTTCTTCTTTAAGAATCTTCCAAACTTCCTCACAAGGAGATTGAGATTCTCCTCACTTAGCTCAAGATTTTCTGCATCTTCTTCACCATCTTCATTATCATCTTCAATTGTGGAAGAGGTGACTTTGAGTGCAATCCTCTTTTTATTCTTATCATGCTCTTCATTTTGATTGAGTCTATTTAGCTCCAACTCATGTTCTTGAAGTTTCCCAAATAAAATAGCTAGAGAAATTGTTGACAAATCTCTTGATTCCACAATAGCCGTTACTTTGGGTTGTCAATTTCTACTCAAACATTTCAAGACTTTGTTAATAAGATCTTCATTAGGAAATGTCTTTCCTAATGAGATAAGATGATTTACAATATGTGTGAATCTCTTTTGCATCTCTTGAATACTTTCACCTTAATTCATTCTAAATAATTTATATTCATGAGTAAGAGTGTTTATTCTAGATTGTTTTACCTCACTTATACCTTCATGAGTTACTTGTAAAGTATCCCACATTTCTTTAGCGGTCTTGCAATTTGACACCCTAAAGAATTCATTATACCCTAAGGATGTGGTGATGATGTTCTTAGCTTTCAAATTGTATTGAACCTTCTTTCTGTCCTTATCAGTCCATTCATTTCTAGGTGTATTAATTTTCACACCATCTTTAGTATGTGTGGGAGCAAAAGCACCATTTTTAACGACGTCCATACATTTAAATCAATAGCTTCAATAAAAATCTTTATCCTTTCTTTCCAATATGCATAACCATCTCCATTGAAAAAGGGAGGTCTATTTATAGATGAACTTTCATTAGAAAAATCATTTGAAGTCATTTCTTCTCTTGAAGCTGCTAAGCTCTTTACACAAGAGTCTAACTCTGATACCACTTGTTACCAAGTGGCCTCAATTACTCAAGAGGGGGTGAATTGAGTATATAAGACAAGTTCATAAATCTTTCACAAAATACTTGAATTCTTATTTTTGTTGAAGCTATTTGATTAATAGAGATAAATGGATAGATAAGATAAACAATTTCACTTACAAATACAACAATCAAGCAAGATAGTAATCAAGCAAACTCAATAAAACAGTGCACAATATTAAAGAGTTGAGTTTAGAAGAACAAACACCAAGGTTTATCCTGGTTCAACCACCAATCTACTTGTGGCTTACGTCTAGTCCTCAAGCAATCACTTGAGATTTTTTCACTAAATTCCAAGCTTGAATTAGGTGCTTGTAACCTTTACAAATTGGAGCACTCAACACCACCTTGGGATACCTCACCCTTTCTAGCTTGAGCCTCTTCAAACAAAGGATACCTCACCCTTACAATTTTGAAGGATACCTCACCCTCTCTTAATAGATTGTACAAGATTTAGATGGAAGAAACTCTCTCTAGAGCAGATAATACAAATCAAAGAACTATGGTATTAAGGATTCACGCAAGTTGAAGCTCAAAACAGAGGATTATATGAAATGATGCGAAAACTCGTATTTAATGCTCAATAATGATTCTCAGATAGTTGGTCTCAGTTTTTCTAACCCTTCATTAATGTCCAACATCCATATTTATAGTTAAGGGCCAATGATAGCCATTGGGGGTAGATGAGAGCATTAAATGCTCTTTAATATAGCCATTGAACGCGCTTCTTCTCATTTCCAGATAACAGGCTTAATCGTTTACCCAAGCTCCCTAATTGGTTAGGAGCTCTTTAAACCCAATATAGAAGCTTCTGTTTTAGTGAATAATCGATTAGAGAAAATCTATAACCGGTTAGCCTTGTTTTTGAAATGAATACGGATGCCTCTGTTAAAGCATATAACCGATTAGGCTAAGCACATAATCGGTTAGGCATATAAATCATAAAGAGGTAATGCCTCTGTCTAATTAATCTAACCAATTAGAAGTTGTCTCTAATCAGTTAGGGATCATAGAAATTTGCTTCTGTAAAAGGCAATAATCGGTTAGGACCATATGGTAATCAGTTAGGAATTAAATGAGTTTGCTTCTGTTTAAGCAAATAACCGATTAGACCAAGTTTCTAATCAGTTAGGACTTAACGAATTTTGCTTCTGAGAAAGCAAATAACCGATTAGGGCTATAACCTAATCGGTTAGGCTCTATTTTAAAACAAAAGGAGATGCCTCTGTTTATTCAAATAATGGATTAATCAAATCACCTAATCGGTTAGGCATTAAAAAGATAGAGAGCCAATGTTCTGATTTATCAATCTAACTTATTTGGAGCTACTCCTAACCAGTTAAGGGCCTTAGAATTTGGCCTCTAACAAGACAATTAACAGGTTACTCTTTTTGCCTAATTAGTTGGTTCTTTTAAAACACAAAATGACATGTTTCTGTTTTGGCTCTTAATTTGTTATTGACTTGAAAAATGAGATAAAATTTCTAAGAAGTTTTTCAAAAAAAGCTTTTCATACTTACTAAAAATCATTTGTTTAAACTATGATTTTCATAAAGAAAAGAATGATTTTGCAAAGTCATTTTAAGAAAGCCAATTAATGAGCTTAGAGTGAATCCTAAAATACATTTACACAAGATTTAAGACCTACATGCTAATCTTGAATTCCTTGTGACTTGATCATTGTGTTTCCATTGCTTTCTTGTTTGTCGACATCAAAACCATTTGCATTTAGTCAATGTCAATCACACCTTGTGGAGTGTTTCTTTGTATTATTGAGTCCTACATGACTAAACAAGTTTCAAGAAAGTTTTTTAGGTAATCAGAGAGGGCTAAGAAGATTAATCTTTGACTTGAGAAAGTTCAAGTGCAACCTGAGAAAGTTCCTAAAGAACATGAAAAAGTTCAACATGAGAAGATCTTGAGAAAACTGCGAGAAAGTTCATCAAAATGAAGAATTTCCACAAAGGTTGAACTCAAGAGGATTTCAAGCTTACAAGTGAAGCTTTTACCATCAATATCATCAAGAAGAATCAGAAAGAAGATAGTGGAACTGAAAAGATGAGAAGATTGAAGAATTTCAAGCTTGAGAAGGTTGATGAGAAGTTAGTTGAGAAAGTTTAGTGAGAAGATTGCTGCTAAGAAAGTTTAGTAAGAAGGTTGCTCTTGAGAAAGTTATAATGAACCTTCTCACTTAAAGACTCCATGATGACTCATTAAGAAAAGACAAAATAACAGTCACCTGCTACAAGGAAGTACAGTTACCGTTTGAAATTACCAACGATTATATTTTTGAAAGCTATATAAGCATCTAAACTTGAAGATCAAAATGTTAAGAACTTTGATGCCAATTTGCTATTGAACACGAAGAACTGAACCTTCTCATCTCTACCTACTCATTCTAAAATCTACCAAATCTATTGTAGATGTATTGTTAGCATTGTTTAAGTGTTTACATTCATTCTTTGAGTGTTTTCGACAAACACTTCCTTTCATCTCCTGATTCTTGTATTGTGAAAGTGAACTTGTGGGTTGTACAAGCCACTTCAAACTTGATGAAAATGAGCCTGAAGAGGTTATGAGAAAAGAATACTTGGTTTAGCTAGAAGAGACTATGTCAAAGAATACTTGGAGTTGAGCCTAAAGATGTTGTGGTTAAAGAATACTTGTATTGAAGTCTAGAGAAGCTTGGTTGTTAAAGAATACTCATGATAGTGAAAATTCTAGTGGTTGCTAGGTACTGAATGTAGTCCCGCGTGATTTTTGGGTGAACCAGTATAAATCTTAGTGTAAAGTTTCTCTTCCCATGCTCTTTACTTTTCTTTATCATTTTAGTTGAGTTAACAAAGTTAAAACTAAAATTTAGAATAAACTAAATCTATTAGGGAAGCATTTTTAAGGAACTCATTATGATATAATTGATATCTAAGTTTAAATATTGTTTTTTTAAGTTTCCTATCTTAAAGGTATTGATGAGCGTCATGAAAATATTCTCTAAATATTTTATTATTGAACTAAAATATTAAAATGTGAATAGAAATAATTAGAATTAATATATATTTTAAATTTAATTTCTATTTACTTTAAAATATTTTTAAGTAAAATTTGTATTTATTTTAATCAATTTAATCATCACTTAACCTTATTCATTTTGGCCAAGTAGGTAATTTGGTGAGCGAAGAACGCACGTCAAGAAAGAAATAAAGCCAATTGCATGGAGGATCCACAGTCAAACAAGATTGACGGCACATGACTAATAAATGTCACATGATCCCATAATTAAATGAATTAGAAGATGCCACTTTTACTTGTTGAACCCACGGCCCAGCTTGGAAGCTAATATAAGTAATTGGCAGGGAAAGTTATGAATTGGGAGATTTGAGAATTGGCAGAGAAGCACTGTGCGCCGTCCGAGGAGGAGAGAAGACGTGAAGAATTGCGTGGCGCGGTACACGGTGTGGGAAAAGAGAAAAGAAACAGTGGCAGCAACGTTCTGTAGAAAACTTTTGTGCAATAAAGAATATTTGTGAAATGATTTTTTTTAGTTTTAATTTTATTATATTTTATTAAATTTTTTGTACTAAAGAAATAATGAAAGTTGGATTATTTTAATATTATTATGTTGAATTATTTTTATTTAATTTTAACATTTAATATTTATTAATTTTATTTTTCTATCAGATTATATGAATGAATTTTAAGATAAATTCAATCATATTTTTTTCATGTTTTGTAATTTATTTATGTTATCTGAATGTTAGTGGTAAGCTGTTGGATATCAATTGTAATTTTTTATTAGGGATACATTTGATTATTTGATAATCATTATTAATTAAAAAAATTTATCATATATGTGATTATTTTTTTAATGCTTTATTGATATATTTTTCGTGAGCATATGCGTGTTGCTAGACATTCATAAGTTAAATTATGTGGGTAAAATAATTTGGCATAGTTAATGTTAAAATTAATTTTGATAAATTCTGAACCTTAGTCATCTTACATCTGGTATAAAACTCAATTTGCTTTACTTTACTTTACTTAATTTTGTATTTAAATTAATATTTATTTATTTTTAATCATTTGATATTTTTCTTTAATTTTTTTGTTTCTTTAGTTATTCTTTTAATTTGTCTATCTGTGGAATCGACATCACAAAGTTGTGCTACAATTACCGTGTTATTCTTTAGGCGTAATAAATTTTGGTGTCGGTGCTGGAGAGAAAGTAAAAGAATTGCTAGACAATTTTCATTTTCAGTAGTTTGTAAAGGCGGTAACTTCGTTCCTCTTTTATCTTACTGCATCTTTATTTTCTTTTATTTTCTTTTCTTTTGTAGTTTTTTTTGGTTTTTTTCTGTGTTACATTATTTTTCTCTACCTTGCATGCACATGTATAGAGACTCTTTGGGTCGGTTTTCTCATAAACTTGTGTCAGAGTTAGAGTTTAATTATTCTATTCATTTATTTGATATTTCTAATTCTGAGAAAATGAGTGAACATGAAGATCAACCCATCAGGACCCTTCAGGATTACCTCTACCCTACATGCACAGCCACACCATCATGTATCATGTTTCCAACTAATACTCCCCAACTGAATTTTAAAACATGGATAATAAAGTTACTCCTTGTTTTTCATAGTGTAACACCTCAAAAACTGCTTGTTTCATGATATATATTCATTTTATAATATTTATGATTTTTGTGAATTTTTTGGAATTATTTGATTATTTTTATATATTTTTCGTTTTGCATGTGCACTGAGCAGAGCCGAGAAATGAAATATTTTCCCCGATGACGGAAAGCATTGGACTGTGAAAATGGTGACGGGGGATCTTACTAAACCTGAGGCTGGACACAGTTTACGAAATTTTTATTTTTTGAGATTTTATCTAACGGATAAAATTTGGGTACGCTCTATTGTCCATTGGACAATAAATACCAATTTTGTTAACTGTGACTATTATCCATTAGATAATAGCTTGCAATAAAAATTTAGTAAATTATTTCTATCTACTCACTTTAATGATATCATCTAAGTGACATCACATGACATCATTGGTTGACTCTTTGGGAAAATGTGAGAAGCTTCTCAAGGAAGCTTTGGGGATAAGCTTGCAAAGGAAGCTTTGCTCCTTCTCCCAAGGAGTGCACAGTTTTAGGGGGGGAGATGACAACTTTGTCATCTTTTCACTTAAAGCATCATTTTCAATTTCATTTCAAAAGTTTCCATCCTTTCTCTCACTTTTTCCTTTCTCTCATTTTCTCTTATTTTCCCTCATACCTCACGGCCACCACTCTCATCATCAAATTCTCTCATCTTCATCATTTTCTTTTAAGCCCTAACTTGAAGCTCTTAAGGTGAGATTCTTGATTTCTATTTTCCCTCGTCTCATTTTTTCTCTATACCTCATGGCCACTCTCACCAAAACCACTATCTCATTTTCTTTGATTTCACTCATCTACCTTCTTGAATCTATATCTCTTCCTAAGACCATTTGAGTGAAGATTTTGGCTTGTTCAAGTGATTCTACAATCTAGGACTTGAAAGCTTCTAAGATAAAGTTCTCATATTTCCTAAACTTTTCTTTTTCGTTTGTGAATGACCATCTATCAAACACTTTCTTCCATTTCTTTCTCCCAAGGCTCACGGCCATTGGCCCTTGAAGGACCAAAGATTTGATTTTTTTTGCTATCACCTAGTTCATTTTCATCTTTCTATCAAGAATCAAGAAACCAAAGTATAAAACTCTTTTCTTTTCTCTTGGAAAGCCTGATGGCCACACCCTCAAGCCACTCTCTTAATCTTCTTTAGTTTCATCTATCCACATCTTTTGAATTAAAACCTCATACTAAGACATTTTGTTGTTATGGGTTCTTTCAAAATCATCTTGTTTCCAAGCCCTATATGTTGATGCTTGAGTGTTGTTTTGTTTTAAGGATCTTCTTGGAAGGAGAAGCTTTTTCAAGAGGACTTACAAGGAGCTAGGAGGCTACACCTAAGGTAAGAGGGAGATTATCCTTATCAACCATGCTATGGTGGTGAGAAACGAATGGTTGTGTTGGGAGTGGATAGTCCACGTGAGGATTCATCCACTCGATTATGTGACTTTTGATTTATGTTTGTTTGATTTTGTATGATTATATGATATTGTTATATGCAAGAGATGATTATGATGGCTTAATAGATATATGTGACGATGTGATTTTGATAGTAAGGATGAACTTAATTAATTGTGGGATTAAAGTATGTGGCATGCTATGATTATGCTATAAAGGAATGATTTTTAGTCCCCTTGATCTCTTGAGGCTCACGACCTTCTTGGCCTAGGAAGAGGTATCCATGAGAAAAATATTTATTGATTAAGGACTTAGATGATTAGGTGACAAAAATGTGATTCATGAGGTTACAAGTTGAAAGAGGAAAGAAACAAGTTTTTACCATTGAAAAGAATTGATTTTGGCCATGATATTTGATGATTGGATGAAAGAGTGAATTAGAGACCTAAAATATTTGATAATGGGATGGAAGAGTAATTAGGACAGAAAGGATTTTATTTAGAAGTTGAATAATGAAAATTTTAGAAAGAATGTTAAAAAATATTGTTTAGGTGAATTGGATGACAAATTAGGGTTAAAGGATTTATAAGTAAGAAAGAAGATAATCATAGTATCATGATTTGAGGAGTAATAACTTTTGGATATACCAATGGAAATAATTTTGGGGATAATTGGAATAACAGAAAATGATTTATTAGTGGTGAATCTAGTTGACTTGAGAATCGAGAAATTTAATTAAGGATTCATAAGATAAGAATGGAAAAAAATAAATTTTATCATTTAGCAAAAGAGCGATTTTCAGTTTTGAAAGGAAAAAACAAGCTTGAGAAAGGAACAGTGAAAACTTGAAAGACTTAGAGGAAAAGGAAAAGAATTGTGAGGTTAAGACAATGTGATTTCTTTTTAAGTTTTAGTGAACGATATGAGGAAAGGTCGCTCGAGGAACTTAGTTAGAAGAGTTTGGTGATTAGAAGTAATTTCTACTTTTATTCTTGAAAGTGTCACAATGAGAGCCTAAAAGTGAATTAATGATCTTACATGTTAAAGAAATTAGCGAGAATGCTTCATGTGATTTGAAAATGATGATCCTTGAATTTGCACAATGGAAGTGCAATGTGGCTAAATATAATAGCCTTGTGCTGTCGGGCCAATGTACTGGACCTGGAAATATCAATGGATGGCTTAACCCAGTGGTGGTTTGTTTTTCATGGAATGATGCTATTAATGAGTGTTGATTTCTCATGTCATCGCATCATGCATTGTGAAAGTAAAAATCTTGATGACTTTTTGTTAAGGCTGTATGCCTAGGAGAATGAATTACACATTTGTGCGGGTGCAAATACTGTAGTGTAGTTCACTTGTGGTTGAACTTGGAGGCATCGGGGTGCAGGTATCCCACGTGTGGACAGTTGGTAGCTCCATTGGGCCGTGGTAAAGTTGAAGCGACGCTCTGACAATCTCGACTAGGAACTATCCTATTCACGATCCAGTTGAGAGTGTCTTGTATAGCCAGGTTGCGTATATTGATTATATTGAGAAGCACATGATTTAAGGTTAACGATATACAAACAGTGAGTCTCCCGATCATTCTCTTCGACGTTTGGTTTTAGCTCCATGGAGTGGGTGTCAATGCATTGTGCATTATGCATAGTCAGTATACATATTGTCGTGGCATGGTCAGTATGCATAATGTGGTGGTATAGTCAATATACTTACTAGTCAATATACTTACTTGTTATGGCATGGTCAGTATTCATGTATTGTGATATACATTGTTAAATTATCTATCAGTTGACGACATGATTATACTTGTTGTTCTGTGATATTCCTGTATTAACATGATTATGCCAATTGTTCTGTGATATTCCTGTATATACATGATTATATCTGCTATTCCTTGATATTGTTGTTTATGAATGACATTATTGTTATTCTTCTTATTTCTTGCTACCATGCTGGTATTGATGTAGGGGATCTCACCTCTTTATTATATTGTTCTATTTGTTCTGTATGTTTTCTGTCTTGTGCTTGTGCCTAAGAAGACTGCGATGGCGGCAAGGCAAGATCTACGAGGTTTTGTTAGGCTACAGTTACACGGGACGCATTCAGTATGTCGGCGATGTCATCTTATTTTGGGGTATGACCTGGTGTGAGGCCACTACGTTTATTGTGGATGCAACTATTTTCTTGGAGTTTGATTTGCCTTTTGGGGATATATGGGGTGATCATGGAACCACCCCTAGGGAGGACTCTGTAGAGTCGACTGCTTGGACTCCCGTCTATAGTGACATGCCCCGACTGGGGGTTTTATCTACCAGGGATCCCGAAAGGGATCTGGAGGAAGATTGGGTGTAGGACCTTACTCTTCAAGTATTTGGGTTTGGACTAGGCTCAATTTTTATATGGTAGTTATGTATTTATTTTTGGTGTACGTAAGTTTTTATGCTTTTGAAACGTAATTATAATGTACTCATGAATGTAGTAAACTTTATTTTTATGAAAGGTCTATTATTCAGTTCTTATGTATTGCGTTTCTCTATTTTTAACAAGTTTATGTTATTTCAGAAAAAGAAATTCTGAGGCTCGTATTTTATAATATTAATTACTTTATAACTTGGGTAAAGTCTTTCTTAAAAGAAGTTAGTCTGAAATGTAATGTCCTTCTGAGGGGTGTTACACATAGCTTAGAAAATGAAAATTCATATTTGCACATTAGGGAGTTTGGGGAAGTAATTGTGACTTTTCATAGTTAAAATGCAACTAGTAACGTTGTGAGACTTAAGTTCTTTCCTTTCTCTTTGAAGGATAGAGCTAAGAGTTGGCTATACTCGCTAAGACTACGATCTATTGGGTCATGGAATGAGATGACTTATGCTTTCTTTAATAAACATTTTCCCCAACATAAGCTAACGCTTTAAAAAGGTAAATCTCCACCTTTGCACAAAAGGACAATGAAACTCTGTATTAGTCCTGGGAGAGATTTAAGGAGCTGTTGAGTATGTGTCCTCACCATGGGTATGAGAATTAGAACTTAGTGAGTTATTTTTATGAGGGACTTACATCTAGAGAGCACCAATTTGTGAAGATAATGTGCAATGGCGAGTTCTTACAGAAAGATCCTAATGAAGCCATAGAATACCTCAATGAGCTTGCTGAAAAACCTCACACTTGGACTAGACCTAGTGCTATTGAGAGCACAAATAGGTCACGACATGCAGGAAACCTAAATAAAGGTGGAATCTACTATCTTAGGGAAAAGGATAACCTAAATGCTAAGATTGAACTGCTCACTAGGGAGCTAGAGGTGTTACAGATTATGGACTTAAAGCCAACACATGTAGAGTCTTTTGGACCATGTTTTGTTTGTGGCGGGGTAGATCACCTTGCCCAAGAGTGTCCCACATTTGCTGAGATGAGAGGGATGTACGAGGAACAATGTATTGCTTTAGGTATGTACATGAAGCCTTTTACACTTTTCTCTTATACATATAATTCGGGGTGGCACAATCAACCCAAATTTAGCTAGAAGTTTGAAAACCAGCCGCCTGCACAACCCCTTAGATTATATCCTGCACCATATAATGTACTTTCATCTTCTAAGAGTCCTTTAGAAGACACTTTGCATGATTTTATTGAGGCAGGCTAACCAAAAGTTTGAATCTTTGATTACTCAAGTTGTTGAAGAAAACAAAGAGATAAAGAGCCAAATGTCCAAATTGATGAACTTTTTGAGTGTGAATGAGTGCAGTAAGTTCCCTTCTCAAGCTCAGTCTGCACCCCATGGTAAACATATGGCATGGCACAAGAGAATTTGAAGGATGCAAATGCCATTATGACACAAAGTGGTACATCATTACACATCCTAACAATGAATAAATCAGAGGATGTGGGAAAGAACCAAGATAGTGGTGATGCCGAGCTGCACAAGGAACTTGAGATGACAAAGAATCCTGTTAAGGTACTATTCCCTTAAGCTTTAAAATCAAGCAAGCGAATTCTGGAGCCTAATAATGAAATCCTAGAGAATCTAAGGCAAGTAAAAATCAATCTTCCTCTTTTGCATGTGATTAAACAAGTTCCAACTTATGCAAAAGTTCTCAAGGATTTATGTACAATTAAGAGGAAGCACTATGTGAAGAAGATAGTGTTCCTGATAGAACAAGTTATTGCTTTAATTGAGCAGCATATTCCTCCCAAGTACAAAGATCCTGGTTGTCCAACCATTGCATGCAACATTGGAAATCATGAGTTTGAGCAAGCTTTGCTAGATTTAGGACCTAGAGTGAATTTAACGTCATATTCTATTTATTTGCAGTTAGGGTTAGGTGAACTCAAACTAACCACTACGGTATTACAATTGGTTGACCATTCAGTCAGAGTACCTCGGGGTGTGGTAGAGGATGTTCTAATTCAAATTGACAAATTTTATTATCCTATTGATTTCCTAATTCTCGACACTAGTTCTACTATTGATACTACTTATAAAATTCTCTTGATTTTCAGTAGGCCTTTTCTTGCCACTGCTAATGCTCTTATTAATTGTAGGAATGAGCTCGTGAAGTTGTCTTTTAGAAACATGACTCTTGAGGTGAATATCTTTCATATTGCGAAATAGCCAGAAGATGATGACGAGGGCCACTAGACATACATGATAGACTCAATCGTGGATAGGGGAGTTTTCTACAGCTTATGATTTTGATCCTCTTGAGTATTTTCTTGTTAATTTTGAGTTTGATTCTATTAGTAATTCAATTGATGTAGTTGATATTAGTATTATTTTTTATAGAACTCAGATTCATGACACTCAGGCATGGGAACCAAAGTTTGAGGAGTTTCCTGAGAAAGGTTGGAGCATTGCTGATATAAAAGGTGTTCGTCCCCTGGTTTGTTCTCACAAAATTAATTTGGAGGAAAGTAAATGGTCAGCGGTTGAAGCCATAACTTGAGTTAAATAATCTAGATGTAGAAAAGACTTTGGTAGATAATCCTATTTACCAAAGCTGAGGTAAGTTTTTAGTATTTCATTTGTGTTTTTTTTAAGTCGGCTTAAGTACCTCCCAAATTTCGGAGCCTTTGTATGGGGATGTATATAGTGTCAACCAACAAAAAAATTTAAAAAAATTTAAAACCAAAAAAAAAAAAAGTTTGCATGCTTATCTATTTTATTTTACTTTATTTTGTTTTTGTTAGTTTTTGTCCATGCTAACCTTTGTCAGAGTGTAGTTATCCTCTCTTATCTTCTCTTTTTAATCGCTAAGCATTTGAGGTATATGACTCTTCCCTACTACTTTGTTTATTTTTGTCCCAATCATTTCTTTCATGCATACTGGTGATTATTTCTTAAGTCTAGATTTAATTTTAAATATCGAGGACAATGTTTCATTTAAGTTGGGGGTGTTGGTGGTGCAAATTCAGTATTTAAAATACTTGTTAGAACTCTATGACATATTTTCATGTGTCATTTTTTTTAATTTGTATCACATGTGCATCTTTATCACATGTTTTGTCATTCTCATTCATAGCCATATTTGTGAATTCACCAAACCCACCATAATCATTTTTGTTGAAACATCCATAGAACCTCTAATGCACTCATCCAAGCATTGTGGTAAGATGGTGGTTTGACACATACAGCTAGAGAATTCTTTTTCTTAAGTATTCATGTGGATTTTGAAGAGAATTGAGAGCCTAGAAATGAAGTAAATTGTGATAAGCGTTCATTGATCTATTGAATTGGACATTTCTTTTAAGAACATCATTATATGGTTTGTGGTAAGATTGTGGATATCCTTGGGATATGACGAAGGTCAACTTAGGATTAACGTTTGAGCCTTTCAAGCTAACCCTTTCCATCATAGACCCCTAGTAGCCAATTTTGAGTCAATAAACACATATAGCATTTTCTTTTCATATGCCCACATCATCCATGCCTCTCTACATTGAAGTATAATCTATACACTAATTTTTCCTACCTATTTTACTTCCAAATGTATGCAAGTGTGGAACTTGCATTTTCTTTCATTTGAGTTTAGACCAAAAAAAAAAAAATCAAAGTTGGGAAGAGATGGCAAGAATATCAAAGTGGCGTGTGTTTGTTCATCAAATTGTTTAAAAAAAAAGGAAGAAGAAATATAAGCATTATTATTCGATGATCTGAAAAGTTGAAAAGTACATCAAGTGAAAATTGTGGTTTACTGAAATATTTAATAAGATTCCCTTTGTGTACATCAAGTGAAAAGTGTGGTTTACTAAAATATTTAATAAAATTCCCTTTGTATGTATTTGGAAGTCTTTTTGAATCCTTTTCCATTTTTTTCATAGCTCTCAAACCTAAGTCACGTTATAACCTTTTGCGTTGACCATTCTGATCTTGAGTAAACTTTAGAAAAGTGTGGTGAAAATCTCATTTGTTAGTGTTCCTATCATAAGATCAATGTTTGCTTATTACTTTTATATAATTGCCTAATTTTTCATAAGAGTGTGTATACACCCATTGTCAACTCCATAGAGAGAATTCTCACACAAAATATTTTTATACCCGTGAATTATGAAGTTGAACCTTTTGCTTGAGATGTTTTTGATATTGCATGTGTCAGGGCTTCTGGTTAGATGAATATAGTTTGGAACACACATACACACTGTGTGGAATGCTATAGGCAGATTGTTTGCGATATAGTTATTGAATTCTTAAGATTGTTTTGATATGTGAAAATGAAAAATGTGAATTGATGAGTTATTTTATTATTTTCTTAATATCTTTATTCTCTTTTGAATAAATATTACTAGGGACTAGCAATAACCAAGTTAAGGGTGTGATAAATAGCACGAAAGTGTTCTCTAAATACTTTATTATTAAACTAAAATATTAAAATATAAATAGAAATAATTAAAATTAATATATATTGTTAAATCGAGTTTCTATTTATTTTAAAATATTTTTAAATAACAATTTATATTTATTTTAATCAATTTAATCATCACTCAACTTTTTTTATTTTGGCTAAGTAAATAATTTAGGGAGTGAAGAACGCACGTAAAGAAAGAAATGAAGCCAATTGCATGGAGAATCCACGGTCAAACAAGATTGAAGGCACATGACTAATAAATGTCACATGCTTCCATAATTAAATGAATTAGAAGATGTCAATTTTACAAGTTTTGTTATATTTCTCTTAAATATCTTTTTAATAATTCTCTTATTATTTAATAAAAAAATATTAAATAAAAAATTAAATAGAACAAATATCTTAAAAATATAAAAAGTATCTAATATTTTTTTATTTAGTAATTAAAAATATTATTAAAAAGATGTGTTAGAAAAATTATTCGATTTCCTAATTTTACTTGTTGAACCCACGGCCCAGCTTGGTAGCTAATAAGCAATTGGGCCAATGGGAGACAACGAATGCAAGTGTAATTGTAATAGCACTTAGGCTGTGCTGTGAGAAAGTTATAAATTGAGAGATTTGAGAATTGGCAGAGGCAGTGTGCGCCGCCCGAGGAGGAGAGAAGACATGAACAATTGTGTGCCGCGCTGCACGGTGTAGGAAAAGAGAAAAGAAACAGTGGCAGCAACGTTATGTAGAAAACTTGTATGCAACGAAGAATATTTATCAGATAATTTTGTTGAGTTTTAATTTTATTATATATTGTTAAATTTTTTATATTAAGAAGATGATAAAATTTTGATTATTTTGATATTAATATGTTGAATTATTTTTACTCAATTTTAATATTTAATATTTATTAATTTTATTTTTCTATTAAATTATATAAATGAATTTTAAGATAAGTTCACTCATATTTTTTTCATGTTTTATAATTTATTTGTATTATCTAAATGTTAGTAATAAGTGTTAGATATCAATTGTGATTTTTTATTAGAGATATATTTAATTATTTGATAATTACTATTAATTAGAGAACTTTTATCATACATGTAATTATTATTTTTAATGCTTTATTGATATATTTTCTATGAGCACATGTTTGTCACTAGACGTTCATGAGTTAAATTATGTAAGTAAAATAATTTGACATAATTAATGTTAAAATTAATCTTGATAGATTCGAACCTTAGTCATCTTATATCCGATATAAAACTCAATTTGTTTTACTTTACTTTACTTAATTTTGCATTTAAACTAATATTTATCTATTTTTAATCATTTGATATTTTTCTTTAGTTTTTTTTTTTTGTTTATTTGGTTATTCTTTTAATTGGTCTCTATGTGAAATCGACACATTAAAGCTGCACTACAATTACCGCGTTATTCTTTAGGTTTAATCAAGTGTATTTGAAAAGTTACAAGTTTAAATATAACGTATAAACTCAATTTTTAATAGTGAGAAAGTTCTTTATACTCAACCATCAAACTTTCTCACGAACCTTCTCAGTTTGGTCTGATAACTTATTATGAACTTTCCCATGAGTACTTTGTTTAAAGATTGAACCTTCCCACCTCTAAGTTCAAACAACCTGAGAAAGTTGTAAGAAAGTTGTATTTTAAAAAAAAAAGAAACATAATTCAACCCCCTTCTTGTGTTACTGTCAACTTCAATCCTTCCTTGCATACTTTGCAATGATAGCAAAGAGCTTATTTCTTTTCTGGAGCTGACTTGTCAATTTTCAAGTTCATAGTTTCTAACTTACAATTTATCAATGTCATTTGGTCTACATCAAGCATCCCAACCACTTTCTTAGGAGTTGTCCTTTCAAACAACCAATGATAATTATTGGTAACCATAGCTTCGATGAGCTTCTTCTGTGGTCTTTCCCATGAACAATCCACTAGCAGTCGCATCAAGGTTAATACGAATTGAATTTTGCAATGCGTTGTAGAATGTCTAAATCATGAGCCAATCAAGAATCCATGGTGTGGGTATCTTCACTATAAGTCTTTGTATCTTTCCCGCGCTTCATATAGAAATTCATCGTCATTACGGGAGAATGTAGAGATATCCATCCGAAGCTTTGCAACCTTGCTTAGAGGAAAATATTATGCCAAGAAAGACTGGGACAAGTTTTCTCAATTAGTAAATGTGCTAAGAACTATTAATTGCAACCAAGATTTTGGCCTTATCTTAGAGGGGAAAAGGAAACAATCGAAGTTGAATAGCCTTCTTTGAGACTCCATTAATGTTAAATGTATCACAAAGTCCCACTAAACTAGCTAGGTAGGCATTTGGGTCTTCTAATGCACCTCCCCCAAATTGAGACTATTGCACCATCTGGATAAGAGAGGGATTTAGTTCAAAATTGTTGGCTCAAACGGGATGTTTTGCCACACTTGATTGCTAGCCTTGGGCATTTGGAATTGAGTAGTCTTGAAGCACTCTATTAGCATTATTCTGGTTATTTTTTCCTATGCTTCTACTCACATATTTGCTCTGGTCTATTTCTTCTTGAAATTAGGCAAGTTCTTATCGAGTTTGGGATAAAATTCTCCTATATATTTCCCACTTATTGTTCTTGTCATGTATTAGAAATAATGCCTAAAAAGAGATAATGACAGTAGATATAGTTAAATATAAAAGAAAAAAATAATGTCCATAGCAATCAAATATTCAAGCATAACAATATAAAAGCACCGATCCTAGGCAATGATGCCAAAAACTTATATAATGAGATCCGCAAGTATACGAGTCGTTACTAAGTAATAGTTGATGCCAAGAGTGTCTATCCTATTAGGAATGGTGTTGAATACTGAACTATAATGATTTTAATTGTCTAGACTAACATGTTAAGCAAGAATTAAAAATGAACTAATTAAATAATAAATTAAAGAGATTAAAAACAACGAATTAAATGAACTAAACTATGCAAGCAACAAAATTGGATTCATGATAATTCAGTCAACTAAAATCCACTACAAGAAATTTGGGCTTCAGCAGTGGTATTTTTCGACAAATTTTTTGACATCGGTAATTCAGGTAATTTCATAGCCACTGATTTTTACATTTCCACTGAATAATCCACTAGTAAAATGTACTATTTCTTTTCTCAAGGTTTTCTAGATTCTCTAACTTCTCAGGAGAAGCGTCAGCCATTTTATGAAAAATTATCCACCGCAAATGATCCGGCAAAATTTTGTTTTCCAAGGTAGCTACCAAAATTTCAAAAAAATGGCTACAAATTTTTTTCAACTGATACTAATCCACCGGAAATTTTTTTATAAGAGAAAAACGCAACAAATTCCCTTCTCTCCCCTCCTCTCCGGCCACGAGGCACTGTTGTTGCCCCTGAAGGCCACAAGGGCCTGAGCTCCGACCATGCCAATGCTATTACGATTGATGGCCCATGCGACCCAACAGTCGGGTTTGGCCAGTGCGGCTAAGAAGGTGATGGATTAAGAGAATATGAGACAGAAGATGTGTGACATTGTCTGGGTTCCTTTGTAGAGCAAGTCCCATGCCAGAAGATGGAAGACGTACGTGGATGGTGCATGGGAGCTGTGTGGATGGTGCATGGGTGAGTAATCAATATATATATATATATATATATTATTTTGAATGTTATATATAATGTTATATGATTTGAGTTAGTGTTTGTGTCTTTGGTATGATAGATAATTCTCTATTATAATGTTATAGGATTTGGTTAATAAATTTACATTGTAAAAGACTAATACTAATTTATTAAAAGAATAATATAGTATTATATGCTAATGTGCTAATTTTAAAATTAAAAAATTATGATAAAATAGTAATATGAAATATTAATATTACAACAACAATAACTAAGCCTTTTTCCCACTAGGTAGGGTCAGCTACATGGATTAAAGGACGCCATTATGCTTTATCATAAACAAGTTTTCAGAAATGTCATTCAAATCTAAATCTTTTTTAATTGTTTCAGCTATAGTCTTTCTTAGTCTTCCTCTACTTCAAGCTATTGGGCTATTCTCCACCTGATCTACTCTTCTTACAGGGGCATCTAAAGGTCTTCTCCTTACATGTCCAAACCACCTAAGGCGAGATTCTCCCATCTTTTCCACAATAGGTGCTACCCCTACTTTTTTTCTATTGCATTCATTCCTAATCCTATCGTATCTTGTATGGCCACACATCCAACGCAACATCCTCATGTTCGCGACACTGATCTTATGCTTATGTTGGCTTTTTACCGCCCAACATTTAGTATCATACAACATCACAGGCCTTATAGCTGTGCGATAAAATTTACCCTTAAGCTTAAGAGATACTTTTCTATCACAAATAACTCCTGAAGCACTCCTCCATTTCATCCATCCAGCTTGAATCCTATGGTTTACATCTTCCTCTATCTCTCCGTTATTTTGTATGATAGATCCAAGATACCTAAACTATGTGACTTGTGGTATAGTATGATTTTCAATTTTCACTGCTAAGCTAGCATTAACACGCCTCTTACTGAACTTATAGTCCATATACTCCGTCTTACTCCTACTTAGATGAAAATCATGTTCTTCCAATGCTCGTCTCCATAGCTCTAGCTTCCCATTTGTTTCCTCTCTCGACTCTCTAACTAAGACTATATCATCTGCAAAATGCATGCATTATGGCACCAGCTCTTGGATAAGCGCAGTAAGCACATCCAAGACCAAAGTAAAAAGATATAGACTCAAAGTTAACCCTTGGTGCAGTCCTATAGTTATAGAGAAATCTTCTGTGACCCCACCCTGTGTTCTCACACTAGTTTTAGCCACATCATACATATCTTGGATTGCTCGAATATAGGTGATACGAACTCCTTTTTTCTCCAAAGCCTTCCACAAGACCTCTCTCGATACCTATCGTAGGCTTTTTCTAGATCAATGAAAACCATGTGTAGGTCTTTTTGCTTCCTCCGATACCTCTCCATTAATCTTCGTAGAAGATAGATTGCTTCCATAGTTGACCTCCCAAGCATAAAACTAAATTGATTCTCTAAAATATGAGTTTTTTGTCTTAATATCCATTCAATTACTCTTTCCTATAACTTCATGGTATGACTCATGAGTTTAATCCCTCTGTAATTTGCATAGTTTTGTATATCTCCCTTATTCTTATAAATAGGGATTAAAGTGCTTCTCCTCCATTCATTTGACATTTTCTTAGACTTCATTATTTCGTTAAACAGTTTTGTGAGCCAGCTTATACCTTTCTCTCCTAGGCACTTCCATACCTCAATAGGTATATTATTCGATTCGATTGTTTTTTTCATTATCCATTCTTTTCAATGCTTCTTTTTATCTAGGTTTTATTAAGTATTAAGTTTTTAAAATTTTAAGTGAAGAGGTTGATAAATTATTTAATTTAATTAATTAATTTAATAATTTATATATTAAATTTAAATAATTATTAATTAATATTAATTTAATTTAAATTTAAATTTTAATAATTTAATAATTTAAAATATAATATAATTTAAAATAAAAAAGTAAAAATGTGAACTATATATATAATTAAATAAATAACAATTAATTAATTTTATAAGAATGATAAATTTTAAGAAGCCTCTGTGACTTAAAACAAGAAATGTCAAATAAATTATGAGTTAAAGCAAGAACCCTTATATTTTAAAATCTACTAAAAAATCTAAATTAAGAGCTTTTATTAAAATTTAGTATCACTTTCCTTTTAGTTAGTTTCAAGTTGTAACTCAAAATGTATCTTCAATTCTCCAAAATTACCATAGAAAAACTATAACAAAAAATAAAGATTTTAATTTAGTAGCATATTGTTATGATATTAGCAAGTGTACCAAATTGTAAAAGTAATAAAATGATAAGTAGTAGTATCGTCTCACAAAGATTACGTTACCAATTACTAAATTCATCAAATCAATACTATTTAAGCTATCGAAAAAGAAGAATTGATAAGAATGTAAATAAAGAAAAACTAACAAGAAAATATTCAAAATTAATAAGAGTAAAATAAATTAATTAGGAAAAGGATGAAAAACAATGATATCAAAGTGTTAAGGTTCAAATTTCACTTGAACTCTTTTGATGAAAATTCAAATATTAGTTTAACTAAGTTCTATTCTATGATTCATGATCAAATTCTTAAAATTAATCCATATCTAATCCCTTGGTATATTAATCATCTTCACACTACTTTGAGTTAATCAGTCCCTTAGTATAATCCTAAATAGAGAAGGCTTTATAAAAATGAAGGAATAAGGAGTAAGACCACACAACCTACAACGTCTATTCCTAGCGATTGTAGAAATTGAGGTGTTTAACACAAGTTCAAGGTTCATACACAATTTTCTCAAATCATACATAAACCCTAAAATCATTCCAAGAATGACCAATTCAAGAAAAGTATTAAAATAAGAGATAAACATGTAAATCATGAAATAGAAACTTAAATCAAACACAAAAATGAATTTGCATTATCCAAGAACAAGATCCATCATCACCCTAAATAGAGAAGTTCAGCAACACATGAAGAAAGAAGAAAACAAAGAAGAAATTCCAACAAACTCTATGGAAGATAGGTGGAAAGATTGAAGAAAACTCCTAATCTTTAAGCTTGGATGCTCCCACGTCAAATTAGGGTTCGTGGCTCTGCTTCTCTCTCTGAATGTCTGCCAAAAAACTTAATTTTTCCTATTTATAGACAAAAAAACACGTAAGAATACGTACTAAGTGCTTCAACACTCAATTTTTTGGTGCTTAAGCACACAACACATCCTTCCCCCTGATACACCGATTAAGAGCTCAAAAGTTGGGTGCTTAAGCGCCTAACATCAGCAACTCCCTTCTTCTTACTTTATGCTCATTGTTCAAGCAATTCGTCTTCTTCCTTGTGTAACCACCTAAGAAAACAAATAAAACACGTAATTAAAATAAAGTTTAAAATTTCAAAAGCATGATAAAACTGAGAATAAAGCTTAATCAAAAGGTTTGGCAAAGGGTGAAAACCAAGGTTTTAAAATGGAAAAACATGATATTTCATAGGTTTATCACATGCAAGATAGTGTTTCTTTATTTTACTTATCTTCGATGATAATTCATTAAGAGAAATGATGAATATATAATGGCCATATATTATGGTGATATTAATTGCGTAATATAGTAATATATGTTATTGTTATTAACATTTATTTGTATGCATGTTATAGTGTTTGAATTATTGAGATAATTAATATTCTACTGAATTAGAAAGCTCTAAACCTTAAGTTAGGCGATATTAATTTTGCATTGATAGATTAATTGGCTCTGAGCAGTCCAAGATTTGATTGCTCAAATAACTTATCTTTTGTCATCTATTGGTAGTGAGGATGATGAATCTAGTGATAAGAGTATCAGATGGTAAATGTGATAGAAAATTTGAGTAGTGACACGAGTCCACCTCTTATGATGATAAGGAGAAGATTAGGTAGGGTGATATAAGAAAAGAAAGAAGAACACTACGGATTAAAAATTTATTTTTACATGTTTTTTTAAAGTAAATTTCTGACAGATAGAAGGCAATGATGGAGCAATTGGAGAATAAGAAAAAAATCAAAAGCAGATGAAATTAATATAAAGAGTGATTTCAACAATGAAAATGACATTATACAAGAGTCTCATAAAGAAGATAAACTAGATAAAATCGTGAGGTTGACATCGTTAGGATTAGGAAATTTGAGTGGGTAGTGCCTAGACTATTGCCCTTGTTGGTGACACCGAAAGCATGTGTCCCCTTGCACTAGTCTATCGAGTTTTGGAGAGTAGTTATGAGAAAAATAATTTTAGGGGTATTTGGCTGAAGTTATCATTAGGGTTTTAATTTGATAGTGACTGTAATGACAAATGAAGTATATGTATTTTTCTTATTATATATAATACAGTTGGAACTCAAGGGAAGACTATTCATATTTAATGAACGAGTTTACAAACTAGGAGCATCAATATTAGAAAAAGTAAAATTTATTTTGATCATTAATAAATTACTCTTGCTCGTGTTAAAAGATTTTCTTATTGGATCTCTTCCAGTGAGTTAGGATAGAAATGATAGCAATTATTCGAGAAGTACTTTCTTTTTTTCTAAGTAATGTTCTTTATGAAATACAAAAATCTTCATCATTGTCTTCAACAGTTAAATACTTGAATTTTCTTAACATTCTTGCACTTTTCTTTACATTTGATGATAGCCACATCATACAATTCAACTCATATGTCTTCTCCAATCTAGAGACCTCTTTGGATTAGAGAAGTTGTATGATCTAAATCTCTAGATTGGAGATAACAGGTGAGTTGACTTTTGTAAGATTTGGCTATCATCGATTGTGTGGAAGAGACTTGATCTGTTGATTATTCCTATATCTTAAACGCCTTATAATTAATTCATTGAGCTCCATTTGTACTTAATTGTCATCATTTAGCTAAGTTTCTGATATCAAACCCTTAATTGGATCATTATTGTGAAACTTTACTTAAATGTATTTTTAGACGCTAATAATTGAATTGAACTTTTCAGGAAACCTTTGGATGACGGAGTTCATTAGCCTCAAAAACATCTTGATATCCACTTGAAGAAGAAGCTAAGGATTCAAGGAGATCAATATCACCTTTTGAAGTAATAAAAGAAGAGTTTCTGTGAAGAATCCGGGCTAAAAATGAAGGAATCAAATTTCAGGGCCTGTGTTACTTTTTAGGGCCTAGGCCGTGTACCTCTCTGACTTTTGAAACTGAAGGATTCTCACCATGCTGGCAGTGTCATACACGGCCGTGTAATCGCACCAGAAACTTAAGTCAAAGTCTTCTTCGAGAAGTTAGGTCTTGAGACCTATAAATACGCACTCTTAGCCCCTTTGGAGCAAGTTCTGACCCTGGAGGCAGCTGGGAAACTCTAGGAAACGGAGAGGAGAGGCTTGGATTGAAGATTGGAATCTCAAGTTCAAGTAATCCAAGATCCATCATCCTCAATCCTTGGAAACCCGTTTGCTCTTTAGTTTTTTTTCTGCACTTTGTTTCTGATGTTGTTCTTTCTCAGTCTTTCTTGTGATTTCATTTTAACCATGTGTAACTAAATCTCCCTTGGTTAAGGGAGGATGAAACCACTAGCATTGATGTTGTGAATTTTGCATATTCATTTATTTCAACACAATTATGTTTTTATTCATATATTTCTGAATATATTGTTGGTATGGAGATTCTTATGCTTGTTTCCATTGACTTGAATGGTAGATCTGGGTTTATTATGCGTGGTTACGGTAAAAGATCTAGAAGATTGTATGTTGTTAGTATAAGAACCTTTATACTCATTTGCCAGTGATAAAAGTGGTAGATTTGAGTTAATTATGTGCAGTTGTGGTAATAAATCTAGAGAAATATATAATCTAAGTAATTTAATCTTGGTGTGTGATTAGATCTTAGCGTAATTGGTTTTCTAAATCTTAATGCAATTATTGGATAGTTGTAAGAGCGGTTGCTTTATGACTAATCAATGATTAGGAGTTAATTTGAGCGGTTGCTGAATTGGCCAACACATAAGGAAAATAGAGATTTTAATCTCACAATTACGTAAAAATATAATTGAGCATGTTGGAACAAATGGATATGTGGGTTAGAATTATTATGTAAATCTAGTGGTGGATTCAATCTCTTAACCAATTTCTCTAATTTGTTTACACTCGTTTGTTTGTTGTTAGTATTTTACATTTGATTCATTATTCATCAAAACTCCAAAACCTCCTTTTTAATGTTTACTATTAATCAGAGCTTAAATTGAGAGTTGTTTAATAGTGTTAATTAAATTGGTTCTCTGTGGATTGACCCTTACTAACTACAACTAGTTATAAGGTTTTTATTTTTTGGTGGGCCTGACAACTGATTTTTATCTGAATTTTAATCACTATCTGCCTCACACCAAGAATTTTGGCGCCATTGCTGGGGAGCCAATTTTCTAATTACACTGTTAATTTATTTCCTATTTTTACTCTATTTTTGTTTTTGTTTTTAGATTTTGATTCTTGCTTTCTAAGTGTTTTATAGATGTTGATGTCCATTGAAGGGTTAGACGAGGGATTGCAGAATTTGAGGAACTATATTGATCAACTTAACTCACATCCTTAATTTCCCTTCCATCTGGCTAATTTTTAACTCACATCTGCTGACATTGAAGCTGCCCGTCACATTGATCTATCAAGTTCAGAGACATTTGAGCCATATGAAATATCTGAAGAGGTGACAATTGCAGAAAACACTTTAAGGGCATTGGGTGCTCCAGACCTGGATCAACAGCCTCTATGCATTGATATTCTCAAAAATGAGGAGGCATTTGAATTGAAATCTAGCCTAATTCATCTCTTGCCATCTTTCAATGGATTACCTGGAGAGGACCCCAATAAGCACTTGAAGGAAATTCATGTGGTATGTTCTAGTATGAAGCCTGCAAGAATTCAAGTAGAGCAAGTCAAACTAAGAGCTTTTCCATTCTCACTGAAGGACTCTGCTAAGGAGTGGCTTTACTATTTGCCACCCAAATCCATCCAATCATGGCAGGACATGGCTCGAGCTTTCTTAGACAAATACTTCCCTGCCTCAAAAGCCGCAACCATCAGAAAAAAATATGTAGTATCCAACAAAGGCATGGGGAATCACTCTATGACTACTGGAAGAAGTTTAAGAAGCTATGTTTCAGCTGCTCTCATCATCAAATCAGTAACCAACTCTTAATTCAGTATTTCTATGAAGGTTTACAAGTGATGGATCATAACATAATTGATACTACTAGTGGAGGAGCATTGGTTGATAAAACTCCTCAAGAAGCGAGAAATTTGATCTCAAGAATGGCTGCAAACACTCAACAATTCTACACTAGGAATGACATTGGAGTGAGAGCAATGAAAGAGGTAGAAACAACCAATCTACAGTAGCAAATGACTCAATTAACTACTATGGTTCAGCGGTTAATGGATAAAGGGAAAGAACTAGTTTATGCTTGTGGGATCTGTAGTTCATCTGGACATCCCACTGATATGTGTCCCACTCTCCAAGAAGACACAAATAAGGAGGTAAGAGCAGTAAGGGGATATTCTGGACTTTCAAAATATTACAACCCCTACTCTAACACATATAATCCGAGTTAGAGGGATCATCCTAATTTCAGCTATGCAAAGCAACCTCAAAATCAACCTCCAGCTTATGGACCCCTAGGATTTCAGCAAAGGCAAGCATATTTCCCTCAGAGACAACAGCAAGTTCAAGCTCCTAAGCAACCTGAGCCTTCACTAGAGGAGCTAGTGAAACAAACGACTACTAATAATTTACATTTCCAACAAGAAACAAATGCCACCATACAGAGTTTTAAGCAAGAAACAAGGGTTGCAATTAACAACTTGCAAAACCAAATAAGGCAGCTATCCACAGAGTTCAACAAGTTTCAAAGCCGATCTTCAAGGAAACTACCCTCACAACTGGAAGTGAATCCGAGGGAAAATACTAGTGCTGTCACATTAAGAAGCAGGAAGATGATGGATGAGCCTACATATTCTCCACTAGTCACTCAAGAGAAAGATGAAACACCCAAGGAAGCAAACAAAAAGGGGTAAAGCTCTAAAGCCCCTAAGGTAAATAATTCTGAACCCCTTCCTAAATATGTCACTAAAGCTCTTTTTCCTAGTAGGTTAGCAAAGACTAAGAAGGAAGAAGCAGAAAAAGAGATAAAACTTTTAGGAAGGTGGAAGTTAATATCCCTTTGTTAGATGCCATTAAGCAGGTACCTAGGTACGCAAAATTTCTGAAAGAATTATGCACTAATAAAAAGAAACTGAAAGGAAATGAAAGGGTCCAAGTGGGAGAAAATGTTTCAGCTCTGATAAAAAAGAAGTTCCCAACCAAATGTAAGGACCTTGGAATATTCACCATATCATGCACTATAGGTAACATAAGGTTTGAGAGGGCAATGCTTGATTTAGGTGCATCTATAAATGCCATGCTATATTCTATTTATGCATCTTTATACTTAGGTGCTTTGGAACCTACTGGTGTTATTATACAACTGGCTGATAGATCTAATGAATACCCAAAAGGTGTGGTTGAAGATGTTTTGATATAGGTGAATGAATTAGTATTTTCGGCAGACTTCTATGTATTAGATATGGAAGAGGACAAGTCTCCTAATTCTGCTCCTATCTTGTTGGGGAGACCATTCTTGAAGACTGCACGGATAAAAATTGATGTGCACTCCGGAACCTTAACAATGGAATTTGATGGGGAATTAATTAGATTCAATATTGTTGAAGCTATGAGATACCCAAGTGATGTGCACTCTGCTTGTTTAATTAATTCTTTTGATCCTTTTGATTCTTTAATTTCTGCAGCTTTTGATTCTAACCATTCTAATGCTTTAGATACAATTTTAACTCATAGTTTAGATGTACAGGATGGAAAGAAGAACGAAGAAGAAGAGCCATGGAGTGAGGACATTGATGAAATTATTGCTGCCTTGCAAGAGCTCTCTTCCACTCTAGAAGAGCATAAGGTTTCTTTTGTTGATTTACCTATTACCACTGATGTACCTCAACCTTCTGTTGTGTAGGCACCTGAACTATAATTGAAAGCACTGCCTGATCATCTTAGATACATATTCTTAGGAGAGAAGGACACAATTCTAGTTATAATTACAAAGTCACTCACCCAAGAACAAGAAGAGAAATTGGTAGCTATTTTGCAAGAGCATAAGATAGCCATTGGTTGGTCGATAACTGACATTAAGGGCATTAGTCCCTCTATTTGCATGCATAGGATTTTAAGGAAGGAGGGTGCTAAACCTGTGAGAGACCCACAGAGGAGGTTGAATCCTCCTATGATAGAGGTAGTGAAAAAGGAGATACTGAAGCTCCTATGTGTGGGGGTGATCTACCCCATTTCAGACAGCAAGTGGGTAAGCCCGGTCCAGGTAGTACCAAAGAAATCTGGAATTATTGTGGTAAGAAATGCTGAAAATAAGCTTATTCCCACTATGTTACAAACAGGGTGGCATGTTTGCATTGATTATAGAAAGCTAAATGTCGCCACTAGAAAAGACCACTTTCCTTTGCCTTTCATTGATCAAATGTTAGAAATATTAGCTAGTCACTCTCATTATTATTTTCTAGATGGCTTTTCAGGTTACAAATTAGATTGCTATTGCCCCAGAAGACCAAGACAAGACAACCTTCACTTGTCCATTTGGTACCATTGCTTACAGGCAAATGCCTTTTGGACTCTGTAATGCACCAGAGACTTTCCAAAGATGCATGATGAGCATATTTTCTGATTACATAGAAAATATTATTGAGGTTTTTATGGATGATTTTAGTGTCTTTGGAAATGGTTTAGAAAACTGTTTAGAACATTTAACATTGGTGCTAAAAAGATGCATTGACACTAACCTTGTACTGAATTGAGAAAAATGTCATTTCATGGTAAAAGAGGGTATAGTGTTAGGCCATGCAATTTCTACTAGGGGAATTGAAGTAGACAAATCTAAAGTAGAACTCATGCATTCTTTGTCCCCACCCACTAGTGTGCGGGAAATTCATTCTTTTATTGGCCATGCAGGTTTTTACCAGCGATTCATAAAGGATTTCTCAAAAATTTCATTACCCCTTTGCAAGTTACCCCAAAAAGATGTTCAATTCAACTTTGATGAGAATTGTATGAAAGCTTTCAATAAGCTAAAGAAATTGTTGACTATTGTGCTATCATCAGGCCACCAAACTAGGAATTATCATTTGAATTGATGTGTGATGCCAGTGATTTCGCGGTAGGGGCTGTCATAAGGCAGCGAGTGGATAGAGTTCCTTATGCCATTTATTACGCATCAAGGACTCTAAATGATGCTTAACTTAACTACTCAATAGCTAAAAAAGAACTTCTAACTATTGTATTTTCTTTAGAAAAATTTAGATCATATTTAATTAGTTCTAAAGTGATTGTGTTTTCAGATCATACAACTTTGAAGTATCTTCTGACAAAAAAAGAAGCAAAGCCTAGATTGCTTCGATGGATTTTGTTGCTCCTGGAATTTGACTTGGAGATTAAAGACAAGAAAGAGAGCGAAAACTTAGTGGCCGACTACTTAAGCAGGTTGGTGACTGAAGAAGAGGAAATGCCTATCATGGAGACTTTTCCGGATGAGTATCTGATGGCCATTAAGGCCATAATCCCTTGGTATGCTAACATTATTAACTACCTTGTCACTAAGGACTTTCTGGAAGGCTTAAACAAGGCTCAAAGAGATAAATTAAGGAGTGACTGTAAATACTACATCTGGGATGACCCTTACCTATGGAAGCATTGTGCAAATCAAGTCATTAGGAGGTGCATCCCTGATTTAGAGACTCACTCTATTCTCTTCTTCTATCATACCTATGCATGTGGAGGATATTTCAGCATAAAAAGATAGCCAACAAAGTGCTTGATAGTGGTTTCTACTGGCCTATAATTTTTAAAGATGCTTATAATTTCTACAAGTCTTGTGATCGCAGTCAAAGAATAGGTAACATTGGCCCTCAGAATTAAATGCCTCAAACTCTGATCATTTTTGTGGAAGTTTTTGATGTGTGGGGCATTGATTTCATGGGACCGTTTCCCCCTTCATTTGATTTTTCATACATTCTTTTATCTGTTGATTATGTGTCTAAATGGGTGGAAGCAAAAGCCACCCGATCTGATGATTCAAAAACTATTGCAGATTTTGTAAAGTCACATATTTTCTCCAGGTTTAGGACCCCAAAGGCTATCATCAGTGACCAAGGAACCCATTTCTGCAACAGAACATTTGATGCTCTCTTAAGGAAATATAGAGTGATGCATAGAATTTCCACTCCTTACCATCCACAGACAAATGGGCAAACTGAAGTGTCTAACTGAGAAATTAAATCAATCCTTGAAAAGACGGTGAATCCAACACATAAGGATTGGAGTACTCGACTTGAGGATGCATTATGGGTTTATAGGACTGCCTATAAGACTCCCATTGGCATGTCACCATTTCGGTTGGTGTATGGGAAGCCCTGTCATTTGCCCGTTGAGTTGTAATATCGCTCTTATTAGGCCATTAAACAAGTTAATTTGGATTTGGAAGGTACTGGAAAGCAAAGGAAGTTCCAGTTACAGGAACTAGAGGAATTGAGAAATGAGGCCTTTGAGAATGCCCTGATTTATAAGGCTAAAACTAAGGCATTCCATGACCATTTGATCTATAGGAAAGAATTCCACAAAGGACAAAAGTGCTGCTATACCAATCCAAACTCAAACTGTTTCCAGGTAAATTACGTTCTAAATGGATTGGACCATTTGTGGTAACTAATGTCTTTCCTTTTGGTGCAGTAGAAATCATGAGTGAAACATCTGGCAAAGCATTTAAGGTCAATGGCCACCGTCTCAAACCATACTATAAACTTCTCGACAGTGCAGAAGTGGAAGTGATAACCCATCTCCTTCCACAGTATGAAGATCAATGAGAGTGTCATAATGTCGGGCTGAGAACAATAAATTAAGCACTTAATAGGAGGCAACCCATCATCAAGAAAACCAAATTTGTTTTCTCTATCCCTTTTATTATGTGTTTTACTATTTTTCTGGTTAGTTTCTAGGGTGAATTAGCTTCTGAATTGTTTCTTGAATGTTTGCTTGAGAATCTTTGGAAGCATTGAGTTTTGGATTGATGAGTGTGTGTTTGAATGCATTCATTGATTGATTGATGATTGTGTGGATTGAATATGGTGAACATCAAGCAAAATTATCAGAATGAACTCTTTTGTGGTGTTGTTGTAATTTTTCGAATGCTAAATCATGTTCTTTAAGGCTGATTTCTTTAAACTAAGAAGTTAAATTTTTAATTTCATGATGAATGGATTGAGTAAAGAGTCATACTCTTGAGATGCATTCATATGAATTTATGCTTTTCGAACTTCTTATTTGCGGAATCCCTTTAAGATTGATGATGAGTTATAGTCTTGGGAATCTGACTTTAAAAGACCCTAAGCCATGCTTTAGGATTGATTTCCTAAGTGTTTTTCAAAGCACAACACCATTCATAATGTTTCATAAGAGCTTCCCTATCATTTCAATGCGAATCGAGTCATTTAGGGATGCATTTTCATGAGTTTTTAGTGGAAAGGAGCAGGGGAGGCCATGCAAATTACCACAGGCCATGTATCAAAAATGAATGTTTCAATTACCAAAGTCAGTATAGTACACGGCCTAGGACGTGTACCATTACATGGCCGTGTAATCGTGAGCTGGGAAATATAAAAAAAAGGAATAGTGAAGTACACGACCTAGGCTGTGTACCATTACATGGCTGTGTAATCGTGTGCATGGCAGAAACCTCAAAGTTAGTAGAGTACAATGCCTAGGCCATATAACAAGCCACGACTGTGTACTCGTGACAGCAGTCATTTTCCCCATTTTTTTTAAGGTTCCGACCCTTATTTCCCTAAATTCTCATCTTCTCTACGCTGTCACTCTCCTCCTCCACATCCTCGATTTCCACCCCCTAAATCCACCATTTACAACCAATTTTTACCTACAAATCACTCAAATCTATCATCTTTCCTTCATTTCTCTTCAATTTCTCTCAAAATTCTCCATCACCCATGCAACCACGTCCTCCATAACCACCACTTCCATTGTTCTTCCATTTCCAAACTCCAAACTAACACCCACTCTACAATTTCCTTCTTCCTCAACCTATTCTCACCAAATCACCTCCTTTACATAACCATTTCTTCAAATCCCCTATTTCCACACCTCTCCACCATGACCTCCACCACTATTTCACCTTCCCATTGTACACAGTAGCACTTCAATTCACATTCTTTTCACTCATCTAAGATGCCTCCAAAGAAATGCGTCAAGCATACCGCCAGTGGCAAGCCATGCCGCCTTCCTTCTGCTCCACGTGCACCACAGCCACCTCCACCACCTCCACCACCTCCACCATCTCCTCCTGAGGTAAATGTTCACCCTATTCTAACTAAGGAAATTATGCCCACTAAGTTCTTAAATGAAGATACTCTAAGGCAGATAGGATTATTTGAGGAGGTTTTTGGTCTGTTGAATGGGATAGGATGGGGTACATTTGCTAGCATACATGCACCCACTTATGCCACTTTCACTAAGGAGTTTTTGTCCAGTTTTAGCTCTAAACTGTATCCCCTTTGTGACCAGGACAAATGGCCTAGTGAAATTAAATTTGAGCTTTTTGATTTACCACACACACTAAACATCCATGAATGTAGTGCAATTTTTGGTTTTCCACTAGGACATAATATGGTTCCCCGTTCCTTTAATCCCAACCGTGTCTGGTCAGACTTGACAGTTGCGGGTTCAAGGAATTATGATGCCAAGGTCTCCAAGGCCTCAAAACTTAGGTCTCCCGCCCATAGGTACATTCAAAAATGGTTAGCAAACACCATTTGTGCTAGAGGGGAGAGCCAGGGGACCATTAGTAGGACTGAGTTATATTTCTTGCACTGTATGTTACATGGAGAACCTGTAAATGGGGAATACTGGCTCTGTGGTCTATTTAACCATATTAAAACATCTACTAGGCCTGGGCGTATTTTAGTGGAGGGGTTTATCACTATCATTGCTCAACACTTTAGATTAGTCTTAGATATGCTTGATGAGGCTCCTGTGAGGGGCCCTGCGCAATTGATGGCCCCACTTTAATTAACATAGGTTTATGTGAAAATCGAAATGGAGCCCTATTCTTGGTGGGAGCCGGTGATCAGGAGATGCCTATGAGAGATCCACTGCCAGAGCCCCATGAGCATGATGATAATCCACAGGCTTCGGAGTTCCCTCCACGTTTTGTTGATGAAGCTGGTCCATCTTCCTCTAGGGCGAGACCCACTACTCTTGATAACGTCATTACACGTATTAATCACCTTGAGATGGACCATACTTCACTCTTTCAGAGTATTGACAATCACTTGACCTCCCTTCACAGCACCATGGATGAGATACTTCGGCGTCTGCAGTAGTTTTCCATCATTTCCCCACTTTATGTATCCCTTAGTTTCTGTTGTGATGTTGATTTTACTATACTATATCTTTTGGATTTGCATTACTCTTTACATTTGGTTGTTGATTAATAGTAGTTGTTTTTTATTTCATTTTTGAGTGTTTGTGTTATGGCTGTTGTTTTTTTTTTTTGTGATTATTTTTCTTTTTCGGATGTGTGTAGCCATTGAGGGCAATGTCTAGTTTAAGTGTGGGGGTGTGGTGTGATGTGATGTGATAATCTGAATTATTTAATTTCTCTTGGGGTATGAATGTTGCGATTATCTGAACTGCATTATTTTTCCTGGAGTGCGTGTAACACCCTAACTCTAATACCAACTAATGTAACACCCTCCTCAGGGTATCACATGTTTGACTTCCGACTCATAATCTGAAAAGAAGTTCGCACAAAGTTTGAGTTATAAAGGATGGGTTTTAAAATTTCTTCTTTACTGAAACGTAAATTTACTGAAAATATTAGGTAACATTGAAAATCATATTTTAACTATTCATTATGCAATATTGACACTAATTAATATCACAATTTAAAGAGAAATAAAAAATTAACAGACTTATTTTTTTTTTACAGTAGCAAACCCCATGACGGGTCCTACTTAATAGCACGGTACAACTTTAACGAGAAACTTTAACATACTTATTCCTTTTTCTGTCCATCTTGATGCATCAGACATCTGTTCCTTTGTCAACACTGCACACCTTCGAGTCCTGAATGTCCACTCCTTATTGTTGTCACCAATCTCAGAATATCCATCGCCCGTTATGTCTAAGACAACTCGATCCTTCTATTATTTGATTTTAACAGTACAGACATAGCAAAACAGGATAACAAAGAGGTGAGATCATCTACACCAATACTAACATGGCAGCACAGAGATAATACACAGCCAACAATATCATACAGATAGATCATACCATAATCATGCTATCAGCATTAATCAACTATCATCATCTAATCATTTATCAGTTCAATCATCATCCAAGTACTCAAAACATTTGTCATAACCAACATTCCTCAATTAATATATCACACAGATATAAATGCTCAGACTTATGCATATGTACAAAGACTCAGTTTATCAAAAATGACTTCATGGAGGTTTTCACAATTTCGAGAAGAATGCTCTGGTTAATTATCAGCCTTAGCCCAAAGACAATCTCCCAGTTGTTGAAAAGAATCGTGTTCTTGAAAAATTTCAACATTGACCCAAATCAAGGGCATCAAAACTGTAACTCTTCCTTGGCCATTGGAACCAAGATCAATTTTCTTTCCATCCACACATCATGGCATACATATATATATTTCATCATAAATATCACAAACATGCCATATACTCATCATGCATATTATAAGTATACTATCAAAGCTATAAAATCATGCAAAGCATATTAAGCATAGACAAAAATAATCAAAGCACAAGAAAATAAAGCAAAGCTCATAAACACACAATTAATTATTACATAACCATGGATTGGAATTCTCACATGAATTCACAATCCATCAAATATAAGACCATCTCCCACCACCATAATTGGTTGGTGAGATGGATCTCCCTCTTACCTCTTGAAGATCCTCAAAAACTCTTTGTTTTGCTTCTCTTTCCAAGTCCTTCACCACCAAGGGCTTCTCAAATACAAAACAAAATACATCAAAATTAGTATACTAAGCTTGATTAAGAGGAACCATGGATCAAACATGGTTTAGATCATGAAAAAGAGAAAAGAAATGAAGTTTCCTTACACTTCACCTCAAAAATCCAATAACTTTGATCTTGAAGAAAGTCCATAAAGATGAATGATTTATAGAAAATCTCCAACATGAAAGTTGCTTAGAATATCATGTAGATTCAAGATCTATGGTTGGATGAAATTAAAAGAGATTGGATGGTGGTTTTGAGTGTCTTGACCGAATGGTTTCTCTTGAAGCACAAAGATGGAATTTTTGATTTTTGATAGAAACTTGAAGCTTGGATTTGAAGCTCAAGATGAATGATTTGGAAAAACTCATAACTAGAGATGTTCTTAGAATGATGTTTAGGTTTAGGAAATGATGTGAGTGAAAATTATAGGTGAGTAATGGTGCTTGTGGGTTGCTTGGCCGAATCATAAGGTGAGAAAAGGAAGGAAAATGGTTGTTTTGTGTTCTTGGAACTTTGAGAGAATTTGAGAGAATTTGATGAAGGCTTTTTGGTGAAATAGAAAAATGAATATGGAGAGTGTAACCAAAGGTGCTGCTGCCGTGGGAGTGAAAGAATGGAGAGATATGAATTCATTTGGCATAATTGAAGGCTATCACATGATGCACAAAGTCTTCCACTTTGTCATCTTTTTCTTTGGCCTAAAAAGGCTATACAAGCATGTCTAAACATGTTTCCTCCTTCCTAACACTCCAAAACCGTCCCCCCCTTCATCATGCACTCCAAAGTTGTCATAATTACTTGCTAATTGATTAGTTAATTCATTAGATTAAGTTTCCTAATCAATCTTAACTAATTTTCTAATTACATAACTAATTAATTAAACATATTATTTCATATATTATAATCTCTAATTAAAATTAGGATATCTAATTAAGAATTAGATTATAACAATTTAACATTTAATTTAGTTTACTTGACTTGTTAATTAGGTCATTATTTGAAGCATTTCTAGCCATTGATTAATTCAATGGTTAGGATTTTGGTAGACTTTTGATTTTTAGAAGACTAAATCTAAGCCATTAGATCCTTCTCCTTTAAATTCTAGCCATTAGATGTGTCTCCAAAATAAAGGGTCAAGATTACTTCTTGTTACTTTTAATCCAAGGGTCATAATTAGTCTTTGCTACTTTTTAAGACCAAATCTCCACCCTTGATTAATTCTTCATCCAATGGTCATAAATAGTCTTTGTCACTTTTTAAGACCGAATCTCCACCCTTGATCAACTCTAAATCCAATGGTTGTAAATGGTCACTTTATATAATTAATTTTACACCGTTGATTAAATCTACGGTTGATATTGAAGCTTGCCTAATTAAGTTTATTCTCACACCATTGATTAAATCAATGATAATTATCTTATGTTTCTTTATTAAATTTATTTCTTAACCGTTAATTGAATCAATAGTGGATATCCAAACCACCAATGTTGACTTAAACAATATAATTTATATTTTTATCTACTAAAAATCTCACGAAAGAATATATTTACTGTATTTTTATCTTCCGATAAATAAATACAGTACAAAACAAATTTTCTAAAACTGTTTTCAGATTCAGGTTTAGTAAGATCCCCTGTCTCCGTCTAAACAGTACAAATTTTTCTATGCGTAGAAAATTTTTTCACTTTGCGGGACCCACCTGGGCCCACAAACACCTCGTGGGGCCCACAAACAGAAAAAAATTTAAAATCACACATAAAATCACAAAAATTAGAAAATGTATGAAAATCAAGTCAGATTGTTAAAAATAATTAATAGTCAATAGAAATAAATACAAAAAGATTTTTTCCGGCCCGAAAATTATTATTTTCCTGACACGGAGTAAATCACTCAAAATGATCAAATACGCTGACAGAATAATCAAAATAATTTTACAATATCCAGAAATTACTAAACAGTAAAATTCTGTTAACTGTCAAAATTACTGATTAAGAGATACAAAATTTGGGGTGTTACAGTGCGCATGATGATCTTGATTATTTTATTATTTTTCTTGTGGATATTGCTCTTATGGATTTTTAAGTTTCCAGTGAGTTTCCAAATGATGTGAATGGTGAGCAATTGACCTAAATTTTTTAGATGAATTTAATAAAACCTTAGGCTTGATGGAATGAACTTTCTGGCTATCAATTTTGTCGAGTGAGATTCTGAAAAATTGAATGGTTTAATTCAAAAATGATAATCAGACCTAGTGAGTTTTTGGGCCTTGTTGTGAATGGCTAATTTTAGGCCATTTTGGTTCTTTGATTATGTGATTTCACTCATGGCTATGTGTTTTTTAGAACTTGTCTTGGTTCTCTTTTAAGCTGCTAATGACCACTGCATGCAATTGAAATGAAAAAGGCATTTCTTTTAAATAACTACTGGCCAAATAGTCATCCTTGCATTTTATCCATTGCTTAACCCCTTTGAGCCTAATTGACCCTCTTTCCTTCTATTAAAGCTTAATTTAAGCCTAAAAGTGAAAAACCATTTTACTATCCTACCTTAGGAGTAGAAGAGCTTAATGATTATGTTGGAAATTGGTTTTTGAATAAGTGTGGGGGGCATTAATGATGTATTTTCCCAGCTGTGCATAAAAAGACTCATGTTGGTAAAATATCATTTTGATTAGGATGCAAGGTGTGAAAAATAAATAAATCAAAAATCAAAAAAAGGAAAAAGTACAGAGAAGAAATTGGAATTTGAAGTTTGTTGGAAAATTATTTTGAAATGATTGATTATCTTTCCCTTTTGCTCTTCTAATTCCTATGGTCTAACTTTGCTTATCCTTGATGTATCCTACCTTGATCCTAACCCCATTACAACCTAAATAAAGACCTTCTGATCTTTGTGTGCATATGGCCTGAGTAGTAGAGAAGTAGAGACTTGACAAGCTTATGGTAAAGCATGTTCTCATCAGTTGATTGAGTGTAAACACAAGCCTGAAACACTTGAGTGTGAGAGCATATCAGTGAGGTTTATCATACTGATTTAACCCTGAAATTCGAATGATTTTGCTTGTCAATTTGGATTGCTAAGAGAGGGAATTCTTGATTGCTGAAATTCTTTAAAGAACTATTGCATAATGGTCTTTGCTCATTGTTCTGCATTAGCATAGCTTTTTGGGAAACTGTGTTTAATTGTATATTTTTGCCCAAGAGTGCAAAAGGCTAAGTGTAGGGGTATTTGATCTGTTGATTATTCCTATGTCTTAAACGCCTTATAATTGATTCATTGAGCTCCATTTGTGCTTACTTGTCATCATTTAGCTAAGTTTCTGATATCAAACCCTTAATTAGATCATTATTGTGAAACTTTGCTTAAATGTATTTTTAGACGCTAATAATTGAATTGAACTTTTCAGGAAACCTTTGGATGACGAAGTTAATTAGCCTCAAAAACATCTTGATATCCACTTGAAGAAGAAGCTAAGGATTCAAGGAGATCAATATCACCTCTTGAAGTAATAAAAGAAGAGTTTATGTGAAGAATCCGGGCTGAAAATGAAGGAAAAAATTTCAGGGCTTGTGTCACTTTTCAGGGCCTAAGCCGCATAAAATTACACGGCCGTGTAAAATTACACGACCATGGCTGTGTACCTCTCTGACTTTGAAACTGAAGGATTCTCACCATGCTAGCAGTGTCATACATAGCCTAGGCCGTGTAATTCTACACGGCCATGTAATCGCACCAGAAACTTAAGTCAAAGCCTTCTTCGAGAAGTTAGGTCTTGAGACTTATAAATACGCACTCTTAGCCCCTTTAGAGCAAGTTCTGACCCTAGAGGCAGCTGGGAAACTCTAGGAAACGGAGAGGAGAGGCTTGGATCGAAGATTGGAGTCTCAGGTTCGAGCAATCCAAGATCCATCATCCTCAATCCTTGAAAACCTGTTTGCTCTTTAGTTTTTCTTCTGCACTTTGTTTCTGATGTTGTTCTTTCTCAGTCTTTCTTGTGATTTCGTTTTAACCACGTGTAACTAAATCTCCCTTGGTTAAGGGAGGATGAAACCACTAGTATTGATGTTGTGAATCTTGCATATTCGTTTATTTCAACACAATTATGTTTTTATTCATATATTTCTGAATATATTATTAGTACGGAGATTCTTATGCTTGTTTCCAATCACTTGAATGTTAGATCTGGGTTTATTATGCGCGATTGCGGTAAAAGATCTAGAGGATTGTATATTGTTGGTATAAGAAACTTTATACTCATTTGCTAGTGATAAAAGTGGTAGATCTGGGTTTATTATGTGCGGTTGCGGTAATAAATCTAGAGAAATATATGATCTAAGTAATTTAATCCCAGTGTGTGATTAGATCTTAGCGTAATTGGTTTTCTAAATCTTAATGCAATTGTTGGATAGTTGTAAGAGTGGTTACTTTATGACTAATCAATGATTAGGAGTTAATTTGAGCGGTTGCTGAATTGGCCAACACATAAGGAAAACAGAGATTTTATTCTCACAATTGCGTAAAAATATAATTGAGCATGTTGGAACAAATGGATATGTGGGTTAGCATTATTATGTAAATCTAGTGGTGGATTCAATCTCTTAACCAATTTCTCTAAATTGTTTACACTCGTTTGTTTGTTGTTAGTATTTTACATTTGATTCATTGTTCATCAAAACTCCAAAACCACCTTTTTACTGTTTACTATTAATCAGAGCTTAAATTGGGAATTGTTTAATAGTGTTTGATTGAATTGGTTCTCTATAGATCGACCATTACTAACTACAACTAGTTGTAAGATTTTTATTTTTTGGTAGGCCTGACAACTGATTTTTATCTGAATTTTAATCACTATCCACCTCATACCAAGAGTACATTAGAATGTTAATAAAATTTGAATATTTAACAGTTGAAGACAATGATAATAATTAATATATTTCACAATAAACATTGCTTTTGAAAAATGGGTGCTTCTCAAATTATACCAAGCAACATTGGTATCCTAATTCATTTGGAGAGAAGGCAACACAAAAAAATTTTAAACACATGAGTGTGGTTGACTCAAGAGCTCAAAAGAAAAATGACTTTTTTTTATATTAACACTCATAGTTTCTAAACTAATTCATTAAATTTGGACAGTCTTTCCTTGAGTTCATATTGTATTACATTTAATAAGAGAAATATATATGCTTTCACTTGTCATCATCATCACTATCAAGATCCTAATTTTACTCTCGTCCAAATTCCCTTGAGATTTAATTTTTTCTATTACTCTTTAAAAATCATTACATGGCTGCAAGCAGACACATGTTTCCTGTGCTACCAACAAGGGTAATGGTCTTGGAGCTACCATCTCAACTATCCTAGTTCTAATAACGTTAAGCACACAATATTATCTGGATATTTGTCTCCATGATACTCAAGTACAATGTCATTTTCATTGGTGTCATCACTCCTAATAAAACAATTTGTTTGCTTTTGGTTTCCTTGTTATTCTTCAGCTTCTTCACCATGGGGCTTTTATTTGCCAAAAACATTACTTTATAAAATCGTGTAAATTCATTATTATAATTCGCAATGCTTTTTTCTTCCTTTTTTTATATCTCGTTACCTAATCTTATCCTCATCATCATAAAAGGTGGAATTATTTTCAGTACGCAAACTTTCGATTATATCAACTGCTTAAAAATATAATTTTTAGAGTCATCATCCTCACTATCAGTGGAAGATGAAAGATGAGTAGAGCAATCAAATTTTGGACTGCTCAAAGTCACTTATATAGTGATTCTAGTGGATTTTCCATTGAAAAAAATTACAGTGAAAGAAAGGTCCTTTCCTGCATAATATCTGCCGATAATTTTTGGCAAGAAAATTAGCTAGTAACTTTTGGTAGATATTCTGTTGGAAAGTATTGCCTTCTGACACGTGGTCATTTTTTTTTTGGGCAGATTTTTGTTTCAGGCTACCATTTGTTTGGGGGGCACCAATTTCCAATGGATTTCAATAAATTACTGGAAGATATGGCCATTGGTAATTCACAAATTTCTTGCAGTGATCCTAATCAAGATATCACTACACTAACTAGTCAAAACCATTTTTAATTCCCTCTTTGTCAAAATTGATATTGCTCTTGAGGGTGAAGATCCTATTGTAATTCTAATCCCTCTTTTGAGTCCAATAGAACATGTTAGAATTAAAGTAATACCCACTTTTGTGGCACTAACTTAATTGAGACCTTTAATATCTTTAACAATTCATTTGCCTCTCGAAGGATCAATTATGTCTACTTATGTGGCATAATTCCTAAGTTGATAGAGGTTTAAATAATGAATTTCATCTCTCGATTCTTCACTCAGTTATCCTAGATCTATGCTCTTTTGGTGCACAACATATAGCAAGCATTAAGATCATTACAATTGAATCAAGAAACAAATATCATCAATTAACTAAGAGTCAAAGTAGATCTGGTCACAATTTCATTAGTGAGTTACTCTGCTAGTCCTAAAGACGAAGTAATTAGCCACTCATGGTTATGAAACAACCTATGAAAATTATTAAATTAAAAGACAACTTCAGGAAATTCAATAAAGGAGAGATAGAAGTAGATTAGGTGCATTGAATCCTCCTTAAAATTGTCCTTCAACTCCATTTTCTTCAAACGTGTGGTTGTCTCCTTGTGGCTTTCCTGTACGTGAAAGTTGAGAGAGCTCTTTAGAGTGTGTGGCGTAACCTCCTTTTTATCTTTTTAACTCTTCACTTTTCTGATAAGGATCTTATCCAACCAAAGTCAGTTATGAGTCTTCCATCCACTTTTGGCTTTGGATAAGATTATGATAAGATGACATCTGTTCAAAGATTTAGCTTTCAAGATAATTTTCAATTTAATCCAAAACTTTCTAGGTTACACTTAAATATTCAAATGAAAATATAAAAGATATAAGAAAGATAAATCTATTTAAACTAAAATAAAATTAACTAAAAAATGAAACTAAATAAAAAATCATAATAAATAAACCTAAAAATATGTGCAATTTCATCACATCATGCATGTTTCGCTTATTCAGTTCATGTGCACTTGAGTGGTGAATGGTGGAGATATATGCTTTTGAATTCTAGACGTGGTAGTGTGCCACCCACATGCATATATAATTGCATTTCTTCTAGAACAATGCCATGTGCTAGTCAATAACTTCTTGGTTCACACCATCACTCATGGCTAGCTCGTGTAACTATGTCTTCCTTGGAACCCCTATCGACAATACTGGTATTGTCGCTTTGCAACTTCTAAGAAGTGATTCCAATATTTCCTTGTCAACAACTTTAGTATTGTCGATTCATTAGTAACATTAGTATTACAACTTATTCCATCTTTTAAAAATCTCAAAATTATTATTATGATCATTTGCCTTAGTCATCTTTTATGGTAGCCTCAGTACTACCAAATACTATGAGATTGCTTGTATATAATTTTCATATATAACTTTTGGGCAATTTCTCTTAAAGACAACTTCAATATTGTCTTCTAATGTTTTCATCATTCATGTCAACAACATGAGTATCATCGACCGACCAGCAACATCAATACTACCATTCTTTTGCCATGTGTTAACCACATGGACTCCTAAATATTATCCACATTTTCCACATGTAAGGTTTCTTTCTATCTCCAATAAGAGTTTAGGACCTTCTTATCTTTATCGGCTTCTAATTATATTATAATAATAATGATATATTATAAACCTTGGATGCTCTAAAGCGAATAATGAAATTCTTAGTTACAGACCAGTAGGATAAGGATAGTGTTAAAATATGTTGCTTTGGATGTGTCTTGAATCTTCCTCTTAGTGACTAGAAGAAATTGTTTGACTTTATCTTGTAGTGTTCTATGTATTTGATGGGATTAGTTCATCTATACTTGAACAAATTTTGGTTGAAAGATGTCTCTAAAGTTGCACCTCCTATGCCCCCAACTAAAGGTCCATTTGATATTGTTATTGTCAATAATGCTATAAGTAGTCTTGATTTTGTTAGTCCAAGGTTCATAATTTGGCTTATTGTTAGTGATGATAACAAACAAATTTAATGATTTTGTAATTAACACTTCATGCAAATACTTTATCTTAGTTTAAAGACCAAAGTGAATTCTATTAAAGCTTTTATGATGAAATTCTCAAGCTAAAAGAGGAATAAACTCTAAAGAAGAGTTGCTATTGTGGAAATTGAGAGAAAGATGCCTTAATGAAGCATCTACTATCTTCAAATGAAGAAAAATAAAACTGTGTCCTAACATTCAAGTTAAAGCCTTATGAAGAGAGAGAAACAAAAGCTAATTTCATGAAGATTGAAGGATAAAGGCTAATCCTATGAAAATTGAAAGAACGTTTTAAAGATCAGTGCTTTTTTTTTGGATGAAGCTGCTTGAGGAACAAAGTTGTAGATGCCTATGAATGAAGATAAGTTTATCCAAGTCATCAAAACTGTTGCTGCTTTGGAAGTCCCACAAGAGTTATCTTATGATGGAGATGAGCCAGCTTCAGACGAGATTCCAAGAAGCTATGGTTTGTTGTTCAACCTACTAAACCATTCTAGAAGATCCTAGAAGCCTGCAAAATGATCTTTTAAACCTCTAAACAATTAGACAAGGACAATTTGGATAAGAACTGACATATGAACATTCTAGTGTATCTCTTTTGTAAAGGATAAGGACTATTAGAGAACATACCTTGTACAAACTATCAATGGGTTGCAACATTTAAGGATTCATTCTATCTATAAATACCAGCTGCACAAAGGTTTTAAAAGCGGAGAACAAGAAGGATCAATAGAAAAATCAAGACTTTGAGTTCTATTCTCTAAGAATCATTTTGTGGTTATGCTTTAATCTTTTTGTGAGAAAATATAGTCTTCCCGAGAAAGGTTTATCATCTTTTGAAACTGCATGGCCTTGCGAGGCTATGATTGTAGCTAGTGAAAGCTAATGTTTGGGCATGTGAATGACTTTTGAGTAGGTTTAAGTGAAATACTTGCTATATCCAACTCTGAGAGGTTAGAGTGGATAAAAAAACACTAGGATTATTAGGTGAAAAGCCTCAGCTTAGCTAGGACTGGATTAAAGATCGAACGATTATAAATCTCTTGATGTAATATTCTATAAACCCTACTTTTTAAGTTGTCTTTAATTCTTGACTACATGTTTATTTCTATTGTGCATTAGTTATTGTGGGATTGCTTGTGAAAGTTGTTAAGTCTTTGTTTTCTATTCTCATTCTATATGAGCTTGCTTATTTTTATCTTAACCTATATCGTCACTGCTCTAGCTTCTATGTTTTTAAGTGTTTTGTAGAAACTACACTTGTGGGTTACTTGATTCAACCTCCCTTCTCAAGTTTTATTTCACTATCAGATTTGTCCTCTTTCAATCTGCAACATGCATGGAGTCTCTTTATCTGGTAGGCTATTGAATCTGGAAAAATATTCAAATGCTTTTGGAATATTAACTTGCATAGATAACATTGATGCTTCCTGATGGTACTAAAGTCATAGTAAGGCCAAAAGAATTTCTTGAGTGAACAATTGGCTTTACCATCTATCAGGTGGCTTTCAGTGGCTTACATATTTTTTCAATAAAGGGAGGAAGATATTTTACAATTTCAGTGGATTGGTGGTGGTTGGCAAGCAAGCCTTAAATGTAAGGCTTGAAATAGTTCCCTATAAATAGGGAACCATCTGCTTCATCCAAGATCATCAAACAAGAAGAAGCGACAACAACTTCTGAGAGTGAGAGCAAAATTAGAGAGTGTGAGAAAATTTCAAAAGTGTAGTGTGTGGGCACACACTGGGGATTTTGGGTATACTCTCTAGTTTCTATAATGCTACAAACTGTAGTAGGAGAAAGTCTCACTAAGAAACATTATATTTTGTACTTCTTGTGTGTGAGAGTGTAGATAGGATATTGTAGTTATCCTTAATATAGTGAAATATTTTTTGGAGTTTGTCTTGTGATTTTTCTCTCAGTGTACAAGGGAGTTTTCCATGTTAAAACTTGGTGTGCAGTTCTTAATTTATTTTGCTGGTACAGATAGTACTAGCTAGTGGGTCACACTGTAAAGTACTATTCGTGCTTTACTATATTATTAGTTCTTCTTCATGGATCTGAGTGCATTTCTGCTCACATCCATAAAGTATTCAAGATACTTGGGGTGTATCCAACTCTGATTTCCTAGCAAGTGGTATCAGAGCCACTTGATCAAATTTCAGATCGAAGATATCGGTGCCCACATTTGATGTGGAGAAGTTCGATGGATCCAACGACTTTAGTCTATGGAAGTTAAAGCTCCAGACATTGCTAGTCCAACAAGGCCTATCAATGGCATTGGAGGGCAAGAGCAAATTGCCGAAAACATTGTCTTCTGATAAAAGGGATGAGATAATGGTCAAAGCACGTAGCACAATACAACTGAGCCTAGCAGACAATGTGCCGTGAGAGGTTATGAACGAGAAGACTGCAGATGGATTCTAGAAAGCTTTGGAAGATAAATACTTTGTAAAAACTTTGTCAAACCAACTTTACTAGAGGAAGAGATTGTACACATTCAAACTTTCAGGAGAAAAACCAATTTGAGATTATATTGATGACTTCAATTAGATGATCTCTAATGTACAAGCGGTTGGAATTACAGTTAAAGATATTAATCAAGTTATGATCTTATTGACTTCATTACCTCAATCCTATGATAATTTTTGTGATAGCATGATGTATGGTAGGTCCACCATCTCCTTCAAAACCATTAATGAGGCGTTGATGACAAAGGAGCATAAAAAATTGGCATCAGGATTCAGTGTTGATAATCCTGCAGATGGGTTGTTTGTGACGAGATGGCATAGTCAAGAAAGAGGATTAGGAAGCAAAAGTAAGGGAAGATCAAAGTCCAAAAACTATAAGTCCGTAAAGTGTTTTCATTGTCACTAACCAGGGCATATCCGAAAAAATTGCCCTGAGAGAAAGGAGAAACCAAGAAATACTGCTAACATAACAATTGTAAGTTCTGATGATAGTGATGTTGAATCTGTCCGAACGGTTTCCACTAGTGACTCGAGCAACGAGTGGATCCTAGATTATGACACATCTTTTCACATGAAACCTAATAGGAACATTTTCTCTTCGTATCAAAAGCGGGAAGAAAAGGTCTGATTGGGAGACAACAGGGTAATTGCTGTTGTAGGTGGAGGAAAGGTATGAATCAGATTAGATGATGGAACTACAAGAACATTTAAAGCATGGCATGTACTAAAGCTGGGCAAGAACCTGATCTCTTTGAGTGCCCTAGACAACTAGGGGTACAAGTTCTCTGGAGATGGTGGTTTTTGAAGGTGACTAAAGGCTCGATGGTGATGATGAAAGGCAAGCTACAGGGCGGGATATATTTATTGTTAGGGAGCACAATTAGTGGCACTGTTACTGTTATATCCTCTGAAAGATCTAATGATGATATTGCACAGTTGTGGCACATGCAGCTTGGTCATATGAGTGAGAAGGGAATGCAAATACTTGTTGGCAAAGGACTGCTGAAAGGCATAAAGAATTATAAACTTAATTTTTGTGAAAATTGTGTATTTAGAAAGCAGAAATGAGTGAAATTCAGTTCTGCAAAATACACTAGCAAGGGCATTCTGGAGTATGTCCACTCAGATGTTTTGGGTTTAGCCCCTGTTAACTCATTGGGTGGTGCTCGTTATTTTCTTACTTTGATAGATGACTATTCCAAGAAGGTCTGAGTTTATTTCCTAAAGCAAAAGGATGAAGTGTTTAGAAAATTCAAGCAGTGGAAGGTCATGGTCGAAAAGCAAACCGATCAATCAGTTAAGCGGCTGAGAACCGACAATGGAGGTGAATTCTGTAGTAAAGAATTTGAGGAGTTCTTTAGGAATGCTAGTATAGTAAGGCACCATACTGTACTTGGAACACTACAACAAATTGGAGTTACAGAACGAATGAATAGAACACTTCTGGAGTGTGCACAATGTATGCAGATTAATGCTAAGCTTCCTAAATCATTTTGGGCTGAGGCGATCAATACTGTTGTATACTTGGTAAATAGATCTCCATCAACTGCAATTAATTTGAAGATTCCACAAGAGGTATAGTCCAGTTGACCAGTAAACTATTCTGATTTGAAAATATTTTGTTGTCCTACATATGCCCGTGTGAGTGATGGTAAACTTGAGGTGAAGGCAAGAAGGTATATATTTCTAAGGTATGCACAAGGGGTGAAGGACTACAGATTGTGGTGTACAGGAAAGGCAAGCTCACCCAAGATCATTGTTAGCAGAAATGTCACATTTGACGAGGCAGAAATGGTGAATTAGAAGCGGGAGTCTGAAGTAGATTAGGTAGAGATAGATTATGGCGCTGAGAAATAGGTGGAGCTAGAGATTGACAATAGGAAGATGAAGTAGGAAGAGGATACAAGTCGGCCAAGTACTTCAGGTATTGCTCAACCTAAAGAAGAACAACAAGATGAACCTAGAGATAAGGGTGCTAGTGAAGAAACCAGAAGAGCAAAGCCATATAGTATTGCTACTGGCAGAGAAAGGTGACAAATTCAGAAACCATAGAGATATCTGAATCCTGTTGCTTGTGCACTTGACTCGTCAAATACAGATCCTATAGTCTTTGCTTTAGCTATGGCGGATGGTCCAGTAAGAGATGAACCATCTACCTATTGTGATGCAGTAGACAACAAGGAGTCAAAGGAATGACTAATAGCAATGAATGAGGAGATTGAATCTCTTCAAAAAAATCAAATGTGGGAGTCGGTACAACTTTTAGAGGGGAAAAGAATAGTTGGTTGCAAATAGGTCTTCAAAAGGAAAGAGGGAATCCCTGGCATTGAACCTCCAAGGTTCAAGGCAACACTAGTAGCAAAAGGTTATACTCAAAAGGAGAGCATTGACTTCCATGAAGTATTTTCTCCTGTGGTGAAGCATAACTCTATCAGGATCCTATTAGCTATTGTAAGTACATTTGACTTGGAGTTAGAACAGTTTGATGTGAAGACGGCATTCTTACATGGTGAGCTAGAGGAGCAGATCTACATGAGTCAACCGGAGGGGTTCGTAGTTATTGAGAAGAAGAATCATGTTTTCCTGTTAAAAAAGCCATTATACGGCTTGAAGCAATCCCTAAGGCAATGGTACAAAGGTTTGATGCATTTATGATTGGTAATGGATACAACAGAAACCAATATGATAATTGCATCTACTCTAAAAAGCTTCCAGATGGTTCTTGCATTTATTTGTTGTTGTATGTAGATGAAATGCTAATTGCAGCTTGCAACAAGGCTGAAATTAGTATATTGAAAACTCAGTTGGGAAAAGAATTTGAGATGAAAGACTTAGGTGTAGCAAAGAAGATTCTTGGTATGGAGATTCAAAGGGAGAGGCATCGTGACAGATTGTGCTTGTCTTAACAAAATTACATTATGAAACTGTTACAATGCTTCAATATGGATTAGTCTAAATCAGTTGGTACTCCCTTAGTTGCGCATTTTAAGCTATCTTCAAAGGAATATTCGAAAATTGATGAGGAGGTGGAGCATATGACTCATATACCTTATTCTAGTGTAATTGACAGTCTCATGTATGTCATATTGTGTACAAGATTGGACCTTTCACATGCAGTAAATGTGGTGAGCAAATTTATGAGCAAACTAGGAAAGGTGCATTGGGAAGCTGTGAAATCGATCATGCGGTACTTGAGAGGTTCCACCGATGTCTATTTGGTGTTTGATGGTGGCAGACTCGTGGGGTTATAGGCTATGTAGATTTTGATTGTAACACCCTCCTTAGGGCGCCACACTTTATGTTACTTAATTACCAAATTACCCTTCAATTAAAATTCGTGTTTGTATTATAAATACGAGTTATAAAATTTCTTGATGATAATAAAATAAACTTAGCAGAAAATAAAAAAAACATAACAACATTGTCACAAATAATTTACATCACATATACATACAAGCGTTTAGTACTGTCACACTTTGATATCTTACAAACTAGACTTCCAAAATATTTAAACTTTTCATTTAAAACTAACATATAGCCCAAATCTTATTAGACAGCAGAACCCTCAGATGGGTCCTCCTCAGATTCCTCAGCACGTAGGAACTCGTCATGATGTGCAGTCCTACGGACAGGTGTCCGAGCAGACGACACAATACTAACCGTACTAGGAGTACGATAGTAAGCTCCCCAATACTGCCTAATAGATATTTTAAACTCTATAATAGATACTCTCTCCCTCTAAATCTACAATCCATGCCTCATCTCCTCCGATGAATGTCACTTCGGGTAGCTAAGGAAACTAGGCATCCGCATCTCTTCGAACTCGACGTCCTCAGCAGGAATCTGCTCCTCCTCAACTTCTCGCTCTTTTTCTTGCTCGACGTCTTAACAAATATAAATATAACACGGAACATACATACAAAGAGGTGAGATCACCTACGCCAATACCAGTATGGCAGTAATGAAGATAAACACATACAATATCTCATACAGTTATCATACCTTAATTACAATTGTGCCACTAACATCAATATCATCACAAAACATGTAATATACAATAATTACAGTCATGTCATCATTAATAATCAATAAATCAATAAATCAATTATCATAAATAGAAATTACGATAATACCCTCTATCATTATATGTATGCACACAGACTCAATTTCCTACTCCATGGAGCTACAACTCAGGTCGGAGAAAGTGATCGAAAAGAAGTGCCGGTACCAACATGCCTTGGACCACGTGCTCAGTTTTGCACATCCAGCATATACACGACAGTCTTTATCAGATCTTGATTAAGGATAGTGTCTCGGTTCGGATCATTGGTGTGTTGCATCGGTCTAACCCACGGTACAGAAGAGCTACCAACTGCCCATTGCAGGCAACCCGCACCCCAATGCCCCCAAGGTCAACGAGTGACTTACACTACGCATATCACACCCACTCAGGAGGTGTAGTCTCTCCTAGGCAACTAGCCTCATACAGTCCATCGGACCTTCCCAATGTATGTACTATTCATTATTCACATTTCAAATTTATATCTCATAATCGGGGTCCACACAGTAATATAACAATACTATTACTGTACTTTAATCGCGTAGTCACATTTTCGCATTTTCTTAATTGCGACTCAATTCTGCCGCCTTTTCAAAATCGCGTAGCGATTTTTCAACGTTTTCCAATCGCGTAAGTATTTTTCTTACGTTTTAAATCCAAAATACTATTTTTCTCATTTTAATGCTAAATTTAGTTTTATTTTCCATATTTACACTTCAGTCCCTCAAAAACTCATATTTACAAAACAACCCCTCATAAAATCCATATTTACCAAATAGTCCCTTAAAATTTAATATTTACAGAAAAGTCCCTCATAAATTAATATTTACGAAAAAGTCCCTCATCAAATTTATATTTACAAAATCATCCCTCCTTTATAAAATATTTACAGTTTGACCCCTCTAAAAATAATATTTACATTATGACCCCTCAAAAATCAATATTTATAGTATGGCCCCTCTTTTTGAGAAAATTTGCAATTTAGTCCTTCTTTTATAAAAATTTGCGGTATAACTCCTCTAAAAATCAGTAAATGGTATTGTTTTCAAAAATCATCATTTCTTTTCTTTACTACTTATAAAATCATTTTATTTTACCATACTCAAATTTTTCTCAGATTCATTTAAATGTCTCAGTTGTCATTTTAATTCATCAGTGTAAGGACTTTGGTCCTTTTTCCATTGTATGGCCGTAAGCCTCAATACTCTTTGGAGTATACATACAATCGATTAATCATGTTATTCACATCCTAATTTACACATACAATCTCATGCTTTTATAATTACACATACACACAGAATATCAAGACTTTAAGCATTTAATCACACATGCAAGCATAAAAACTCAATTAAACACAACACAAACACAATCAAAACACATCAAATAATCGGTGAAGAACCCTTATGGATTTTTCACCGTACAAAACCATCCTCACACCACCAAAACTCGGTTGGTGAGGTTAAATCTCCCTATTACCTCTTGTAGACAATTTTTAATCGGTTGGTTCTCCTTCCTTCCTTCAAATTCGTACTATCCACCAAACAAATCCCTAAAATTCTCAAACAATTAGTAAAAACACATACAAGGTACAATATTGAAAAACCATGGAACAATCATGGTTAGAAAAATTAAAAATTCAATTTTGAACCATAGAAACCAAACTTACCCTTAAGTAAGTAAGCAAGAAGTGGGATTTTGGACAAGATAGAGTAGGAATTTGGAAAAACTTTGTGAATGAAATATGCTTAGAATGGTATTTGGGTTCAAGAAATGTGATTGGATAAAATTATGAAGGTTTGGTTGTGTGGGGTAAGGGCTTGGCCGAATTAAGCTTCAAGAAACATTAATGGAGTTTTGGTGATTTTAGAAGAGAGAGAAGAGAGAATATTGCATGAAAACTCAAGTGATTATGGCCTTGAATGAGTGAATGGCCGTGGACTTCAAGCCATGCAAGGTGTCCATGGGCTTGGCTTCATCCTAGCCTTAGAATGGATTAAAGGTCAAGATTAAAACTTGTTTAGCAAGCCTAGCTCTCATTGGTCAATCCTAGCCTTGTCACTAAGCCTTGTCATCAAGCTTCATCATTACTTAAACCTAGTCATTATGCTTAGTCACCATGTTCAAGAAAGTTCCACTACTAATGAGGTTTAATTAAGCTACTAAATAACTGTTTTGCTAAACGTGGGTCCCACAAATAATTTTTCTACTGTTTTTGAGACAGTAGGTACTGTTGAATAAAATAATATTATAAAAATATAAAATTATTTTATTACACGAGTTAAATTCTAAAAATTACGAGATTAATATATATATCAATCGAATTGGGTTTAGTATGATCCCCATGACTCTAATTAATTAAATAAGATTTTTCCCAGTCAAAAAATTATTATTTTCTTGACTCAGAGCAAATCACACAAAATGATCAAATATGATCTCAGAACAGTCAAATTATTTTTATAATACACAGAAAATGTAAAACAGTGTAATTCTGCTATTACTATTCACATAGTCAGAATTTGGGGTGTTACAACTCTCTCCCTCTAAAATAAAGTTTCGTCCTCGAAACTTGACATACATATTCAAAATAAAAATGGATACTGCTCTTTTATCTTCTCTTCCAACTCCCATGTGGCTTCACCACTTGCATCATTCCATACCACTTTAACCAATGCGATGTCCTTTCCTCGAAGTTGCTTTACCCTTCGATCTTCAATTTTGATCGGAAATGTCTCATAGGTCAAGTTTTCCTTTAGTTGTACAGTGTCTGGCTCAATAACATGAGTCGGATCAGAAATATATTTCCGTAGTTGTGATACGTGAAATACATTATGAAGATTTGATAAGAACGGTGGTAGTGCAATCTGATAAGCTACTGGACCTACCCGACGAAGTATCTGATACGGTCCAATAAACTTCGGAGTAAGTTTCCTCGACTTGATTACTCGTCCAACTCCAATCATAGGTGTCACACGTAGAAATACATGGTCACCTTCTTCAAATTCTAGCGGTCTTCTTCTTTTATCTGCATAACTCTTTTGCCGCGTCTGTGTCGTCCTCATCTTATCTTGGATCATCTTCACTTTCTCAGTTGTCTGTTGCACAAACTCGGGTCCTACCACAGTACTTTCACCATCATGGTACCAACACAACGACGTTCTACATCTTCTCCCATATAAAGCTTCATAGGGTGCCATCCCTATGCTCGAATGGAAACTATTGTTGTAGGTGAACTCTATCAACGGTAGAGATTCATCCCAACAACCAGTTTGCTCTAGAACACAAGCCCTCAACAAGTCCTCCAATGACTGAATCGTCCTTTTTGACTGACCATCAGTTTGTGGATGGTAAGCAGAACTCAAACGTAGCTTTGTTCCCATCGCCTCTTGTAAACTGTTCCAGAATCTCGATGTAAATCGCGGATCTCGATCAGAGATTATACTGGATGGTACACCATGAAGTCTAATAATTTCATTGATGTACACTTGAGCCAACTTCTCCATTGAGTACTTAATATTAATTGGTAAAAAGTGTGCCGACTTTGTAAGCCGATCAATAATTACCCATATAGAATCGTGACTCTTTCGAGTTTTCGGCAGTGCAGTTACAAAATCCATTGCTATGTCATCCCATTTCCACTCAGGAATAGGCAAAGGTTGCAACATTCCCGACGGTCTCTGGTGTTCCACTTTGGCCTTCTGACAAATTAAACAGGATGATACATATTCTGCTACATCCCTCTTCATCCCTTGCCACCAATATAGCTGTTTTAAATCTTGGTACATCTTCGTGGCTCCTAGATGCATACTCAATTTGCTTCGATGAGCTTCATCCAAAATTGATCTCCTCAGTTCTGGATCGTTTGGTACACAAACTCTCCCTTTGAACTTCAAAATTCCATCAACACCTTCGCTGAATTCTAATTCCGCTCCTTGACTTCTTGCTTCCTTCGCTTCTTGCAAATACTGATCACTGTTTTGCCCTTCTCGTATTTTATCCATCAAATCATTCGAAATAATGATCAGGTTCAAACATATCTTTCCCGGTGTCAACTTCACAAATAATCGCATATCTTGAAACTCTTCTATCAGTTCCTTCTCCTTTATCATCATAACAGAAGCATTAAGCGTTTTCCTACTTAAGGCATCTGCTACGACATTCACCTTCCTGGGATGATACTGTAACTGAAAGTCATAATCTTTCAGAAACTCGAGCCAACGCCTTTCTCTTATGTTCAACTCTTTCTGGTCAAACAGATACTTCAAACTTTTATGGTCACTAAAAACAGTGAACGTTGCCCCATAGAGAAAATGTCTTCATATCTTCAATGCAAACACCACTGCTGCTTACTCCAAGTCATGAGTCGGATAATTCCTCTCATGCACTTTCAACTGCCTCGACGCATATGCCACAACCTTACGGTCTTGCATAAGTACACAACCCAATCCTTGATACGAAGCATCACAATACACCTCGAAAGGTTCATTCGGATCAGGTAGAATTAAAACCGGTGAAGTAGTCAGTCGTCGTTTCAACTCCTGAAAACTTTCCTCACATGCTTCAGTCCATGTAAACGGTTGATTCTTTCGTGTAAGTTGGGTAAGAGGTCCTGCAATCTTTGAAAACCCCTCAATGAATCGTCGATAGTAACCGGCCAATCCGATGAAACTACGGATCTCCGATACTGTCTTCGGTCTCTCCCATTGAACAACTGTCTCCACCTTTGAAGCATCAACTTCAATTCCATCTGCCGATATGACATGCCCCAAAAATTGTACTTCGCTCAACCAAAACTCACATTTGGACAACTTGGCATACAACTTATTCTCCCTCAAAATCTGGAGAACCACTCTGAGATGTTCAGCATGCTCCTCCTGACTTCGAGAATAAATCAAGATGTCATCAATAAAGACAACAATAAACTTATCCAAGTATGAACGGAAAATCCGGTTCATGAAGTCCATAAATATCGCAGGTGCATTAGTCACACCAAAAGGCATCACTTGATACTTGTAATGCCCATAACGAGTCCAAAACGCTGCCTTCGGAATATCCTCCACCTTCACACGTATCTGGTGATAACCAGAATGCAAATCAATCTTAGAAAATATTGCGGCTCCTCGCAATTGGTCCATCAGATCATCGATTCTTGGTAGTGGATATTTGTTCTTGATTGTAATCTTGTTCAATTGCCGGTAGTCTACATATAGACGAGAAGTCCCATCCTTCTTCTTTACCAACAATACTGGAGCTCCCCAAGGTGATACACTTGGTCTCACTGTTGCTTCTCCAACAAATCCTCTAATCGCTTCTTAAGCTCGCTAACTCTCTTTGGCGATATCCGATAAGGCGCCATAGATATAGGTCCGACACCAGGTACCAAATCAATAGAGAATTCAATCTCTCTTTCGGCGAGTATTCGGTATATCTTCAGGAAATACTTCAGGAAACTCATTCACTACGAAAATATCCTTTAAAATATCCTCACAGTGAACCTCCATAGAAGACATCAATAAGTACCCTTGATCTCCTTCCTTCAAACAAGCTTCCACTTGCGTAGCTGTTAGGAATCTAGGATCCTTAATCTCAGGAAAAACTAACGTCTTATTCAAACAGTCTATCAAGATATGGTTGGAAGACAACCAATCCATTCCTAAGATTACATTAATCTTGGAAAGAGGCAAACAAATCAAGTCCACATGAAAGATTCTATCTCTAATGATACAGGGCAATTCAAGCATACTCTTGTAGTTATCACAGGCTTATCAGTAGGAGTACTAACACTCAAATCATACGGCAATGTAGTCACAGTTAATCCCAAACGCTCCACACAATCACATGCAATGAAAGAATGTGTTGTTCCCGAATCATATAATACTGTTAAAGGATTACCTTCAATAGCACACTCCTCCATTATCAAGTCCTCGGATTTTGCAGCTTCTTCCCCGCTCATAGTATACACTCGACCACCCTTTGTGGCCTTGCAAGTACGAACATTGCCCACCGATGGCTCGCCTTTGCGATCACACTCCCTTGAGAAATGTCCAGGCTTTCCACAGCGATAACAAATCACCCCCTTGTGCTGACAGTCCTTAGTGAGATGTCCTTTCCCACACTTAAAACATTTAAGTGCAGAAGTTCCAGTCGAAACTGCTCTACTACCACTAGAGCTTCCCCCAAACGATTGTTGTCGATTTTGACTTACTGCTGGTTTAGTATATGGTTCTACTGTGGTAACGGTTGCCACCGCTACTCTTCCCCTTTGGAACCGTGCTGGTCCAAAATTCTTATTTCTCGCCTCTCTCAGATGATCAATCTCCTCAACCTTTCGGCACTTATCTAATAATACCGGAAACTGATCAATGTCAATAGTTGCTAAAGCTCGCTTGATGTCAAGCCTCAGCCCCTCTTCAAACTTCCTACACTTCCATTCCTCATCTGGATGCATTTGGAAGTACCTCAAAAACTTAGACAAGCTTTCGAACCTTGCTGCGTACTCATTTACAGTCATCGCCCCTTGCCTCAGACTAAGGAATTCCATCTCCTTAGCATGTCGAACACTGGTTGGAAAATACTTTCCCAGAAACTTCTGTCTAAAGAGTTGCCACGTCACAACTCTCCCTTCAGCTTGGATTAACCTCCGAGCTCCTGCCCACCAAGCCTCTCCGTCACCGACTAGCACGAATGTGGCAAAAGTAAGCTTCCGCTCATCATTACAACCCATGCCTTCAAATATCTTTTCCAGTTCCTTTATCCACATATCAACCTTCTCTGGGTCGAACTCTCCATGAAATTTCGGTGGATTATTCCTCCGAAATTCTGACAAGCTATGAGCATCATCCTGTGCTCTTTGGTTCTGCTGTGCAACAACCTCAGCCATTTGTTGCATTGCTGCTACAGCTGCAGCCATATTCTGATTATCGTCGCCGGCATTTCCAGCTGCTGCCCTCGCATTCATGCGTCCTCTTCCACGTCTTGCCATTTCGCTCTATCAATCAGACTGAACAACACAAAGAAAAGTGAAGGTCAGTCTTCAAACAATATTGTTTTTCTTTCGGAAAACAATCACAGAGAATCACACAACATAGACAAGACAGACCTAACCACAAACCCAAAAGACTCTAACTTGGGCTCTGATACCAACTAATGTAACACCCTCCTTAGGGCGCCACACTTTATGTTACTTAATTACCAAATTACCCTTCAATTAAAATTCGTGCTTGTATTATAAATACGAGTTATAAAATTTCTTGATGATAATAAAATAAACTTAGCAGAAAATAAAAAAAACATAACAACATTGTCACAAATAATTTACATTACATATACATACAAGCGTTTAGTACTGTCACACTTTGATATCTTACAAACTAGACTTCCAAAATATTTAAACTTTTCATTTAAAACTAACATATAGCCCAAATCTTATTAGGCAATGAGAACCCTCGGATGGGTCCTCCTCAGATTCCTCAAAGACGTAGGAACCGTCATGATGTGCGATCCTACGAGCAGTGTCCGAAGCAGACGACACAATACTAACCGTACTAGGAGTACGATAGTAAGCTCCCAATATTGCCTAATAGATATTTTAAACTCTATAATAGATACTCTCTCCCTCTAAATCTACAGTCCATGCCTCATCTCCTCCGATGAATGTCAGCTTCAGGTAGCTAAGGAAACTAGGCATCTGCATCTCTTCAGAACTCGACGTCCTCAGCAGGAATCTGCTCCTCCTCAACTTCTCGCTCTTTTTCTTGCTCGACGTCTTAACAAATATAAATATAACACGGAACATACATACAAAGAAGTGAGATCACCTACGCCAATACCAGTATGGCAGTAATGAAGATAAACACATACAATATCTCATACAGTTATCATACCTTAATTACAATTGTGCCACTAACATCAATATCATCACAAAACATGTAATATACAATAATTACAGTCATGTCATCATTAATAATCAATAAATCAATAAATCAATTATCATAAATAGAAATTACGATAATACCCTCTATCATTATATGTATGCACACAGACTCAATTTCCTACTCCATGGAGCTACAACTCAGGTCGGAGAGAGTGATCGAAAAGAAGTGTCGGTACCAACATGCCTTGGACCACGTGCTCAGTTTTGCACATCCAAAGATATACATGCGGTCTTTATCAGATCTTGATTAAGGATAGTGTCTCGGTCCGGATCATTGGTGTGTTGCATCGGTCTAATCACACTACGCAGAAGAGCTACCAAGCGCCCATTGCGAGGCAACCCGCACCCCAATGCCCCAAGGTCAACGAGTGACTTACACTACGCATATCACACCCACTCGGGAGGTGTAGTCTCTCCTAGCAACTAGCCTCATACATCCATCGGACCTTCCCAATGTATGTACTATTCATTATTCACATTTCAAATTTATATCTCATAATCGGGGTCCACACAGTAATATAACAATACTATTACTGTACTTTAATCAGCGTAGTCACATTTTCGCATTTTCTTAATTGCGACTCATTCCGCCTTTTCAAAATCGCGTAGCGATTTTTCAACGTTTTCAATCGCGTAAGTATTTTTCTTACGTTTTAAATCCAAAATACTATTTTTCTCATTTTAATGCTAAATTTAGTTTTATTTTCCATATTTACACTTGAGTCCCTCAAAAACTCATATTTACAAAACAACCCCTCATAAAATCCATATTTACCAAATAGTCCCTTAAAATTTAATATTTACGAAAAGTCCCTCATAAATTAATATTTACGAAAAAGTCCCTCATCAAATTTATATTTACAAAATCATCCTCCTTTATAAAATATTTACAGTTTGACCCCTCTAAAAATAATATTTACATTATGACCCCTCAAAAATCAATATTTATAGTATGGCCCTCTTTTTGAGAAAATTTGCAATTTAGTCCTTCTTTTATAAAAATTTGCGGTATAACTCCTCTAAAAATCAGTAAATGGTATTGTTTTCAAAAATCATCATTTCTTTTCTTTACTACTCATAAAATCATTTTATTTTACCATACTCAAATTTTTCTCAGATTCATTTAAATGTCTCAGTTGTCATTTTAATTCATCAGTGTAAGGACTTTGGTCCTTTTTCCATTGTATGGCCGTAAGCCTCAATACTCTTTGGAGTATACATACAATCGATTAATCATGTTATTCACATCCTAATTTACACATACAATCTCATGCTTTCATAATTACACAACACACAGAATATCAAGACTTTAAGCATTTAATCACACATGCAAGCATAAAAACTCAATTAAACACAACACAAACACAATCAAAACACATCAAATAATCGGTGAAGAACCCTTATGGATTTTTCACCGTACAAAACCATCCTCACACCACCAAAACTCGGTTGGTGAGGTTAAATCTCCCTATTACCTCTTGTAGACAATTTTTAATCGGTTGGTTCTCCTTCCTTCCTTCAAATTCGTACTATCCACCAAACAAATCCCTAAAATTCTCAAACAATTAGTAAAAACACATACAAGGTACAATATTGAAAAACCATGGAACAATCATGGTTAGAAAAATTAAAAATTCAATTTTGAACCATAGAAACCAAACTTACCCTTAAGTAAGTAAGCAAGAAGTGGGATTTTGGACAAGATAGAGTAGGAATTTGGGAAAACTTTGTGAATGAAATATGCTTAGAATGGTATTTGGGTTCAAGAAATGTGATTGGATAAAATTATGAAGGTTTGGTTGTGTGGGGTAAGGGCTTGGCCGAATTAAGCTTCAAGAAACATTAATGGAGTTTTGGTGATTTTAGAAGAGAGAGAAGAGAGAATATTGCATGAAAACTCAAGTGATTATGGCCTTGAATGAGTGAATGGCCGTGGACTTCAAGCCATGCAAGGTGTCCATGGGCTTGGCTTCATCCTAGCCTTAGAATGGATTAAAGGTCAAGATTAAAACTTGTTTAGCAAGCCTAGCTCTCATTGGTCAATCCTAGCCTTGTCACTAAGCCTTGTCATCAAGCTTCATCATTACTTAAACCTAGTCATTATGCTTAGTCACCATGTTCAAGAAAGTTCCACTACTAATGAGGTTTAATTAAGCTACTAAATAAGCTGTTTTGCTAAACGTGGGTCCCACAAATAATTTTTCTCTTTTTTTTGAGACAAGAGGTCTTGTTGAATAAAATAATATTATAAAAATATAAAATTATTTTATTACACGTTAAATTCTAAAAATTACGAGATTAATATATATATCAATCAATTGGGTTTAGTAAGATCCCCAAAACTCTAATTAATTAAATAAGATTTTTCCTATTCGAGAAAATTATTATTTTCTTGACTCGGAGCAAATCACACAAAATGATCAAATATGATCTCAGAACAGTCAAATTATTTTTATAATACACAGAAAATATAAAACAGTGTAATTCTGCTATTACAATTCACATAGTCAGAATTTGGGGTGTTACATTGATTATGCAGGAGATTTAGACAAAAGGAGGTCATTAACAGGCTATATCTTTATAGTTTTTGGATATACTATTAGTTAGAAGGTGACATTGCAATCCACAATTGCATTATCAACTACTGATGGTGAGTATATGGCATTGACTGAGGCTGTGAAAGGGAGCATATGGGTGCAAGGTCTTTTGGGTAGTTTTGGATTGGACGAAAAAGAACCAATCATACATTGTGATAGCCAAAGCGCTATACATTCAGCAAAAAATCTAATCTACCATGAAAGGATAAAGCACATTGATGTTAGACTTCACTTTGTCAGAGAAAGTATCAATAATGGTACAGTTACAGTTCAGAAGGTAGCCACAATTGAGAATCCTGCAGACATGATGACGAAATCATTGTCGATTGATAAGTTCAAGTATTGCTTGGACTTAGTCAATATTTGCAGAAGATGAAAACTCTTGCAAATGCAAGCCAAGGTAGAGAATTGTCAGGTGACTTTCGGTGGCTTGCATATTTTTTCAACAAAGGTAGGAAGAAATTTTGTAATTTCAGTGGATTATTGGTGGTTGGCAAGCAAGCCTTAAATGTAAGGCTTGAATTAGTTCTCTATAAATAGAGAACCATTTGCTTCATCCGAGATCATCAAATAAGAAGAAGCAACAATAGCTTCTGAGAGTGAGAGTAAAATTAGAGAGTGTGAGAAAATTTCAAGAGTGTAGTGTGTGGGCATACATTGGAGATTTTGGGTATGTTCTCTAGTTTCTGTAATACTACAAATTGTAGTAGGAGAAAGTTTCACTAAGAAATACTATATTTTGTACCTCTTGTGTGTGAGAGTGTAGATAGAATATTGTAATTATCCTTGATATAGTGAAATATTTTTCAGAGTTTGTCCTGTAATTTTTTCCTTAGTTTATAAGGGAGTTTTCCATATTAAAATTTGATGTGCAGTTCTTAATATATTTTATTGGTACAAATAATACTGACTAATGGGTCCCACTACAAAATACTATTTGTGCTTTACTATATTATTAATTCTTCTTCACGGATCTGAATGTACTTCCTCTCACAATCATAAGGTGTTCAAGACACTTAGAGTGTATCCAACTCTGATTTTCTAACACCATCAACTAAACTAATGATTAATGCTCATAATTCTAGAGAACTATATATATGAGTTTCTTGATAAAAGGCTAGCTCTAGTTTGTGATAAAAGGCTAAACTAATGATTAATGCTCATAATTCTAGCTTTACTTATCCATGGTTGCCTATCTTGTAGTTGTTGGCCTAGATAGTTAGAGAGTTGGCTCATCATGCTACCATGTTAGTTCCGCAACCGATTAAGTTTACAATCATCGGGTTTCGGTTATCAGATGTTACAAAAAATTCAGCAACAAGAACAAGCAACAAAGCTTGACAAATATGAAGAGAAAATATGAAAACTCCTCCAAAAGCAAAGCATCAGTCATGACTCCAACTTTTTGACTTTGGAGAGTCCTTTCAACAATCCCACTATTCATATTGAATAACTAGGTGTCTTTGACCTACTGACCAGATTTTAGCCAAATCGGTCTACTGATGAGGTTTTCCTTAAGCCTCTTAAATTCGGACCTAACTAGGACTAGAACAAATAGAATTTGAAAGATGAAATTGAAAGGAAGAATAAAGAAAGAAAAGAATTGATTCTGTCTGTTTTTAGGAAGCATCTATATCTCACGCTATAGATATCAGAATTGAGTGATTCTAAAACAAGGTGAAAGATCTCTTTCTGAAACACGATTTAGACTCAAGAATCACCAAAAAAGAGTACGTATAACTTGAGATATGAGTGCGAGAAATTTGAGATGAAAACTGAGAAAATTACGAAATTAGAAGGAAGAACTAGATACGAAATTGATGAAAAGAAATAAGATAAGAATGACGCCACAAACCTAGTTTGATAAGCCAAGAAAGATTGCCACAAGAATTGGTTAATTCTTAATAAGATCAAATGATGTAAGGAAGAACCCTAGCAGAGCAAAACTCTTATTTTTGTATATTCCAAAATGTGTCTTCCCCTCTTTAATGATCTCCAAATGTTTTAGTACAATTCAGTTTAGAGGTTTGCCCATTTAGGACTTAACAAAAATAAAAACAAAACCCCTTAGCATAAGCATCACTGATATGTTCTAGTGGTTAAGGAGACATATCAGCTTCAAGTGCCTGGGTCCTAATCCTGTTGTGGACAAAATATATTTTTTTTGAACATAGCCATACACCAAATAGAACTAGAATGCAATAGAAAAAAATAAAAAAAAAACAAAAATAGCCCCAAAAATATATAAAGTTCTTGAAAGTTCAGATTGACTCTTTTGGCTCTTCTCCTTTCATTCCAAGTGGGCTATGCATGTGTAAACCCTAGGCTCCAGATGTTGGGTTTCAATCTGATGTTGGGCCTCTAATAAGTTGTTCACCATCTTTGTAAGTTCTTCTTGGGCCCTTTTAGCTCTTACTCTTGTCATGGGCCTTCCTAGACCTTGTATTGGATCTTGGACTTCTTTCTGGACTTGGGCCTGGGCTTGGGCCTCTCCCATGAAGTCCTCATCATTCCCTCCTTCTTGAGAAGCATTTGTCCTCAAATCTATTAATCCATCACCTACATCATAAAAGGACAAATCAGCCACATTAAAGGTAGCACTTACACCATACTCACATGGCAAGTCAATCTTATATGCATTGTCATTGATCTTAGCCAATACTTGAAAAGGTCCATCTCCTCTTGGCATAAGCTTAGACTTCCTTTGAGATAGAAATCTTTCCTTCCTGAAGTGTACTCATACCCAATCACCTGGTTCAAATGTTACCTTCTTCCTTCCTTTGTTTGTATGCTTGGCATACCTTTCCATTTTCTTCTCAATTTGGGCCTTAACCTTTTCATGCAATTTCTTGACATAATCAGCTTTAACACGCTTGAGACTTATCTTGCAATTGAGAAATGTTAGGTAAAGGCAATAAATCCAAAGGAGTCAAAGGATTAAAACCATATACAATTTCAAAAGGTGAAAACTGGGTAGTACTATGTATAGCCCTATTATAAGCAAACTTAACATATGGCAAACATTCCTCCCAAGACTTAAGATTTTTCTTTAGAATAGCTCTAAGGAGAATAGATAAAGTCCTATTTACAACCTCTGTTTGCCCATCAGTTTGGGGATGGCAAGTAGTAGAAAATAATAGTTTTGTGCCTATCTTTCCCCATAAGGTCCTCCAAAAATGATTAAAGAATTTAGAGTCTTGATCACTTACAATACTCTTAGGCAAACCATGCAGTCTTACCACCTCTTTGAAGAATAAATCAGCTACATGACATGCATCGTCCACCTTCTTGCATGGTATGAAGTGAGCCATCTTTGAGAACCTATCAACCACCACAAAAATAGAATCCTTCCCTCCCTTAGACCGAGGCAAACCTAGAACAAAATCCATAGAAATATCAATCCAAGGGTGTTCAAGAACAGGCAATGGAGTATATAATCCATGCGACATGACCCTAGACTTAGCCTTTTTACAAACAAGACACTTATCACACAACTTATGTACATCATACTTCATGTGGGGCCAGTAAAAATGCTCATACAAGATGTCATATGTCTTTTGCATCTCAAAGTGTCCCATTAAGCCCCCTTCATGTGCCTCTTGAATAAGCAATTCCCTAATTGAACTTTTAGGCACACAAAGTCTCTTGTCCTTTATTAAGTAACCATCATGCTTGAAATACCCATCAGATATAGTATAAGAACATGTTTGATAAATATGAGAAAAATCAGCATTATGTTCATACAGTTCCTTAATATATTCAAAACCAAGAAATTTAGTTTCAAGAGTAGTCATTAAAGCATACTTGCTTGACAAAGCATCAGCAACCACATTGGACTTACCTTTCTTGTGCTTGATCATATAGGGAAATTGTTCAAGAAACTCCACCCACTTGGCATGTCTCTTGTTCAACTTTCTCTGTCCTTTCAAATACTTTAGAGACTCATGATCACTATGAATAATAAACTCCTTAGGCAGAAGATAGTGTTGCTAAGTTTGTAAAGCCCTAACTAAAGCATATAATTCCTTATCATATATAGGGTAGTTAAGGGCAGCCCCATTCATTTTCTCACTAAAATAGGCAATGGGATGTCCTTCTTATATTAAAACAGCACCTATGCCTACCCCAGATGCATCATATTCAAGCTCAAAGGATTTAGCAAAGTTAGGCAAAGCAAGTATGGGTGCATGTGTTAATTTCTCCTTTAGGATAGCAAATGTTTTCTCTTATTTCTCTCCCCATTTAAATTCCACATGCTTCTTGACTAGTTCATTTAGAGGTGCAGCAATGGTACTAAAATCCTTAACAAACCTCCTATAGAAACTAGCAAGCCCATGGAAACTTCATACCTCACTCACACTCTTAGGAGTTGGCCATTCTTGGATTGCTTTTCTTTTCTCTTTATCTACATGCACTCCACTAGAATTAACCACAAATCCTAAGAACACAACATGGTCCTTACAAAATGTGCACTTTTCTAAATTAGCATACAATATTTCTTTTCTAAGCACATGTAAAACAGATTGCAAATGATGCAAATGCTCATCCAAATTTTTACTATATATAAGAATATCATTAAAATAAACAACTACAAATTTTCCTAGAAACTCTCTTAAAACATGGTTCATCAATTTCATGAAAGTACTAGGGGCATTTGTCAATCCAAATGGCATTACTTTCCACTCATACAAGCTATACTTGGTTTTGAAAGCTGTTTTCTACTCATCACCTTCTCTAATCCTAATCTGATTATATCCACTTTTCAAATCAATCTTAGAGAAATAACAAGAGCCATACAATTCGTCTAACAAATCATCTAACCTGGGAATGGAATGCCTATACTTGATGGTGATGTTGTTGACGGCCCTACAATCAGAACACATCCTCCAACTTCCATCTTTCTTTAGCACCAATATAATTGGTACAGCACAAAGGCTCAAGCTCTCCTTAACCCATCCTTTGCTCATCAATTCAGCAACTTGCCTTTGAATTTCCTGAGTCTCTTGAGGATTACTCCTGTATGCTGGCCTATTAGGCAACACAGCCCCTGGCACCAAATTCATTTAGTGTTCAATACCTCTCATTGGTGGAAGTCCTGGTGGTATATCTTCTGTAAAAACATCTTAAAATTCTTGCAAAATAGATTTAACTCCACTAGGAAGTTCAAGGTCAGAATCAAGTACAGTAATCTCCTTATTATAGAGTATATACATAGACTTCCTTGCCATTAAAGCTCTCCTCACCTCTCCACTCTTCACAAACAAAGCACTCTTTCTCTCTTTCTTTTTGCTCTCATTTTCATTTTCTTTCCTTTCTTTCCTCTCTTGCTTTCTTTTTTCTCTCATTATATTTTGATCATCACATACCTCTTTTGGAGACAATGGAACCAATTTAATCTTGCGGTTTTCATGGTGAAAAGTGTATTTATTTGTGTGACCATCATGGTGAGCTTTTCTATCAAACTGCCATGGTCTCCCAAGAAGCAAATGACTAGCTTCCATTGGAACCATATCACACAAAATTTTATCTTTATATTTTCCAATAGAAAACTCAATCTCCACTTACTTATCTACCCTCAATTCTCCCTCCTTACTCAACCATTGTAACTTGTATGGTCTAGGATAGGGTTTAGTTTCCAAATTCATTTTTGTCACCAACCTAGTACTTGCTACATCGGTACAACTCCCTCCATCAATGATTAAGGAACACAGTTTGCCTTGGATAAGACATCTAGTATGGAAAATATTTTCTCTTTGACTTTCCTCACCTTCTTTGGCTAATCCTCCTAACATTCTCCTCACAATGAACAATTCTCCTTCAGGAATCTCCTCCTCTTCCTTTCTCTCTTCCTTACTTGAGGATTCAGTTTGGGAACTCTCACTAGTGATTTCTCTATTATCTTTTAACACCATAACCTTCTTGGTTAGGCATTCAGATGCAATATGCCCCCTACCCAAACATTTGAAACACTTTATATCTCTAGACCGAGACTTGTTTGCCATTTCTTTGCCCTTGTTTTGGGTTAGGTTTGGGGCTATTGTGGGAATCCTAGAAGATGAGGCACCCTCCTTCTTGAACCTATCCTTCCATCTAGAGTTATCATAGTTTGATACACTCTTTCTCACACTTTTTTTCTTTTTAGTTGTTGTTCCACTTTCATGGTATGGTGAACTAAGTCCTCTATTTCTACATAATTTTGAAGCTCAACAACATCTATTATATCTCCATTTAGCCCATTAAGGAATCTAGCCATGGTAACCTCCCTTTCCTCCTCTACATTGGCTCAGATCATGGTTATTTCAAGGTATTTGAAGAACTCATCTACACTCTTACTCCCTTGGGTCATTCTTTGGAGTTTACTGAGAAGCTCTCTATGGTAGTGGGATAGAACATACCTCCTTCTCAACACTCTTTTTAACTCCTCCCAACTCTCTAACATAGGCTCTCCATACCTCCTCCTCTCCTTTTGGAATTGATCCCACCAAACTAAGCCATAGTCAGTGAATTCCAAGGTAGCTAGCTTGACCTTCCTCTCCTCATCTAGGTTGTGGCATGAGAAAATTTGTTTTACCTTCAGCTCCCACTCAATATAGGCTTCAGGATCACTTTTTCCTTTAAATGGTGGTATGGTAACTTTCACAACCTCCTCTCGGTTTCTCCTTTATTCTCCCTCATGTTCTCTCCTTTCATGCCTCTCATGTCTCCTCCTATCTCTATGTTGGTCATTCTCTCCATTCTGGTTTTGGTTTTCTAAAGTTTCAAGCCTCTCATAATTCCCTCTGTATGCTCCCTCAACACCTCATTCATCCTTTGAGTTAAGGCATCTAACAACAACCTATGCTCCCTAGTAGGGGATGGAGGTCCCTCTCTTGTAACCATAGATAGATTTGAGGTAAAGAAGTCCTCTCCAAAACTATTTTGCTCAAAGTGTTTCACACAAATTTGGCTTTTAAGCTAATGTATCTCTTTTGCCTTTTTCCACTCTTTCTCTTGCTTAAAGTTCTTACTAGAATCAAACAATCTCTTCAAGAAATGAATTTTTAATTTGTAGCAATCACAAGGCTTTTAATATCACAAGACAAGTAGCAAAGAACAAGTTCACTACTCATAATTAAAAAGACAAGTGATTCACAAATTCAAATAAGAGACAAGAACAAGGTTTAGGTCCAGAATCATTCTTCCCTCAAACCAAAAGTTCAAGCACTTCCAAATCTCCTTTCTTTTTTTTTAAACTCCAATTTTTTTTTTTTAAGATTCAACACTCAAATTCAGCCACTACAATCTTAGTACAATTCTAGCAATTCAAAAAATCACAATTAAGTGTCGTTTTCATTTACTTGGCAGCCACTGTACACCTCTTTGTGCAGCCTTGGTTCCCCCAATTTTTTTCAAGCTTGGAATGTTCCAAATTGGCCCACACAATCATAGTTTTGAGTACAGCAAAACAACCTCTTAATCCTTGTCGTTTCTCTTCAAATATTACTATCAATTTTCTATAGCAAGGTTATGCTCTCACACCCCAAACACAGCTTCAAAACAGCCCTTTTTTGGCTCCAATTCACACTCAAACACTAGCCCTAATGACTAGCTTTCATACCAAATGATGAGGTTTTCCTTAAGCCTCTTGAATTCGGACCTAACTAGGACTAGAACAAATAGAATTTGGAAGATGAAATTGAAAGGAAGAATAAAGAAAGAAAAGAACTAATTCTGTCCATTTTTAGGAAGCATCCATATCTCATGCTATAGACATCAGAATTGAGTGATTCCAAAACGAGGTGAAAGATCTCTTTCTGAAACACAATTTGGACTTAAGAATCACCGAAAAAGAGTACGTATAACTTGAGATATGAGTGCGAGAAATTTGAGACAAAAACTAAGAAAATTGTGAAATTAGAATGAAGAACTAGATACGAAATTGATGAAAAGAAATAAGATAAGAATGGCACCACAATCCTAGTTTGATAAGCCAAGAAGGATCGCCACAAGAATTGGTTAATTCTTCATGAGATCAAATGATGCAAGGAAGAACCCTAGTAGAGCAAAACTCTCAGTTTTGTATATTCCAAAATGTGTCTTGCCCTCTCTAATGATCTCCAAATATTTTAGTACAATTCAGTTTAGAGGTTTGCCCATTTAGGAGTTAACAAAAATAAAAACAAAACCCCTTAACATAAACATCACTGATATGTTCTAGTGGTTAAGGAGACATATTCAGCTTCAAGTGCCTGGGTTCTAATCCTGTTGTGGACAAAATATATTTTTTTGAACACAGCCATACACCAAATAAAACTAGAATACAATAGAAAAAAAAAATAGCCCCAAAAATATATAAAGGTCTTAAAAGTTCTGATTGACTCTTTTGACTCTTCTCATTTCATTCCAAGTGGGCTATGCATGTGTAAACCCTAGGCTCCACGTGTTGGGCTTCAATCTGATGTTGGGCTTCTAATAAGTTGTTCACCATCTTTTTAAGTTCTTCTTGGGCCCTTTTAGCTCTTGCTCTTGTCATGAGCTCTCGTAGACCTTGTATTGGATCTTGGACTTCTTTCTGGATTTGGGCCTGGGCTTGGCCTTCTCCCATGAAGTCCTCATCATCTATGGATCCTATAGTCTGCAAAGTGAAAAATATAGTATTAAAGGGGTTGCATGTCTCCCTCCTTTTTACCCTTTCTTTTTACTGGGTTTGCAAATATCAGCACTTTCTCTCAAGAACACTATAAAATAGACCTAAACTTTTTCTTTTTCAGTTAGGTAATGAAAAGTTTAGGGTAGGAATTGATCTCAAGACATTTTTGTCAATATTGTTGAACCTACCAATTAAGCCAGCCCTCATAAATAGTATAAGCTATTGATAGCTTGATTTCCATTTCTTTTTCTTGATTCTTCAGATTATTTTGTGGTTGATACCAATGATTGTTTCCTCTAGAATTTATATAGACCACTTACCAATTTCTAACTATTACAAAGGTTAATTACTGTTATGCTTTTCTTGGAATTTGATTGTTATTAGTTTGAATAATATTGTTGATCAAATTTATTAGAGAAATACTATATTGCAATAAATGCTCTGCCACTAACATTGTTTCCTCTGAATCTTTAACATTCCTCACATCTCTAATGTAAGAAATTTCTTTCTTCTATATTTTGAAATTTTGAAACATCCTCGTTAATCATAGAAACGCTTGTAACAACACCCAACATCTTATCTAACCATGATAATTCACCCACGTCCCTAGTAATTTTGCTAGTCCTATCTACAATCTCAAATATTTCTTCTTAAGAAAATTCAATTGCCTTTTCTTCATCACATCAGTCTTAAAATCAAGTGATTTTTTTTTTATCTCCTGAAATCTCACTAACTCTAGGAGTAAATAAATATCCTTTGGCTCTAGTATTTTTTTTTCCCTCTATTTTACACTCTCTTCAGGAATTTTTCCTTTTTCTTTTGTGGAAACTCTCATCAGGATATTGTTGAGATTAGTGGATATGATTCATCCAAAGGCTGCATAGTTTATACAGAAGCTATTGGGCTTTTCCAATGATATAGTTATGTTCATACGCTATTTGTAAAATTATTGAACCAACGATATCAAAAAATAATTTCCCAAATCACCTATTTTTATTTGGTTCAGTGGTGTCCTTCATTATTGTGTGTGGTATCACTCCTATATGATAATATACTTCTTCATATCATCTTAATTTTGTTTACTTCATTGTCTGTCACATTAACAATGTTACTAAACCACTTCCTTTCTTCTTCTTTTAAATGAAATTAGATAGTATGACACGTGTTAGGCTTACATGCTGCTTTTTTTGTTTGTTATAACTTGTACTAACCAAACTGGTCATATTCACTTGAGGCACAATGCATTGATGCCTTTCTTTGTCTTAACAGTGTGTTTAGAAAAGCCTTAGAGAACTTAGTATTGCATTTCAAGTTCAAATTCAGAAGTTCTTATTCATGATGAAATATTTAATTACAAAGATGCTCGATATTTATCGGGGGTCTTAAATGCCTTCCCAAAGTGAACAATTTTGTGGTCGGATGAGTCATTTGAACATAGAAGTATTGCATACTTTTCTCAAGTTTGGAATGAGTTTTTATATTCTATGAGAGATGAGGAAGACCTGATCAGCAATAGGCACAAACTCTTGAATCATGAATTTGTATTTTTGTCAATGTACCGAACTTGTAACCTAGACAATGGTTTATCAAACAATGCTATGCACATAGGTAACTTGCTCGAGTCATGAATTTTCTTATGAATATTGTTCTTTTTGTTTGACCAATCAATAATTTATTTATTAGGCTTCAAAGTAATTTTTTTTGGAGTTGTGATATTAATAAGAGAGGACTTCCATTAATTAAGTGGAGTATAATTCAGAAACTTAAAAGTTTGAGAGGTCTTGGTGTAGGAGATCTGGTTATTAAAAGCGCTGCTATGCTTTTCAAATGGTGGTGGCGATTTTTTGCTGAGGATAAACCCTTATGGAAAAGGATTGTGTGTTCTAAATATAACCAGAAGTTAGAGAGGCCGCTTGTTGATCAAAAGATAACATCTAGAGAGGGACCTTGGATTGAAATTTGAAATATTTCAAATTCTGAAAATGAAGTAAAAATAATAATTCAACAAGGAATTTGGATGAATGTGGGAAATGGCATGAAATCTCTATTTTGGGAAGACCCGTGGATTGGTGATGGGAGAATTAATGATAAATTTCCAAGGCTCTATGTTGTTTCTTTGCAAATAAAAAAGGTAATTGTAGAGATTGGGGGTGGGATAGGTTTGACTGGAGATGAAACTTTCTTTGGAGGCATTTCTTATTTGTTTGGAAGCTACAACAACTTAATGAGTTGAATAAATTATTATCTCAGGTATCTTTTAATAGAGACGTAGATGACAAGTTTTTTTAGAAATTTAAATCTAAAGACTCTTTCTCAGTTTAGTCTTTCATGTTTGTTGAAGTCAATATGTCAATTTCGATGTGTCTTTCTAGTAACAGTACAAAAGGTGTTTCGCAAGGTCTTGCTCCTCCGAGAGCTAAATTACTTGTATGGTTTGTGATGTTGGGAATAATAAATACTACAGATCACCTTATGAAGTTTAATTTGATTTAGGAAGGTGATGATGGGTGCCCTTTTTGCAATTTAGATAATGAAAGTATTGAACATATTTTTTTCAACTGTGTCTTTTCTTGGAAATTATGGTGCTTTTGTTTAGATTGGTGGGGTTTTAGATGGTCTATCCCATTGGAATCACGAATCTTCTTTGATTTGTGGGTGGATATTGGTTTAAATGGATTTCAAAAAAAGATGTGAGTGTCTTTATTTTTTGTTATTATGTGGACTATTTGACAATCTAAAAATAGATTGTTGTTTTATAAAGTTGAATTAAATTGAAAGCAGATTTACACTCAAGTTAAAAGGAAACTTAGGTATTGGACTATAGGGTGGTGTTTTCATTTTCCTTTCTCTCCAAAATTGTTGGTGTCTAATCTATAGGAAGTAAGGAGTTGGCAGTTCTCTGGTTTAGCAAGACAACAAATTGTTAGATGGTCTCCTTTGCCTATGGGTGTTTTAAATGGAACTTAGAAGGTTCCTTTAAGAGTAACAAGGGAAAGATTGTCATTGAAGGTGTTCTTAAGGACATGTGTGGAAAGATTTTGTGTTTATGTGCTAATTATGTGGATTGTTGTGATGCGAATAAAGCTGATTTCCTAGCCATTATTTTTGTTCTTGAAGCTTCTCTTCAAAAACCTTGGATTTTACATACTCCAATTATGATTGCTTCCAACTCTTTGCTTGCACTATCTTGGGTAGGTGATGATAAGAATGTTCCATGGCGGTTGCGTTTCTATTGAAACAAGCTTCAATCTATCAAGAGGAGTTTCAAGGACTTACGTTTTGCTCACCAAAAAAGAAAAGTTAAGCATAAAGTAGCATTTTGGATAAAATTTGGAGCCAATTATGAAGAACAACATATTTCTTGGTGTTGTTCTTGATTTTTGTAGTTTTTGTTATATCTTGTGAATCTATTTTTATTTTTTCTCTCATGTTTATTGTTTGTTCTTGCTCCTCTCTATTTTGAAGAGTTTTTTGAACCCTGTACCTTTCTTGGTGTTGTTCTTGAATTTTGTAGTTTTTGTTGTATCTTGTGAATCTATTTTTTGATACATGTAAAATACACTAAGAGCAAGTGTACTCTATCTCAAAGTAATAAAGGACTTGAGTCCCAGTTGTTGATCCCACGAGGAATAGGAAGTAATGACTGTTAGCCATGACAACCATTACCTAAGAGGGGGTGAATTGGGTGATTACAAGTTTTAATGCAACTTTGACAAATTATGCATTTTGATATATTCAATCAACACATGCAGCGGAATAAGTCTAACAAATGTACAACTATTAAAGATTACTCAAATATAACTTGGGTTATAGGATAAATTAAGCAAGTAAGCTAGATATCAAATTCAATTGAAGTATATATAATTAAAGCACAAATGTAAAGGAGATAGAGTTGAGATAAGCAAACACAATATTTATCCTGGTTCAGCCACTAACCATTTATGGCCTACGTCCAGTCCTCAAGTAAACCACCCGAGATTTTTCATTATCTTTAATCTTCAATAGGTGCTTGGCAACCTTTACAACATAGAGCACTCACCACACTTTGGGATACCTCACCCTTTGTGCTTGAGCCTCAAACAGGGATACCTCACCCTTTACAGCCTTTGACGGATACCTCACCCTTTACAATCTTTGAGAGATACCTCACTCTCTAAGGGATACCTCACCCTTTACTCTAGAGGAATACCTCACCCTCTCTTTACAGATTATACAAAGATGTAGATGAATAGAAACTCTCTCAAAGAGTAGATAATACAACATGAAACTTATGGTATTAAAGATTCACACTTAAGCTCAAAATAGAGGATTTTGAGAAATGAGAGTAAAATACGAATTTAATGCTAAAAAAACTTGATCAGATTGATTGCCAACCTTTCTTTGATGCCCAAACACTTTCATATATGGCCCCAAAGCAAATAACAGCTGGTGGTGGTGGTTAGGAGCCATTAAATGCCAAAATAGAGTTGTTGTACGTGTTTACTGGTTTTCCAGATAACCAGTTAGGGAGAAATCCTAATCAGTTAGACCTTTAAGAATGACCTCTGATTTATCAAATAACCTGTTAGGCAATTAGCCTAATCGGTTAGGCCTCTTTAAAAGCCTTTCCACTTGATTTTTAAAACTATACTAGCCTATTAGGGAGTTACCCTAATCGGTTAGGCCATTTAAATTCCCAGTTTATGTTTCATTTAAAACACATGCTAACCGGTTAGGCAATTAGCCCTAATCGGTTAGGCTCCTTTTAAAAAACCTGTTCACGTGCCATTTAAAACACTACTAACCAGTTACGCAATGAGCCCTAATAGGTTAGGGCCTTTACTAATGAAGAGGCAATGCCTCTGTCTTGTAAAATAACTGGTTAGGCAAACTTCCTAATCGGTTAGGCCTTTCAAGAAATAGCCTCTGACTTTAAATGGTCATAACTTCTTGGTTTCTTATCCGTTTTAAGCAAATGACCACTCATTAGAAAGAGCTTTGAGTACACTTTAATATGAAACAAGTTTCAAGCAAAACTTAAAGTATTTTGAAAGATATTATCAAAAGAGTAACTAAAGGTCATTTTTACAAAACACAAACTTGACTATTTTCCATAGATTTGAACTACCACCCTGATTAGCTTTTCAAAACATGTTTTTTGGGCAATTTGACATGTGAAAAACCATTTGTAAATATTTGAAAACATATTTGAGCTTAGTGAGATTCCTTAAATACCTTTACACAATATCTAAGTCCTATAAGCTATTCTTGAAGAACCTTGGGACTTGATCTTTTACACTTCCATTCCTTTCTTATTTGTTATCATCAAAATCATTGCTTTAGTCAATGCCAATTACAATTACTAGATTTGTTAAACCCTTGGTTATTTAGAGAATCGAAAGTGTAAAAGAGAAATCACTTAAACTAATAAAGAAGAACAATGGACAATCAAACAATGTAGAGATAATCAATTAGAGAGAGAGTAGGGCGCAAGGTTCACTTGAATACAATTAATCAGATTTTCATTCATTTATGATGTAAGGTAATTCTCTTGCCAATATTCTCTTAATTACTATTGAATCTCAATAGTCATGGATAAATAATATTCTATTCCTAAATTATTCACATATTTGGTCATTTAGTTAAATTAATTAGGAATACATTAAGCCCCAATTCAAGAGATGAACTAACATATCATCAATTTAATTGATATAATAAATTGATATTTGGTCATTCACTAATGTAATCCTAGGTTTATTATATAGGTCCACTCATTGGATGCAGATGGTCACCGATCAAATAATGAATTAAAATATGCCCAAAGTGATCAAGTTCTCACAAAAATACAAGCAACATAATAGACCCAAAAGAAATTAACTTAATCAAAATTGAATTCAAAACTAATTAATTAGGAAAACAAGATCTCTCATAACCCTAGCTATAGGATTAGCTACTTATGTTCAATACAAATAATCCCAAATCACAATACAAATCCAATGAAAGAAAAACCTGAAGAAAAGGGAAAACTAAAGGAAAGAGAAACTGAAACCCTTTTTACGGTGATTGTGATCTTCAAGCCTTCAAGAATTGAATCCTCTCTCCGTAGTCATCCTCCAAAGATTTGTGGCAATTTTCTCTTTTGAATTACCTCTCTAAAGTCTGCCGTCTCTCTCTCTAAATTTCTGTTGGATGATCTGAGCCAGAGAGAACTCTTTTGCTAAACTCGTTTTCTCCCTTTTATAGAAAAGCTTATAGTTTTTTGTATCTGACTTGCATGATTTTTCTCACCCTTCAGATGACTGAATTTGACCTTGATCTCAACAGAAAAGTTTTAGGATTTTTGTTATATTTTCAATGCCATAAATGGCGCCTCAATATGATCTCTGTAACCCAAGATATGGTCTAATTACTGAAACATGGTCAGGAGAGTGTGAGAATCCAAATTTGCAACAAACTTTATCTCTTTGAGAATTCTTATCCAATCTTCAATCTAATCCTTATTTAAGATTTTTCATCCAATTAGAACTCTAATTAGCATCTAAGAATAGGATGAGAATCATTCATATATTTATCTTTAGGAATTTCTTATTTTAGTATAAAATCTGATGATTTATCCTGAAAATTCAAATATGACTAGGTGAAGAGATAATTATTTAAAAATAAATTAAAAATAAAATTAAATAAAAATTAAATAAAAATCAATTAAAAATCCTTTTAAATAAACGAAAAAGATGAGTGTATTTAACACTTATCAAATACCCCTAAACTTGAATAATTGCTTGTCCTCAAGCAAAGAATAGGAATCAGAAACAATATTAAACTCAGCATCCAGAAACATGAATCAAGAAAAATTTCACAATTAAAGAATTCAATTAAGTTCAGCAATCAAATCCAATTCAGTAAGATCATTTAGCCCTTAAAACAATTAGAGGCTTGGGTATGACTTACATCTTTTCTCCTTATAGACCAATTGAGGTAACTCATCTTTCTATCGCTCAAGTGTTTAAGGACAAAGAGATCACTCTAGTTTCTCTTGAAAAATGCATTACCATAGGCTTGGTTATCAATCTCATCTCCACTTCCAAGTTCACATGCAGCACTAGAATGAAAAGGGCTTCCTTTGGTTGTAATTGGGCCAAGGGGAAACAATGAAAAGTAAGAAAAAGATAAATAAATGTAAAGAATGTTCATAGATAAATCGATACAAAACTGAATCAGGTTGAAAAGATAATAAATAGAACTTAATGCACAATGGTATAACATATTCTCACTTTCAACCCAATATTCTCATTATTCTTTACCAACAATTCTTTTCTTTCTTCTTCCTTTTCCAAGTTTTCTTTTTCTTTTTTTTTCTCAACCCTTGAAGACAAAAGTAACCCTTAATGACTTTCCAATTAACACATCAGATGTTTCATTATTCTAAAAAATAATAATCAATGAGTCCAACCTGATTATTTAATTGGATATCTAAAGAAATTAATTTCAGGTTCAAATGGGGTAACTACGAAATTATTTTCTCAATGAAACTCTCGAAATCAACAAAGAATTAAACCTAATTGCCTTAATCATGTTCAAGTATGTATGTAAATCATTAAAGTCTCAATAAGATATCAAAACAAGTTCTAGCACACATTAGTTAAGAGAAAACTCACTCCAAATGAAAAATAGGATTTTGTTTATGAAAAATTCAATCATTAAAGCTCAAAACTTACTTTCTGGCTAAGTTAATAGAGAGAACAAATGCAAATAGAGATGGCTAATTTTCAATGCTAAATTTCACTTTACTGAATTGAAAAAGATTGTTTTGCACAATATCAGCTCATGATCAATGGATTCCCCTCTTAAACATATCTCTGTCAACTTAGTATTAATTCAAGAAATTAACACACAATTCATACTTGATTACTAGCAATTCTCAAGTGTTCATCAATTGCACAAAATTTTTAAAAGTACCCACATTTAAGATAAACATTATCTTCAATGTGAAAAAATAAAATAAAAATAACAGAACAAAAGATAATGAAACTTCCCTGAAAATTAAACATAAGATCACGAAGGGGGTGAGGGGGTGGAGCCTAGGGGAGACATGTAGCCATAAGCATAAACATCTGTCTAACTGAGCAGCGACATGTTATCGAAAACTCCTTCTTTACGACCTCTTTCATGTTTAGTTGAGACGCCTTTGTGGTTGCACAAGTGGCTTATTTTGTGCCTCCATGTAAATTCTGTGGGTGTATATGGTAAGGTTGATGCCCGTGATGCCATGAATGGTCCACCCAAATGCCTTCTTGTTTTCCTTCAAAACCTTCAAGAGCTTCTCCTCCATCGGACCTAGAAGTAAAGCAGAAATAATCACAGGTAAAGATGATGGGGGATCCAGAAAAGCATATTTCAAATTAGAGGAAAGAGGCTTGAGTTCAAGTTCAGGAGGCTCCTCAATTAAGGGTTTTGGTGTAGGGATGTTTTTCCTATCCAAATCCTCATAATGTCCCTATGTTCTTCTGCTTCCCAAGGAAATGCCATCTTTTAACTGCATTATAATTTCCTTGACCTCTTCATCATCCTCAGAGTTAGTGGTAGCCATGGTCAAGATCTTCTCAAGCACATCATCAGTCACAAATTCCTGTAAATATGAAAACACAACACTATTCGCAACGTTAGTAACATTTATAGAATTACATGAATCAAAGGAACTAGGATTCTATACAGAATTAAAAACATTAAAAACTACTTCCTCATCATTTAATTGCAACATCAACTTTCCTTGATGGACATCAATCATAGTCTTTCCAATGGCAAGGAATGGATGCCCAAGCATGATTGGGACCTCGAAGTCCTTCTCCATGTCCAACACAATAAAGTCTGCTAGAAATATAAATTTGTCCACCTTCACCAAAACATCCTCCAATACACCACGAGGGTAAGTGATGGATCTATCGGCCAGCTGCAGTGAAATGTTAGTAGGCTTTGGCTCTTGTATCCCTAATTTCTTAAAAACAGAGAAAGACATCAAATTAATACTAGCACCTAATTCACATGATGCTTTCTCAGAATAAGAGTTACCAATAGAGTAAGGAATAGTGAAACTCCCTGGATCTTTTAATTTTGGGGGCAACTTCTTCAAGAGAATGGCAGAACACTCCTCATTTAGCCTTACCATCTTAAATTGCTTAAGCTTGCACTTATTTGTAAGTATTTCCTTCAAGAACTTTGCATACTTAGGCATTTGGGAGATGGATTCAACAAACAGAATGTTAATTTGTAATTTCTTGAACATCTCCAAGAATTTAGCAAATTGCTTGTCCTGCTGAGTGTTCTTGAACCTTTGAGGGAATGGAATAGAGGGCTTCTGCGGTTTACTTACATGTACTGCGGAGGGTGCTTCACTTGCCTTCTCTTGTTCCATAGTAATCGACTCATCAAGATTGTCTCCATGCTCTTGCACTTGCTTCTCCTTTTTCTTGGAGGGCTCCTCAAGCTCCTTGTCACTTCTCAAGGTAATTGCCTTAGCATATTCCTTCAAATTAGGTTTAGTAATACCAGGTAATGGTCCTAGTGTCCTTTCTATCACCAAGGTCGCCAACTGACTAATCTGAGTTTCCATACTCTTCATTCGAGCCTCTGAACTCTGAATGTATTTCATTATAGAACTTTCAAAGCTTGGCTTCTCTTCAGGTACTTGAAAACCTGGAGGTGGTTATGGAACTCTCCGCTGGCCCTGCTGATTGCAGTGTTGATTTGCCCATTTAAAATTGGGGTAATCCCTTTAACTGGGATTGTACGTATTGGAATATGGATTGTACTATGGCCGGTTGAATTTACTAATAAAATTTGCTCCTTCAGGCTCGGGAGCAAAAGGACTACCAACCTGGCTATTTGAACTGTTATGTCCCTGTCCGCCACATGCTTTATATATGATTGACAGGGCTGCACTATTTGCCACCATCAGAGTCTCAACCTTTTCTTTAGTGCTTCCAATTGACTAAGTATAGCAATAGAGGAGTCAATAACATGCACATCAACTTGTTTCTTAATAATCTAGCGTTCATTTTGCCATTAATAACTGTTTAGCATCATTTCTTCAATCAATGCATAGATTTCAATCGGTGTTTTCTTCTATATTGTACCTCCCTTCATAGCACCAATAAATGAATGGTTAACAAGCGACAAGCCGTTATAAAAAATATGTACCTGCTACCATAAAGGTAATCTGTGATGTGGATATCTCCTTATCAACTCTTGAAAATGTTCCCAAGCTTCATGGAAAGTATCCATGTCAAACTACACAAAAGAAGAGATATCATTCCTTAACTTAGCATATTTAGAAGGAGGAAAATACTTAGCTAAGAATTATTGTGTCAATTGATCTCATGTGGTGATAGAACCCTTTGGTAGTGACGTTAGCCATTGAGTCGCTCTGTCTCTAAGAGAGAAAGGAAATAGTCACAATCAAATTGCATCATCTGTTACCCTATTATACTTTATAGTATCACACAACTGCAAGAACTTGGCTAAATACTGATTTGGATCATTTGAAGGTAATCCATCAAACTGAATAGAAATTTGAATTATGAAAATCAATGCTGGTTTGATCTCAAAGTTGTTAGCCGCCACAGTGGGTCCTGTAATACTCCCTCCATACCCTTCAGCCATGGGCATGGAATATTCAAGCATGGTCTGCTCTGCTGGGGTAGATCGCTCTTCACAATTTTCCTCAACTATTATCTCTCTCTCCATCCTTCTTGTAGCTTCTTCAATAACATCTTTAGTATGAAATTGCTTCCTTAACCTACGAGTTATTTTCTCAATTTTTGGATCAAATGTCAAATTATGAAATTGAGAACAAGTAAGCATAAACAAGAAATATCAGTAAGGAGATGAAGTAACAAACAAATTTAAAATAAAAATAAAATAAGAAATAAAATAAAAATTTGTCTAAATTAACTAAAGCTTTTCGCCTCTAATAATTACCAAACTTATTCCCCGACAATGGCACCAAAAACTTGATATGCATAAAATAGACTAAGAGCAAGTGCACTCTATCACAAAGTAATATAGGACTTGAGTCCCAGTTGTCGATCTCACGAGGAATAAGAAGTAATTATTAGATTCATTAAACCCTTGGTTATTTAGAGAGTCGAAAACATAAAGAGAGAAATCACTTAAACAAATAAAGAAGAACAATGGATAATCAAACAATGTAAAGATAATCAATTAAAGAGAGACTTGGGCGCAAGGTTCACTTGAATCCAATTAATCAGATTTTCATTCATTTATAATGTAAGGTAATTCTCTTATAAATATTCTCTTAATTTCTATTGAATCCCAATGGTCATGGATAAACAATATTCTATTCCTAAATTATTCACCTATTTGGTCATTTTGTTGAATTAATTAGGAATATATTAAGCCTCAATTCAAGAAATGAACTAATATATCTTCAATTTGATTGATAGAATAAACTGATGTTTGGTCATTCAATAATCTAATCCTAGGTTTATTATATAAGTCCACTCATTGGATGCGAATGTTTATCGGTCAAACAATGAATTAAAACATGTCAAAAGTGATTAATTTCTGACAAGAATACAAGCAACATAATAGACCCAAAAGAAATTACCTTAAAGTTGAATTCAAAACTAATTAATTAGGAAAATAAGATCCCCCATAACCTTAGGTATGAGATTAGCTACTCATTTTCTATACGAATAATCCCAAATCACAATACAAATCCATGAAAAGAAAAACCTGAAGAAATGGAAAAACTAGAGGAAAGAGAAACCAAAACCCCTTTTACGGTGATTGTGATCTTCAAGCTTTCAAGAATTGAATCCTCTCTTTGTAGTCATCCGCCAAAGATCCATGGCAGTTCTATCTTCTGAATTATCTCTCTAAAATCTACCGTCTCTCTCTAATTTTTTGTCGGATAATCTGAACCAAATAGAGCTCTTTTGCTAAACTCATTTTCCCCTTTTATAGAAAAGCTGATAACTTTTCGTATCTAACTTGCATGATTTTTCCCACCCTTTAGATGATCGAATTTGCCCTCGATCTCAACATAGAAGTTTTAGAATTTTTTGTTATCTTTTCAATTCCGTGAACGACACCTCGATCTGATCTCTATAACCTAATATATTGTCTAATTACTGAAACATGGTCAGGAGAGTGTGAGAATTCGAATTTGCAACAAACTTTATCTCTTTGAGAATCTTTATCTAATCTTCAATCTAATCCTTATTTAAGGTTTTGCTTCCAATTAAAACTTTAATTAGCATATGAGAATATGATAAGAATCCTTCAAATATTTATCTTTAGGAATTTTTTATTTTTGCGCAAGATCTAATGATTTATCTTAAAAATTCAAATATGACTAGTTGAAGAGATAATTATTTAAAAATAAATTAAAAATAAAAATAAAAATAAACAAAAATTAAATAAAAATAAATTAAAAATCCTAATAAATAAACTCAAAAGATGAATATATTTAACATTCATCATTTTTCTTCTTTCTCTCATGTTTATTGTCTATTCTTCCTCCTCTTTATTTTGGAGAGTTTTTTGAACCCTGTACCTCCGATATTTATCAACAAGAAAAAAAAGCATTGGCGTTGAAGTGTATACTCTTATGAAATAATGGAAATCAAGTTGGAGATATCTCAAATATTTTTCTGCAATTACTTATATATTACTTAAAACTCTTTTGTTCTTAACTTTAATTATGGATTCTTGCACGTCATTAACAATTATATATGAAGGTAATATGTATGAAAATAAAACATAATAACGATGCTCAAATCGAAGGCATTTCTTTAAGCTAACAGTATGTCAATTTAGAGTTTTGTTTTATTTGATAGCTTTAATTTGAAAAGGGTGAACCATTATTTGTTAAGGATATATAGCATTTGACTTATAGAAAACACTTCTTGAAAATTCTATTGAGCTTTATGGTTTCAGTGTACTAATGTTTCCTTTTTAAGTCTCATTATCTCTCGGGAACATTATGTTAGTTCTCATCTTATTCTTAATAGAGATAAATTATCAGTCACTATAAAAAAAATTTCTTAACTTTTTTGTGAATGAATAAGAGCATGTTTGGTTTAGCTTAAAAGCTGAACCAATAGCTTTTTTTCCACCTTTTAAGCTGTTGCTTTTAGAAGCAACATGTTTGGCAATTCAAAGTCAAAAAATCAACAGCTTTTTTCACATGAAAGAAGTTGGATAACAATCTAAAATTTGAGCATTTTCTTAAAAAGAAAAGCTATTGGGATTATTTCCAACAGAATATGTAAATATTATTTTGTCCTTAATCAAATAATTTTTTTAAACAATCAAATAATTTTTTTAATTATTCTATACCTATTTTGATAATTTAATGCATAAAAGTGATTCTTTTTTATATCATCAAAATGAAATAAATTAGCTTAAAATTACTTTTCAGCTAACATATTCAAACATAAAACATTTTTCTTATAATCGATTATAACAAAAAAAATTTATACAATAATCGATTATTGAAATAATATAATTTTCACAATTATCCCAAACACATACTAAGTTATGTGATATGAAAGAATTAGAGAGCGATGATGTACAAAGTAAATGATTAGGGCATTTAAAAATGCAATATTACTTGACAGATTCAAATATAATTATGATGCCCAATTAGGTGTTTCCAAACGAAAATGCTGCAAAATCTCAATAGCTTGCTCAAGCAATTAAAATTAACATCAACATTATAAAAATTAAACAAGTGAACTAACTTACAAAATAGAATATATCCTTATGACTAGTCCACACAATACATGGCCATCAACCAACATATGAAATTTTACAAACATTACAGAGACCATTAAATTAATAACATGTCAAAATTGGTTCTAATGTTTAACAGAATACTGTAATATGAAACTGGAACTAGGAACAAGAAGTAGTGGCAATCCATCTATTGTGTTGCTGCAAGGATCCCATCAATTGTTTTGTTTCTTGCAAATTGGATTTTGATTACAAACATTCAATTGTAAAATGGTCCTCTTTGTACTATTTGTTGCTGATAATTACATATTTTATACATTAATAAATCTTCATTTTTAGTCATTTACATTCTCCATGTACTTAATTGATTGAGTTTGGTTATGTTTTGTAAGTTTGGACTCAAATTGGACTTAATTGATTTTTTCAGCATGATTTATATCTTACATTGTTTCTATATTTTGGTCATATCTTGAGTTCTAGATATCTACTAATTATGCATTTTACCTTGTTGAAAAGATAAGAGAGAGCTCTACAACTTTTATGAAGAGATAGAGGTCAAAGTCGGACATCTAGTGGAACTAATTGGGCTTGGAATTCAAAATACGAGTTTTGTGATTGGAACCTGAGCAGTGTGCAGTAATTAGAGCATAACTCGGGCTGTAAGATCTGGATTGGGCTGAAATTTTGGTATCTATAAGTTAAGATTCATATCTACAACTTTTATGAGAACACAATACTCAATTCGGAGTTCTTTGAGGTCATATTGGGCTTGGAAATCAAAATAGAGGAGCTGTAACTGGGCCTGAATATTGTGCAGTAATTGTGCCATATCTCGGGCTGTAGATGGTATTTTGATGTGATTCTAATGACATTTGAAATCTAAGATCTAGGCCTACAACTTTCATGAAGACTACATTTCAATATTCTGACACATTCAATGACTTCAGAGCTGAATGATTTCAGAGACAAAGAATCTCCATAAATTTCTACTCACCAAAAGTCATGTGACATTTTTCACTCATTTTCCACTCATCTACTCACTCATGACTCAGCCCCCTTATCATTTTATATCCCTAATCCTCTATAAAAGGGATCCTTGGCTAATCATTTGGGGAGTCTTGGTGTTAGATATCAATATCATGTTATTTTGTTGTTTGATTATCTTGTTGTAGTTTTCTTTTGTTCTAAATTGAAGTTATGTTCTTGTTCTTATTCTTCTTCTCTCTTTCTTTCTTCTTGTCTATGAGTAACTAATTTTTATTTTACTTGGGTGAAAGGGTGAAGCTTTTGGTAATAATTCAAGGTTAGATTAAATTCTTTCTTGTGCTTAAATGATATATTTTCAAGTGATCATTATACGTGTTGTATTTTATTTTTAATCAATTTAGAAACCCTCCTTGTAAAGTGGAGATCTTGATTCATTGTAGACAAGAGGTTGGCACAATGAATGCTTGAGCCCATTTATAAGTGATGGTGTTAATAGATGATTAAAGGAATCATAATATAGTTACATATATAATTTTTTTTAATGAACTTTGAATGTTGTATTTTCCGATTGGAACCTCTATTATGTGTGGATTCTAATTGAGTTATCAAAAGAATTAATCTTGTCCTTGATTTATTTATCAAGAGTGGATCTCCTAACCCAAGTAAGTTTTTTTTATTTGTGACTAAGTTTTATCACTTTTATTGTTGACAAAATATTTACTTTACGTCAAAGAATTTTTCAATTCCTAGTAGATTGACCTTGAACTCCCGAGAATTTATTACTTGAAATAACCTACACTTGGGTTTACAACTTTTAATCTGCATCAAGTTTTTGATGCCATTTTTGGAGACTTGATTTGAAGAATAAATTTATGGTGTAAATATTTTGTATATATATATTTATATTTTTTTCTTGTGGATCTTGTATATATATATTTTTTCTATTCTTTTAATTTTTTTTCTTTGTGCTTACTAACGTACTAACTTAGTGGGAAAAATTCTCTCTTATCTCTCTGTAATCTTTAATCATTAATGAAATAATATTTCTTCTTTTTTCTTCTCTCTCGCGGAGCAAAAAATTGGCTTGCCAATTCTCAGGTTTTCATATTTTAAATTTGCTTTCTGCACTTTATTTTTCGTAATTTACTTTCCAAACTTTATTTTTTGTACTTTACATTTACGTACTTTATTTTTTGTATTTTACTTTTCGTATTTTATTTCTAACTTTCTAACTTACAAACCTACTAACCTTTTAATTTTCTTGCTTACTAACTTACTAACTATCTAACTCTCTTACTAACTTTCTAACTTTCTAACTTTCTAACATTTTACTTTACCTGCTTCTAACATGTTAATTTACTTGCTTCTAATAGTTTTATTTATCTGCTTCTAACATTTTAATTTACTTGTTACTAACTTTTTGATTTATCAGCTTACTAACTTTTTAATTTATTAACTTATTAACTTATTTGGTAGTTAGTTTATACCACACCCTTGTGAATATATATTTGGTAGTCAGTTTATACCACACCCTTGTAATATTTATTTGGTGGTTGGTTTATACCACATCCTTGTTAATATTTAATGGTAGGTTTGCCGCCTACTTGTTAATATATTTTTTTTATGGAAGGTTGAGCTCTGTATATATTTTTATTTTATTCTTCCTAGTTCTTCTTCTCTTTTGTCATGTGTAGTTAAATTTGTGTGTTTCTAGGGTGAAGACGTAACTTAATTCAATCGACATGTATTAAGATTGGAATTTTAATTAATTTCTTTTTTATTCAATTTGAGTACTTATTATGATTCTTCATGCTTTTATGAATTGACTACTCATAAATTGATCTAGTGAGGTGTATGTAGAATCGGAAAGTTTGCATATGACTTAGACCATAAATAATAAGTGTCATGATTTATAATCATCTAGGAATAGAGGTTATAGGTTTTGTGGGAGAATTGTGGTATTTTACATGAGAATCCATAGAGTAAAGGTTATGCCTTTAAGAGTTAGGATTTTGACTAAGGAATTAAGTTTTAATTAATTACTGGATTCTCCCCATCAATTGAATGAATAGAAATTAATTAGAATGAAGGTCTCAAAGCTACTCTATTGTCTATGATAGATTATTGAATTAAGTGAAGTCAGATCCCTAGTGTTTTAATTTTATGTGTTTACATCCTTAATGTATTTTGCATTCATGTGCTTTTTTTTTCCTCTTAATTTTGTGCGTTTTAGTGTTTTTTGCCCTCTTAATCGTCAACTTTATTACTTTGACAATTTGGTGCACTTGTCGATTTTCTCAATAAGTTTTTGCAAACCTAGGTTGATATGGTGGATTTTGTTGCTTCAAGAATTCAACATCACAATAAAAGATAAGAAAGAAGCCAAAAATATTGTTGCAGATCATTTGTCCATACTTACAACAGGCTCACCTTTTGATATCACACCTATCAATGATTATTTTTTTGATGAATTTTTATTTCTGTCAATTCCATGCCTTAGTTTGTTAATATTGTCAATTTTCTTATAACAAGCGATGTCGTTCTTTGGGGATGGTTTCCGTAAACAGAGAAGATAAAATATTCTTCATTAAGAATGGATTGAGTAAGGAGTCATTAGGTGATATCTTATTGACTCTTGAGATGCATTCTTGTGGAGTTGTGCATCGTGAACTTATTAATTTGTGGAATCTCTTCAGGGATGAGTAAGAGCATTACAGTCTTGGGAATCTGACTCAAAAAGACTCTGTTTGCCAATTTATAAGAAAATTAGATAGGAAGCTTATCCTCGACTCATAGAAAGCGTTTAAGCCGTTACCGGACGTAAAACTAGAGGAAGATGTGAGCCACAATCACAATGTATATATTATCTTGTACATCTTTAAAAAAATAAAAAAAAAAAAAGAAGAAAAAAAGAAGAAAATAAAAAAAGAGGGCAAAACTTCGATTGTACTTGGTCTTTAATTATATTAGGAGCCCCTGTTAGTGGCAGACCCGTCATTGACTCGGGTGGACCTTCGCACACCGGTCCGTAAATAAGGTTCATGTGCTATGTTCTATAGAGAGCCGCGCAAGCATTCCCAGGTTTCAACCGTAGGCTTTGCTTGTTGATGGACAAATAGAAGCGTCCCGTGCTTGCATTCTCGCATGACAATGCCTCTGAGCTAGATCCTATGATTTAATGCCATGAGCTCTCCAGCGACCTCTCACTGGCTGTGGTCGTTGGTGGTAGCTACCAAATTTATGCACTTTAATTAGTTGCGTCGTAACTCAATCCAAAATATCCTACAAGCGGGAGGGAGAAGAGTTCCCAAATTGGCTGAGCCGTCTTGGTATTTCTGCACTGGTGACACGTAGTATAAAGATATGCCACCAATTCCCTGTACATAAAGGTATGCCATTATTTATTATTATAATTTTATTTTTGTATGATTTTGTTGTATTTTGGTTTTGGACAGACGATCTTTTGGATGGGATCCTTCGAGGGTTTCTAGACTTCTTTACCCTAATGGTTTTCTTGAAGTAAAAAAAAATAACAAAAAAAATTATGTTTCTTAATTTTAAACTTTTTTTACAACAGTCAACCTACCCATATAAGTGCTATCATTACCTTTTTCCATTCCCTTCCCTATTTAAACACTTCATTTTCTTCATTTTCCTGTAACTCATAATCATTCAAAGAGGTGTGAGTGTAAAAATGGAGGGAGCTTCTTCTTTGGTTTGTAGATTTATCAGTATCTGTGTATTTTGTAGGACAAGTTATGGGAAGGGTTTAGAGTATGTAAATGCAGCAAGCACTTTTGGTCGAACACTTGCTGCGAGGAAAATTCATGTAGTATATGAGACAGGTAGCATTGGGTTAATGGGGGCTGTATCACTCTCTGTACATATAGGAAGCAGTCAAGTTTTAGGTATCATTCCTGAACTTTTAACTCGAAAGAACATCACTGGAAAAACAATTGGGGAAGAGCTTCAAGTATCATTTATGCATGAACAAATGAGGACAATGCTTGCAAACTCTAATGCATTCATAGCCTTACCAGGTGGTTTTAGTACTTTGAAAGAAGTTTTTCAAATTGTCTCTTGGGCCCAACTGAACATCCACCATAAACCCATAGGTTTGTTGAATGTTAATAATTTCTTCAATTTTTTGTTATTTTTTCTTGACCATGCTGCGGAACAGAAATTTATCACACCTTTGGCAAGATAACTCCTTATCTCTGCTTCCACCGTTGATGAGTTGATTAATAAATGAGAAGCTTTTATTTATGAACCTGATCCAGTAACAGCTCAGATAGATTGGTCAGAAGGAAGCAGTGAGAAAAGTAGTAGGAAAAGCAAGCTAGATCAGACACTCCAACTATTTAAATAATTACAAGCTTTGGTTTTATTTATTGTACTTTGTTTTTGTTTACATTTGTGTCAGGTTTCTCTTTTTAGTAATTGCAACAACAGGTACTATCTTCTATCCTTTACCTATCTATGTTTTGACATTGAGGACAATGTTGTGATCTGGTTAGGGGGAAAGATAGTTATGTAAAAAGAATCTAAAAAAATTAGGAAGTGTGTTTATTAATATGTTTGTTGTGTTTATATGTTTGTCAACAACTTACTAACAGTAAAACTAATCAAGGATGGCAGAGTAAGGAGTAAATTATGCCCTTGAGGTAAATTTGCTCTTGAGACGCATCAAAATTGGTGGCAAAGTAAAGAGTAATTAGGTAGATAACTAGTTGTGTGAAAGTAGCAATTCAATTTTAGGGAACATAGTATGATTGAGTAAATTGTCTTCTTTCTTAAAAATCATATGCTTGGTTATGGATATTGAATTGGTGAACTGAGAATGATAGAATTATGTCTTGTGAGATTTTGAGCCTATTGATGAATGGATTGAATATTTGTACCATTCTCTTCTTTCTTGTATGAATTTCACTCATGGAATTGTTACTCTAGAACTTGCTTTGATTCTTTTTTATACTACATTTTCATATGCATACATAAATATGATTGAGACATTTTTCTTCAAATAGCTACTTTAACCAAATAGCCAAGAATGACTGGTGCACAAATAGGCAGCCTTACTCAGCAGCATATTGTCTCAATATGATATCAGGCACTCTTATAGCTTCTTCAAAATTCTCTGATTCCTGCTAACTTAAAGCATTGGAAATGGCCTATTTCCCCTTACTTAACCCCTTTGAGCTTATTTCATCATTCTTTGTTTCGAACTCATTATGTGCCTTAAATGAAAAATCATGTTCTTACCTGGCCTTAGGGAATAAGAGAACATTAGCTTTGTCATTGGATGAGTTCTTGAACAAGTGTGGGGGTGTGTGTGTAGAATGGTTGAAAAAAAATATTTAAATGCATATATTATGTTCATCTTTCAAAAACAAAAACAAAAATAAAAACAAAAAAAACAAACAAAAAAAATTGTGTAAAGAAGGATCAACAAGGCAATAAAGGAAAGGAAAATAATATGTAAAGGGAATTTGTATTAGGTGGAGTTAGGATAAATTTTCATACTTGTTAATTGAACTCAGTTCTCATGCTCATTTATTCTCTTTAGTATTTAACTTGTCATATTCATATTAGCTTCTTATTTACCTTGACCATATTACAACCTTGAATAAAGTTCTCATGATTTGTGTGTGCATGTGTTCCTAGTAGTGAAGAAGTAGAAGATAAGCAAGCTTATGGTAGCATAATTTTTATGGGTTGAATTGAGTGAAATACCTACCTTTTAAACACTTGAGGGATTGAAAGTAAATCTTGTGAAGATCTATAATTCTTGACTCATGCTTTTCAATTGAAAATTCCTTACTTGTTGGTTTGAGATATGAATGAATGTTACCTCATAAATGTTTTGATCCCTTGAATGATTGGTTGCTCTTCATTCTTAAATATTATTAGAAATTAAGTCTTTTAGAGTGTTTAGCTTTTGAATCTGTGTCATTTTTTTTCCCTAGTTTTAGTCTTGTGTGTTTTGCCCAGGAGTACAAAAAGCTAAGTACAGAGGAATTTGATAATAACATATTTTACACATTAATAAACCCTCATTTTTAGTTATTTACACTCTCCATGTACTTAATTGATTGAGTTTGGTTATGTTTTGTAAGTTTGGACTCAAATTGAACTTGATTGATTTTTTTAGCATGATTTACGTCTTACACTATTTCTATATTTTGGTCATATTTTGAGTTCTAGATGTTTACTAATTATGCATTTTACCTTGTTGGAAAGATAAGAGAGAGCTCTATAACTTTCATGAAGAGTTAGAGGTCAAAGTCGGATATCTAGTGGAACTAATCGGGCTTGGAAGTCAGAATACGAGTTTTGTGATTGGAACCTGAATAGTGTGTAGTAATTAGAGCATAACTCGGGCTGTAAGATCTGGATTGGGCTAAAATTTTGGTATCCGCAATTAAGATCCATATCTATAACTTTCATGAAGAACACAAGACTCAATTCGGACTCCTTGGAGGTCATATTGGGCTTAGAAGTTAGAACAGAGGAGCTGTAACTGGGTCTAAATATTGTGCAGTAATTGGGCCACATCTCGAGATGTAAGTGGCCTTTTAAGGTGATTCTGGTGGCAATTGAAATCTAATATCCAAGTCTACAACTTTCATGAAGACCACATTTCAATATTCTAACACATTCAATGACTTCAGAACTGAATGATTTTAGAGACAAAGAATCTCCATAATTTTCCACTCACCAAAAGTCATTTGGTATTTTCCACTCATTTTTCACTCATCCACTCACTTGTGACTCATCCCCATTGTCATTTTGTATCCCTAATCCTCTATAAAAGGGAGCCTTGGCTGATCATTTGGGGAGTCTTAGTGTTAGATATCAAGATCATGCTATTTTGTTGTTTGATTATCTTGTTGTAGTTTTCTTTTGTTCTAAATTGAAGTTATGTTCTTCTTCTTTTTCTTCTTCTTCTTCTTCTTCTTCTTTTTCTTCTTCTTCTTCTCTCTTTCTTTCTTCTTGTCTATGAGTAACTAATTTTCATTTTACTTGGGTGAAAAGGTGAAATTTTTAGTAATAAGTTAAGGTTAGATTAAATTCTTTCTTGTGCTTAAATGATATATTTTCAAGTGATCATTTTACGTGTTGTATTTTGTTTTTAATCAATTTAGAAACCCTCCTTATAAAGTGGAGATCTTGATTCATTGTAAACAAGAGGTTGGCACAATGAATGCTTGATCCCATTTATAAGTGATGGCATTAATAGATGATTAAAGGAATCATAATATAATTACGTATATAATTTTTTTAATGAACTTTGAATGCTATATTTTTTGATTGGATTCTCCATTATGTGTGGATTCTAATTGAGTTATCAAAAGAATTAATCTTGTCCTTAATTTATTTACCAATAGTGGATCTCCTAACCCAAGTAAGTTTTTTTTTATTTGTGACCAAGTTTTATCACTTTTTATTGTTGTGACAAAATATTTACTTTACGTCAAAGAATTTTTCTTCATCAATTCCCTGTGGATCGACTTCGAACTCCCAAGAATTTATTACTTAAAACAACATGTACTTGGTTTGTAACTTTTAATCCGCATCAATTGTCTTGATTAGTTCGTCATTTGTAGTTGCTATGTGCATACACAACATTTATCTCAAAGCCACTTTTTAGAAAATGAGGTTCAACAAGCCCAATTATAGAGGTGTTCAAGAATCGATTTGTCTTGCTAACTCATCCCAGCCCGAAACTCATTGGGACAAGTTCGAGATCTGTGAATTTGACCCAGTGTGTTTTCAACTCATTTTGGGCTATACTTCAAGTTGTCCCAATCCGGTCTGGTGTCATACATTATTTTAAAACTTATACTTTTTTAACAACTAGTTATAAATAATAAGATTTCTTGACTTACATCAATAACTTTTGCATTACATGATAATATATTTATATTAATATTATTTGTTTTGAAATATATATTGTAAAATATGCATTAGTTTTAGTTTTCTACTTTTGAAATTTTATAACTTATCTATGCATATTGTCTAAATTTATGTATTTTATCTAATATCGGGTCAACCTAGTTTTGACCCGATTATTAGTCGGGCCATGACTGAGCTGAGTTTGTGTTTAAAAATTTGTCTATGTCAAAATATTGGGCCCGATTCGGGCCAAGTCAAACCCATAGAGTTAGAAGTAAGGGCATGATAAATTTAAGAATGTATTAAAGAAACAACTTGTTACCAAAAAAAAAGAAAGAAAGAAAGAAACAGCTGCTAGTTTTGGGGTGATTTCTTGGGTTGTGGTATAGACACTGAGTTTAAGGGCCTTACGAATGGCACATATGGTAGTAGTGGCGCTGAGCAGCAACTGGAGTAGGTTTTGAATTTTTAGTGGACCTTGATGATATCATTTCATGAGTTATTGGGCAGGTGAATTTGATGGTGGTGTTGAGGCGACGTAACACCCTAGCTCTGATACCAACTAATGTAACACCCTAGCTCTGGCATCACATTTCTGATTTCTGACTCATAATCTGAAAATAAGTTCGCACAAAGTTAGAGTTATAAAATATGGGTTTCAAAATTTCTTCTTTACTGAAACGTAAATTTACTGAAAATATTAGGTAATATTGAAAATCATATTTCAACTATTCATTATGTAATATTGACACCAATTAATATCACAATTTAAAGAGAAATATAAAATTAACAGACTTATTTTTTTTTTACAGTAGCAAACCCCATGAAGGGTCCTACTTAATAGCACGAGTACAACACTAACGAAAAACTTTAACATACTTATTCCTTTTTCTCGTCCATCTTGATGCATCGGACATCTGTTCCTTTGTCAACACTGTACACCTTCGAGTCCCTGAATGTCCACTCCTTATTGTTGTCACCAATCTCGGAAGTATCCATCGCCTAGTTATGTCTAAGACAACTCGATCCTTCTATTATTTGATTTTAACAGTCTGAGACACATGACAAAACAATATAACAAAGAGGTGAGATCACCTACACCAATACCAACATGGCAGCACAGAGATAACCCAAACAGCAATATCATACAGATAGATCATACCATAATCATACTATCAGCATTAATCAACTATCATCATCTAATCATTTATCAGTTCAATCATCATCCAAGTACTCAAAACAATTGTCATAGCCAATAACCAATATTCCTCAATTAATATATCACACAGATATAAATGTTCAGATTTATGCATATGTACAAAGACTCAGTTTATCAAAAACGACTCCATGGAGGTTTTCACAATTTCGAGAAGAATGCTCTGGTTAATTGTCAGCCTTAGCCTAAAGACAATCTCCCAATTGTTGAAAAGAATCGTGTTCTTATCAGGTATCGTCAATGCGTTAACGCTTTTGCATCGCCAAGTGGCACTGGTACTCGCCAAGCGTCCCTGGTCGACCGCCGCGTCTCGACGCCCCAAGATCCATCATAGACCTCACTATCAATTCTCATTCCCTCTTCAACCACAAGGGCCATAATAGCTATTAGCTATATTTTATACAATGCACAAATATATCAGTGCAAGTCTAACCCCAAAGGGCCAAATCTTTTCAATTTTATTTGTTCAATTTATATCATATGCTTCAACGCATACTTTTCCAATGCATGTATAATGCACCAAATCCATTCACAGGCATCACTTTCCAATGCATACAAAATGCACCAAATACCAGTCATAGGCAAAACACGTCATTTTCTCATACAGTGTCCATACACTGGTTCAACAGTAATTATACTATATTTTCAACACGAAATCATGTTATCATGTTTTCATAGTTATAAAACACTTTCACCGTGTTTTCACAAAATTGCGTAATATTTTCATTATGTTTTCACAATTCCAAAATGTTTCTGTTATATTTTTAAAATTCTGAAACGTTTCTGTTATATTTTCACAATACCATAACATTTCTTTTACGTTTTTAAAATTTTATAACATTTCTGTTATATTTTCAAAATACTGCAACACTTTTGTTGCACTTTTAAATCACGTATTTAATTTTTTAATGTTTTTCTCAATCACAAAAAAATATACGTTTCTCAAATTGCGTAACGATTTTCCACCATTTTCAAAATCGCATAACTTAAAAATCATTCTTTTAAGTTGTGTAAATCATTTTCCATCATTCTCAAAATATTTAAAACACTTTTCAAATCACATAAGATTTTCTGTCATTTTCACAATTACGTAAAAATATTCTATCATTATTTAATTACTTAGTGATTTTTAACAGTAGTTCAAATTACGTAAAATATTTAAACTTACATAAAATATTTAAATGTAATTCAAATCACGTAGAAATATTTTAACATATTGCGTAGAAATATTTTCTTGTATTTTAAATCATTTTTAAGATACGTAAATCATTAAGATACGTAAATCATTTATCACCATTTTACAATCATGTAAAATATTCCTCAATATTCCAAACATTATTTTGGACTTTCAAATAAGTCAATATCATTTTCAACACGTTTTTAAGATACGTAAATAATTTTTCACCATAATTCTATTACGAAAAAATATTTCTCAACCTTCAAAAATTCCATTTCATCTTTTCTCAAAATATTATGACTTTGTATTTCATTTTTCACATTTTCTTACTCAAGAAAATCTTTTTCCACGTTTCTTTACTCAAGAAATTCTTTTTCAAATATAATTCACAAAATTACTTTTCTATTGAATGTTTCAAATCTTAAAATTTCCACACGTACTTCAAAACTTGAAAATAAGTTATACTTTAGTAAATTCTCAAATCACCATTATATTCTCCATTTTTCTCAAAGCATTTTCAAACACAACCTTTTTCAAAATAAATTGAAGTTCAAATATTTTCGTTTACAAAAACTTAATTTCTCAAGTAATTAAAATGCTCTGATTCCCTCTTCAAATTCCTTGTATTAAATCAATTTACGTTTCCACTTTGAAAATCACTTTATTCATAAAAATCAAGGCATTACAAGCCTTCAAAAACGTGGACATGACTATTGAAACCATCAAATATTTTTCCTTTTAAATTGATATGGTTTTACATAAACAAAACCATTAAAATTTTATTTTCAAAACCGAAGTACCGATGGTTATAAAAACCAAACCCATTTGTTCAAATTCATTTTTACTTTCTTTGCAATTCCTTTTTCACTTTCTTTACAAATCCTTAAAATCAATGTTTGCCCATTTCATTCAAAACTCATATTTAGAAAAATACTTAGGATCTTTTTACACAAAATAAATCAATAAAAATTCCTCTAAAATCGTATTTTTGTTCTCTTAAAAAAAACAAACCCTTTGTTTATTTTCCATACTCTTCAAATCATCCATTATCATTCTTCATGAAAATATTAATTTAAAGATACGTAAAACATTTGTTCTAAATTTATCAAAATCTTATAAATGGCCATTGAAACCATGAATTATTATTTTTTCTTTCTAACTTAAATAAATTCCAAAACCGTATGCATTCTTTTTGCAACACAAACCTTTTGTTTATTTTCTTTGCTTCTCAAATCATTCAATTTTATCATTCATGAAAATATAAATTTGTGAACACCTATTTTGAGGTATCTTGATCGAAATTCTCATTATTCTAGGGATAAAAATTTAATTTCTTTGTTCTTAAAAAAATTTCCACATTGACCCAAATCAAGAGCATCAAAACCGTAGCTCTTCCTTGGCCATTGGAACCAAGATTAGTTTTCTTTCCATCCACACATCATGGCATACATATATATATTTCATCATAAATATCACAAACATGCCATATACTCATCATGCATATTATAAGTATACTATCAAAGCCATAAAATCATGCAAAGTATATTAAGCATAAACAAAAATAATCAAAGCATAAGAAAATAAATCAAAGCTCATAAACATACAATTAATTATTACATGACCATGGATTGGAATCTTCACATGGATTCACCATCCATCAAATATAAGACCATCTCTCACCACCATACTTGGTTGGTGAGATGGATCTCTCTCTTACCTCTTGAAGATCCTCAAAAACTCTTTGTTTTGCTTCTCTGTCCAAGTCCTTCACCACCAAGGGCTTCTCAAATACAAAACAAAATACATAGAAATTAGTATACTAAGCTTGATTAAGAGGAACCATGGATCAAACATGATTTAGAACATGAAAAAGAAAAAAATAAATGAAGTTTCCTTACACTTCACCACAAATACCCTATAACTTGGCTCTTGAAGAAAATCCATGAAGATGAATGATTTAGAGAAAGTCTCCAACATGAAAGTTGCTTAGAATATCATATAAATTCAAGATCTATGGTTGGATGAAATTAAAAGTGATGGAGAGTGTTTTGGGCTGCTTGGCCAAAACATAGAGGAGAAAAAGGAAGGAAAAATGGTTGCTTGGTTCTTGGAATTTTTGAGAGATTTTGAGAGAATTTGATGAAGGCTTTTTGGTGAAGTAGAAAAATGAATATGGAGAGTGTAACCAAAGGTGTTGCTGCCGTGGGAGTGAAAGAATAGAGAGATATGAATTCATTTGGCATAATTGAAGGCTATCACATGATGCACAAAGTCTTCCACTTTGTCATCTTTTTCTTTGGCCTAAAAAGGCTATACAAGCATGTCTAAACATGTCTCCTCCTTCCTAACACTCCAAAATCGTCCCCTCCTTCATCATGCACTCCAAACGAAGCAAACAAAGCAATAATGGTCAAGAAGAATGTCATATTGACCATGACAAGCAATAATGGTCATCAATTAGGCTTACATGGCTATTATGGATGATTCAAAATTCATGTAGATGCCTCCCCAAGGCTGCTGAAAACCGTGACATTCAAGGGAGTTTAGAGACTTTAATTTATTTTAATTCAAGTCTAATTACTTGCTAATTGATTAGTTAAGTCATTAGATTAAGTTTCCTAATCAATCTTAACTAATTTTCTAATTACATAACTAATTAATTAGACATATTATTTCATATATTATAATCTCTAATTAAAATTAGGATATCTAATTAAGAATTAGATTATAACAATTTAACATTTAATTTAGTTTACTTGGCTTGTTAATTAGGCCATTATTTGAAGCATTTCTAGCCATTCATTAATTCAATGGTTAGGATTTAGGTAGACTTTTAATTTTTAGAAGACTAAATCTAAGCCATTGGATCCTTTTCCTTTAAATTCTAGCCATTAGATGTGTCTCCAAAATAAAGGGTCAAGATTGCTCCTTCAAACTTTAAATTCAAGGGTTATAATTAGTCATAACCTTTTTAGAAGACCAAATCTCTACCCTTGATTAATTCTTCATCCAATGGTCATAAATAGTCCTTGTTACTTTACAAGACCAAATCTCCACCCTTGATCAATTCTAAATCCAATGGTTGTATATGGTCACTTTATATAATCAAATTTACACCGTTGATTAAATCTACGGTTGATATTGAAGCTTGCCTAACTAAGTTTATTTTCACACCATTGATTAAATCAATGGTGATTATCCAATGCTTCTTTATTAAGTTTATTTCTTAACCGTTAATTAAATCAATGGTGGATATCCAAACCACCAGTGTTGACTTAAGCAATATAATTTCTATTTTTATCTACTAAAAACCCCACGAAAGAATATATTTACTGTATTTTTATCACCCGATAAATTAAATATAGTACAAAACACAATACAAGAAATTTTCTAAAACTATTTTCGGATTTAGGTTTAGTAAGATCCCCTGTCTCCTTCTAAACAGTACAAATTTTTCTATGCGTAGAAAAATTTTTACTTTCTTGAGACTCACTGGGCCCACGTAAGGTCACTGGGCCGCTTTAGGACCACACAGGCTCACATACTGATCAAAAAAATTCATAATCATCCACAAAAATCACAAATATTAGAAAACGTATGAAAATCAAGTCAGATTATTAAAAATAATTAACAATCAAGAGAAATAAATACAGAAAGATTTTCCTCGGCCCAAAAATTATTATTTTCCTGACACGGAGTAAATCACTCAAAACGATCAAATACGCTGACGGAATAATCAAAATAATTTTACAGTATCCAAAAATTACTAAATAGTAAAATTCTGTTAACTGTCAAAATTACTGTTTAAGAGATAGGAAATTTTGGGGTGTTACAGGTGAAGGTATTAGCAGGCCTTTTCACCGCAATGGAGATAAGTTATTGGGTAGTGTACGGAGTCAAGGCACTGGGAGAGGGAAAGGGAAAGACTTAATGAGAGAAGAAAATGACTCAAGAGAAAATTGTGAAAACTATTATTCAGATGGAAATTCCACCTACTAGATCAAACATCAAAGAGATGGGCAACTCATCTTGGCTCAATAGCATTTCTCTTTTATTTAATCTATATAAAATTATAAATATTTATTAAGAATTTATTTTATAAACTTCTATCAACTCAACTAGATTTTACCAACTCTTTATATTTTTCATATATTTTAGCCACACAGAACAATCTCATCCTCCATTGATCAATATTTGAGTTTGTCAATCCTTGAGTGGAGAAAGTTTTTCTATCGAGCAAGTTTGAAGTTAATTAAGAGATACATTTTGTAACTACTATAGACATTTTGGTCTTAGCTTGTTTGATTGTTTAAAACTTCAAATTCTTTTACTATGCTTCTTTGGAGCTTACCTTACAAAGTTATTTATCAAGATGAATGCGTTTGTTAGCATGTGTAATTGATTGTAATTAATTTGTAAACAATTTAAATATTATATAATTATTTTAGTGATTGTGTAATTAATTCAGAGATTATAGTCTTGAAACTATAAATAGGTGTAAACCCCTTGTACATACATACATTTAGAGAATATAGAAAATATCTTTTAGTCTTTCTTTTTTTATTTTCTCTTTATTTCTAACATAGTATCCAAAGCTTAGGTTCTCAGTACTTTGTTGTCTCAATGTTTTCCACCATTCTCCACTATACTTCGTTGTCATACCACACTCCCGCTTATTGACGTACTCCATCATCGTACTCCCATTTATTGTTGTACTCCCATTTAACACTGTCGTACTCTCGCTTGTGACATTGTTGCACTCTCATTTACATCACCATATCACTATTGTGCTCCTACTCATTATCGTCATACTCTTGTCGACATCGTCATACTTTCCGTATTCATGATACCATGGCTCAAACGTTATCCACCACACATCAAGGATCCATTGTTCTATCATGATTGTCGTCCTCCTAGGTATTCACTCTCTAATTGTCCTACCATAGAATGTCGTAATTACATGAGAAAGGGTCATATTGCCTCCAATTGTTCTTCTTGTCGATATTGCAAAAAAATTAGGACACTTGATTAGAAATTACCTCACATGTCCTCCAAGTTCTAATCAGAATAAGTCTCAATCTTGTACCAATTCTTCTAAACATGTGGTTGTTGCTACTGCTACTAATGAGTCCTCATCTTCTCCACCTATACCCCAGAATACCTTTTTTCTTCATTGATCTCTTGTCCCTCCATAAGCAACTACTTTCTAATTTTGGTACTACTTCGCATACCTTATCCACCACACCAGTTAATACTATACGGTACTTTGATTCTACTTGCTGTAACTATATGACATCTACATCTCAGTAATTTTCATCCTTATCTATTAATAACATTGCACATTCCATACATGCTATCGATGGATCGTTATGAACATAAATCATAAGGGCTCTATCTGTCTACCAAATCTTAGTTTGCCTGACACCTATGTCATTCCTAAATTAAACTTCAATCTTATTTATGTTGAACAATTATGTGACCTGGGTTATGAAATCACCTTTTCTTCTTCTAGCTATTTGAGCTCACCAAACTTCATGTTCCTCCTGCGTCCACTACAAAAAAATGTGTAAATTATGACAGTTCTAAAAAACTACCGTAATATGTAGTATAATACGTTAGTTACACACCTGTCGTATTTTACAAGTAAAAAACAACAGTTAAATATATAAAATGGTGGTTTCAACTGCCATTAATTTCATTTTAAATTTTAATTAAAATATTTTTAAAAATTCTAAATTTTCACTTCCCTCTTATAACAAAAAATTCTCTCACACTCTTTCACTTTCTCTCTCTCGCGCTCTCCCTTTTACTCTTGCTACACCATTTGAAACCCAAAGTCGCAGGTCCAGCTCTCTTGCTGCCTCCTTCTTGACCAAAACCCCCTCTGTTCTCGTTGTCGTAGGTCCAGATCTACGATGCACCGCATGCAACCGCGACCCAAAGTCGCAACCTCTGCCCAATCGTCGTGAAACCTTCGCCACTGTCGCGCCTCCACCCGGATCTAGTCAACACGAGCCCTTGCCTCTACTCCACATCATCTACTCCAAGTCCACGGCTAAGCCACATTATAAGTTTGAAAATTTCTTCAAAAATGACAAATTATTGAACAATAGGAATTTGGTTTCTGGCTTTAGCACTGGGATTTGGGTTTCTTATTCTTCTGATTTTCTTAACATCACAACTTGCTGACGTATTATTTGGCTCTAAGGTTAGTGATTATATTCTATTATTTCATTTCATTTAGGTAGAAATTCACATCAAAAACTATATTTTACCTATAATTCCATATTTGTGGCAACTCTTCTCCTATTATCACTTTTTGAGCTTGTGCTACCTGGTAATAGATTGGAAGCATTTTTTTTCAAACTTCATAATATGTTCAATTCCAATATTGCTGCAGCTAGTGAATCAGAAACTAGTACGATGTGTTTTCTTTATAATCATCTTTTTGTACAAGCCTTAAGTTTTATGCATTAGTATATAGGTATGATTAAGAAACCATGTCTTCTAATAAATTGTCCTATCCAGTCAAGGAAAATACCCCATATAACTTTAGATGCTTTCTTTTTCTATGTTTGTTTTATTTCTTTAATATGAGTGTTTATTCAAACACAGTAAGTTTTCTATGCACATTTTTTTTAATTTGGGGAAGCTTAGAGGCAATATACATGCTAGAATAATGTGTCATCTAGTTTTAAATCATATAGCTTGATGACAGAAACAAACAAGAATATGATTGCTACTTGATGAAACTATTTTTTTTTTTGAAGAATTAAAAGAAACAGGGGGAAACTTAAAGAAAGAAGAGAGGAAGCGGAAACTTGAAAATAGAATGTAAGAAAAATAAATTATTGAGTTTAGAATACATCTTGTAATCAATCTTGTAATGCACTAAATAATGGAGTGATTAACTTTAGTGAAATAAAGTTATTTATTTCTAAACAAGGTTCGAGCATGTTATTTTTTTTGTTGTAATGCACTAAACAAATTTGTTTCACAACTTTAGTATGAAAAATTACAATTTTAGTAAGATAAAAAAATCACAAAGAAAGAATTAAACACCAAGGTTCTGTTCCTTCCATATCACTCCCTTGAAACCCAATTAAACACTCCAGTCATTTTAATATCCAACTAGGTCCTGCTTTCTACAGTCATTTGATGCATATTATTGGATTGAGGAAAAACAAAAAATGCACATGTTGTTTTGTTGGGATGAGAGAATAAGATGTGGAATTGGCTATTGTAAATGGTGATTGTCTATTGTTGTAGCTAGGTATTCTTAACAATGAAAAAGCTCTAATCTAATTTTTATGTGAATCATTTGTTTGAAAAACTTTTTGATTATGAACATTTGCTTCTCAACTTTAAAACCAAAATTTCCTTCCAGTGGTAACGATCTATTCCTCCAATTAGAAATGGACAAATAAGAAGCTCAACAAATAATGGACCCATTAAGCATTTCAATGCTTGACACATAAGAATTGAAAATGACTCCTTAATGTGCTTCTTACTACTTGATTTTAAAAAGTTGTTCATAGTTTGCCTCTGAACTTTTAAACTAAATATGAGTATTTGCATTTAACACATTAACAGGTTTGTGCACTTTCCATTTTATTTCTTGCCGTATTTAGGAATTATGGATATTCCTAACCTTTTAATGCTTCATAACAGTGACTTTAGATCTGTTTGCTTAAGTAAAAGTCTAGATGCTCAAATTTGTGATTTTCCAGAAGCTGTACTGCTTATATGTTTCTAAGTTTAGTGATTATGGTTGTGACAAAAAGATGCTAAACATTATTTAGTGTTGTAATTCACTAAAGTTTTTTAAATAAATAACTTTATTTCACTAAAGTTATAAACTCTTTTAGGACAAAAAGAGTCTTGTAATGCACTAAATAAAGTATGAAATAATTCTCTAATTCACTAAAGTTTTTTTTCCTTTTATTGTTAGTTGTTGCATTCAATGGCACCATTCTTTAGCCCAAGAAACATGCAACTTTCTATTATGAGAAATGGATGGACATAAATATAACAACCATACTAATTGTTTGCTTGTGTTCTCTCTTACAACTTTGCTCCTAGTTTCTAGAGTTTTGAGCTGAGTTTACTGTCTGAGAAGAATTGTCCAAGTACGTGCAATTTATATATGTGCAACTTTTGATGATTAAGGCACTCATCATATATGATTTAAGAAACTAGCAAACATATATTATACTATTTTCTTCTACTCTCACTTATATGCAGCACTTTATGTGCATACTATTTTGTACTATTTGCTATAGTTCTGATACACTACTTATATGTTATACTATTATCTTCTTTTCTCATATATCACCATATAAATTTGTACCATTATATTAATTTTAAATTATAATATTATATTTTCATTTCTAGTCATGTCGATGGATAAGTCTTGGATTAGTAAACCACGGAACACAACTGAATATGCGATTGGGATAAGCAAGTTTTTAGATTTCTCATTTGAACATTAGTCTATAGAGGGGTGTAAAATTAAGTGTCCATGTTCAAAGTATGGTTTTAAGAAGTGACAAACAAGAGAAGTAGTTCAAGAACACCTAACTTTATGGCCTTTTCCAAAAAATCACAAAGTATGTTATTAGCATGGTGAAGGATCAAATGTAACTGAGTCTGAGGCTTTTGAAGGCACATATGTCATGGAGGACACTTTTTAGCCCCAAAATCCAATGGAAACCATGATCAATGATGCATTTGCATTCGCTAGGCACAATCTTAATAAACTCGGTGTGTCTTCTGAGCCTGTTAATATAGAAGAGACATTAAATGAAGGGCATAATGAGGTGCAAAATGAAGATAATGTAGAGTTTTAAGAGTTACTCAAATACGGTAATCAAGAATTGTATGAAGGGTGTACGAAGTATTCGAAATTATCTTTTCTGGTAAAATTGTATCATATTAAATGTTTATGTAGAATGAGTGACAAAGCTATGACTATGATTCTAGAATTGTTAAAAGATGCATTTAAAGATACCATGATTCCTATTTCATTCTATGAGGCTAAGAAAATCATAAAAAAACTTGGTCTTAATTATACCAAGATACCTGCTTGCCTAAATGATTGTATGTTATATTGGGGGGATGATGAACACTTAGAAGAATGTAGAAGATGCAAGGAATCTAAGTGGAAGGATAATAAGAAGAAGCAACTTGCAAAGATTTTGCATTACTTTCCAATAAAGTCAAGGTTACAAAGATTGTTTATGTGTTCTAAGACTGCTAAATCTATGACCTGGCATGTGTCGGAGGGTAACCAAGATAGATTGATGAGGCATCCTAGAGATTTAAAGGTTTAGAAAAGATTCAAATTTATTCATTTTGAATTTGCCACTGATCCTCAAAATGTATGCCTTGGCTTAGCTAGTGATGGTTTCAACCCTTTTGGAACCATGAGTACAAACCATAGCATTTGGCCAGTAGTTCTTATCCCATACAATCGCCTTCCTTGGAAGTGCATGAAGCAAACTTCATTCATCCTCTTAATGATCATTCCTAGAAAAAAAAATGCCAAGGAATAACATAGATGTGTACTTACAACCTCTTATCAAAAATTTGAGGGATTTATGGTATGATGGAGTGCAAACATTAGATTCTTCAAAGAATGAAATGTTTAGAATGCGAGTAGCTCTAATGTAGACAATTAGTGACTTCCTTGGGCTTTGTACCTTATTTGGGTGGAATACACACACTGGCTTTGCTTGCCCCATGTGTAATTTTGACACAGATTCTTATAGACTGAAGCATAATAGAAAATGGTGTTTTATGGGTCATCATTGTTTTCTAGAAAATGGAGATAAATTTAGATTGAATTGAGCTTATTTTAATGGGACAATTGAGAAAAGGGATCCACCAATGACATTATTCGGATCAGACATCTTGAAACAACTTGAGGACATTAATGTTACCTTTGGAAAACTTCTACAGTCAAATGATAAAGGTAAAAGAACTCAAAGGAAAACCATTGTTGAAGATAGATAGAGACAATAGAGGAAGAAAAGCATATTTTTTAATCTTCCTTATTGGGAGACTAACTCATTGTGTCACAATCTAGATGTTATGCACATTGAAAAAAAAATATATGATAATGTGGCATACACTTTGCTCAATGAGACTGGTAAATCAAAAGACAATCTTAAAACTCGGAAGGATCTTAGAGAAATGGGTATAAGGAAGGATCTTTGGCCAGATGAGAAAGGCAGATATCGTTCATCTTTGTTTACAATGTCAAATACCAAGAAAGATGTATTTTTGCGGACTTTAAAGAATGTCATAGTGCCAGATGGGTACTCAAGCAACATTTCGAGGTGCATTGACTTGAAACAACAAAAGCTCTTTGGAATGAAGAGTCATGATTGTCACATTCTTATGGAGTAGTTATTACCACTTGCCATATGTAATGTTTTGCTAGACAAAGTGGTTGTAGTGTTAATAGAGTTATGTTTATTCTTTCGACAATTATGTGCCAAAAGCTTAAGTCTATTAGATCTTGATAGGATCTAGTCCCGAATCGTTCTCACCCTTTGTCACTTAGAAATGTTATTCCCTCCATCATTCTTTACAATCATGGTTCATTTAACTTGTCATCTAGTTGGTGATGGCAAACTTGGAAGCCCAGTACACTATCGGTGGATGTATCCAATTAAAAGGTAAATATCTAATTTCTTTGTTGTAAGTTATTCTTTAAGGTAAATATCTCATATCCCTTAATTAATTCTCAATCTTACAACCTCTAAGGTATTTGGGACACTTAAATTCCTTTGTACGAAACAAGGCATAGCCAGAAGGTTCTATTACTGAAGGATACCTAACTGAAGAGGTTCTTACCTTTTGCTCTCTCTATATAGAAGGGATTAAGACACGAATTAATGGCTTGCACAAGTTAATGATTACCTTGGTGATAAAGACTCTTCACATTTGCCTAGCATTTTTCCACTAATAGGTAGAGCAGTAGAAGCTTCCTCAACCTTTGAGTTGTCAACTATGGAGAAAAGACAAGTATATTGATATGTGTTACTAAATTGTGCACAAGTCATGCCATGCATTGAGTGAGTACTTAGGAAAACTCTATATAACACTTATGACCAAGATGAAAGCACTTATTTAAGATGTAGTGTTAATACTAATTGTTTATATAGTGAATTTAAGGATCAAGTCTGGAGGCAGTCTAAGGGGTGAAAGCCTACAGCTACAGAGTTAGAGAAGATAGTTAATAAAGACTTCATTGATTGGTTTCCTAGTAAGGTGGGTTCAAAATGTAATGAAATTGTGTTTGTTATATATATTTTTTGTTAATATAGGTTTGTAAATTTGAAACTACAACTAAGACTTTTAATGCTATTATTTTAGCTTATGAACTCGAACATTGCGAATTCTGTGTTAGATGATCTAAAGATTCTAGCAAAAGGTCCAACACGACATGCTAGAAGGTTTTCTGATTTTAATATTAATGGGTTCAAATTTTGAATAATAGCTCAGGAACATGGGTTGAAAACCCAAAATAGTGGAGTTTTTCTAATTTCTTCCACATCTTGTGTTGCAAATGGTGTTGATAGGAACTTAAGGCAAGATGATCTGTCATATTATGGCAAATTAGAAGACATCATTGACCTTAACTACTATGGTCGATTTAGGGTGACATTATTCAAATGTAAATGGGCTAACACCACTAGGGATAGGGGGTTTACAAAGGATGCATAGGGTTTTTGCTTCTATTAAATTTTCACGATTGATTCACATGGGTGACCGTGAAGAGCATGATCCATACATTGAAGCTTCACAAGCTCAAATGGTGTATTATGTGGATGATGAGGTGAATAAAGGTTGGAATATTGTTGCGTATTTAAAGCCAAGAAATTTGTACGATATGGGAGAAGAAGAAGATAATGAAGCTTATAAGAATGAGCCATGGACAGAGCAAGACTTAGATCATTTCTTTGGAGATGTTAATGATCTACCATTGTTAAGGGAGGATGTAGATGATGAATTATTAAGTGAGTGGAATGATAATAATGAGGTTGGGGAAGACGAACATATGTCAAAATAGTCAACATAGTGAATATATTTATGGTATGACTTTGTGGTGTGCTAAGTCTATCATCTATTTATATATGTGTTAGTTTTTAATAAAATACTCTTATGTAATATATGTTTAACTTTATCATACACTAATATAAATTGATTATATTTGATTGTTTCATTTATATATGCAGATATGCCAAAACCAATATGAATTAAGAATCTTCTCAAACCAGTAGCTGGGGGCTCCTCAGCTATAGATCCAGTTCACACTCCACAACAGCCGCCACAAGGTTATACCTCAACATCATTTGCTCCTACTACTTTGCAGCCATTGACTGACACTCCACTGCAGCCACCACAGGCCTGTCCTTCAGCACCAGTTACTCCTGCTACCTCACAGTCATGTTACCAAGCCCCATCACAATCTACGCAGTCTAATGCCCCATCTTCATCACGCAAATGTAAAATTGGACGTGAATCCAGCCATTATTGGTTTGTAGATGTTATAGGTATATATAAATGTAAAATGATGGAGAATTTTGTTTATTTTTATCTTTTCTTGATTAGCGTATTTAACTTGATCTTTATTTGTTACAGATGAAGAACAAGAAGTAACTAAGAAAATGAGGTTGAAGGTCCAAGATGTCCATAACTTGCCTGATGGAGTGCGTGTAGTGGTGGATTTTGATGAGTTTTTTTGTCCTATTAGAGAGGCAACTGGCCTACTTGCTGGAGTTTGTGGACAATTGGCAATTGATTCTCTTCTTTTTCCTATTAACATCGAAAAGTGGTCAAATATGCCTGACAATTTTCGTGACTGCTAGTGGGATCATTTCTTAATGGTAGAACCATTTAAATTTTTTACTTGTTCTATTTTTAAAGTTTGTATGTATAAAAGTATAATAATCTAACATTCTTTTTGTTTGAAGCGTTGATTTTATTTCAAGGTCAATGATAATAATATTGCAAGGAGATATATTGAACAATCCATTGGCAAAAAGTGGAGGGAGTATCGTCAGAAGTTGTGGAATGCATTTTATGACTCAACAACGAGTAGAAATGATATTGTCAATAATGTCCCGGAAGGCATTAACATAGAGCAATGGGCTTCTTATGTTGATTATCGCTTGAGGCTTGAGACGATGGTACTTACTTCATATTTATTAAATTGTTGATTATAAATAGTTTGCTATTACACCAAAGAAATTTATCTATTTTCATTTGTATGACTTGTGTACTCATGTTACTATTGCAGTTATTTAGTTAATTAAATTAATGAGTATTTCTTTTTACATTTCATTAAGCAAAATTATTATATTTATATTTGTGGGTTTTGACGAACAAGAATTGTCATAATAAACTTGAAAAATAGCTTGCATTGTGTCAGTCATGGTGGGTTTAAATCATCACCAATTAGTGTATTAGGGCGGTTAAGAACCGCCACAATCATTGAAGTAAATCGTGTATTGTTATATAAATTACAGCAGTTTGAAATTATCATTTTATATATAATTAAAATGTAAATTTTAGGTAAATTATGGAAGTTCAAAACTGCCATAATTCACTGTAAATTATGGTGATTTAAATCATTGTTTTATACACAATTAACCTATAATTTTTAGGTGGATTACAACATTCCTAAACTATTGTAATTCGCTATAAATTATGTTAGTTCAGGACTATCGTAATTCTCTGTAAATTACAATGATTTAAACCATCATTTTATACACAATTAAATTATAATTTTTTGCTTGAATTATGACAGTCCTAAACTGCTATTTATCCAAAAACTAAACCATCATTTTATACATGATAAAATTGTGGCAGTTAATGAGAAACCGCTGTATTATACCGAATGACAAAGGTAATTATGTCAGTTTTGGAAACCGCCATTGAGGCAAAAAATGGCAATTAAAACCGCTATAATATACAACAAATAACTGCCATTTTAAACTTTTTTTATAGTGATCAAGTCTTTATGCAGCATCCACTACCTCCTCCATTTACTTGTGGCACCAATGTATTGCTCATAATTCACTTGAAAAATTGTGTTCCCTTATATCTCAATGGACTCTAGGTTCGATTACTAATAAGTCTTTTCATTACACTTCTTGTCAAACTACTACACAACATGAATTGTCCTTCAATTAAAATACTTCTATCTATAATTCTCCTTTTGATCTTATGCATTCTAATGTTTAGGGACCTGTTTCCACACCAACTATAGGAGGCAATCAGTATTTTGTGATATTTATTGATGATTATTCCTATTTTACTTGGATATATCTGATGAAAAATCATTATGAGTTGCCTCAAATTTATATCAATTTTGCTACAATGATCGAAACACAATTCTCAAAAGTTATTAAAATTCTTTGTCAAGATAATGCCATGACATATCGTGACTCAAGACTTTAGACATTTCTTACAAAATAGGGTATTCTATTTGAACTCTTGTGCCCTAGCACTTTTCAATAAAATGGTTATGCTAAAAGAAAACATCGTCATATCCTAGACTCCATTCAAGCAACGCTTGTCTCTTCCTCTTGTCCTGAGCATGCTTGGGGTGAAGTCTCTCTGACTGTTGTTTATGTCATTAATCGTCTCCCTTCCTTTATCATTGGTAATGTCTCTACTTTTGAATGTCTTTATAACACTCCTCTAGATTACAGTTCACTCAAGGTATTTGGTTGTGCTTGTTTTATTCTTTGTTAACCACACGGATACATTAAATTTGAGTCTCATGCTCGCCTATATATGTTGCTTTCTTAGCTATGGGACAAAACATAAAGGTTACAGTTATTGGGATCCCATCTCTCTACGCATTTGTATCTCTCGTCATGTTGTCTTTTGGAAACATATCATATTCTCTTCATTGTCTAAGTTCAAGTCCATCCTTCCACTTTGACTCCTTTTTTCACTAACACCTCTGCTGATTTCTTTCCTAGTGATCTTGATTCATGTTCTTCCAGTAAGCTCATTGACACTTCTAAAGTTCCAACTACTCCTGATGAAGCAATCTTAGCCATTAACCCTGAACTTGAGATTGTTCCTTCTCCTCCTCCTAAACATCCAATTTGAGTAAGAACTCAACCTACCTATCTTCATGATTATTATTGGTTTTCTATCCTGTTTCACTTTCATGAACCTCAGTCCTATCAAGAAACATTCACATATCCTCATTAGTAGCAGGCAATGCAATAAGAGTTACAAGCTTTGAGACCTTATTGATCCTCATTTTGATAAGACACTTATGGGATGTAAATGGGTATACAAAATCAAGACTCATTTTGATAGTTCTATTTAGCATTATAAGGCTTGTTTGATTGCTAAAGGATTTACTCAAGAATATGATATTGATTATGATGAGACTTTTGCATCTGTTACTCGCATCACTTTAGTTCGCACTCTCTTTGTTATTGCAGCCACTCAGAAATGGACTCTTAATTAGATGGATATGAAATATGTCGTTCTAAATGGTAACTTGGAAGAAAAATTTTATGTGTTCATCTCTTAGTTACACTTGTCCAGCAAACAAGGTTTTCCGTCCTCGAAAGGTTTTATATGGTCTCAAATAAATACCCCGAGCTTGGTTTGCCAAGTTCCATAGCACTATTAGTTAGCTTGGATTTTCCTCTAGTGCTTATGATTCTTCCTTATTTATTTGCAAAACTGATTGAGGTATTGTTATGTTGCTTCTCTATGTTGATGATATGATTATTACTGGTGATGATACTATTAGTATTGTTGAACTTCAATAGTTCTTGAGTCAAAATTTTGATATGAAAGATCTTGCACCTCTCAGTTATTTTATGAGGCTTGGGATAGTTTCTTCCAGTGGTTCTATGTTCCTATCTCAAGTTAAGTATGCATTGGATCTCTTCTCTTGGGCTAGACTTACGGATAGCAAAACAGAGCACACTCCACTTGAAATCAATGTTTGATTTACTCCACGGAATGACACTTTGCTAGATGATCTAACTCTCTATTGTCAGTTAGTTAGCAGCTTGATCTATCTTACGGTGACTCGATCTGACAACTCCTATCTTGTTCATTTGGGTAAGTCAATTCATGGATGCACCACATTCCATACACTATGCTGTTGTTCTTCGAATTATCCAATACATCAAGGGTACACTATATGATGATCTCCATTTCTCTATTTTCCCTTTGGTTATATGAGCTTATTTAGACACTAATTAGGGTGGCGATCCCACTAATCGTCGTTCCACTACTAGCCATTATAATTTCCTTGGTGACTTTCTCATTTCTTGGCGTAGCGAGAAGTAAACCCTGACTGCTCGCTCTAGTACTAAAGTAGAGTATCGTGCCCTAGTTGATATCACTTCTAAGATACTTTGAATTCGATAGCTACTTCAAGACTTGGGTATTTCTCAACATTCCCCTGTTACTCTTTATTATGACAATCAGAGTGCTATTCAAATTGCACACAATGATATATTTTATTAGCGCACTAAATATATTGAGATTGATTGACACTTCATTCACCAACACATCCTTCATGGTGCTTTTTATCTCAACTCCATTGGAACCCTTAACTAGCCCACCGATCTATTCAGCAAAGTTCGTCGTCCTAGTCGCTTTCGTACCCTAGTTTCCAAACTCAAATTGATTCCCTCTACATCCACTTGAGTTTGAGAGGATGTTAGCGTGTGCAATTGATTGTAATTAATTTGTAAATAATTTAGCGATTATATAATTATTTTAGGAATTGTGTAATTAATTCAAATATTACAGTCTTAGGCCTGTAAATAGGTGTAAATACAAAAAAAAAAAAATTTATTCTCACCCTTTATTTTCTCTCTATTTCTAACAACGTTAATTTCATATCTGAATAATTGTGCTCTACTCCTTTTAATTGAAAAGATTAAAAATAAATAAATTTGCTACTACCCTCCGTTATTTTTCATCATGTAAATAATTTTTTTCTCTTTTACTTCGTCCACCTTCTTCAAGTCAAATCCAATTTCTTGGCGAACTTACAACAAAGTCATGGAATTTACATCAGAGTTTGCCTTTTGACGACAGGGAAAAGCATTCAAAAAGGCCTTTTGTCCTACCTGCTCATGGCATGCAATTGTAATATTATCTCGTGTGCTATATATGGAAAGCGAAGACTTGCAAAAATAATTAAACCTAAAGCAAAGTCTTGTCTTGCACATGAGAAAGTTTTTTGTAGCAATTAGGTCTAGTCACGTTAATTGCATTCATATGAATAAAAAGTTTCACTAAACTCAAGTGAGTTACAGTTATAATGATTTATTATATAGATGAAGCAGTTATATAGCTAACAAATAAACTAAGATAATAATAAGAGACAAGATAAACCTAAGATAATAGAAACAAATTTAAAACTAAATCTTAAGAAAAGATTTTACTTTATCACCCCCTTCAAACTGGACGGTACTACATAAAGGCTAAGTTTAGATCTTGAAAATTGGTGAGCCCAAAAGGTGAAAGGCATATTGGAGTGTCAACCGAACCTTGTGTAAGGTTGGGATCCTCAGGAAGATGGCTAGATATGCGTCAAGATTGAAAGTAATCGAATCTCATACTAAGTGACATGCACGTCAAGGGGAGGAGATCATGGGAAAGGTGCTAAAATTTCTCCGATAAAGTTACTAAAGATTTTGGTGGTAGGTACGGCGTTAGTCATTGAAATAGCTTTCGTAAGACGACTTGTTAATCATGCACGAACAAGTCTCGACACCAATTGAAGTAATTAGGATTGGGTGGATCCAAACGCATCTCTAGACTTCTAGGTGCCATTAAAGCAGCAATCAATTCTATAGGCGCAAGCATTTCACCACTGATGGAGGTGGTGAAGGTGGAGGTAGTGTTTGTCATCCTTAAGTTAAAGTGTTAGTCATGGTAGGCTCTAATACCATGAAGATATTTTGAATAAAAAAAGTTGGTTGAATTCAAGAGAGTTATAGCCATAATGATTTATTATATAGATGAAATGATTACATAGCTATCAAACAAACTAAGATAACAACAATAACAAAAAGATAAGATAAACATAACCTAAGATAATAGAAATAAATTCAAAACTAAATCAAACTAAATCTTAGGAAAAATAGTATAGAGATTCCTTAAACTTTGACTCTTTTACAAATTATCATCACGAACTTTAAAATATTTTTAATTAGTCCCTAAACTTTAATTAATATCCCAATAGATCCTTATATTTAATTTGAATCCGTTAATTCACTAACAATAATACTACATGGTATCATTTTATTTGAATTAACATTAATTAAGAACTATTTATTAATTTATTTATTAAAATTTAATTTTAAATATATTTTCTTCCTTACAAAATAAAAAAAACAAATTTATTTTAAAAAAATTGTTTTTATTTATTTTGTAATAACAAAATGTATTTATAATCAAATTTTAATAAATAAATTAATAAACAGTCAAAAAATAATACGGATAAAATGTTGTTACACAATATCATTGTTAATGAATTAATAGATTCAAATTAAACAAAAGGATCTATTGACACATTAATTAAAGTTTATAGATTAATTAAAAAAAATTTAAAGTTCGTGGTGATAATTTAAAAAAAAGTTAAAGTTCAGGAAGATGCATACTCTCTTAAATCTTAAGAAAAGATTTTGCTCTATCATCCCATATATGACAATTTCATATGAGAATGTCTGTGTGCGCCTCTGCCACATGGGGGTTTTAGGACAGTGATCACGCCATGTGCTAATGCGATGGACATGTACATGTAACTATATGTATATATGGGAGATGTCAAAACACATAGGTATGGGAGGCTGGGAAATAGCAATTGATACAAAGGGATATGGAGGCCAACATATAGTATACTAATGATGTATGGAAGAGATACGTTTTGGATTAATTTGAGCTAGAATTGAAACATATAGCTCACAAAAAAATCAAAGCCCTGTGCATAACTTCGCTTGAACTTGTTTTCATTGTTTTTCTGGGCAGATGGTTATTGATAACATCTTTTAGTATATCAAAAAGTTGTTTTCACAACTTAAACGCATAGCATTTTACTTAAATTTACTGCAGGAATCGAACCTCGCTCTTTACCAACAATAGTACTCTTAAGTCTTTATGAGTGTAGGGTCTTTAGGCTCCAGCTGCCTCCTCTTTTTCCTTGCTATTCATATTAAAAACACCTTTTTTCCCCTTAGTTTTCATGTTTGTTGCAAGTTGAAACAATATAGGGGGTCTCTACCCCACCGTGTCATATAATTTTGTATACATTGATGAAATGGTAACATGGTATGCAGGATTCATTAGTTCATCTATAAGTGGAACAAAAAGATGACTTACCGACTCTGCACAGCTTCCCCACATGAAGAAAGACGAAAACTATTTTCTCTTTCTCTTTTGGGCAAATGAATTGCAATTTGTCGTATAACTTATAACTTATCAAATTTCAACACACTAATTTTTACATGATTTTATATTTATCAGAGATATAATAAAGTTATTCAATTACCTACATGCACCTAATAAGTTAAGTTTTTGAGAGAATTGATTTATGATAGTATTTAACATATTTAATTTTATGAAATGAAGTAGACATTTTAAAACGTGTAATATACAAATCCATGCAAACCATATATTCTTTGCTCGAAAACATTATTTTCACAGCTACTTGTAAGTGCAAAGATTTGATTCATATAGAAAGTGTGTAGAATAAATTTAGTTAAAATTTAAATAGATTTAATAACTAAGATGTCTCAGTTGACAAACTAAGTTTTAAGTGGACAAACTTTATCCCATTATAGGAGTTCGAAATTCACTATAAATACTTTGTGACCAAAGCCAAAACGACACACAAATAGCATATTTTATTACACAAAAAGTGTGAGGATACCTTATGGTTTTAAAAAAATAAATTCAATTAAATTAAATACTACACAATAATGTACAAGAAACAAGATGTAATGTAATATAAGTTTACAGGTGTGCAATTAAATATTGTAGTTGTAAATTTATACCTTCTTTTATAAATTAAGGCATTTAATTTATAGCTAGCATTATTCTCTATTCATAATTTTATTAATTATTTTAAATTATAACTTAAATAATTATTTTATTTAAGTCAAACCTTAATTACTTGAATTATTATTTACGTGTTCATATTTAATTAATGATAATTTAAAAAACTATAGCTATAAATAATTAGTAAAAATATGAGTAGATAACTGAAAGTACCAAATCCTCAATTGACATCTACCTCAATCCTCAACTAAATTATTACCAACCAAGCCAACCCTCCTCCGTAGCATGTTCATGCTCTTGAATATGCTGCTTTCAGCCTGCAGCGACCCTTGCTATTAATTATTGTGTTGGTGTCTATTAGAAACCTTTTATTTTATTTTATTTCCAGCCTTACGTAAACCCTTATTCTCCACCAAATTATATTAATTAAATTTATAGAAGACATTAAAAAAAGAAAAAACAAAAGTTAAACTCTTCACTGAAATGATTCAAAGAAATATTTTGGTTTTTTAAATTGATAAATCTTCAATAGCATGGATCAATTTACATATTCAAGAAAGAAGAAACACAGTTCAAAGTCAAGCTCTTCCTGTTGATTAAAAGGGACTTCAGGAGGAATTGATAATCAACATCCAGGATATCTGGAATCTATATATATTATTTCGCACCTGATGTCAAATGAACTAGTATATTCATCCCTTTACATAACATGAACTCGTAATACCTAATGTACGACTATATATAGTACATATAGTGGAACTCCTACACTAAATTAACAAAGATACAATATTACAGTAGGATCTTGTTAGGTTTTGTCTTTGGCTTTCCGAGTCTAAACAAAGGAGTAACAACTCCCATGTTGAATTGTTTGGTTCTTAACAGGCACATAATATGAAAACAAGTGTCATATTCAGTCTTAAAAATATAAAGAAATAAAAAAAATAGATACGAAGAAATACATATTTCAAGTATTAGGCAGTCCAAGCTTTTGGTGTCGAAAGATGATGTCCCAATTTCGGACTAATGTTTTCTAAAGGCAGTTTCAACTTGCTAAAGAAACCTAATATCTTTTGAAACCCATATACTTACTCGTAGATTACAAGAAAAGTTAAAGAAAGAAAAATAAAAAAAGAAGGATTAGGGTTTGTGTTATCCGATACATAAAGAAAAGTGTGAATAACTCATCGTAAGCAGCAGTCTTAAGTCGTCCATTTGTGTTCAATAAAAACCCTAACCAATAGTTCCTTTCTAATATCATTATTAAAAAGAGAACGAAATCTTATTCAATTATGATTTGATTAAGTGTGTGTTCACTGTTCACTCCCAAGACAACACAGCGTACCCCAAATAGTATCCACTATCCGCAAACTGACATCAGCTTTGGTGCGTTACAGAAGTAAATGCACGTATCAGTATGATCATGGCGACATAAATTCCGGAATCCCACAAAAGCTAAAGCAGTAACCCTTTATTTCTCAAGAATCCATTATTCTAAATTAAATCTAACCATTGTGGTTTCTCAAGAATCCATTATTCTAAATTAAATAAACCAATTGTAGTTATTTAAATGTTTTTTTTTCAAAGTATTACCTCACACGATAAGTGACAGACTAATCTTTTAGAGTACGGTCAAAGGCCTAAACGAAGAACGATATTATTTTCATACATATAAATCTCGTGATTGAACTCAAGACTACATGCTTAAGTGTTCGAAACTTTTTTCACTCGAACTAACACATATTAGTAAATGTTTATTCTTTTAATTCGTATTTTAATTTGTGCTTTGTTCCTTTACTCCAATTTTCTTACGTTTGAGTCAAGGGTATATAGCCTTTGAGTTTATACATCTGTTACGACTTTATTTTTTTCATGAGTAGACGGTTAGAAAATGTTTGACAGAATTTAGTCACAATATTTTAACATTTAAAGGTAGTTATTAGATAAGTAAAAATTGTAGGTATCGCTTATGAATCCAAGAGTTAAGAACAATCTCAATTCATTCCGACAAAATTTTAACAAAATTATTTATGCATATTTAATATTTTATTTTTATTTTTTATAATGAATCCCACACCGTCATAAATAAATCAAAATTCAACATTTATACAAGCATAAGCACATAGGAAATGTTTTATGTACATCAGAATATGTACATCATATTTATATTGTATGTTAACGTAAGAGAAATGTCAAATTATTCTGTATGTGACTGTAGTATTTTCGTGACATATAGAATGATTTTGTGAGTGTGATAGATAAAGTAAAACGTATTTTAATTAGACGAATAATGAGACTGTAAACACATATACATCATGGATTTATTGATAATAAAAATATGTGACATACCATGCATTGAGACTCGCATATATAATAAAAATATGTGATATATAATACCAGCTATAAAATTAAAAATGTTGATATCTATGCAATATAATTTTTATTTGTCTAACTGATTTCTTTTTTGGTGTCTTATTTATGATGGCAAAATTTCTTTATATTTAAGGACCTCTATAAGAATTTTCTCATTCGAGAACCCAAATTTAGGAAACTTTCTTTCGCAGGGATGAAGATAGGCATAAAAATTCCTTTGAGGTAGATTTGAGTACGAGGACGGAGATCGTATGTCTTATCATGGAGTCTCAGTCCCTAACAAATTATTAATTATTTTTAATAATCATATCATATATATGTATTTACTTTGTCTCTTTTAATAATTTTATCTACATTATTATTATATTAAATTAAAAAAATATTACTAAGTAATATTTTGTTGTTTTAATTTTTTGATGTTGTAAACTTAAATGGAAATTATTTTCAACTTTATATATTTTTTCTATTTTTTATTTTCTGATTTTTTTTATAATTACATGATCCCACAGGAAAACGCAGACTCGCAAAAAAGGTACAGGGAGAAAAAAAAATACGTTGAAGTAGGGATCGGGGACGAAGACGGAAACAAAGGGAGATTAGGAGCGCAGAAATGAGGAGCGGGAAGGTATTTTACGCTCCTGCCTTGCGCAGGTATCATTCCTAATTATCTAACTGGTTTAGTGTGTGTATATATATAAATTCAATAAATTAACAATCTTATTATTTGAAAAATTAAAATATGACACTCAACCAACATCTCTATTGCATCAACATAGATCTATTCTATCTCGAGATGTGGTATATTTTGATATCTATTCACACTCACATCGATATATAGTATTTATAGAAGATGTATTTTAGCAAGTATTCAAATAAAATTTTCCATAAATTAAAATGTAGTGTCCCTACCCCCACAATCCGAAATGAGAGGCTCTGACAAGGTCGCCACCGATGTGTTTCCCTGTTGGCCAGAGGAGTAACAAGCCGCGTGAAGTGGCGGTGCCCACATACCCGAGATGTCGACCTCCACGTGCCCTTCACAAGGCAACTACTAGATAAACTGCACTGCAGTGATGCATTATCAACCCCCAATAAACGGTGACTTTCAAACCTTGTCATTCCCCTTCACTCATTTATTGATCCCAGTTTCTACTTTCTTGCTGCATGGACTAGTGGGGGGTTTCAATCATGGAAGCAAAATGCACCCATTAGTAGTTCTCAACTAATGGTGTTTAGCCCATGACTCAATGCTCTATATCACTGAAATATATAGACAATATAGAAGTGAACTCTATCATAATAATATCACATATAATAAGTTTGCACAATGTTTTTGAAGTTGGTAGGATCAAACTCTACATCTTCATTAAATTTATCATCTGCTAATAAAATTTGAAGCGCTTTTCAATTTTGATGTATTAAAGTAAGGACTTATTATAAGTTGAGCCACTTTCCTATGTGATTTCGGTCCGATAGAGTAGTGAAGATTGATGAACGAGTAATAGTATTCACACATAAAATATTTAACATCAATTTTACATTATACTTGTTTTTTAAAATTAAAGTAGAGAAAATGTATTTTTTTGTTTTATTATCTAAAAAAAGTGATATAAAAATGATGTAAAAATTTTTATGTGTAAATATCAAGAAATTCTTAAGTAGACGATCTACCACGTCATTTTTTAAACACTCAAATTATTATTTGACATATGTAAAAATATAATTAAATTTTTGTATGATTTTATAATGATTTTTACTACATTATACATATTAAATAATAATTTAAAAAAATATAATAGATTGTATCTATCTAAAAATTACTCTTAAATATCACTACTCTTGAATGAACCCTCTTTGATGACGGGATATGTCACCGAACAAAATGCACGAATTCACACAAGGCTGATCTGATTAATAACAGAAATAGAATACTTCTCTATTATAATGAAAGGAGTTTATACTGGATAGGATAAGTTGTTTTAACGTAAAATTGGACTCCCTCTACCTACCTACCTAGCTAGCTAGCTAGAGCAAGTAGAAATTAAAATCTTCCAGATGATGAGGGACAAGCTAGGCTATCAAGAAATTTAGAAATGTGCAAATCGATCGTATTGTCTTTTTAGAAGAGACACATTGTCTAAAAGGACGAAATGAACATAGGGAAAACCCTTGGTCTTGTTGCACAAAAGTGAATCAGACAGACCAAAAAGGCTGGTATCGTGGAAATTTGCAAACATGGAAGCATGCATTTGTGAAGAACAAGGAAAAAGAATAGTAAATATGGGAAATTTACATTACATAGGGTTCATAAAATTCTTACTATAATTCATCCAAACGTTGTAGCATTCCCAAAAGTAAATGTACCATTTTGGATTTCACACTTGTATCTATCTTTCCTCTTTGGTATATGTTACACTACTCATTGTTTAATGTAGTGGATATTCTATTGTCTGAAATAGGCCCTGTGTTTTTTAATAATTTCTACCATTTAATATCTAAACATTTTTATCACCTAAACCTGCACTTAAATATTGGGAGCTCAAATTAAAGATTAGCAATTTTCTTTGATATAGGTAGCACTTTAAGGACGGGCTCAAGACAACAAATAAAAAAAAAAATGTACCAAGAAAAGGGAAGAAAAAACTCACTCTCAGTTCAAGTTGATGAACTTCACTGTGTGGACCCCTACGCCTTTATATATATATAAGCAGCCATACATCCATCCCCCCAGACCATCAATATTCACTCACAATTCCAGTTGCATGCTCAATTAAGCTATTCCTCCCTGAGACGTACTCCAGCTTAATTTTCAGCAGAGAGGAAGAAAAATCTGAAGAAAATTCCACCCGTTTTGTTTAGGGGTTCAATCTGCTTATTTCTTCCCAAGATTTTTCTTCAAATGAGGCCTTCTTTTGTAATCTTGTTTCTGCTTTTGTCTCTCTTTCTTACTAAGGCTCAAGGTAAGTACTATTTTCAACAGCACTTCAATTAGGCCTTCTTTTCTGTTACATATACAGCAACTGGATTTCTCATGTTACTTGTTTTTGTGTAGGGATTCGCTTGGAGAAAGGGTCTTTTGCAGTTCAGCAACATAAACAACATGTAGGTGATCATTAATTTCAAGTTTCAAGTTTTATGTATTCATGTTTTCTTTATAAATGTCAACCTTCATTTACACTTTAATTTTCTTTCGATGTTACTAGAAACATTCACTTCTGATTGTAGGATGAAGAAAGTAGTTTGTTAAAAAGAAATAATAGTGATGATGAGGAAGCTATTCTCTGCAAAGATGAACAATGCACAGGTACCTTGAAGAAAAGAGTCTCTATAGTATCCAGAAAACCAAACAACCGGTTACTCCGCATTCATGAAGATTACTGTGGACCTAGACATCATAGACCAAGCCACCATTAATTTTCTAGCCCAGAAATTCATTTTACTTTGTTCCTCCTTATAATACAAGAATTCTTCAGAGCCTTACAAACTTGACCATGTAATTCTTATTGCAAATTTGCCCCCCAAAAGGCCAAAAGTCCTGATGACATCTAATTTCGTGGCTATGAAAAAAAATGCTAGGCATTATTCTCGTTATATTTACTTGTTCTGGACTAAAACTTTATAATGTATTTATTAAGCATCTAGCAAGAAATTTTAGTACTAACCTCCACTATACCACAATATTAAGTATCCTGGGTGCTCTTATGTTGCTGCAGGAAAGATAAAGAATAGGAAACTTATTACCACATCAGTTTCTACTACCCCCGCCATTTCAAAGGTTGGTTGACAGAGAATGGAAAAATTATGTTTGGCTGGTTTAGATCTCAACTCAAATGAATCCTTGGAATTTCTTACTTTTCTTCTTTATGATTTACATATATATGCTCCATGGCCAGAATGTGAAGAATGGAGGGAATGAAGCTCACCCCGCAGTAAATGGCAATACTAGCAATGATAAAGTCAATGGGGAAGAAGAGGAAATAAAAGTAAATAAGTTGGCTACTTCCAAGCAACAAGAGCTTCCCCATGAGCACTATGCGGACCTTGTAGAAATAGCTGAGATGGACTATTCTCCAGCAAGGAGAAAGCCTCCCATACACAACTGAGTCTAGGGATGATCAACTAGAAAAACAGACAGTTTCAGTTTAGGAAAATAAAATATAGGCAGAGAAGTTGGACAGCATTACAGAAATGCTGCATTTTTTTATGCTTAAGAATGATTTGTACATTATATATTCTATCATCTATTGATTATAATATACTTTAAATAACGTATCTCTTTGATGATTAAGTCATCAGTATATGTATATATATATATATATATATATATATATATATATTAGGATGGCTTCTTAATCTAAGCTCTTTTTTTTTGGGTACATTAATCTAAGCTCTTTAGTCTCTACTAGCTGATAATTTTACTAGAATGCTTTAAAAGGAACAGGAAAATGACGTAAGTTTTGTTTATGCATGGAAATGTGCCTTTCTCATAAAGGAAACAGAACAAGGGATCAATGATTCCAAATATGAAGAGTGTTAGGAACACACTCTCTATCATATTTCTTTTAAGACACTTTTTTATATTGTGTCACGTCACACATTAAAATAATATTTAAACTTGATTACACGTCATTCAAAGTTATATATTAATCGAGTTGATTACATACTAATCGAAGTTGATGTTATTTTAGTGTATGACATAGTCTATTAGAAAAGAGTGTGTTCACAAGAGTGTAATAGAGAGTATGTTCTTAACATTATCTTTCCAATTATACCATTTAATAGTTTTATTCTATTTTCTATAAGAAGCTGAGAAGACATATATGATATATGCTTCTGTTGCTCACTTAAAAATCTTTCCATAACACAAAGATCATATATACTATGATATGACCCATCATATATACTATGATATGACCCATATAGAATATGGAATGAGTACTCAAGCCAATTCAGTCATCTGTGCAAAAGACTGAAAGAGTGTTTTCTGAATACACACCATTTAGCCTTCCCAATAGGAGGCCTGCCTCCTCCACGTTAATTGTACGAAACACGTGGGAAGAATTGGTGGTGAAATCACGAATTCTCTTAATTACAACCCTTCTGTGGGGTACCTCCTTGAAAGGAAGGGGATTTGTTGTAAGGGTAGCCTTAGTTTTGCAATAATATTACTCATACATATTTAATCATTTACACCGATATCACATCTTAATTCTCATCATATTATTATAGTTAATTCTACTTTATTTTTTACATACCTATACTCTAATTTAATCATCTATCTAAGATGACATACACTTATGTATAAGATGTGTATCAAATATTATTCTAATTTTTGTCCATTTCAAATCCTGTCTTGTGGGGCTGTTTGGTTTTGGACGGTGAAGTGAGTAAATGTAGAGTTTTAATTGACTAACGCCCTATTGTCTTGGTCCTCACAACCAATTGGGCCCAGCATGTTTCACATATTGATTCCAGTGTCATGAAGGGTCATTCTTGCATGAGGGTTCACGTGTTATGTCATTCATGTACACCGTTGTGGTCCATTTTGGAGCTGAGATTGCGTTGAACCACAATAAAAGGAGATGCATTTAGATTGCTGGTGATTGCTGCCCTGTTGAGACTTGGGAGGATAATCCCTCCAAGAAATTAATGGCACCAAAATTTCAGGACCGGTGGAATATGATGGCCTCCGGAGCATCAATTGGGTTGTGCCCAAGATAGTAACTAGAAAGTCCTTTCCCTTTTGTTGTGCTACGAGGAGGATAAATACTTAACTAGACATTGTCTATAAAGTTATAGATTATACTAATCAACACTTGAATAATTGTATAAGTTTTTATATCACATAATTATTTTATAATAAAAATAATAATATTAATTATTGATTGATTTAGTCTACACGTATAACTTATGTAAACAAAGTCTATACAATTATTTCTTTAGAAGAAGAGGCACATTTTTATCACGATCAAATCCTTCCAAGTCCAAAAATACTTGTATAGCTATCTATACAGTTGTACAGACTAGACTAATCATCATATGAATAATTGTATGCATTCTTATACCATATAATTATTATACATTAAAAATAATAATACGTTAATTATTGATTGATTTAGTCTATACAAATATTTCTGATCCAAATCCTTAATGACTACTATTTTATATATGAAAAATTTCAGCATATTCTTTTAGTAATAATAAATATATACTTCAAAAGAAAATTTACCATTAATTTAAGTTTATTTATTTAAAATTTATAAATATATTTTAAGTCAACAAAAATATTTATAAAATATGTATTTATTACTACTCCAACATCATAAAATAATTTCTCGTACCATTGAGCTATCATTGAATGTAGAAACCTACTAACTATGTTTTGAGGCTCGTCTTTTTTTTCTTTTGCTACCAAGTCAAACTAATTTTGCTTCTCATAAATATTAACTTCAACTGTCGTTTAGCAGAAGCAACTTTGTCGTGAAATTTTACGATTGAATGAATATCATACACATAATTTTTAATGAATTGACATAAAATCATTTTATGAAGTCTTACATGTTCAGCTATTAAACTATAGAAAACACCACTCAGTAATTGGTTGTAGTAAAAATAATTTTACTTATAATCTTAGGATTTCAAATTCTAGAATCATTATTTTGATATCCAAAATTTCATGCAATTAGTATGTACCAAAAAAAAATTATAGAAAATAAAACAAAAGAAATTGAAGAAAGAAAATTAATAATTTAAAGAAATTTGCTGGCTATGGTGATATAATCAGTCATTAATCCCAAAAATCCCCTTGCATTGTTTAAATGGAGCTATTCCCTATTTTGGTTTGTAGCCCTGCTCATAGGATGTGTTTGGAATTATTGAATGGGAATCATCTTATTCGGAACTCATTATTAAAAAAGAGATGAGATTTTTTTTTTTTTTTGCTTTTGACCAGGTGTTCCCACAGTAGCGACTACAAAGCCCTCCTAACGATTGTTTTATCCAAGATTTGAACTTTGATCCTCTTATTAAGAGTGCAGCTCACTCACCATTATACCAAACCTTTGTTGGTATATTTAAATTTATTTATAAATTAATTTCCATATTTGAAACAAATTAAAAGTTATGAAGCACCAACATGGCAAATTCCTCGCAGGTCCAGTATCTAGGACGTGTTCGTGTCCAATACGGACACAACATGATTGGATACGTCCTCAACTGGGAGGAAGCTTTCAAATGGTTGGCATATGATCCATGACTGAGAAAAATGGAAGCAAAACGACAAAAAAAGGGCAACTCTACAAACTCAGTTTTAGGTGCTCGTTCCTTAGAATGAGATGAATGAAAGAACCTGCTATGCACTACCAGCCTGCAACACAATTGCAAAGATGAATGAAGGAGGGGACAAGGGCATAGGCACTTGCTGATGAGTTGTCAAAGATGAAGCAAGGAGAGGGCAATGGAGGTGCTAGATTTAGATGAGAAGAATAAACCAATAACCCTATGTGACGCCCCTTGCCCTATATAGTCTACCTCATACTCCTAAACGCAAACCAAATAGGACAAAGTTAACCACATGTACTCTTCTAAGTCTCTTTACTAGTTTGCTTATGTTCTTTACTTATTTTAACCATATTTTATTTCAACTTTATTTGATCCTCTTTTAAATGGTTCATTGAAGTATCTTAATCTTTAAATTCATTTTTATCTTGAGCCTTAAGTGCTTTAGCTCTCAAGGTGAGCTAATCAAAAAGCCCTCGATAACGTGCAATAGAAATTAGTTCTAAAGAGTGTATCTATCATCTCAGAGTGAGTCCTCATTGTCCAAACTCTAACTCTGATATCAACACATATACATACAATCAAAATTAAACTATACCAACCCTCTGGGCCTTCCACTATACATTATTCATTCATCAGTTATATGTACGGTGTTAAAACATAAACATAGGCCTCAATGCCTATTGGTATAGTCATCCAGTCAACAGTATAACAAAACATACATGCTCAAAAAATATAGATATCTATATGCAGATACATCAATATAAGCGATCGGAACTCTTCTGCTAGGGTTTGTCTCTGCATGGTAGGTTAGGGTTTGCATGATCATGGCTTCGGCCGTAAGCAATCCTATATGTCCATGGAAGTTTCTTGGTTCTCCTCTTTCTCCTCCTTCCTCTTCTCCCCTTCATCCTCCTCCTTAAAACAGAACGTTTGCTCAAGCGTTGAGTAATTCTTTTGACATACCTTTAAGTCAACTGTCGAGGCCATGCGTCAAGGGTGATTCAATTTCAATAAAGATTTCGGAAGATGAATATCAAAAGGGGCTTGAAGGTTGTAAGAACAATTTACAAGGAAGATTATTATTAGCAAAGGGTAATTCTCCTATCAAAACTCAAGATCTTCGAGAAAAACTCTCCAATTTGTGGAAATCTATAGACCCGTGGAGAATGATCCCTCTAGAAAAAGGGCTATTACGAGTTTAATTTCTCCTCCCCAGAGGACCTTCGTTGCATTTGGGCGGTAGGATCATGGAACCTTAATCCTAGTTTTTTAAGACTTTCACAATGGTGCCTTGATTTTAGTCCCAATAATCAAAAACAGACTCATGTCCAATCATGGATCAGAATTCATAATTTACCGCAGGAGTATTGGAGACCTAAAATCTTGTTCGAAATAGCTCCAATCTCTTTGGATGAAGCCACAAGAAACAAAGTCTTTGGACATTTTGCAAGGATTTTGGTTGATGTTGACCTTACTAGGAAACTGCCTAACGAAATTACGGTGGAAAGAAATTACTATGCTTTTTTTGTTGGTACTAAATATGAGAAGCTTCCCAGTTTCTGTAGCTTTTGTCAAGCAATTGGTCATTCCGTTGATCAATGTAAGAAGAAATGAGGCACTTCTGACATCAGGAATCGCTAAGAACAATCTCATCTTAAGGGTAAGACTACTTATGTTCCTAAACAAATGGAAACAGTTCAAGCCAATGAAATAGTGGTTGTTGAGGACAAAGTTAATGTTAATGCAGTGAATTTTGAGATTAATGAAAATGTAATTAATGAAGTTGTAGAGCTTGCTCTTGAGGATCCAGTTCATGTTAATGCTGTGCAAAATAAGGCAGTTGCAAATATAGTTAATGTTGATGCAGAGATTGCAGCAATCAATGTGCCTTAAAAGGAAAACTCTAATTATGTGTTGTAGCAGATAAGTTCTTCTGAGATTGTTAAACCGGTTAATAATACTGTTGAGGAGGATGCAGACTCGATTTATGATGAATCCTTGCATTCTGAGTCTCCAACTTATGCTCCTAATTCTTCTCAAAATAATTTGAATACTCCTGAGATAGAACATGTTTCCCATTCTCTTGAGACTAATTTTGCTTCAGTTACAGTCAGTGGTACTAATATTTAGACTCCAAATAATCTAATTGTTCAGAAAGATCTCAGGATTTTATCAAAATTTTGGGTAGATGATGAGGAAGACGAATTGGTTGAAACTAATTTAGATTCTAATCAGCAAGGTGATCTTTATGCTGATGATGCAGGAAAACAATTTATAGTTGTTTTGTCAAAATCTCATAAGAAAAAGTTGAGACAGAGAAAGAAACATGCATCTAAAGCAAATGTCTATCAAACCCGCTCTAGGGCTGGCCCCAAGAATCTTGCTTAATGAAGCTACTTTATTGGAATGCCAGTGGATTAGCCAATCTTGAAAACAGGTTGGTGCTAAAAAAGCTTTGTCTTGTAAACAAGCCTGATTTTTTATTCATTTATGAACCCTGGACTCCCCTAGATCAGGTTCCCACTGGATTTTGGTCTTCTTTAAATTTGAAGCCTTTTGGTGTAAATAATATACTCTCCCTCATTCCTAATTTATAGTGCTTTTGTGCTGCTAATCTACTCCCTCAGTTGATTGCTATTTCTAATTAACAAGTCTCATTTTCAATAACTTGGGAGAATCAGGTGGTTTATATTTCTGCAGTCTATGCCTGCACTTCTTATCAGCAAAGAAAGTCATTATGGACTGATTTGGTCAACTTACAACAAAGTCACAATGGGCCCTGGTGCTTTATTGGTGCCTTCAATGCAATTTTAGGTACTCATAAGTCAAGAGGAGGTAATTTGCCTCTAAGAATTTCTTGTGATGAATTTCGATCCTGGTCAGATTGCTGCAATCTTACTCACTTATTAACAAGGGGAGCTAGTTTCACTTAGTCTAATCACATAAAAGGAAGTTCTTTTTCTGAAAGAAAGCTAGATAGAGCTGTTTGCAATGATGCTTGGCTCTCTTTCTAGAATAGTATATCCTGTTGTACTTTGACTAAAATGCAATCCGATCATTTTCCTATCCTATTGAACCTGAGAAGAGGAACTCATACTTGTCCCTCATCTTTCAAGTTTCTAAAAATGTGGACTAAACATTCAGATTGTCATAGATTGGTTTCAGAGGTTTGGAATAGGCCTTTTTCCTGTTGTCCAATGTCCATTCTTACTCAAAAGCTCAAAGCTCTAAAGTTGGAACTCAAATCTTGGAATACAGATATTTTTAGGGATGTTCATCAAAGAGTTGATTCAGCCATGAAGGTTATTGATCAGATTCAACTGCAAGCTGAAGTATCTGGATTTTCTGAAGAGTTAATTATTCAAGAAAAAGAAGCTCAAATGGAGTTGTAGAAAGCTTTGAAATATCAAGATGAGTTCTGGAGGCAGAAGTCTCGATTTAATTGGCATTCTTTTGGTGATAGAAATATTGCCTTCTTCCACAAAGTTACCAGAATTAGAAATGGCTCTAAGCAGCTGTCTATGCTTAAGCAGGGTGACCGAATTTTTGATCAGCAGGAAGACATTGAGCATCATGTCCTGGACTATTACAAGAACCTATTTGCTTCTGAAAATAATTGTACTTCAAATGGCTTGATAGATTCTGTTATCTCTCCTATGGTCACTGCTAAATACAACCTTATGCTCACTAATCTTCTAACCAAAGAGGAAGTTAGAAATGTTGTTTTTTCTATGAATGCCTGTGGTGCTCCTGGACCTGATGGGTTTGGGGGTTGCTTCTTTCAACATTATTAGGACCTTATTGGTGACGATGTTTTCAATGCTGTTACTCAGTTTTTTATACAGAGTTGGATCCTGCCAGGCTTGAATTCTAATTTGGTAGTATTAATTCCTAAATTTAGTGGTGCAGACAAAATTGAACAATATAGGCCTATTGCATTAGAAAATTTTCAGTTTAAGATCATTACTAAGGTGCTAGCAGATCGGTTAGTTGTTGTGGCTCCAAGAATCATCACTAAAAATCAAAGAGGATTCATAAAGGGGAGGCAAATAACAGAATGTGTTTGCATAGCTTCTGAAGCTATTAACATGCTGGACAACAAGGCTTTTGGAGGTAATTTAGCTTTGAAGATAGACATTAAAAAGGCCTTTGATACAATGGATTGGGACTTCTTGCTCAAAGTTCTAAGCTCATTTGGCTTTGCAGACAGGTTCTGTAATTGGATCAAGGTTATTCTGCATTCAGCGAAGCTATCATTTTCTATCAATGGTCACTCAGTTGTTTACTTCAGCTACAAGAGGAGGGTTAGACAAGGGGATCCATTGTCTCCTCTTCTCTTTTGTATTGCTAAAGAGGTGCTAAGCAGAGGCATATTTAAACTGTTGCAAAGTGGGAAACTCTAACATATGTCAGGCCCAAGGGGCTTCCATACTCCAAGCCATGTTCTTTTTGCTGATGACATTATGATATTTTGCAGAGGGACTAAGCAGAATTTGTAGAACATCATGACTTTATTTAAGGACTATGGAGAGCCTTCGGGTCAAGTCATTAGTCTTGACAAGTGCAAGTTCTATGCTGGATCAATCTCTTCCAGAAGATTAGCTATGATATCTTCTGTTCTTGGGTTTTCTGCTAGGAGACTTCCTTTTATTTACTTGGTGTTCCTTTATTCAAAGGTAAGCCAAAAGTTTTTCATTTACAGCCTATAGCAGATAAGATTAAAGCCAAGCTGGCAACCTAGAAAGGGTCCTTACTGTCTATTATGGGAAGAACTCAGCTTGTTAAATCTGTTATCTTATTTACAGTTTCCATGTTTACTCTTGGCCTATTTCTTTGCTAAAAACCATTGACAAATGGACTCAAAATTTTATCTGGTCTGGAGATGTTTTCTCTAGGAAAGTTGTGACTATAGCTTGGAATAAAGTTTGCTCTCCTTTTTCAAAAGGTGGCCTGGGCATCAAACCTATTTGTGCTGTCATTGAAGCTATTGCATTGAAGCTCTGTTGGGATTTCCTTTCTTCTAATTGCCAATGGGCTTGCTTTCTTAGAGCTAGGTATATGAAAAACAAAAGACATAGATCCTCTTATGTAAAATCTTTTATTTGGCCTACCTTAAAAAGATGCTTGCCCAATGTTCTGGATAACACTACCTGGCAACTAGGAAATGGCTTTGACATAAACTTTTGGACTGACAAATGGCTTCCTAGCACTATTGTGAATTCTCTATATATTCTTGCTAATTTGCATCAATTTCTTCATTCTCGAGTAGGTGACTTCATTAATAATTACTCATCGTCCCTCCCTTCTTCTCTAGTTTCAAAATATCCTACTATTGTTACGGATATTGTGCATATCATTATTCTAAAATTTTCTACGCCTGATCAACTTGTTTGGACTCACTCTGATACAGGGTTGTTAACTTTCAAAGAGGCTTTCATGTTTTTGAATCCTAGAAGGCAGGTTGACCCTTGGTGCAAAGTTCTCTGGAATCAATTCATCTCTCCCTCTAAATCTTTTTTACTCTGGAGGTTGCTTCAAAATAAAATGCCAACTGATGATAATTTATGGTCTAGAGGTTGTGTTACGGTTTCAATGTGCAGCCTCTGTAGAATGGACTATGAATCCTCTAATCATCTTTTCCTACAATTCCAATTTTCTAAGGACGTATGGTGTTGGCTTAGCAGCACCATACATTGTTCTATTGATCTTGCCTCATTCAAGTCCATTTTATCAGTGTGCAATAGAAGCTGGAGCTCTCAGTTGTATGACATCATTCTGGCAGCTGTTATCAATGTGATTTGGGTCATTTGGTATTGTAGGAATAGGCTTCAATTTGATAATAAGACTGTTTCCTGCTCTCAGGCTATCAATCTGGTCATAACAGTTACCTCCTTAATAGGAAATCTTACAGTGGGGTCCATGCATTCTTCTATCTCTGAGTTCACCATCCCGAAGGCTTTTTCTGTCGTTGGTCATCCTTGCAATGCCCCAAGCATGAAGCAAGTGAATTGGTTTCCTCCTCTTTATCATTGGACTAAATGTAATACGGATGGGGCAGATAGAGGGGCCCCAGGTTGGTTGGCCTGTGGATGTCTCTTTAGAGATTATAGAGCTGCTATACTCGGCTATTTTGCAGCTAATCTTAGTATTTCTTAGTCTTTATATGCAGAGTTGATTAGTGTAATGATGGCTATTGAATTGGCCTTTAAAAAAGGATGGCATAACCTGTGGTTAGAATGTGACTCTCAATTAGTAGTTAATGCATTCAAAAATGAGAAAAGAGTTCCTTGGAAGCTTAGAAATCGATGGAACAATTGCTTAATTTTAACTAGACAAATGAATTTTTTAGTTTCTCACATTTTTAGAGAAGGCAATACTTGTGTAGATAAATTAGCCTCTCATGGCTTTACCATCCAGGATTTTTTTTGGTGGAATTCAATCCTTTTTTTTTATTAGTGAGGACTTTAACCGAAATAGGTTTGGTCTCCCTCACTATAGGTTTAAATAATTTCTCTCTTTTACATGGGTTTAGTTTATGCCCTCCCATGTTTTTTGTTTTCTTGTTTTATTTTTTAATAAATTTAGGTATGTTGCAGATGATTGGTTGGGTTTGGGGTGCCAACATAACTGGGATACCTTTCCCTACAGTGATGCCTTTGCATATCTTCTTTTGCTTAAAAAAAAAGATACATCAATATAAGCTCAAACTATATATAAATTAAATAAGATCTTCAAATGTCTATCAGTCAGTCTTACTATCCACTCTCCTGCTCTACATCACAAACCCACCAAATCCATCATTAAGTGTACTCAGAATATATATAATGTTGGACATGGATCAAACTCAGGAAGGAGTAGGTCTTAGTCTCGAAGGATGTAGTTGGAAACCGACAATAGTTTTGATGATTACAAATAAGAAGATGTTTGCAAGATCAAGTCCAAGAACCTTCAAGGCTAGTTATAGAACTTAGATCTTATGTAAAGGTAAAAAAGGTTCACACTTAAGCTCTAAATTCATTTTTCAAAAACCCAAGATAGTACTCAATGAATCAAAGTTTTTTTAAGCTGTAAAAAATATTTTTAAAATCAAGAGAAGTGAATTTTAAGTACTTGAAAGTATGTTGGAACAATTGGAGGCATTTGGCTTTAAATGGCTAAGTTTTTCAAAGCTGCTTGAAGCCAAATAATCGATTATGAGCTTGCCATAATCATTTATCTGGGCTCAATAGATGCTCTATTTTGGGTTTTTAAAGGCAATAATCGATTATGGGATTACCAAAATCGATTAGCAAAAGTCAAAATGTCATGGTTTTAAAATTTTCAAGCAATAATCGATTATTACAGGGCAATAATCGATTATTAAGTTAAAAGTTCATTTCGTGCTTCATTATTTAAATGCCAATAATCGATTATCCCTCATGAATAATCAATTACTGAGTTACAGAAACATATTTCTTTTGTGCTATCTCATTAAGAATTGATTATGGGGTTCCAATAATTGATTATCTAGGTTTCTAAATGCAGTAATAAACGACTAGTAGCTCACATTATATGCTACCAACCACCTCCCAATGACTCTTTAATGACTTGGGCTTTAAATACAAGTCATTGGAGACTTATAGGAAGTACGAAATCAATCTGAAAGAGCTTCTTGAGCATTTATTACTAACTTTAATAGCCTTCAATCCTTTTACTCCATTTTGAGCTAAAAGTGTGATCATCCTTCTACCTCTAGTGCTTCAATTTGTATAATTCACTCTTATGAGAGTTTTCATTCATTTATTCATCTGATTTCCTTTATAAGAGAGTGAGTTATCCCTCAAGGGAGAAAAGGGTGAGGTATCCCAAAGGTGTTGTGAGTGTTCTTGATTGTAAAGGTTACAAGAAACTATTGAAACTTGAAGTTTAGTGGATAAATCTCAGGTAATCACTTGAGGACTGGACATAGGTCACAAGAAGTGGCTGAACTACTATACATCTTGAGTTTGCTTCTCTTTACCCTATCTCATTTACATTTGAGTTTTGCTTGTTATATACTTTCTTGAATACTTTACATCTTGGTTAGTTTATTGGTGTGATAAGTGTTCATTCTCATCTATCTATTCATCTCTAACAATTAATAACTTCAGCAAAAATTGATAAACAAGAGTTTTGAAAAAGTTTGCAAAAATCTTTTACAAACTCAATTCTGTGGATAAATGATCCTAGTGTGTTTTGATTAATGACTAAACTTAATATGATTATTATTTTGAGTCACTAACTGCTTGCTAAGCTTGAATTTTTCAATGAGATTTAAAGGAGCAAGTAAAGTCAATACAAGGATCAAGAAAGATTACTTGAAGAAGAAGCATCATGAAGAAGCAATACAATGGAGATCATTAGGAACATGTTGTAAAGAAAAGACTCAGTTTAATTCTTTGATTAAGCTCTCAAATAAGTAAAAATGATTTTTCAAAAGAATAAATGGACTAAGAATGAATAAGGTTAATTAATAAGATTGTACATCTATGTGTACATCAATGTACTTTCAGTTAATTAACTAACTTTTGATGAAAAACTATGTGTACATCTATGTATAAATGTTATACATCTATGTGTACATTGATTGATTCTAGACTTACTTGATCAATATGCACGTTTGCATATATACATCGATTAGTATATTGATGTATAAATAAAACAGAGGCTAGAATGCATTTGACATATATATAAATCGATCAGTACATCTATGTATAAGTCAAGACAGAAGTTTTTGACATATATACATTGATTAGTACATCTATGTACAAGTCAAAATAGAAGCATTTTACTTTAATACATCTATTGATACATCGATGCATAAGCCAAAACAGAAGAAAAAATGTTTTAAAACAACTATATAATCGATTAGTTAATCAATGTATAATCTTCTGGGCTGAAATTTAAAGTGTTTTTAAAAGAACAACATCGATGTATTCATGTGTGAATCTTTCAAGATCAAGAACATCCAAGAAAACAATCGATTAGGCAATCGATACACACATGTAATAAAAGTGAAATCTTGTTTAATACATCTGTGTACATATCGATTGACCAATAACAGAATTTTTCTTTTAAGTCTGTTATGATCTCAACTGACTTGTAAAGTGTATCCAACGGATCTATTTTGAGATATACCTATATAAGGACATTGGAAAACACTTTTTCAAAGACAATTATTCAATATACGAAATCATACACTTAAAATTCAGAGAGCTTTTCATTGAAGAAAAACAGAGTATTTTTCTCTAGAGTTTTAATTTGTAATTTCTGATTTCTTGGAATCTGATGCAATCTTTTCAAATTTTGTAAAAGAGAAATAAGAGAGAAGGTTCTCTCGTTAGTTAGATCAAGAGTAGAAGGGACTCTTGGTGCTGTACAAGAATAGAAGGAATTCTTGTGGGTTTTTTTTTACAAGATTGCTTTGACTGAAAAGCTGTCATTTGGGTAGAAGGAACCAAGAAGTGGAGCTTTTGTAAAGAATCTTATATATTGATTTTCTATAGTGGATAAATCTCACAGTGGTGTGAGGACTGGATGTAGGTTACCAGAGGAGGTAGCTGAACTAGGATAAATCTCGGTTTGTAATTTTCTCTATCCCTTAACTCTTTATTTGCTTTATTGATTGAATGTATGAATTAAGGAATATGTTAGGGATGCTTGTATGATCTGATTTGTTAATGATCATGTTTTAATCTGAAATCAATCTTAGTGTTAATATTTCTTTATAAATTTCAATTCTTGATTGTAATACATCTTGCAAAAATACATTTTGGTTTGTTGGTTGACAAAATCTCTTTCTTTGATTAAAGAAAAGAATCAGTTTTTGTAAAAAGGAAAAAAGTTTCAAAAACCTATAATACTTAATTCAACCCCCCTTCTTGAGTAATCAGAAGCCACAACCCACAAGTAGTACCAAAGCTTTTACTCTTATGTAAAGCTTAACAGCTTAAGAGGATGGCTTCAAATGACATCTTGGGAGAAGGGGCTTCCTTGGCAAGACCCCCTACTTTCAATGGCACTGCCTATATGTATTGGAAAGAAAGAATGTTAATATTTCTAAAGGCTAGTGGCATTGATGTTTTAGATGCTGTTGAGAATGGCCCATACATTCCTCACTCTCTTAATGCAAATGGCAACAAGAAAGAAAAACTAAGAAGTTATTGGGATAATGAGGATAAAAAGAAAGTAGGTTATAATGCTAAAGCTAAGAATATTATAACTGCTGCCTTGAGTTATGATGAATTTTTTAGGATTTCAAATTGTAAGACAGCCAAGCAAATGTGGGATACGCTGCAAATTACTCATGAAGGAACCAGTGATGTAAAGAGAGCAAGAATGAACTCATTCATGCACGAGTATGAACTCTTTCACATGAAGAATGGTGAGGACATCAATGATATGCAAAGAAGGTTCACTCACATAGTGAATCAACTGAATGGACTAGGAAAGAGCATTTCATATGAATAACAAATCAATAAGATCATGAATTGTTTAACAAGAGAATGGCAACCAAAGATTACTGCTATAGTTGAATCAAAGGACTTGGAAACCATGAATATTGTTACACTATTTGGAAAACTCAAAGAACATGAGATGGAGTTGCATATATTAAATGATCATGAAGAGAAAGAGAAGAAGAAAATAGGCTTATCATGTTGGGAATTTTTGCGTATACATCACACAGCGAAAAACAGGGATTCCCACTGAGGATCCATGCGAAAAAGCCACAATCTGAGTTTTTAAATGATTTACCTCTTGAAGCGTGAATCACCAACACCGTAATAAAAACAATGTCTCTGCGGTATCCACACGAATAGACTCACGAACGTCCAACGTCAGTAAAGAGAAGCCTCACGTTGGTAGAAGAGAATAAACTTGTCGCTCTCTCACTCACTTTTCTGTAGGTGCGGCTAGGGTTCTGAATTATCTATCTTAGCAGCCCCTTAGCAGTACTATTTATAATAGCGACTACCTTAAGTGAGTGTGAGTAGCAGCATGGTAAGCTATGAAACCCTAGACCCATCTGTTATGAGTCTGGCCCATATCTGAATCCGAGTCCAACTTGGATCCATTGTTCCAATTTTAGTCTGCTCTATGTGTGTGACCCTGCAGGTTCTTATTACGTTGGCAGTAATATTAAAATTATATTTTAATATTACAAGCAGTGAGCGGTATCTAGCAATACATCGCTGCTACCCAAGTAATAAGAATGTCAGTGATTTGACATAATCTTTCCGTGACCAATGTTTTCGTGTCGTTTAGTCCCTTTGTCAAGATATCTAGATTGAACACAAGGCATGGAATGCGTCACCCTTGTATAGTCCAATCATTCGTTTCCTGATATTCGAGTAGACTTTGTAATAACAAATGAGATCAATATCTCATATTGACTCATTTGAGCATGACCATGCATTTCACAGTCTCACTCAATCAGGGGCCCCGAAGATATCGCTCCTATTATGTAGGAGTGACAAATCCCATCTAGGTCACTCACATCCCTCTGCATGATTCGCGGTATGTCCAATAACTAACTTTATAATCACCTTATTACAGATGATGTTTAATGGCATTAAAATACACAACTCCTCATGTATGAATCGTAGTGATTTCAGGTCAAAGGACCACAAACACCATTGTCACTATAAGAATCGCTTATGACACTCACGTAACGATCCATATAGCGTCCTCATGGTGGGTCAGTCCAGTACATCATTACTCTAATATGTACCCATGTGAAGACTTGATATCTCATATCCATGACCCGTAAAATATGGTCATCAGTCTATGCATATACTAGTATCAATGTATTATTGTTGTCCTAATTAACAATAATACTTGACTAGGGACATTTAAAAATAGTGTTGTAACCAAAAGGATCTCATGATCAAGTTATCCACTTGATGTCCTATGGCATCAAACTTACTATTCTAAGGACTTTATTATGTTTATCAAAAAGAACACAATAAATGAAATGCCTCATATATAAAAATAGCATAATAGAATGTATGTAAATACAGAAAATGTATTGGCCTCTAGGGCATACACCAACAATCTCCCACTTGCACTAAAGCCAATCGGGCATATATCTAATGCTTAAAGACCTAGTGTGACCCTCATGCTTCTACTGTGCAAGAAGCTTCGTTAGTGGATCAGTAATGTTATCATCTATTGGTACTCTACATATCTTCACATCTCCTCTATCGATGATCTCTCGAATAAGATGGAAGCGCCTAAGTATATGTTTGGATCACTGGTGAGATCTAGGCTCCTTAGCTTGTGCAATGGCTCCATTATTATCACAATAGAGGTCCACTGGGTCCACAATGCTAGGAATAGTGCCAAGTTCAGTAATGAACTTCCTGATCCAAACGACCTCCTTTGCTGCATTGGAGGCAGCAATATACTCAGCCTCTGTGGTAGAATCGGCAACTGTCTCCTGCTTCGAACTCTTCTAGCTCACAGCCCCACCATTTAGGCAAAAAACATAACCTGATTACGATCTGAAGTCGTCCTTATCAGTTTGGAAGCTAGCATCAGTGTAACCTTTTCCAACTAGCTCTTCCTCGCCTGTATATACCAAGAACGAATCCTTAGTCCTTCTCAAGTACTTAAGGATGTTCTTGATAGCAGTCCAATGACTCTCACCGGGATCAGACTGGTACCTACTCATCATGCTCAAAGCATACGAGATGTCTGGTCGAGTACATAACATGGCATACATGATAGATCCAATTGCAGATGCATATGGAATCTTGCTCATGCGATCCCTCTCATCCTGGGTGGAAGGGGATTGAACCTTAGATAGACTTGCACCATATGACATAGGCAAGAGTCCTTTCTTGGATTCATGCATGTTAAATCATCTTAACACTTTATCTATATATGTACTCTGACTTAGGCCAAGCAGTCTCAGTGATCAATCTCTATAGATCCTGATACCTAATACATAGGTGGCTTCGCCCAAGTCCTTCATAGAGAAGCAGCTCCCTAACCAAGTCTTTACGGACTGTAGAGTAGGGTTGTCATTTCTAATAAGTAGTATGTCATCTACATACAACACCAGAAAGACAATAGTGTTCCCACTAACCTTCTTGTAGACACAAGATTCTTCTTCATTCTTGATGAAACCAAACTGTTTTATTATATCATCAAAATGAAGATTCCAGCTTCTGGAAGCTTGCTTCAATCCACAAATAGATCGTTGTAACTTGCATACTTTTCTAGCATCCTTTGGAGTGGCAAAACCCTCAGGTTGTGTCATGTACACATTTTTGAGAAGATTTCTATTAAGGAAAGCAGTTTTGACATCCATTTGCCAAATTTCATAATCATGGTACGCTGCAACAGCAAGCAAGATCCGAACAGATTTAAGCATCGCAACTGGGGAAAAAGTCTCATCATAGCCTACACCATGAATTTGTTTGAAACCTTTAGCCACCAATCGCGCCTTAAAGGTATGAACATTACCATCCATGTCAGTTTTCTTCTTGAAAACCCACTTGCACCCAATGGGTTTTACCCCTTCAGGTGGGTCAACCAAGGTCCATACTTGGTTGGCATACATGGAATCCATTTCAGATCTCATGACCTCATGCCATTTCTCAGATTCTGGGCCAATAATGGCTTCCTGGTAAGTCACAGGCTCATCTTGATCCATGAGCAATACGTCACCTTGTTAGGTCATGAGAAATCCATATCTCTCTGGTTGATAACGTATCCTGTTAGGCCTACGCAGGTCTTGTGCTACTAGAGCAGGTTACTGTTCCACAACATTTTGTGGAGGCTGCTCTATTTCCACTATTGGTTCATTACTGCTTTGTGAAACTTGAATTTCTTCAAGTTCTACTTTTCTCGCACTGGCTCCTTTGGAGATAAACTCCCTTTCTAGAAACACAGTTGTTCGTGCGACAAACAATTTGCCCTCAGTAGGATTATAGAAAAAGTATCCCTTGGTTTCCTTTAGATAGCCCACAAAGAAGCATTTATCTGATTTAGGTCCAAGCTTATCAGAAACTTGACGTTTCACATAAGCTTCGCAGCCCCAAATCTTCAAGAAAGACATATTGGGCCGTCTCCCAGTCCATATCTCATATGGTGTCTTTTGAACAGTCTTAGATGGAACACGGTTAAGTGTGAAAATTGCTGTTAACAGAGCATATCCCCAGAAGGAGCCTGGAAGGTTTGCATGACTCATCATGGATCAGACCATGTCCAACAAGGTCTGGTTCCTCCTTTCAGAGACACCATTCCATTGTGGTGTTCCTGGTGGAGTGAGTTGAGATATTATCCCACATTCTTTCAGATGATCATCAAACTGTTGGCTTAAGTATTCTCCTCCTCGATCTGATCGAAGGATTTTAATACTCTTGCCAAGTTAGTTTTGTACTTCATTCTTGAACTCTTTGAACTTTTCAAAGGATTCTGATTTGTGTTTCATAAGATATACAAATCCATATCTACTGAAATCATCAGTAAATGTAATGAAGTATTGAAAACCGCCTCTAGCGAGTGTGTTTAGTGGCCCACATGCATCACTATGTATAAGGCCTAAAAGATCACTAGCCCTTTCACCTTATCCAGTGAATGGGGCCTTTGTCATCTTCCCCAATAAACAAGATTCACATGTCTCATATATTTCGAAATCAAACGAGTCCAAGAATCCATCTTTATGGAGTTTGGAGATACGTTTCTCATTTATGTGGCCTAAATGATAATGCTAGAGAAAAGTTGGGTTCAGATCATTTGATTTAAATCTCTTTGTATTTATGTTATAGACGGGCATTTCAAGATCAAGTACATAAAGTCCATTACTCAATTGTGCACTACCATAAAAAATATCATTCATATAAATAGAACAACACTTGTCCTTTATAATAAAAGAAAAACCTTTCTTGTCCAAACAAGAAATAGAAATGATATTCCTACTAATAGCAGGCACAAAATAGCAGTTCTCTAACTCTATTACAAGCCCAGTGGGCAAAGATAATAAATAAGTCCCTACAGCTAATGCAGCAACCTTTGCTCTATTTCCCACTCGTAGGTCGACTTCGCCCTTCGTTAATAGTCTACTGTTCTTTAGATCCTGCACATTTACACAAATATGAGATCCACATCCAGTATCTAATACCCATGATGTAGAAGTAGATAAATTGACTTCAATAACAAAAATACCTGAAGTAGAAGTCTCACTTCCCTTCTTCTTTTTGAGCTCCTCCAAGAACTTGGCACAGTTCCTCTTCCAATGTCCAGTCTGACCACAATGGAAGCATGTACCTTCTTAGCCACTCCACCCACTGGTTTTAAGCCAGAAGTGTTGGGCTTGGACTTATCCTTGCCATTGCCCTTCCAGTTGTCCTTGGGCTTTTTCTGCTGTTTCTTGCCCTTATTCTTTTGGACCATCATTATGGCCTTCCCTTTGCCTTTGTTAATATTCTGCTCAGTAGTTCTCAACATGCCTAGCAGCTCTGGTAGTGATTTGTCAATCTCATTCATGTTGTAGTTCATGACAAATTGACTAAAACTTTCCGGCAATGATTGCAGGACTAAGTCAGTGGCTAACTCTTGGCCCAAAGGAAAATCGAGTCTCTCTAGGTTTTCAATGTATCCAATCATGTTGAGTACATGAGCACCAACAGGGCTTCCTTCTACCAGCTTGCACTAAAACAGTGCTTTAGAGACCTCAAATCTCTCATGCCTGGCCTGCTCTTGATAGAGCTTCTTAAGGTGTACAATTATATCGTATGCATCTATGTTCTCATGTTGCTTTTGGAGCTCAGAGTTCATGGTGGCCAGCATTAGACATCCAATGTCCAAGGCATCATCTTGATGCTTCTTATAAGCATCTCTTTCAATTCTAGGGGCATTAGCAACAGGTGGCTCAAGAATAGGTTGTTCCAAAACATACAGCTTTTTCTCTTGCTTGAAAACAATCTTCAAATTCCTGTACTAGTCTAGAAAATTCGTTCCAGACAACTTGTCCTTCTCAAGGATGGATCGCAATGATAAAGTACCCGATGTGTTTGTTGCCATGGTAATCTATTAACAGAAATATGCAAAATATAAGAATCATGCCATAAACATATTTAATGAGGTCTTTTTAATTAAATATGCCTCCCACTATTTTATTCAAGTCAATGACCCTCAGCATTGACTCGAAAAATCCCATCGTAAGATTTCCTAGTGGGCCAAGATCCATATTTCACCTAGTTTTGAGTCAGCTTTGGCTGATCACCCAAAATTCAGTTATTTAGGTAGAAAACACTTTCCAATTACATCACATGTAACTCTTGGATAGTTAGGTGAATAACACATATTCAAATCCATCTAATGGATCAAAGCCCAATTTCATGCCTCTAAGCCTTCAATCCTATTGAAATGGCCTAGTTAAGTCAGACCCAATGGTTGACAGTTGGATATTACCTTTATCCTACCGCATCTTAATAATATAGATAAAGGTATCCTGTTTTGGCAGACCTGCACTTGATCGATACTAGTCTTAACGAGTGCCACACATTGGAAGGCATCACATAATGACTTAATATTTGCTTTGAGGGAATTTATTATTATTATTATTATTAGATCTCACCATTTATTAAACTATTTATCATACCATAAACATTATCCATGCATCTCATACATAAAAAACATATAATAAAAGTGATATGTTTATGGCCCCTAAGAGAGTAGCATTAACTAAGCCAGCTTCACTAAGCAACTCCCATCAACGTCCTCACTTGATGCCGTCTTCTTGCCTCCACATCATAATTACATTATATAGAAACCTCTTTTACATTCGAGGTGAGTTAGATGATAAGAGAATGTACAATCAGAATGTAGAGAGAAAGGCACGACACGCAGGTCGTATTTATTAAAACCAAAAGGCATAAAAAGAGGACTAAGGCCATAACCATGCACCATGCATCACAAAGAACATATAAACTCATAACAATAATACATAATTATTTTTCGTGAGTTATAAAAAGGGTAGAAAATATCGCGCTTTCGAAAAAATACACTATGCAGAGGTAGCACAGGGGTCCCATTGACCGGTCAGCGGGTGGGAGTGCCGCATCCCGGTATGCGGCCGGGGGTCAAGGGGAGGCCGCCCCTTGCGGGGTGCGGGGGTCAAAAGGAGGCCGCCCCTTGCGCCGCGCATTGAGAATAAGGATTCCATAACGCTATACGTATCACATACATACCAGAAAGCTTCGCAAAAACATACATCTGAATACAAAACGGTTTTCACAGAACATATGAACTTCTTCATGGGTTTTTGAAAACAACATCACAGTTTTGCATACAACATAAGAAACAAAATATGTTTTCGCAAAGAGTTTCATACGATTTTTGGAAATAACATATTAAAGATCATATCTTTTGTCAAAAACAAGAACAGAAAATATGTTATCTCATATAAACAAAAATAGAAAACCAAATCATGGTTTCGCAAGACGCTCTGATACCACTATTGGGAATTTTTGCAGATACATCATGCAGCGAAAAACAGGGATTCCCACCGAGGATCCATGCGAAAAAGCCATAATCCGAGTTTTTAAATAATTTACCTCTTGAAGCGTGAATCACCAACACCATAATAGAAACGATGTCTCTGCGGTATCCACACGAACAGACTCACGAACGTCCAACGTCCGTAAAGAGAAGCCTCACGTAGGTAGAAGAGAATAAACTTGTCGCTTTCTCACTCACTTTTCTGTAGGCGCGGCTAGGGTTCTGAATTATCTATCTTAGCAGCCCCTTAGCAGTACTATTTATAATAACGATTGCCTTAAGTGAGTGTGAGCAGCAGCAAGGTAAGCTGTGCAACCCTAGACCCATCTGTTATAAGTCTGACCCATATTTGAATCCGAGTCCAACTTGGATCCATTTTTCCAATTTTAGTCTGCTCTATGTGTGTGACCCTGCAGGTTCTTATTACGTTGGCAGTAATATTAAAATCTCATTTTAATATTACAAGCAGTGAGCAGTATCTAGCAATACATCGCTGCTACCCAAGTAATAAGAATATCAGTGATTTGATATAACCTTTCCGTGGCCAATGTTTTCGTGTCGTTTAGTCCCTTTGCCAAGATATCTAAATTGAACACAAGGCATGGAATGCGTCGCCCTTGTATAGTCCAATCATTCGTTTCATGATATTCGAGTAGACTTTGTAATAACAAATGAGATCAATATCTCATATTGACTCATTTGAGCATGGCCATGCATTTCATAGTCTCACTCAATCAGGGGGCCCGAAGATATCGCTCCTGTTATGTAGGAGTGACAAATCTCATCTAGGTCACTCACATCCCTCTGCATGATTCGCGGTATGTCCAATAACTAACTTTATAATCACCTTGTTACAGATGACGTTTGATGGCATTAAAACACACAACTCCTCATGTAGGAATCGTAGTGATTTCGGGTCAAAGGACCACAAACACCATTGTCACTATGAGAATCGCTTATGACACTCACGTAATGATCCATGTAGCGTCCTCATGGTGGGTCAGTCCAGTACATCATTACTCTAATATGTACCCATGTGAAGACTTGATATCTGATGATCACATATTTGATATATTAATAAGCTTTAATTCTTAGTCATTTACACTCTCTATATACTTAATTGATTGAGTTTTATTATGTTTTGTAAATTTGGACTCAAATTGGACTTAATTGAATTTTTCAGCATGATTCATGTCTTACACTGTTTTTGTATTTGGTCATATCTTAGGCTGTAGGTGGTCTTTGGAGATGATTCTAGTGGCATTTGAAAGATAAGAGAGAGTTCTACAATTTCCAAGATACATCAAAGGCCCAATCACACGAGTAGATAACTCAAATTGGGGTTGAAGCAAGAACCAGAGTGCTTTTCCTGACAGCTTAACCTATGTATACTGTTTATCACATATTTCGGGATAGAAGTTATCAAATGGCTGAAATTTGGATGCTGAATAGTTAAGACCCATATCTACAACTTTCATGTTGAACACTTTTCTAGAATCGGACTTCTTGAAGGTGATATTGGGCTTGGAAGTCAGAACAGAGGAGCTATGATTGGGCCTGGGCAGTGTGCAGTAATTTGAACGTATCTGGAGTTATAGAAATGATATTGGACTCAAACTAAAGCCATTTGAAAGCTAAGATCCAGGCCTACAACTTTCATGAAGACCACTTGGTTCAAAAATGATGAATGCAATGACTTCAGAGCTGCATGATTTCAGAGACAAGGAATTTCCATAATTTTCCACTCACCTAAAGTCATTTGGTATTTTCCACTCATTTTTCACTCATCCACCCACTAATGACTCAGCCCCCTTATCATTTTGTATTTCTAATCCTCTATAAAAGGGGGTCTTGGCAGATCATTGAGGGTGTTAGGTGTTAGTTACCAAAATGATACCATTTTATTACTAGGTTTTCTTGTAGTAATTTTCCTTTGTTCTAAATTAAAGTCATGTTCTTCTTCTTCTTCTTCTCTCTTTCTTTCTTCTTATCTATGAGTAACTAAGTTTTATTTTACTTGGGTGAAAGGGTGAAGCTCTTGGTAATAAAGTAAGGTTAGATTTATTCTTCTCTTGTGCTTAAATGATTTATATTTTTCTAGTAACCATTATACGTATTATAATTTGTTTCTTATAATTTAGAAACCATCTTTGTAAAGAGGAGTTCTTGATTTGTTGTAGACAAAATATTGACACAATGAATGCTTTAACCCATTTATAAGTGGTGGTAATATTTTTAAGAAACATAATATAATTACGTATATTATTTTAAATGGACTTTTAATGTTGTATTTTCCAATTGGAACCTCAATGTTGCGAGGATTCTAATTGAGTTATAAAAGGAATTAATCTTACCTTTATTTTATTTACCAAGAGTAAATCTTTTTACCCAAGTAAATAATTTTAATCGTAGTAACAAAATATTTACTTCACCTTAATCTTCAATAATTCCCTGTGGATCGACCTCGGACTCCCGAGAAATTTATTACTTGAGACAACCTGCACTTGGGTTCGCAATGCAACAATTAATCCTGCATTAAGTTTGTAGACTTGTTTGAAACTAAAAATTGTGCATCAAGTTTTTGGCGCCGTTGTCGGGGACTTGATTTGAAGACTGAATTTCTGGTGTAAAATTTTTTTGTATATATACTAATATACTAACTAGTGGGGGAACCTCTCCCTTTTTAATTTCTGTGCATACTAACTTGTGGGGGAAACTCTTCCTAATTTCTCTATAATCTTTAATCATTAATGAAATAATCTTTCTTCTTCTCTTCTCTCTTCTTTGGAGCAAAAAATCGGCTTGTCGATTCTCCAATTTTCATATTTTAAATTTACTTTCTGTACTTTATCTTTTGTATTTATTTTCTATCATTTTTTTGTTATTTATTTTCTTTTTTTTTTTTGTTTACTAACTTACTAACTCTCTTACTAACTATCTAACTTTTTACTTTATCAGTTATCTAAATTTTTACTTTTTCTGCTTCTAACATTTTAATTTATCTGTATACTAACTTTTTAATTTTTATGCTTATTAACTTATTTGGTGGTTGGTTTATACCACACCTTTGTTAATATTTATTTACTAAGTGTTAATATATATTTGGTGGTTGGTTTATACTACACCTTTGTTAATATTTAATGGACAGTTTATACTGCTAGCTTGTACATTTTATTTTATACTATAAGTTACTTGTTTATGCTTAATTGATATCGTGATTTAAATTCTGATCGTTTGGTTAGAGTTAATCCAGGTACTTTACATATTGATTTGTTTGAATCACAATCACACACATTAAGCACAATGGCTGAAAACGAAAGTGTGCATGATGAACATGAAAATCAACCATTGCGAACCATGCGTGAGTATTTGCAACCATCTCGAAATTCTTGTCCATCATGTTTTATCTTTCCACTCAATGCCAACAATTTTAGATTCAAGTCAGGTATGATTTCTTTACTTCCTAATTTCCATGGTTTAGAATCTGAAAGCCCATATTTACATTTAAAAGAATTTGAGGAAGTATGTATTGTTTTTCATGATCAAACTTGCACTGAAGAGGTTGTTAAGCTTAAATTGTTTCCTTTTTCTTTGAAAGATAAAGCAAAAACTTGGCTTAACACTTTGAAACCAAGATCAATTGGCACATGGTAAGAAATGCAATGTGAGTTTTTGAAGAAATTTTTTCCAACACATAAAACCAATGCTTTGAAAAGACAAATCCAATTTTTTTTCCAAAATTCAAATGAAGCATATTTTCAAAGTTGGGAACGTTTTAAAGATTTGTTGAATTCTTGCCCACATCATGGTTTTGAAAAATGGCGCACTATAAGCTTCTTTTATGAAGGGTTAACACCCGAAACCAAACAATTTGTGAAAATAATGTGTAATGGTAAATTTCTTGATAAAGAACCTGAAGAAGCTTTAGACTATTTAGACTATTTGGCTGAAAATTCTCAATCTTGGCATGGTACTAATCCTTCTGAAAATTCGATTAGATTTAACCTTACAAATGCTAGTAAAGGAAAATATCATCTTAGTCAAGAAGAAGATCTAAATGCAAGGTTTGCTAGTTTGGCTAGAAAGATTAAAGCTATGGAATCAGGGAAAGTAAAAGAAATTAAATCTGTGCAAAATGAAGAAATTTGTGGCATTTGTGATGAATTAGGACACTCAACAAATGAATGTCCAAAACTTCCTGTTTTTAAAGAAGTTGTGCATGAGCAAGTAAATGCAATGAATAATTTTAAAAAGCCATTCACTTCTTATTTTTCAGATACATATAATCCGGGATGGAGAAATCACCCAAACTTCAGTTGGAGGAATAGCAACCAGCCACAATTCATGCAACAACCACCTCCTCAGGCACAACAAGATTCTCAAAATCCTCAAGGATATGCACCCTATGTCCCACCATATAGGAAAAACCTTGAAGGAACATTGCATGCATTCATGGAAAAATAAGAGGCCATCAATAACCAAAACACTCAAGCCATGATTGACATAAAAGACACTCTTGCTAAACTTTCTTCTGCACTTGCCATTCATGAGAAAGGAAAGTTTCCCTCTCAACCTCAACCAAATCCCAAGGGTCAGTTTAGCCTAAATGAGGGTAGTTCAGAAAGTCAAAAAATAGATCAAGTCAACTCAGTGATAACTCTTAGGAGTGGAAAAGTTGTTGAAAAACAAATTCCTGAACTTTTTGAGAAAGATGATAAGTCAATTCCCAAAGATGAGGAAGGAGTTGATAAGCCACCTAGTCAAAAGGAGACCAAACCCTCTCTTTCACCCCCATTTCCTCAAGCGTTAAGCAATTCAAGTAAAGTGAATCATAACAGTGATATTTTTGAAATCTTTAAATAAGTGAAGGTCAATATTCCTCTGTTAGATGCTATCAAGCAGATTTCTTGTTATGTCAAATTTTTGAAAGACTTGTGCACTGTTAAAAGGAAACATAATGTGAAAAAGAATGCATTTTTGACTGAACAGGTAAGCTCCATTATTCAAAACAATAATGAGTTGAAATATAAAGACCCTGGTTGTCCTACAGTTTCATGCATTATTGGTGAACATAAAATTGAATGAGCTTTACTTGATCTTGGTGCTAGTGTTAATTTGCTTCCATATTCAGTTTATCAGCAACTCAACCTTGGTGAGTTAAAACCAACTCGTAACTCTTCTACTGGCTTGATAGATCAATTAAAATTCCAAAAGGAATAGTAGAAGATGTGTTGGTACAAGTTGATAAATTCATATATCCTGTGGATTTTATTATCTTGGAAACTGAACCTATGGTTGATAGTTCTAAGTCAGTTCCTGTTATTCTAGGTCGCCCATTTTTACCAACATCTAATGCTTTGATAAATTACAGAAATGGAATGGTGAAGCTAACTTTTGGAAATATGACACTAGAGCTTAATGTTTTCAACATGTGCAAGCAACCACAAGAAGTTTATGATGAAAAGGAAGAGATTAAAGGGATTGAGGCCATTATAGATGATCATATTCAAATCAGGAGTTCTTCTGACCCATTAGAAATCTGTTTAATTAATTCATTTCATTCAGCTACACAATTAGATGATCATGTTTCTGAAATATGCTCTTTACTTGACTGTACACAGAAAATGGAATACAAAGGAAGGAAGCCAAGATTCGAAGAGCTAAAATCCATGAATGATGATACCCATGAAGAAGTACCCACACTGGAACTGAAGCCATTACCTGATGGGTTGAAGTACACATTTTTGGGAGAAGAACAAAGCTCTCCAGTGGTAATTTCCTCATCCCTTACTAAAGAACAAGAAGGTAAGTTGATAGAAGTATTTAAAAGGCATAAAAATGTAATTGGATGGACATTAAAGGTTACAAAAGGCATTAATCCATTAATTTGTACACATAGAATACATTTAGAGGATAATGCTAAAACATCTCAACAACCTCAAAAAAGATTAAATCCACACATAAAAGAGGTAGTTAGAGCTGAAGTTCTTAAATTACTTGATGTTGGAATTATCTATCCTATCTCTGATAGCCAGTGGGTAAGCCCTACATAAGTTGTGCCTAAGAAATTTGGAATAACAGTGGTTGAAAATGAAAAAGGAGAATTAATACCTACCCGAGTCTCATCTAGTTGGCGTATGTGTATTGATTTCAGAAAATTGAATGCAGCTATTAGGAAAGACTATTTTCCATTGCCATTTCTTGATCAGATTCTGGAAAGAGTAGCAGGACATCCCTACTATTGTTTTCTTGATGGTTATTCAGGGTATAATCAAATACCAATTGCATTAGAGGACCAAGAAAAGACCACTTTTACTTGCCCCTTTGGCATTTTTGCATATAGAAGAATGCCTTTTGGTCTTTGTAATGCTCCGGCAACTTTTCAAAGATGCATGCTAAGTATTTTCAGTGACATGAATGAGCATTATTTAGAGGTTTTCATGGATGATTTGACAGTTTTTGGAAATTCTTTTGAAAATTGTCTTGATAATTTGGAAAAAGTTCTTAAAAGATGCGAAGAAAAAGGATTTGTATTAAATTGGAAAAAATGTCATTACATGGTTACCTCAAGAATAGTGTTAGGTCATGTGATATCTTCTAAAGGAATTGAAGTTGATAAGGCCAACGTTGAATTAATTGCTCATTTGCCTTTCCCAAAAATAGTCGAGAAGTTCGTTCCTTTTTAGGACATGCGGGATTTCTACGAAGATTCGTAAAGGACTTTAGTGCCATATCTAGACCTTTATGTAATCTTCTAACAAAAGATACACCATTTGATTGGACTCAAGATTGTCGAGAAATCTTTTGAAAAATTAATCAGTCTTTTAACTTCGCTCCTATCATGCAATCTCTGGATTGGTCTTTGCCTTTTGAGTTGATGTGTGATGCTAGTGATTTTCTTTGTTAGTATTTGTTTTAGGCCAAAGAAAGGAAGGTAAGCCTCATGTAATTTATTACGCAAGTCAAACTTTGAATAGTGCACAAATGAATTACACCACTATTGAAAAAGAACTACTTGCTGTAATTTTTGCATTGGACAAATTTTGAGCTTATTTAATTGGTTCATCCCTTTGTTGTTTTCACTGATCATCTTTCTTTGTTAGATATTTAATGTCTAAACAGGATGCCAAACCTAGGTTGATACGGTGGATCTTGTTGCTTCAAGAATTTAACATCACAATAAAAGACAAGAAAGGAGCCAAAAATATTGTTGCAGATCATTTGTCAAGGCTGATAACAGACTCATCTTTTGATAGTACACCTATCAATGATTCTTTTCCCGATGAATTTTTATTTTTTATCAATTCCATGCCTTGGTTTGCTAATATTATCAATTTTCTTGTAACAGGTAAGATGCCGCCTCAGTGGACACACCAAGACAGAAAAAAGTTTTTGATTGAGGTAAAAATTTTCTTTTGGGATGACCCATATTTGTTCAAATATTGTCCTGATCAAATCTTTCGGAGATGTGTACTCGACAATGAGGTAAGTAGTGTCATTAAATTTTGTCATTCAGAAGCATGTGGAGGTCATTTTTCTTCAAAGAAAATAGCTACGAAAATCTTGCAGTGTGGATTTTATTGGCCCACTTTATTCAAGGACAGTTATACTTTTTGCAAAAGTTGTGAAAGTTGTCAAAAATTGGGGTCCATTTCTAAAAGAAATATGATGCCTTTGAACCCTATCCTTGTCATTGAAATTTTTGATTGTTGGGGAATTGATTTCATGGGTCCATTTCCATTATCTTTTGGATTTGTGTACATTTTGGTTACAGTTGATTATGTCTCAAAATAAATTGAGGCGATTCCATGTCGGCACAATGATCATAAAACTGTTTTAAAATTTTTAAAAGAAAATGTTTTGAGTCAATTTGGAATTCCTCGAGCTATCATCAGTGATGGGGGAACATATTTTTACAATAAACCATTTGAATCCTTAATGAAGAAATATTGCATTACCCACAAAATTGTAACATCTTATCATCCTCAGACAAGTGGACAAGTTGAATTGGCAAATAGGGAGATTAAACAAATTTTAGAAAAAATGGTTAACCCAAATCGTAAAGATTGGTCTTTAAGACTAAACGATGCACTTTGGGCTTACTGTACTGCTTTTAAAACATCTTTAGGCATGTCTCCTTATCGGTTAGTTTATGAAAAACCTTGTCATTTGCCTGTAGAATTGGAGCATAAAGTATTTTGGGCCATTAAAGCTTTCAACTTAAGTCTTGATGATGCATCCAAGTTACACAAATTATAATTGAATGAACTTGAGGAATTAAGAAATGATGCATATGAAAACTCAAAGATTTATAAAGTTAGAACAAAAACTTTTCATGATAAATCAATTTTGAGAAAAACTTTTGAAATTGGTCAAAAAGTTCTGCTTTATAATTCTCGTCTTCACCTATTCCCTAGAAAATTGAGATCTAGGTGGATTGGTCCTTATATTGTCAAACATGTGTATTCTTATGGGGCCATAGACATTGAGAATCCTAGGAATGGTATTGTATTTAAGGTCAATGGACAAAGACTCAAACTATTTCTGGAACATTAAGTTGTTGAGGTAGAATCCATTTCTCTTTCTAATCCTTGTTATGAGTAGAATTTATTTTAATGTTGTTTCTTTCTTTTTGCAGTTCTTTGTGTTCCCGGTTAAATGGCGAATAACGGTACTCCGTGATTCTCAAGTCGGTTTGTTTTTCAGTTTCCAATAATAACTGATTTCTTCTCCTTTTAAAATGGATGTCATTCTCTCAAATCTAAGAAAATATTTTCCTTCTCTCCCTCTAAATGCTCTAACAAAAGTCTATGAAGCTAGGTGTGAAAGACTGAGACTGTTAATGTATAAGGACATCCCTGAAGATATACGCTGGATAATCGAAGCAAAGGTTCGTTTAGCTGGTGAATCTTCAGATTCATTTGTCCCATACATGCCTGGTCTCGGTAAAAGTTTATTTTCAAAAAGGAGAATAATAAAAAGAATGAAAGTTTGTTACAAGTGTGCACGATGGAATTGCAACACGCGATGTCACTCTTTGGGGATGGTTTCCGTAAACAAAGAAGATAAAATATTCTTCATTAAGAATGGACTGAGTAAGGAGTCATTAGATAATATCTTATTGACTCTTGAGACGCATTCTTGTGGAGTTGTGCAGCGTGAACTTCTTAGTTTATGGAATCTCTTCAGGGACGAGCAAGAGCGTTATAGTCTTGGGAATCTGACTCAAGAAGATCCTATTTGCCAATTTATAAGAAAATTAGATGGGAAGCTTATCCTCGACTCATAGAAGGCGTTTAAGCCGTTTCTGGACGTGAAACGAGAGAAAGATGTGAGCCACAATCACAACAACATGTATATATTATCTTGTACATCTTCAAAAAAAAGAAAAAAAAGAAAAAAAAAAAAAAAAAAAAAGAAAAAGAAAAGAAAAGAAAAGAAAAGAAATAAGAAATAAATAAAATAAAATAAAAAGAGGCGAAACTTCGGTTGTACTTGGTCTTTAATTAGATTAGGAGCCCCTGCCAGTGGCAGACCCGTCATTGACTCGGGTGGACCTTCGCACGCCGGTTGATAAATAAGGTTCGTGTGCCATGCTCTTAAGAGAGCTGCGCAAGCATTCTCAGGTTTTAGCCAAAGGCTCTGCTTGCTGATGGACAGAAAGAAGTGTCTCGTGTTTGCATTCTCACGTGACAATGCCTCTGAGCTGGATCCTGTGATTTAATATCATGGGCTCTTCAGCGACCTCTCACTGGCTGTGGTCGTTGGTGGTAGCTGTTAGATTGACGCATTTTAATTAGTGGCGTCGTAGCTCAATCCAAAATATCCCACAAGCGGGAGGGAGTAGAATACCCAGATTGACATAGCCGTCTTGGTATTACTACACTCATGACGCACAGTATAAAGATCTGCCATGAAACCTGTACATAAAGGTATATAATCATTTGTTATTATTATTTTATCTTTGTATGATTTTGTTAAATTTTGGTTTTGGACAGACGATCCTTTGGATGGGATCCTTCAGGGGTTTCTAGACTTCTTTACCCTGATGGTTTTCTTGAAGTAAAAAAAATAAAAAAAAACAACAAAACAAAAACAAAAACAAAAAAAAATTTGTTTCTTAATTTCAAACTTTTTTGACAACAGCCAACTTACCCATATAGGTGTTTTCATTACTTTTTCTATTCTCTTCCCTATTTAAACACTACATTTCCTTCACTTTCCTTCAACTTAAAATCATTCAAAGGGAGTGTGAGTGTAAAATGGAGAGAGCTTCTTCTTCTTCTGTTCGTAGACTTACCAATATCTGTGTATTTTGTGGGTCAACTTATGGGAAGGGTTTAGAGTATGTAGATGCAGCAATCACTCTTGGTCAAACACTTGCTACGAGAAAAATTCATTTAGTATATGGGAGAGGTAGCATTGGGTTAATGAAGGCTGTATCACTTGCTGCACATTTAAAAGGCAGTCAGGTTTTAGGTATCATTCCTTGACCTTTAGCTCAACAGAATATCACTGGAACAACAATTGGGGAGGAGCTTCAAGAATCATCTATAGATGAACGAATGAGGACAATGCTTATAAATTATGATGCATTCATAGCCTTACCAGGTGGTTTTGGTACTATGGAAGAAGTTTTCCAAATTGTTTCTTGGGCCCAACTGAACATCCACTATAAACCCATAGGTTTGTTGAATGTTAATAATTTCTTTGATAATTTGTTACTTTTTGTTGAACATGCTATGGAACATAAATTTGTCACACCTTCAGCAAGACGACTCCTTATCTCTGCTTCCACTGTTGATGAGTTGATTGATAAATTAGAAGCTTTTGTTTATGAACCTGATCCAGTAACAGCTGAGATAGATTGGTCAGAAGGCAACAACAAGGGAGGCAGCAACAAAGGAGGCAGCAAGGAACAAGAGTATGATCTGGCACTTCATCTTTAACTTTCCTTTATCTTTGGTTTTATTTATCGTCCTTTGTTTTTGTTTGTGTAACGTTTCTCTTTTCAGTAATTGTAGCAACAGGTAATATATTCTATTCTTTTTCCTATCTATGTTTTGACATTGAGGACAATGTTGTGATCTGGTTGAGGGGAAGGATGGTTGTAAAAAAAAACCTAAAAAAAATTAATAAGTATGTTTGTTAATATGTTTATTGTGTTTATATTAAAAAAACCCAAAAAAAAATTCAAAAGTGTGTTTGTTAATATGTTTATTGTGTTTGTCATTAATTTATTAACAACAAAAGTAATTAGGAATGGCAGAGTAAAGAGTAAATTATTTACTCTTGAGACGCATCAAAAATTGGTGGCAGAGTAAGGAGTAATTGGGGTAGTAACTAGTTTGTGTGGAAGTAGCAATTCAAATTCAGGAAAATTTGCATGATTGAGTAAATTGTCTTCTTTCTTAAAATACACATGCTTGGTTATGGATCTTGAATTGGTGGACTGAGAATGATAGAATTATGCTTTGTGAGATTTTGAGCCTATTGATAAATGGATTGAACATTTATACTATTCTTTTCTTTCTTGTGTGAATTTCACTCATGGAATTGTTACTCTAGAACTTACTTTGATTCTTTTTGAGACTACATTTTCATATGCATACATAAATATGATTGAGGCATTTTTCTTAAAATAGCTACTTTAATCAAATAGCCAGCCTTGTTTAGCAGCATGTTGTCTCAATATGATATCAAACACTCTTATAACTTATTGGAAATTCTCTGATTCCTACCAACATAAAGCATTAGAAATGACCTATTTCCCATTGCTTAACCTCTTTGAGCTTATTTGACTATTCTTTGTTTCGAACTTATTATGTGTCTTAAATAAAAAATCAAGTTCTTACTTGACCTTAGGGAATAAGAGAACATTAGTTTTGTCATTCGATGAGTTCTTGAACAAGTGTGGGGGTGTATGTGCAGAATGATTAAAAAAATGTATATATGATGTTCTTTTTGTAAAAAATAAAAAAAATCAAAAAAATCAAAAAAAAAATCAATAAAAAAAATGTATAAACAAGAGGGTCAACAAGGTAATAAAGGAAATGAAAAGAATATGTAAAGGGAATTTGTATTAGGTGGAGTTGGGATGAACTTTCATGTTTGTTAATTGAACTCAGCTCTCATGTTCTTTTATTCTCTGGTGTTTAACTTGTCATATCCATATTATCTTCTCCTTTACCTTGACCCCATTACAACCTTGAATAAAGTCCTCATGATTTGTGTGTGCATGTATTCTGAATAGTGGAGAAGTAGAAGATAAGCAAGCTTATGGTAGTGCAATTTTCATGGGTTGAATTGAGTGAAATACCTACCTTTTAAACACTTGAGGGATTGAGAGTAAATCTTGTGAAAATCTATCATTCTTGACTCATGCTTTTCGATTGAAATATCCATGCTTGTTGATTTGAGAAGTGAAGATATGTTACCTCATGAATGTTTTGATTACTTGAATGATTGATTGCTCTTCATTTTTAAATATTATTAGAAATTGAGTCTTTTAGAGTATTTAGCTTTTGAGTCTGCTTTTTTTTTTTTGAGTGGTCTTATGTGTTTTGCTCAGGAGTGCAAAAAGTTAAGTGTGGGAGAATTTGATGATCACATATTTGATACATTAATAAGCTTTCATTCTTAGTCATTTACACTCTCTATGTACTTAATTGATTGAGTTTTATTATGTTTTGTAAGTTTGGACTCAAATTGGACTTAATTGAATTTTTTTGCATGATTCATGTCTTACACTATTTCTGTATTTGGATTATATCTTGGGTTGTAGGTGGTCTTTAGAGGTGATTCTAGTGGCATTTGAAAGATAAGAGAGAGTTCTACAACTTTCAAGAATACCTCAAAGGCCCAATCACACGAGTAGATAACTCAAATTGGGGTTGAAGCAAGAACCAGAGTGCTTATCCTGATAGCTTAACCTATGTATATTGTTCATCACCTATTTCGGGATAAAAGTTATCCAATGGGCTAAAATTTGGATTCTGAATAGTTAAGACTCATATCTACAACTTTCATGTTGAACACCTTTCCAGAATCGGACTCCTTGAAGGTGATATTGGGCTTGGAAGTCAGAACAGAGGAGCTGTGACTAGGCCTAGGTAGTATGCAGTAATTTGAACGTATCTGGAGTTAGAGAAATGATATTGGACTCAAACTAAAGTCATTTGAAAGCTAAGATCCAGGCCTACAACTTTCATGAAGACCACTTGGTTCAAAAATGATGAATACAATGACTTCAGAGCTACATGATTTCGGAGAAAAGGAATCTCCATAATTTCCCATTCACCTAAAGTCATTTGGCATTTTCCACTCATTTTCCACTCATCCACCCACTAATGACTCAGCCCCTTTGTCATTTTGTATCTCTAATCCTCTATAAAAGGGGGCCTTGGCAGATCATTAAGGGTGTTAGGTGTTAGTTACCAAAATGATGTCATTTTGTTACTAGGTTTTCTTGTAGTAATTTTCATTTGTTCTAAATTAAAGTTATGTTCTTCTTCTTCTTCTTCTCTCTTTCTTTCTTTTTATCTATGAGTAACTAAGTTTCATTTTACTTGGGTGAAAGGGTGAAGCTCTTGGTAATAAAGTAAGGTTAGATTTATTCTTCTCTTGTACTTAAATGATTTATATTTTTCTAGTAACCATTATACGTATTATAATTTGTTTCTTATAATTTAGAAACCATCTTTGTAAAGAGGAGTTCTTGATTTATTGTAGACAAAATATTGGTACAATGAATACTTTAACCCATTTATAAATGGTGGTAATATTTTTAGGAAACATAATATAATTACGTATATTATTTTAAATGGACTTTTAATGTTATATTTTCCGATTGGAACCTCCATGTTGCGAGGATTCTAATTGAGTTATAAAAGGAATTAATCTTACCTTTATTTTATTTACCAAGAGTGAATCTTTTTACCCAAGTAAATAATTTTAATCATAGTAACAAAATATTTACTTCACCTTAATCTTCAACAATTCCCTGTGGATCGACCTCGGACTCCTGAGAAATTTATTACTTGAGACAACCTGCACTTGAGTTCGCAATGCAATAATTAATCCCGCATCAAGTTTGTAAACTTGTTTGAAACTAAAAATTGTGCATCAATATCTCATATCCATGACCCGTAAGATATGGTCATCAGTCTATGCACATACTAGTCTCAATGTATTATTGTTGTCCTAATTAACAATAATACTTGACTAGGGACATTTAAGAATAGTGTTGTAACTAAAAGGATCTCACGATCAAGTCATCCACTTGATGTCTTATGGCATCAAACTTACTATTCTAAGGACTTTATAAAGAAAGTCTTGATAATGACGAAGATGAAAAAGTTGAAGATGAAGAGGATATGGGACTGCTAGTTAGAAAGTTCAAAAGATTCCTCAAAAAGAAGAAAACCTTCAACAAAAGGCCCTCAAATTTCTTTTCCAAGAAGAACACTTCAAAAGCTGAAAGTTCAACATCAAATGTGAAGTACTATGAATATGGCAGACCTGGACATTACAAGAATGAGTGTCCTAAACTTCAAAAGAAGGACAAGCATGACAATCATGAGTCCAAGGACAAGAAGAATAGAAAGCCAAGAAGAGCATACATAGCTTGGGAAGAAAATGATATAAATTCCTCTGAACATTCTGAGGAAGAAGATGTCAATCTTTGTCTTATGACTAACCATCAAAGTGACAATGAAGATGAGGTAAATGAAATCCCCCTACCTATGATGAACTATAAGATGCTTTTGATGAATTACATAGTGAATATTTGAAAATTGCTAAGCAATTAATGTCATCTAGGAAAGTCATTGTTAAACAATGTAGTGAATATGCATCTCTTCAAATTAAAATTAAAGAATTAAAAGCTAAAAACATTAAGCTAAGTACATCTAGTTCTATATGTTCTAATTGCAATATTTTGGAAAAAGAAGTGGAAAAACTGAAATTCACTCTATCTAAATTTACAATGGGAAGAGAAAATCTAAATGTCATGTTAAGACAAAAAAAAAAGGAGTATATGACAAGCTGGAATAGGCTATAAACCAGCAATGCAAGAAAAAAGCTTTTAAGAAACTTTTTGTTGCACCTAAATCCTCTACTAGTCCTTTTTGTTAAATATTTTTATTGTGCAAGACAAGCACATACAGCTTCTACATGCTATTTTAGAAATCCTTCAAGGATTAGTGTTAAACAAATTTGGGTTCCCAAGGGAACATATGTTATGACTAAAACTAAAGGACCCAACAAAATATGGATACCTAAGAGAAATGTTTAAATATATTTTGTAGGTGTATTTGAGAGCCAAAAATTCAAATTAGTATCTTGATAGTGGTTGCTCTAAAAATATGACTGGAGATATCACTAAGTTCTCATCCTTCACTCCTAAACAAAGTGGAAGTGTCACCTATGGTGATAACAATAAAGGAAAGATTCTAGGAATTGGAACAATTGGAAGAAGCACAACTACCAAGATAGAAGGTGTACTATATGTTGAAAGGCTCAAGCACAATCTACTAAGCATCAGTCAACTATGTGATAAAGGTTATAATGTATTCTTTAACTCTAGTAGTTGCATTATAGAAAATATGCATGATAGTAATGCAAAGCTGATAGGTAATAGATTGAATAACATATACATGATAGATTTAGAAAGTATTTTTGCTAATGATGTATGTTGTTTGATATCTAAGGAAGAGGAAAATTGGCTATGACATAGAAGAATAGGATATATTCACATGGATCATCTGAATAAACTAATTTCTAAATAATTGGTAATTGGACTTCCTAAAACCAAATTCTCAAAAGATGGTTTATGTGATGCATGCCAAAAGGGCAAACAAACAAAAGTATCTTTTAAGGCTAAAAATATAGTTTCAACTAAAAGACCTTTACAACTACTGCACATAGATTTATTTGGACCCTCTAGGACCAAAAGTTTTGGAGAAAATTTGTATGCATTAGTGATAGTTGATGATTATTCTAGATTTACATGGACCTTCTTCTTAGCACATAAAAATGAAGCTTTTACAGCCTTTAAGAAAATGGCTAAGTTAGTACAAAATGAAAAAGACATGAAAATAACTGCCATAAGGAGTGATCATGGTAGAGAATTTTAAAATGAAGAATTTGATAATTTATGTAAAGAGTTGGAAATTCAACATAATTTCTTTGCTCCAAAAACTCCACAACAAAATGGAGTTGTGGAAAGGAAAAAAAGATCCTTAGAAGAAATAACAAGAACTATATTGAATGATTCAAACATGCCAAAATATTTTTGGGCAGATGCTGTAAACACAGCTTGCTATTTAATGAACAGAGTCTTGATTAGACCAATTTTGAAAAAGACTCCATATGAACTCTATAAAGGTAGAAAATCAAATGTTTCACATTTCTATGTTTTTGGTTATAAATGTTTTGTACTAAATAATGGAAATGACAATCTAGGAAAGTTTGATCCTAAAGCTGATGAAGGAATATTTCTAGGCTATTCATCATCTAGTAAAGCTTTTAGAATTTTCAATAAAAGAACACAAACAATTGAAGAATCTGTACATGTTACATTTGATGAAACTAACCCCAAAAGGTTGGGAAAGGAATCTGTTGATGATGCTGCAGAAGTTTTAGAAGAGATTCAACTTGAAGAAAATCAGGACAATGCTAAAGTGGATGAAGTGAAAATTCCAGAAGATGCTCAACATGAATATCTACCTAAAGAATGAAAAACTGCAAGGAATGACCCTCTGGACAACATAATTGGTGAGATATCCAAAAGGGTAACCACTAGACATTCCTTAAAAAAATGCACGCAATAATATGGCTTTTATATCACAAGTTGAACCTAAAACTATAGATGAAGCAATTATTGATGAAAACTGGATTATGATAATGCAAGAAGAACTTAATCAGTTTGAAAGAAATAAAGTTTGGAAACTTGTTCCTAAACCCAAGGACAAACAAATAATTAGTACAAAATGAGTGTTTAGGAATAAGCTTGATGAAAATGGTATAATAATAAGAAATAAAACAAGATTAGTAGCCAAATATTATAATCAAGAACAAAGAATTAACTATGATGAAACATATGTACCTGTGGCTAGATTAGAAGTAATTAGAATGTTGTTAGCATATGCATGTATCATGGAATTTAAATTGTATCAAATGGATGTTAAGAGTGCATTCCTAAATGGATATATACAAGAAGAAGTGTATGATGGTCAATTCACTGGATTTGAAATAAATGAATTTCCTAATCATGTGTATAAACTCACTAAAGCCTTGTATGGACTTAAACAAGCTCCAAGAGCTTGGTAGAGCTTAGTATGAAAGGTTAAGTAATTTCTTACTTCAAAAGGGATTTACAAGAGGAAAAATTGACACAACACTTTTTACTAAAAGACAAGCACAAAACATACTACTTGTAAAACATACTACTTATTCAAATTTATGTTGATGATATTATATTTGGTGCTACTAATGAATCTTTATGTAAGGAATTTGCCAAATTAATGCAAAATGAATTTGAAATGTCTATGATGGGAGAGCTTACATTTTTCCTTGGACTACAAATCAAACAATGTAATGATGAGATTTTTATAAGCCAAACTAAGTACTGCAAAGAACTATTGAAGAAGTTTGGAATGGAGAATGCAAAGGAAATGGCTACTCCAATGAGTCCATCATGCTACTTGGACAAAGATGAGAAAGGTAAATCAGTAGATGTTTCCAAGTACAGAGGTATGATTAGTTCCTTACTCTATTTAACTGCAAGTAGACCTGATATAATGTTCAGTATTTGTATGTGTACTAGATATCAATCCAATCCTAAGGAATGACACTTAACTACTTTAAAAAGAATCATGAAATATTTGTTAGGACCAAAGAAATGGGATTATGGTATCCTAAAGGATCAACATATAACTTGGTAGAATATTCTGATTCTGACTTTGCTAGATGCAAGTTAGATAGGAAAAGTACTAGTGGAACCTGCCACCTACTAGGAAACTCATTAGTTTCTTGGTTTAGTAAGAAACAAACAAGTGTGGCTTTATCAACTGCTGAAGCAGAATATGTTGCAGTAGGAAGTTGTTGTGCACAAATCCTATGGATGAAACAACAACTTATTGATTATGGTGTTCTCTTAGAGAAAGTACCAATCAAATGTGATAATACTAGTGCTATAAATCTCACTAAGAATCCTATAATGCATTCCAGAACCAAACACATTGAGATAAGACATCATTTCATAAGGGATCACATTCAAAGTGGAGATATAATCATTGAATATATTGATACATTTAAACAATTAGCTGATATTTTCACTAAACCATTGGCTAAAGAAAGCTTTTCTACATAAGAAGAGAGTTAGGAATAATTGATCCTACCTATGCTTGATGTTTTGAATGTTGAATGCGTGATATTTTGATATTTGATGTTATACAATCGATTGCACAATCGATTGATATAAGCATTATATACTTAAAATAACTAGAACATCAATTTGTACATCGATTGAAGTCAAAAATGATAAAACATGTCTCACGAAAATCATTATGCATCGATTGGATAATCGATTCATTTGATTAAATAGGTCCAAGTATATGATAGGCATCGATTGATACACATCGATTGAATAACTGGAATTTTAAGCAATTCCAATTGAATATGTTAGACGTTGATTTACACGTCGATTAAAATGTTTTTAAAATACTGACCCTGTGTATACATTAATTGTAACATTGATTGTATGATAAATCCAAAATTTAGAACTCCCTGACTTACCCTATACATCAATTTATTCATCGATTGAATGTTGCTGCAAATTGTTGGACTCTCTGACATTGCTTATACATGGATTCACACATTGATTGCATTGAAGTTTTAAAATTTGGTACTCTCTGACTTAGCTTATACATCGATTGACACATTGATGTATATGATTTAAAATTAAAATCCTGATGCTAAGTACATTGATTAGCATGTGTATTGGAGGTAAAAACCCCGTAATACATTGATTGGGAAATCGATTGACTATACTGGGTTTATTAATTTCAACTTCCCTCTAAAATCTTCAGTCGTCTAAACCAACAAAGATCCTAAACCCTAGCAGAGCTCAAAATCTTCTCCAATGGCTCGTGTGAAGCATCCTGAACCCTCTACACCTGTTCCCTCTAACTCTGCATCTTCCTCTCCAACTCAATCCTCCACACCTCAATGTGTATCACCCACAGCAACCCTGCTCGTCCTAAAAGAAAAGGGACTGAGAAAGCTCAGCCTTCTCAGAGAATTGACAAGCTTCAAATCAAAAGCTTGAAGAAGAAAACACGGGACAAAGGAAAGAAGGTTGCTGAATCTTCAAGACCAACACCTATGAAACAAGAAAGGAAGAGGAAGGTGGTGAAGGACACACCCAAAAAGAAAATTGTCCAAAAGAAAAGAAAGAGGATGAGAGGAAGAAGAAGATGATGATGAAAGAGTTACTTGAGATTGAACTTCTCAGGAGGTATTTTCTCGATGAAGAGCACATTATGCTTTATAAGAACAATTTTAAGCACAGAGATACTCATGAAGCTAGAACTGTAGATTTCAATTATTTTGAAGCTCATGAATTTACTTTTCACAAAATTTTAGAAGAGTACAATCTGAGTCAATTTCTGCAGATTAAGAGTGATATTTACCCTACATTGATCAAAGCATTTTATTGTACATATAAAATGGACAATGAGGGATTCTCTGCTGAAGTAAAGAACATTAAAATTGAGATGACTTTTGAAGAATTTGCTCAATTTACTGGATTAGATTAAAAAGGAAGTAATTTTGCTGGTACTAGAACAGACAGTATTTGGATTAAGTTCTTTGATAAGGAAGAAGCAAAGAAGGTGCTTCTAATTGAAAATGTACCAGAAGGGAGACTGATTAATATTAGTTCAATGCACATTCAGCATAGGCTCTTGCAATATGCGTTGAGCAGGATACTACTACCAAGATCAGGAAATCATGTTGTGGTGCAGAACAATGACATCTTAATGCTCTGGGCTATGCTACAAAAGAAGCAACTAAGTTAGAGCTACATAATTGCTAGACACATGTTGGACTGTAAAATCAGTGGAGCTACCCTACCATATCCTGGATTGGTGGTGTGTCTGCTGGAACATTTTGGTGTTTCTCTAGAAAATGAAGAGAAATTTGATGCCACTAAGGTAACTCACAAATTTGGTGAAGGAACTATTAGCAAGATGAAGCTTGCTAAAGTAGATGGAGAATGGATCAGAATAGTTGGTGAAGAACCAACAAGAGCTACTGAGGAAAATTCAGAGCTGAATAGAAAAATGGATAAGTTAATACAAATGTTTGAAGGCTTTGAGGCTAGGAAAACAAAACATCATATGATGCAAAAACAATCTATTGATTACTTAAGTATTAGACACAATACCTTAGAAGGCCAAATGGCCACTCTACATCAACATCTAGGCATTTCTATCACTGCACCTCTAGAAGTTCATCCTACTTCTGAAGATGTAGTAAACATAGCTAGAGAAGTTGTTGCTGCTACTGCACCTGAAGAGGAAGTTAATCCTGAAGGGCAAGCAAGTCAAGCTTCAGCTTCACAAAGACAGAAGAACCTAGAACCAATGAAGATATTTAGGTCTTAGGATGTCTTAAGTGTGTCGTAATGTTGCTTTTGATATTAATTGAACTATTTTCAATTCTATTTTGAACAATGATGATGATAAATGACTGTATGACTTGTTTTGATCATGTTAATATGACTGAATGAATGATGGATATAAATGAATGTTTGAATTTTAAGAATGTACTTTGTTTTATATACTTTTGTACTTTGATTCTATATATATATATATATATATATATATATATATTATATTATAATGACAAAGGGGGAGAAATAGGTACCATACAAATACAAATATACTACATACATACTAAATCAACTTAAACTAATGATCTAAAAAATAAATAATGATGCAATGATCCTATACATGTTTACATGTTAAAGAACTGTCAATTAGACAGGGGGAGTAAATGGCAATATTACTCTGATATACATTTTAATTACTCTGATATATTGAATGTTAAACATGTTATGTATGGTAAGTTTATCATCAATCAAAAAGGGGGAGTTTGTGGATAAATGACCGTAGTATGTTTTAATTAATGACTAAACTTAATATGATTATTATTTTGAGTCACCAACTACTAGCCAAGCTTGAATTTTTCAATGAGATTTAAAGGAGCAAGTAAAGTCAATGCAAAGATCAAGAAGGATTACTTGAAGAAGAAGCATCATGAAGAAGCAATACAATAAAGATCATTAGGAATATGTTATAAAGAAAAGACTCAGTTTAATTCTTTGATTAAGCTCTCAAATAAGTAAAAATGGTTTTTCAAAAGAATAAATGGACTAAGAATGAATAAGGTTAATTAATAAGATTGTACATCTATGTGTACATCAATGTACTTTCAGTTAATTAACTAACTTTTGATGAAAACCTATGTGCACATCTATGTATAAATGTTATACATCTATATGTACATCGATTGATTCTGGACTTACTTGATCAATATGCACGTTTGCATATATACATCGATTAGTACATTGATGTATAAATAAAACAGAGGCTAGAATGCATTTGACATATATATACATCGATTAGTACATCTATGTATAAGTCAAGACAGAAGTTTTTGACATATATACATCGATTAGTACATCTATGTATAAGTCAAAACAGAAGCATTTTACTTTAATACATCTATTGATACATCGATGTATAAGTCAAAACACAAAAAAAAAATGTTTTAAAATAACTATACAATCGATTAGTTAATCGATGTATAATCTTCTGGGCTGAAATTTAAAGTGTTTTTAAAAGAACAACATCGATGTATTCATGTGTGTATCTTTCAAGATCAAGAACATCCAAGAAAACAATCGATTAGGCAATCGATATACACATGTAATAAAAGTGAAATCTTGTTTAATACATGTGTACACATCGATTGACCAATAAAGAATTTTTCTTTTAAGTCATTATGATCTCAACTGATTTGTAAAATATATCAACTAATCTATTTTGAGATATACCTATATAAGGACATTGAAAAATTTTTTCAAAGACAATTATTCAATATACAGAATCATACACTCAAAATTCAGAGAGCTTTTCATTGAAGAAAAATCGAGTATTTTTCTCTAGAGTTTCAATTTGTAATTTCTGATTTCTTGGAATCTGATGCAATCTTTTCAAATTTGTAAAAGAGAGATAAGAGAAAAGGTTCTCTCGTTGGTTAGATCAAGAGTAGAAGGGACTCTTGGTGCTGTGCAAGAATAGAAGAAATTCTTGTGGTTTTTTTTTTTTACAAGATTACTTTGACTGAAAAGCTATCATTTGGGTAGAAGGAACCAAGAAGTGGAGCTTTTGTAAAGAATCTTGTATATTAATTTTCTATAGTGGATAAATCTCACAGTGGTGTGGGAATTGGATGTAGGTTACCAGAGGAGGTAGCTGAACCAGGATAAATCTCAGTTTGTAATTTTCTCTATCCCTTAACTCTTTATTTGCTGTATTGATTGAATGTATGAATTAAGCAATATGTTAGGGATGCTTATATGATCTAAATTGTTAATGATCATGTTTTAATCTGAAATCAATCTTAGTGTTAATATTTCTTTATAAATTTCAATTCTTGATTACAATACATCTTGCAAAAACACATTTTGGTTTGTTGGTTGACAAAATCTCTTTCTTTGATTAAAGAAAAGAATTAGTTTTTGTAAAAAGGAGAAAAGTTTCAAAAACCTATAATACTTAATTCAACCCCCCTTCTTGAGTAATCAGAAGCCACAACCAACAAATTCACCCCCCTCTTGAGTTTGAAGTCACTTGGTAATAGGTGGTATCAAATCTCAACTCTTGTGTAAAGAGCTTAACAACTTCAAAAGGAGAGATGGTTCTTCAAGTCATTTTTCATCGAAGGGTGCTTCTATAAATAGACATTTCTTTTTCGATGGTGATAGTTATGCTTATTAGAAAGAATGAATGAAAATTTTATTGAAGTTATTGATTTAGATGTGTGGGATGCTTTAGAAAATTATCCTTTTGTCCCTACATATCTTGCCAATGGTGTAAGAGTTAATACACCTAGAAGTGAATGGACCGATAAGGATAAGAGAAATGTTCAATATAATTTGAGAGCTAAAAATATCATCACCACAATCTTGGGGTATGATGAATTCTTTAGGATCTCAAATTGTAAAATAACCCAAAAGATGTGGGACACTTTACAAGTCACCCATGAGAGTACTAGTGAAGTGAAGAGATCAAGAATAAACACTCTCACTCATGAATATGAGCTTTCTTGAATGAATCACGGTGAAGGCATTCAAGAAATGTAAAAGAGATTCATTCATATTGTTAACCATCTTGCTTCATTAGGAAAAATATTTCCTAATAAAGATCTTATTAACAAAGTATTGAGGTGTTTAAATTGGCAACATTTGACAAGTGTTCAAAGGTGCGATTTTTTATATAAATAAAGAATCTCTGGGGAACCATGACCTTAGCCACACTATTTGGAAAGCTTCAAGAGTATGAATTAGAGTTAAATAGACCCAATCAACATGAGGATCTTGACAAGAAGAAGAAAGGAATTGCTCTTAAGGCCACTTCTTCTATGCTTGATGATGATGATGAAGATGATAGAGATGGCTTGGAGAATCTTGAGATCAATGAGGATAACCTTAGTCTTCTTGTGAAGAAGTTTGGAAAATTCCTCAAGAAGAAGAAAACTCAAAGTTCTCCCTTCCCTCCAAAGAAGACCTATCACAAAAAGAAAGGAACTTTATCCACTCTCATATGCTATGAGTGTGGAAATCCAAGATACATAAAGATGAAGTATCTTATCTATATAAAGAAAGTGGAAAAGTTTGAGAAGAGGTCTTTAAAGGAAAAGAAATGAAGGAGAGTCTATATAACTTGGGATGACAATGATATGGACTCAGCAAATAGCTCGACAATGAGGAAGCTCACCTTTGTCTCATGGCTAGAGGAGGAGAGGAAGATGAAGATGACATGGAGATAGTATCCTCAAACCTTGATTCTTCCCATTTCCTATAATGAATTGCAAGATGCTTTTGAAGAATTGCATGATGAATCTATGAGACTTTCTAAACTTGTTTCCTCATCAAAGAAAACTATTTGGACTTGCTTTAGAAAAAACCTTTAAATTTCCATAAAACAAGGAAGAATTGAGGAACTTAAGATTGAAAATAAAACTCTTGGTGAAGAGAATGGAGGATTGGATGAAAATTCTGCCCCAACAATACATGACTTGCTCTTCTCATGAAAATGCTTCTACATCCTCTTCTTGCTATTCATGTAAAGTTTTTGGAAAAAGATTAGGATCAATAAAATTCTTCTTTTCTAAATTTACCTTTGGAATTCTAATTTGAACATATTGCTTGGAAAATAAAGATGTGCTTTTTGAAAAGGTAGTTTGAGTATAATCCCAACGCTAACAAAAGCTCTATAAGAACTTCTTTGTTCCATCAAGCACATCAAGTAGTCCTTTCATTATCTCTTGGTTGGTACAATGAAGTGACAGTTTTAACTTTGCATCGGGATCCTTGTTCAATGCAAGGAAGAGTTTTAACAAAACCTTTAGGGACTAAGATGGTTTGGGTTTCCTAAGGTCACTTTGCCCAAAACTAACACAATGACCTAAGAAAATCGTGGTACCAAGGTTAAAAACTTTGTGCTGTTGGTAGATTTTAGGGGCCAAGTTTCATATTGGTATCTTGATAGTGGTTGCTCCAAGAACATGATTAGAGATGATTCCAAGTTCTCTATTGGTAAAGGAGATGATCCATTCCTTCTCTATTGATAATGTTTTGCTTGTTGAAGGAATTAAACATAACTTGCTTAACATTAGTCAATTATGTGACAAAAGGAATAAAATGATATTTGATTCAAATTGTTGCATAATTGAAAGAGTATATTGCAAGCAAGTTAAGTTTGTTGGTCATGTTACTAATAATATATATTGATTTTGATGATAGAGTAGCCTCAAATGATGCAAAATGCATTTCTTATAAATTCTTAAAGAAGATGATTCATGGCTTTTAAAAACTTTCCCACATTCACATGGATCACTTCAATAAGTTGGTCTCCAAGGAGTTATTAATTGGACTACCTAAGCTCAAATTTAAAAGAAATAAGTTATGTGATGCATGTCAAAAGGAAACATAAGTAAAAGTCTCTTTTACAGCAAAAAAATGTTGTTTCAACCTGATAATCGTATATTTGATACATTAATAAACCCTCATTTTTAGTCATTTACACTCTCCATGTACTTAATTGATTGAGTTTGGTTATGTTTTGTAAGTTTGAACTCAAATTGGACTTAATTGATTTTTTCAGCATGATTTATATCTTACACTGTTTCTGTTTTTTGGCCATATCTTGAGTTCTAGATGTCTAATAATTATTTATTTTACCTTGTAAGAAAGATAAGAGAAAGCTCTACAACTTTTATGAGAGCTCTAGGTCAAAGTCAGACATCTAGTGGAACTAATTGGGCTTGGAAGTTAGAACACGGGTTTTATGATTGGAACTTGAATAATGAGCAGTAATCAGAGCATAACTCGGGCTGTAAGAACTGAATTGGCTTGAAATTTTGGAATCTGAAAGTTAAGACTCAAATCTACAACTTTCATAAGAACACAAGAGGAAATTCAGATGGCTTGGAGGTCATATTGGGCTTGCAAGTCAGAATAGAGGAGCTGTAGTTAGGTTTGAGTAAGTGTCCAGTGATTGAATCATATCTTGAGATGTAGGAATGGTTTTGGGCTGAAACTAATGACATTTGAAAGCTAAGACAAAAGCCTACAACTTTTATGAAGACTACTTGGTGAGAAAATGACGAATGCAATAAGTTCATCACTAAATGATTTCGGAGACAAAGAATTTCAATAATTTTCCACTCATCAAAAGTCATTTGACATTTTCCATTCATTCACCCACTCTTCCACTCACTTATTAATCAACCTCCTTGTCATTTTGTATTTCTAATCTTCTATAAAAGGAACCATTGGTTGCTCATTTAGGGATCTTGGTCTTAGAGATCAAGATCATGCTATTGTGTTATTTGTTTATCTTGTTGTAATTTTTTTTGTTCTAAATTGAAGTTATTTCTTCTTCTTCTTCTTCTTCTTCTTCTTCTTCTTCTCTTTTCTTTTTTCTTGTCTATAAGTAACTAATTTTTATTTTACTTAGGTGAAAGGATGAAGTTTTTAGTAATAAATTAAGATTAGATTAATTCTTTCTTGTATTTAAATGATATATTATCAAGTGGTATTATATGTATTATATTTTGTTTTCAATCAATTTAGAAATCCTACTTGTAAAGTGAAGATCTTGATTTGTTGTAGATAAGATACTGACACAATGAATGCTTAAGTCCATTTCTAAGTGGTAGTGTTAATAGATGATTAAAGGAATCATAATATAATTATGTATATAATCTTAAATGAATTTTGAATGTTGTATTTTTCGATTGGAACCTCCATTATGTGTGGATTCTAATTGAGTTATAAAAAGAATTAATTTTGTCCTTAATTTAATTACCAAGAGTAGATCTCCTAATCCAAGTAAATTCTTTTTATTTGTGACTAAGTTTTATTACTTTATTGTTATGATAAAATATTTTTCTTACGTCAATAAATTTTTTTTCTTCATCAATTCCCTGTGGATCGACCTCGGACTCCCGAGAATTTATTACTTGAAACAACTTACACTTGGGTTTGCAACTTTTAAATCGCATCAAGTTTTTGGAGCCATTATCGAGGACTTGATTTGAAGAATAAATTTATTGTGGAAATATTTTGTATATATATATTTATATTTTTTTATCCCTGTGGATCTTGTATATATATATTTTTTTGACTCTTTTATTTTTTTTTTTTTTTTTGTACATACTAATGTACTAATTTAGTGAGAGAAACTCTCCTTCTCCTTCTATAATCTTTAATTATTAATTAAATTATTTTCTTCTTTGATCTTCTCTTTTGCGGGAGCAAAAAATAAAAAAAAAAATTGGCTTGTTTTCTCTCGATTTTTACTTTATGTTCTAATAATATCTCAATCTTGACTCTTCTCTTATTCCTCCTTCGCCGGCTCTGGTAAGGCTCTACCTCTATCTAGTTTTCATATTTTAAATTTACTTTTTGCACTTTATTTTCTGTATTTTACATTTTGTACTTTATTTTTTGTACTTTATTTTTGGTATTTTACTTTCTCGTATTTTATTTCTAACTTGCTAACTTACTAACCTTTTAATTTTCTTGCTTACTAACTTACTAACTATTTAACTCTCTTACTAACTATCTAACTTTTTACTTTATCAACTATCTAACTTTTTACTTTACCTACTTACTAACTTTTTAATTTATCAACTTATTAACTTATTTGGTGGTTGGTTTATACCACACCCTTGTGAATATATATTTGGTAGTCAGTTTATACCATACCCTTGTTAATATTTATTTACTAGGTGTTAATATATATTTAGTGGTTGGTTTATATCATACCCTTGTTAATATTTAATGGCAGGTTTAACGCCTACTTGTTAATATTATTTTTTTTACCATGACAGGTTTATCGCCTACTTGTTAATTTTTATTTTTATGGAAGGTTGAGCTATGGATATATTTTTATTTTTATTCTTCCTATCTCTTCTTCTCTTTTGTCATGTGTAGTTAAATTCGTGTGTTTCTAGGGTGATGATGTAACTTGATTCAATCGATATGTATTAAGATTGGAATTTTAATTTATTTATTTTATTCAATTTGAATGCTTATTATGATTCTTAATGCTTTTATGAATTGGCCACTCATAAATTGATCTAGTGATGTGTATGTAGAATCGAAAGGTTTGCTATATGACCTAGACCATAAATAATAAGTGTCATGATTTATAATCATCTAGGAATAGAGGTTATAGGTTGTGTGGGAGAATTGTGGTATTTTCCATGAGAATCCATAGAGTAAAGGTCATGCCTTTAGGAGTTAAGTTTTAGACCAAGGAATTGAGTTTTAATTAATTAAGGGATTCTCCCCATCAATTGAATGATTAGAAATTAATTAGAATGAAGGTCCCAAAGCTACTCTATTGTCTATGATAGATTGTTGAATTAAGTGAAGTGAGATCCCTAGTGTTTTAATTTCATGTGTTTACATCCGTTTTAGTGTGTTTTTGTTTTTTTTATTCATTTTGTGTTTGTTATTTTTTTCCTCTTAATTTTTGCTTGCATTTTAGTGTGTTTTAAACCTCTTAATCGATACCCTTTTCACTACTTTATTACTTTGACAATTCGGTGCACTTGTCGATTTTCTCAACAAGTTTTTGCAAACCTAGGTTGATAGAATAGATTTTGTTACTTCAAGAATTCAACATCACAATAAAAGAGAAGAAAGAAGCCAAAAATGTTGCTGCAGATCATTTGTCCATGCTTACAACAAGCTCACCTTTTGATATCACACCTATCAATGATTCTTTTCCCAATGAATTTTTATTTTATGTCAATTCCAAGTCTTAGCTTGCTAACATAATCAATTTTCTTGCAACATGAAAGATCCCACCTTAATTATCCTGATCAAATCATTCGGAGATGTGTGCCCAATAGTAAGGTAGGCAATGTCATTAAATTTTGTCACTCAGAAGCATGTGGAGGTTACTTTTCTTCAAAGAAAACAGTTACAAAAATCTTGCGATGTAGATTTTATTGGCCCATTTTATTTAAAGACAACTATACATTTTGAAAATTTTATGAAAACTGTCAAAAATAGGGTTCCATTTCTAAGTGAAATAAGATACCTCTGAACCCTATCATTGTCATTGAATTTTTTGATTGTTGAAAAATTGAGAAATGATGCATACGAAAATACAGATTTATAAAGTTAGAGCAAAAACTTTTCATGACAAATCAATTTTGAGAAAAACTTTTGAAATTGGTTAAAAAGTTCTGCTTTATAATTCTTGTCTTCACCTATTCACTGAAAAATTGAGATTTAGGTGGCGTGGCCCTTTTATTGTAAAATATGTGTATCCTTATGGGGCCATAGACATTGAGAATCCTAGGAATGATAGTATATTTAAGGTCAATGGATAAAGACTCAAACCATTTCTAGAAAACCAAGTTGTTGAGTTCTTTATGTTCTTGGTTAAGTGGTGGATAACGGTACTCTGTGACTCTCAAGTCAGTTTATTTTTCAGTTTTCCATAATATCTTATTCATTCTCCTTTTAAAATGGATGTTATTATCTCGAATTTAAGAAATCATTTTCCTTTTCTCCCTCAAGATGTTCTAAAAATAATCTACAAAGTTAGGTATGAAAGACTGCGACTGTTAATGTACAAGGGCATCCCAGAAGATATACGCTGGATAATCGAAGCAAAGGTTCGTTTAGCAGGTAAATCTTCAGATTCATTTGTCCCATATATGCCGGGTCTTGGTAAAATTTCGTATTCAAAAAGGAGAAGAGCAAAAAGAATGCAAATTTGTCACAAGTGTGCACGATGGAATTATAACACGCGATGTCATTATCTGGAAATAGTTTTTGCAAATCGAGAAGATAAAATATTCTTCATTAAGAATGGACTGAGTAAAGAGTCATTAGATAATATCTTATTAATTCTTGAGACGCATTCTTAGGGATATGTGCAGCGTGAACTTCTTAGTTTATGGAATCTCTTCAAGGACAAGCAAGAGCGTTACAGTCTTGGGAATCTGACTCAAAAAGACCCTATTTGCTAATTTATAAGAAAATTAGATGGGAAGCTTATCATCAACTCATAGAAGGCGTTTAAGCCGTTACTAGACGTAAAACTAGAGGAAGATGTGAGCCACAATTACAACAACATGTATATAGTATCTTGCACATCTCCTAAAAAAAAGGGGTGATTGAAAGAGTACTATGCTCTTAATTGAGTGTGAAGCCCCTGCCAGTGGTAGACCCGTCATTGACTCGGGTGGACCTTTGCACGCCAGTCCTTAAAAAAGGTTCATGTACCATGCTTTGTAGAGAGCCGCACTCCATAACCCAATGTTCACCACCTAGGCACTGTGGAGTTGATGGACAAGCAGAAGCATCCCACTCTGGTTACTAATGAAAAGTAACCCACGGCTGCCAAAGCGTATGAGGCATCTGAGCTTGATCCTCTCTTTTATTAGAAGGGTCTCTCAATGCCCTGGGATAGGGCGTTCTGGATCTTGATATTATGAGTTTCAAATATTAGCATCTTTGTTGATGTTACGAACCCAAGTGTGAGCTCTCCAGGTTCCAGACCTAGGATGGAAACCCACGATGGTTTCTTTCTTCTCTTTTTCTTTTTTTCAAATAAATGGGAGTGAGTATTTATTACACTGGTGACACGTAATTCAAAGTTATGCCACCATTTGTTATTATAATTTTATCTTTATATGATTTTGTTGTATTTTGATTTTTGGACAGACGATCCTTTAAGCAGGGTCCAACAGGGGTTTCTAGACTTCTTTACCCTGATAGTTTTCTTGAAGTTAAAAAACTTAAAATAATAAAATAATAATAATAAAAAAAAATTCTTAAATTCAAACTTTTCTAACAACAGCTAATCTACCCATATAGGAGCTATTATTACTTTTTCTATTCTCTTCATTATTTAAACATTCCATTTTCTTCACTTTCCTGTCTCATAATCATTCAAAGGGAGTGTGAGTGTAAAAATGGACGGAGCTTCTTCTTCTGTTCGTAGATTTATCAGTATCTGTGTATTTTGTGGGACAAGTTATGGGAAGGGTTTAGAGTTTGTAAACGCAGCAAGCACTGTTGATAGAACACTTGCTGCGAGAAATATTCGTGTAGTATATAGGGGAGGTAGCATTGGGTTAATGGGGGTTGTATCACTTTCTGCACATATAAGAGGTGGTCAAGTTTTAGGTGTCATTCCTGAACCTTTAACTCGAAGGAACATCACTGGAAAGACAATTAGCAGGAACATCAAGTATCATCTATGCATGGATGAATGAAGGCAATGCTTGAAAACTCTGATGCATTCATTGCCTTACCGGGTGATTTTGGTACTTTGGAAGAAGTTTTTCAAATTATCTCTTGAGCCCAACTGAACATCCACCATAAACCTATAGGTTTGTTGAATGTTAATAATTTCTTTAATAATTTGTTATCTTTTGTTGACCATGCTGTGGAACAGAAATTTATCACACCTTCGGCAAGATGACTCTTTATCTCTGCTTCCACTGTTGATGAGTTAATTAATAAATTAGAAGCTTTTATTTATGAACATGATCCAGTAACAACTAAGATAGATTGGTCAGAAGGAAGCGGTGAAGGAAGTAGTATGAAAAGCAAGCCAAATCAGACACTCTAACGATTTAAATAATTACAAGCTTTGGTTTTATTTATTGTACTTTGTTTTTGTTTAAATTAGTGTCAGATCTCTTTTTTCAGTAATTGCTACAACAGGTAATGTCTTCTATCACTTACTCATCTATATTTTAATATTGCGAATAATGTTGTGATCTGGTTGGGGGGAAGGATAGTTGTTCAAAAAAAATATTAGGAAGTATGATATGATTATTAGTAACTTACTAAACCAGTTAAGGATGGCAGAATAAGGAGTAAATTATGCTCTTGAGACGCATCTTAGTTTGGGAGTATGTTTATTGATATGATTGTCAGAAACTTACTGACAGTAAAACCAGTTAAGGATGGTAGAGTAAGGAGTAACTATTGAGACGCATCTTAGTTGGGGTAGTAACTAGTTTGTGTGGAAGTAGAAATTCAAATTTGGAAAAATTTGCATGATTGAGTAAATTGTCTTCTTTCTTAAAAATCACATGCTTGGTTATGGATATTGAATTGGTGGACTGAGAATGATAGAATTATGCCTTGTGAGATTTTGAGTCTATTGATGAATTGATTGAACATTTGTACCATTCTCTTCTTTCTTGTGTGATTTTCATTCATGGAATTGTTACTCTAGAACTTATTTTGATTCTTTTTGAGATCACATATTCACATGCATACATAAACATGATTGAGGTATTTTTCTTGAAATAGTTACTTTAACCAAATAGCCAAGATATGACTTCTTGAAATTCTTGAGTGCATAAATCAAAGCAACCTTGCAATGTAAGGCATTGGAAAAGATATTGTCTCAATATGATATTAAGCACTCTTATGAAAAACCATATTCTTACCTGGCCTTATGGAATAAGAGAACATTAGCTTTGCCATTGAATGAGTTCTTGAGCAAGTGTGGAGGTATGTGTGTAGAATGGTTGAAAAAAAATGTATATATTATGTTCACTTTCAAAAAATAAAAAATAAAAAAAAATCAAAAAAATGTGTAAATAAGGGTCAACAAGGCAATAAAGGAAAGGAAAAGAATACGTAAAGGGAATTTGTATTAGGTGGAATTGGGATGAACTTTCATGCTTGTTAATTGAATTCAGCTTTTATGCTCTGTTATTCTCTTTGGTATTTAACTTGTCATATCCATATTATCTCTTCCTTTACCTTGACCCCATTACAACCTTGAATAAATTCCTCATGATTTGTATATGCATATGTTCTGAGTAGTGAAAAAGTAGAAGATAAGCAAGCTTATAGTAGTGCAATTTTCATGGGTTGGATTGAGTGAAATACCTATATTTTAAACACTTAAGAGATTGAGAGAGAATCTTATGAAGATCTATCATTCTTGACTCATGCTTTTCAATTGAAGTTTCCTTACTTATTGGTTTGAGTTGTGAAGAAATGTTACCTCATAAATGTTTTGATCCCTTAAATCTTTGGTTGCTCTTCATTCTTAAATATTATTAGAAATTGAGTCTTTTAGAGTGTTTAGCTTTTGAATCTGTGTTATTTTTTTTCCTAGTTTTGGTCTTGTGTGTTTTGTCCAGGAGTGCAAAAGGTAAGTGTGGGAGAATTTGATAATCACATATTTGATACATTAATAAACCCTTATTTTTAGTCATTTACACTCTCCATGTACTTAATTGATTGAGTTTGGTTATGTTTTGTAAGTTTGAACTCAAATTGGACTTAATTAATTTTTTTAGTATGATTTAAGTCTTACACTATTTCTGTATTTTGGCCATATCTGAGTTCTAGATGTCTAATAATTATTTATTTTACCTTGTAAAAAAGATAAGAGAAAGCTCTACAACTTTCATGAAAGCTCTAGGTCAAAGTCGGACATCTAGTGAAATTAATTGGGCTTGGAAGTCAGAACACGGGTTTTGTGATTGGAACCTGAACAGTGTGCATTAATCAGAGTATAACTCGGGCTGTAAGAATTGAATTGGGCTGAAATTTTGGCATCTGAAAATTAAGACCCAAATTTACAATTTTCATAAGAACACAAGAGGAAATTCGAATGGCTTGGAGGTCATATTGGACTTACAAGTTAGAATAGAGGAGCTGTAGTTGGGCCTGAGTAGTGTGCAGTTATTGGACCATATCTTGAGTTGTAGGAATTTTTTTGGGCTGAAACAACAGAATTTGAAAGTTAAGACAAAAGCCTACAACTTTCATGAAGACCATTTTTCATTTTTCTGATGCATTCAACGAGTTCAGCACTGAATGATTGCGGAGACAAAGAATCTCAATAATTTTCCACTCATAAAAAGTCATTTGGCATTTTTCACTCATCCAACTACTCATCCACTCACTCATTAATCAGTTTTCTTGTCATTTTGTATCCCATCATTTGCTGATCATTTAAGGATCTTGGTCTTAGAGATTAAGATCATACTATTGTGTTATTTGGTTTTGTTGTTGTAATTTTCTTTTGTTCTAAATTGAAGTTATGTTTTTTTTCTTCTTCTTTTCTCTTTCTTTCTTCTTATTTATGAGTAACTAATTTTTATTTTACTTAGGTGAAAGGGTGAAGCTTTTGGTAGTAAATTAAGGTTAGATTAATTTTTTTCTTGTGCTTAAATAATATATTATCAAGTGGTCATTATATGTATTACATTTTGTTTCTAATCAATTTAGAAACCATCCTTGTAAAGTGAAGATCTTGATTTGTTGTAGACAAGATATTGGCACAATGAATGTTTGAGCCCATTTATAAGTAGTGGTGTTAACAGATAATTAAAGGAATCATAATTTAACTATGTATATAATTTTAAATGAACTTTGAATGTTGTATTTTCTGATTGGAACCTACATTATGCGTGGATTCTAATAGAGTTATAAAAAGAATTAATATTATCCTTAATTTACTTACTAAGAGTGGATCTCCTAACCCAAGTAAATCTTTTTTTTTTTTATTTGTGACTAAGTTTTATCACTTTTATTGTTATGGCAAAATATTTACCTTACGTCAAAGAATTTTTCTTCATCAATTTCCTGTGGATCGACCTCGGACTCCTGAGAATTTATTACTTGAAACAACTTGCACTTGGGTTTGTAACTTTTAATTCACATCACAACCTCTAAACCTTTACAACTTTTGCATATGGATCTTTTTGGACCCTCAAGAACTATGAGTTTGGGTGAGAATTACTATACACTTGTGATTGTAGATGATTATTCTAGGTTCACATGGATATTATTTTTATCTCATAAAAATGATGTTTTTCAAGCTTTTAGAAACTTGCCAAAGTTATTCAAAATGAAAAGAGTTTTAACATTGCATCTATTAGAAGTGATCATGGTAGTGAGTTTGAAAATCAAGAGGTTGAAACCTTTTGTAATGAAAATGGCATTGAACATAATTTTTCAACCCCTAGAACTCCATAACAAAATGGAGTTATAGAAAGGAAAAATAGATCTTTGGAAGAAATGGCTAGAACTATACTCAATGAATCTAACCTTCCTAAGTGTTTTTGGGAAGATATGGTAAGTACCGCTTGTTATGTAATGAATAGGGCCCTAATAAGATCAATTTTAAAGAAAAGCCCCTATGAATTTTACAAAGGAAGGAAACTAAATATCTCCCACCATCATGTCTTTGGATGTAAGTGTTTTGTTTTAAATAATGGAAAGGATAACTTAGAAAAATTTGATGCAAAATCGGATGAGAGTATATTTCTTAGCTATTCTAATCATAGTAAAGCTTTCAGACTCTACAATAAAAGAACTATGACCGTAGAAGAGTCCATACATATTCCTTTTGATGAGACTAACCCAAATGAACTGAGAAAAGAATTTGTTGATGATGTTGTAGAAATTTTGGCCAAAACACACTTGGAGGACAAGGAGAAAGAAGCAAATAAGGAAGAAGAAAGTCAAGTTGATCCCCTAAGACCAGAGGAATCATAAGTCATGGATTTTCCCAAGGAATTGAGGACTTAAAGATATCATCCTCTTAACAAAGTGATTGGTGATGTATCAAAAGGAGTAACTACTTGAAATTCTCTTAGAGATGCATGTAACCATATAGCTTTTGTTTCTCAAATTGAACCTAAAGACCTAAATGATGTTATTATTGATGAACATTGAATCTTGGTCATGTAAGAAGTATTAAATCCAATTTGAAAGTAATCAAGTTTGGGAACTTGTTCTAAGACCCAATGATCATCCAATAATTGGCACAAATGGGTGTTTAGAAACAAACTTGATGAAACGGGTATAATAATAAGAAATAAAGCTAGTCTTGTTGTTAAATGTTATAATCAAGAAGAAGGAATTGATTATGAATAGACATATGCACCCATTGCTATATTAGAAGCTATTAGAATATTACTTGCATTTGCTTGCATCATGGATTTCAAGCTTTACCAAATGGGTGAAAAAAATGGTTTTTTAAATGGCTTTATTAGAGAAGAAGTGTATGTGGAACAACCTCCTAGTTTTGAAAGTTATGAGCTGCCCAACCATGTTTTTAAATTGAAAAAGCCTTGTATGGCTTAAAACAAGCTTTTAGAGCTTGGTATGAAAGGTTGAGTAAGTTCCTTTTAGGAAAAGGTTTTTCAAGAGGAAAGGTTAACACAACACTCTTCATTAAAAGAAAAAGCATGAAATTCTCCTTGTACAAATCTATGTTAATGATATTATATTTGGTGCTACTAATGAATCTTTGTGTAAGGAGTCTCCTAGCACTATGCAAAGTGAGTTTGAAATGTCTATGATGGGTGAACTTAATTTCTTCCTTAGACTTCAAATCAAACAAACAAAGGATAGAACTTTCATAAGTCAAACCAAGTATTGCAAGGAGTTGCTCAAGAAGTTTGGAATGGACAATGATAAGCAAGTGGCTACACCAATGAGCACCTCTCACTACTTGGACAAGGATGAAGGAGGTAAACTTGTATAAATCACTAAGTATAGAGGTATGATTGGCTCACTCATTTATCTTACCTCAAGTAGACCAGATATAATGTTTAGTGTAACATCTTCATTAACCTATTAGTCTTAATTATTGTTATAGAAGTTCAATAACACTTGTATGAGTTACATGTTAATTCTGGTCACCTTCTGAGTTAGTTTGGGCATAATGCTAAAACACGAAATGTGAAAAATAGCTCATATTAGATCAAAACTTAGCATAAATTACTTAGATAATAGAAATAAATATGAAAATCTTATTTCTAGGTCACAAATACTTAGAATGAGATGTGGTAAATTTTAGAGAATTAACTAAATTAGTTTGGCATTTTTAATAACATAGTAGGAGTGTTTAAAGGTCAAATTAAATAGATAAGTATCTTAGAAAATCATGAGATTTTGTGGAAATATTAAATAGAGGATGGATGTCATTCTGGGCATGATTATAGGTTAAGACAAATACATGTAAGTGTATTAGCTTAACTCTTTAAGTTTATCTTAACTTAAGAAAGAGTAATATAGCTTAGTGGCTATTAATGATGTACATAGATGGTTATTAAATGATGAGTATAGAAGTTAAATAAAGTCTTAGAATTTTCTCTACTACCTGTGAAAGTTAGAAAACTTATCAATAGAAGATCAAAGTATCCCTAAGAGAAAATTTTCTTCCATTGAACCAATATGTCACAAAAGTCTTCCAACCTTATCTCTCCAACTTTCTTCACTGCCCTCTTTATCTCTCCAATTCTCTCACTTTCCTTTTTGTCATCTCACTTTCTCTCACACAACTGTAGAAAGGAGAAAAAAAAAGAGAAAAGAAATAAGGAAGAAAAACAAAATCAAAAAGGAATATCATCATCGAGCAACAAGAAGGAGGAACAAAGAATAAGAAAGTAATGCTAACACCAAAAGAGTTAAGGTAGGGATTTGTGTCTCTATCCCACTTCTTCCTCTTCTTGTTTTCCAAAAGTTTGTATTAGTAAACTTGATTAAAAGTTAAGGGTTGTATGCTAAATGATGATATATTGATGATATATGTATGTATATAGATAATGGACTTAAAGAGTTTGCGTCTCTATTAATATGGGTTTGAGGTTGTTGATATGGGTTTTAATGGTTTAACCATTATTAATAAACCCTGTTGATTATGGTTTAAGAGTATATATGTTGAGAAATGATGTTATTTTGATTTAAAAGTGGTTTGTTTTGGGTTTGTATACTTGCGAACCCCTTTCTGCTGACGAACACCAAGTTTACCAGCCTTCAAAGAATGATTTTGGAAACGTGGTAATTGATTACCATAAGTAGGTAATTGATTACCAAGCTTTTATATGCGAGAATTTATATATGGTAATCGATTACCACTTATGGGCAATTGATTACCAAGTTTCTGACTTGTGAAATTTTAAGCTGGTAATCAATTACCATGAGTAGATAATTGATTACCAATCCTCTGTTTTGAGACAATAGATGATGGTAATTGATTACTAGTTCCCTGATTTGAGAAAAATAGAGTTCTCCATTCTATGGGAACCACATAGGATACCTTTATATGACATGGTGTGATTTAATTCACTAAGCGAAGTATCTTATGCTACAATGTGCAGTAGATATATCTATTTGAAGAAATAATTGAAATGTACACTTGTCATATTATTGAAGTGTACCAGAAATTGATTTTCTCATTCGTAATATTAAAGTTGAGCTAGTATTGAATAATGAATTATGAATTGCTACTTTGTTTGTTAAAGTTGAGCTAGTATTGATTTTATATGTAATATGCTCAAAGTTTAAAAGATAATGAATATGATCCTTTTACGGGGGCTGATCCTTAGATGCTATTCCCTTATGAATGGTAACCCATTGATTGATTTGGTCATTGATGGATAGTGAAAATAATCCTCGTCCCAGGGGGTGATCCTAAATATTTAGTAGATTTGGGAGGTGATATTCCCTCTCTACTTGTGATTCTAAATTAAGGAGGAGAAATGCCCTCACTAGATTTGGACAGGGTTACCTGTGATAGTGTTGTGTAATGAAGTACTGTTACGTATAGGCTGAGTGCACCATCCTGATAAGTAGACTATCACCGAGTGATTGGTATTATGAGGACACGACATTCCTTCCTTACCAGGGTAGTGTGAGGATGTGGCATTCCCTCCCTACCTATTTGATGTAAAAGGACATGAGTCTGAAGAATATACTTTGAAAGATGATAATTAATGAGCATTAATGAAGTAATTACATATGTTTGAGCATCACCACATCATTTTGAAGATGTTGCTTGTATAAATCATAGATTTGATAATAATTATTTGCATTATGAGAAAATGTAAATATTATAGTAATAGTGAGTTATGAGTTATATTTGATATATTCTTGATGCAATCTATGATTTAATATTGATATGTTGAAGCTATATATAAATTGAATGATTATGAGTATTAATCAATGATAATAATTGAACTTCTGCCTCGGGAAGAGAAATGAACTGTTTTAGCTTTAGCCACCCTTTCTATAAGATATGTTAAGTAATGATTTGATTTCCCGAAATAGTTGGAATTATTATGATGTCATATTTATATGTTGGAACTACTGAGAATTTCTTAGAATTTTCACCTGTTTTATGTTCTCTTTCCATGATAATTCCAGCACAGGATCCTCCCAAAGAGTAGAAGTGAAGATGTTGATGTAGCGTAGAATTATTTACTAGTTTTCACCAATGCCTTGTTCTTATAGATATGCAATGGTTTGTAAATATTTTCTATGTACATATACCTAAAAAGGCTTAGTTTGTATTATTCAAACACCGATGCACTAGTTTGCTCAAATATATAATATGATATAGTTATTATAAAAGAACGATGATATATTAGTTGTGGCATGCTTAATCCTAATTACTCACTTATATTCCAGATATACTAATAGTAATAATGTAGAGGCGTTACATTTAGTGTGTGCATGTGTGCTAAATACCAAGCTTGTCCTAAAGAATCACATCTTAGTGCTGTAAAAAGAATAATGAAACATCTTATTGGCACTACACAAATAGGATTTGGGTAACCCAAGGGTGCCTCATGTAATTTAATTGGTTATTCTGATTCTGACTTTGCAGGATGCAAAGTGAATAGGAATAATGCTATTGGAACACGCCACTTGCTTGGAAGATCTTTAGTTTCTTGGCATAGCAAGAAACAAAATAGTGTGGCATTATCTATAGTTGAAGTTGAGTATATTACAATTGGAAGTTATTATGCCTAAATCCTTTGGATGAAACAACAACTTTTGGATTATGGACTCCATCTTGATCACATCCTTATAAGATGTGATAACACTAGTGCTATCAATTCAACTAAAAACCCAATCTTGCATTCTAGGACTAAGCATATTGAAACAAGGCACCACTTTATAAGAGATCATGTCCAAAAAGGAGATTGTGTGCTTGAGCTTGTAGAAACAACAAAACAATTAGTTGACATCTTTACAAAACCTTTAACAAATGAAACTTTCTTTTATATAAGAAGAGAACTAGGAGTAATTGACTAATCATGCATTTGAATGAATTTTGTGCTTAATGATTTTTCTTTGAATTATTCATTTAAATCAATTACAGACTTGAGGGTCAGAGGTATCCCTAAATTTGTTTTGTAGGTACTTGATCCTTAATTAAGTCCCCCCAATCTTAAAATGATCAATTGCACCTACTGCATATAAGTTTATAATATTTCTAGAGGTCAATAATCGATTATTAGTTCACAGAAGTTCAATTATTTGAGTTTTTCAACTGAGCATAATCGATTATCTTAGGTAGATAATCAATTATGAGATGGCAGAAAGCTAAGAAATGTTTTTTGTTCAGCCTTAATCGATTATGGAAGGCAATAATCGATTATCTTCATGTGGCATAATCCTTTTTGTTCAAGGATAATCGATTATAAGATGGTCATAATCAATTATATGGGCTTTCAGTGTCAAAGGAGCACGCGAATAATTAATTATTGAAAGCCAATAATCAATTATTGACGCGACTATATGAAGAGTTACAGCACCTCTCTCTTCATTTCAAACACTACACTCTCTATCTTCTCTCTTCGTCTCCTTTCTCTCTCTAAACCTTATATCTCTACACCCTTAAACCACCTCAATCCTCCACCAAACATCCCAAATCAACCACTCACTGCTTAAACTGCAACAAACCACCTCAATCTCCCTCTTCCCTAACCAAATTTCCACATTTTAAACCCAAAACCTTTCTCCTTCACTAACCCATGACCCCAAGCTTCATTCATGGCTTCAAGCTCTAACCCAAAGCGTTCCTACACCAAGAACACTCCTAGGGATGTCAATCCTAACAATCCCTTAGATCTCCAGAGACTGATCTCTGACAACACTCAGATGAACCGCTTCCGACGTCACTTTTTGATAAGAAAATTTGGTCCAGTCGAAATACATGGACCTTGATTTCTTCCATGGGGAAGGTTTTTCGTTCATCCAACTCCTTGAGCACCAAAGGGTTCTACAATTCTACATTATCGTCAAAAGTTCTACCCAAATTTAATCAATGTATTTTACTGCAACTTAGGTATAGTTGATGATGATTTAGTGTCTGAGGTAAAGGGATGATAAAATTGTATTTTATACATTTTGTAATCCTCTCACTAGGCTTCTTAAGGTTCAATTAGGCTTAATTAAGTTAATTTTGACACATTTTATAATTTTTAGCCGAATTGGACAATTAAATAAATTATTGCATAAATTAGCCTTAATTATCTCTTTAGAAGTGTTTAGTAAATTGGCTATAACTTGAGTTACAAATATCTGATTGATGTGATTTTAGTCTTGTAGGAAAGCTAAGACAATTTCCTACGACTTTCATGAAGAACACAAAACTCAAATCGAACTCCTTAGATGTGATATTGAGCTTTGAAGTCAAAACAGAGGAGCTGACATTGGGCCTAAACAATATGCAGGAATTGGACCATATCTTGAGTTCTAGGCATGATTTTGGACTCAAACCAAAGCCATTTTAAAGAAAATATCCATGCCTACAGCTTTCATGAAGACTACTTCTCTCAAAAATGAAAAAATGACTGGACGCACGATTGTGTATTTGCTCAATTATTATTTAAAAAAAAGAAAAAAATAAAATAAAATATGTCATTGATTACGTAATAGACTTAATCACTAAGTTTGGTTACTATGCAATTGCACAATAACCAAACTTTGCCTATAAATAGGCATTTGCATTTCAAATGGAAAACACAATTCATTTGGGAAGACTTATACTTTTGAATGGGGATAGGCTTTTGAATGAATATATCACCTCTATCTTTTCTCCTGGCAATTTCCTTTCTTCTCTTTTTCTTTTTTCTTTTTTTAGTCTATGTGTAAATAAGAAAGGTTTACTTGGGTTAATTTGTGAAGCTAAATTTGGTAATAAAATAAGGTTAGATTTATTCCTCTCTTGTGCTTTAATGATTTATCTTTTTAGTAATTATTATCACGTATTATATTTTGTTTCGATAATTTAGAAACTACCCTTGTAAAAGGAGTTCTTGATTTATTGTAGACAAGATTTTAGCATGGGTGAATGCTTTAACCCATTTACAAGTGGTGGTAATAATTAAAGAAAACATAATATAATTACGTATATTATTTTAATGGACTTTTCTTAAATGATATATTTTTTTAAAAATAGCACTTAAGCTCTAAATTATACGTATTGTATTTTGTTTCCAATCAATTTAGAAATCCTCCTTGTAAAGTGGAGTTCTTGATTTGTTGTAGACAAAAGATTGGAACAATGAATACTTGAACCCATTTACAAGTATTGGTGTTAGAAACTCTCCTTGTAAAGTAGAGATCTTAATTTGTTGTAGACAATAGAAAATATTATCAATTATACACAGATGAATGCTTGATCCCATTTATGAGTGATAATATTAATAGATGATTAAAGGAAACATAATATAATTATGTATATTATTTTAATAGACTTTTAATGTTGTATTTTCCGATTGGAACCTCCATGTTGTGAGGATTCTAATTGAGTTATAAAATGAATTAATCTTACTTTTACTTTATTTACCAAGAGTGGATCTTTTAGAAGTAAATAATTTTTTTTACCATAGCAACAAAATATTTACCTTATCATAATTAATCTTCATCAATTCCATGTGGATGGCTCTTTAATGACTCGAACTCAAGTCGAGAAATTTATTGACTTGAGTAGAAAAACTTGCTTCTTGAGTTTGCAAATGCGATAATTAAAAGTGTGCATCAAGTTTTTTTACTCTATTTTGAGCTAAAAGTGTGATTTGATTTGAAGAATAAATTTTCATTTGTAAATATTTTTGTACATAGTAAAAAGTGAATAGTGTGTGAATAATGCATGTGAGGTATCCCACAATAATTGAGGCTCAAACATAAGAATAGTGTATGAATAGTATGTGAATAGTATGAATAGTAAAAAATAAAAAATAAATAATAATAATAATAATAATAAATTTAAATGAATAGTGTGAATAGTATAAATAGTGTGAATAGTATGTGAATAGTATAAATAGTTAAAAAAGTTTAAAAAATAAATATTAAATAATAATAATAATATAAAAAATTAAAAAATGTGTGAATAGTATGAATAGTAAAAAGTAAAAAAGTAAAAAGTCAAAAAAAAGTTTATATATTCAAAAAAAGACCAAAAAAAAGAGAGAGAAGGTGGTCACACCCGTTCCACCCACAAAAAAACCAAAAAAATAATTAAAAAACCACTTGGTAAAAAATATAAAGGTCCCCATAATAAAAAAAAAATTAATGGGGTAAAAAAAAATAATAAATAAATAAAATAATAATAATAATAATAATAATGAAAAAAATAAAACAAAAATAATTTTGTCATCAAAAAATAACTTTCGGATTGGGGGAACATCTCCTTTTACTTTTTGAAAACACGTACTAACAATGGGAAAAACTCTTTTTTTTATTTATTTTACATATTAACAGTGAGGTAATTCTTAAGGTTATTTTTAATTTACGTATAGTGGAGGTAATTCTCCTTTTTCTTTTCTTGTACATATTAACAATGGGGGAAACTCTCCATTTTATTTTCTGTATATACTAACTCAATGAGGGAAACCTCTTCCTTTTACTTTTGTACATATTAACAGTGGAAGAAACTCTCTCTTTTCTTTTCTTGTACATATTTTGAAGAGGCTTAACAAAACTCTCCTTTTATTTTTGTATATACTAAATTATTTTGGGAAATCTCTCCCTTTTATTATTATTATTTTTACATACCGTGTGGGAGAAAACTCTCCCTTTTACTTTACTGTAATTTATTTTTCGCATTTTATTTTCTATTTTTTATTTTTATTTATTTTGTGGTTGGTTTCTACCACACCATTTTTAATTTTTATATTTTTTTTCTCTTTTTGTTTTTGTGTTTTTTTTTAGGATAAAAACGTAACTTGATTCAATCGACATATATTAATATTAGAATTTTAATCAATTTCTTTTCTACTCAATTTGAGTGCCTATTATGGTTCATAATGCTTTTATGAATTGGCCACTCATAATTACGTATATTATTTTAATAGACTTTTAATGTTGTATTTTCTGATTGGAACCTCCATGTTACGAGGATTCTAATTGAGTTATAAAATGAATTAATCTTACTTTTACTTTATTTACTAAGAGTAGATCTTTTTATCCAAGTAAATAATTTTTTTTACCATAGCAACAAAATATTTACCTTACCATAATTAATCTTCATTAATTCCCTGTGGATTGACCTCGAACTCACCGAGAAATTTATTACTTGAGACAACCATTTATACATTGGGATTTGCAAATGCGATTTAATTAAAAAGTGTGCATCAACCCTTGGACGCAAGATGTGGTGAAACCATTAATGACCATTGGATTTGTTTAGGCTGCACTATACTGGGAAGAGATTATCAAAGAACAGTTATAAAGTTTAAGATGACTACAACCGCACTTCAGTGATCCGGTCAATGGTCAAACCGGGTTTCACAATCCCTGGAGGTTCTTTCACCACTGGCAAGCTAATTGGACAAGAGCATCTCTTGGACAAGACTGCCTCTTGCACTGTGCTTATGTGTGCATTTTTGCTCCACGAGGAGGCAATTATGCTTATTTGGGTGATAATGATATTTTCATTCTCTGGGTGATTAAACAACGGCTGCACATCAACTGGCCTTATTTTATCATGCACCACATGATGAAGGTTCAAAGTAGGGTTAATATGGATCTCCCTTATCCCTTCCTCATTTCCAAGATTCTTGAGAAATATCCTGTCATTATGGAAATCAAGAAAGCAACAAAAGTAACCAGCCACAACAAGTTTGACTTAAGCACTCTTAACCATATGCACATGAAGAAGGAACATGGTGATGAAGAGGCTGAAGATGAGGTTAAGGTTACTTTGGGAGAGGACGCTGAAGATGAGGATGAGGTTGCCCCTGCTGATGTGAACATGTTGGCTGCTCCACTAATGAATGAAGACCAGATTCTGGCTTCCATTGAAAGTCTTCAAGTCCAACTTACGGATTTTCAGAGTTATGCGGAGCATAGCTTTAGAGTTATTTATGACTGACTGGATGCTATTGAGCGTCGCCTTCCACCACCACCACCAAAGGACTATAAGGCTTAGTCTTAGGATCATTAGTCTATCATTGATGTTATTTAAATCTATTTTTAATCATTTGAACTCTAATGATTATGTGCAGTTGAGCTTTTGAAATTGCATAACTATTTATTCTAATTTGGAATTGCTTATACTTTTGAATTGGATTGTTGTTTTGAATGAATATATCATGGTTACCTATCTTTTGGTAATTGGCAATGGTTTTATGCCTTCTCATGCTATTCATACTTGATTTTGACATCTTTTTTACCATGATAAAAGGGGGAGAAAGGCTTTTAGTACTTGATATTGAGAAAAGAAAGGTAAATTTTAAAAACAAAAATGATCTTGGGATTCCAAAATTAAGAGGGAGCTGTGCGTCTCTGATTTAATCACCTCTTACGATATAGAGGGGGAGTAAGTCACTTTAACACTCTTTGTGAATTCTCATTTGAAAATTGACTCTTTTCTCAATGGTTGTTTGTCATCATTAAAAATGGGGAGAATGTAATTAGCAATCGATAATGGTTTTGATGATTACAAACAAGAAGATATTTGCAAGATCAAGTCTACGAGCCTTCAAGACTTGTTATAAGACTTAGATTTTATGTAAAGGTAAAAATAGTTCACACTTAAGCTCTAAATTCGATTTTCAAAAACCCAAGATAGCACTCAATGAATCAAAGTGTTTTCAAGTTGTTAAAAATATTTTTAAAATCAAGAGAAATGGCTTTCAGGTGCTTGGAAAGTATGTTGGAACAATTAGAGGCATTTAGCTTAAAATGGCTAAGTTTTTCAAAGCTACTTGAAGCCAAATAATTGATTATGAGCTTACCATAATTGATTATATAGGCTCAATAGATGCCTTGTTTTGGGCTTTTAAAGGCAATAATCAATTATAAGATTACTATAATCAATTAGCAAAAGTCGACTTATTTTTGGTTTTAAACTTTCAGCAATAATATTGAAACGTTGATTTATATCAATGGGCAATAATTGATTATTGAGTTAAAAGTTCATTTCGAGCCTCTTTTTTTAAATGCCAATAATCGATTATTGATTTACAAAACACATTTCTTTTGTGCTATTTCACTGATAATCAATTATGAGATTCTAATAATCGATTATCTAGGTTTCTAAATGCAATAATAAATGGCTAGTACCTCACATTAAATGCTACCAACCACCTCTCAGTGGCTCTTTAATGACTTAAGCTTTAAATACAAGTCATTGGAGACTTAAGGGAAGTAGAAAACTAATTTGAAAGAGCTTCTTGAGCATTTATTACTAACTTTAATAGCTTTCAATCTTTTTACTCTATTTTGAGCTAAAAGTGTGATCATCCTTCTGCCTCTAGTGTTTCAATTTGTATAATCCACTCTTATGAGAGTTTACATTCATTTATTTATTGAATTTTCTTTGTAAGATGGTAAGGTATCCCTCAAGAGAGAAAAGGGTGAGGTATCCCCTGTAGTGAGGCTCAAACACAAGAGGTGAGGTATCATAAAAGTGTTGTGAGTACTCTTGATTTTAAAGGTTGTAAGTACCTGTTGAAACTTGAAGTTTAGTGGATAAATCTCGGGTGAATCACTTGAGGACAGGACGTAGGTCACAAAGAGTTGCTGAACCAGTATAAATCTTGAGTTTACTTCTCTTTACCTTATCTCTTTTACATTTGAGCTTTGCTTGTTATATGTTTTCTTGAATACTTTACATCTTGACTGGTTTATTGGTGTGAGAAGTGTTCATTCTCAACTATCTATTCACCTCTAATATTTAATAGTTTCAACAAAAATCGATAAGCAGGTGTTTTTAGAAAAGTTTGCAAAAATCTTTTACAAACTCAATTCACCCCCCTCTTGAGTTTGAAGCCACTTGGTAACAGAAGGAGTACACATACTCCTCCTCCATGAACTCAAAAAAAATGTTAAGTAGTGGCATTGTCAAACTCTTGAATTATCATGGAAAATAATAGGGGTGAGAATTCTAAAGATTCTCAAAAAACTATATGAAATGTCATCATAATAAATACAGCTATCTCAGATTGAAAAGCAGGTAACAATTATAAGTTGAAAACATATAAACTATTTATCACGAGGCAGGGGTCCATTTTTAGCTAGTTTTCTTTACACTACAAAAAAGGAGTTTAAAACAGTAGTTATTTATTGCATATTACGGTAGTTTTAACTGCCATTTTTCACCTTAATGGGGGTTTCCAAAACTGACATAATTACCTTTGCCATTTGGTATAATACGGCAGTTTTCCATTAACCGCCACAATTTTATCATATATAAAATGGCAATTTAATTTTTGCATAAAACGGCGGTTAGAATTGTCATAATTTACCTAAAATCGATTTAATTGTCATATTATTCGATTTAGTTTTTGCATAAAACAGTGGTTATAACTGTCATCATTTATCTCAAACAAAAAAAAACCACCCAATTTAGTTTTTGCATAAAAAGGCGGTTAGAACTGCCGTAATCTACCTAAAACCATTTCAGCAAGCGCCCACAAATTCAAGAAGAAAGAATTATAAACAGGGACCAATTTAGCAAAGAAATTTACACTCAAGGACTCGTGAAACATTCATGTGGTTAGATAATTACATTAATTATTAACCAATGACCAATCCTAAACTAAATTAGCCACGAGTGATTAGTGGGTCCTTAAAATATAAATTCCACTCTCAACTGATCATTTACTATGCTAATCCCAACAAAGAAACTATAAAAAGAAACTAAAATAACACCAAGACCAACAACCAAGCCTTATTCCACTAGGTGGGAAAGGATATCCAAAAAAGAAACTAAATGATCCAGGACCTGTTACAACATTTAGATAATTCCACTTTAGCCCTCAATGATTCAAGACAAAGCTTACTAGCATACAAATGTCCTAGCAGTAATCATCTCGGCATGATTCAGCATCAATTGTGTTCTATCTGCAAAGAGAAAAACATAATCTATGATTTAAAATGATCCAAAATAGAATGAACTAATACTACATGATCTATATAACAAAAGCATAAATTTCATGATAAATGAGGGATAAGCATGTAGAAGTAAAAAGGATCCAGCAGGCACCAACAAGAACAATGAGAAAAAGGAAACCTATGTATAAGTCAAGCTCATAAATGTACATCAGATCAATCTTCACATCAATGAATAACTTTTTATAAGAAGAATATTTTACAAAATCTACAATTGGTTTGAAATTTTGCATTGTGCATAGCATGCTAATGCAAAATAGACTAAAAATGATAGAAATATAGGGATCAGAAAAGCCCATACATTCTATTCATGCATATTCTTTTCATGTGCTGACAAAGGGATTCTTAAGATAGAGTGTTCAGAGATCTGCAAAGTAATAAACAAGTAGACAAAGGTCATGACTAAGTGATTATTATATCATATTCACATCCTTTAATTTCCTAGGCAGAGAAGAACCAAATTGGATGGTGAAAATTGACAAAAATATCCACCTTGTAATGGCACAGTAATTACACAAAAATATATGCCCTTTCTTGAAAACAATTTCCATAACAATTAACAACTATGATTGTAGTCCATACAGGTCTTAAATCATCGTGGGAAATTTTAAGGTGAATTTGATGTTTTCTTATTAACTATGATACTATTAAAAATTTTAAGGATTTTCAACATGTATCATTAGGAAAGCACCTTCGTCATAAAATCTATCTAAACAATAAACTTTACAAAGTTTATAATACCATAAATAAATAAGTGTTGAGATAATCCATTCTAGTTAATTTCGGTGTCAATAATTAATTATACCAACCAAAAGCTATTAGTGTAGTAGCCTAATTAGAACCAAGAAACAGTTTAGCTGGACTCCTATGTCATGTTAGAACTTCTAACTTGAAAGCTTAAGTTATTGAAAAAAAATCAAATATATTTGAAGTTTTGAAGCTTGTAGAGCACCTCTCTTAATTTATATGTTTTGTAATAGTTGATGGTTATATATCTAAATTTTAATTAATAATTGGGGCAGCAGTTGTTGTTTATGGTTAGAAATGGCTAACTCAACACATAAAAGAAGTTGATTCCATTAATTTCCAATTATGGTTGACATCTGCAGCTCTTCTCTGGCATTATATCAAGCAGAAGTTATACAAACATAGCATGTTAGAACTATTTCCACCTCTAAGCTAAAAACACCCCAGACGCACGGCATTATCCACAACTACTCAACATTAACAATAGTACAAATAACTCAACTATTGATATACTCTTACTGGCATAACACAATCAAACAGAGCATGTAGAACTACAACTGGTGCACCCTGCACCATCATCTACGTCACTACGCTTCTTCTTCACTAGGTATACATCTTATATTAATTTAGGCTAGCAACATGATGACCAAATCAATAATTAACTTGAAAACTAGTGATTCTACTAAAAGCGAAAATCAAATTCTCTTACTTAACAATCTAAAATTGATATGCTTATTTAAATTTTATTAAATATAGTAACTGCTTTAGCATAGCATATAATAAAAGATGTTGGATATTGCGCCTTATGTGCATATATGGTGGTGGCTCCATCTTGTTGTCCATGTCTTTCCAAGTGAGGTCAATCTAAAACTCCTCATTGATATAGGGAAGAGGCAAGCGAAAAAATACTTCCTAGAAAAAGGCAGGGTAAGTTAGAAAAATTTAGCCATAGATATTAACAAAATTACAAAATTTTAATGCAAACGACCTAATGATTTAGCTTATCATTCTATAGATTTCTAAACATACAAGGAGCTTACATAATTCATGAGCAATCAAAATCATTAAAATACAGAGTCATTTAGAATTTGTTAGCAGTTATATAATATACATTCCTTCCTATCTCAAACACATTATACATTATCATCTGACAATAGGTATCCAGAAATGCCAAATATACCATGCAAGGTGATAGCAGAGGATTCATACATAAATGAGACATATAAATAAAGATATTCTTCATAAACCTTATCGAAATGTCACTTGTTGAAACCTCAGGTTACTCATCCAACAAATATGACAGTCCTATTAGCCATCCTAATCAATGAAAAATATAAATAAAAAAATAAAACTTTGAAAAGTAAAAGCTAAATCTGGTGAGAAAATTTCCACAAATCTATCCATTTAGAAGCACTTAATCCTACATATTATGAAGTATATTCTAGCTGTGACAACTTCTGATCTAAGACAATTTAAACATCAAATAAGCTTGTGGTGTACCTTTGGATCCATATGCAATATATAATTAGATAGTGTATGGTCCATAAAACCAACAAGCTATTTAGAAATAGGGTACCATAAAAAACTTTACAAACTACATGATAATTTCTTTCATATAATGAATAGAATAGATAAAAGAAGAAATCAACACATAATTAGAGGCTTTCTTGCCTATAACCAAAATAAAGTTATAAACAAATACCCAGCACCCTTCCACTCTGACCAATGCTCCCCCAATAGCTATTAGGAAAAAAAATTAAAGATACAAGAGAATAAAACCCAAAGAAAGAAACAAAAAAACTTGAGAATAGGCACACAACAGCAGAACAACAATTGGAGTAATAGAAAATAGAAAGAATTTAGAAACAATTAGTGAAATGGGAGCTAACATTGAATTAGAAAATTGCATATAAATCTTGTCATTCTCATGTTTGACATTGACTTTAATTCCATTCAAATAATTAACACACTTTTGGTTTTGCTTAAATTTTACACAAAAACAACTTTTCAGCCACAAGTCCTCTATGCAACATGTTGATTATAAAGCTTTTCTGAACATAAAATAATCTAATCCAATATCCAAACACACATTTAAAAAGAAAAGGATGTAGGAAATGACTTCATCAATCTATAAATAAATTGAATGATTCTATTTTTTATTTTTATTTTTATGATGCAAATGCTACTTAACAAAAATTATATCAAGCTCCCAAAGAATTAACTGAAATTCCAACCAAAACCAGAGAGACAAAGACACACAGATAGACACATACACACAGGGGAAGAAGCAAACTCATAATAAATATGCCTTTCAAGAAGTAAATGGTTTACCTTGTCGAAAGATATGATATTGTTCATAGAACCAAGACTGATAATCACCTACAGCATTAGATTATAGGAAAGTTGTCAATATACAATATGCTAAATGGCATAATATGCTTGCGGTGATAATAAAATCTCATTCACTTAGAAATTTTATTAAACATATTATAGTCATTTTTAAAGAAATTGCAAACTTATATTATGGCTTAGTCGTGGACTTGGAGCAGATGACGTGGAGTAGAGGCAAGGGCTCGTGTTGGCCGGATCCTGGTGGATGCATGATGGTGGCACCGGTTTCACGGCGGCTGAGCAGAGGATGCGGCTTTCGGTCATAATTGTGCGCGGTGCATCATAGATCTGGACCTGCGACAACGAGAATAGAATAAGGTAGCGAGAGAGTTGGACCTACGTCACAGATCTACACTTGCGACTTTGGGTTTCAAATGGTACAGCGAGAATGAGAGGGAGGGGCAAAAGAAGGAGAGGGAGAGCGCGAGAGAGTGAGAAGGAGAGCGCGAGAGAGAGAGGGTGAGAGAGTGTGGGGGAATTTTTTATTATCAGAGAGAAGTGGAAATTTAGAATTTTTTAAAATATTTTAACTAAAATTTAAAATGAAAATAATGGCAGTTGAAACTTTCGTTTTATACATTTAACTGTCATTTTTTACTTGTAAAATATGGCAGGTACGTAACTGACGTATTATACTACATATTACAACATTTTTTTAGAATTGCCATATTAAAACTGTCGTAATTTACACATTTTTTATAGTGTTATGTGATTAAAATCACAATAAATCAGTATAATAATAGAGCGTCCATGCAGAATGATATGCAATGCGTATGAATGTGGACGTTCAAACAACTTTACTGGTATTTCCCTTTTCTTTCTCTTTCTTCTAAGGCAACATTTGTCCTCTAAAGGGGAATGACCCACCTCTATAAGATAACCTGCCTGTCAGACATGAGCTAACTCGCTCTCAATAGTCGTACATGCTACATAGAACCTATCCTTAGCAAGATGAATTTCTTTTCTTGCTCTATGTGATAAGGTAAACCTTACTCACTTATTGGGAGTATAATTTCATGAGCAGTTATGAAATGCACAACTTTTCACTATTCATAATAATAACAGTTACTCATAGCATCGTATGGCATTATCAACAGTTCTTAATTTATCATAACAATGCAACAACTAATACAGGATATATATATATGTGTGTGTGTGTGTGTGTGTGTGTGTGTGTGTGTGTGTGTGTGTGTGTGTGTGTATAAACATTTATAGCCACCAATAAGCAATCTTATGCATGTATTCCATGACTTGTTGAGTTAACTTGATAACCAAGTAACCTTTTATTACTAACCCTTAACTCATAAAATTACATTTTCATTATCATATAACCCTTACGAGGTCATGACCTTAGGGATTCAGCTCAACACTCACTTTTCATTAGTCTTAGATTCATTATACATTAAATAACTTTACTAAACTTACCATTAACCTTTCAAGGTATTTACTTCCTCATCCAAGGGTTGTGGTCAACCCTAGTAATCGAGTATAACTCGAGTTATCCTAACAAAGAACCAATCCAAGGCCAAACGTCACCAAGACTGGTCATGGCCTCCACCACCTAATTTCTCCTCAACCATAACATGTGGTGGCCCTCCATGGCCAACACCACCTCAACCACCGTGGGTGGCCCTATAGGTGGCAACCACCACCACCAAACCCTAGCTAAGGCAATCCCACTAATCAAAACCCTCATCAACCTTGACTTGTGGTGGCCATCACCAGCCACCACCCTCTCAAACAACTATGGTTTGGCCACTACCTAGAGGTGGCCACTACTTCAAACCCATAAGAACCCATGTCCATTCCAAACCCTAAGCCACCATGGGTTGGCAATGGCCAACCTAAGGCCATCACCACCAAAACCCCATTGGTAGTTGTCTCTTCATGGTGGCCAACACCACTTAAACACCTTATCAACCACACTTCCTCCTCAAAACCACTTCCCTCTCATAGAAATTAACTGCCTTGTGGCTTTAGGAACCACCATTAGAGGTATCAAAATGGATCGAGCCCTTGGCCCGAATGGCCCTATAAAATGGGTTGGCTGGACCCAAAAATTGGATACAAAAATGAAATTTGGCTCGGTTAGGGCAGCTCGATTTTGGCTAAGCCCATTAACCCATTGGTCTAATGTTTAATTATTTAGTTAATAATTTTATGATATGTAAAGAGCTTTATCCTTATTTTTATAATATAAATTAATATTTTTGTCACAAAAATAATTTTATTTGACGTTTGTTAGTATTTGAAGTATGCAAAAGAAAAATATAGTGATGAAACATAAGAATAAAATTTTGCAATATTAAAAATAGAAGAGAAATTTTTTTTCAAAAAAATAAAGAAATTTTAAGCCAACGGGTAGGCCTGACCCAACCCACAACCCACATAAGGCCAGGCTGGGCTAGTGAAATGCTAATCCGCAAAAAGTTTGGCCCAACCTGGCCTGGCCTAAAATTTGTCTTAGCCAGCACTGGCCGGCCTGACACGTTTTGACACTCCTAACCACTATAGACATGGTTGCAGCCTCCATGGCCTTCCCCACAGCCATGGGTTTAGCGACACCTCCTAGTCTCATTACATAAACTCAATTAGGGCAAGACCAAAGAGTTACAAGGATCAACAACCCCTACCTCTCTCCTAAGCACGGTGGCAAGTGGTGGTTAGTGCTACATAAGAGTGAAATGGTGAAGAAAGTGAAGGTGATGGTGAGAAGATGATTGCCTCCTCTTAGCTGTGACTTTGGTCGGCGTTCACCACTGCATGCAGCTATTCAAAGGCACAATGGCTTCCTCTTCTCCAATTCTTCATCGCCCTCTCTCTTTCTCACTTCCCTCTCTCTCTTGGCCAATTCGTGGGTTATTTATGTATGTGTGGAGTGAGGAAGAGTGTTGGTTAAGGGAGGGGTGAGGGGAGAGACAGTGAGGAGGTTTCCCCTATGTGTGTGTGTGTGTGCGTGCGTGCGTGCGTGCGTGTGTGTGTTGAGTGCAATGGGAGGTAGTCTAGGTAGCTTAGGCGCTAAGTTATTGCCATATGACTAGTTTACGAGCATTTCAAGTAGTTCCGAGTCTTAGTTCACATTTTAGGCAGGGTTTAGCTATCCCAAGGTTCATTTTTTAGGACTCATACATACCTTAGGTTGCATTAGGATCCTCTAAAAGTCCCATGAAAACTTTATAACCCTTGTGCACCAACCCTAATTACTAAAATTTGCATCAAAGACTCTAAGTTCATTCTATTGCATAAGATTTAATAATTTAAATGTCAAATCACTTTAAAAATCCTCATTATTATCATAAAATCTCCTAACCACTAAGAATGAAGCTTAGTGCTCCCTTAATAAAGTAATAATATTATATCTAATTAACTCTTAATTATTCTAATTATATCATTAATCTTTAATTAATATAATAGGATATTTTATTTACTTAAGCTAATTATTTACTTAATTAATTAGTTAATTTACTAATTAATATCTAATTAGATTAATATCTATTTTATTTAATTCTTTATTATTTATAAAAAGTTAATTTTATATCATAATAATTATAAATAATCTTTATAATTATACTAGCTAATCTCTATTTATTCTTAATTATATTATATTTTAATTAATTATTCTAATTAATTCTATGAGATAACTTTTAACTAAGTTATTTACCTACATGCACATAAAATCACAACAACAACAACTAAGCAGTTTTTGTAAATAAGCTGGGAGGGAGAATGTTACACCCTAAGCCTTATTGAACAAAACACAATGTTTCATATAGAATATGTCAAAATCAATTAATGCCTTAATAGGCTTATTTACTATTTACTACTTTAAATCTAGGCTTTGGCCCATCTATGAGATTTAATTTATTTTTTTTATACAAATTGATTTTATTTTATATATATATATATATATATAACATATCTGGTGAGAGGAATGTATATTATAAGATGTGAGAAGAATGAATCTTGACCATTGAATATTATATGAATAATCAAGATTAGAACATAAATACATGTGACTTTTTAAAGTGATCACATGACCTTTAAGTAACTTTTAATCTTGATCATCAATGTATATATATATATATATAATGAAAGAAGTTTTTATTGTGAGAGGATGAAAGGAGTAAATATTGACCATACATATATTATATTTATATATATCAATATCTTATATTTTTAAAAATTTACCATTTCACCGTATTAGTGTCGCATCATACGAGTATCGTATTTTATGGACATGCTCCATAGATTAAAAGTGAGTTGAATTGATTTTATATTAATAATTCACTTTATTATTATCCTTGCTTAGAATATATTCAATGACTTAACTAATAAAAACAAAAATGTCAATTCCAACAATTAAAACTAAAATCAAATTAAATCCATTCAATCTAACCAAATTTGAATGAATTTCTATTTTTACATAACCAAAATAAAAATGGATTTTCAAATCAATTCAATTCATATTATAACTTTCTGAACAAAAAATCTCATTTATAAATCAAATTAATTTCTAAAATATTTAATACAAATCAAATTGTTATTGCATAAGGTTGTACGTGGGTCGGATTATAGGAAAAAATAGTTCAAACTAATCATTTAGCTTTGGGTTGGATTGGATTGGGTTCGTGAAAAAATATCATCCAAACCTGAATCAAACCAAATGAACAAAAAAAATTTCAGTTTGGTTTGGTTCGGTTCGAGTCATTGGGTTATACCTTTTATTTTCAATTTTTTTACTTTTATAGCATATAAAACGAATTCCAAAAAAAAATCTTGGTTGAGATCCCTAACCCTTAGCCCCTTTTCTCCTTTTACCTCAGATCTCAGATGTCAACATTGCTCGCCACTGGTTGCTCATTGATCACTAGTCACTACTCAGTTGCACATCTCAGATCTTAAATCTTAAGCCGCATATAGAAACCCCCCACTTGGTGGTTATGCTTTATAGTTGCAAAAGCTCGCTGCTTCATTGGTTGCTCGACACTCACAAAGTGGTTTCATTGATGGTCACTGGTCACAGAACGTGGATGCTGGCTCAACACTCACAGGTGGCAAGAACCCAAACCAGTTGGTTTCATATCTAATGTCCACTCACCATCTAATGATAATTTGCTAGTTGCTCTCTAAAAGTCTTAAGCATCACTCGTTGTCGTAGTATTGCACACCTCTAGCAAGCAATAATGGAGTTTGAGTCTCACACATAGGCATGGAAGAGGAAGGTGAAGGGACCAAAATTTGTATTGAAGAATAGAAAGAGGGAGGTGAAGGGGATCGGGTTGAGTAGCCAGGTCACCGGATTGCAAAAAAGAAGACTCGTTACACAAACCGATTATCATTGGATTCTAATATTTTCTACTCGAACAAACCCAAATACCCGATCTAACCTAAAAATTTGCTATTGGATTGGTTTGGGTTGATTGGGTCTATGGGTTGACCTGGACCTATGATTATCCTTATTATTACAGCATAATAATCATTATCGCCATTATACCATCAAGAAAAGTTTCAAGCTAACCACAAGATATGATTCAACAAACAACCTGATTCCTATATGGGCAGACTTTATTTATAATGCAAGAATTTCAAACTCGTTGAAGCACACTCTGGTCAAAACCACATCAACACTAAAAGGGGGATTAGTTTAACACTCAAAAGGTGTAAGGACACCTCACAATTTTTTTTTAAAGGGAAGAAAGAAAGAAAACTCCAAGCTATAACTTAAGCAAAAATTATCAAATAAGAGAGTTATGCCATAAGTTACTACTATGATTTTTTTGGGTAAATAACACTAACATCCCTTCAGGTTTAGTAAAATAACACTTAACCCTATTTTCCCTCAAAAATTACACTTCCCTCTAGCTGATTATTTTGACTAACCCTATTTTTAAAATATTCTAATAGGGAATATTCTACAAAATCAAGGTTAACCCAAGATTAATATGGACTTATAAAAATAAAAAAAGATGGTTGCTGATGGATCGTTTATAGTTTTCCTATTGTCAGTTATCTGGCTTGCTAACTTGACATTCAAATTTTCCATTGCTAGGCTTTCTGCATATTTCTTCTAGCTTTGCTTATTTTGTAGCTCTAACTTGCTTTTTTGTTCATGCAAAGTGTCCAACTCTAGTCTCGAAACATTAACTTTTGCATTTAAAGCCATAGCCTACATAGAAGCTCCATTTGTATGGCTCTTATGTTCCCTAAAAGAAGCAGAGATCTCTTCTCGTGTCATGGCTCTTTTCAATTCATGGTTTCTATCCTGCGGGGACTTGTTTTCATTCGCCAGCTATTTTATCTCATAAATTCTATTGGGAAATTTGTTCCATTTTCGATCTAAGCATCTAATTCTTTGTTATGATTGCATAGAAAATCTAAGTTTTGCCACATAACATAAATCTAGTCCATCAAGTCTTTTCTATGGGTTGATGCTTCATTTTTATCATATTTTAATTTCTCTTCCATTTTATCTTTCTAGTCCTCTGAGATTTGGCCTCCAATTTGAGCTTGCTGACCTATGCCATCTATTCTGCAATATTGTAATTTGCTTAATTCTCAATTGTTTTTTGGTTTCAAATAGATATTATGTCCTTCTCTTTCATCAACAATTCAAACTCCAAGATTCAGTCATGCAACCAAGTATTCATTTCGCTTAGCTATTTAACTTCGTGTGCTTGGCTTTCAACTTAAAGTTCTAGATTTCTTTTCTACTAGCTCAAGCTCTCTATCTTTTTTATTTGTGAAGTTAATTGCTCCTCAAACTCTATTATGATCCTTCAGTCTTAAGAACCTCATCTATTTTAACAATAGTAGAATGTTAGATTTTGGCGATAGTTCACCTATCAGAATTTGCTCCTCTAACTCCTTTGCCTCGCCTAACTTATCATGTGGACTATTATGATCTTTGGTCTGGTAAAGGAAGTGACCGCTTAGTCTCTCTGCATTTCCGTGAAAATCTAACAACATGAAGGCAAATTTGGGTTATTTGTGTCAATGCTTTTGCATTTAGGCTATGTTTGGATTGGTGGGATTAAGTGGAATGGAATGGAATGAAATAGAAATATATTCCATTGTTTGGTTATGTTAAAAAAGGATGGAATGAGATGGAATTTGGTGGGATCGATTCCATCCCATCCTACCAAAAACTATCAATTTTCTCTCCCCTTTCATTTGGAGGGTATAGGATGGAATCATCTTTTTATTATTATTCTAATTAAAATTTTACTATATTAATCTCATACCCTAAAATTGGTGTGTTTGCAATAAGGATAATTTAGGAAAAATAAAGTTATAACTCTTACTATTCAATCCACTTCCCAAACAATAGAATAATAACTTTACTCCATTCGATCCTAAAATATCCAAACAATGAAATGATATATCTCATTCCATTCCATCTCATCTCATCTCATCTCATCTTATTTTATTTTATTCCATCAATTACTGAATATTCAAACATAGTCTTAATGATCTAAACCATGGTTAATTTAGTAGAAAAACTTAACTGCTGGGTTAGTCAAAATAGTCAACTGAAGCATATTGTATTTATATTTAATGTATTCTGATTTCTATCTTAAAATTTTGAAATCTATTTAACTATCAAAAAAATCTTGAATGACTTTTTTTATATATAAAACTAGCAAGTATCCTGTACATGGCATGAATTTTTTAAATTTAAATAGAATCTATATAAATATAAATTAAAAAATATTTAAAATTATAAAAAAAGTATGCATAATTAATTTATTATTCAGATAAATCTAAAAAAATAAATTAAAAGAGAAAATTTATTTAAAATGATTAAAATTATAAAAGAAATATGCATAATTAATTAAAAAGATAATTTGAATTTAAAACTTAAAAGAAAATAGTTTAGAAGGACATGTGTCATTCTTAAAGAGAAAATAACTTAAGAAATTAAGTTACTCTCAAAAAAATATTCTAATTTAATGTATAGAGGTAAATTATTTTAACAAACTCATCCCCCAATTGCTCACCCTCATTTTTTAAGGCATACCAAATCGAGAAGTTCTATCTTCTTCTATAGTCATTTTTTTATACCCATTATAATATATGTGAAAATTTTATGGATGATTTTATAGGTAAGATTAAATTAAAAACCCAACCTTTAGTCTTTTTTTTTTACCCGCGACTTTAAGGTTACCATAAACAAACCTCTAATATTAAAATTCAATCTTACTTTATAGTCATTTTTGTAAGGGTAACAAATTTATAGTTTTGCCTTATGAATGAAAGGCTTATAGGTTCAATCATTTGAAAATTGATAATTGTTAATTATATTATTCCTCATTTATGAATTTCAATAATGTTTTTTATTTTAACTATATTTAATTACTAAATTATATTTCTATTATATTTATTTTCTTTATTAGATGATACATTAATCAACCCATTAAAGGAAATGCCAATAATTTTCGACAACCTACAAATACACTTAAAAAAATTATATGAATAGAAGAATTTAAAACAAACTCAATTTACAAATTAATCTAATCTAATATGGCTTTCTTTTTCTGCCATGTGGCTTCCCTTTTTGCCATTTGGATTGCACTACAATGCCCTGCATTTTCACTATGTGATAATTTTGCCGTTTGGATTACATTACATGTCCTGCTTTTCCGCTATACGACATGTACTTCTACCATTTGTAACAGTCTTTTTGACATAAATATATATAAATATATTTGAGACGTGGTCAAATAATATTTTATCATCTAAAATAGATGTCATTCTCTGTGAAAATCCCTTCCTCTGTAATTCTTTCATTAGCTTTAAACATGCCATAGAGCCACCAAACCCTTCCTCAAAAATTCCTTCATCTATTGTCAACCTGGTGCCACCAAGTAAGAGAGGTTGAAGGTGCAACGGGTAAGAGGGTCTTCAAAGTTCCCTCCCCTCGAAGATCTCTTAGTCATTATTAATTATTCTTTTATATGTAAATTGCTTTCATTGCTCCAAAAGAGACATAGAGCCAACAAATTAGTGTTTTGAAAATTCGATTGGACTAACTGATCCAATTGTGAACTGGGTTATTAGCTGGTCTAGTCACGTCTATTAAACCGGTGTTTTGAAAACTAGTTCAATAACTGTTATACCGGTGTCAAACCGGTCACAAACATTTGGATGGAGGCGCTCATTTATACAACTAGGACACTTTGTTTCCCAAAATAGTTTGGATGTCTATCTTAATTAATTTCCAAAAATAGTTAAGTTTAATGGTAAATGTGTGGTGCTATCAAAGTATGGTCTCTTAATTAAAAATCACTATAGATTATTATGTTGATTACAATTAATAAAAAATTAGAAACGAGATGAGGAGGAGCCAAATAAAAACATAAACTTCAGAACGGTCCAATTTTAAAGTTTAAATAAAAAGTTAAAGTGAGAGAGTAAGTGCATATTTGGTAAAGATTTTTTTATTGTACAAACAGTTTTTTTCTGAAAAAAAATTATTTACACAGTATTATAACATGTCTGATAAAATTAACTTTAACTTTTATATGAAATTAAATGTATTATAAAAACTTTTATAAACTAATTTTTATATTCTTTAAAGATTAAAGTTTATGATTTTATCTTATAAATTATTTTTTATACTTTGATATGTAAATATCATTTTATCCTCAATCAAATAAATTTTTTTAATCATTCTATACCTATTTTAGTAATTTAATGTATAAAAATAATTTTTTTATACTATTCAAACGAATCAGATTAATTTAAAATCACTTTTCAATTAATGTATTCAAACATAAAAATAAATCGATTATAATAAAATATTTTTATATAATAATTAATTATTAAATATAATTAAATTTTTACAATTTTTTCAAACACAAGCTAAAAGATAGTATGAAGAAATTGACACCATCAATGTCATATTGTTGCTGTGGGATTTTTTTTTTTTTTGTTTTGGGTTTTATCTTTTTGGCCGAGTTCTGAAAATGATGATTAATGGGCCAAAGTGCTGGCCCAAAAGGCCGAGCTAAATCATCTTAAATGAACTCAGTTGGGCCTGTGACCTAAAAACAAAGTTGGGTCAAATGAGCTGACCCGAAAAGGCAGTCCAAATTAACAGTTCTGGTGGCACAATAATAAAGTTGCGAAATATGATGTTGTGGAAGGGTTCACAACTCAGTCGAATAGAGTTGTGATTTCGATTGAGAGACAAGCACCACCTGCGAACGCCGATTAAGTAAGGTAAGACAGATGACAGATCGAAGAACAAAACACAGATGGTGCTAGCAGCTGTATTTTGCTGTTAGCATCTTATGATTTTGTTTATTTGATGGAAGTTCATATATGTTTCTAATATAAATCTATTATTAAACAGATTTTTTGTTTTTTTGTCAAATTTGGTTAATGAAGGATAAGAAGAAGATGGAGGCAGAGATAGTGGAGGCAGAGCTAGTGTTGCCAAGCTACCTCAGTTTTAAGAGAGTTCAAATGTATGAGAAATACCCTAAAGGTCAAGCCAGAGGCAGGCACTGGAAACATCTTAAGCAGATTATTCAAGCTGAAAACTACCAGAATTACCCGCCTGATGAGCCCAATTGTGAGCCATTGTCTATATGTCCTCTTTTTCTTTTTCTTTTTTAATCTTATGCTTAAGCTTGCTCACTTAATAAACTTCGTATGCATTTGATACTTTGTTAGGAAATCCATATAACTGCTTTTCTATCAAAATATTCCTGTATATACTCTAGCTTTTTAAAAAAAAAATAGAAAATAAAGTTGTTATTTGTGTTTCTTCCAAATTTGAACTGTGCAGAAGATTGGTGGGTTGTTAAACTTGAGGTGAAACTCTTCTTATTAATGCACTGTGTTATAGGGTCTTATATATATATATATATACAGAGAGAGAGACAGACAGAGAGAGAGAGAGAGAGAGAGAGAGAGACAGAGAGATAACGTTGAAAGAGATAACGTTGGAGCTCATTTTTATGGTTTTGGTAAGGATAAGGAGGCTGGCTATATTCCCATTGCAGTGAGCAAGTTTTGCAGTTCTATGGGGAATATGGTTGGAGAAGAATGCCTGCATTTTCAACGGCACTTTTTTGCGCCTACATCTGTTGTGCGATAGGATTGTTTTTATGGTTTCTCTTTGGTTCTCTGCTCATGAATGTTTTAGGCAGTCTATCTCCAATAAGTAAACTGATTCAGCAGCCTTACTGCAACCTTGAGCTTCTTTACTTTCTCTTTTTTTTTCTTTTTTTCTATTTCGGAGGATATCTTCTCCTTTCCCTCTAATTGTACTTTTTTCTCTCCAATAATATTTCTTCTTTTATAAGAAAAAAATGAAAAAAATGAAACAGTTGGTTCTGCAATTTATTTTCCATAAAATGTATATATATTGGTATCAGACTTAAATATTACGTTGGTTAACGGTGCCTGAGACTACTTCCTATATTCCAGTTCTAGTCATTTGTTTTATTTCCTTGTTACATGTGCCATCCATGTCAAAGCTTCTTTTCAAATTTAAGTAGTTTAATTTTTTTATAGGATTGTCTTGCAGATGTCAATATTGAGTCACCGCCCTCTATGCATCCCTGCAAGAGAATTTGCGATATTACAGGCTTTGAGGTATGTAGTGATCTTTATTATTCTTGGTGAGTGGTATTTCTATGGATATGGTTATTATTAGTGATCCATTTATCTGTTTGGAAGGAAAGTTTTAGCAAAAGAATTGTGGTTCCAAACATACAAAACGTGCTTTGCATTTGTGGAAGAAGTTTGCAAACTTTCTTTTTAAAAGAAGATGGCGATTTTCACCTGTTTTTACAGAAATTGTGAAACTAATTGTGTTCCATTTCCTGTCTCTATTAATACTTTTAACATCTAAGTGAATCTGTTTATATCATTTTAGTCTCAAATAATTTCTCTGCTAACCTTAATAATACCCCTCTTGCTTTTGTTCTCTGCTAACCTTCAAATTTTGTGATTTTATCTCTATTTACTATAAAAATTTTGCTTGCTTTGTCTTCTCAAAGCTTTGTGTTGAGAAGAATTGATTTTCATCTTAGGATGCTGACAGACTACTCAAAGTAAACTTTTCTACAGTTCCTTGTTGTTCAACAGTAATAGCTGCTTGGTGGCTAGCATAAGCATTGTGTATTCAAGTACTACCAACTGTTCATGATGGAGGACATGGGGGAAGAAGAGAAGGAAATGAAGGAGAAGGAAGAAGGAGAGGAGCAGGAATTGGAAGACAAGACCCTCCAACTATACCTAAACAGCAAAATGGGATTGACTTCCAATTAGTCCTTGAAGACTTGGGGTAGAACTGGTCAGAGACAAGTGCTGGTGCTAGTGGATTGTGGAGCAACCAGCAACTTTATCTCTAGAAAACTAGTAAGGGAGTTAAACCTTTCCATAGGGGACATGGGGGAAGAAGAGAGGAAATGGAGGAGAAGGAAGAAGGAGAGGAGCAGGAATTGGAAGACAAGACCCTCTAACTCTACCTAAACAGCAAAATGGGATTGACTTCCAATCAGTCCTTGAAGACTTGGGGTAGAATTGGTCAGAGACAAGTGCTAGTGCTAGTGGATTGTGGAGCAACCAACCACTTTATCTCTAGAAAACTAGTAAGGGAGTTAAACCTTTCCGTAGGGGACACTCCTGAATATACAGTGGAGGTGGGAACTGTTGAAAAAGTGAGGAGTAGAGGGGTATGTAGGGAAGTGGTGCTTGAGGTGCAAGGTGTGGAAATTAAGCAGGATTTTTTTTTTTTTGTTTGATTTGGGAGGAACGGAGGTGGTTTTGGGGATGGATTGGTTGGCTAGTTTGGGAGATATCAAGGAAGCTACAATATTCAACACTCTCCTCAGTCCAATTTCATGAATGGGATCTATTGGAAGATGAAATCCAGCTGATGAAAAATTGAGGGGGATTATTCAAAGACTTGTTGAGGCAACTTGACTCCCATCCAGGGTTCCAATTTAAGAAGGGGAGATTATATTATAAAGGACAAATACTAGTTCCTAAGGATTCTCCCAAAGTTCCTTTAATACTTAAGGAATTTCATGACTCGGCTTTAGGGGGACACTTAAGATTTTTCAAGACCTATAAAAGGATCTCTGGTTTGATATTCTGGGAAGGGATGAAGAAAAGAATATAGTAGTATGTGCAAGGTTGTGAAGTTTGTCAGAGGAATAAATATCATGTCTTAAGGCCCGCGGGTTTACTACAACCACTTCCAATACTAACACACACTTGGTCAGACCTTTCCATGGACTTTATAGGAGGATCACTCAGGGCTTTTGGCGTGGACACTATTCTAGTGGTAGTGGACAGATTAACGAAGCATGCACACTTAACAACAGTGGCTCATCCTTTCACTGCTCGAGATATTGCAGAAATTTTCATCAAAGACATAGTCAGGCTCTATGGATTTCCCTCCTCCATTGTGTCCGATCGAAACAGGGTTTTCATCAGTACTTTCTAGACAGAACTATTTAAACTTGCTAGTACCAAACTAAAATTCAATTCAACCTATCACCCTCAATCTGATGGGAAACCGAGGTGGTTAACCGATGTTTGGAGACTTACCTTAGGTGTCACGGGGACTAAACCTAAGCAATGGCCTAAATGGCTCAATTGGGCAGAATTTTGGTGTAATACCAACTACAATTTTGCTACCAAAATGACTCCTTTTAAAGCATTGTACGCCAGAGACCCCCCTGCACTAATTAGAGGAGACGTAAATCAATCTTCAGTAGATGAAGTCAATAGGTTGATGGTAGAAAGAAATCACATGCTGGATGAATTAAGGGAGCATTTGGTTCAGCCTCAAAATAGAATACACATTCAGGCCAATAAACACAGACAAGAGGTAGAATATCAAAGTTGGAGATGTGGTTTTTCTGGAGATTCAACCTTATAAATTGAAGACTTTGGCTAAGAGGGTGAATCAGAAACTGAGTCCTAAGTACTATGGACCTTATGAAATTGTGGGGAAAATCGGCTCAGTTGCTTATAAGCTGCAGCTACCCGAGGGCAGCCAAGTGCATCCAATTTTCCATGCTTCCTTGCTAAAGAAATCCATCGCCGCAGACGTAACCAGCCAACCATTACCTTTGTTTTTAGCAGAGGATTGGGAACTGAAAGTACAGTGCTGTCCGAACTAATTCAAATGGAAATACAATTCTCATTAAATGGAAAAATTTGCAAGACTTCAAAAACTCTTGGGAGACTTTGTCTACACTCAAGGATCAGTTTCATGACTTCCACCTTGAGGACAAGGTGTGTCTGGAGGGGGGGGGAGTGTTGATAGGATCCCTAGAATAACTAAAGTGTACATGAGGAATTAAGAGGGGTTGCAATGTAGGGGATCATGACCAAGAGAGAGAAAATGGAAGGTTATTTACTTTGTAACTGATTGCTGAATTATTAGGGGAGGGTAGTAATTGTCGTTTACTTTGTAACTGGTGGCTGAATTATTAGGGGAGGGTAGTAACTGTCTGCTAATAATTGGGGAGTGATTAAGGAATGTAACAGACGGCTGAGTTAATGGGGGAGTGGGAGAGGGATGCGGCTGTAATGAGTATAAAACTAAGGAGGGATACGGCTGAGAGGCAGGCTGGAAATTGGCTGGGACTTTTGGAAGAGACTGGGCACTCTCTAACTGCCTAGGCTATCTTTGTTTCTCTGTATTCTCTTTTCTTTTTCCAGATTCCGGGCACTGTTGTCACCCTGATACAGGCCTGAATTCTGCAATAATACAGTGCATATTCATCTCTGTCCTAAATACTTTTTTCTGGTTTCTATTAATCCATAGACGAGACACTGCAAATGCATCGAACAACAAATACTATATTGAAATCATGTGACGAACTGAATAATCTTTATGCCATGTCTCTTATCTAATTGAGTCACACTGCTATAAGTTGATTTCTTTGTAGTTCTTAAGCTCGGCCTTGGTTTGTTTAGATGCCATTCTGAATGTGCAGTCCTTTTGAGCTGCTTGTTATTATCAAGAATTAACTTGAATATAGCTTAGTCCTGTCAATTGAATTGGCTACATACTAAAATAACTGAACTAAAATTTGTTTATGAATATTATATTGCTTGGTGTGAATGCATTCATGTCTCTGTTTAATTAATTAATTAGAATGATGATGATTATTATTATCATTATTACTTTTATTATTATACTGCCATTAGCACTTGTACTGGAGAATTGATTAATTAGATTTCCCTGCAGGCACCTTATTATGATCCTAGGACTAATCTCCGATATGCAAATGCTGATGTTTTCAAGATCATCAGGTCGCTTCCTAATGAGTATGTGCAAAGATACCTAGCTCTAAGGAATGCAGCAGTCGTTCTTAAGTAGTTATGTAACTTTCTGACTTCTGAGACACCTTATTCATATTCCTTCATACTCTTTTTTTTTTTTTTTTACAATTTCTGGATTAAATCTTTTAGGATGTGAAATAGGTTTACTCGTAGGACATTATTAACTTGTGTAGTGTCACTCTTAGTCACAAACTGGGTCAATTCTGATAATTACAAGATGTTCTATTTTTTAGGATCATTTTAAAGCCCACGCAATGCTCATTGCTTAATCACCATTCAGACCGTGCATATCGAGTGAGAGACTAATCTTTCAGGATACGGTTAGATGTTTAAGTAAGGAGGGAATTCTTTCTAAGAATATTATTTTTATACACATGAATTTTAAAATTGAACACAAGATTATATGTTTAAGGGGTTCGAGTTTTTTTCACTCGGACCAATGCAGAGTAGTGTGTGGTTCTCTTAGTTGTTTAGGGGTCATTTGGTTTATTTTTTGTTTTCATTTTCGGTTGATGTATTTTCATTTATAATTATAAAATTGTAATATTGTTTTCATTTTATTTCCTACTCTCAAGTTTTTTATAAAGGAAATGGTAAAAACAATATTTTCTTATTTTTATCATTTTCTTCATAAAAGTGTGAAAACAAGAAATAAAGTAAAAATAAGGTAACATTGGATAATTATTATTGAAAATATATCAATTGAAATTAAAAATAAAAAATAAACTAAACATCATTTTTTCCTTCTTTGGACTTTGGCCCTTTCTTGCACTAAAAAAAGAAAGTGACAATGCCAGTTACTAATGAATGATGTTTAGGACTGAATGAAAAACTTCATTCTATCTAGATAAAAATTCAATTAACCTGTGTGATTAGGCCTAATTCTAGTTCTTCCTAAAATACTGATTTTGAATTTTCACAAATAAGAACGAATATCTCATTCATAAGAAAATTTAGAAGAATTTTGGAGAAATATAAATATTAATATAATAGGTTTAGAAAGAATAAAGACTTAATTGTAATCAATAGAGACAACATATATTTCATAGAAGGTACTGACATTTACAAATTGATAATAGCTTAATCAAGTAATAGAGTACCATTAAATACTCTTTCAAAGTCAACCTTTGTACACATTCCAGATCCCAATAAAAGTGATGTATAAAGATCAAATACAATTTAAAAAAAAAATAAAATCTTATTAAAGTTTACAACATGATCCCGTACTTTAATCCTACTCCACGATGGTTGTTTTGTTTTCGACATTTGAGCTATAACCAGACAAACATTCATTACTAATCTTACTTCCATTACCACCACAATATTGAACCAAAGACCTTTTGGAGAGTACAATATAGGTTTTGTCTAATATACACCCTATATAGTAAGGTGTATGGTACACCTTTTAATAAGAGCTATAAATTTATGTTTAAAATATATGAATGGTTATAATGACTTGTAACTTGTAAAATTGGTTACATTCATCACTCTCCTCTCCCTTCCTTCCTCCGCCAGCCCCAGTCATCGGAGCCACCACTCCAACCACTGAACCCAACACCCTTGCCACCAATCCCCTTACTGTTACCAAGTGATCTCAATACTCAAGAGGGGGGTGAATTGAATATGAAAATTAAGTTCGTAAATCGTTTGATAAATAATTTTCATTGAAGCTAATTGATGATTAGAGATGATTGGTTATAAGAGATAAACACTTTCACTTATAAATGCAATAGCCAAAGGTACTAATATTCAAGCAATTCAATGAAACAGTACTCAATGTAAAGAGAATGGTTTAGAGAAAACAAACACAATGATTTATCCTGATTCGATCACCAATCCACTTGTGATCTACGTCCAATCCTCAAGCAACCGCTAGAGATTTTTAACTATTTCTTCAAGTTTCAATAGGTGCTTGATGACCTTTACAACCTTGAGCACTCAACACTTTGGGAAACCTCACCCTTGGAGCTTGAGTCTCTTCAATTAAGAGATACCTCACCCTTTACACTTTTGGAGGGATGTCTCACCCTCTTTACAAAGCAATATAAATTGATTGAATGAAGTTCTCACTAGAGTAAATGATTACAAATTGAAGCTCTAATATGCTCTCAAAGATTATCCCACGTTTTTACAAAAAACAGAGCACGAATGGATTTGAGGATTGAATCACGTTTGAAAGTATTGGTAGTCAGTTTTTGGTTCAAGGTCAATCTCAAATGAAGACCCAACATTGGTATTTATAAGTTTCTCAATAAATGGAGCCGTTCGAGGGTTTTAGTCATGCATTTAATGCATTTAATATAACCGTTGGACATTTTCAGGGCGCGTGTAATCGATTACACAACAAATGTAATCGATTACATTGTTGTTTCAACGTGTTCTTGGCTTTCTGGGCTCTGTGTAATCGATTACATTATTGGTGTAATTGATTACATGACTTCTGACTTACTTGTAATCGATTACAATATCCATGTAATCGATTACATGTTTTCTGACTTGCTATGTAATCGATTACAATATCCATGTAATCGATTACATGACTCTTTGAACGTGTTCTTGCCTTTTTGGACTTATTGTAATCGATTACATTAATTGTGTAATCGATTACATGGCTTCTGACTTGCTTGTAATCGATTACAAGGCCTCTGTTTGCTGTGTAATCGATTACAAACATCATGTAATCGATTACATTGGCCTATGAACACATTTTTCAAGTCCAATAAAGCTTGTAAGCCATTTCTAACACCTCAAGACAATTGATTAAACATAAATCCTTTTAAGAGTGTTAGATTTAAGATAGAAACTCAAGTTTCTTGAAAAACATGTTTAACTTTGAAATTTCCCATTTATTTTGAAATGATATATTGAAAAACCATTTGAAAAATCTTGAGAGCATTTAACATTAATGTTCTAAGTCTTATAACTAAATAAACCTCTTGACTTCTTTCTTTGATCTTGATTTTTCCTTTTGCGCTTGATCTTCAGTTTTGTACTTGATCTTTACTTTTGCCTTTGTTATCATCAAAAACTAGTTGACATACTTTGGGGACATAAGCATTCACATTCTCTCCCTTTTTGATGATGACAAACTGATCATAAGAAAAAAAAAAGAGTTTTTGCATTTGTATATAATAGACATTTAGGCGCAATGCTCCCCCGGAGTTTATGCATGATATTGAGTTAGATTTTGCATGTAAAAAGATTAAGAGCTCAAAAGCTCAATAACTCCCCTGTACTCATGCAACCTTAATTAGATTTCATTTCATTTTTTCCTATTCTTTCCCCCGTTGGCATTATCAAAAAGACATAAGCATTTTAAAAAAAATGGACAGCATGACAACTATATTTCATGATTTCCCAAATTTTGCCAGAACAAGAAATCCAAGAAGACTACTCAGTCCAATCAATTTTTCACAAAGCCAAACATTCAAAGAATAGAAGCAAAGCTAAAACAAGTTCATATATCATTGATTAGCATGTACAAAGTAACTTATCACAACCAGTAAAGTCAATAACCAAAAAACACCAGAAATGTATACCAATGTTATCTAACTGAGCCAAAACAAAAACAACAAAAAAAAAAAATACAAGGTAGTCATCAAAAACATCAGGGCAATGGGCCATGATCACTATCAGTAGCCTTGCTGTCACTGTCTGGATCCGCAGCAATGTCTCCTAGATCAACGTTATCATCGTCGGGCTCAAGATCATCCTCAGAGTCTAGAAGCTCCTCATTATCAGCAGGGATGCCAGATGGGCCAGCAAAGGACAGAGGAACCGGAAAGGCAGAGGATGTGGGAGGTGCAGCAGCAGCACTCGGAGGAATAGGAGGTCCACCCAGGAGGGATCAAATGGAGGCAAGCTCCTGATCTGAGTAGTCCATCCTCAGCTCAAGGTGATCTATCTTCTGCTCTAAGTGATCCATACGTGTGTTTACAGTAGCGCTCAGGTTTCGCATCTCTTGGAGCAGGAGGTCAAGTGTAGCTGGAGTAGGAGCAAGATGCTGAGCCTCTTCATCATCATCACTATCCGGATCATGATGGATATGACCAAAAGTGTCATGAGCAATGTAATGCCACCTATCATCCACTTTGTAGAGCTGGAGCTTCTTCAAGGTATGCAAGCCAATGGATTGCGGTCCTTTCGAGCTGGTGTCCTTGGACTCCTCAGCCAGGGAAATGCGACAGTGCTCTAGGATGGTTGTTACCAACATCGCAAATGGGAGAGCAGAGTTCTTCTTTTCCTTTACATCCAACATATGCTCTATAATGTAGTAACCGCAGTTTATTGGCCGCCCTGTGGTCATTGCCCATAAGGACACCACATTGTCCTTGAGAACTTGGGAGTAATTCCCTCTCCTGGGAATCAATCCTCTGACCAAAAAGTAGTGGAGAACCCTGTTCTCCATAGTTAGGCCAGTGGCCATGATTCTCCTTTTAGGATCACTAGGGGGTAGTAACCAGTCCTAATCAGTGAGAGAAGAGCAACCTTATGCTCAAACTCATGCCCCCAGATATTTGCATTCCCACAGAAGTTGGCTCCATCAGGAGTGAGCTTCATTAGCCTATACCACTCAGCCATAGTTATCCTTATTTGTTGCTTTTTCACTTCAGATATTAGGCAATTATCTTCAAATTTCAGATTTGCATAAAAGACTCGTACAAGGCTTGGGTAGATAGCCTTCTCTATACTCAAGAAACCCAGCAAGCCTAAATTCTCAATGGTTCTAAAGCTCTCCAAAGGTTCACTCTCACAGAAGGTAATGGGAAGATACCTGGGAGAAATGATCTTGTGTAGCTGAAAGTTCTTCCGGAATAACTCAGCTCTCTTCACTGTGGAGAAGTGGCGCGTGAGGTCCAGGCCAGAGATGTTGCGTGAAGCTCCACCAGAGGACCCTCCAATGGCAGCCCCTATTGTTGGGCGCTTTGAGTGATGAGAGGATTCAGCCATGTGATGAGAAGGAGTAGAGTGGGATGAGTGGTAAGTGTTTAGGGATGAGTGAGGAGAGAGAGGACGAGGTTAGGGCGAGAGGAGTGGGGATGGGGTTCGTGAGATGTGATGGGGAGATTTGGGTGAGGGATGTGAGGGGATTTGACGGATGGGGTTTGGGGAGAAAAGTTTTTCGAGTTAAATGAAGGTGAAATGAAGGATTTTGAGGGAGGTTTGAGTGAAAAATGAGAGATTGGGAGGTTTGGGTTGTGTGGGAGTAGAGGAGGAAGACGAGGGAGGTGAAAAGTTTCTGAGAAATGAGCTATGCGCGCGTCAGAAACCTTTTAAAAAATCCTGTGTAATTGATTACATTGGGTTTGTAATCGATTACATGCATTCTGGTTGATATGTAATCGATTACATTTTTGGTGTAATCGATTACTACGCTTCTGGGAAACCTTGTAATCGATTACATAGTTGATGTAATCGATTACCTAAGTTCTGAGTTGATTGTAATCGATTACAAAAGTTGTGTAATCGATGACATGCTTGACAGAACCTGTGTAATCGATTACAAAGGCATTGTAATCGATTACCAACACACTTTAACTCAGATTTTGCATTCCAATCAGCATAGAATCAATTTTAATCCATTCAAATCAGTTCCAAAGCAACTTAGATCAATTCAAATCATCATGCAAACATATAATCTAATCACATAATTGGTCAAGATTACTATTTTTACCAAGAATTTCAGCATTTTTGGTGAAATTTTGAGGTTGTTGAGTTGCTTGGGAGTCTTGGACATGAGGGCACACCTGCAAAACAACTTAGGGGAAATCTCTGACGCTCAAGTCAGTATTGTATTCAAATATGATAAAAAATTCAGAGATTATGCAACAATGTGGCATAATTATGCAGAAAAAACACAAGTTTATGCATTAGTTTTAGGATTATGTAGCAAATGGTTAATTTATGCATGATTGATCCAATATACTGAGTTCATTTCTTATATAGAAAAATGCTTCTTTTGCTAGGGGTTTAGTGAAAATGTCAGCTAGTTGCTTAGTGGTTTCTACAAATTCAAGCATACAATCATCCTTTTGAACATGGTCTCTAATGAAATGATGTCTTATTTCAATATGTTTAGTCCTAGAATGCAAAATGGGATTTTTGGACAAATTGATTGCACTAGTATTATCACATCTTATGGTGATGTGATCAAGCTCAAGACCATAGTCCAAGAGTTGTTGTTTCATCCAAAGGATTTGAGAACAACAACTCCCAGCTGCAACATATTCAGCTTCAACTGTAGACAATGCCACACTATTTTGCTTCTTGTTATGCCAAGAAACTAATGAGCTTCCAAGCAAGTGGCATGTCACATTAGTGCTCTTTCTATCCATTTTGCATCCAGCAAAATTAGAATCGGAATACCCAATAAGGCTACATGAGGCACCTTTAGGGTACCATAAACCCATTTATGATGTGCCTATTAGATATTTCATTATTCTTTTAACTGCACTTAGGTGTGATTCTTTAGGATTAACTTGATATCTAGCACACATGCATACACTAAACATTATATCAGGCCTACTTGCAGTGAGATAAAGGAGTGAGCCAATCATACCTCTATATTTCGTAATTTCTACTGATTTACCTCCTTCATCCTTGTCCAAATAGCAAGAGGTGCCCATAGGAGTAGTCATATGCTTGGCATTGTCCATTCCAAACTTCTTGAGCAGCTCCTTGCAATACTTGGATTGGCTTATGAAAGTTCCTTCTCTTGTTTGCTTGATTTGGAGACCAAGGAAGAAGTTGAGCTTACCCATCATGGACATTTCAAACTCACTTTGCATAATATTTGAAAATTCTTTACAAAGAGAGTTGTTAGTAGCTCCAAATATAATGTCATCAATATAGATTTGAACTAGAAGTATGTCATGCATTTTATATTTTATGAAAATGGTAATGTCAACTTTACTTCTAGAAAAGCCTTTTTCTAAAAAGAATTTACTCAACGTTTCATACCAAGCTCTAGGAGCTTGTTTCAAGCCATACAAGGCCTTTTTCAGTTTAAAAACATGGTTGGGCATTTCAAAATCCTCAAAACCAGGAGGTTGTTCTACATACACCTCTTCTTGTATAAAACTATTTAAAAAGACATTGTTGACGTCCATTTGATAAAGTTTGAAATCCATGATGCAAGCATATGCAAGTAACATTCTAATGGCCTCTAATCTAGCTACGGGAGCATAGGTTTCTTCATAGTCTATCATTTCTTCTTGATTATATCCCTTAGCTACAAGCCTAACTTTATTTCTTATTATTAAGCTCGTTTCATCAAGTTTGTTCTTAAAGACCCATTTGGCGCCAATTATAGGATGATCATTGGGCCTTGGAACTAATTCCCAAACTTGATTTCTCTCAAATTGGTTTAGTTCTTCTTGCATGACCAAGATCCAATGCTCATCATTAATGGCCTCATTTATGTCTTTAGGTTCAACTTTAGAGACAAAGGCTAGGTGATTACATGCATTTCTAAGTGAGTTTCGAGTGATTACCCCTTTTGATACATCACCAATCACCTTGTCGAGAGGGTGATATCTTGAAGTTCTCCATTCCTTGGGTAGGTCCAAGATTTCTGAATCTTTTTGTCATGAGTGATCAAGGAGTCTCTCTTCTTGCTTCTTGGACTCTTTCTCTTGATTTTTCAAGTACGTTTTTGCAAAGATTTTTGCAACATCATTAACAAGATCCTTTCTCGGCTCATTTGGGTTAGTTTCATCAAATGCAACATGTATGGACTCTTCTATGATCATAGTTCGTTTATTATAGACTTTAAAAGCCTTACTATGTATAGAATAGCCAATGAATATTCCCTCATCAGATTTTGCATCAAACTTACCCAAGTTATCATTTCTATTATTCAAAACAAAGCATTTGCATCCAAAGACATGAAAATGTGACACATTTGACTTCCTTCCTTTGTACAATTCATATGGGGTTTTCTTTAAAATTGGCCTTATTAGGGCTCTATTCATAACATAACAAGTCGTGTTAACCGCATCCGCCTAAAAGTACTTAGGAAGGTTGGCCTCATTGAGCATAGTTCTTCTCATTTCCTCTAACGATCGATTTTTTCTTTCTACAATACCATTTTGTTGTGGTGTTCTAGGAGCAGAAAAATTATGCTCAATGTCATGTTTATCACAAAAAGTTTCAAATTCATGATTTTCAAATTCACCACCATGGTCACTTCTTATGGATGCAATACAAAAAACCTTTTTCGTTTTGGATAACTTTGGCAAGCTTTTTAAATGATTGAAAAGCATCATTTTTGTGGGCCAAGAATAATGTCCATGTAAACCTAGAAAAATCATTCACAATCACTAATGCATAGTAATTCCCACCAAATCTCATAGTTCTAGAGGGCCCAAAAAGGTCCATGTGCAAAAGTTGTAAAGGTCTAGAAGTTGAAACCATGTTTTTAGCTTTAAAATAGACCTTTACTTGCTTTTCCTTTTGACATGCATCACAAAGTTTGTCTTTTTAAAATTTGAGCTTTGGAAGACTAATTACTAGTTCTTTAGAAACCAATTTGTTTAAGTGATTCATGTGAATGTGAGCAATTCTTCTGTGCCATAATCATGAATCATTTTCTTTACTCATAAAGCATTTAGCATCATTTGAGGAGATATCATTAAGACTAATCATATATATATTATTGACTCTATGACTAACAAACTTAACTTGCTTATCACCATTTCCCTCAATTATACAACAAGAGGAATCAAATATAACTCTATTGCCTTTACCACACAATTGACTAATGCTAAGCAAATTATGTTTAAGTCCTTCAATAAGCAAAACATTATCAATAGATGATGAAGGGATCTTACCAACTTTGCCAATTTCAAGAATCTTCCCTTTGTTGTTATCACCATATGTGACATGACCATGTTTCTTGTGAGTAAGGGAGGAGAACTTGGAGCCATCACCGGTCATGTGCTTGGAGCAACCACTATCAAGATACCAACTTGAGCTCTTGGTCTTCAAGCACACCTACAACACATATTCAAGTTTTAACCTTTGGTACCCAAATTGTCTTGGGTCCTTGTGTGTTAGAGTTAGGCATGTTGCCTTTAGGAACCCAAACTCTTTTTATTCCAACTTTAGTGTTTATGTTCTTTCTAACATTGCAAGTAGATGCACTATGCCCTTTCTTACCACAGTGAAAACATTTAACAAAGGGACTACTTGAAGTATTTGAGGAAACAAAGAAGTTCTTATAAGATTTTTGATGGTTGTTTGGATTAAATCCCAAACCGGCTTTTTGAAACACACATTTTTGTTTTCCTAACAACACATTCAAGTTGTCTTTCCAAAAGTGAATTTTGCAAGAGTGTTGTTCAAGTCTTCAATTTCTTTTTCAAATACTTTGCATGATGAACAAGGTAATGATATGGATGTGTTATCATGTGAGGAACAAGTCATGCATAGTAAATTAGCATCAATAACTCCTAAGGTCTCATTTTCAATCTTAAGCTCATTTATCTCCTTACTTAAGATAGAAACTTTGTTTACCAATAAGGAAATTATTTTGTTAGAGGACAAAATCATTTTTGTGAGCCTTAAGGATTCATCAAGCAATTCTTGAAAAGCATCTTGCAATTCATCATATGAATGTAGAGATTCTGAGTTAGAAGAAGTTACCTCGGTGTCGCTCTCTTCACTTTCATCTCCTTGAGCCATGAGACAAAGATGAGCTTCTTCATTCTCTGAGTTGTCGGAGGAGCTTAAGTCATTGTCCTCCCAAGCTATGTATGCTCTCCTTCCTTTCTTTTCCTTGGAAGGCCTTTTCTCAAACTTCTCCGTCTTCTTGAGATACATAGGGCACTCCATTTTCATGTGTCCCGATTTTCCACATTCATAGCATTTTGGAGGAGTAGAGGATCATTCTCCTTTGTGATACACTTTCTTTTGAGGAAAGGATGGTCTTCTTTGAAATCCCTTCTTCTTTAGGAATCTTCCAAATTTTCTCACAAGGAGACTAAGATTCTCCTCACTTAGCTCAACACTTTCAGCATCCTCTTCACTATCTTCATCATCATCTTCAATTGTAGAGGAAGTGACTTTGAGTGCGATTCCCTTTTTCTTTTTGTCATGCTCTTCATTTTGATTGAGCCTATTTAGTTCCAACTCATGTTCTTGAAGCTTTCCAAACAAGGTGGCTAGAGACATTGTTGATAAATCTCTTGATTCCGCAATCGCCGTTATTTTGCGTTACCAATTCCTGCTTAGACATCTCAAGACTTTGTTAATAAGATCTTCATTAGGAAATGTATTTCCTAATGAGATAAGATGATTAACAATATGAGTAAACCTCTTTTGCATATCTTGAATACTCTCACCTTAGTTCATTCTAAACAATTCGTATCCATGAGTAAGAGTGTTTATTCGAGATCGTTTTACCTCACTAGTACCTTCATGAGTTACTTGCAGGGTATCCCACATTTCTTTTGCGGTCTTGCAATTTGACACCTTAAAGAATTCATCATACCCCAAGGATGTGGTGATGATGTTCTTGGCTCTCAAATTGTATTGAACCTTCTTTTTATCATCATCGGTCCATTCATTTCTAGGTGTATTAATTTTTACACCATCTTTAGTTTGTGTTGGAACAAAAGCACCATTTTCAACGGCGTCCCACACATCTAAATCAATAGCTTCAATGAAAATTTTCATCCTTTCTTTCCAATAGGCATAACCATCTCCATTGAAATAAGGAGGTCTGTTTATAGAAGAACTTTCATTTGAAAAACCATTTGAAGTCATCACTTCTCTTAAAGCTGCTAAGCTCTTTATACAATAGTCTAGCTCTGATACTACTTGTTACTAAGTGATCTCAATACTCAAGAGGGGGGTGAATTGAGTATGAAAACTAAGTTCACAAATCTTTCGCAAATCGTTTAATAAATAATTTTCGTTGAAGCTAATTGATAATTAGAGATGATTGGATATAAGAGATAAACACTTTCATTTATAAATACAATAGCCAAAGGTACTAATATTCAAGCAATTCAATAAAACAGTACTCAATATAAAGAGAAGGGTTTAGAGAAAATAAACACAATGATTTATCCTGGTTCGATCACCAATCCACTTGTGATCTACGTCCAGTCCTCAAGCAACCGCTAGAGATTTTCCACTATTTCTTCAAGCTTCAATAGGTGCTTGATGACCTTTACAACCTTGAGCACTCAACACTTTGGGATACCTCACCCTTGGAGCTTAAGTCTCTTCAACTAAGGGATACCTCACCCTTTACACTTTTGGAGGGATGCCTCACCCTCTTTACAAAACAATATAGATTGATTGAATGAAGCTCTCACTAGAGTAGATGATTACAAATTGAAGCTCTAATATACTCTCAAAGATTATCCCACGTTTTTACAAAAAATAGAGCACGAATGGATTTGAGGATTGAATCACGTTTGAAAGTATTGGTAATCAGTTTTTGGTTCAAGGTCAACCTCAAATGAAGACCCAACATTGGTATTTATAAGTTTCTCAATAAATGGAGCCATTGGAGGGTTTTAGTCATGCATTTAATGCATTTAATATAGCCGTTAGACGTTGTCAGGGCGCGTGTAATCGATTACACAACAAATGTAATCGATTACATTGTTGTTCTAACATGTTCTTGGCTTTCTGGGCTCTGTGTAATCGATTACATTATTGGTGTAATCGATTACATGGCTTCTGACTTGCTTGTAATCGATTAGAATATCCATGTAATCGATTATATGTCTTCTGACTTGCTGTGTAATCGATTACAATATCCATGTAATCGATTACATGACTCTTTGAACGTTTTCTTGCCTTTCTAGGCTTATTGTAATTGATTACATTAATTGTGTAATCGATTACATGGCCTCTGACTTGCTTGTAATCGATTACATTGCTCATGTAATCGATTACAAGGCCTCTATTTGCTGTGTAATCGATTACAAACATCATGTAATCGATTACATTGGCCTTTGAACACATTTTTCAAGTCCAATAAAGCTTGTAAGTCATTTTTAACACCTCAAGACAATTGATTAAACATAAATCCTTTTAAGAGTGTTAGATTTAAGATAGAAACTCAAGTTTCTTGAAAAACATGTTTAACTTTGAAATTTCTCACTTATTTTGAAATGATATATTGAAAAATCATTTGAGAAATCTTGAGAGTATTTAACATTAATGTTCTAAGTCTTATAACTAAATAAATCTCTTGACTTCTTTCTTTGATCTTGATTTTTTCTTTTGCGCTTGATCTTCACTTTTGCACTTTATCTTCACTTTTGCCTTTGTTATCATCAAAAACTATTTGACATGCTTTGGGGACATAAGCATTCACACTTACGCCCTAAGCTGCTAATGTGTGTAAAATAACATCATATTTTGTTCTTGTTTTGTATGCATTCTTATGCATTTTAGGCATTTTAGTTTTTCTTTTTATTTATTTTTCATTTAGTTTGGATAACTGCAGTGTTTATGGTGTTGTTGTACAGGATTGGTGCTAAATTGACCTTGAAATGGGTGGAAAGCTCGTATGATTAAAGTTGAAACTTTACGGATAGCAAACGAGGGCAAAAAGCTCACTCCAGAGATATTCACGGCCTGCCCGTGGAATGTCCCACGACTATGGATCGAGCAGCTGCGTGAAGAAGCAAAAGTTATTTTCCAGAGAATTCCACGGCCGTGGAATTCAACCAGAAAGATCCACGACCAGCCCGTGGAATTTTCCATGGCCGTGGAATTCAGCCAGCAAGATCCGCGGCCAGCTCATGAAATGATCCACGATCGTGGATCACAGTCCGAGTCAATTTTTATGTTTCGTTTTTATTTCTTTTGATGGGCTTAGGCCAGTTGAAACCCTAAGGGTATAAATAGATGTTCTGAATACAGTTTTGGGTTCGAATTTGGTTTGAAGGAGGCACATTTGGAGGCTCTCGATCTTCATATTTCTCCCTCTTCTCTCTTTGCTACAGGTTTGGATGTTCTTTTATGTTGTTTTCTTATTTCTTCTTCTCCATGTCTGAGTAGTTTTTTTTTGTTTCTAGGATTGGGCAATGCCCTTTGATACATTGATTATGATTAATTGACTTTGTTTACCCCTTTTATTAATCTTGAAAGCTCTTTGATTCAATCCTTATTGCGCTTATTCATGTGAATTTGCTGGCCACATATTTGGATCTCATAGATATCTAGGAACGTACTGAGAGGTGAACCTAGGTGTTAGAACCATAAGAATTGAACTTAAGGTCTAAAATACGAGAGTAGGTTTAGCCTTTCGAGGATTCAATGAATTACCATAAGGCGTAATGAGTTTAATTTAAATTCAATTACCACAAGAGTAAGAATTGGTTTAATTGGGCACGGTTCTTGTCTCTTGAGAAAGAACATTAACTAATTTAGGGTAATTCACCTTCAATTGAATTTCAATTTTAATAAAAGGGTTGTCAATTAGGATTTTTCTTGTATCATTGTGGTTACCCCAATCTTGGAAATTTTCTTGAATCTGAAAAACTTTCTTAATAACTTGCTATTTTTGTTCTCAATTTTGCACTTTGAAATTTATTTATTTAATTGCTTGGTTACTAAGATCTCATCAATCAACAATTATATTTTTTTTGTTTAATTTAATTGAATTAATTAATTAATTGATACTCATAGACACAGTCAGATTCGATCTTTTATTACTTGACAACGAAACCGTACACTTGCAGATTTCACGCACTAAGTTTTTAGTGCCGTTGCTGGGGACTGTGTTTTTCTTGAATATCAGTTTAATTTTTAATTTAATTATTTTAAACCTTTTTTATCATATTCTTACTTTCTTGTTTTCTCTTTGATTCTTTGCAAGTAATTTATCTTATGTATATGAAGTACTAGACGTTTCGGGACTCTTATTGAAGCAGATCCTGAAATTGAAAGAACTTTTCGTATAAGGAGAAGACAACAAGGCAAAGAATGAGAGAAATACTTGAACCAACACTTGTCATGGCTAAACCTGAGGACAATAGACCGCTAAAAGAGTATGCAGCCCCTAATGCTTGGGGTTTGCAATCTGGAATTGCTCGGTTAGACATTGAAGCTAGACACTGCACCATACCTCTTGCCTTACTTTCTATAATAAGGTAAAACCAGTTTGGAGGATTGCCATCAGAGGACCTGATTGATCACGTGGATATATTCTTAGAGTTCTGTGAGACCCTCAAGATTGAAGGCGCCTCTGTTGATGTTATTCGTCTCTGCCTATTTTCATTATCATTGAGAGATAAAGCTAGAGCTTGGTTGAAGTCTGTTCCCGCTGAGACAATCACTACTTGGGACCAATTGGAACAACCTTTCTTGAACAAATTCTTCTCACCTTCCAAGACTGCTCATCTTAGGACTCAAATCACAAGCTTTGTTCAGAAAGATAGAGAGTCATTGTCAGAAGCTTGGGATAGATATAAGGCTTTGCTGGAAACCTGCTCGCATCATGGGTTAGAAAAATGGTTGATCGTCCACACCATCTATAATGGTCTAGAATATTCTTCGAAGGTGTCTCATGACTCTGCAGCTGGTGGAGCTTTGATGAATAGAAGGCTAATAGAAGCTTATGAGATCATTGAGAGTGTTGCCGCAAATCATCACCAATGGGCAAATGAAAAAGGTCATAACCCGAGAAAGCTCTTGGGAGGTAAGTTTGAGGTAGATGGTGTTGATTTAATTATGTCAAAATTTGATTTTTTGAATAAACGTTTTGACATGCTTAAAAAAGCTCATGTTAATGTCATAGGTGCTTCTAATAATTTTTGTGAGATTTGTGGAGTATAAGGACACATAGGTGCTGAATACTAAGTTGGAATTGGCTCTTCACAAGGTGCACTGGTGGAGCAAGTGGAATCATGCCACAATTTTCATGACTTTAACCAAAAGGGGAGGAATGATCCGTATTCTCAAACTTACAACCTCGGTTGGAGGTCACATCCTAACTTCTCCTACAGGAATAGTCAGTACCAAGCCGAGCAAGGTAATGCTAAACCCTCTTCTGGACTCCAACAGGTACAAAAATCTAGACTTGAGTCTCTTCTTGATAATTTTATTGAGAGTCAATCTAAGCAAAATGAGGAGTTCAGGCAACATGGGCAAGTTATGACTGAGGCCATTAGAGAGTTGTCATCTAAGGTTGATAATTTGGCTATTCATAATAAGATGTTGGAAACCCAGATTGCCCAACAAGCAAGCGCTTCGCATAGGTAACAAGGTAAGTTTCCTGGTCAACCTGAAATAAATCCAGGTAATGAATACTATAATGCTGTGAGTTTGAGAAGTGATAAGAAATTAAAGGATTCCAAGGGTAAGGGGGAGAGTGATAAAGATAAAAGGAATGAAGAAAAAGAGACTAAGACACAACCATTAGAAGATGAGGAAACTAATGAGAATGTGTCTAAGTATGTACACCCTGAACCATACCAATCCCCAGTGCCTTTCCCTCAAAGATTAGCTAAGGCCAAGCTAGATAGACAATTTGAAAAGTTCCTAGAGGTCCTAAAAAAATTGTACACTAATGTACCCTTTACTGAGGCATTGCAACAAATGCCTACCTATGCTAAATTTCTTAAGGACATTTTGTCTAATAAAAGAAAGCTAGAGGAATATGAGACAGTAGCTTTAATTGAGGAGTGTAGTGCTTTAATTCAAAATAAATTGCCTCCTAAGCTAAAAGATCCAGGTAACTTCTCTATTCTTTGTTTGATTGGCCACACTAATTTTGATAAAGCTTTATGTGATTTGGGGGCTAGTGTTAGTCTTATGCCCCTTTCTGTATGTAAGAAGTTGGAGTTGGGTAAACTAAAACCCACAACTATCTCCCTTCAATTGGCGGATCGGTCCGTCAAGTACCCCGTAGGCATCTTGGAGGATGTTCCTGTTAAGGTTGGTAAGTTTTACATGCCGGTAGATTTTGTTGTGCTTGACATGGAAGCCGATGCTAAAATGCCAATCATATTTGGGCGTCCATTCCTTGCCACTGGAAGGGCGATCATTGATGTTCACGAAGGGAAATTGACTTTGCGATTAATGATGAGGAAGTAGTTTTTGATGTTTTTAAATCTGAAAATAATTCTAATTCCTTAAATTCATGTAATCGCATAGATGTTACTAAAGTTGTGGATAGTACTATGCTAGAAAAGACCTTGCCCAAGGGTACTACAAAATTTGCGAAGTTTAAGCCCTGCAAGAAAATACCTAAGAAGCAGAATGACAAGTGTGTCGAGAAGTATGAATTTAAACTTGGAGATAAAGTTCTTGTTAATAACTTGCTTCTACGTTTCTGTCCTAGTAAGTTATGGTCGAAATGGTCAGGACCATATGAGATTATTCAAGTTTTATCCTACGGCCTGCTTGAGATGAAGAAAGAAGGCCATGAGCCTTTCATGATAAACGACCAGAGAGTGAAACACTTTGAAAGAGTGGGGACTGAGCACTACTCCGTTGACATCTCCTGAGCACAGAAACCAGACTAAAGTCGAGCTAATGACTTTAAACAAGCGCTTCTTGGGAGGTAACCCAAGCTTCTTTGTTTTTTATTTTTCTTTTTATTTCTTCTTTTTCTTTTAACTTTGTGTGTTGGATTGCTTGTTTGATCTTTATCTCATGGATCTTGTTTATGCTTGACCCTTTTTGAAGCTCAAATTAATAGGAGAGTGAAGTCAGAAAGTTCCACACCCAGCACATGGAAAATTCCATGGCCATGGATTGAACACCAGAAGATTTTCCACCACCGCAGTGAGTCCTTTTCTTTTATCCTTTCTCTTGTTATAGATTTTTACATTGGGGACAACATAAGTTCTAAGCTTAGGGGGTATTTTCATTTTCATTTTCATTTTCATTTTAGATCATTAGTTTCATGCATTTTCATGTCTCATTTTGCATTGCATCTTCATGTTGCATTTTTACACCATCATATCTCTCGGCTTTTTGGTTGAACTTTGTGCCCCTCTCTTTTGAGGATTTTGAGATGGTATTGATTTGAAACCCAATTTGTTAATTCTTGTGGTAGGCAACATGTATTGTTTTAATTGATAGTAGAGGTGATTTCTTGATAGTTGATAATTAGCATATATTCTCTGAATTTATGCTTTTCATTTATTTTTGAACCTCTAAATGTGAGTTTTGAGCCTATATGGGATTTATGCACTATATGATTTTTGCTCTCATTCTTTGTGTTGAGTGATAGTTTCTCATTGATTTTGTGCTCTAGAACTTGATTTGAAACCATTTTGAGGCGAAATTTTTGTTTGCATGCTTGAATGTGATTAAGGCATCTTAGGTATTTTTCTGGCATTCTGAAATAATTATCACACTTTCATCCACTAGTTGCCCATTTTGAGCTTATTGCATAATTGTTTTTCTTGATGCCTATGATGATTTATTGTCGGTAATCATTTAGAATATTAAATAGAGCAAATTAGGTTTGAAAGTTGTGTAAAGTTGTATTGGGAATCATATATTTTTTACCCTTCTTTTTCTCTAATGAAAAAAAAAAGAAAAGAAAAAAATATAAAGGGAAAGAAAAAAAAAACAAATAAAAGAAAATCATGAGATGAAAGCTTGAAAAATAAGAGCAAGAGAAGAAGGAAAAGTAAGGAAGAAAATGCTTGGAAATGTGGAGTTATGCCCTTAATTGGAAATGACTTTGCTCCATTTATGTTCTATTGGATTTCTTGTGCTTATTGAAAATTTTGTTAACCTCTTGTGCATACCTTCCTTTCTTTACCCTACTTAACATTATTCCCATGGCCCCATTACAACCCTTGAACGACCATTTGATTCTTGTATGCATGTTGATTATTAGTGAAAATTTGGTTTCTTATCAAGCTTATAGAAATACTTTTTCTTTGAGGAATCTTGAGCGCATTGTCTTCACCCTTAAACACTTTGAGTGTGGTTAGTAGAGTGAACCTAATTTAATGAGGAGCATGATTTCTGATAACTTTAGCCTCTAATTGGACTTGATTTTGATTACCTCTCTGATTCTTGATTTGCCTTTTCCTATTACTTGGTTGGATGTTTTCTCGGGTTCCTCATTCATTATTGACTCTTGATGCCATTTCTTGGTTTAGTCTTAGTTATTGCCTAGGGACAAGCAAAATCTTAAGCTTGGGGGGATTTGATATGTGTGAAACAACATCATATCTTATTCTTATTTTGCATGTATTTTTATGCATTTTAGGCATTTTAGTTTCTCTTTTTATTTGTTTTTCCTTTAGTTTGGATAACTGTGGTGTTTATGGTGTTGTTGTGCAGGATTGGTGCTAAATTGGCCTTGAAATTAGTGGAAAGCTCGCATGATTGAAATTGGGGCTTTACGGATAGCAAACAGGGGCAAAAAGCTCACTCTAGAGAGATCCACAGCCTGCCCGTAGAATGTCCCATGGCCATGGATCGAGCAGCTGCATGAAGAAGCAAAAGTTATTTTCCAGAGAATTCCACGGCTGTGGAATTCAACCAGAGAGATCCACGGCCAGCCTGTGGAATTTTCCATGGCCGTGGAATTCAGCCAGCAAGATCCACGACCAGCCCGTGGAATGATCCACGGCCGTGGATCGCAGTCCGAGTAAATTTTTAAGTTTCGTTTTTATTTCTTTTGATAGGCTTAGGCCAGTTGAAACCCTAGGGGTATAAATAGATGTTCTGAATACAGTTTTGTGATCGAATTTGGTTCGAAGGAGGCACATTTGGAGGCTCTCGATCTTCATCTTTCTCCTCTCTTCTCTCTTTGCTACGGGTTTGGATGTTCTTTATATTGTTTTCTTATTTCTTCTTCTCCATGTCTGAGCAGTTTCTTTTGTTTCTAGGATTGGGCAATGCCCTTTGATACATTAATGATTATTAATTGAATTTGTTTACCCCTTTTATTAATCTTGAATGTTCTTTAATTCAATCCTTATTGCGCTTATTCATGTGAATTTGTTGGCCATATATTTGCATCTCATAGATATCTAGGGACGTACTGAGAGGTGAATCTAGGTGTTGGAACCATAAGAATTGAACTTAAGGTCTAAATCACAATAGTAGGTTTAGCCTTTCGAGAATTCAATGAATTACCATAAAGCATAATGGGTTTAATTTAAATTCAATTACCACGAGAGTAAGAATTGGTTTAATTGGGCATGATTCTTGTCTCTTGAGAAAGAACATTAACTAATTTAGGGTAATTCACCTTCAATTGAATTTCAATTTTAATAAAAAGGTTGTCAATTAGGATTTGTCTTGTATCATTGTGGTTACTCCAATCTTGGAAGCTTTCTTGAATCTGAAAAATCCTTCTTAATAACTTGCTATTTTTGTTCTCAATTTTGCACTTTGAAATTTATTTATTTAATTGCTTGGTTACTAATATCTCATCAATCAACAATTATATTTCTTTTGTTTAATTAAATTAAATTAATTAATTAATTGGTATTCATAGACACAGTCCCTGTGGATTCGATCTTTTATTACTTGATGACGAAATCATACACTTGTGGATTTCATGCACCAGCTGCCATCTTGCTCTAGTCATTGTTGGCAACTTCACCATCAAACCACCATGAACAGCCACATATACCCACTGTTCCCTCACCTGCTCCAACATCGGCGGTCCAGCCTCACGACCCACCCACCGTTTCTCAAACCTAAATAGCCACACCCCTTTGCTCTGCCATCTTAACTTCCCTACGTCACCACCCATCTCCACCTCAAGGCCACCACCACCACCCTAAACGAGAAAACCACCAACTCCCACACAAAAATCTACCGGCTCCCACACCTCACCGCCGCCCATCATCAACTTGAAACAAAGAACCCAAAGAAGCCTCCATGACTCACCAAATCTCCTCCACGAACCCAATTTTTGTCCAACTTCACCCACTGAGCTCAAGCCCCACCATCGACGCACCACCACCATGAACTACCTCACATCTGCCTTTGCTCTGCCCAACCAATCCCAACCACCCTTCCTTCCAAGTCGCCATCTCCAAACACCAAATGAACCAAACCTCCATCCTTAAATCTGGAGAAGAAAAGAGAGTGCTTTGGAGTGAGAAGCCAGATTTGGGGTGGATGGCAATGGTGGGGGAGGTGGAAGGTCAGATCTGGATCAATAGTTGAATAAAAGCCAGATCCAGCCAACCTTCTGCCATGAACCACCGTTGACTAAGTCGCGCCACCACGCCCAGCCACTCCACCCCTGATCTGGCTGAACAGAGCCCATATTTGGCCATTGCGAACCGACCACCAGCCTTTGTTGCCATCCACTGTGACCAACAACCCAGAACCACTCATGTCCAAACCCAAACCTACCTTGTCCATTGTCCATGCTTTGGAAATCGCAATGGCTCGTGGGTGGTGGATGGCAGTGATGGGAGAGGCGGAGGGGGGGAGGTTGTGGAGGGGAGAGAAGATGGATGTATGAAAAAAAATCGAATAACTGGGTATCATAAGTAAAAGTTAGTGTATGGTATACCAAAACTTGGGTTGGAGTATTATAGCATCTACCGTACAATATATCTAAACTTATTACGACAATGAAAGACAAGTTTTATAAAATTTAGCTTATTGTAAAATATTTTCAAAAGAGGTGGAGGAAATTCACACTAACTGAGTTGATTTCAATTGCAAAAGAAATAAAAAAAGGCACAGGACCAAATTTTTGATCAGTTGTGGCAGTAGCGGCTTTGGCAATAGGATACGCTTCAGATGGCATCACATATAAACAACAATGGTAACAATTCATATATAATCAAACAATCAAATCACAAATGAAAATTCCAAAAATTAAAATTATTGAAACCAAAAAAAAAATCTCTTATCCACCACCACAACAATAACAACAACCACCAAAGTCTTATCTCATTAAGTGGGGTCGATTACATGTATCAGACGATACCATTGTGTTTTATCATAAATCATGTCCTTAGAAATTTCATTTATATCTAAGTCATTTTTAATGATTTTCCTATTATTTTTATTGGTCTTCATCTACTTATAACTATTGGATTATCCTCTATCTAATTTATTCTTCTTACTAGAGCTTCTAATGGTCTTCTCCTCTCATGTCCAAATTATCGAAGGTGATATTTTACCATCTTTTTGTCAATAGGTATTACTCTTACTTTCTCTCTAATACATTCATTCATAATTTTATCTTGTCATATATGTCCATTCATTCAGTGCAACAATATCATCTTTGTAACATTGAGCTTATGCTCTTATTAGCCCAACATTCAATATCATAAAGGATCGCAAATTTTATAGTTGTGCGATAAAATTTTTCTTTTGGCTTGAAAGTCACATTTCGATCACAAATAACTTCCGAAACACTTTTCCATTTCATCCACTTCGTTTAGATCCTATGGTTTACATCTTTTTTCTATTTCTTTGTCATTTTGTATGATAGATCAAAAATAATTAAAATATGTGACTTATGTGATGGTGTGACATCCAACTTTTATCGCTAAGCTAGTGTTAACGCACTTCTTGTTGAACTTACATTCCCTATACTTTGTTTAGGGACAAGTTTTTTTTAAAAAAAAATATTAGCCATTGTATGCTTTTCTTTCAAAAGGCATGGCAAGATTTATAATATCAAAGATCTCAAAACCCTAAAGAGCTAATAGATTCATAGTTGAGGATCACAAAGGAATAAGCATAAATTATTTGAATATAAAAGAACACAAATTTAAAGATAGGAGTTGCAAGAAATAGAATATAATAGAAGTAAAAAAAATAAAAAAAAAATAGAATTCACAAACTCATCCATGGGAACCATTTTGAAGGAAGAATAATGGCTACTAATCTCTCACTCTCACTATGTTCTTAGCACAATGCTAACAAATCAAATCCAATATATAAATAAAATTGAACAATCAAGATGCAAACAATTTGCACAAAACATTATAACAATAGGACAGACAATCAGTTTGATAAACTTAATTTATGGCTCTTTTAGCTGCCTGCTATCCAACTTTAGAGATAATAGCAACTAACTTCAGAAGCTTCCATTAAAAAAATATAGGAAATACATAAAAAAGAATGAATTACAAAATTTATTACTTTCACTTCAAACTTGGAGGTAAAATTAAAATCATTAAAAATTAGAAAAGTAAAAGTAGAATTATTCTTCTTGCTTACTTGTTGCCTAACATGTGGTGAAAGGTGAGAATTGTCTCATTCTACTATTTGCTGAGCATCCCTCTCTTTAATCCTAGCCTAAGGTTGTTGATCCACCTTAATTTGCAGCTTTGCATTCCATCGTCAACCTGTATATTTAATTGTACTCAGTCAGCAACTCAGTATCAAGTAGAACAAACACAAATTCGCTAAATATGCTTGTAAATGGTTAGGCCTCCTAAATTTCCATCCATTATAATACTTTTTAAACTTGTTTTGTAGATTTTGAGCAAACTGTATTTGAACATGGATCTAAAACAAAATCAACTGTTTACCCCTGCCTTTCCTTATAACTAACTTTTAAATAGTTTGACATTCTAAATTTTCATCAACTATTATAAATTATGTGCTTATTTTATACTTTTGGTGATTTTGGGATACCAAGGTTTGAGCATAGGTTCAAACTACAAACCCAAAACAATTACTTATCTTGACATTATTATGATTCAAAGCATCACATATTATTGCTATAGGAATATGAAATTACATTACATTTAAAAATAAGTAACAAATAGCCGTTTTCATCTTTTTGAGATTATCTATCACTTTACCTTTGGCACAGACAGGAAATTATCAGTGTTAGGGGTGTATCAATTTATTAAAAGAATAACAGAAACAATTGGAAAAATACTTATAAAATTAAAAGAATATCACAAATAACATACCAAATTCAACTATATTTTGTAATAGTCAATTTACATAAATAATTTTTATTTAAATGATATTTTTTTTTAAAAAAATTGTCATTATGAACTCATTCTCTAAAAAAAATTATAAAATAATAAAAAAATATTTTCTCATCTTATCTCAGAAAAAGAAAAAGAAAAAGAAAATCATAATATGTAAAAAAATTTAAAAAGAAAATATATTTTACACATAACCGCGGGACGAGTATTATGATCTCACCTCTGCCCTGCCCTGTCTTGCCCTAATTTATAAAACAAGTACTTATCACCTGTGTTAGCATAAGTAATTAATCTCACAGATCTCACGGACACAGGGATGTTTGCCACCTCTACTTTCTAGATGTAAAAAAAAAAGTATATTTCTATTTTAATCATTCATAGATATATTCAATATTGCAATGATCCTCCATTTAGAGGAAAAATTAATTGTTCATTCAATTAGAATTTATAATGTCATTTGTTTCCTCATTTTAAAGACTAATTTGATGGCATAGTTTGACATTGAATGACCACTTTGATATGTGTATAATTGGAAGTCAAACCTGATAATACTCTTATCTTTGGAGGATAAAAATGGGCATTTGCTTAAAAAAAATTAAAACTTTTGTCCAACAAACATTCATTTGCCTAACGAAAATCATTCTATGGGCATAATATGCTAATGAAGAACAATCTTAATAACGTTAGACCTCAAAAGTCAATTTGTCTCTTACATAAATATACTTACCTACTTCTTATAATTGTATAACTCAAATCGAAAACCTTGTGACCTAGGTTCTTGACCAATCTGATAAGACATTATAACTAATGATGAATTAACATCTCCAAAACAACTCAAGGTTTAGCCCAAAATTTACCCAGAGCCCAAACTAATGCAAAGTTTGGTTATAGAAACTCATAATGAATGATCAAATGAAGTCAAAAGTCTGCAAATGATAATATCTTAATGCTCTGCAAGTCTAGTTTCAATTATATAAGAAATCATATAATTTTTAATTATTTTTTTTACAAATTTTTAAAATAGTCATTATTCAAAGTGAAATATTAGCATATTTACAGGTAAATCTATAGAAATAATTTCCTCACCTAGTGATAAAAGACATTGTTTTAATATTAAAAGTCATTATTCAAAGTCAAAAATTATTATTTTATCATGGAACATGTATTTATTGTACTCTAAGATGTATCTCTTGAAATGAGAAGACATACTATTCATCTTATTCATATTTTTTTATTAAAGAAATTGAAGTGGTTGTTCTTATTATTTGATGACAAATACATAAAATGAAAACATTTAACTAGTTAGTAGCATGTGTATTGCACATGATATTTTAAAGTCAGATATTGAAAACATATTCTCTTATATTGAAAACATATTCTCTTTTCAAATTGAAGCACATATGAGAGGAAATGTGAAAAACACTTATGCCTTAGTTTTATATCTCTTTGGTGAATTTTATTAGGTGATGAACTTTGTAACATATAGGATTTGAACATAGTACCTAACAGTCTTTATCATGAAATGCATTCTACCACTAAATCACATGCTCTTGCTGAGTAATGCACTCAGTTTTTTAATTTATATTATTATCCAACCAATAAGTTATTATCATTACTAATTTGGGATTTTTTTTTTCATATAGTAGTTTTTAATTAGTATTTTTTCATATACTTTTATATAAAGTAGTTTTTTCATATAATATTTTTTATCAAAATTTTTTTTTTTGAGTTTTCTAGTTTGACCACTTGACCTACAGTTAGATTGTTGACCCGATAATCCAACCTTCTGATCAGGTGGACCTTTAGTCCAAGTTATATAACTATGATCTCTATAGTGGTTTGTAGAGAGCAATGACTATAGAAACTTTGTATTTCTAAGGTTTTGAGTTTCTTGGAGTAGTGGGTTTTACTATGTTTTTCCAAAATTTATATTTCTTTTCTATCAGACTTCATACTTCTTTTAAGTTGTCCCTGGAACTATTCCTTCATTGTTCTTGACAAGTAGATAGTCATTTTTTATAGCCTAAGATCTCATTTTTCACCTTGATACTAGAGCTAGAAAAAGAGCACATGTTGATTTGAATCCTCTAAAAATATACGAGACATCACATAAGTTCTTATTGTTTATAATATAAAATTGGTTTTTTAATGATAATTTAGTGTCATAAGTTTTGTCTTTTTGTGGATCAATTTGATGTGATGATATAAATGAACAACTTAATCCACCTGCTATTTATTATCCATCATCAATTTATTAAATTAGAGTATATTTACTTAAGAGTATTTTAATTTGTTATTCTAATTTTTCTCAAAGAATGACAAGTGTTATTTTTAAATTCTCTTTTTCCTTTTTTAAATTTCTAATTCTATCTAAATTTTAAATTCAACATCAATATCATCTTTTTTAATTTTAAACATCTTCTATATTTTTTTGGTACATTTGAAAACAAACACACAAAATTTAATTCCTAATGAAAGTGATGCTCATAGAATTAGCAAGAAATAAGTTCCCCATGTATGCAAAAGACATGTTTCGGTTTTTCATTGTGATGTCCTCTTTGGCACCAATCTTGGCTAGGACACGTTGCCTTCTCGTAGTGTATGAACTATCATGACATGCCATTCACCCTTGAAGAACTCCTTAACCTCCAGGGTGAAGCAAACATATTTATGATAAGAAGAGCTACATTGAGTAATAAGCTTTATTGCATCCTAAGAATTACATTGGCAAGTAATTTGTTTAACTCCATTATCTCAAGCCAATCGGAGCCCTTATAGGATGGCTAGAAGATCTGCGTGCAAGTTGGTTGGTAGCCCCACAAAACCAAAAAACTAATGTTCTGGGACTCATCCTCACCCCTTTAGCAGACCTCCAAAACTTACTTTCCTAGAATTTTCAAAAGCACTACCATCAACATTTCTTACAAAAGTCATGTGGAGGCATCTCCCAATGCACTATATGAGTTGGATGCAAAGAAGAGGCTAGTGAGACCATGAACATTCTAAATGGTCTCTATCATTTGCAGTGTTCTTCTCATAATGTCATATTCTGACTAGGTCTCATGGTTAAGCAGCTCCACATTCCTTGACCTCCAAATCCACCATAGTCTAGAACGGAAAAATGGATGGTTGTTATCTATTGCAAGTTAATTCCCTTAAACCTGAAGATAGGAACTTCGGCACACTAGACAAATCCATCCAGTCCCATCCATGCTTGGCCTTTGGACAATCCCACAAGAAATGGAGGATGTCCTCGGACGGGCAGAAGCATCACTGGCAAGAAGGGTCACTGGTTAGATGCCTATGACTTCTAAGACATTGGTTAGTAAAGCATCATGACTGACAAGCCACAGTAGATAACGAATTTTCTCATGGGCAGGTAATTTCCAAAGTCATGCCCAGTTCTAGTTTTCTGAAGCAGTGGTGGTGTCACATTGAGAAAGAAGTCAAAGGTAGCATGATTTGGCCGAATAAATCCCCGAGGTATCACCAGCCCAAAGACATTCTCTACTTACAATATTCAGCCATAGGAGTAAACTGAATATATGAGAGTAAATAGGATGGCAAAGGCGTAGCTAGCATGTTAAAGTGCCATGTTTAGTTTTTATAAACATCATTAACAACAAAAATTATATCCTGAATGTCAAAATAATTTACATGAGTGCATAGAGGGCCCTCATCTAGCCACTTGTCGAACCAAAACCAGACATGTCAATTACCAACTCTATATCAAAACCCTTCTTTAAGATGATGTAACACATCACATAATTAACCTAACAATGGATGGAGGGAACCTATTTGGTCCATAAGTATACGGGTCACACAAGTAATATAATTATGAGAAATTAGTATTGTCTCCATAGGGATTAGAATTATTATGTACTATCGATCAACTATTCACTAATTTCAAGCTTAAGCAAAAAATTAATGTTTGTAATGGAAGAATTACACAAATTAAACTAGAATAGAAAACACTAAATTCCAAATTAGATAAAATATGATAAAGAGCTTAGGAGTTCTTTTTTACCCTCTACTTCACTTGGATATATACAATCCCTGAAAGCTTATATTAACGATTTGGTTTTGTTAGCTAATACACTATTTTATTTAAAAGTCTATGTCTATGTCAATTAACCATATGTTATTGCCTAACCCACTACATGTCCATGTGAATTACTACAGCTCCACTTATTAAGATCAAGTATTGAACGCGTGCTATGAAGGGTCAATCGGTATGTGTCCATCCCATGGGCTAATCAACACACCTAACTCATGTAAGTGTAATTGAATAAGCATAATTTATACCATGTCCATATTCTCAAATCTCTATGTTTAATTTATTTGAGAACACTCAAATCATACAATTGGTGATCAAGCAATTGCAAGTACTAAGCATAGATATGAATAAACAAAATCATATCATTAATATAAAACATCAAAGAAATTACATATTATCCTATATTCCCCTAAATACAAATCTAAAAATCCATGAAAAATAAAGAAAAAAAAAACCTAGAAAAAGATCCATTAACAACAAGTAAAACCAAGAATAGAGAAAGAGAAAAAGAACTAGGATGGTGATTCTAGAGTTTGATCTCCTCCTTGATGTTGATCTCTAAGCCTCCAATGGTCGCCTCTCTCTAAAACCCTAAATCATAGCTTCTCTCACTAGAAGTAGAAAACCTCCAATGAATGAAAAATGACAAAAAATGGACAAAAAAAGGGGTAAGTTCGGGCTTGGGTCACGTTCTCACGCCTAGGTGTGTAGAAACAAGTACATGTCAAGTTGGTTAGCCCACGCCTAGCCGTGACTAATCCACGCCAAGGCATGGAGCTCGCGGGTGAGAACCACATTATCAATTGAGACTGACATGCCTAAGCATGCCTAATCCACATCTAGGTGTGGCCTTCTAGTGTTTTGATTTTCTTGAATGTTCTCATCCCATTAAGCTTCTTCTTGCTTGCTTAGCTCGTCCTTAGGTTCCAATCCTTCATTATCCTACAAAATAACACCAACAATTTGTATGAAGAGCTCTAGTTTGATCAACATTTCAAAGTTAATCATTAATAGCACATAAGTCATAACCAAATTTGAGGTAGGAAGAAGTATAAGCATTTAGCATGCACAATGAGCTTAAAACTTTATGTATAGGAAAATAGGACTTAGAAACCAATTAAATACCTCAAAAAAAGATAGTAATAACTCCATTTTTTAAGGGTAATTTTTAAAAATTCCCAATTCACTTGATTGTAGTCTTTCTCAAGGTCTATTTTAAAGATAAGTAATCTATTCTTACCTTTTGATTTATGTATGTAACGAATCACTTCTTGAACAATTATCGCATTTTTGATGTACCACGACTCGAAATAAAAGCTGCGTTAGAAGGGGCTGATTGAATCATCCAAATAAGGACAAATTCTATTAACAAGAGCTTTTATGATCAGCTTAAAAATGTCATATTGTAGAGGCTAATAGGACGTAATTCCTTTAGGAAGGTGGGAAGGTTGACCTTAGGAATTAATACTATAAGAGATTTTCAAGGTTCTGAAAATAGAAACAATCATTAAACTAATCGAGGGACTATTTCAAGGTTTAATGGTTGAACCGTGGTCAAACTGGTATGCGTCTAATATATATATATGTGTGTATGTGTGTGTGTATGTGTGTGTGTGTGTGTGTGTGTGTGTGTGTGTGTGTGTGTGTGTGTGTGTGTATGTGTGTTATACTTGATTTCTCATTTCTCTATTTGTGAAAGCAATAATATTTTTGTTCTCATCTTACTGAAAGGGATAATAAAATGATGGAGCATCATATTTCCTCAAACTTGATAATAAAGAATGGGGGACTAACACTAAAAGGACAAATATAAATAGTGATAGCAAAAGAAGAAAGTTAAATTTCCATATATAAGAATACATGGCCGAGAGCTTGTGTTAGTGGGATATAGCAACTATAATGGGATGCGACTAGGGGAGAATGTAATTTAACTTCAATGCCACTTCTATTTGCTAGTCCCACTTTTGAAGAGATAGTGGTGAAGTCTTTAAGCATCTAGTAGCTATAAATGTTTAGACGAGGCTCTTCTCTTAATGGCCACTTAGTGGGCTTTCGTTGGCAACATTGGTTGTTACTTTGAAATTTAAAAAGCATACCTAAAATGGGCTACAATTGGCGTTGCCTGAAGCTTTTGGCAAAGCTTGAAAGTACAAAAAAAAACAAAGCTTGAACTATTTTTGAGCCGCTCTAGGTTTATTGGTTCATGTGGTTTAAGGCTACTTTGTTGAACTTCGACCAATTTTTTATCATCATGGTTACATGAAATAATTAGACCAGTGAGGTGACTAGTTCATGGTTGAACCGATTCAATTTTCAAAATCATGGAATTTTTGTTAATCGAGTACCAAAATTGCCAAAAAGAAAAGCTTCTCTTACCAAGTGCCACACTTCATCCTCCACAACATCCCAATAAGTTTTGAAGAAGAGGGGTTGGAAACCAGTCGGTCTCGATGCTTTGAAAGAAAGCATGAAAGATAAAGCATTATATACCTCTTCCTTTGTGGCAGGTTTCATCTAATAATCACAGGCAGTTGTGGCAAGTCTAGGAATATATTAGAGCTGCAAAGAATTGTAGTGGCACTGCTCATTTGATAAAAAAAAGGATTTTTTTTTTATAATTCTACTTTAAGAGTATCCTCATTTGTGCACCATGTGTCACTAATAAACAACCCATTAATTCTATTACGTCTCCTATGGACAATAGTTTAAGCATGAAACAATTTCGTATTTTTATCACCAAATTTAACCCACTTCTCACAGAATATTTGGAACCATAAAAATTTCTTCCGTTATAAAATTTTGTTATATACTTTTTTATGCTTCTTTTCAAATTTAACCAGATTTGAGGAATTATAGAGTTCTAATTGTCTTTGAATGACCTTTTCTTGAAATTTAACTAAATTTCACCAAATTTTATGCTCCCTTTCAAATTTAACTTGATTTCGTGAGTCGGTCCACAATTACCAAATCGAGTCATGACCTTTTCTTGTCCTTGGCAAACCCACTACAAAATCTATTGCAATGTTGTCTCACTTCCATTCAGGAATAGACAGTGGTTGCAGTAATCCCACTGGTCTTTGATGATCCATTTTAGCTTTCTGACAAACCAGACAAGTCGATACACGTCTAGTGATGTCACTTGTAACACCCTTGTGGGGATGTCACATTTATGATGCAGTAAAATAAAATAAAATAAAATTCTTACCCAAGTTGTAAAACGTTTAGTACATAAATAATATTAGTGGTAAAATTTTTCCTTTTTATACTTATAACGTTAAATAAAATAACACGAAGCACAAAATAAAGCAAACATAATTACACACTATAATATACACATGATTCTTGTCTGAAGTACACAGTTAACTGACAACTATTAATATTTAATAGAAACAGTAAAAGACAGCATACTACTAAAACATAACCCCTAAAACATGAGTCCTTGTTATAAGACAAATTTCCCTAGTTGGGAATGTCTTGACCGACAGAAATTTGACCCAAAACTATGTCGAATTTCTCTCTAGGAGTATAGTGAAACTCATCCCACAACTCCCTAATAGGTAAAATAACTTGTACAAAAGTAACCGTATAACGTGTAGTAACGAACCCCTGCCAAGTCCTACTTACTGATAAAGTAACGTCACCACTATACTCTATGTGTCCTGTGTTCCAGTGGACATACCAAGCCTATGCGCCTTCGAGAAACTAAAGTCTAAAGAAACCTAATTGACCTCCTCTTGCCACCATTGTAGTCTTCGATGATATAAATATAAAGTAGAAACAAGCAGAACAATACAATGAAGAGGTGAGACAGCTTACATCATTACCCGCATGGCAAATAAGAAAATGACAATACAAAATAATTATCACAATAGTACATACCAACATATCATGCATAATGTAGCAAAGTAATACATACCATTATATCACATACAGTATAGCAAAACAATACATCATACATGTTATCACAGATTATAGTAAGCAGTAAAATGCAGATAATGAATGATACACACACTAACTCATTGCTACTCCATGGAGCTAAACACAGATATCTGAGAGAATGATCCGAAAAGAACTAATAATACTTTAGGCTGCCCAACCAAACTATTACACTGTCTAACGTTGTGTCTATAGCCCACAGTCCAAACATCGTGTAGTAGTACACAGTCCATACATCGTGTACTACAGGCATAGTACGTAATGGTCCCTCGAGATCTCGATTAAGAATAGTGCTTGTCAAGGTCATTAGTGTGTTGCCCGTTATCACGACCCAGAGGTGCTACCACTGTCCACATATGGGATTCTCCGCACACTAATGCCTCCAAGTTCAAATAATGAACCACACTACGCATATCACACCACAACCCGATGTAATTCATCTCGTCAACCAATCACCAATTATCAACCAAATTGACAAAATACTCTAAGCATGATCTAAAATTACAAAATACCCTTTATATCCAGATTTTACCATATTTACAAAAATATCCTTAGTCACAATATTCCAAAATATAGTCTGTCCCACCTGACAGTACTATTTCACAACATGTTTGGGTCCACCACTTTGGTCCGACAGTAAAACTCGCTTTATCGTTTAATCACGTAGAAATTTTATTGCATTTTCACAATCGCATCGTTTTCACAAATGTTTTTAAATCGCGTAAATATATTTTGATGTTTTGAACATTGCGTAATGTTTTTAAATCATTTTCTCAATTGGATAAGATTTTTAATTCGTTTTCTTAATCGAATAGCTTAAAATCATCATTTTAAATATGTGTAGACTATATCTAGTACATTTAAAATACGTAGAGTATTTTCCTTGTGTTATAAATATAGTATGAAATCTTTTCATTTTATACGCATGATTTTAGTAAATGTCGGCAGCATTTTGCCTATAAAATCAGTATAAGGTATTTTTAAACGTTTTCCTCTAAATTCTATTTATTTTAATTTTACCCATTAGTTACACTTTGAAACTTGCTAACGCGCTTCAAAACTTATAGAGTGAGCTCTACATTAGTATTTTTCAAGCGTTCTCTTTAATTCTTTCTTAAAATAAATTCTGTTAAGTTAGAATTCTAGAACTAAATTCATTCCTTTTATTTTCTCAAAGATTCATTGGAATCAGTTTATTTTGTAAATCCATTACCTAACCTATCTTAGAAAATAAAATGGCATTCAATTATACACTAAATGGCATTTGGCCATAATTAACCTAAATCATTCTTGAATTTATTATTTTACTTAGATTCTTTAAATCATTGATTTAGAAAATGGTTGAGAACATTTTGGTTCTCTGTTTTCATGATAAGGCCGTGAGCCTCTTGGTGTTCTTTAGAACACTCATGCAAATTGTTACATGTTATTCACATCCTACTTTAATAATTTATACAATTATAAACACATACAATATACATACAATATATATTGAAACTATAAACATACATAGCAATTAAAATCAATAATAAAAACTATAAACATGCATAGCAATTAAATCTATCACAATTAGGAAAGCATTTAAAACAATCACACAAATAATAAAAACAATAAAACAACCACACAAATGAATCTTTATGGATTCTTCACACACATACAATCCATTTTCTCATCACCATACAAGGTTGATGATATTAAATCTCCCTCTTACCTCTTAAAGACAATAATCGGTTAGTCTCCTCCTCTCCTTGAAATTTCGTGTAACCTCCAAAACAAATCCCTAAAATTCTTAAACAATTAGTAAAAACACATACAAGGATCAAGATTGAAAAACCATGGAACAAACATGGTTTAGAAAATCAAAAATCAAACTTTAAACCAAAGAATCAAAACTTACCCTTAGGAAAGTAAACAAAAGGTTGGATTTTGAACTAGATAGAGTAGGTTTTTGACAAAACCTTGTGAAAGAAAAGTGTTTAGAATATGATTTTGGTTTGGGAAAAGTGAAGAGATAAAATTATAGAAGTTTAATGGTGGTGTTTGGGTGAGAGGCCGAATTTGAGAGAGAAAATAGAAGAGAAAATATGCTTGGATTTCTTGGGAATTTTGGAGAGAATAAAAGGCTAAGTTTTTAGCAAGTATAAAAGTGAATATCAAGAGTGAAATGGGAGGGGGCTGCCGTGTAGGTGTGGTAGGAAAATAAAGAGATTTACTTGAACAAAATATCACAATTTGAGTGCACATGGCTTATGTCACCCTTTGGCCACCAAGTGTGCATGCAAGATGGTTCAAGAATCATGGAGAAGCCTCCTCCAAGCTGCTGCATGACCGTGTGGTTCAAGGGCATTTTAGGACTCAATTTGCTTTTAATTCAAGTCTAATTACTTGCTAATTAAGTAGCTAATTAATTAGGTTTAGTTTCCTAGCCAATCTTAATTAATTATCCAATTACATAACTAATTAATTAGACACATAATTACATATATTATAATCTCTAATTAAAATTAGGATATCTCATTAAGAATTAAATTATAACTAATTAATAACAAAGTTAGTTCACTTAGTTTTCTAATTAGGTAATTAGATTAACCAAATTAAGCTTAATTAGCTACTAATCAAAGTCAAGGCACTATGTTTAACTTGATCCTAACCATTGCAGTCAACTTTAATTTCTAGCCCTTGATTAGATCCATGGCCAATATTCAATGCTTGCTAATCAAGTTCACATCCACACCATTGATTTGATCAACGGTTAAGGTTAAAGGCTTCCTAACTAAGTTTTCATCCAACGGTCCATATTAAAGTCCATGCTTCTTTCTTTGACCTATTCCTATTAGTTCAAAATAGTCAAGCCACTTTCATTGACTCGCACCCATTGGTTTAGAATTTGTCCTATCAGAATCGTTGACTGCTTTTCCTAAATGCGGGTCCCACAGACTTTCAAGGGTCCATGGTCATTTTGAAGCAGATTTCTACTGTTTTTGAAATAGTAGGTACTGTAATATAAAATAATATTATAATAATAGAAAATTATTTTATTGCATAGTTAAATCCTAAAAATTAAGAGATTAATATATATATATCAATCAGAATTGGGTTTAGTAAGATCACTCAGCTCCAATTAATTAAAATAAGATTTTTTCGGTCAGAAAAATATTATTTCCCTGGTTCGGAGCAAATCACACAAAACAATCAAATACATTCACGAAACAGTCAAATTCATTTTTCTACTCATAGAAATTACAGAACAGTACATTTCAGGACCATATTGTAATTATCCCAAAAGTTGGGGTGTTACAACTCTCCCCTACTAATAAGAATTTCGTCCCCGAAATTCATCTTCCCTCAAAACAGTTGAGGGTATTGCTCCCTCGTCTTATTTTCTAGCTCCCTTGTGGCTCCGCCACTTACATCGTTCCAAACTCCTTTAACTAATACGATCTCCTTTTCTCGAAGTTGCTTTCCCCTTCGATCTTCAATCTTGACTGGAAACGTCTCATAGGTTAAATTCCCCTTCAGTTGTACGGTGTCCGATGAAGTATCTGATACGGCCCGATAAACTTTGGAGTGAGTTTCCTCAACTTAATCATTCGTCCAACTCCAGTCATAGGTGTTATACGTAGAAACACATGATCACCTTCTTCAAATTCAAGCAGTCTTCGTCTTTTATCAGTATAACTATTTTGCCGCGTTTGAGTTGTCCTCATCTTGTCTTGGATCATCTTCACTTTCTTAGTTGTCTGCTGCACAAATTCAGGTCCTACGATATTACTTTCACCAATATGATACCAACACAATGGCGTTCTACCTCGTCTTCCATATATTGCCTCATAAGGTGTCATCCCTATGCTTGAACGAAACTATTGTTGTATATGAACTCTATCAATGCTAGAAATTCATTCCAACAAGTCCTTTGAAAATTCTAACTATCGTCTCTTCCTTATATCCAAGCCCTTCTTGATTGAACAGGTACTTCAAGTCTTTGAAATTATTATGAATTTTATAGGAAAGAAAACGTCTTCAGATTTTCTTTGCAAAACAACTATCGCGTATCCTAAAACGTAAACCGAATAATTCTTTTCATATACGTTCCACTGCCTTGAAGTATACGCCACAACCTTTCTATTTGATTTCAACACTCAATCTAAATCCACGAGTTGAACTTCTTCTAACAGAATTTGTATTTGACTAGTTTCGCGCATAACTCCTTCTTCTTCTTCAGAAATTGAAGAACTACATTTGAGATCTTCAGCATGTTCCTTTGAATTTTGAGAATAGATCAAAATTTTGCCAATAAGGATAATGACAAATTTGCCTAAGTGAGAAAGAAAGATCCTATTTATATAATTCGTGAATATCGTAAAAACATTCTTTGCTCCGAATGGCAGTACTAAATACCCCTAGCACCTGTAATACGTCTGAAAACTTGTCTTAGAATATTCTCTATTTTTATGCGAATCTGATAATAACCAGCATGCAATTCGATCTTGGAGCAAACAGCGATTTCCTGCATTTGGTCTTCTAGTTTCCCTGTTGTCACATCATTCTAGATTTTCCTCATCAAGAGAAGTTATTCTACTTGCCTATTTTTAATCTTAACAGAAAATATCTCATAGATTAAGTTTTCTTCTAATTGTACTATATTTAGTACTATGACAAAAATTGAATAAGGAATGATCCTTCTTAATTGAAATACATGCAACACATTATGAAGGTTATAAGGAAAAATAATAAGACTATTCAGTAGCTTACTAGATTAGTCCAACAAAGAATTCGAGATGGTCTAATAGATTTCGAAATGAACATGATCCAATAATTTTAGAAATGAACTTTCTGGATTCAAATCCAAAAATCTCTGGTCAAGAAAACACTAAAATTGCATTACAACAATCTAGTAAAATATGGTTGGAAAATAACCATTCCAATCAAGATCTCAAATAGATGTGATTTAGATAAACAAATCAAATCAACAGAAAAGATTTGATATTCAATAAATATAGGGTAAAGTTAGAAAACTTGAGTATAAACAACGAGTTCAACAAGAAGAATAGGAACAATAAATCATACTATAACAAAGACACAGATAAATCAAATTGATTTACTCAGTTTATCTGAGAAAGAAATAGACAAACCAGATTAATAAAAAGTTTCAAACTCCAATAATAATTGGATAGTTTTAAATAGGCTCAAGTAGTAATAGCAAGTTTAGAAGTTGAAGTAACATTATGAAAAGAAGTAAACACAGATAACCCCAAAAGATTTACACAGTCACAGATCACAAGAGAATGGGTTACCTCGTAAATTATACAGCACAGTTTTAAGATTACCCTCTATGGCACAACTTTCTCGCTTCTTAAGTTTTTGTAATTGAACGTTCTCATTACACTTTTTGCACTAAATCTTTCTTCTTTTTGAGATTCTGAAACACGTGTATTACTAATGGAAGTTTCCATCTTCAGCTGATCACATTCTTTGAAGAAGTGTCCAGACTTTCTATATTTATAACAAACTATACTCTTAATTGTGCAGTTTCTTGTCATATGATTCTTCCCACACTTCAGGCATTTCGTTGGTGATGCCATAGTCTGACCAAAATCGTTGCCACTAGTACATCCTTTCTCTGTTCGTTGTTACTTCCCCAGTGGTTGTACATACGACTTTCGCTAAAAATGATTAACCTTACGCTTCCTTCTATTTTGGACTATTGAAGGTTCTAAGTTATAGTTTCTCGCATCTGGTGGTTGTTCCAATCCAAATAAGCTACGAAGTTTGATTATTAGTTCTTGCTGCTGAAAGATCATCTATCTCTGTTGTACTGCTACTTCAATCACCCTTTTACATCACTCTTCTAGCTGCGGCTATATGATCTTCATCACGTTTCGCGTCCACATACTCATGTTCGTAACGTTTCATTATCTTTCTTCAAAGATAAACAAAACCAACACACAAAGAACTAAATGTAGCGATTTCACACAAAATCATTTCCTTTCGAAAACTGAAACATATCTCTGTGTCCAACATCAGAGATTCACACAGCACAAATAAAACAAACTTACCCACAAACCCAAAAGACTCTAACTTGGGCTCTGATACCAACTACTGTAACACCTTTGTGGGGATGTCACATTTATGATGCAGTAAAATAAAATAAAATTCTTACCCAAGTTGTAAAACGTTTGGTACATAAATAATATTAGTGGTAACATTTTTCCTTTTTATAGTTATAACGTTAAATAAAATAACACGAAGCACAAAATAAAGCAAACATAATCACACACCATAATATACATAGGATTCTTGTCTGAAGTACACAGTTAACTGACAACTATTAATATTTAATAGAAATAGTAAAAGACAGCATACTACTAAAAGATAACCCCTAAAACATGAGCCCTTGTTATAAGACAAATTTCCCTAGTTGGGAATGTCTTAACCGATAGAAATTCGACCCAAAACTATGTCGAATTTCTCTCTAGGAGTATAGTGAAACTCATCCCACAACTCCCTAATAGGTAAAATAACTTGTACAAAAGTAACCGTATAACGTGTAGTAACGAACCCCTGCCGAGTCCTACTTACTGATAAAGTAACGTCACCACTGTACTCTATGTGTCCTGTGTCCTAGTGGACATACCAAGCCTCTGTGCCTTCGAGAAACTAAAGTCTAAAGAAACCTATATGACCTCCTCTTGCCGCCATTGTAGTCTTCGATGATATGAACATAAAGTAGAAACAAGCAGAACAATACAATGAAGAGGTGAGACAGTCTACATCAATACCCGCATGGCAAATAAGAAAACGACAATACAAAATAATTATCACAATAGTACATACCAACATATCATGCATAATGTAACAAAGTAATACATACCATTATATCACATACAATATAGCAAAACAATACGTCATACAGGTTATCACAGATTATAGTAAGCAGTAAAATGCAGATAATGAATGATACACACACTGACTCGTTCCTACTCCATGGAGCTAAACACAGATATCTGAGAGAATGATCCGAAAAGAACTAATAATACTTTAGGCTGCCCAACCAAACTATTGCACTGTCTAACATTGTGTCTATAGCCCACAGTCCAAACATCGTGTAGTAGTACACAGTCCATACATCGTGCACTACAGGCATAGTATGTAATAGTCCCTTGAGATCTCGATTAAGAATAGTGCTTGTCAAGGTCATTAGTGTGTTGCCCGTTACCACGACCCAGAGGTGCTACCACTGTCCACATATGGGATTCTCTGCACACTAATACCTCCAAGTTCAAATAATGAACCACACTATGCCTATCACACCACAACCCGGTGTAATTCATCTCATCAACCAATCACCAATTATCAACCAAATTGACAAAATACTCTAAGAATGATCTAAAATTACAAAAATACCCTTTATATCCAGATTTTACCATATTTACAAAAATACCCTTAGTCACAATATTCTAAAATATAGTCTGTCCCACCTGACAGTACTATTTCACAACATGTTTGGGTCTACCACTTTGGCCTAATAGTAAAACTCACTGTATCGTTTAATCGCATAGAAATTTTATCGCATTTTCATAATCGCATTGTTTTCACAAATGTTTTTAAATCGCATAAATATATTCTGATGTTTTGAACATCGCGTAATGTTTTTAAATCATTTTCTCAATCGCATAAGATTTTTAATTCGTTTTCTTAACCGAATAGCTTAAAATCATCATTTTAAATATGTGTAGACTACATCTAGTACATTTAAAATACGTAGAGTATTTTCCTTGTGTTATAAATATAGTGTGGAATCTTTTCATTTTATTCGCCTGATTTTAGTAAATGTCGGCAGCATTTTGCCTATAAAATCAGTATAAGGTATTTTTAAACGTTTTCCTCTAAATTCTATTTATTTTAATTTTACCCATTAGTTACACTTTGAAACTTGCTAACGCGCTTCAAAACTTATAGCGTGAGCTCTACGTTAGTATTTTTCAAGTGTTCTATTTAATTCTTTCTTAAAATAAATTCGGTTACGTTAGAATTCTAGAACTAAATTCATTCCTTTTATTTTCCCAAAGATTCATTGGAATCAGATTATTTAGTAAATCCATTACCTAACCTATCTTAGAAAATAAAATGGCATTCAATTATACACTAAATGGCATGTTGGCCATAATTAACCTAAATCATTCTTGAATTTGTTATTTTACCTAGATTCTTTAAATCATTGATTTAGAAAATGGTTGAGAATATTTTGGTTTTCTGTTTTCATGATAAGGCCGTGAGCCTCTTGGTGTTCTTTGGAACACTCATGCAAATCGTTACATGTTATTCACATCCTACTTTAATAATTTATACAATTATAAACACATATAATATACATACAATATATATTGAAACTATAAACATACATAGCAATTAAAATCAATAATAAAAACTATAAACATGCATAGCAATTAAATCTATCACAATTTGGAAAGCATTTAAAACAATCACACAAATAATAAAAACAATAAAACAACCACACAAATGAATCCTTATAGATTCTTCACAAACATACAATCCATTTTCTCATCACCATACAAGGTTGATGAGATTAAATCTCCCTCTTACCTCTTGAAGACAATAATCGATTAGTCTCCTCCTCTCCTTGAAATTTCGTGTAACCTCCAAAACAAATCCCTAAAATTCTTAAACAATTAGTAAAAACACATACAAGGATCAAGATTGAAAAACCATGGAAAAAACATGGTTTAGAAAATTAAAAATCAAACTTTAAACCAAAAAATCAAAACTTACCCTTAGGAAAGTGAACAAAAGGTTGGGTTTTGAACTAGATAGAGTAGGTTTTTTACAAAACCTTGTGAAGGAAAAGTGTTTAGAATATGAATTTGGTTTAGGAAAAGTGAAGAGATAAAATTATAGAAGTTTGATGGTGGTGTTTGGGTGAGAGGCCGAATTTGAGAGAGAAAATAGAAGAGAAAATATGCTTGGATTTCTTGGGAATTTTGGAGAGAATAAAAGGCTAAGTTTTTAGCAAGTATAAAAGTGAATATCAAGAGTGAAATGGGAGGGGGCTGCCGTGTAGGTGTGGTAGGAAAATGAAGAGATTTACTTGAACAAAATATCACAATTTGAGTGTACATGGCTTATGTCACCCTTTGGCCACCTAGTGTGCATGCAAGATGGTTCAAGAATCATGGAGAAGCCTCCTCCAAGCTGCTGCATGACCGTGTGGTTCAAGGGCATCTTGGGACTCAATTTGCTTTTAATTCAAGTCTAACTACTTGCTAATTAAGTAGCTAATTAATTAGGTTTAGTTTCCGAACCAATCTTAATTAATTATCCAATTACATAACTAATTAATTAGACACATAATTACATATATTATAATCTCTAATTAAAATTAGGATATCTCATTAAGAATTAAATTATAACTAATTAATAACTAAGCTAGTTCACTTAGTTTGCTAATTAGGTAATTAGATTAACCAAATTAGGCTTAATTAGCTACTAAAGAAAGTCAATGCACTATGTTTAACGATTTTCATTCCAGATTTTCCTCATCAAGAGAAGTTATTCTACTTGCCTATTTTTAATCTTAACAGAAAATATCTCATAGATTAAGTTTTCTTCTAATTGTACTATATTTAGTGCTATGACATAAATTGAATAAGGAATGATCCTTCTTAATTGAAATACATGAAACACACTATGAAGGTTATAAGGAAAAATAATAAGACTATTCAGTAGGTTACTAGATTAGTCCAACAAAGAATTCGAGATGGTCTAATAGATTTCGAAATGAACATGATCCAATAAATTTAGAAATGAACTTTCTGGATTCAAATCCAAAAATCTCTGGTCAAGAAAACACTAAAATTGCGTTACAACAATCTAGTAAAATATGGTTGGAAAATAACCATTCCAATCAAGATCTCAAATAGATGTGATTTTAGATAAGCAAATCAAATCAACAGAAAAGATTTGATATTCAATAAATATAGGGTAAAGTTAGAAAACTTGAGTATAAACAACGAGTTCAACAAGAAGAATAGGAACAATCAAATCATACTATAACAAAGACACAGATAAATGAAATTGATTTACTCAGTTTATCTGAGAAAGAAATAGACAAACCAGATCAATAAAAAGTTTCAAACTCCAATAATAATTGGATAGTTTTAAATAGGCTCAAGTAGTAATAGCAAGTTTAGAAGTTGAAGTAACATTATGAAAAGAAGTAAACACAGATAACCCCAAAAGATTTACACAGTCACAGATCATAAGAGAATGGGTTACCTCGTAAATTATACAGCACAGTTTTAAGATTACCCTCTATGGCACAACTTTCTCGCTTCTTAAGTTTTTGTAATTGAACGTTCTCATTACACTCTTTGCACCAACTCTTTCTTCTTTTTGAGATTCTGAAACACGTGTATTACTAATGGAAGTTTCCATCTTCAGCTGATCACATTCTTTGAAGAAGTGTCTAGACTTTCCATATTTATAACAAACTATACTCTTAATCGTGCAGTTTCTTGTCATAAGATTCTTCCCACACTTCAGGCATTTCGTTGGTGATGCCACAGTCTGACCAAAATCGTTGCCACTAGTACATCCTCTCTCTGTTCGTTGTTGCTTCCCCGGTGGTTGTATATATGACTTTCGCTAAAAATGATTAACTTTACACTTCCTTCTATTTTGGACTATTGAAGGTTCTAAGTTATAGTTTCTCACATCCGGTGGTTGTTCCAATCCAAATAAGCTATGAAGTTCGATTATTAGTTCCTGCTGTTGAGAGATCATCTATCTCTGTTGTACTGCTACTTCAATCACCCTTTTGCATCACTCTTCTAGCTGCGGCTATATGATCTTTATCACGTTTCGCGTCCACATACTCATGTTCATAACGTTTCATTATCTTTCTTCAAAGATAAACAAAACCAACACACAAAGAACTAAACGTAGCGATTTCGCATAAAATCATTTCCTTTCGGAAACTGAAACATATCTCTGTGTCCAACATCAGAGATTCACACAGCACAAACAAAACAAACTTACCCACAAACCCAAAAGACTCTAACTTGGGCTCTGATACCAACTACTGTAACACCTTTGTGGGGATGTCACATTTATGATGCAGTAAAATAAAATAAAATTCTTACCCAAGTTGTAAAACGTTTGGTACATAAATAATATTAGTGGTAAAATTTTGCCTTTTTATACTTATAACGTTAAGTAAAATAACACGAAGCACAAAATAAAGCAAACATAATCACACACCATAATATACATAGGATTCTTGTCTGAAGTACACAGTTGACTGACAACTATTAATATTTAATAGAAACAGTAAAAGACAACATACTACTAAAACATAACCCCTAAAACATGAGCCCTTGTTATAAGATAAATTTCCCTAGTTGGGAATGTCTTAACCGATAGAAATTCGACCCAAAACTATGTCAAATTTCTCTCTAGGAGTATAGTGAAACTCATCCCACAACTCCCTAATAGGTAAAATAACTTGTACAAAAGTAACCGTATAACGTGTAGTATCAAACCCCTGCCGAGTCCTACTTACTGATAAAGTAACGTCACCACTGTACTCGATGTGTCCTGTGTCCCAGTGGACATACCAAGCCTCTGCGCCTTCGAGAAACTGAAGTCTAAAGAAACCTAATTGACCTCCTCTTGCCGCTATTGTAGTCTTCGATGATATAAATATAATGTAGAAACAAGCAGAACAATACAATGAAGAGGTGAGACAGTCTACATCATTACCCGCATGGCAAATAAGAAAACGACAATACAAAACAATTATCACAATAGTACATACCAACATATCATGCATAATGTAGCAAAGTAATACATACCATTATATCACATACAGTATAGCAAAACAATACATCATACAGGTTATCACAGATTATAGTAAGCAGTAAAATGTAAATAATGAATGATACACACACTGACTCGTTCCTACTCCATAAAGCTAAACATGGATATCTGAGAGAATGATCTATAAAGAACTAATAATACTTTAGGCTGTCCAACCAAACTATTGCACTGTCTAATGTTGTGTCTATAGCCCACAGTCCAAACATCGTGTAGTAGTACACAGTCTATACATCGTGCACTACAGGCATAGTACGTAATAGTCCCTCGAGATCTCGACTAAGAATAGTGCTTGTCAAGGTCATTAGTGTGTTGCCCGTTACCACGACCCAGAGGTGCTACCACTGTCCACATATGGGATTCTCCGCACACTAATGCCTCTATGTTCAAATAATGAACCACACTACGCCTATCACACCACAACTCGGTGTAATTCGTCTCGTCAACCAATCGCCAATTATCAACCAAATTGAAAAAATACTCTAAGCATGATCTAAAATTACAAAAATACCCTTTATATCCAGATTTTACCATATTTACGAAAATATCCTTAGTCACAATATTCCAAAATATAGCTTGTCCCACCTGACAGTACTATTTCACAACATGTCTAGATCCACCACTTTGGCCGACAGTAAAACTTGCTGTATTGTTTAATCACGTAAAAATTTTATCGCATTTTCACAATCGCGTCATTTTCACAAATGTTTTTAAGTCATTTAAATATATTTTGACGTTTTGAAAATCGCATAATATTTTTAACTCATTTTCTCAATCGCATAAGATTTTTAATTCATTTTCTTAACCGAATAGCTTAAAATCATCATTTTAAATATGTGTAGACTATATCTAGTACATTTAAAACACGTAGAGTATTTTCCTTGTGTTATAAATATAGTATGGAATCTTTTCATTTTATTCGCCTGATTTTAGTAAATGTCGACAGCATTTTACCTATAAAATCAGTATAAGGTATTTTTAAACGTTTTCTTCTAAATTCTATTGATTTTAATTTTACCCATTATTTACACTTTGAAACTTGCTAACGCGCTTCAAAACTTATAGAGTGAGCTCTACGTTAGTATTTTTCAAGCGTTCTATTTAATTCTTTCTTAAAATAAATTATGTTAGGTTAGAATTCTAGAACTAAATTCATTCTTTTTATTTTCTCAAAGATTCATTGGAATCAGTTTATTTTGTAAATCCATTACCTAACCTATCTTATAAAATAAAATGGCATTCAATTATACACTAAATGGCATGTTGGCCATAATTAACCTAAATTCTTTAAATCATTGATTTAGAAAATGGTCGAGAACATTTTGATTCTCTGTTTTCATGATAAGGTCGTGAGCCTCTTGGTGTTCTTTGGAACACTCATGCAAATCGTTACATGTTATTCACATCCTACTTTAATAATTTATACAATTATAAACACATACAATATACATACAATATATATTGAAACTATAAACATACATAGCAATTAAAATCAATAATAAAACTATAAACATGCATAGCAATTAAATCTATCACAATTTGGAAAGCATTTAAAACAATCACACAAATAATAAAAACAATAAAATAACCACACAAATGAATCCTTATGGATTCTTCACACACATACAATCCATTTTCTCATCACCATACAAGGTCGATGAGATTAAATCTCCCTCTTACCTCTTGAAGACAATAATCGGTTAGTCTCCTCCTCTCCTTGAAATTTCGTGTAACCTCCAAAACAAATCCCTAAAATTCTTAAATAATTAGTAAAAACACATACAAGGATCAAGATTGAAAAACCATGGAACAAACATGGTTTAGAAAATCAAAAATCAAACTTTAAACCAAAGAATCAAAACTTACCCTTAGGAAAGTGAACAAAAGGTTGGATTTTGAACTAGATAGAGTAGGTTTTTGACAAAACCTTGTGAAGAAAAAGTGTTTAGAATATGATTTTCGTTTAGGAAAAGTGAAGAGATAAAATTATAGAAGTTTGATGGTGGTGTTTGGGTGAGAGGTCGAATTTGAGAGAGAAAATAGAAGAGAAAATATGCTTGGATTTCTTGGGAATTTTGGAGAGAATAAAAGGCTAAGTTTTTAGTAAGTATAAAAGTGAATATCAAGAGTGAAATGGGAGGGGGCTGCCGTGTAGGTGTGGTAGGAAAATGAAGAGATTTACTTGAACAAAATATCACAATTTGAGTGCACATGGCTTATGTCACCCTTTGGCCACCTAGTGTGCATGCAAGATGGTTCAAGAATCATGGAGAAGCCTCCTCCAAGCTGCTGCATGACCGTGTGGTTCAAGGGCATTTTGGGACTCAGTTTGCTTTTAATTCAAGTCTAATTAGTTGCTAATTAAGTAGCTAATTAATTAGGTTTAGTTTCCTAATCAATCTTAATTAATTATCCATTTACATAACTAATTAATTAGACACATAATTATATATATTATAATCTCTAATTAAAATTAGGATATCTCATTAATAATTAAATAATAACTAATTAATAACTAAGCTAGTTCACTTAGTTTGCTAATTAGGTAATTAGATTAACCAAATTAGGCTTAATTAGCTACTAAACAAAGTCAAGGCACTATGTTTAACTTGATCCTAACCATTGCATTCAACTTTTATTTCTAGCCCTTGATTAGATCCATGGCCAATATTCAATGCTTGCTAATCAAGTTCACATCCACACCATTGATTTGATCAACAGTTAAGGTTAAAGGCTTCCTAACTAAGTTTTCATCCAACGGTCCATATTAAAGTCCATGCTTCTTTCTTTGACCTATTCCTATTGGTTCAAAATAGTCAAGCCACTTTCATTGACTCGCTCCCGTTGGTTTAGAATTTGTCCAGTCAGAATCGTTGACTGCTTTTCCTAAACGCGGGTCCCACAGACTTTCAAGGGTCCATGGTCATTTTGAAGCAGATTTCTACTGTTTTTGAGACGATGGATCTTGTAATATAAAATAATATTATAATAATATAAAATTATTTTATTACACGATTAAATCCTAAAAATTAATAGATTAATATATATATCAATCAGAATTGGATTTAGTAAGATCCCCCAGCTCCAATTAATTAAAATAAGATTTTTTCGGCCAGAAAATTATCATTTCCCTAGCTCAGAGCAAATCACACAAAACAATCAAATATACTCATGAAACAGTCAAATTCATTTTACTACTCACAAAAATTATAGAATAGTACATTTCAAGACCATATTATAATTATTCCAAAAGTTGGGGTGTTACATCACTCTTCATTCCATGCCACCGAAACAACTTCTTCAAGTCTTTATACATCTTTGTTATGCCTGGATGCATATTCAGCTGACTCGTGTGAGCATGGTTGATAATATACTCTCTAAGCTCTTGGTCACGGGAAATACAGACTCTACCTCGGAATCTCATAATTCCATATGTTCCTTCCGCAAATGCTGTTTCGTTACCTTGCTTCATCTGCTCTCTCACTTCTTGCAAGAACTTTTCAACCTTCTGCTTTTTTCGTATGCCATCCATTAGCTCGCTAGAGATAGTAACCATATTCATGTAGATCTTTCCTAGTTCTAACTCCACAAAAGACCATACATCTCTGAACTGCGCTATTAGATCTTTTTCCTTAATCATCAGGGCTGAAACGCTGATCATCTTCCTACTCAGGGCATCTGCCACGACGTTGGCCTTGCCGGGGTGATACAGAAGTTAGAAATCATAGTCCTTCAGGAACTCCAGCCACCTTCACTTCCTCATGTTCAACTCCTTCTGATCGTACAAATACTTCAGGCTTTTATGATCACTAAAGATGTTGAACGTCGCCCCATAGAGAAAATGCCTCCATATCTTCAGAGCGAAAACCACAACCGCTAACTCCAAGTCATGCGTCTGGTAGTTCTTCCTGTGCACTCGCAATTGCCTTGAAGCATAAGCCACTACTCTTCCATGCTGCATAAGTACAGATCCTAGTTCTTGGTATGAAGCGTCAAAGTACACCTCATAGGGCTCATTCGGATCAGGTAGCACTAAGACTGGCGATGTAGTTAGCCGATTCTTCAACTCTTGAAAACTCTGTTCACGGTTGTTGGTCCACTCAAAAGCTTGGTTCTTTCTCCTGAGTTGAGTAAGAGGTCCAGCAATCTTGGAGAATCCCTCGATGAACCTCCGGTAATATCTTGCCAATCTCACAAAGCTACGAATCTCCGTCACTGACTTTGGCCTTTCCCATTGTAGCATTGCCTCCACTTTTGATGGATCCACCGCAATCCCATCCTTCAAGATTACATGACCCAAAAATTTAACTTCTTCCAGCCAAAATTCACATTTTGACAGTTTGGCATACAGTTCCTTCTCCTTCAAAATCTGAAGAACTATACTGAGGTGTTCAGTATGGTCCTCCTGATTTTGAGAGTATACCAGAATGTCATCACTGAAAACTACAACGAATCTGTCAAAGTAAGGACGAAAGATTTGGTTCATGTAGTCCATAAAGATAGCTAGTGCATTCGTCACACCAAATAGCATCACGAGGTATTCGTAATGGCCGTATCGGGTACGAAAAGCAGTCTTGGGTATATCCTCCGTTTTCACTCGTATCTGATGATACCCAGATCACAGATCGATCTTCGAAAATATCGTTATTCCCTTCAGTTGGTCCATTAAGTCGTCAATTCTTGGGAGTGGATATTTATTCTTGATTGTCACTTTGTTTAGCTGTCTGTAGTTCATGCACAACCTTGATGAACCGTCCTTCTTTCAAACTAACAGTACTGGTGCTCCCCATGGGGATACACTCGGTCTGACAAATTACTTTTCCAAAAGCTCCTCTACCTGCTTCTTAAGCTCAGCTAATTCTATTGGTGCCATCCTATAAGGTGCTATAGACACGGGACCAGTTCCCAGTACAAGGTCAATAGTAAATTCTATTTCTCGCACCGGTGGTAAACCAGGTACATCCTCTAGAAAGACTTCGGGAAATCCATTCACCACTGTAATTGTGTTCAAATCAACCTCACTCTCGACTTTCAAAGAAGACAGTAGCATGTATCTGTGAGCTCCTTCTTTCAAGAGAGCTTGAACTTGGTTAGCCGTCAAGAATCTAGAATCCTCAACTATGGGAAAGATTATGGTTTTTCTTGAACAATCTAATAGAACATGGTTGGAAGACAACCAGTTCATCCCTAAAATTATATCATGTTGGGAAATGGGTAAACAGATCAAATCGATAGAAAAGATTCGACCTTCAACAACCAAGGAACAATTTAAACAGACTTTGGTAGTAACTACCGATTTATCAGTGGGGGTAGAAATAGTCAAGTCAAAAGGTAAGGTAGACATTGGTAAGCCAAGTCGTAGCACACAGTCATAAGATATGAAAGAATGAGTTGCCCTAAAGTCATACAGTACAGTTAAAAGGTTACCTTCTATAGTGCCTTCTCCTTGAATCAAGTCTTCTGACTCGGAGGCTTCAGCTCCGCTCATGGTATAGACCCATCCTCCTGCTTGTGGTTTCTTGGCTCTTGCAGCATTGACTGAAGGTTCAGCCTTTGCTTGATTGCAGTCTCGGGATACATGGCCAGGTTTGTCACATCTGAAGCAAATAATCTGCTTTATAGTGCAGTCCCTCGTGAGATGATCTTTCCCACACTTCAGGCATTTTGAGGGATACACCACATTTTGGCTAGTCCGGTTCCCAGTAGAACCTCCACCAGAACTTCCACCCGTTCTTTGTTGCTGGTTTCCTGTTGATCGGGAGTAGGGCTTCTTTTGGAAACGGTTAGTATTATTGCCTCCGCCCATTTGGAACTTTGCGGGTCCAAAGTTCCTGTTTCTCATATCTCTAGATTGCTCCAGAGCTTCTACTTCACAACACGTATCTAGCAGCTCTGAGAACTCATTGATCTTCAGGGTGATAACAGCCTTCTTCACCTCATATCTCAGTCCTTCAGTAAATCTCTGACACTTCCAGGCTTCATTCAGTTGGTGTTGAAAGTACATAAAAAACTATGACAAGTTTTCAAACCTCGTTGCATACTCACTAACGGTCATATTCCCTTGTTGTAGGTTGAGAAACTCTGCCTCCTTCGCGTGCCTCGCGCTCGCAGGAAAGTACTTATCCAAGAATTTGCCCTTGAATAATTCCCAAGTGATCTCTCAATTTTCAGCCTCCAGCATTCTCTGCACCCCGTTCCACCAGTTCTCAGCATTGCCGACCAGCATAAAGGTAGCATAAGTCACCTTCTTATTCTCAGCGCAATTCATGCCTCAGAAGACTTTCTCTAACTCTTTGATCTATATACTAGCTTTGTCCGGAACGAACTCTCCTTTGAATTGGGGAGGATTATGGCGACGAAACTCCGCCAAGTTCTGAGCATCTGTAGTAGCTTTAAGCTATTGAGCAGCCCTTTCTTGTTGCTGAACAACTCTCTCTTGTTGTACGATGGCCTCAGCCATCCTTTGCATCGCCTCTATGGTAGCTGCCATGTCTTCGCGTTGTGCCATCTTACTGTCTCAAGTCAGAGTAACTGAAAGACACAAGGAAAGTCAGTTGCATCCACTAGGAATACCAAACAATACATCTCTGTGTTTAGTTTTTAGAGAAACACACAGCACAAGCAAGACAAACTCAATCACAAGACCCAAAGAAACATAAATAAGGGCTCTGATACCAACTTAATGTAACACCCCTTTTTGGGAAGGAACGTCACATTTTCATTTACAATGAGAAAAATAAAAATGTTAAATTAAGACCTGGTTCTTTTGATTACGATTAAATTTATTTGGTTAAAGCTGCATAAATAAAATGGCGATAATATTTTTTTTGTTATAATAATTAATAAAATATAGTGACGAAACATAAATGGCAATAAAGAGTAAGACAGAAGTAAAGCATACATTTGATCAACATTACACATTCATATATATAAAATTATCCCAAATCGGTTTAATTACAAAGCGTGATGTATAAAAAGTAAAACTATACCTGCCCAAAGGATTATACATATATATCCCCAAGATATCAGAAATATACAGCCCACCAAAATAAAGACACATCAGGGCCCCAAAAGTGTTATAATTCATCAGTTTATCCACGTGCACATCAAGGCATTGTACAGACAGTCTACACTAGATCACGACATAGGACAGTGTCCGATCAGGATCGTCGGTGTGTTTGCATCGGTTTGCCCCACGGACAGAGGAGCTACCAACTGTCCATTGTGGGACACCCGCACCCCGACGCCCCCATGGTCAACAATATGACCTACAGTAGTCTACTCGCACCCGCACTAAGGTGTGTTCATCTCCTAGGAAACTCGGCCTTAACAATAGTCCAACGGACATTCACGATGCATGACAACTCTGTGCATAAACATGTATGTTTATCATTACATACTTTTCCACAATATGCCACAATTTGCCAAGCTAAGTATCAACACATCATTGGTCACTCACATGGACCCACAATATCATAATATTAGAATTAAATGAATTAATACATTTTTGAGGTTTATTATGAATTCTTACTTAAATTTAGCCTTTCTTACAAAGTTCGTCTCTAGAGGAGTTCTTTTAATTAATTAAATTCTCTAATGTAATTTATTCTTATACACTTAGAAGGTTATTCTAAGGGTCTCAAGATCTCACACTCTCTTGTTCTTTCCCTAATTAAAATTATCCTAAATCTTATGATAAATTATATTCTTGGTTCTATAAAAGTTATGAATCCTAATTTATTTTCTAATCTTCCAATTTGCTAATTTTTCATCATGTTACCAATAATTTAATCTCTTGTTTATTTAAGTTCCAAGAATTACCCAAAGTTGCATAATCAAGCCCTAAATGGCCCTAGAGGTTGTAGCCTCCCTAGGAAATTAAGTTCCCAAATTTTTCCTTCCATTAATTGCACATTGTACACTTGATTAATTATGTCTTTCACTTATTTCAATTATTCATCAAGAACCCTAATTTTGGGCCCCCAAAATCGTAGCCATTCAAGAGGGAATCCAAAATTATTTCCTTTCATTTCATGCTCTCTAATCCATTCAAATATATCAATATACATAACTAATCAAGCAAATAACTTAAACAAATTAAATACAACATATAATCATACCAATCATGCAAATAAAGAATAACCTCAATAGGGTTTTCTCACAATCAATCACAAACAAGGTTTCTTATTACTAGTAGAGGTTGAGGAGGAGTGTCTTCCTCTTACCTAAGAGAAGAAAACAAGAGAAGCCTCCTAGAATCTCCTTGTAATTTTTGGATTGGACACCACCAAGAATCCTAAAATTTCAATCTCATCAAAACAACACCAATGCTTGAAAAATAAGGCATGGATGGTCACAAAGGAGACCATAAAAATGAAAATGGGTAAAAGAGAGTAAAGATTCAAAAAGCTTGCCCGAAAACCCTAAGCTTTAAGCTTGAAGAAAATGGTGAAGATTAAGGTTTTTCAAAGAACCACCAACTAGAGAAATGTTTAGGTGATGGAGGAGATTAGGAAAATGGGGTTGGTTGAATTTTTAGTGATGGATGAGGCATGGAGGGCTGCTTGTCGTGTGGTCCTTAGAGAGAAGGAGGAGAAAAAAATTCAAAGGAAGAAGAAGGTAGAGAGAGAAAGTGCATAGGAAAATGAATGAACACTTAGAGTTTGTTTTTTAAATTTGAATTGATTAGATTAATTGAATTGAAGCACAATTTTGTGCTCCCAAGGTGCTGCAGGCGTGAGTGTGGAGAGAGGAGAGAGGAAGTGCATGGCTTCCTTAGGAAACTTGGAGGAAATTTCCTAGAAGATTCCTTGAGAAGCTTCGCACATTTCTCGATAAAGTGTAAAGTAAGTTTGTCTCCTTAATTAAATACTCTTGAACAGATGATTAATTACATTGTTAGAATTATTTTCTCAGTGAATAAAAGTTATAGTTGATGAAAATAATATTTTATTATTCACCGGATAATTTTATGATACAGCGATTTTATTTATCAAATAAAATCTCAAAAAATACAAACCTCGCAAACTGTGCTCGGCCTCAAGTTTAGTAAGATCCCTCGTCGACACGTTGACAGTTCAAGGTTTACCAACCTCAGGGAAAATATTTCGTTATCCCGGCTCCGCTTAGCACGCACATAAAACGAAGAATATATTAAAATATTTAATATTTTCAAAAAAATTCACAAAATTCTTAAAAATCACAAATATTAGAAAATAGATATTTGTCATGAAACAAACAATTTTCCAGGGTGTTTAACTAACTCTGCTCAGTGCGCACGTAAAACAAGGAATATATTAAAATATTCAATATTTCTGAAAAATTCCAAAAAAATCTCCAAAAATCACGAATATTGGGAAATGACTATTCATGATGAAACAAATCATTTCTGAGGTGTTACACCGACTCTGCTTTCGGTGTGCACGTAAAATAAAAAATATATTAAAATATTCAGTATTTCCAAAAAATCACAAAATTCTCAAAAATTATAAATATTATAAGATGATGATTAATGATAAAATAAACAATTTTTCGGGGTGTTACAACTCTCCCCTTCTAAAAAGAAATTTCATCCTCGAAATTTGCATACCTTAGAATAATTGTGGGTGTTGCTCCTTCATTTTGTCTTCCAACTCCCACGTTGCATCTCTAGTTATTTCTTTCCAGATTACCTTTACCAATGAGATCTCCTTGCCTTTTAGTTACTTTATCCTTCTATCCTCAATTCTTACAGGAGGTGCATCATAAGTTAAGTTCTCTTTTAATTGTACTGTATCTGGTGCTATGACATGACTTGAGTTAGGAAGGTATTTTCACAGTTGTGACACATAGAAGATATTGTGAATGTTTGAGAGGAAAAGGGGTAAGGCTATTTGATAGGCTACTGGACATACTCGGCGAATAATCTGGTATGGTTCAAGAAATTTTGGAGTGAGTTTTCTAGATTTCAAGGCCTGGCCTACCCCAGTCGTAGGTGTGACTTTCAGAAATACATGCTCGCCTTCCTCAAACTCAAAAGGCTTTCTCCTTTGGTCTACATAACTTTTTTGTCGGCTCTGAGCCATCCTCATATTCTCCTGAATCATCTTAACCTTCTCAGTTGTCTGCTGTATAACATCTAGTCCAATAGTAAGGCGTTTGCCGTCTTGATACCAACATAAGGATGTCCGACACCGCTGTCCATATAGAGCCTCATGGTGTCATCCCTATGCTTGAATGATGACTGTTGTTATAGGTGAATTCTATCAATGGTAGAACGTCATCCCAATTTCCAGTCTGTTCTATGGTGCAAGCTCTAAGCAAATCCTCCAGTGATTGGATCGTCCTCTCCGATTGGCCATCAGTCTATGGGTGATAAGCAGAACTTAGACGTAACTTCGTCCCTAATGCTTCCTGTAGACTCTGCCAGAACTTTGAAGTAAATCTCGGATCCCTATCCGACATAATACTTGTAGGCATGCCGTGCAGTCTAACAATTTCTCCAATTACAGCTGGGTCAGTTTCTCTAGTTTGTACCTTGTGTTAATCGGGAGAAAATGTGCTAATTTCGTGAGTCGGTCTACAATTACCCAGATCGAGTCATGACCTTTTTCTTATCCTTGGCAAAACCACTACAAAATCCATTGCAATGTTGTCTCACTTCCATTCAGGAATAGACAATGGTTGCAGTAATCCCGCTAGTCTTTGATGTTCCACTTTAGCTTTCTGACAAACCAGACAAGTCGATACAGGTCTAGTGACGTCACTCTTCATTCCATGCCATCAAAACAACTTCTTTAAGTCTTGATACATCTTTGTTATGCCTGGATGCATATTCAGCTAACTCGAGTGAGCATGGTTAATAATATACTCTCTAAGCTCTTGGTCACGGGGAATACAGACTCTACTTCGGAATCTCAGAATTCCATCTATTCCATTCACAAATGCTGTTTCGCTACCTTGCTTCATCTACTCTCTCACTTCTTGCAAGAACTTGTCAATCTTCTGCTTTTCCCGTATGTCATCCATTAGCTCGCTTGAGATGGTAACCATATTCATGCAGATCTTTCCTAATTCTAACTCCACAAAAGACCATACATATCTGAACTGCTCTATCAGATCTTTTTCCTTAATCATCAAGGCTGAGACGCTGATCATCTTCCTACTCAGGGCATCTGCCACGACGTTGGCCTTGCCGGGGTGATACAGAAGTTGGAAATCATAGTCGTTTAGGAACTCCAGCCACCTTCGCTACCTCATGTTCAACTCCTTCTGATCGTACAAATACTTCAGGCTTTTGTGATCACTAAAGATGTTGAACATTGCCCCATAGAGAAAATGCCTCCATATCTTCAAAGCGAAAACCACAGCCGCTAACTCTAAGTCAAGCATCGGGTAGTTCTTCTCGTGCACTCACAATTGCCTTGAAGCATAAGCCACTACTCTTCTATGCTGCATAAGTACAGATCCTAGTCCTTGGTATGAAGCGTCACAGTACACCTCAAAGGGCTCATTTGGATCAGGTAGCACTAAGACTGGCGAGGTAGTTAGCTAATTCTTCAACTCTTAGAAACTCTGTTCACAGCTGTCGGTCCACCCAAAAGTTTGGTTCTTTCTCGTGAGTTGAGTAAGAGGTCCAACAACCTTGGAGAATCCCTCGATGAACCTCCGGTAATATCCTGCCAATCCCATGAAGCTACGAATCTCGTCACTGACTTTGGCCTTTCCCATTGTAGCACTACCTCCACTTTTGATGGATCCACCGCAATTCCATCCTTCGAGATTACATGACTCAAAAATTTAACTTCTTCTAGCCAAAATTCACATTTTCACAGTTTGGCATACAGTTCCTTCTCCTTCAGAATCTGAAGAACTATACTGAGGTGTTCAGCATGGTCTTCCTGATTTTGAGAGTATACCAGAATGTCATCAGTGAATACTACAACGAATCTGTCCAAGTAAGGACGAAAGATTCGGTTCATGTAGTCCATAAAGATAGCTGGTGCATTCGTCACGCTAAACGGCATCACGAGGTATTTGTAATGATCGTATCGGGTACAAAAAATAGTCTTGGGTATATCCTCCATTTTCACTCGTATCTGATGATACCCAGATCACATATTGATCTTTGAAATATCGCTACTCCCTTCAGTTGGTCCATTAAGTCATCAATTCTTGGGAGTGGATATTTATTCTTGATTGTCTCTTTGTTTAGCTATTATAGTCCACGCACAACCTTGATGAACCGTCCTTCTTTCAAACTAGCAGTACTGGTACTCCCACGGGGATACACTCGGTCTGATAAATTCCTTTTCCAAAAGCTCCTCTAGCTGCTTCTTAAGCTCAGCTAATTCTGTTAGTGCCATCCTATAAGGTGCTATAGACACGAGACCAACTCCCGGTACAAGGTCAATAGCAAATTCTATTTCTTGCACCGGTGGTAAACCAGGTACATCCTCCAGAAAGACTTTGGGAAATCCATTCACCACTGCAATTGTGTTCAAATCAACCTCACTCTCGACTTTCAAAGAAGACAGTAGCATGTATCCGTGAGTTCCTTCTTTCAAGAGAGCTTGAACTTGGTTGGCCGTCAAGAATCTTGAATCCTTATTTATGAGAAAGACTATGGTTTTTCTTGAACAATCTAATAGAACATGGTTGGAAGACAACCAATCCATCCCTAAAATTATATCTAGTTAGGAAAGGGGTAAACAGATCAAATCGACAGAAAAGATTCGACCTTCAACAACCAATGGACAATTTAAACAGACTTTGGTAGTAACTACCGGTTTATCAGTGGGGGTAGAAACAGTCAAGTCAAAAGGTAAGGTAGACATTGGTAAGCCAAGTCGTAGCATACAGTCATAAGATATGAAAGAATGGGTTACCCCAAAGTCATACAGTACAGTTAAAAGATTACCTTCTATGGTGCCTTCTCCTTGAATCAAGTCTTCTGACTCGAAGGCTTTAGCTCTGCTCATGGTATAGACCCATCCTCCTACTTGTGGTTTCTTGGCTCTTGCAGCATTGACTGAAGGTTCAGCCTTTGCTTGATTGTAATCTCGGGATATGTGGCCAGGTTTGCCACATATGAAGCAGATAATCCCTTTTATAGTGCAGTCCCTCGTGAGATGATCTTTCCCACAATTCAGGCATTTTAAGGGATACGCCACATTTTGGCTAGTCCGGTTCCCAGTAGAACCTCCACCAGAACTTCCACCTACTGTCTGCTGCTGGTTTCCCATTGGTCGGGAGTAGGGCTTCTTTTAGAAGCGGTTAGTACTGTTGCCTCCGCTCCTTTAGAACATTGCGGGTCCAAAGTTCCTGTTCCTCGTATCTCTAGATTGCTCCAGAGCTTCCACTTCACAGCACGTATCTAGCAGCTCTGAGAACTCATTGATCTTCAGCATGATAACAGCCTTCTTCACCTCATATCTCAGTCATTAAGTAAATCTCTGACACTTCCAGGTTTCACTCGGTTGGTGCTGAAAGTACGTCAAAAACTGTGACAAGTTTTCAAACCTCGCTGCATACTCACTAACGGTCATATTCCCTTGCCGTAGGTTGAGAAACTCTGCCTCCTTCGCGTGCCTCGCGCTCGCAGGAAAGTACTTATCTAAGAATTTTCCCTTGAATAATTCCCAAGTGATTTCTTGATTTTCAGCCTCCAGCATTCTCTGCACCCTGTTCCACCAGTTCTCAACATTGCCGACCAGCATAAAGGTAGCATAAGTCACCTTCTTATTCTCAGCGCAATTCATGCCTTAGAAGACTTTCTCTAACTCTTTGATCTATAGACTAGCTTTGTCCGGATCGAACTCTCCTTTGAATTGGGGAGGATTATGGCGACAAAACTCGGCCAAGTTCTGAGCATCTGCAATAGCTTCGAGCTGTTGAGCAACCCTTTCTTATTGCTGAGCAACTCTCTCTTGTTGTTGAGTAGCTCGTTCAGTTTGTTGTGCGATGGCCTCAGCCATCCTTTGCATCTCCTCTATAGCAGCTGCCATGTCTTTGCGTCGTGCCATCTTACTGTCTCAAGTCAGAGTAACTGAAAGACACAAGGAAAGTCAGTTGCATCCACTAGGAATACTAAACAATACATCTCTGTGTTTAGTTTTCAGAGAAACACACAGCACAAGTAAGACAGACTCAATCACAAGACCCAAAGAAACATAAACTGGGATTCTGATACCAACTTAATGTAACGCCCTTTTTTGAGAGGGAACGTCACATTTTCATTTACAATGCGAAAAACAAAAATGTTAAATTAAGACCTAGTTCTTTTGATTATGATTAAATTTATCTGGTTAAAGCTGCATAAATAAAATGACGATAATATTTTTTTTTGTTATAATAATTAATAAAATGTAGTGACGAAACATAAATGGTAATAAAGAGCAAGACAGAAGTAAAACATACATTTGATCAATATTGCATATTCATATATATATAATTATCCTAAATCTGTTTAATTACAAAGCCCGGTGTACATAAAGCAAAATTATACCTGCCCAAAGGATTATACATATATATCCTCAAGATATCAGAAATATACAACCCACCAAAATAAAGACACATCAGGCCCCAGAATAAAACACTGGTAGCCATCAGTAGCTACCAACTATATCAATCCCTGAGATGAGGGGGAATCGTGTTAGGATCCTCTTCAAGATCCTCCACGAGATCCTCCTCGAGAATCTCCTCGAGGTCTTCCTCATCCGAGGAAACCTCCATAAGAGCCACCGAGCCACGGGCTGGAGCCTGAGCAGTGGAATCAAAAGAATCCTCCTGTGGAGTGTACTAGCGGGCACCCCACATCTCCCTGATGGACAGATAAAACTCCAAGCGTAAGCTAATGTAGCAGGTAAAGATCGGTGGTTCATGACGCCTCCAAGCCAATGAGATAGACACGTCTCCCAGGTAGACACAATGATCAGAATCTAGGTTAATGTGCCAGCAGTCTGACCCTCCAAGGAAGGTCAAACGCACATCACCTAAAAATCTGCGTGAGCGCACCGCCATAAACCGACAGTAAGTGTTAATCGCGACTGGGCTAGAAACTAGGGAAATCAGGAGCTTCTCCCTCCTTGCCGACGTCTTCGTTGGGACATAATATACAAATAGAAAATAACAAAAATATAGGAAAGAGGTAAAATATCCTACCATCATTACCAATTATAGTAACAAGAAACAAAACGGCGCGAAGCACCCATAGAGCATATCAAATAATAATCATAAGCATTAAATAGCAAAAATAGACAAATAAGCAGTTGCAGACAATTATATATCAGTAATATAATAGTTCCAATTATAATAATAAATAGATGCCAGATGATACATGAACCCACTATGCACCTGCATACAAAGTCAAAATCCTACTCCATGGAGCTAGACACAAACAGTCGGAGAGAAAGATCAGGAGACACGTCTGCAACTCGGCTGCCGGGGCCAAAGTACTATAATTCATCAGTTTATCCACGTGCATATCAAGGCATTATACAGACAGTCTACACTAGATCACGACATAGGACAGTGTCCAGTCAGGATCGTCGGTGTGTTTGCATCGGTTTACCACACGGATAGAGGAGCTACCAACTGTCCATTGCGGGGCACCCGCACCCCGACGCCCCCATAGTCAACAATATGACCTACACTAATCTACTCGTACCCGCACTAAGATGTGTTCATCTCCTAGGCAACTCGGCCTTAACAACAGTCCAACGGACATTCACGATGCATGACAACTCTATGCATAAACATGTATGTTCATTATTACATACTTTTTCACAATATGCCACAATTTGCTAAACTAAGTATCAACACATCATTGGTCACTCACATGGACCCACAATATCATAATATTGGAATTAAATGAATTAATACATTTTTTAGGTTTATTATGAATTCTTACTTAAATTTAGTCTTTCTTACAAAGTTCGTCTCTAGAGGAGTTCTCTTAATTAATTAAATTCTCTAATGTAATTTATTCTCATACACTTAGAAAGTTTTTCTAAGGGTCTCAAGGTCTTACACTCTCTTATTCTTTCCCTAGTTAAAATTATCCTAAATCTTATGATAAATTACATTCTTGGTTCTATAAAAGTTATGAATCCTAATTTATTTTCTAATCTTCCAATTTGCTAATTTTCCATCCTATTACCAATAATTTAATCTCTTGTTTATTTAAGTTCCAAGAATTATCCAAAGTTATATAATCAAGCGCTAAATGGCCCTAGAGGCCGTAGCCTCCCTAGGGAATTAAGTTCCTAAATTTTTCATTCCATTAATTACACATTATACACTTGATTAGTTATGTCTTTCACTTATTTTAATTGTTCATCAAGAACCCTAATTTTGGGCCCCCAAAACCGTAGCCATTCAAGAGGGAATCCAAAATTATTTCCTTCCATTTCATGCTCTCCAATCCATTCAAATATATCAATATACACAACTAATCAAACAAATAACTTAAACAAATTAAATACAACATATAATCATATCAATCATGCAAACAAAGAATAACCCTCAATAGGGTTTTCTCACAATCAATCACAAATAAGGTTTCTTATTGCTAGTAGAGGTTGAGGAGGAGTGTCTTCCTTTTACCTAAAAGAAGAAAACAAGAGAAGCCTCCTAGAATCTATTTGTAATTTTCGGATTGAACACCACCAAGAATCCAAAAATTTCAATCTCATCAAAATAACACCAATGCTTGAAAAATAAGGCATGGATGGTCACAAAGGAGACCATAAAAACGAAAATGGGTAAAAGAGAGTGAAGAATCATAAAGCTTACCCAAAAACCCTAAGCTTAAAGCTTGAAGAAAATGGTGAAGATGAAGGTTTTTCAAAAAACTACCAACTAGAGAAGTGTTTAGGTGATGGAGGAGATTAGGAAAATGGGGTTGGTTGAATTTTTAGTGATGGATGAGGCATGGAGGGGCTGCTAGCCGTGTGGTCCTTAGAGAGAAAGAGGATAAAAAAATTCAAAGGAAGAAGAAGGTAGAGAGAGAAAGTGCATAGGAAAATGAATGAACACTTAGGGTTTATTTTTGAAATGTGAATTGATTAGATTAATTGAATTGAAGCACAATTTTGTGCTCCCAAGGCGCTGCAGTCGTGAGTGTGGCGAGAGGAGAGAAGAAGTGCATGGCTTCCTTGGGAAGCTTGGAGGAAATTTCCTAGAAGCTTCCTTGAGAAGCTTCGCACATTTCTCGATAAAGTGCAAAGTAAGCTTGTATCCTTAATTAAATACTCTTGAACAGATGATTAATTACCCTGTTAGAATTATTTTCTCAGTGAATAAAAGTTACAGTTGATGAAAATAATATTTTATTATTCACCGAAAAATTTTATGATACAACGATTTTATTTATCAGATAAAATCTTAAAAAATATAAACCTCGCAAACTGTGCCCGACCTCGAGTTTAGTAAGATCCTCCGCCGACACGTTGATAGTTCAAGGTTTACCAACCTCAAGAAAAATATTTCATTATCCTGGCTCCGCTCAGTGTGCACGCAAAACGAGAAATATACTAAAATATTTGACATTTTAAGAAAAATTCACAAAAATTCCTAAAAGTCACAAATATTAGAAAATGAATATTTTTCATGAAACAAACAATTTTTCGAGGCGTTTGACTGACTCTGCTCAATGCACACACAAAACGAAGAATATATTAAAATATTCAGCATTTCCAGAAAATTTCAAAAAAATCTCTAAAAATCACAAATATTGAGAAATGACTATTCATGATGAAACAAATCATTTCTGAGGTGTTACACTGATTCTGCTCAATATACACGTAAAATGAGAAATATATTAAAATATTCAGTGTTTCTGAAAAAATCCACAGAAATTTCTAAAAATTATAAATATTATAAGATGATGATTAATGATAAAATAAACAATTTTTTGAGGTGTTATTGCTTCACTTCAGGAAATTCATTGTCCTTCTTCCTTGCTACTTCCCCCTTCCATGTTCTTCTCACTCGTGTTGCCGACTGAAAGCAACCCTTCTTTTTGGTCGTTATCCGAGGTAGTTTGCTCCAAAGTGAAGAGTTGCTACTTCGTTGTTCTTTCTTTGTTGATTGTCCTTGATTTATGCTTGACTTAGGAAAGGCTTAACTGCTCAAGTCCTTATATGGACAATCTCTATTGTTGTAGAGGTACTTTCTCTTGGTTCTTCTCGGGGGTTCCTTGACCCCTTTTGGCTTGAGCAAAGGACTTTCTAATAGGGTGCAAGGTAGGGTGAAGAATATTACTCGTGCAATCAATAAATGGAAGAGTCTTTATCTCCAAGTTACTATCCTCTAACTTGACTGTCCTCACGCTTTCTCTCTCCCAGAAAAGGAGCCTTCAGGCAGGTCCCATGTGGTGCTTTCCTTGCAGGTCTTTCCTTGTGGGGCTGTTACACTCTTTCCCTCCGAGAGAGCTACAAAGCAAGCCTTACGCTCCTGCCCCACACTTGTGAGTTAGGAGCTGCCTTCAGATGGAAATTACGTATGTGATTGCAGACATTGTTAGAAAAGTTAACAGAAGTTGCTAACATGATATTCTATGTAAATATAAGTGCATAACACATCCAACTAGGATTTTTTTAAAATAAAAAATTAGTGATTGGGACTAATTTGATGAATTTTGGAAAGAATTAGGAAAACAATGAAGCGATATAGTTGTGGAAAGAAAATAAATCTCTATGTACAAATGAATAAAAAATTTAATATATTAATTTATATATAATTTTCTTAAACTTATATATTTGTGCATTAAAATGAATTATGATTTTTATATATATTGATTATTAAAATCAAATTAAATTACAAATATATTTTCACAAAATTTAATTAAGAATACATACGATCTCTTTGCTAATATTCCTAAATGGTAAATGCATCATGCTAATATGGTGGTGTGCCCTTATGATAGCTCGAGAGGAACTTAATCTCAATTAACATTGAAAGTTGAAATGAGGATATGCTGTTATCATAAATAAAAAATCCTATATGTTCGTTATAAATTAATTTAATCTAATTGTTAGCAATCAATATATATGGCAAGCATAATTTTATTTAATTTACAATTAAAGTTTAAGAAGAAAAATGTTGTATAAAATTCTAAATAGGTGAAAAAATATTTTAGTGCCTTAACTTTACTTTAGATTTCATTTTTCATTTTATAACAAAATTATTTCATTTTCATCTTAAATCTTTAAAAAAATTATCAAATTCATTCTAATTACTATTTAAAAAGATAAAATAAAATCTTAGTTGGACATGCCAATTGTGCACTACATAGCATGCTATGTCAGTAAATTTCATTAACATTTTTAATAGTATTAGTGTTTGGGACAAATTTGATGATTCTGAAAAGATTTAAGACAAAAATAAAATAAAGTATAATTATGAAATAAAAATGAAATTTAGAAAAAAGTTAATGGATAGAAAATATACTTTCGTCAAATAAATAAAAGACCAACATACACTTATAACCTATGAAGCACAGATACGGACACGAAACACAATATAGACACGGATATAGAGATACACTAAATTCAAAAAATTATAGAACACAGACATGACACACACACAGATATATATATATAAATGACTAAACACGGACATACACTTATAACCTATGAATGACCAAACACGACATACTTATAATATGAAGACACGATACGCATACCTGACGGATATGGATACGGGGATACGGACACGACATAGATAATAAAAGACTAACATACACTTATAACCTATGAAGCACAAACACGGACATCGGGCCAAATTGTACATAGACACGGATATGGGACACACCAAATTCAAAAAATTATATATATACATATATAATTAATACAAATATATATATATATATATATATATATATATATATATATATATATATATATATATATATATATATATATATAATTACAAAATTTAAGAAAAAGATTCATAATTCATTAATATCATTTCTATAAGCTTGAAAATTTACAATATCTTAATATATGTCATATGTTTACCTAATATTTTCTACTTAATAAGTCTCTCTTAAAAAATATAGAGCATAATTTCTGTTGACATTTTTTAAAAAATCTCCTAAATTAACTTCTCTTAATAGAACTAATCATGTACAAGTACATATGTATCTAAAAAAAATTAACTAGAGGGAACATTGGTGTGAGGTAAGCTTCAGTGATGACAAAGTGAACAACTTGGTACGAGTAGAGGTAAAATAAACAGATGAAATTAGTGATATGTGAAAAGATAAAACTTAAAAGCCTAATAGTGGCGTGTGATAAGATAAAATGTAAAATACTGATATATGAAAATAGTGGCTTGGGACGTTAGTCATGTGATTGGGTTTGGGTGAGTTACGGACTTATTAATTGAACGTTAGTTATGGAAACTAATAGTTTTTAAAAAATATATATTAATGAGTCGTGTCTAAACCGTGTCCTAAATGTATCTAAATATATCCAAGACGTGTTCAAATAGTATCTTAAACGTGTTCGAGACATGTCCAATACGTGTTTAAACTGAAAAAATAATCTTTTTAATTAGACATATTCAGACACATAAGACACATGTGTTATACGAATATCTTCATATGTCAGACACGTGGATATGCCTAAAATACGACATGTCCGTATTTCATAGTTTATAACTTAAGAAGCACATATATAAATATAGAATACAGATATAACACAACACAAATACATTAATATGATAAAATTTTAAAAATAATTAAAAGATATATAACAAATATATATACAAATATCAAAATTACGATATGTAATATGGTAAGCACAACTAACTTAAGCGGTTGGAAGAACTTTGCAGGGAGATAAGTCTGCAAAAGTATACCTTTTATTAAGCAATATGTTGGTGCCTCTTGGCAAAGATAAAAAGAAAAAGAAAATGATGACGTAATACAGCTATCGTCACCGGCAAAGTATTTCGGTTTAACGTGTTTTTTAATAAAATAAAATTATATGAAAATAAAAAGAGGAAAAAAAATGGCGGCGACCTGATACTCATGACTAATGAGAATTGAGAAGAGCTTATTCAATAAGGATGGAGATCAGCTGTGTCTTTCTTTATTTCTTTGCTATAATTAAAACACATATTAAAATTTAAATGAGAAGATAAAGAAAGAGAAAAGAAATGAGAAGAAGAATCCTAATCCATTCAATAGTAGCAATCGAATCGAAGTCGAAGGTGGGCGATAATCCAGTGCACTCTGCAGTGTCCTCATTTCCGTGCGTTTCACCTACATCTCACCTTCAGGTACTGCTTTTGCCTTGTGCCCTTGCCCCTCTCTCTGCGTCTGCGTCTTGGGTGAAAACTGAAAAGCACCAAGGTAAAGCCTCTATCTTTTCACCAATTCCCCTCTTCAACCCCCCAAGTTCAAAGCTTCTGTACTAGTGGCAGTTAAACAGCTATTCACTGCGCTTCTCTATCAATTATATTTATTCGTTTTCGATTATTGCCATGCTTTCTTTCCGCTTCGGATTATCATAATTGTTTTTTTTTCCTTTTTTATTTCTTTGTTTTGTTCCTGATTTGCTTAATAACAAACCTAAGATTGCTGCTGAGTTTGGGTTTATTGAGCAATGAGCATCACTATTCTTCGCAACTATCTTTTGTTTAATTCCTGCTTGCTATCAAGAACTCTGGATAAATATTAATGACGAGACGGCTTGAAAACATTTAGGAATACAACTTTTTCTTTATAGTTTTTATTTTAGATTAAGCATACTCTTGGTTTGATTCCTGGAATTTTTAATTTCAATCTTGTGCCTGCATTTTTAACTGAAGTAGATTGAAGTAGTTAAGTCCCTTGCGATTTTCTTTTCATCACTATATCAGTGTAATTCTCCATTTGAACGCTGTTGCTAACATGCTCTTCTAAAACAGCTTTATTTGTTAATATTATCTATTTTTCGGATATCAACATATCGGAATATGGAATGTGCTTTCTTCTGGATCAGGATTTCTACAGTTGTTGCAACATAATCAATCTTGATCACAAATGGGCTGCTTACTCTGCTGTTTATGCTGCCCCTGCTTTCGATTTTAATGCCAAGTAACATGTTTGGAGTTGACTGTTTCAACATATATACCGTCTCAAATCAAACCATAACTACATAGGATGATCTTCGTCACATACTGCTAATGATACATGATAAATGGTGAATCTTTTTTGGGTTGGGGGGAGGGGGCGGAGGGGGTGGGTAATACAGGAGTTTCAAATTGACGGAATTGAATACGCAAAGATAGGTAGGACAACTTTTGCATGATAATTAAATTAATAATTTTTTAAATAAATAAATCAATAATATCACTAACTCATTAAAATTAAATATAATAAAATATAATAATATCTATTTTTTATAAGAAAAAAAATATAAAACTTAGGCTATTATTACTGTATATGATAGTACTTCATTACATAACTCCATCCTTAATAACGTGGTTTCGCTTATGAATTACTTTCATAAAGAAATAGCATATAAGGATCATTCCCAAGTACGAGGATCATCTCTATATATTTTAATTATTGCACACTTAATGATACATTTTCCATTACATTTCATTTACTAGCTCACTTTAGCAATTCAAAGGAGCATATCAAATCCAGTGCATTCCAATTTCTCGTTCATCATGTCAATTCCATATCCCACGTATCAACATGTAACTCAAGGTTTTCATGATAACTTAGTATGCAAGCAGTTGTCAAATACATAAGATGAGAATCAAATAATTATGCTCATACATAAGTCAGCTCATCTCATATAGAAATAAGACATCAATCCAAACAGTAGATAGCTATCAAATTTATTATCTAGCTCATAACACCACATAATATTAGATTGCTACCATTCATTTATCAACCAGCTCATAATATAACAGAAATATCATATTGCTACCAATTACATATCAGCCAGCTTATAATTTGACAAAACAGTAGACAACTAGTAAATTTTACCAATTAGCTAACAAGAAACATTTAACTCAAAGTATGTAAGTCCAATTCAATTAAGTCTTACACCCTTTTTTATTACCAAACTAAATTATCATTAATCCTCATCAAATTACCAATTTTTCTTCTCTCTTAGCCCTTGGCCAAGTCTTGTATTAGTCTCCTAACCATTTAATTTATTTCAATGTATCTCAAATTGGCTTAATTTGGCCTAATTCAACTAAGTTCATGTAATCAAGAGGCATTAACACATACTAATTCAATTACACCCTTAACCTCTCATGATCCTAAGACCATGGATCCATTTTCTACCCTCAATTTAGTCTCAAATTAACTTAGTTCCACTAATTAAACAACTAGTACACATTAACTACATGGAAAACAACCTTAGTGCAAAACCCCTATGAACCCGAGACCTTCAACCTAGTCCCATCAATCAATCAATCATTAATTTATCTAAATTCCTTTATTTTAATTTAAGCAACAACAACTAATTAGGTTCAAAAATATAATTCTTTTGGTGCAAAAACACACAATGACTTCACAAAGACAATATCAAAATCTAATAAAAAAACCATATGCAACCATAGAATCTAATTCATCTAAGCACAAAAATTCAAGGAATCAAGAAAGAATGAGATGACGATGTCCTTTCCTAGTCCTTACCCTCAAACTTGAGACCATCCCCAAAGTCAAACATCAAGATTTCAATCTAATAGCAACATGCATGATCAATTAACAATTGAGCAAGCAAAAAGGAAGAAGTAGATGAGTCAAAACCCATATTTGAGCTCTCAAGCTTGTAGGTCGGAGAAGGAATAAGAGGATGGAGTTGCTTCAATGGAGAATCCAACCAGATGGAAGGAAAGAGGAGGTGATGAGGAGCAAGTTTGCTTGTGTAAGATGGGATGTGTAACATCCTTTTCTCCAAATTACTTATATAGACTATATATATATACTTAGAATTATTACCAGACTTGTTTGCTTATTTTTGTGCATATCTATGTTAGTTTGTTTGTTAATACAATTACAGGACGTAATTTAAGTCTAAAATAACTTGAAAAATAAGGGAAATTAGTAAATTAACTAAAATAAATATGAAAAATTTATAATTAAGTCATAAATAAATAAAATGAGTTATTGTAATTCTATTAGCTCAGATAATTTAATTTAGTAATTTAGTGATTTTCTTGACTTAAAAGGTAGCGTTGAAATTAGAATAAATAGGATAAAATTATGAAAATAATTTTATAAATTAAGAAAAATATTTAGATAATGATTGTAATTTTATAATCAAGAAATGACTTAAGAGAATGAATAAAGATAAATTAGATTAATTATTCATGTTTAGAAATAAAATTAGAATAAAAGAAATTAGAGTCATCATTACTCTAAAACCAATAAGAATTCATTCACAAGAGTGAAACCCACTTAGCTTAGCTATCATTGGCCTAATTTCAAGTCATGATTTCAAGTGGTTAGAGCTTGATTAGAATTAAACCAATAGAATTTCATGCATGCGACGGTTACTTGCACCCTATGTTACTAACCTATATTTGTAAGAATTAAGACCTAAGTGATATCAAATGACCTAAACCAAGATCCTATATGAGCCCTATGAATTCCTAAGACATAATTTGATGCTAGAAACATAGGATTGAAGATCAAAACATCCCTAGGAGCATCAAAGCTCAAGGAACCGCCAACCAAGCTGCAAAACTTAGTGATTATGTTGTCACCTTATGACTCCCTCTCTCTCACACTCTCCACCCTAAACACAACACATTCACTCTCATTTCCTCTCATTTCTCTTGGCTGTGGAGCGAAGGGATGGCAGTCATGGGAGCTTCCATTCAAGCTTTTGCATGAAGGGCCAAACCACCTTATCTCAACTTGCACCAAGAAGCAAACTTGCTTCTAATCATTTCCTCTTCCTCCTCATCTAGTTGGATTCTCAAAGCAAGCTAGTTCATAATCATTTTCTCCTCAAACTTGGGAGCAATAGGCGACTAAGTAGGGGTTCTTGCTTCTTATTTCTCTTCCTTTTACTCTTCTATGATTAACCTATGAATTGCATGTTGATTTGGATACAAACCTTGTGATGTTTGCATGGGGTTGGTCATGCCTTTGAAAGATGAGGGGTATGTATAGATGTGTTCTTATATATCCTTCTTGATTTCTTGAATCCTTGAATTTGCATGAGTATAAATCCATGGTTGCATGTGGTTTTTGGTTGGAATTTAATGTTGTCCTTGTGAGGCCATGGTCACAGTTTTGAAGTGTTCTTGCATCAAGAAGATTGCACTCATAAATCTAATTAGGTATTGTTGTTTAAAACCAAGAAATTAAGTTAATTTGATGGTGGATTGGTTGATGGGAGAATGGTGTAGGTCTCGGGATCTTGGATTTTGGAGCTAAGGGAGTTGATTCAGGTGTAATTAGTATACAAAGGTGTTTAATTAATTGTAATTGAATAGATCAAGGATGTAATAGAATGTAGGAAACTAATTTAAGGTCTCGGATCTAATAGGGGTTAAGGGTATAATTGAGTCAATGTATTCTAAGTTCTCTTAATCACATCAATTAGCTTGAATTAGACCAAGTAAATTAATTGGAGATAGTAAGAAATTAATACATGGTTATTAGGTAATAAACAGTACTGGTTATTAACTGTTTAATTCAGTTACAAGTTGTCTAGAAAAAGAGTTATCAACTATTCCATCAAAGTTACAAGCTAATTGGGTGTAATTGATAGCTGTCTGATAATCTTTGTTGTGTTATGAGTTAACTGATAAGTGATTGATAACAATATGATAATTTGCTATGTTGTGAGTTAGCTAATAAATTGATAACTATTTGCTATTTGAATGAATGTTCTATTCTTGATGAGATGACTTATGAATCGGATGAGATAGCTTATGTATGAGTATGATGATTTGATTTTCATCTCAAGCATATGACTTTATTTGCATGCCAAGTTACCATGAGAATCATATAAGTTGCATGTTGATATGTGACATATGACATTGGCATGACGAATGCGAATACTTTTTGCCAAAGTTAGATAGAGGAGTGAGAAAAGCACTCTGTCAAAGGCAACAGAGTGAGAAAAATACTTTGTCAATGATAGGTTGAGGATGAGGAATTTCCTCCCTATTCATGAGATAAAGATGGGTATAAGCTTATGAAAGATAGATAAATAAAGATTGACATGGTAATATGCATCCTTAAGTACTCAAACTTAAAAGGTGATGTGTTATTCCCTTATGTTGAGAGCTACGTGTGAGGCCCTAGTATTAGGGGTTAGAGTTGTGTGACGAAGTACGATCACGTATACGGTGAGTTCAGGCCTGATAAGCAGTCTATCACCAAGTGTAGGTTAAGCATGAAACTCCCTACTTATTATGAGGACTTGGGATCCTGGGAATTAACTTAAGGGTAGATAAATAAGATAATGAGCACTATAAGGCAATTAAAAGACACTGCATTGCATTTATATATCATATAAAGAATATGTCATTACTATGTGCATTATTGTCATATGTTGTTGATATTATGCTATTGAATGTTAGTACTTTGAGATATTTGTAATGATCCTATGAATTTTCTATGAACTTGTGAATACTCTGTCTATCTTTGAAGGGTGTTTGGTTGTTTTGTCTGTGTTCTGAAAGTCCTCTAGAAAAATGGTATGACTTAATATATTGGTCTGGACTATTAAAATGAAACTCTGCCTCGGGGATAATTAAACTATTTTGGCTACTGTCATTTAATTAATTATTCTTAACTGTTTGTGAAAACCCCGAAGCAGATGGAACTATCATGATGACACTTCCTTGTTAGTATTACTAGAAATTCTCACCCTGTTGCTTATTCCGTGATATTTCAGTGCCTAATACTACTGATAGCTGAAGATGCCAGTGTTGACCTTCTACTAGGAGCCTGTTGAGAGTTGGTAGATGTACGACTCAGAGTCTGGCACCTACATGATCTATATGAACGTAAGGCTATACATACGTTATTCTCCTAGGGTCATCATTCTCTTTCCTCACTAGTGATTCTGCTTTCATTCGATGGACTACTGACTATTGATTGCTTGATAGGCATAGTGTAGAATGTGGTTATTTGTAGTTATTTTTGTATACCACATTTGTGTTTGGATGTATATTAGATATAGATATACCTATCATTATGCATGTAGAGATGACTCTGATACTGACTCTGATGATCTATGATTTGTGCTTGGATATTGTATAAGGTACTGACGCCTTTATGTTATTTTGCTGTTTATATTTGGTATGTATATATTAGCCTGAGGCTCAATGCACATTGATGTAGTGTAGGTACATGATGCCTGCACCTTTGATATAATACTAAGTGTGTGATGAATCAGTTTTTATGTATATTTTATATTGTGAGGTGTTTTAAGAATGAGCCAACGAGTTATGAATTTAATGGCTAGGGTTCTTCCAACAAGAACCCACTTCCACAAATGAATCTAATGAAGGATGGTAAAAATGACTTAGAAAATGATTTGATAGGCAATCGGCCTTGCTCCCCAAGTTGAGCTAAAATTTCCCTTAACAGGCTTTGGTAAGAAATAAAGATGGAACACTGAAGTGTAAGGTGTTAGGCTATCGTAGACTTGAGATACAAGAGGAATGAGATAGTGACATGTGACAGGCCTAAGCATGATTACTTCAATATAATCTTGAGTATAGTGAGGTAGTTATATTTGGGGCGTTACATGATGAGCTTTTCTAGTCCCTCATGCAAGAGCTCCAAAGGGGACTCCCATGGTTGCCTTCTTTGTCCAACCCAGAGAGAGATAAGGGGGAAAAGTGTTTGTGTATGTGTGTGTGTGTTGTGGTGGAGTCACGTGAGAGATGGAGAGACATAAGGTGAGCAACTTAGTCACCAAGTTTGGAGGGGCATGAGACAGTTTGATGAGCTTCCAAGCTCTTAGGAAGATTTTGAATTTTAATCCTATGTTTCTAACATCAATTCATGTCTTTGGAATTCACAGAATTCATTTAGGATATTAAATTAGGCTAATTGGTATCAATTAAGTCCTAATTCTTACCAATATGTTAGTAATTTGAGGTGCAAGTAATCTCCATGCATGAAATTCTATTAGTTTAAATATAATCAATTTCTAACCACTTAAAAATGTGAAATGAAGTTGAGCCAATAACATATAAGCTAAGTGAGTTTGCTTTTGTGTATGAATTCCTATTAGTTCTAAGGTAATGATGGCTTTACTATTTTATTCTAATTATATTCGTAAGCTTTAATAATTAATTTAAATTATCCTCATTTATTTTCTTAAGTCATATATGGAGATTATAAAATCATCATTATCATTTAAATATTTTTCTTAATTTATAAAATTACTTTCATAGTTTTATTCTATTTATTCTAATTTATACACTACTTTTAAGTTAAGAAAACATTAAAATTACTAAATTTAATTATTTGAGCTAAAAAATTATCCTAATTTATTTTCATTTATTTATAACTTAATTATAAATTTTTCATAATTATTTCTATTAATTAACTAATTTCTTTTATTATTTTAGGTCATTTTAAATTTAAATTATGCTCTACGTCATTATAATTAGGTAAAAATCAATACAAACATACACAAAAATAAGTAAATAAATCTAATAATAATTTAAGTATATTTATATAGTCTATATAAACAAATTTGAGAGGAGGATGTTATATCACACATAACCCAACAATTAACAGTACCTTGACAGATGGTCTTAGATGGCAATCAGCAATTTGGGGGTTTCCTCAAGGGACTGGAGTCTGGAGACTTGGAGATTTGATAAAAGATGAAAAAGGCCTCACATGAGTTTTTAGTTCAGGGTTATAATCGCAACCATTCATTTTGATCCAAGGATTGAGAATAATGATTTGGTGGGATCCACAGATGTAGTGGCTGTGAATCGCTTCTTTTTCTTCCACACGTTTATTTTTCAAAGGATTCATACGTCCAGTGTACTTATTCCAAATTTTATTTTAATATATATACAGAGAAGAGATTAATTTATATTAATATAAATTTTTTTATACTTATTTTTAATTATTAATTTTATTTTTATCTAATAATTAAGATTATTTTATTAAAAATAATTATTAAATAAAAATAAAATTAATAATTAAAAATAAGTATAAAAAATTTACATTAATATAAATTGATCTTTTTCATATATATAAAAATATTTAATAAAAATTTTTATTATAAAAAATAATAAAAATAAATTTTGATTATATAATTATATATAAATTATTAAAATAAAAAATTACTTAAATATCATATAATTATTTAAAAAATTATATATATTTATATTTTAATTTTAATAATTTATATAAAATTTAATAATCAATATTCACTCCCTACCAAATATTATATATATATTACTAATCTCATCCACATTTGTGTTAAGACCAATAAAAAAAGAAACTCATTTTACTCCGCTCTTAAAACAACCTAAAGATGTAGGTGATAATGTTATTTTGTTCCATGCAATTTAATTGCACACTTGACTTTTTCTCTCACCTCAGCCACATTCTCTCGCTTCCATTTCCCACTCACGCGCCATGTGATTTTCCTCTGACTGTTCGTTTCTTGCCTTCTTTCTCCTTGTTTTTTGCGCGTCTTCTTTCACCCAATCCCCATAACCCGTCCCTCTCCTCTCTATCTTTTCACGGCTAAACATGTCTTATTTGGATGAGTAGACATCTAGAAGGGCCAGTAATATCCTCATGTATTCTCATTTTACATATACAGGTTTTGCGATTTTTTGGCAGTGAACCAGTTTGGACTTCATGCAATCTGCCACATGATCATATGCCTGAAAGATATGAGTTATTATGTGAGTTCAGTGATTGTATTTTCATTATAATTGTACAACTGTACTCGGGTTGTACATTGGCTTGAATATTGTGGTGATCGAACCCAAGTAGATGCTTTGAATGTGTATCTTCTTGTTGTTCTTCACCATCAGTATCGCAAGCTTCTTTTAAGCTAGCATTTGGTGATGTTTTACTGAAAATATTATACTGCATTTTAAGGTCTTCCTTTCCCTTTTTGCATGTAAACTCAGTGGTCATGACCCAACCCAAGGGCTTTCAATAATTGATGGTCCCATTTGTTCCTTTGTTTTCCTCTTATTGTCAATTCCATACGTTGATATTATGTGTGCTCCAAAATCGCTTTTATAAATGGGTGTATTTTCAATAGTCCAACAATTTGTTGAATGAAGTGTAGTGGATGTTATTATGGTTTTTTGTGATTTTGTACATATTCTAATGGTCACATAGAAGTCCAACCACAACCATAGTTCATCACGTTACATTTACCAACCAAGTGGGTTCTAGATTTGTTGATTTAGTCTTATATCTCTGTTTTCTTCCAAAAAGAGAGGGCTTTAGAAAGACAAGTGAGTTAAAGATGTTTAGATATATAGATTATTCATTACATGGATGTTACAGCTTGATAAATTAATATATTTAATTAGCAGTTAGAGGTGAAGAGATAGCAACAGGGCTTTTATCGAACCTTAGTGTGGTTTTTGTGTTGAAGTAAATTTAGATTATACTTAAGATAGATATAATGTGGTGGAATTTTCGATGGCACAACTATTCCTACAGTAGTGTGAGAGAGTGAGTACTTACTTGTAAAAGACACTTCAACGCTTAAGTTAGACCGTAAACATAATAGAAGATACATATCTTTGAGACTTGATAGTATATTTATAAGAGTGTTTTAGAGTTTGTATAATGCAGTTATTTATGATTAGAATCTATTAGAGATTTTGATCTATTTTAACTAATTTTTTTTATTTATGTGAGATGTAATTCATTTTTATATCCATAAATAATACTTGAGAGATTTATGCTTAATAAATAGACTGATATAATCATCAAGATAACTCATAATAATATTTAAATATTATTCTCATAAATCGAGTCACTCTTAGTATCCGTTTGACTCTTGGAATTGAGCATGAAATTAAATCTTGAAATTAGAATTAGACCTTTTAATTCTAATTTTTATATTTAAAATGTCATTTAAAATTGAAATTGTAATTCCATAAACAAATTCTATGGAATTGAAAAATAACTAAGTTAAGTCTTTCTCAATTCTTAACTTATACCTTAAGAATTATCAATTCTATAACTTAAAAATTAAAACACACTCTCTCTACATTTATTTATGAACAATTATATTTTTTGAGATTCTATATTTATATAGAAAATTATTTTTATATTTATATAAAAATTATTATAATAACTATTTATTTTTTTCTAAAAAAATTCATGAAAATTTTTTTATAAAAAAATGACTATTATATTATAAAAATATTATTGTATGAATATTTTTATTAATTTTAATTTTGTAAATAATTTTTTAATGTTTTAGATCATACTTTTAAATAATAAAATTATAATTAAATTTAAAATTATAATTTCTTATCTTAATTCTTTAAAAACGTCAAATATAGAATTTAAGATCTTGGATCAATTATAATTCTGAAAAAATTAAAATTAAAATTAAAATTCTATGTTCCAATATTAATTCTACTATCTAAACGGATTATACTAATAATTCAAAATCTGGTCCAAAATAATTTTAATGTGCAGAGAGCAGTATATCAAAGCTTCTATGGAAAAGGATGTTGCCGACCAAGCTGTTGATGACGATGCTGCAGCCAATATATCAAGGCTTTTTGGATTTAATTTTTGGGAAGAGACACAGAAATGTTAAATACTATTTCTTCTAGAGCTCTCAAATTATTGTTCTTAATTTTGGCAGTATGGGCTTCCATGGCCTTACAAATTGTTTTTTTCCCATTTCGTATATAGCCTCACAAATTGTTGCTCGTTGGGTGCTTAGCTATATGTCGTTATGCCCAATTTGGAGTTTGTATTATTTGAGTTTAATCCATCTCCTATATGGGTAGGTACTCCTCAGTAGCAACGGGTGTGAAACACTCACAAAGGAAAATCACATGGTTGAGTTTAATCCATCTCCCATATGGGTGGGTACTCCTCAGTAGCAACGCGTGTGAAACAGTCACAGAGGAAAATCACATGGCGCGTGAGTGAGAAATGAAAGAGAGAGAACGTGGTTGAGGTGAGAGACAAAGTCAAGGATGCAATTAAATTGGATAGAACAAGATGACATTATCACTAACGTTTTTAGGTTGTTTTGAGCGAGAAAATAATGAGTATTTTTTGCAAATAAAAATATAAAAGATGTCAACCTCCGAATGAAATTAGTAATTAGATATATATATATATATACACACACACAGGAGGGGATTTATTTATTCCAGAAGTAAGTTTTAAAATTTATTCTAAATCTTTTATCAATAAATTTATTTTAATTTAATAATTTTAAATTATCGAATTAAATGATAAGAAAAAATAATAAATATTGACATTAATAAAGAGAGAAAATAATAAAATGTGATTTTACTAATAAGAAAGAAATTTTAGTTATCAATTATAATTATTAAATTAAAAATAATATTTTTAAAAATATGTAAAAGTTGCATCATAGTATCACAAAAATATTTCTAAACATGTTTATATTAGCACATTAGATACAAATTCTGAAAAATTGTTTATATTATTACAATTGCTTATCAAATAGCAAAAAAAAAAAAAGAAATAATTTTATAACATAATTGAATTATTATAATTATTTAATAAATTTAGTTATACTTTATTGGTGTCAAATAATTACAAAATATTTACTTTTTATTCATTTATACAATATTTACAATATCCAACATTTTAGATATTTATATAAAAAAATTATTTTTAATGAATTTATATGCTAAGTTTTAAAGGTCGTTAATTAATTTTTAATGATAAGCACGACATATGGAATATAATATTCTTGTATGCTATTATATGATGATTTTATATGTTATTATTATTGATGATTAATTTCTTTTTGAATATAAAGTCGTTAATGATAAAGTCCATGTGATATATATATGCCCAATTGATATTTCTAATAATAAACACGTATGTAGGAAATTCAATTTTTTTAGTAGTTAAAATATATAAAAAGATGTTATAAATTATATTTAACATTATATTATTTTTTAAATGTATAAATACATTTAATAACTAAATTTTATTTCTTTATTAAATTATATTTAATTATCATTTCTCCTTTTTAATGTGAGAGTTATTTTATCTTTCTTTATTTAATTAAGTTATTTAGAATTATTAGATTAAAATGAATTTAAAAAGTAAGAGATTGAGAATAAACCTTAAGACTTACAGTTAGAGTAAATGAATCCCCTACTTAATATATATATATATAGCAGTGTAAAACATTTTTTTTATACTAATATCAATTTTTGTGTTGATACATCATTTAATGAATTTGATTATATTAACAATTATATGACATGTGAAACTTATTAAATAATGTAATAACACATCATTAAATTCAAGTGTAAATTTTTTTTGTACTAATAGTATATTAAAATTAAACTCTGCCTCTCACACATGATATGTTTCATTTTTTTATCCGCAACTATTTTGTTTTATTTTTTTTCCACACATTTTAAAACTCTAAATTTGTCCCAACCTAATGCTAAAAGAAGTTCTATCTAGACACAGTGTAACACTAATGGTGCATTTGTGTCTTCTTAAAATGCAATATCACCAAATTCCATTAGCATTTCTAACGAACGAAAATCATGCCAAAACAAACTGATGAAGAGTGCAATTTTTGCCTAGAAAAACATTTCATAACAATGGAATTCGTTTTATTTTATTTTATTTTATTTAATTTTTTGGTCTTTGGAATTCGTTTCATATATTGGGTTTATTTAATTAATGGGCTCTAAATGACACATCTTGGTGCCTTCTTCAATTTTTGGGTATGTTATTTAGCCCACTTAGTAAAGCCCAGAAGTTGAAAGATGGCAAAAGAAAAAACGTGTTATAAAACTAGTCTCTTCACAACGCATTAGGGTTTCTGGGTGTGGCTAGCTGCTAAAACTAGACATCCTCATCTGCAGCTGCAAGCTTGGCCAATAACTCCCTTTGAGAGAGAACCCCACCATGGCTGAACAAGTTTGTTTCCTTCACATCAATGTTTCTTGGGTTTTGTTTTGTATCTTCTATTGATTTTATTTTTTAATATTTTTTTAAAATTTTTGTTTGCAGACTGAGAAGGGTTTTCTGAAGCAACCAAAAGTGTTCCTATGGTATACTGATACACGAAATATGCTTCATTTACTCGTTCATTTTGATTTTTTTTTATGGATGTGGGGTTGTTTGTTTTATTTTGTTGGTGACTTTTTTTTTGGTTCTTCCTCTCTCTTGATGCTTTTTTGAAGCTCTAAGAAATCTGGGAAGGGGAAGAGGCCTGGAAAAGGTGGAAATCGATTTTGGAAATCCATTGGGCTTGGATTTAAGACTCCTAGGGATGCCATTGAAGGTAAATTCACTTTGATTTTATCCCTCAGATAAACTATTTTATATTGAGGATTCTTTTTAGATTCAATATCTTTCATGTTATTGTTATTACTTATGAATATGAGTTTTGTCAATTTATATCAAAGGTTAATTTTTGAGGATGTGGGGTGCTGGTAAATTTAGTTCTAGAGTCGTCTTCCGATGTGGGGTCCTATCAGTTGTTCCAACCCATTCGTTTTCTTCGAATTGCATTGATTTTCTGAAGTTTTTTTATGTCATGTTGGTATAATTGTTGTCCGTTTGGGGAAGTGTGTTAATGTTAGTTTGTTGTACTTGTCATATAATATAGTCGTCCATACATAAGTTAGGTGGCTGAATGCTGAGCGTGGGGAGCTTAGTTGGAAAGTTAGGCCTGATTTGTTTGTGGATTGTGTATGCCTAGATGGTGCATCTATTGTGATGTCTTAGTTTGCTAGGGGAAGTAGTTCATTGGACAAGACACGCTATGAAAATAATATATCCCTTAAATTATGATGTAAGGTGATGAGATCAGCAAGCATTTTCAAGTCAGAGATGCGAGACAGATGTGAATACTGAAGTTTATATTGACATTGTGTTGTAGGAACCAAGGAATCATTGGTCTATCTATGAACATATGCCTGTTTTCTGTCTAAGAAAATGTTGGTACTCAGGTGTTATGTAAGTTTTGTTGGGAAATAGTTGTAATAGCAAACAGAATACTATACTTGAATCCAATTCCTTTAAAATCCAAATTGTGATGAGCAACAAGCTGATACTCCTTAGTATCTCTATTAAAGCTCATTGTTGCCATGGTTATCAAATCGGGAGTCAAATCACGAATTGGAAAGCCTATTTTTTGAATCGTGAATCGAAAGATTCATGATCATTTATTAATAACAATATAAAATATATTTTTCACATAATAGAACATTATAAAAATTTAAATATTAATTTTTTTGAAGTCAAATAACTTATTAGTAGAGTCTAAATAAATGAGTAAACTGATCCATATTAAAAGACTGGTATTAATTTTTTGCATCTACTTAAGTAAGGAACACTAGTGTGTGCCTTAATGTTAGAGAGAATGCAAGCTGTGCGTTTTAATTAGTGGGCAGCAGCTCTAAATTTTTTTTTAAAAAACCTAATGTTGTTTTGCATTCTCTCTCTCCCGTTTTGTTTTCCTCTACCTCTCCCTTCTTTCTATATGACACTTCGTCTATTGGTAGCCATGACAGTGATGGCTACAGAGCCAAACAGTGGCTAGGAGCAGATGAACAGAGGTGGTGACAGTCGAGTGTTGTTGGAGGGCTTTGTGCAGGGAACAACCGGAAAACAGGAGAGACGCCGTGCTGAACGGCAAGCAGTGCGGGAATTGCACAGTTCACATCTAAATTGCGATTTCGACGATCACTGCATGATTCAACAATTCTCTGTGCAATTCTGGCACAAGAATGAAACTCTTTGCGATTTGAATTGCTGGGTTGATGAACTGCTTCAAATCACATGAATTGAATCCTGATTCATGCGATTCCGACTACCATGATTGTTGCATTGTTCATTTTATAATCTTCATGTTCTTGTATTATTGCATATGAAATTACTTGGTTATTTTTCCATGTATTTATATATGGTCACTTCTGTTTCTAAACCAAGGCCTTTGATTTTTTTTTTCATACAGGAACCTATATTGACAAGAAGTGTCCTTTCACTGGCAATGTTTCCATCCGGGGTCGTATCCTAGCTGGTACTTGTCACAGTGCGAAGATGACAAGGACTATTATTGTTAGGAGGAATTATCTTCATTTTATAAAGAAGTATCAGAGGTATTCCCCTTTCATATCTGTGGTGAGCAGTTTTCATCGTATTTGCACACTTGGACTAGCATAACTATTTACTTTTTGTTCTCTTGTTCTATTTAGATATGAGAAGCGACATTCAAATATTCCTGCACATATATCACCTTGCTTCCGTGTGAAGGAAGGAGATCATGTCATTATTGGCCAATGCAGGTTAGATTTTTATAGTAGAAGCCTTCTTCTGGGTGTATTGAAGTGAGGAACTTATTGTTGCTTATTATAGATTCATCCACCTGATTGCCTTTATTTCATTTATGCCATATATATAGGCCAATCTCGAAGACAGTGAGGTTCAACGTATTGAAAGTGATCCCAGCTGGATCTTCCAGTGGTGCGAAGAAGGCATTTACTGGAATATGAGATTTGACTTTTCAGTTCTCATTGGGGGACAGTGTTACCTTATGAGTTAGTAGAAGCCTCTGTTTCAAATATTTCAGGGTCACAACGTAAAGTTCTGGTCAATTTTGGATCTCTTTAAAGGCTTGATCTATGAGTGGTTAGATGTTAAGGACTTCGATATAAATTTGGCTCTTGAATACTAGTTGCATTTATTTTTGGCATTTTAGTATTGCTAACTACTCTATCTCCCTTTTTTGTATTATCTCTTTTATTTTTTGCTCCTTGTCCATGACATAATCTTTCTCTTTATGTTCAATTTGGCGGAGGGAAGAGTTATTATGGGACCTCAAGGGTATGTTTGGACTTAGGATGGAGGGTTTTGGAAGGAAAAGGAAGGGATGACTTATTTTTCATTGAGTAAACATTCTCTATATTTAAGAAATTTTTAAAATGAAAGATTATCATGACATTTTAATTAGCCTCTTCATTTTTATAAATATTTTATAACTTCTTCAATTTACAAATGGAAAAAAGGTCTTCCTGGTCCTTTTAAATTTCTCCATTCAAAAATATCCCAACTCTGTGTTTGGATTTTTTTCATTAATGGAACGAAATGAAATAAGTGGGGATAAAGCAGAAAGGAATGAAATGGAATATAATTTTTATTTTCGTCGTTTAGAAGTTTCATTAACGGAATTTAATTATTCATGAATTTTTTTTATTCTATTTAAATTTTGAGGAGAACAAAAGTTAGACATTTGAGGATAAGAAAAAAGAAATGATTTTTCATGTATATTTTTTATGTATTTTAAAATTTTTAAATAAGAGAAATTATTTTTATTTTTTTATTTTTTTTTTTTTTTTTATTACTTATCATTCAAACATAATGTAAAAGAAGAGAAAGGAAGCAGGGGAACCGGCCTAAATCCTTTCCCACCTCCATACCCCTTATTTCTCATCTAAGCGTAGCATATGCGGGATAACATTTGGATGAGATCTACATTTAACTTCCCTGTTATGTGTGCTGATCTACAGGGCAAGATGCTGTTGAATCAACGCTCCCAACTCTCGCTGAATGTGGTGCTTAAGCGAGGACATTATTATGGCCTTCTGTATTTTGAATAGGTTTCTTACCAGCTCTCGTTCGTGAGTTGGCTGAAATCGTACTCTTATACAACTTCCTCAGACGATTATTACTTAACTATCCATTTTTCACAAACTTCCAAAACTCGTTTTATTTTAGTTGGGACATTGCTTTTGGAGGAACTAGCGACAAGAGCAACAAGAAAGTGAGAAAGGGCGGGGGGGGGGGGGGTGTATTTGATTGATCACTATTTGAAAGAAAGAAAAATCAGATTTTAGTTAATCAGGTATTTTATTAACCTTGTACTTTACTATTTTTTTGTTATGTTAATATGAAATTTATTGTTGATTCAAATCTAGACTTAAAGAGTTCAACCAAGTTGGTGACTCCTCCAACCAAATACAAGAACCGTGGCTACTAGCATGGTTAGCTAGGGAGTCAGCCATCTGGTTGCAGTTACGTGGAATAGAAAAACAAGCAAAAGTATAAAATCAAGATGCATAACACCAAATATCTTGCAAAATAGATATGAGTAGGAAAGGTCCGCCTGATTAAAATCGTTGATGGTATAATGGACGGCCTTAGCATCTCCTTCCAGTAGAGCGGTCAAAACGGATTGAGTCATTTTCGAGTCAGACTAAATTGAGTTATGTAAGTTATGAGTTGGCATTTTGTCAGCCTAGTTTATCTTTTTTTAATGTAAACGAGTTGGGCTGACCTAGTCTATTGTAAGCCAATTCATTCGTATTGTATCATTCCAATTATTTTTAATTTCAGACTGACATTTGTTAATTTAATTCGTTCATTTTGTCGGGCTGAGCATTTTGATGGCTCTACCTTTCGGTATGTTAACTCTATACTTAGAAATGTTATTTTTTACGTAATTTTAGTATTATTGGAGGTTAAAACTAATTTTAATGGTGTCACTTCTAAGTTAGATGGCATTTTAGCGCCTTTAAGTTTTAATTGTTTATTTGACCTGAAGGAGGTTTTGCATTCAAAGAGTAAAGTTTAAGGTGTGATTTATACGTTTTTTGAAACTTTGAAGATCCAATTTACACATTAAAAGATCATTAACAATACAAAATTAAGAGTGAATGACTAATAACTATTCCTATAATAACAATGACCATTTAAAATGATTAATTAACCATTTTGATTGATTAATTAGTCTTTCCTATTAATTTTGTATTGATGGCAATCCTTCTCGTTAATTTTCTTTACCTTTTTGTATAGCTGGAACTGGAAATGGTCACATTAGTCACTTGTACGCTTAAGCTAGTTGATGTGTTCCACTGTCTGATACAAGAGACTACTCAACGTTGGATGGATCTTGGGCTTGGTAATGGGCTGGTTCAATAATAAACTGTCTATAATGTCTGGCCTATGATATAATTAAGCTTTTATCTAACTGAATTAACTATACTCTATGTCGCATTATTTAAGGTAGCCTATTATAAAAAAAAATTATTTAACTAAATTAACCTTATTCTATGTCACATTATTTAGGGGTATTAATTCCCCTTAAGAGTACCTTAGAATCCTTCTTATGTTGTCTTGAACATATTACTTCGCGTTCATGTTACTTTCGAAGTTCTATCATCATTCGGGAATGGAACCATGTTCCTGTTCTTAATCATGTTTTTCAATTAAATATTGACAATTTAGCTAAGAAATTACTAATTAATAGAATTAATTATCAATTAAAAACGAGATAATTTTTAGCTAAATTGTTAATATTTAATTGGGAAATAGATAAATGGAAGATAAGATTTAAATTCAGAACCACATTGGTCATTGAGGTCATGGATGGCCTCAAAATTTTAAAATTTTAAAAATTACTCTTAAATTTTAGTTTCATTTTTTATGAAATATATATTACTTAATCTTTTTTTAATTTTTATTCTATTTTCGCCCTCCATCATCATGTTTCACGCTTGCCATCTTGTGTGTTAACTGTTTAGTACTTTGCTAAACAGATCTCTCAAACTAAGTGAGTGCTTCATGTTGCATTTGTCCTCCTTGTATAGCCAATCTAATCACTTTTTGGCTTTTTTACGCAAATGTGAATGTGATTGAATACAGCGCGACTGTGGGTTTTTCGTTTTTTTTTTGGAGCCTATTATCAAGTCTTCATCGTAGCTATTCCTTTGGAAAAGTTATATTTCGTCTCTAGTTTTCTCTTCCGGGCTTCCTCTCGTGTGGTTGAAGCATAGAATATATATGCAAAGTGGATTCAGAAATGTATCTGAAATAGACACATTACGATAATTTTCTCCTTACGCATCAGCAGCAGAGCATATTGAGACAAGAGGGGTGTTTGATATCTACAAAAGAACTCTAATGCTTAAGTCAAACTGTGCACAAGTAAGATTTATACAGTGAGTGATAACTTACCTGAGAAGGTGAATAAGTTTGATATTTATAGAGATTGGAGATATATACTCGTGTAATAGTTGTAAGAAGAGATATGTTTCTTATTTGGAGTGTGTTTGGAAAAGTTAAAAAAAATAGATTATGCTGATAATCGATTATATATATAATCGATTATTGTAAAAATCGATTATAATTAGAATCTGTTTTTGTTTAGGTATGTTTGCTAAAAAGTGATTTTACGATAATTTATTTCGTTTGGATAATGTAAAAAAAATTATTTTTACATAATAAATTACGAAGAAAGGTATAAAGTTATTTTGTTTATAATATTTGGTAGAGAGTCAATAGGGTCATTATGGAAAATGCTTCTCTCATTCAAGCATAGTTAAAAAAATTCATCTAAAAATAAAAGCTTTTTATGAAAACAGTTCATACTATGAGCTTGTGCTAAAACAACTTTTTTATGAAAATAATTTTTTTTTATAAATTAATCTAGATACCCAAACATAACTGATTTTTTATAAAATAACTTTTTTCCAAAAAATAGCTGAATGAGAAAGAATGAATCTTTCCCAAATAAGCTCTTAGTTGCAAAGGATCCCTATAAGATCATAATATAAATATTGCAATTATGGGTAATTTAGAGGCAGTTATGAGTACTATTATTTTACAAGATCATGATTGACAATAACATATATTATTAAGATTTATCCATTGCACAGATCTCGATATAAGTTGTTGCTACCTAATATCGTAATTCGATAAGCATATAGCCGAGATCTCACCTGTATGTTATAAGCGAATTCTTACTGAGGGCGTCAATGACAGACTCCGACGTACTACATGCTAGGTCGATCCACGAGACATGATTTCGGATCCTAGTCCAGACTAGCAAGGTCAATGTTCTACTACTAGAAGCAGAACCATGCAATTCTTTTAGCTCACTGACATCACTACTCAAAGCAATATAAACAGTTTAATTTAGCAGTAAACTGCTTTGTTCTATAGGTTATGGAGTACTGTTCTTTTTTTAGTTTGGTATGTAAAATGCATAGTTATAAATCAGTAATAGTTTATATAAAATATTCATCCTATAAAAAAACAATTTATATCAAAATTAATCTTATATTTATGGATAATTTTATATGATGAATTTTTCACAAAACTTTACCATTAATTGGTTTGAAAGTATTCATCGTGCATGTCATGTTCATTAAATTTTATACCAGTTCAAGATTATTTTCTATTTTATCAATTTATATTACAATTAGCAAATAATATATATGCTTTTCAAACAAATAAAAATATCCACAATATGGGAAATGATCGATTAACATCAATATGAGAATTAAAATATTTATGTCATTCAAACTAAATATTTGTTAAAAAATTTTAAAAAAAGACGACAATAAGAATTTAACCAGTCAAATTAAATAATTCAATTTTCCTTTAAAAATTATATGTCACACTACTTTTAAGTTGTATCAATAAAGTATAAACTAATGTTATATTAATATGAAATTGTATAAATATAATCTATATAATAGAAACTTTAAATCTAACCATAGATTTTATAAAAATATTATTTAATAAAAAATTATTCATCAATATCGATATAATAATAAATTTAGTTTAGGTTGCTGTAAATAAATACTCATTCTATACACTTCCCATGAGGGACGGATCCAAAGGAAGACAAGCAGATGTTGTTATTCTCCTAGCTTTTATATAATTTTGCATGGTATATGTAGTATTAGCATGTTAAAAAAATTAGCTCTCTTTTTCTCTCTTCTCTTTTGTTCTGATCTTTCCTTTTGTGAGAGTGCAGGAGCGGAAGACTGCCGTTTTCTTTTTTTAGTGGCAGCCTCACTGTCTCCTCTTCTTTTATTTTGGTGTATTTTTTCAACAAGTGGCTCAAATCTATTAGATCTCGAGTATGTTTATTTAGATCTGCTTCTCTCAATGACATATCTTGTAATTTTAGTTTTATTTTTGTTGTTCCTTTTGATGATATTTTAGTTTCTCCTTGTGATTGTTCCTATCTTGATGGTCTCGTAGGTAAGAGAGATTTTTAGATCTATTTTGAGAAGATGCATAATATACTTTTCAAACTATAACACTTTTCGTATTAGTCTCCGATGTGATATATGCTTAGACATCGATAGTCTTCGGACAAGGAATAGAACTACAGATTGTTGATTAATTCAGTGTGTAGAATGTATTTGTTTCTTATTCTTTTTAAATTTGATGTATCTTTTTCGAGATGTAAGTGCCATTAGGCTTCGTTCTTAATGAATCTTTTTTCTTTCTTATTAAAAAAAGCATTAAAAAAAGAAAAAAAGAAAAAATGTCTTGCTTCTATTTTGTATTGGCCCATGTATATGAGCACCTAAAACAATCTTAAAGGAGTTATTGGATTTTTCTACTTATGGATTGATCTAATTATTGAAAGTAATTTTTTACTAAAGTAAAATGTGTAATTAGTTTTAAAGTAAAAGATAAAAAGAAGTTTCAACTTTTCCAATACGTATTCAACAAAGAAACTTCTTTAATACGTTTTCATAATAACGGTAAAGACATTTTCACAGTTACTTCAATATTCATCTCTTTTCTTTAGAAGAAATTAAAAAAAAAGTGAAAAATCAACTTTAATACTTTAGATGTTAGAGAAGAAGCTAAATAAGTTTACCATAAAAAAAATCATATAAATTAAAGACAAAAGTTAATTTTGTGATTAACTAAAATTATTATACCCTATATATAGCAGGGTTTTTTATTTAAATATTTTAATTCTTATCTTTCATAATTTTAATCCCTTCATTACTTGAATTCTAGATATGTCCTTGCTTCTCATTTTTTTATGTTGGCCATTACCAACATTTAAAATATATCTTACGTCAAATTAGAACCAAAACTAAAAGAAGACACTGATTTTAGAAGTCCATCCTCTAATGCCAAATTCGATGGGCACGTGGCTTCATTGAACACCGTTGTCCCACGTCAGATAGAGTCCAAAACCTAATTTTGCTATTGTTCACCCATCAAAGGCACAACAAAGATTCCTATGCATCTAGCTAGTGTCTTGACAACTTTATAGAGCAAAATAGCTCATTCATTTTGGGTGGCTTGACCATATGACTACTGATGAACGAACATTATTGTCCTTGTTGGAATCCTAGTAGCGACAGCCACTGCATTTGAAAGCTCATTCTCGGATAAGAAAAAAAAAATCAATTTTTTTAATATAGTACTAATGATGTTTAAACTTCAAACTACTCAAATTCTTTATTACTAACCCAATTTGAATGGTTTAAAATCAATTTAGGTTGATTCTTATCTCTGCTAATTTTATATGATTTTTTTTTCTGTGAATAATTTTATATGATTGACTCAACTATGGCACTTGCCCCTCCACTTGCCAATTATGAGTGGTGGGTTATGCTTATGCAGCACCGGAACCCATTGTTTGCCGCCGCTTGCACTAAAGGCGACAAAATAAACACATGAAGTCAAAAGAAGCTATGGAAAGGGAAGACAAGAGAAGTGTTCATGTATCATAATCATGGTCACCTTCAGTTGATTAAAAGATTTCCTTTTGGGTATAATCAGCAGAGTTCAAATGGATGTAAAATATTAATGAGTGACATTTTTTCTCAGTAAAAATGTGCTCGAGTCATTTGCCTTTTGTAGAAATTGGAATAGAGAAATCTAATGTCATTATCCAATTTTGTTTTCATTGAAAAAGTCCTTTATTCCCACTAACCAATCGAATTTTTAAAACAACGCTTTCAAATCTTTTTGCATCATTTTTGTTAATTTAATAAAACAAAGCGAACTCCGTCATCAACTTCCCTATTAACTTATTAATTCATCTTCCAATTGTGTATTTTCCTTTTTTTTAATTTTCTCCTTTTCTATTTTTGTTTTACTTTGATATTCTTTGAGTAAATACATAAATTAATCCCTAAAAAATATACTTTATGTGCATTTAGTCCCTAAATTTATTTGAGTGTACAAATTAGTCTTCGAATGTGTGAAATCCCCAACACATTTATCTTTCCATCAGTTAGGGTTGATGAGAAGTAACAGAAAGTCCGATGTGTCACATTAAGTGTACATGTGCATGTTAATGAGATTTTTGACCATTTTGCCCTTAGTAGCAAAATTATTGACTAAATTGTCATATTTTTTAAATTATATATCAAAATGCTACTTTTTTTTTTATCTAACATGACATTTTTTATATTTTTTCTGTTCACGTAGAAATCGTCATTCGCGTTAGCGCTTCCACGTAAATAACTCTAAAACACTTAGTATTATCTATGTGGAAGTGCCAACGTGGATGACATTATCCAGTAAATAACTTCAAACGCTTTGGCATTAGTTACGTGGAAGCGCCAAAGTGAATGACATTATCTACGTGGACAAAAAAATAAAAATATCACATTGGACAATAGAGTGACATTTTGTATTGATTTTAGTGACATATGTTATATCTATTTCTTAGTGAAATATTGCAGAACGGCAATTTTGGACCAAATTAAGTTTATGACAAAACTTAGGTCCATTTCTTTATGTTCATTACATCTATTCCACTAATCAAATCATGACATATGTTCATTAATGTTCTCTCTCCTACTTTTTTTTTAAAAAAAAATGCATACATTGCATACACATCATATCTTGATTGGTGGAATTGATGTAATGGACATAAAAAAATGGACCTAATTTTTGTCCTTAAATTTATTAGATGAATCTATCTCTCTGTAAAATCTGCTCAGCAGATTCTCGAATGGCTGTCATATTAAAACTCGATGTAGCGTTAGTAGTTCAACCAAATTGTCGTTCTGCAATGTCTGACTAAGAAATAGATATAACATATGTTATTATAATCAATATATACAAAATGTTATTCTATTGTTTGATGTGACATTTTTTATTTTTTTCCCACCACCAAAGCATTTAGAGTTATCCACTAGATAACGTCATCCGCATTGGCGCTTCTACGTAGATAATGCTGGACCTAAGTTTTGTCCTAAACTTAATTTGGTCCAATTTTTTTTTTTACAATTTTTATCCAATTTTTAAAACATTAGCAATTTAATTCTTAAAAAATTATTATATTAAATTAGTCACCAAATATTCCATGTCAAAAAATTAGTTATCCAATAATAAACTTTTTATGATTGTACAACGTTAATTTTATCTTAATAAATAATAATTTTTAACTTTTTAAATATTAAAAACCTTCCAATGTGACCTTTTTTTTTTTTTCCTATCCACGTAGATAACATCATCTACTTTAACGCTTTCATGTAGATAACGTCAAAGCGTTTAGAGTTATCTATTGGATAACGTCATTTACGTTGGTGCTTCCACGTAGATAACATCAAAACATTTGAAGTTATCCACTAAATAACGCCAAGCGCTTTGGAGTTATCTACATGGAAGCGCTAATGTAGATGACGCTTTTTACGTGGACAGAAAAAATATAAAAAATATCATGTTAGATAAAAAGGTAATATTTTGATATATAGTTTCAAAAATATAACAATTTAATAAATAATTTTACTATTAAGAATAGAATGATAAAAAAACCTATGTCAATGGACCGCTAGTCCGTTAGTGAAGCCTAGGTGACATGTTAACAATGATAAAATTTATTTTTAAATTTTAAACTGTTAGAGAAACTTGAAATAATGTAAATTTTAATTGTTGTTATTGGCCGGTAAGATATAAAGTTTATTTTTAATATTATTTTTAATCACATTAATTATTTTATAATTATTAATGGTGAAATGTATTTTCACCCAACATTCATATGTACCAGTAAAACTTACATATGTTGTTATTTGAGCTTGTCACGTGAGTGTATATTGTTTCAATATTTCATAATTGGTTATGTAAATTAAATGTAACTAATTGTTGCCTATTATATTAAGAATTGTTTATTTTCAAAGATATAATAAATATATTTTTAGAATCTTATAATTTTTTAGATATTCCTTTGTACTTTAATATTTTTATTATTAGAATTGTTAAGATATATTTTAAAATATATCTTATGGAAGTGTGGCGCATATATATTTTAAGAATATCTTATGAAATTACTAATATTAAATATATATCTTATGAATATTTTAAAAGGATATCCTAATAACATGTAAAGATATATTTTGTCTACAAAATAGTTTAAAAACCTTTTAATCTTAACCTTAACAAAAAAAAAAAATTAACCTTAAATGTGAAAAGGATAAAATAAAAATAATAACAAATATAAATAATTAAGGCAATTATTCGAACAATATGCTTTTATCCTATTAATTTCCTCAACTCTCATGATTGGATTGTTCTTAAATACAAACAAATTTACATTTTACTTGCTAATAAATATGATAGTATAATTTATTTTTAAGAGACATATGCCGATAAAGAGGGTTAGTTTTAGAGAGATATATGTTAATAGATAGGATTGATTTTTAAAAAATATATGCTAATTAACAAATTTAGTTTTAATTTTTTTTTACATTATTGTTTTATAACTAATAGAGGGAGAGATTTAATCTCACCCAACATTTACCTACATTAGTAAAAACTAATAAATGTCATCATTTAAGCTTGCCACATGGCAACATATCTTTTCAGGATTTAATAGATGGACTCTCTCTTTATATTATATACTAGCATTTTCAACTCGTGCGATGCACGAGAAGTGATTGACATTGATTAAAATAATGATTTTGATGATAACAAATAAAGAAAGAAACAAAAATGCAAATGTCAAGTCCCAAGGAGCTTCAAGTTTAGAATATAAGTCGTAGATCTTGTGTAAAGGTATTTGTAGGGTTCACACTAAACTCATTCATTGATTTTCTTACTCAACTTAAATAAGTTTGCAAAATCATGATTTATACTTGTGAAAATTGTGTTTAAGTTTGAGCAAAATGGTTTTAGAAAGTTTAAAAAGTTTTTGGGAATCTTTGATTGACAAATCCTTTGGAAATATTGCTTTCTTGACAAACCAATAACAGGTTATTACTGTTCACATAACAGGATATTTGCCAAAACAGAAACCAGTCAAAGTTTTTTTTTCTTCTAAAAGCTCCTAACTGATTAGGTCATTCCCCTAATTGGTTATTTGATAAGTTAGGAGCCAATTTCTAAGGCTCCTAACCAATTAGGACAATCCCGTAATTGGTTATTTGGACAACTAGAAAACACGACTAACGGCTCTATTAAGAGCATTTAATGCTTCTATCTACCCCCCAACGGCTCTTAATTGTATTTGGCTATAAATTTAAGTTGTTGGGCATTTATGAAAGAAAAAAGGAACAATATGAAAATCATTCTTAAGCATTGAATTCATGTTTTCATTATCCCTTCAATCATACTCTGTTTTTGAGCTTTAAAAGTGTGAATCATTGATACTCATAAAGTTCAACTTGTATTATCCACTCTTGAGAGAGTTTCAATTTATCTATATCTTGTTTAATTTGTAAAAAAGGTGAGGTATCCCTTGAAAGTAGAGGCTCAAGCACAAAAGGTGAGGTATCCTAAGGTGTTGAGTACTCAAGTTTGTAAAGGTTGTCAAGCACCTGTTTGAAGCTTGAAATTATAGTGGAAATTTCAGGTATTTACTTGAGGACTAGACATAAGCCACAAGTGGATTGGTGGCTGAACCAAGATAAAGCTTTGTATTTGTTTTCTCTAAGATCTACTCTTTACTTTGTACATTGTTTTATTGAATTATTTGAATTCTATCTCTCTTGGCTGATTCACTTGTAAGTGAAAGCTCTCTCTCTTCTCTATCCATTCACCTCTAACAAATAATAATTTCAACAAAAATTGATAATCAAGGTTTTTGTGAAAGAATTACGAAAATATTTTTCATACTCAATTCACACCTCTATTGAGTATTAAGGCCACTTGGTAACAAGTGGTATCAGAACTAGACTCTTGTATAAAGAGCTTAACAGCTTCAAGAGAAGTGATGGTTTCAAATGATTTTTCTAACGAAGGTTCTTCTATAAATAGATCTCCCTATTTCAATGATGATGGTTATGCCTATTGGAAAGAAATGATGACAATTTTTATTGAAGCTATTGATATTGATGTGTGGGATGTCGTTGAAAATGACGCCTTTGTTCCCACACGTATAGTTGATGGTGTAAGAATTATACACCTAGAAGTGAATGGACCGATGAAAATAAAAAGAAAGTTCAATACAATTTGAGAGCTAAGAACATCATTACCACATCCTTGGGGTATGATGAATTCTTTAAGATGTCAAATTGTAAGACTGCCTAAGAAATATGAGATACCTTACAAGTAACCCATGAGAGCACAAGTAAAGTAAAAAGATCAAGAATAAACACTCTCACTCATGAATATGAATTGTTTAAAATGAACTAAGGAAAAAGCATTCAAAAAATGTAAAAGAGATTTTACACACATTATAAATCATCTTACTTCATTGTGAAAGACTTTTTCTGATGAGGATCTTATTAATAAACTCTTGAGGTGTTTAAGTAGGAATTGGCAACCCAATGTGACAGCTATTGTAGAGTCAAGGAACTTATCAACAAGACATTGGCCACCTTATTTGAGACGTTCCAAGAGCATGAATTAGAGCTAAATAAGCTCAATCAAAATGAGGAGCATGACAAGAAGAAGAAGGGGATTGCACTCAAAGCCACCTCATCTACAATTGAAGATGATGATGAAGATGATGGAGATGGTATAGAAAATCTAAAGCTAAATGAGGAGAATCTTAGTCTCCTTGTAAGGAAGTTTGAAAGATTCTTAAAGAAGAAATGATTCCAAAGAAGAGCACATTTCCCTCCAAAGAAGACCTATCACAAAGGGAAATGAACTTTATCAACTCCAACATGTTATGAATGCGATAGACCAGGGAATATGAAGATGGAATGTCCCGTATAACTCAAGAAATCAGAGAAGTTTGAGAAGAGACCCTTTAAAGAAAAGAAAGGAAGGACATCCTATATAGCATGAGAAGACAATGACATGGACTCGTCCGATAGTTCAAAAAATGATGAAGCCCATCTATGTCTCATGGCTAGAGGTGAAGAAGAAGAAGAAAGCAAAACCGAGATAACATCTTCAAACCTAGATTCTTCACCTTCCTATAGTGAATTACAAGATGCTTTTCAAAAATTATATGATGAATCCATGAGGCTCACAAAAATGATTTAATTCTCCAACAAAATAATCTCTTTATTGATAAACAAAGTTTTCATGTTAAACAAGGAGATTAATGAGCTTATAATTGAAAATGAGACCTTAGGACTTATTGATGCTAACTCATTATGCATGACTTGCTTTTCACTTGATAATACATCTATTCAATTACCTTGATCATCATGTAAATCATTTGAAAAAGAAGTTGATGATTTGAAAAATACTCTAGTAAAATTTACTTTAGAAGAGACAATTTAAATGTGTTACTGGAGAAGCAAAAATGTGTTTTTCAAAAAGTTAGTTTGGGGTATAATCCAAATAACCATCAAAAGTATTATAAGAATTTCTTTACTTCCTCAAGTACATCAAGTAGCCCCTTTATCAAATGCTTTCATTGTGGTAGGAAATGACATAGTGCATCAACATGTAATGTAAGAAAGAACATCAACACCAAGGTTGAAACTAAGAGGGTTTGGGTTCCTAAGGGCACCTTGCCCAATGCTAACACACAAGAACCCAAGAGAATTTGGGTACCAAAGGTTAAAACTTGAATGTGTGTTGTATGTGTTCTTGAAGACAAAAAGCTCAAGTTAGTATCTTGATAGTGGTTGCTCCAAGCACATGACAGGTGATGGATCCAAGTTCTCCTTCCTTGCACCAAAGAAGCATGGACATGTCACATATGGGAACAATAATAAAGGAAGGATCCTTGGTATTGGAAAAGTTGGTAAGAACTCCTCCACTTCAATTGATAATGTCTTGTATGTAGAAGGACTCAAACACAACTTGCTAAGTATTAGTCAATTATGTGATAAAGGTAATAGAGTTATTTTTTATTCAAATTGTTGCATAATTGAGGGTAAGGATGACAAGCAAGTTAAGTTTGTAGGTCATAGAATTGATAACATATATATGATTAACCTTAATGATATTACATCTCAAAATGCAATATGTCTTATGAGTAAAGAGAGTGATTCATAGCTATGGCATAAGAGAATTGCCCACATTCATATGGATCACTGTTGGTCCGTAATCCGTAAATCCGCAAGCGCACGGGTCGACAAGTAATATTAAGGAGAGTTAGAGTATCATGTCCCAAGAGATTGAATAATTAGAAGAATGTTAAACTTAATCAAAATTCATAAATTTTTATCCAAGCAAACGAATGAGAATGGGTTGCAATTAAAAATAACAATTTAAGAAAAACAAAAATAAGAAAACACCAAACACTAATTCCACAAGAGAAGATGAGAATGATTAAAGTCTAGGGGTCCCTATTCACTTGCTACTTCAATGAATAATTGCAATCAACAAGCACCAATCAATGAAATAATATTTGTTAGCTGATAACCTTCAATAGATAAGAGCCTATGTCTAGGACAATTACCCATGCAAAACCTAGTTAATCCACTATGTGTCCATGTGAGTTAACATAAGAATCACTCATTGAGACCAATTATCAAACACTTGCCATGCATGACTAATGAGTATGTGTCCATCCCATTAGCTAATCAACACACTCATACCAAGAGAATGTAATTGAACATACATCAATCATATCATATCTATATTCATAACACCCTATTTCTAGTTCAATTGGAATATTAAAAACATGCAATTGATGGCCAATCAATAACAAGCACTAAGCATAGATATGGATGAATAAAACCAATTTCATTGAAAGGATACCCAACTAATTACACATTAATTAAATCCATAGCAAGATCCTAGAGAGCCCCTAGATTAGGGTTTAGTTACACATCATGAAAGAGAAGAAAACAAATGAAATAAAATGATCCATTAAGTTATAAATCAAGAGGTAAAGGGAAAGAATAGACAAAAATGGAGAGATTCCAAGCTTGATCCTCTTCCTTGATCTTGATTCTCCCTTGAGTCACCTTCAATCCAAATGGGTTCTTCCTCTTCTACCTTGCTCTTTGGACTTCGTGGTTTTTGTTCCCCAAAAACAGCCTCCTTTCACTTCCCAAAAAATTAGAATATAAAGGTAAAAGTTGCATGCCAAGATTTTTTTCCTAGGATCACGTGCCTTTCTTCTGCTTGTCACGCCTAGGCATGACTTTACCACACCTAGGCGTGGTGGTCTCTGCCTGAGATTCCTGATAAACTGCGAGGAACACGCCTAGGCGTGGATTTGGCTCGCCTAGGCGTGGATTAGCAGCACTTTCCTTTGATATTTTCTTCACAATTTGAGCCATTCTTTACATTCCTCATCCCTTCCAAGGTCTTTCTCATCTCGAATACCTATATCAAAACAATAATAATGTCCATCAAACCACAATCCACCCAATTTCCATGAACAAAATATTCAAAGATTCAATTCTAAATCATTTGAATCAACAAACTTAATTCACCAAAGTCATGCAATAATTGAACTTATGACCTTGAAAACCTAGGGATAGCATGCTCAAATACAATCAATTTCAAGTGACATAACTTCATTTTCTGAAGTTATCAATCACCTAAACAAACTTATTTCCAAAGATTTGGTGATTGGTCTTCCAAAGCTCAAATTTGAGAAAAATAAACTTTGTGATGCATGTCAAAAGGATAAACAAGTAAAGGTTTCTTTCAAACCTAAAAATGTTGTTACTTTTACTAGACCTTTACAACTTTTGCATATGGATCTTTTTGGACTATCAAGAACTATGAGCTTTGGGGGCAACTACTATGTTGTTGTGATTGTGGATGATTACTCTAGATACACATGAACTCTTTTCCTTACTCATAAGAATGATGTCTTTCATACATTTAGAAAACTTGTAAAGGTTATTCAAAATGAAAAGAACTGTAGCATTGCATCCATAAGAAGTGATTATGGTGGGGAATTTGAAAATCATGAATTTGAAATGTTTTGCAATAAAAATAGCATTGAGCATAATTTTTCTGCTCCTAGAACTCCACAACAAAATGGAGTGGTTGAAAGGAAAAATCAATCTTTAGAAGAGTTAACAAAACTATGCTCAATGAGACAAGCCTTATTAAGTATTTTTGGGCGGATGTGGTAAGTACCACTTGTTATGTTATGAATAGGGTTCTAATAAGACTCATTTTAAAGAAAATTCCCTATGAGCTATACAAAGGAAGGAAACCAAACATTTCTCACTTTCATATCTTTGGTTGCAAATGCTTTGTTTTAAACAATAAAAAAGATAACCTAGGCAAGTTTGATGTTAAATTTGATGAGGGAATATTTATTGTTTACTCACTTAATAACAAATCCTTTCGAATTTATAATAAGAGAACTATGACTATTGAAGAATCAATACATGTTTTTTTTTTTATGAAACTAACCCAAATAGATCGAGAAAGGATGTTATTGATGATATTGCAAAAACTCTATCCAACACACACTTAGGAGGCAAAGAAGAAGAGCAAAAGAGAGAAAGCCAAAGAGAGGAAGTACCACCACAACAAGAGGAGGAAACTCTAAATGATCTTCCTAGATAATGAAGAACTTCAAGATATAATCCTCTTAATAAAGTAATATGTGATGTATCAAAAGGAGTAATCACTCGAAACTTTCTTAGAGATGCATGTAATCATTTGACTTTTGTCTCTCAAGTTGAACCTAAAGACATAAATGAGGCCATTAATGATGAACATTAGATCTTGGCCATACAAGATGAACTAAACTAATTTGAGAGAAATCAAGTTTGAGATTTAGTTCCAAGGCCCAATGATCACCCTATAATTAGTACCAAACGGGTCTTTCGAAACAAACTTGATGAAACAAGATTAATAATAAGAAACAAAGTTAGGCTTGTTGCTAAATGTTATAATCAAGAAGAAGGAATAGATTATGAGGAAACATATACTCTCGTAACTAAATTAGAGGCCATTAGAATTCTACTTGCATATGCATGCATCATGGGTTTCAAGTTTTATCAAATGGATGTTAAAAGGGTCTTTTTAAATGGTTTCATACAAGAAGAAGTGTATGTGGAACAACCTTCTGGTTTTGAAGATTTTAAACTGTCCAATCATGTTTTTAAACTAAAAAAGACCTTGTATGACTTGAAACAAGCTCCTAGAGCTTGGTATAAAAGGTCGAGCAAGTTTCTTTTAAAAAAGGCTTCTCTAGGAGAATGTTGGCACTACTCTTTTTATCAAGCATAAAAAGCATGATATACTTCTTGTTCAAATATATGTTGATGATATCATATTTGGTACTACTAATGAATCTATTTACAAAGAATTTACAAATGTTATGCAAAATGAATTTGAGATGTCAATGATGGGTGAGCTCAACTTCTTCCTTGGTTTCCAAATCAAGCAAACAAGGGATGTGCTTTTCATAAGTCAATCCAAGTATTGCAAGGAGCTGCTCAAAAAGTTTGGAATGGATAATGGCAAGCATATGGCTACACCAATGGGCACCTCTTATTATTTGGACAAAGATGAAGGAAGTAATCATGTAAAAATTATAAAGTATAGAGGTATGATTGACTCACTCCTTTATCTTACAGTAAGTAGACTAAATATTATGTTTAGTGTGTGTATGTGTGCTAGATATCAAGCTAATCCTAAAGAATCACACTTATATGCTGTTAAACGTATTATGAAGTATTTAATAAGAACTTCACAAATGAGTTTATGGTACCCTAAGGGTGCCTCATGTAGCCTAATTGGTTATTTTGATTCTGATTTTATTGGATGCAAAATGGATAGGAAAAGCACTAGTGAGACATGCCTCTTACTTGGAAGCTCACTAGTCTCTTGGCATAGCAAGAAACAAAATAGTGTGGCATTGTCAACAACTGAAGTTGAATATGTTACAACTAGGAGTTGTTGTGCTTAAATCCTTTGGATGAAGCAACAACTTCAAAACTACGGTCTTGAGCTTGATCACATCCCTATAAGGTGTGATAGCACTAGTGTAATCAATTTGTTTAAAAATCCTATTTTGCACTCTAGGACTAATCATATTGAAATTAGGCATCACTTCATAAGGGATCATGTTCAAAAAGGTGATTGCATGCTTGAGTTTGTTAAAACCACTAAACAACTAGTTGATATCTTTACTAAACCTTTAAATAAAGAAGCATTCTTTTCTATAAGAAAAAAACTTGGCATATTGGATCAATCATGCATTTAACTATTACTGCTCAAACAAGTTTGCTACATAATCTGTCATTGTGCTGCATAAAACTTGTCATTTTACTATTGTGCGATTTTGGTGCAAAACTTGTCATGTTGCTGCATAATATGTTATCTTGTTGCATATTTGGGCTCATAGCATAATTTTCTTGTTTTTAATCACTTTTGAATCCAATATTGACTTAAGCTTCAGAGTTTTCCCTAAGTTTGTTTTGCAGGTACTTAATCCATGTTTAAGTCCCCCAATTTCCTTTAATCATGTTCCTATTGAAGAAAATTATTTTCTGGTTCTCTTAAAGAAGAAAATTATGTGTTTAGGATGCTTTTATAGTGGTTAGAGTTGATGAAAATGAAACCAAGTTAAGATGGCACAAATTGGTGTTTTAAGGACTGATTTCTTGAAGAATTTTTGGTTTTGGAAGTGCAATAATAAGTTAGAAGGAGAAAATAACCTGTTATTTGGGTTTTTAGAATTAATTTGTCAAGTTGAAGTGCTCCTTGCAAAGCAAAATAACCAATTATGAAGCTTCACTAATCGATTATTAGGGAATTGGAGCATCTTGGTACTCATTGGAACAAAACAATAACTAATTAGAGTCATTCTCTAATCGGTTATTTGATGAAAACAGAGGCCACGTTTTTAACACACATAACCGGTTACACAACTCCTATAACCGGTTATTGGCTTTCATAAAATACCAACCGAGAACCCCCCCTTCATTCACGTGTGCTTCCCCTTCCTCCATTGTCATCTTCTTCCTCTTCTTCTCTCAAGCACCCACTCATACCCACTCACTTAAGCACCTCTCCCACTCTAAATCCAACCAAAATCCACCATAAAACTCATTTTCCATTACTTTCCATCACTTTCCACCGATCAAAACTTCCATCTTCTTCCAAATTTTTATCTTCCCTCATATTTTCTCTCTCCTAAACCGAACAACAGTTCATCTCACCCCAAGCATTCTCGCTCCAAAAATCCTAATGTACCCCTACCAATACCTATTTCACCCACTGACCAAGACTTCTCCATCAGCCTCAATATTGGAAGGTAATTCTCCCACAAAAATCAAATGAAGACATACACATTGCATTTTCATGCACGATGCCTCATTCAGCCCAAATATATGGACTGGGACTTCTTCATTAAAGAAGGATTCACATCCCTCACAGAGCTCTTAGAATTTCATGGGTTGAAAACTCTTATCACCACCAACCCTGGGTACTTCTATCTTAAACCCACAAAAGTTTATTTCTGCAATTTAAACATTGTTACTGAAAATCTGATTTATGAATTTAAGAGGCATAAAATCATTATATCACCGAGTCAGTGGACTCCCCTGTTTGATCTTACTTATTCTGGTGACAAACTTACTGTGGAAAGTCATAGCTCATAAGAGGGATTTGATCGAGACCAAGCTGTAGTAAGCATGCTTCAACCAGGAATTCAAGTGCCAAAAAGATCTTTCACTGTCGGCCTTCTGAATCTATAGAATTGTTTTCTTCACTTTGAAGTCACACATATCTTGGTACCAAGGGCGAGCAACTATGCCTTGGTTGAAGAAGAAGACATTTTCCTGTTGTGGGCACTTAAAAGACGCATAAAAATCAATTGACCTCATTACAACATGCATTACATGATAAAAGCTAAGGAAAATGCAATGATGGATCTTCTTTACACCTTGTTGGTTACTAAAGTTCTAGATCAATATAAGGTCAACTTAGAGGAAGATGAAGCCATTCACATTATCGGTCCCCACAAGTTTGGAGTAGCCTCTCTAAACCGCATGCAAGTGAAGAAAGTGAATGTGAATGAGTCTACGGTCGTGGACGTGAGGTAGTAGCACAACAAGGAGGAATTCTCGCTGCCTCTGCTGATGTGCCTATGGAAGAGGCCCCTGCCACCAATGATGGACGCATCTTGGAAGCCATTGTAGACATGCAAGTTAGTATCGAAGCCCAAATTGCAGATCTTAAAACTTATCAAGAACACAGCAACACAATTATCTATGATCGCTTGAGCGCTATGGAAGATAGCCTAGATATGCTTGAGCATCGCTATCCACCACCGGAGGATCATGGGGCTTAGGCATGAAGTACTTATTTCAATTATAGCCTCTTTATTTTGATTAAAGCTTATCTAACCATAGTAAGTTGTCTTTTGGATATGATGTTCATTATCTTAGAATTATGACATGCTTAACTATGTTTAGTATTTGGATGTTTTTGAAATGAATGGACTATTGAAATGCTAATATGCTTACATTGTTGCTAGATTATTACTGGATATTTGTTACATAGCAATGGTTATGTGCACCCTCTCAAAATATATATTGTCTATCTTTTTTGATCATGACAAAAGGGGGAGAAGGTTTTTGGTTTTGAGAAAAGAAAGGTAAAATAGCAGAAGGTATATTTTCAATGGTCTTGGGGTTATAAAACAAAAGGGGAGTTGTGCATCTCTAATTCAACCACCTTTTGAAAAATAGAGGGGGAGTAAGTCTCTAACACCTTTTGTGAATTCTAATATTTATTTGAACTAACATTTTCTCAATAGTTATTTGTCATCATCAAAAAAGGGAAGAATGTGATTGCCATTTACTAAAGCAATGGTTTTTATGATAACAAACAAAGAAATGAACGAAAATGCAAAGGTCAGGTCCCAAGGAGCTTCAAGTTTAGAATATAAGTCTTAGATCTTGTGTAAATGTATTTGTAGGGTTCACACTAAGCTCATTTATTAGTTTTCTTACTCAACTTAAATAAGTTTGCAAAATCATGATTTATACTTGTGAAAATGGTGTTTAAGTTTAAGCAAAATGGTTTTAGAAAGTTTGAAAAGTTTTTGAGAATCTTTGATTGAAAAACCCTTTGGAAATCTTGCTTTCTTGACAAACCAATAACAAGTTATTACTGTTCACATAACAGGTTATTTGTCAAAACAGAAATGTGTCAAAAAATTTTTTGTTAAAAGCTCCTAACCGATTAGGTCATTCCCGTAATTGGTTATTGTATAGGTCAGGAGCCAATTTCTAAAGCTCCTAACCGATTAGGTCATTCTCCTAATTGGTTATTTGATAAGTCAGGAGCCAATTTCTAAGGCTCTTGACCGATTAGGACAATCCCCTAATTGGTTATTTGGGCAAACAGAAAACACAATCAGGCTCTATTAAGAGCATTTAATGCTTTTATCTATCCCCAACGGCTCTTAATTGTTTTTGGCTATAAATTTAAGTTATTGAACATTTATGAAAAAAAAAAAGAGAAACAATATGAAAATCATTCTTAAGCATTGAATTCATGTTTTCACTATCCCTTCAATCATACTCTGTTTTTGAGCTTTAAAAGTGTGAATCCTTGATACCCATAAGCTTCAACTTGTATTATCCACTCTTAAGAGAGTTTCAATTCATCTATATCTTGTTTAATCTGTAAAGAGGGCGGGATATTCCTTGAAAGTAGAGGCTCAAGCACAAAAGGTGAGGTATCCCAAGGTTTTGATTGCTCAAGTTTGTAAAGGTTGTCAAGCACTTGTTTGAAACTTGAAGTTATAGTGGAAATCTCAGGTGTTTACTTGAGGACTGGACGTAAATCACAAGTGGATTGATGACTGAATCAAGATAAAATTTTGTATTTGTTTTCTCTAAACTCTACTCTTTACTTTGTGCACTGTTTTATTGAATTATTTGAATTCTATCTCTCTTGGCTAATTCACTTGTAAGTGAAAGCTCTCTCTCTTCTCTATCCATTCACCTCTAACAAACAATAGTTTCAACGAAAATTGATAATTAAGATTTTAGCAAAAGAATTGTGAAAATATTTTTCATACTTAATTCACTCTCTTTCTTGAGTATGGAGACCACTTGGTAACACGAGATAATTAGTAGTGTTTGAAACATTGAAATATAGTAAAATATATGATATATTTACAATAAGAATAAAAAATTTAATAAAATAAAAAATAAAGAAATTTAAATATTTAATAAAATATCAAAATATTATAAAGTTAAATATTTAAATAAAAATAATTTAAAATGACATAATTAATTATTTTTCTAATAATGAGTTATATCTCAATTTTGTTATATTTTCATGTAAGATTTTTACTCTCCTAGTTATAGATATTAATGTCTTCTTACATTGTAAATAAATTTTGAAAATTCAATCCATTGTATAAAATCTAAACCACAATTAGAGGCTATCCATTGTATAAAATCTAAACCAAAATTGGAGGCTAAAATAAGATATAAAAGATATTTACAAATGAAAATTTGTCAACGCATTATATCAAAGTTCAATTTGACGTATATAATAACACCAATTAGGAAATAATCAGATAACGTTAAAAATTTAATAAGGAATATATATATATATATATATATATATATATATATATATATATATATATATATATATATTAAAATACAAAATCAATATTGATTCAAATACATATTAAACCCGTGTTGAAAGAATTTAATAAGAAAATTTGATTATATATATAAACTTTATAATAATAACACATTAAAATTGACCACAAGTATAAACTATTAGCACACGTTTTTAAGAAAAAAATGTAATGTAATTAAAGTTTTTTAAAATTTAAGATATTAAAAAATCAACACAGTTGTAAAAACCAATTTTCACATAATGTTAATGCTTAATATCAAATCATGGACATTAGGTAAAAAAAATCGCATGTAATTTTCTAATATATATTTAATCAATAAAAGCAAAAAAAAAAAAAAACAACATTTTTTACAATTTACAAAGAATTTGATAATGATGAGTTTGATAAGAATTAATCAAACATTAATTTTAATTTCAATTCCAATTCTTTTAGAATTAGAATTAGTAATCTTAAATTCTATGAAGTTGTCAAAGAATTAAGATAAGAAATTATAATTCTATATTTAATTATAATTTTATTGTTTAAAGATATGATCTAAAATATTAAAAAATTATTTACAAAAATAAAATTAATAAAAATATTCATACAATAATATTTTTATAATATAATAATCATTTTTTTCATAAAAAATTTTTCATGAATTTTTTTTATAAAAAATAAATAGCTATTATAATAATTTTTATATAAAAATATAAATAATTTTTTATATAAATATAAAATCTCAATAAATATGATTATTCATAAATAAATGTGGAGAGAGAAAGAGAGAGAGAGAAAGTTTAATTTTTAAACTATAGAATTGATAATTCTTATGGTATAGGTTAAGAATTGAGAAAGACTTAACTTAGTTATTTTTCAATTCCATGGAATTAGTTTATGGAATTACAATTCCAATTCTAAATGGTATTCCAAACATAAAAATTAGAATTAAGAGGTCCAATTCCAATTCTAAACTCTAATTCCATACTCAATTCCAGAAACCAAACGGACACTAAGAGATATTCCTAGAGCAGAATTTCAAACTTCAATGGTATTTCAACAAATTATTTTTTGCTTATATCAAGTCACATTAAGGTAAAATATATGGACATGCAAATGTTAAATAACATAAAGAAACTAACCTTCAAAATAGAGTGTTTAGAATTAAAAATTAAACAAATTATTGTAAAAGTCTTGAACTTCAGGTGTTTAAATAATCAGAGTGGAGAAATCATTGACAAATACTTTCTATTTTTTTTTTATTCCTATTTCATTTAAACCTCTTTCATGCATTCACTAATGTATGAAGAGTGATATTAGAAACTCGTGTTTTCTTTCTTTTTTCACAAAAATGGATAGAAGTTTCTCATATAATTCAGATATAAGAAATATTACCATATATAACATAAAACTTTTCCGCTGATTCTTTTTAATCGAGTCTCTCGATATGTTATTATACCCCTAGAAGTAGAAAGAATTATAATCTCCATACCTCCTGAAATTCTAGGAATTCGTTGAGAATTAGAATATATTCATATACCAAGTGTACTAATCCGTTTTAAATTTAAAATAGTTTTATATAATCCTTTTCCATTTCTTTTATACCGTAGAGTTAAAACTAAAAAATATTTGTCACTTTCCCTCTTTAAAGGATTTAATAATTGAAACAAAGACTTGTAAAGGTAAATGTTGACATACAATAATAGACACCTAATCAATTACATTTAGAAATAATGAATAAATTCACTCCTTCCTAATTTGTTATTTCTGCTATATGATATCTATAGCATAAATGGTATCATATCTCTATCAAATCAAATTAAGGGATACTATAATCAAGATATAATGAATATAATCAATATCATATAGTCAACTATATGAAACCAATTACATATCAATCACAAATTTGAAATTTGAAATAAAATAAAAAATAAATAAAAAAACTTACCAATTACATATGTTTGAGCAATAATGTGAGGAATGCCCTAATTCTTCAGTTGCTCCTACCCACACTTCCAGTCCCACAGTAATAGTAGTTAGCTCCATCAGCCCATCCATCCATTGAATCACTGCATCCCCTCCTTTGTTGCAGTCCTCAACTACTGCATCTCCTCTGCAGTCGCAATCCCACTGTTGTCGCACAAACGGTGTGGTAGTTGCTTCATCGCCAACAATGCCACCGTAATGTGAGATCAAAGCGGAGTGGTTTTGGCAGCCTAAGAGCATATCCGTCTAGTCATATGGGTAATGAAAGATGTCTCAGTCTGTGAGAGCTGGTGCTAACAATAGGAGTCTCACCAAGGGGGTTACTTACCCATGCACCTCATCGAGTAACCCACCTGTAGTCATTTTGTTTGATCACTTGCGAGTTTCGTTTTCCACAAGCACTTTACTGATTTAATTTTTTTGAGAGAGATAAAATGGGTTTTAGAAAGAAGGAAGTTGACTTTTGAGGAGAAGAAGAACAATTTCTTTGGCAGAAGCTCAAATTCGTTAACGGCATGAAAAAATTTATCAAATGGAAACTCCTATAAAGTGTTTGCTAAGAGGAACATTGTCAACACCTTATTGTCAATAACCTATGTATAAATTCTAATTTTTATTTATTTTTTAGTCTTTAATTTTTTTAACATGATATAATTTTTTCAATATGGCGACACATGTACAAATTTTATTTAAATTGTAACATAATATACCTCATGGTAATTATTGAGAGCATGCATTTGTTACATAATAATGTTTTATACGTACATTATTATATTAGAGTGATACATATTATGATTTGAAGACATATACATTTTTTTTATATATTATTAATATGATGATTATATATATATATATATATATATATATATATATATATATATATATATATGTTGATTACCTAGTTACCCGTTAGGAGGATCATACCACCGACAGCAGCTCCCATTGTGGATAATGTTGATCGTGAATTTGAAATTTTGGTAAAAGAATAAGGTAGACCTAAGTGGAGTTTAGTTTAATAAAATAAGATTTAAAAAAACGGAATAAGAAGAAGAAGATGGTATTGCATACTATAGTATGAAAACCAGGTGTGAAACTTAGAAATTATTAAGTTCTTTGCCATGGAGTTGGACCACTAAAACGCGTACACGGTACACCTACTTCAAAGAAATCATTTATTTATGAATGAAATAGTCCATGGGCTAATCTTACTTAAAGGGATATCTGACAATTACAAGTTATACATTACACAATTCACAATAATTGATTATTGTTACCGCAATTAATTTTAAAATGTTAATTATATTCTCAGTTATCACGTTTGGAACATTTTATTGTATAGATGATTAGATGGTTTTCCTTGAATTTTCTTTTGTTATATTTTACAAAACGAATGGGACCTATTGGGCGTAGGCAGTAATGTATGGCTAAATTAGAAGTAAAAGTACATAATTCTCTTCAAAGTCCTAACTCTAGCCAGCAGCCATAAAAGCACTGATAGTTCAAGTGAAGTGAAGATAATTAAAAAATGGTGTAAAAAATAATAAAAATAAAGAAAACCAAAAGTTTATGTGGATGGAACACGCATATCTAAAACTCTAATTCCCTTAATTTCATGAAAAATCTCAACTGCAAGTGGAGATTTAAATTTTAAAATGCCATTCCTTCTGATTCTAATAATAAATAACACCAAAATACATTATTTTCACATGTGAGAAAGAGGAGAGGGGTAGGATTGTACCTAGGTAAGCATAGAAAAGGACATTTCCATGCTTGTGACCAACAATGTGATATGAAGATCTGTAATAATAATTGTGGTACCCAACCAACCTATTTTCAGCCACGCTTTCAGAGAAAAATCTAGAGCTTAGCATCTCTTGTTCTCTTTGGCTCTGCCTACTGACACTAATATACTATATAAACAGATCACTCTATACTTTTTCCAACATATTCTCAGAATCTTCTCTCTCTTTCTCTTTCTAAGCCACAAAATTGCATCAAGTGTCTTACTTTCCATGCCAACAAGTTGCTGAGCCAAAGAAATCACCACTACCCCACGATTGCTGTCACCATGTGTGTGCAGGACGCGGAGCAAGTTGCACAAGATATAGAGAACCTGGAGAACAGAAGGAAGTCATGGCCTTTGCATTGTGAGCTTTTGCATACCCAGATGGAGAACTTGGAAAAAACATCTTTGAGAACTTCAAATGACAGGATCAGTGATGAAAATTCATTTCCTGTAAGTACTGGGTTCCCTGATCTTCTTTCCTTATTTGGTTTTGGTCAATTTTCCATGATGTTCTTTTTCTTTCTCTACTGTGAGCTAGCTTTTGTAGAAACTCTTTTAATCAAACTCAATTGTGTTTTAGATGGCATGAAAAGTGTTTTCCTCCTCTTTATTAATATTCTTCACTCTCTTTTTTCCTTTGGTCAAGACATAGATTCTTTTCTAATTATTTTTTGAATTTGACATTGGTTTTTATCCGTGCACATGGCTGGTCATCCTTTTTATTGAAGCTTTTTTATGTTTCTTTGGTGGACGAAAATGTCCTAGCAAATGAAATATGACTAAGATACATAATGTCTATTTAATCTAATAATAGCAGTTTAGATGCCACAAAAATTTGCAGTCTTTTATCTAATGAATTATTCTGCTTTTCTTGTAACTGTCCTTCTCTTGTGATGGAATCATGGAGCAGTGATCTGATCTCAGGCTTATATGAATTTGAATTTTGTCTCATGTGATTATCAAAGGCTAGCTGGTGTTAGAAGTGGATATGATAGAAATTAGTTAGTCTCCTGGATGTACTGGAGACTTAATTTGTGAACTTTGTAGCATAACTTGGTAGTTGATTGTGTTGCCAACTGAATCAGCTTGCATTGCTGGCAATTAAATTGCCTTCCTTTATTGTCACATTCATTTTCTACTTGATTGTTATTAGCATAATTTGTTGGTGTTTTACATAATTATACCTTTCTGGAGATGACTGGAAAAAACTGCTGGAATTAGCCCTGAAAACAACCTCACTTTTTGGCTTGTCAACATTATATTGTATTTTTGGTAGTATCTGGGAGTAATTTCTCTTACTTTTTATTGCTTTCTTGAGTTTGCTTAGCATCTTCTATTTCTAAACTTCTTCACTGCTTACTGCTCCTGCCTTCTTAACTCAACTGCCTTGTTCTTCTGTGGCACATTTAGCTGGAAAGCATAAGTGAGGACACAGTGGTTGCAGACAAGAAACAAAACCTGATTAACTTTGTCCCTGCTCTTCGGTCTGGAGAGTGGTCTGATATTGGAGAACGCCCTTACATGGAGGATACCCACATATGCATTGGAGATTTGTCAAAGAAGTTTAATTATAGCGCAAAATCTGAGGAAACTGTTTCCTTTTATGGTGTAAGCCCTCTAACCGACTATGCTAATTGCCTGTTGTCATGAATTTCAATTAAATTCTTCTACAGCTATTTTATTTTTGTGATAACACATTGATAATTTAAACATTCTTGATTCACCACTAAATAGGAACCAGCAAGTAAGGCTTAAAGGGTTTCTTGCATTGCATCTATTGATGAATAACTTAAAGAAGGGTACCTTTTTGGAACCACTTCAGTTCTCTCAGATGAATAACTCTCACTTTTTTATGAAGTTTTCATCCAAAGATATTCTCTAGGCTTTGAACATATAATTAGATATGCTATAGACCTGGAAAAAGACCAGACAACATTATATGATGTTATGAATCAAAATTAGGAGGTATTAGATTACATCTACCATTAACCTATATTGCTGATATTCACTTATTAAATACTTAAAGTAGGTCATAATATTCAGTATTGAGAATGCCTCCTGCTTTGAGTTTTGAAGATTGAGATCCTGTCCTCTCTTCTTCACTGTCATTCCCTGCCTCTCCTTTGGAGTTGTAGTTGTATAACCATTCTAAAGTCTGACTTGGCAAAATGTGGGTAAAACAATGATATATAAAGGAAGATTCATTCATAATAAAGGAGGATAAACAACTTTTAATCATTTTGCATAGGGGGAAATGCATCCATTTAATCAGAGTTTGACATGTAAAAGGCAATGGTTCCATGTGCAGGTATTTGATGGACATGGAGGGAAGAGTGCTGCACAATTTGTCCGTGATCATCTGCCAAGAGTGATTGTTGAGGATGTTAGCTTTCCTTTGGAGCTTGAGAAGGTGGTCACAAGGTCATTTTTGGAGACTGATGCTGCATTTGCAAAAACATCCTCTCTTGAGTCTTCCCTTTCTTCTGGTACAACTGCCTTAACTGCCATTATATTTGGAAGGTGAGCACTTGTCTTCACTGTTCTTCGACATTTATAACCGTGTGATGAACTTTCCAGCCCACATTTCTGGAGTGACCTTATCATATGTATGTGCAGCTGCAAAAGTGGCACACTGACATTTAAGTGAAATGCAATGCCTCGTATCACAATATCACATTTTCATTTTCCTTTTTATTCTTGTATATGTACTCACTCTGTATCCCCCCTCTCAACTAAATGTTCTGAGTTTCTGAAATCTTAAGTCTTAGTACCCTGTTTAATTGTTTTGAATAGACTTTTGAAGCAACTATTTCAGTATGCGCTTGTTTTTAAATAAGGGTAATTCTACATATAACACTTTAGGCATACAAAAACACAACTATTTTTGCACCACTAGATTTATGTCTGTTCTTGCAGTATCACATCAAAAAAATTTCTGAAAAAATTCTCATGTAATGCAATAAATCTACATATTTTATGTCTCCTTTAGTCTCATCAAATGTTGTTCATATAGCATTGCACTTTAAATGGATGTCATTCGTTTATACAGGTCTTTACTGGTAGCCAATGCCGGAGACTGCCGGGCTGTCTTGTCCCGTCGAGGAGGGGCTATAGAAATGTCCAAAGATCATAGGCCAAACTGCATCAAAGAAAGGATGCGGATTGAGTCCCTGGGTGGATTCATTGATGATGGTTACCTGAATGGCCAGTTAGGTGTCACTCGTGCTCTAGGTGACTGGCACCTTGAAGGAATGAAGGAAATAAGTGAAAGAGGTGGACCACTGAGTGCTGAACCTGAACTTAAATTGATGACATTGACCAAAGAAGATGAGTTCTTGATAATTGGTAGTGATGGAATCTGGGATGTTTTTAGTAGCCAAAATGCTGTAGATTTTGCTCGAAGGAGGCTTCTAGAGCATAATGATGAGAAACTATGCTGCAAGGAAATAGTACAGGAAGCACTGAAGAGAGGATCAACAGACAACTTGACAGTTGTGATGGTATGTTTTAACTCAGATCCACCACCACCTGTGGTTGTAGAAAGAACAAGAGTCTGGAGAAGCATATCTGCTGAGGGACTTCAGAATCTTAAATGCCTGCTAGAAGGATAGAACATTTTTATATGTAAAACAAACGGTGTATCTGATTTTTTAGAGCTGTAGTTTTGTACAGATATTCATCTACCACACAGAAAGAACCAAGTGATGATTGGCCTAGCCCCTGTCCTGGGAGGATGGAGAAAGAACCATGTGAGGTGCCAAAACTCTAATTATCCTTATAATTATTTTTCCCATTGTGATTGGGAAAGCGAGAATACAACTGATTGGAGGAGAAAAATAATGTATATCTGGGACAATGTGATATGTACACAGATTATTGTAACATTCTACTCTTATTTTTCATCGGTTTAAAACCAATGTAAATAATTGTTTATCGGTCAAGCTTCTCATTTTAGGGGTACCTTCACAAAGGCATTTATCTTGTAAGCTAAAGAAGCCCCAGATGCCATGAATCTTTTGCCATATATCTTTGCTCTTTATGATTATTTACCAAACATTAAACAAGAATCACAGTTGTTCTTGGGACAACTTTAAGGTAGGCAGTGGTACTTTAGGTTTGTTGTTTTTCAGAGAGGAAGACTCTGAATTTTTTTTTTTTTGTATCTATTGACTGCAAAAGACATAAGAACATATAGGAGAAAACATGGCAGCAGGTCTGCCACTGAATCTCCTTAATTCCAATAAAAATATCCTAAATTAAGGAAACAAATCATAATAGAGAGATTTTATGAATCAGTCTTCCTAATCCCTTTATTAAAACTTCGACCTAACAAAAAAGGAAACAAAAACTAAAATCAGAAAGCTACAAATAATTACTAATAAATCAGATCCTAAACTTTAGGGATTGAGATCAGAATTCAACACAAGGTTTCGGAAAGAGCCATAGCAATGTTAGTCCCTAATACTACAATCCATATAAGTTTTGTTAAAGAGAAGCTATCAGAAAACGATGTTGAGGAGCTGAATGTTTACGGACCCCATTGCAGCTTAACCTTCCTTCCAATTCCGAGGATTAAGAGCATAAAACACCAATATGCAACTGGTTTTACTCTACTCATGCAAGTTTTCCAAGATTCTCCTGCGTTCTGGCTAAAAATTACATCTGGCAACTAATTATCAAGTGCTCCATTTTGATAAAACTCAATTTACAAGCTGACTTGATAAACCACTTTTTATTACACCGACCAGTTCTGAACATCCGACGAAGAGAATGTAGAAATCGAAAGTGTATTGTCATAAATGACGCCAACATATAGACCGTCAAATGTGAAAACCACATTTACAATTGTGAATTATCCATTAGAAAGTGCAACAATAGACTTCATGAACAGTAAAATACTAAAAACGTGTTGAATTATCTCAGAAGAAACATTCTTATACATCTGTTTTTACAATCAGCGAACAAAGAATGAGAACATGATACAAACGTGAATGATGCCTTTCAGCAATTTCTCCATCAATATGCTATTTCCTATGTCGAAGACATCTGTATACCATATCAATAAAGGGCCTAGACTAGATTTTCAAATGTGTTTTTCTAACATATATATTATCATTTTCCTGAAAACTTCTCTCTTATCTCAGTTCTTGCAACTCGAATCAAGAATAAACCAGCAAAGAAAATAGACAGAATGAGCATAAAAAAGACACTGTTCCATCCCCTAGTTGAAATATACCCTGCCAAAAGTGGTCCAAAAGCAGCTCCAACAGAACCAGTACCATCTATGATTGCAGTCACAGTAGCCAGCGCCCGAGAATTCCCACCATTCAAGCTCTGCGTACCAAGATCAGCAGCCACGGCAGTTGTGATCAGTGAGTATGGACCATTCACCAAAAACCCCGAAAGAAACATTAAAGCAATGTTGGTCAACATAGAGAGGCTCCCAAAAGCACGATATAAAACAAGAGCTGGAATTGATAGAAACAAGAACAGAATTGAAGTAATAGCACGTGCTTCAATCATATCAGAAATGAAACCCGCTGTAATTCCACCAAGGACTCCCCCAATGTCAAATATTGTTGAAAGTAACCCAGCAGTTTTGTGAGATATATGCACACCCACAACAGCTGCAATGAACACCAAATTAGCAATGAATGAAAGAACATCATAAAAAATGTAAGTAGACATGAGATAACCTAAACACAAGCTATGTTACTTGTTATGAACCAACTCTCCCAAAAGTTTAAGCTGTTAGGTGAAAACAAATTACTTGCTTTATTATATCTCTAACACCCCCTCATGCAAGTGTGGACAATGCACATCCCCATCTTTGCCATGTGCTGAAATTCAACTTTTTTATTTAGAAGAATGGGGGCGACAATGATTGAACTCTGGACTACTTGGTCACAAAGGTTCTAATACCATATCATGAACTAACTCTCCCAAAAGCTTAAGCAATTAGGTGAAGTCACATGAATGGTTTTATTATATCTCTAACATTACTTAGCATCCCAATTTCCAAGTGGCAAACCTTGAGACATTGTATTAGGAAGATGGAGCCACTAGTAATAAATTAATTGGATATGAATAACGTGCTATATAGAAGACAGTGCAATTCTATTTGATATCATATATTTTAGCATACGAGAACAAATTACCTGTGTTCCTTATGTAGAAGGGCAACCAATACAGAAAAGTGTAAGCCACAAGCTTTGAGAAAAAGAGACAGAAAGCAAATGGAGCCACTCCCGGTAACTTCCATGCCTCTAAAAACCCAATTGCAGATGAAGAATCTGAATTATCAGACTCAATAAGCTTTGTTTCCTCCGAGTCCAATTTCTGCAGATTCTCTACACTGCCTGTTTCCACACTCATTTCCATCTCCATTCCAGGATGCACAAATCCCATATCCTCTGGTTTCACAACAAGAAACAAAAACACCAAAATCCCCACCAAAATGATCAGAAGTCCAGGCACCACAAATGACCAACCCCATCCAAATTCCAAAACTCCTGAAGCTACAACCGAACCAATGATATTCCCTACCGAGGTATGTGAATTCCATATCCCCATTATCAAGCCCCTTTTCGACTCCTCAAGCCAATTCCCCAAAATTGCAACCACACAAGGCCACCCAATTGACTGAAACACTCCACAAACAATCTGAACACCAACAAAAAATCCCAATACATGAACATCTAACCAATACCCTAGCCCAAAAAGTATGGTAAAAAGGCCACTCCCCATCATCCCAAACACAAGGAACAACCTCAAATCAATCCGATCGCCAACATGACCGGCGAAATACATGCCAATGGAGTAGGAAGTAAGGAATGCGAGATCAAGCTCGCCAAGCCGGTGAATGCCCCGGGTTCCATTAAAAGGGGCCCAACCTGCATCAGTGGAAGTACTCAAGTTGGGAAGTTGAGTTGAATTGGATGGAACTGTGGGTCCCAGAACACTCTTAACAATGCTGGGAGGCTTCCTAGAGGCATGGAAGGAAGCATATGCAAGGTATGTGATTACAAGAACACAGATTTGATGGAAGAGTAGGGTTTTGTGAGGGGGTTTCAGACCTGGGAAGAGCGTCAGAGCTGGAGCTAGGCTCAAACTCTTGGATTGCATTGTTATTCATGAGGATTCTAGTGTACACAAAGAATCTAATCTACCATAATTGCACAAAGATCAAATCTTTCTTCTTTTTTTTCTATATTTTTTTTTCAAAACTGTATAGAATAATAGAATCTATGATGAGTATGATCTGAGGAATGTAAAAGATGGATTTAAGATTGGAAATTGGAATTGCATACCGAATGATTAAAAGGGCTTAAAATACCCGTAACGAAGACACGATTGTCGGCATGAAATCTTGATGTTTGTCTTGTTTTGTTTTGTTTTGTTTTTGTTGGGAAAAAGAGCTTACAGTTTTAGCAGTGGTCAGAAGAGGGGGATGGTGATTTTGGTGGGAAGGAAAGTGGCATGAAAAAGCAGTTTTACAACAGTTTCAAGAAACATGGAAACCTTTGGATTGCAGAAGATGCAGGAAACTGGAAAGACAGGATTTAGATCTGTTTTGATGCCATCTTACCCTTTCAAACCAAGTTATTTAAGGAGTGTCTACCGTAAATTCCTATTTCATCAACTTTTTATTAGATGTTCATTCATTTGATTCGTTTTGATTTAATAATTTAAATTAATTTTTTAATATAAAGTTAATAAAATAAAGTAATAATAAATACAAAAAATGACAATAAATATTCTCAATTTTTTAACCGTGATTAGATAAAATAATCGAAATTTTGTCAGTTTTTTTTAATACTGGTTTGGTTAAAAAAATACTTTGAAAAAAATTTTAGAATTTTCTTAAATTAATAAACCAAACCGAATCAACATCATAAAGGAGAAATTTTAAATTGACAAGTGTATACTACTCTTACTATTATTTTTTTATATACAAAATTAACTTTAAATAATTAGAATCCAAAGTTTTTCATATCCAAAAAATACAAAATAAAATACAATTAAATATTCTCAATTTTTTAGGTTAAAAAATTGAAAAGCATATGATTTAAAAAATTGTCAACCGTAGGATTAGATAGGGTACCGGACCCGGACCTGGACCCGGACCCGGAAAGACATTGAATCTTAGGAATTACAAGTCAAACCCGTTTGCTTGGATTGTCACATTTGTGTCCGATCAGGGTGGGTGACTTCTCGAAAATGCCCACGGAAAAATTCAAAATTGTATTATACTTAAAAATAAATAAATAAATGAATAGCAAACAATACTCTTTTTATTATTATGAAAAATGAGTTCTTTAATCTAGCTTTAATTTTTAACCACTTTTCTTTTTCGTAATACAAGCATTGTAATCTAATTTTAATTAATTAAAGTAAGTTTGATATATGCTTTGAATTTAGGAAAAGGTTTTAATAATGAATTGTTGATATAAAATTTATTTTAAAATTTTCATCCTTGTTTTCAAATGGATATTAAACTCTGTATAAACAAAATATTAAAAACATATATAGTAATATATAAAGGGAATATACATAACTTAAAAAGTTATTATTTATCTTCCTGATCAAGTAAGTACATGATTTGATTTAATGACATATGATAAATAGTAAAACTAAAATTTTTACCATGTGTCATTTGATATGATCTTTTTCTTACATGTAAAGTGATGTAGTCAATGTCACATTTAAAATATATATATATAATAAATAAATTAATAAAAATCAAATAACTCCAAATTAAAATAACGTTTTAGCTTTCTGATTTCATCTTTATCAATTTTCTAGTAATAGAAAAAAAAATCTACTTCTTTGAATGAAATACAAAAGTATGATAAAACTTAGAAAGACTCATTCTTTGAACGAAATAGAAGAATATTTTGAAACTCAAATTTTTTAACAAAATAGAAGATTATGTTGAAGCCCCAAAATACATATTGGTCTTCTTTTTTGTTGTGATTGCTTGATCTTCTTCTCATGGGTACAATATTGCGAGTCTTATGAACTTTACCAGAAAGTGATGTAAGAGGCTCGTGACATTGCGAACAAATCAAAGTTATGTAAAAATAGAGACAAAGAGGGGAGTTGAGAAAGAAAAATAAGAACATAGGAAGAATTATACTTGTGAGTGGGCAGCTGCTAAAGCGAACGAGTGGTGATTGGTGATGGCGGACCTCCGACAACCTTTAGGTTGGGCGTGGGAGTAGTTGAGAGGTTAGGGCATTCTTTAAAATAACTTCGTTACTTTTTTCAAAGACTACCAATTATCAATCTCTGTAGTTGGTAAATTTTTGAATTTATTATAGAATTATTTCCAATACCACCAATTGTCAATCTCTAGTATTGGTAAATTTTTTAATTTATTGTAGAATTATTTCCAATTCATTCCTGTTATTGTAGAAGACTAATTTATATTTCTTTTCAATTTTTTGCCAACGAATCAATTGTAAGATAAGTTATCAAATTTGTTGTATAATAAAAAGTTGCAATTATTCACTCCACCCAAAAATGGGAGAATTAAGAATTGATTAATATTTTGTTTGACAAATCAAACCATTTTGATCCAATAGAATATATATTTGTAAGTTTTATGGTCAACCTTAAATATTAGTTTCGGTTTATCTTATTAAATTTTCTCATAATTTGGGGAATAAATCAATGTAATCTCTACTAATTTCCTTTAAGAATTTTAGATTCAAACTAAGTAAAAATCATTCAATCAATTACCATCATTGGTATTACCATTAAAAATAAATTATGCCAACTATTATAAGACATTGACATATTATTGGTTGGTGATACACGAGTCAATAATACCTATGAACAGGCCTCACATTCCCTACATAAAGAACAAGTCATAATTTTTGTTACAAAAATCAAATAATAAAATATAAAAATGTAAAAAAGATCAATAAGCAGAAAAAAATGGGTCATGACTTGTCTGAGAACATATGACCTCCAATTTTGTCATGTGTCATCCCAGTTAACAAGTATTTACATTACTTTCATGATATGTGACAAATAGAGTAATTAATATTCTATTATATGTCATCTTATGTGATTATTTTCTATTATATATGATCTAATATGACAACATGAGACATGTAATAAAGAAAATGACACATGTATAAAAGTCAAATAATAATTAAAAAATAAAATTTAATAACCAAATAATAAAAATAAAAATGAATAAGAAAAAAATTACAACTTCTCAAATAAGTAAAAATAATAATCAAAATACTTTATACGATTAAAAATACTTCTTCCATCCCCAAAAAAGAGTAATATTGTGTCTTTTTTCAATACAACACTAACATATCTATATACGTTAATGACATATATTCAAATACTAAAAACTTAATAAGTTAAAATATTGATGTAAACTCTTTAAAAATAATAATATTAAAATTACATAGAAAAAGTAAAAAAAAAAAAGAACAAAAAATGCAAATAGAATAAAAAATAAAAATAAAAAGAAAAATTAAACAAATAGAAAACAATAGTTTACATGAATATTTTCTTTTTTGATTTTATAAGATTTTATTACACATTTTAGTTTTGAGACTGTACTTACTTAGGGTATAAAAACTTTCCTTCCCAAATACGTTTTAAAACTAAAAATATTTTAGTTTTATAAATATTTTTTTAAATATATAAGTTGTTTTATAATATTACATATTTAAATTCTTTAATATTTATATTAGAATGAAATCCTTTCATGAAAATGTTATGTATTTTTAAACTAAACTTATAAATGTTTTTTTTCTTTTTGAATTATTACATGTATTTCATTTATAAATTTTTTTTAATTAAATTATATTTATTTTTATCATTTAATTCTTAAATTTACCCGTGCTCGTATGAGTGCAAAATCTAGTTTTATTTAAAAGAAGAGATACTAAACTGATGCTTGGAGTATTTATGTACTTTTAGATGTAAATTTAGTTTCGTAGAAATGTGTGTTTAAATTAAAGAAAGATAATTGTAATGAAGTAAGAAATTTTGACTCTTTTCATTAAATACAAAAATAAAAAAGATAAAAATAGAAAACTTAATTATTTTATAAAATAAAAATTATATATAGATAAAACGTTTATAAAATAAATTTTTAGTATATAAATTTATAAGATAATTTTATGAAATATTAACAATTTATATAGTATATTTTAATGATGAATATAATATAAGAGTCAATAATCAAAATCACATTCCTCATTAAAGTTATATTTCTCTATTCTTTCTTTGTTAATGTTAGAGTTTATTATTATTTTTTCATTAAATTTAATAATTTTAAATTACTAAAATACCCTCAAAATTAATTATTTTACAAAAAATGATTTTGGTCCTTTGCTTCAAAATAAAATGTGGAGATGACAAATCTCTACCCCAATATATGTGTATATGTGGATTGCTAACTTCTTCCTGCCTCTTTTTTAATGGAAGGATATTAGCAATAGCAATTTCTATATTTTACTTTTTGAAGAAAATAAAATTTATCTTTCTATTTAAAATAACTTTAATTTAATGGTATATTTGTAAAATTTATTTTATTTAATGAAGAAAGAGAATAGTGGTGTCCTATTTTAATGAAGAGAGAAATTACATTAAATAAATAAATAGAATAGTGAAGTCCAAAAGCAAGTGTTGCAATCATTCTTTCTATAATAATTATTTCAAGTATATGACGTTGATTAATAATAAAGTAAGTGTTAAAAAATATTTAAAAGAATGTGTTGTTAATATTTTTGTTTAATTAATATTTTAAATGTAGAGAGAGACTACATTAAATAAAAAGAGAGAGAGAGAGAGAATTCAACTCTATTTATTACTTTTTTTAATTTTTTTCAACTATTTGATTTTGAATTGAAATGTTTAAAATAACAATTTAATAATTACAAGTATTACCAAATAAAAATATCATATAATAAATATTATTGTTTTATAGCCTATTTAATCTTTGGAATATAAGATATGAGTATATTCACATTCGTGGAAAAGCTGCACCGTAAAGTGCTCATAACTGTGCACAAATTCTTGTGCTCAAATTATAATTTTATTATCGCTATTATGAAAAGTTAATAGTTTAAATTTTTTCTTAATTATTTTTTAAAAAATAACTTAACTACTATGGGTTTTAATTAGAGATTTGGAAAAAAAAAATTGGTGGCTTAAGTGTAGAAGAATCATTTGGACTATTTGCATCTTTCCTTATATAGAATTTGCCAATTGTTTTCAACTTACTCATATCTAAAACAAATCAAACATATAAAATCAATGCAATCAACATCTAATATTTTCATTTTATTTCGATTTAAATTTAAAATATTAATATAAAGCTGAAATTCATAATAAAAAAAGGTATAGGGATAGAAAACTTGGAAGTGGAAGAAAAATTATATAAACTTGGAGCATATGAGAATGTAGAATAGGCATGGAAATCGATACACTACACAACTACCAAACCATATATTATACTATATATGTTATTATTGCTGAACCCGTTTCAGTTAGGCAAGTAGCAGTCCGTAGGCTATTGAGTGAGTGCTGCGCATTGTAAAAATAAGTTTGTCTTAATAGTTTAATATGTTAAGTTTTGATAATAATAAATATATAACAAAAAATGATATTTATACTTAATAGATGTACTTAATAGATGATAAATGCATTACAAAAAGAATATTGATTATGTTACATAGATGTGCTTAATGAGATATATTGTATCATGCATGATTATATACTTTATCTAATTATATTTCACTTAATAATCATGTAATGAGATATGTGTAATATTCTTCATATAATATATCCAATAATGTTTTATATGAGTTATAAATGAATTAATATTAGATTTGACGCTGTTTATATGAAAATATGCAAAGTGTGTTTTGTTGCATCCTATATAGAGCATATCCATTAGTAATTGATAAATATCTTATTTGGATGTATCTATGAAAGTCTTATATGCATGTTAGACAAACTAGAGTTATACATTTATGAATCATGCATATAAAGATATTGAATCATGAATTTGGACTAACTATGTTTGTTTAAGTAAGTAATACTTTGTAGGATAGTCCAAGTATCAAGAGTGAGCATTGCAACAAGAAAGCAAAGATCACAACTATGCTCAACTCAAGAAGAATGAGAATAGAAAGATGTTCCAAGCATTTGCAAGATTTGAAGAGAAGAAACTTTTGGAAGCTTGGATTACATCAAGAAGCCTAAAGACTAGAATTGATGATGGCAAGATCAAGTTCAAGTTCTTCAAGAATAGATTATAGGACTTAGATCTTATGTAAAGGTAAACGGTAATCACACTAAGCTCAAATATGTTTTAACATCTTTAAAAGTGTTTCTTATATTCTAAAATGCCCAACAAACATGTTTTGAAAAGTTAGTCTTGGTGGTAATTCAAATCTATGAAAAATAGCAAAGTTTGTGTTTTGTAAAACTAACTTTTGGTTACTCTTTTAATCATAACTTTCAAAATACTTTGAATTTTATTCTGAAACTTATTTCATATGAAAATAGACTCAAAGATCTTTCCAATGAGTGATTATTTATTTTAAACGGATAAGAAACGAAGAAGTTATGATCATTTAAAGTTAATTTTCAAAATCAGAGTGCAATAACCGATTATGGATTTTCCATAACCGATTATTCACCATATCAGGATCATTTTTCATGTTCTAAAAGCTCCTAACCGATTAGGCAATTCACTTAACCGGTTATTGTGAAAAATAGGAGCATTTTTCATGTTTTAAAAGCTCCTAATCGATTAGGCAATTCACCTAATTGGTTAGTGTAAAAGAAAAGAGTGTTTTTCATGTTTTCTTTCAAGCTCCTAACCGATTAGACATATTTTCTAACCGGTTACTCTATTTCACAAAAACCAAATAAATAAGTTCCTAACCGATTAGGAAATGCTCCTAACCAGTTATTCTATTTGACGGAAGCCAAAATCTAAAGACCCTAACCGATTAGCAATCTCCTGTAATCATTTAAGAGATGTATTTGGAGTTAGTTCTTGACTCTTAACTGATTAGGAAAATGTCCTAACCGATTATCTGGGCAACTAGAAAACACTTTCCAACAGCTTTATTTTGCCATTTAATGCCTCATAACCACCATCAACAGCTCTAAAATGGCTTGGCTATAAATACAAGTGTTTGGGCATCAAAGAAATGTTAGAGAATAATATGAAAATCATCCTTGAACATTAAATTCGTGTTTCACTATCTCTTTCTCCAATCCTCTGTTTTTAAGCTTGAAAGTGTGAATTCTTAATACCCATAGAGCTTCAATTTGTATTATCCACTCTTGAGAGAGTTTTAATTCATTTATACTCTGTGTAAACTGTAAAAGAGGGTGAGATATCCCTCAAAGTTATAAGGAAAATATCCTAACCGGTTATCTGGGCAACTAGAAAACACTTTCTAACGGCTCTATTTTGGCATTTAATGTCTCCTAACCACCACCAACAGTTCTAAAATGGCTATAAATACAAGTGTTTGGGCATCAAAGAAATATTGAAGAACAATTTGAAAATCATCCTTGAGCATTAAATTTGTGTTTCACTATCTCTTTCTCCAATCCTCTATTTTTGAGTTTAAAAGTGTGAATTTTTTATACCCATAGAGCTTCAATTTGTATTATCCACTCTTGAGAGAGTTTCAATTCATTTATACTCTATGTAAATTGTAAAAGAGGATGAGGTATCTCTCAAAGTTGTAAGGGTGAGGTATCCTTTGAATTTGAGGCTCAAGCACAAAGGGTGAGGCATCCCAATGTGTGTTGAGTGCTCCACTTTATAAAGGTTTTTAAGCACCTATTCAAGCTTGAAGGTTTAGTAAAAAATCTCAGGTGGTTCACTTGAGAACTGGACATAGGCTACAAGTGGTTGGTGACTGAACCAGGATAAATCCTTGTGTTTGCTTTTCTTAACTCTATCTATTTACATTTGTGCTTTAATTACATATGCTTGAGTTGAACTTGATATCTAGCTTATTTGCTTGATCACCCTATATCCCAAGTTGTATTTGAGTAATCTACAATAATTGTATCTTGTTAAACTTATTTCGCTGCATGTGTTGATTGAAAATATCAAAATACATAATTTCTCAAAGTTATTTTAAAAATTTGTAATCACCCAATTCAGCCCCTATCTTGGGTGATGGTTGCCATGACTAACAAGTGGTATCATAGCTTCGTGCTTTGTTGAAAGCTTAACCGCTTAGATTTAAAGATCCTTGGTTGTTTGGAAACCATTAAAAGCTTTTCAAAATGGAAGGTTTTGAAATTGATAAATAGCCATTCTTTGATGGTGTGAATTTCATTTATTGGAAAGCTAAAATAGAATTTTATATGCAATTTATTGATTTGAATTTGTAGAATATTATGCTTAATGAATTTACTTACAAATCCAAACAAACTTGGAATGCCTATGATAAGAAATGTTTTTCATTGAACATTAGAGCTATGCAAATTTTGAGAAGTGGTTTAAATGATGATGCTTATGTTAAAATTAAGAGTTGCTCTAATGCTAAAGATATATGGGATACTCATGATTCTATCTATATTGCTAATGATGATCTTTTGCATAAAGTTGTATATAGAGAGCAAGAAGAGCAAAAGTTTCTAGAGGAAGACAACATTAAAAAATGTCCTTAAGAACATGTTCAAAGTAAGAGAATGAGTTCAATGTCTCTTGGTGATAATGGTGCTTAATTTGAAGAAGAGGCAAAATAAAATAAAATTGAGAAGAAAGATGTTCTTGAATCTTGGATGGACAATAATGAGGAAGATGATGATTCCCTTAAAGAGTCAAGTATGCCAGAAATTGAGACTACTTCATATATAGCTAAAAAGGACTTTGAGGTAAATAATGCTAAATTAGATTTTAGCCCTTCCTATGATGAGCTAAAATGTGCATATAATAAATTATATGATGGCTTGTTGTTTTTAGAAAAGAAAAATTTATGTTGTTTGGAAAACATTTCCTTTATTGAAAATAAAATTGAGACTTTGAAAAATGGATATGCTTTTCTTGATGAGGAAATTCCTTTGAAATGTGAAACTTCAACTTTTTGTGAAAAGTACATTGATTTAGAAAATCAAGTTGAGGACTTATATTCTAAATTTGCCAAAGCTAATGATTCCAATTGCTTACATTCCATACTTGTTAATGAGAATAAAATTGATGTTATTCTACATAAAAATTCAAGCAAGACTTATGGCAAAAAATATAACAGCAATAAAATGCTTAAGTTTTTCAAAGATGATCTTCAAAGGACCAAACCATCATTAAATTCAATTATTTGCAATCTTTGTGGTCATCTAGGATATATGTCTCATTTGTGTAACTATAGAAGAAATCCTTATATGAGAAATAATTTGGTATGAGTTCCTAAATATATTAAATGTTCTAGTACTAACATTCAAGGACCCAAGATGAAGTAGGTATCAAAATGTCTCCCTAGTATTTCAATTATGCAGAAAATTTCTCAAAAGGATGGACAAATTGGTCAAGTGAAGAATGAATCATCAAGGGGAATGTTTCCAAAGCCCAATGGTAGAAGTTTTGGAAGGAAGATGGCTTTAACCAAACCTTCTCAAGTACAAAATATGAAACTTGTAAAGTTTAAAACACCAAAAGAGAAGCAATGGATAAGGAAAAGAGTTTCATTGATTACCAAGACCAAGGTATCAAAAGTCTTTACCTCTTATGAGCATTCACTTAAAAATATAATGAATATTAAGTATATTCCTTGTAGGCCTTAGGTAAATGATAGAATCATGTGCACTTGGAAAAATTTAAATATTTTATTTAGTATATGATTATGTTCATTCTTATTGTACCATAGCTCATTAGTTTGTTATATATCTTAGTACATAAGGTTCTACAATGCCTAGGTATGCTTTCTATGTTTTAAATTGTCTATATATCATGAAAGTAAGCATGCTATTGATTATGTGTTTAATAGTAATTGATTATTTAATTTCTTTTGCTCAATTTACATATTATAAAAAAATTGATCGTTATGAGAGCACAATGGATTAATATTCAAAAACTAACATACAAGGACCCAAGAAAATTTGAGTACCAAAAGCCAAAAATTGAAGTATATTGTAGGTATGCTTGAAGGTCAAAAGCTGACTTTGGTATCATGAAACTGGCTGCTGCAAGCACAAGACCAGAAAATACTCTAAGTTCCTTTCCTTGTCTCCAAGAAGCTTGGACTTGTAATCTTTGGATAAGTAGAGATTTGTTTTAAGCTTTTCTAGCCTTATATCTCGAAAATACATGCTAGATAAGTATGCTTCCTGTGTGAAATGACATGTTTGATAATGATATATTTGTTCTTAAAAGCCTTGATCAATCATGTCTTAAAATGAATGTGTTTTATCTTGTTTTTATCTCTTTCTAACATGATTCTTGGTTGATTTAAAATGCCTTTAAGAATTAGGATTTAGTGATCATTTCCTTTTGTTCCTAGTTGGTTTGATTGTCATGAATGAATTTAATTTGGTTAAATTGCTTTGTTGCATAATGTCTTGCTATATCATGTATCGATTATTGGTTATTCAAAGCAAACAGAGGTTGTGCTCTTTCTAAACCAATAACTGGTTATCACACCCCCCTAATCAGTTATTCCCTCATAATAGAGGCATTGCCTCTTTGTTTTCTAAAATGGCTAATCGATTAGGGAAACAAGATAACCAATTAGTTTATCAAACAGAGGCATTCCCTTGTTGTGTTTTAAAAAGAGCCTAACCAATTAGGCTAATTTGGCAATCAGTTATATATGAAAATAGAAGCAAGTTTTGTGTTTTAAAGAAGTGCCTAATTGATTAGGGAAACCTAGTAATCAGTTATGCATATAAACCAGAAGCAATTCCTTGGTTATAAATAACTCCTAACTGATTATTCTCTTCAAACAGAGGCTTGACCTTTCTTAACCCATGCTCATAATCGATTATACCCACATCCTAACTGGTTATTGAAGAAGACAGTGACTATGGCTCTTTAAATCACAACAGGGTAACCGGTTAACTAAAACACCTAACAGATTATTTGGTCAATCTATGGCCACCCATTTCTGATTCTCCATACAATAATCGGTTACCACACTTCACTAACCGATTATTGAGCAAGTTAAAATAGAAAAGCCATGACCCTTCCTCATTCTTCACGAAGCCCAAACTTCATGTTCATATTCTTCCTCTCAACTCTCACCAATACCCACTCCCTCATGAAGTCTTGAAGCTTGGAAGTTGGAGTCACCTACAAAAACTCAAAGAATACACTTGTGATGATATCAATCTCTTATCCTTACTTTTACTTTAAATTGAATATCATGTGATATTTGGATAAGTAGAAAATTATTTTTATGCCTTAACATGCCTTAAGTTGTGCTTTTTCTAGCATTGTGTCTTAAAAGTATCTTTACATATATTAACATGCTAGATATGTACACACCTTATTTGGAATGACATGTTTTATAGTAATATCTTTGTTTTTGAGCTTATGACCAATTCTCTTTGTTCAAATATGAAAATTCATATGCTCAAAAGTTATAAGTCTTCTTGTTTGAAATTGCTTGATATGTTCTTATCTTGAAAACAAGAACTAAATGATTCATTCTGTGTCTTGAACTTGTCTTTGAACTTCAATGGTTTTTACATTGAAGTATATCTTGAAATGAATCATAAATGGTTTCAAAAGTTATAGTTCCATGGTTTTTCAATTCTTGCATTACAATAATGGACTTTTTGTTCTTGAATCATGTATGCATACTAAAATTTCTTACTTAATATAACATGCCTTGCATGATTATTATTTGCCCCAAAATGTTTATATATATTTTGATGATGATCAAGTTTTTCTTGATAAACTTGAATCTTACTTTGAAAATGCTTAAACTATGCTTTTAGATTCAAGTGCATATGTACTTCATGCATTCTTGTTAGAGTTAACTTTGCATGGTTGATAATGTGACACTTGCTTTACTTTATGGTAATATGCTTACATGAGACTGATAATTATGATTTTTAACATATTAATTATCCACACAATTACCTTATTAATGATGTTCAGATTGTAATTAAGTGATCTTAGCACTCATTTAGATCATTGGGTTGAATTGGGCTTTAAAGCAAAATTTTCGGATTTTAATGCATATTGACAGTGGTTCAGTATTTTAACCATAACTTGAGTTGTAGATCTCTGATTTTGATGTTCTTTATATGCTAGGAAAGATGAGAAAAATATCTACAAGTTTTGTGAAATGTCAAATTGGAAGATTCGGATGTTTACATGGTCAAATACAGCCTTGAAGTTGGACCAGTGGTACTGTTACAAATTCTGGACACACCTTCACTATTTTGGGCATATCTTACTCATTTCAAGCCCAAATTAAGCATATGAGTACTCCTTGACTTCAAAGGCTATCTGATGGACTTGATTTGAATTTGAGATTATGACAGAAATTGAAAAGATAGGAACGTGGAAAAAGTGGAGGAATCATTGGAAGGTGGGAGACATACTTTCATAATGAGAAAATAATTCAATGGAAGGTGGGAGACATATTTTGATAATGGATGAATAATTAACAAGAGTGGGTGAACTACTTTTGATTCTTTGTGAATGATTAAGAGGAGAGTAATCAGATTTGTAAAGAAAGAGGGGAGAGCTTCTACGCAGGGTGTGAATTGTAGTTGGTTCTTGTAGTTTTAGTGTTTTCATTTTTGGAGAATTCTCTTCTTCTCTTCCTCTCCTCCTCTCTCTTTGTTATTTTCATTTTGTATGGTTGTTGAAGGTTCTCCAATGGTGATGGCTATGGAGAGCTAAACTTCTTTAATCAATCCAAGAGATTGACATTCTTGATGATTAATCTTGCGATCTTGTTTTAATTGCTATACATTCATCTATTAATCAAGTTTCTCTTTTTCTTCTTCTCTTGTTTAAATTCTGATTTAATGCTTAATTTGATTAGGATTTGCATATGTTAATTGCGTAATTATCATGTGCCAAGAGATGAATTCAGAGGTTAAATAATGCATCAAAGGTGTTTGATGAATGTTTAGCTTGGTTGGATCTTGGTTTTTAAGTTAATTTGGGTTTTGGATGGATGCTTAATTTGTCTAACCTTAATTAATTAAATTCTAGAAGCATTTTTAGTAGAAGATCCATGGATCATTGAGAGGCGTCTTGATGTGATCTAAGATCAAGGATTTGGTTGATAGTTGAACGGATCTATAAAGATCAAGGATGGATTAAAATCAAGATTGGTTAATTCTCTTGGATTGGTTGTTTTCCTAATCTTGTTTACTCTTTTTAATTGCTCTTTGTTGTTTAATTTTCCAAAATTTTCCCCCCTGTTTATTAACCTCTTAATCTGACTTCATAATTAGAATGATCTACGGGCTCGACCCGGTGTTACCTTATGCTACAAGTAGTTTTGGTAAATCGGTTATAAATTGATTTAAATTTGGTAATCTCAACAGTTGTCAGAGACATACATATTTCTCTTTATCCATCATGTGCTTCAATGAAAGGAGCTAGATCACTCTGTTTATGGAACTAACAATTATGGAATTATATGCTGAACATGATTATTATTGATTTGAGCTATATGATTTGTTTTTGTTATATCTATCTTATTGAAATGAATATCCTGAATTGGTTGTCCTATTGCTCAAATTCTTATCAAATACTTGTTGTTGGCAATGATTTTACTATTACTTCTCTCTTTGTCAAAATATGTATTGCATATCTTCTTGATCATAATAAAAGGGGGAGAAAAAGCTTAAGTTCTTTGATTGATAAAAGAAAGGTAAAACTAAAACGGATCTTGGATTTCAAAAGTTAGGGGGAGTTGCGCATATCTCTGATATAAATCACCTCTTACGAAAAAGAGGAGGAGTAAGTCTCTTTAACAATCTTTATGGATTCAAATTTATTTGAAGCTAGCTCTTTTCTCAATGGTTGTTTATCTTTTTTATCTTATATATATTTCTTCCATGTCCTTGTTGACTAAGAATATAAGCATAACTATGTTAAACTATTATGTTTTATATTTTGATAATATGTATATTTTGAGAGAGAGCCTAGCTCTTAAATTGTTGTTTATATCTCTTAGCTTACATCTTTGTTTGACATGAAGTGTTTTATTGTTAATATTATCAATATGTCAACAAAGATCATCCCTTATTCTTTTTCTCTCTATAAATGAAAGAAGGTAAACATTCTTAAACTTTATATCTTTTGATTCTTTCATTAAGAAGATCCTACTCCTTTTGACAACATGAGTTTTATCTATAGGGGGAGAGAAAATATTATATTTCCTTCTGAAGCCTTTTTGTTGATGTCAAATAAGGGGAGTAAAAATTAGAAAAAAAAATATGTTCTTGTGCTTATTGTTTGATATGTTTATATGAATATTTATTCTTATATATTCCTCAACATATTTTTTTTTTTGGTGATTTATCATCATCAAAAAGGGAGAGATTGTGAAAATAAGTTTACCCTAATGGTTTAATATGTTAAGTTTTGATTATGACAAATACATGACAAAAAGAATGATGCTTATGCTTGATAGATGTGCTTAATAGATGACAAATGCATTACAAAAAGAATATTGATCATGTTATATAGATGTGTTTAATGAGATATATTGTATCATGCATGATTATATATTTTATCTAGTTATATTTCACTTAATAATCATGCAATGAGATATGTGTAACATTATTCATATAATATATCCAATAATGCTTTCTATGAGTTATAAATGAATTAATATTGAATTTGATGCTGTTTAAATGAAAATATACAAAGTGTGCTTTGTTGCATCCTATATAGAGTATATCCATTAGTAATTGATAAATATCTTATTTAGATGTGTCTATGAAAGTTTTATGTGCATGTTAGACTCACTAGAGTTATATATTTATGAATCATGCATATAAAGATATTGAATCATGAATTTGGACTAACTATGTTTGTTTAAGTAAGCAATACTTTGTAGGATAGTGCAAGCACCAAGAGTGAGCATTGTAACAAGAAAGCAAAAGATCACAACTATGCTCAACTCAAGAAAAATGAGAATGAAAAAATATTTCAAGCATTTACAAGATTTGAAGAGAAGAAACTTTTGGAAGCTTGAATTACATCAAGAAGCCTAATGACTAGAATTGATGATGGCAAGATCAAGTCCAATTTCTTCAAGAATACCTTATAAGACTTAGATCTTATGTAAAGGTAAATGAGAATCACACTAAGCTCAAATATGTTTTAACATCTTTAAAAGTATTTCTTACATTCTAAAATGCCCAACAAACATGTTTTGAAAAGTTAGTCTTGGTGGTAATTTAAATCTATGAAAAATAGCAAAGTTTGTGTTTTGTAAAACTGACATTTAGTTACTCTTTTAATCATAACTTTTAAAATACTTTGAGTGTTGTTCTGAAATGTTTCATATGAAAATAGACTCAAAGATCTTTCCAATAAGTGGTCATTTACTTTAAACGGATAAGAAACGAAGAAGTTATGACTATTTAAAGTCAGTTTTCAAAATCAGAGTGCAATAACCGATTATGGATTTTCCTTAACTGATTATTCACCATGTCAGGAGTGTTTTTCATGTTCTAAAAGCTCCTAATCGATTAGGCAATTCACCTAACCAGTTATTGTGAAAGATAAGAGCAATTTTCATGTTTTAAAAGCTCCTAACCGATTAGGCAATTTACTTAATCGGTTAGTGAAAAAGAAAGGAGTGTTTTTCATGTTTTCTTTCAAGCTTCTAACCGATTAGACATATTTCTTAATCGGTTATTCTATTTCACAGAAGCTAAATGTTTAAGTTCCTAACTGATTAGGAAATGATCCTAATCGGTTATTCTATTTCACAGAAGCCAAATAAATAAGTTCCTAACTAATTAGGAAATGCTCCTAACCGGTTATTCTATTTGACAGAAGCCAAAATCTAAAGACCATAACCGATTAGTAATCTCCTGTAATCAGTTAGGAAATGTATTTGGAGTTAGTTTTTGACTCCTAACCGATTAGGAAAATGTCCTAACCGGTTATCTGGGCAACTAGAAAATACTTTCCAATGGTTCTATTTTGGCATTTAATGCCTCCTAACCACCACCAACAGCTCTAAAATGGCTTGGACTATAAAAATACAAGTGTTTGGGTATCAAAGAAATGTTGGAAAATAATTTGAAAATCATCCTTGAACATTAAATTTGTGTTTTACTATCTCTTTCTCCAATCCTTTGTTTTTGAGCTTAAAAGTGTGAATTATTGATACACATAGAGCTTCAATTTGTATTATCTACTATTGAGAGAGTTTCAATTCATTTATACTCTGTGTAAACAGTAAAAGGGGTGAGGTATCCCTCAAAGTTGTAAGGGTGAGGTATCCCTTGAATTTGAGGCTCAAGCACAAAGGGTGAGACATCCTTGGTGTGTTGAGTACTCCACTTTGTAAAAGTTTTCAAGCACCTGTTCAAGCTTGAAGGTTTAGTGGAAAATCTCGGGTGGTTCACTTGAGAACTGGACGTAGGCCACAAGTGGTTGGTGGCTGAATCAGGATAAATCCTTGTGTTTGTTTTTCTCAACTTTATATCTTTACATTTTTATTTTAATTATATATGCTTGAGTTGAACTTGATATCTAACTTATTTGCTTGATTTATCCTATATCCCAAGTTATTTTTGAGTAATCTACAATAATTGTATTTTTTTAAACTTATTCCGCTGCATGTGTTGATTGAAAATATCAAAATACACAATTTTTCAAAGTTGTTTTAAAAATTTGTAATCACCTAATTCACCCCCCTCTTAGGTGATGGTTGCCATGACTTACACACAGGAACTGGTTCTTCAGTGACCTTTTCTACAATAGCAGTGGGTTTGGTATGATGTTATAGGTGGGAGAATCTACTTTGCCTCTATATTGAAACTAGGTGTTGAATGTTGATGTTGACACGTGGTTGAATAAGGCTTATAAGAGTAGGGCTTCAGCCATGGTTGTCAAACGGGGTAGGTAATCCAGATTCATGAAACTCGTGTGTTGGAGATGACAACCTAGATGGGTTTTTCAGGAAGCCCTTTATGCAAATCGTTTCTAGGTAAGCCATTCTAGATGCTCCTCCAATCATAGTTACCATCAAAGTTAGCTTCTTTTTTTTCTTTTGATGGTCTGTTGATGTGGGAAATCTCACATCCACGATATGGTGGAGTTGCTATTGCTTTTGCAGAAAAATGACCTTTGGGGATGTGGTAATTTGCTTAGTTTTAACCTCTTCACATTGTAAAGTATGAATTGGTTTTACCCACTTCCTATTCTAAGCTATTGTCATCATTCTCGTACCCTAGATGTTACAGAAGCTGATGTAATGAGTATGATTGTGATTTTCCTTCCTTTTTCTGATTTCAAAATGAGAATTTTGTGCTTATAAATATGGTTTGGCATTCCTATGGGATTGTCTACAAGCATTAACTTGAAGTTTATATCTTCGTATTCCCAAATCTTCAACTTGTGCTTTATTTCACCGATTTCCTTTTTTCCATATTGTGCTTGGCTGATATGGCACCTCTATTTGATCCTTTCAACAAAATTTATCTTCAGAAGGAAGCTTGGAGGCTCAAGATCCACATTGTACGCCTCTGGACTATCCCAGCCTTCAACAATACATCACAAACAAGTTCTGTTGAGATGGTTCTGCAGGATGAATATGTAACAGTCTTAATGCTAATTGTTTTTTTATTATTCTGTTCATTCCATTTGTGCTAATTTCTTTTTTTTTTTTTTTGCAGGGGGCTAAAATTCAAGCTTCAATAAAAAAAACTCTAGTTTGCAAATTTCTGCTTATCTTGATAGAGGGGGCAGTGTATAGGATGACCTATTTCACTATTGTGCCCAACATTGGTTGTTATAGAGCTACAACTCATGACTACCAATTGTTATTCCAGTTCAGAACTTTCATTTCAACTATTGAATTTGAGCTTAGTCCTCTTAATGGGTTATCTCTAATTCCATTTGGTGATGTCTACAAGCATGATGGAGATTCTAACTTTTTAGTTAGTAATTTTATTTCCCAACACCTGTTTTGATGTTGTCTTCATTGTTAAATTTTAGTTATTTGGCTTCTAGTTTTAATCCCTGTTTGATTGTTGTGTGCAGATGTTATTAGTTTGTTAGTTGGTGTGTCAAATGAAAAGCAATATGAGAGAGGTGGGAAGATGATAAAAATGGTGGTCATGGAGCTTATGGATTGCTAGTAAGTGATATTCAATGTTATTTCAACATTATATTACAAAATATTATAGCCATTTAATAACTCTGTTGGTTGTGGTAATTATTCATATCTGATATAATGCCTTAGATTCTTTGGTTATGATAATATCTATTGACCTAGGTTTTTGTAGTGGAAAAATTGAATATGCTTTGTTTGGTGATTATGTTGAGGAGCTTAATGCATTCCTTGGAAGTGGTGATTTGAATAAACTAGTTGTAGTTATTCAGCTAGAAAAAATTAAAGTGTTTCGAGTATGACTTTATTTATAAATGACTGCTCTGCTGTTGTGTTATTTTGATTTTTTTGTACTAAGTGTAGGACTGATTAATTTTTTTCGCTAATTGTACTGTCTGTAGGCAACATTATTATTCAGAATGTCATGCATGCAACCAAGCTAATGTTTAATCCTGATATTGCTGAAGCCATTGAATTTAGAAATAGGTAAGTTTTATTTGTTTCAAATTTTGTGTCTATAAGTATTTGCAAAGGTTGTTATTGTAATGATATGGATGTATTTTATCTATCATATTCAGATTTGCAAAGCATGGCTTGGATGACTCCCAGACCTTGATAGTTGTTCTTGATGGTCTTAGAGTGTCTATTGAAGATGATTTCATACGTCTTCATGTGCGAAAGACCATATAATAGTTATCAGATACTGAAGAGGTTGGATTAGATAATTCCATTTCCAATCTTGTCTAATACTTGATTTTTGATTTGTTATTATTGTTATATTAATCCACACGGATTGGTCCATCTAATGTTCATAGTTGGTTCTTTCGTTTCTGTTAATTGCATGTTCCATTATGTTTATGTATTTTTTTGACAATGGGAATAGAATCATACATATTACAACCTCATATTTTTTATAAATGATTTTTTTTTGTACCATGAAGGAAGGGATTTTTATTGTCTTAGACACAATTAATGGGGTGGTCGAGGGTGCTAACTGGTGGTATCCAGCGTGCAAGTGCCACAGTGCTGTTAAGCCTGATTCTAGACTTTATTACTGCAACTCCTGCTTCTATCATGTCCTTACTGTCACTCCAAGGTCTTATTTAGATCTGAAATCTAATTATTTGCACTTCCAATCTAAGTGTACATGATTGTGTCATTTTAAATAATAAGTTGCTTACTTATTTATTGCAATTGTTCAATTGTCGTTGATTTGATTTATTATTTCAAATGAATTTTTCATTTGTCAACGGGTATAGGATAAAAGTCAATGTGGAAGATGGAAGTGTTTGTGCAGTCTTTGTGCTTTTTGACCGTGATGCCTAATGTATCCTACAAAAATGATGTGTTGACTTGGTTGCTGAGGTTTTGTTGAACAATTATTGGTTAATTGTTTACTTTTCGCTGCTCAGCTGCTATTTAATCAATGTTTTGATTTTTAAAATATGCACTAGGGTAAGATTGGGAACGAGGGCCTACATCCTACTGTGTTGGAAGGATTAGTTGGTAAGAAGATTCTGTTCAAGGTTGAACAAAAAATTACTGAAGTTGCTCATTTGGAAGGGTCGTATCAAGTTAAGATGGTATGTGAGGATGATGCAATCCTCACCATGTTTCAGCTGCCTGGGGTAGACGTCACACCAATTAAGGTTTGAACCAGAGTACTTTTATAAATATGATTACTGCATTTATGAGAGTGGAGTTGTTGTTCTTTAGTATTGGTCATATGTTTCTTCTGTTATGGTTTGCTTGCCATTGACTGAAATTTTTCATCTAAAATTCTAGGCTAAGTTCACCCCACCATTTCTAGATATATGTAGTCCAGATTCAGATGAACATGATTTGGATTTTATGGATGCCAAGGTTAACCTCTTAGGAAACAACCAAACTTCTGCGTGAATTTTTTCCTATTTCTAGCCTTCGTATGCTATAAATGAAAAAAAGATATGTCATTTAAAATTATGTATTCGTCAATGTTGTAGGACTTTGTATCTTAGTTGATTGCAAAATCCTGTTTCGTTGGGATCCGATGGTTGCTGTTCTAATGCAAAGTTAACCCCTGCGAAGAGGAACTTCAATGAAGCAATGAGTGATGAAATTATTGTGATTGATAGTGTTGTGAAGGTGATTAAGAAGGAGTCTGAATGAAGGATAGTGCGTTTGACATTTTGGGTGATTGTATGTAACTGATGTCGTAGTTAAAGTGTGTTTTTTAGTTACTTAAGTATATCCTACTTCTAGGTGTAGGATGTGATTAATAGTTGGTGACTTTGTCCACATTTTGGAATGTAACACCCCAAATTCTGACTATGTTAATAGTAATAGCAGAATTATACTGTTTTGTATTTTCTGTGAGTTATAAAAATAGTTTGACTGTTCTGAGATCATTTTTGATCATTTTGTGTGATTTGCTCCGAGTCAAGAAAATAATAATTTTTCGAAGGAAAAATCTTATTTTAATTAATTGGAGTGGGGGATCTTACTAAACCCAATTGATTGATATATAAATTAATCTTTTAATTTTTAGGATTTAACGTGTAATAAAATAATTTTATATTATTATAATATTATTTTATTCAACAATACCTACTGTCTTAAAAATAGTAGAAAATCTACTAGTGGACCCAAAAAAGTTCGTGGGGCCCACGTTTAGTGTAACAGTCAACAATTTTGACTGGACAGAATTCTGAACCAATAAGAACAAGTCAAAATAGGTGGCTTGACTTTTTAAACCAATGAGAATGAGTCAAACAAAGAAGCATAGACTTCAATATGGACCCTTGGATAAAAAGCATAAGTTAGATGCTTTTGATCCTAACCGTTGATTCGATCAATGGTGTAAAATGAATCCTGATAAAACTACTAAGTAATATCCACCGTAGATGAGATCAATGAATAGGAAACCAAGTTGATTTTCAATGGCTAAGATGAAGTCAACAATAGTGGCTTGAATTTGATTAATAACTAATTAAAACTAATTTAGTTAATCTAATGACCTAATTAGCAAGTTAAGTAAACTAACTTAATAATTAATTAGTTATAAACTAATTACTAATTAAATATCCTAATTATTATTAGAGGATATAATATATATAATTATATGTCTAATTAATCAATTATGTAATTGAAAGTTAATTAAGATTGGTTAAGAAACTAAACCTAATTAACTAGTGAATTGATTAGCAAGTAATTAGGCTTGAATTAAAAGAAAGCTGAGTCCCTAAAACCCCAAACTGTCCCATGGTTTTCAGCAGCCTTGGGGAGGCATCTATATGGTTCTTGAACCATCCATAATAGCCATGCAAGTTAAATTGATGACCTATGCCATGTGCTACTCCATGTGCACTCAAATTAGGATATTTTCTTCATGCTAATCTCCTAAAATTCTCTACAATCCCACGGCAGCAGCACTCACCAATTCACTTTCACAAATTTCATTTTCTCTCACATCAAAAAGCTTACAACACTTTCTCTCAAAAATCCCAAAAACCTAAGCACCATTTTTCCTTCCTTTTCTCTCCATTGGTTCGGCCAAGCACCCTACAAACACCATCCATCACCTATAATTTTCACTCTCACCATTTCCTAAAGCTAAAGAACATTCTAAACACTTTCCATTTAGAAAATTTTTCCAAAATCACATCCTAAGTGCTTCAAAATCCCACTTTTACCTTACTTCCTTAAAGGTAAACTTGGATTTCTATGGTTTAAATTTATGTTTATGATTTTCTAAGCCATGTTTGTTCCATGGTTTGTTATTATTGAGCTTTATTTGTGATTTTACTAATTATTTTAGAATTGTTAGAAATTGTTGTGAGCCACACGAAAATTAAGGAGAAGGAGGAGAGCTTGAAAAGCTTGTCTTCAAGAGGTAAGAGGGAGATTTAACCTCACCAACCAAGTTTTGGTGGTGTGAGGATGGTTTTGTACGGTGAAAAATCCATAAGGGTTCTTCACCGATTATTTGATTGTGTTTGTGTTGTGTTTGATTGTGTTTCTATGCTTGCATGTGTGATAAAATGCTTAAAGCTTTGATATTATGTGTGTATGTATAATTATGAAAGCATGAGAATGTATGTGTAATTTTAGGATGTGAACAACATGATGAATCGATTGTATGAGTACTCCAAAGAGTACTGAGGCTTACGGCCATACCATGGAAAAAGGACCAAAGTCCTTACACTGATGAATTAAAATGAGAACTGAGCGATTTAAATGAATTTGGAAAAAAATTGAGTATGGAAAAGTAAAATAATTTTTGTAAGAATTAAAGAAGAGAAATAACAATTTTTGAGAAACAATACAATTATTGACTTTTTAGAGGGGTTATACTGCAAATTTTTATAAAAGAAGGACTAAATTATAAATATTATGTAAATAAAGGGCCATTGTATAAATACTTATTTTTAGAGGGGTCATATTGTAAATATTATTTTTCAAGGGGTCAAATTGTAAATATTTTATAAAAGAGGGATGATTTTGTAAATATAAATTTTATGAGGGATTATTTTGTAAATATTAATTTTTGAGGGATGATTTTATAAATATGAATTTTATGAAGGGATTGTTTCGTAAATATTAATTTTTGAGGGACTAAGGTGCAAATATGGAAAATAAAGCTAATTTTAGTATTAAAATGAGAAAAATAGTATTTTTGATTTAAAATGTAAGAAAAATATTTACGCGATTTGAAAACATTAAAAAATCACTACGCGATTTGAAAAGGCGACAGAATTGAGTCGCGATTGAGAAAACGCAAAAATATGACTACGCGATTAAAATACAGTAATAATACTGTTAGATTATGATGTGGACCCCGATTATGTGATATAAATTGAGATGTGAATAGTGCATTGTACATGCATTGGAAAGGTCCGATGGACTGTATGAGACTAGTTGCCTAGGAGAGACTACACCTCCTGAGTGGGTGCGATATGCGTAGTGTAAGTCACTAGTTGACTTTGGGGTGCGGGTTGCCTACATTGGGCAGTTGGTAGCTCTTCTGTGCCGTAGGTTAGACCGACGCAACACACCAATGATCCTAACCGAGACACTATCCTTAATCAAGATCTGATAAAGACTGTCATGTATATGTTGGATGTGCAAGACTGAGCACGTGGTCTGAGGCATGTTGGTACCGACAATTCTTTTTGATCACTCTCTCCAACCTGAGTTGTAGCTCCATGGAGTAGGAAATTGAGTTTGTGTGCATACATATAATGATAGAGGGTATTATCATAATTTTTGTTTATGATAATTGAGTTATTGGTTATTTGATTATTGATAATGACATAATTGTAATTATTTTGTATTACATGTTTTGTGATGATAATGATGTTAGTGACAAAACTGTAATTATGGTATGATAGCTGTATGAAATATTATATGTGTTTATCTTCATTGCTACCATACTGGTATTGGCGTAGGTGATCTCACCTCTTTGTATGCATGTTTTGTATTATATTTATATTTGTTAAGACGTCGAGCAAGAAATAGAACGAAAAGTTGAGGAGGAGCAGATTTCTGCTGAGGACGTCGAGTTTTGAAGAGATGGAGATGCCTAGTTTCCTTAGCTACCTGAAGCTGACATTTATTGGAGGAGATGAGGCGTGGACTGTAGACTTAGAGAGAGAGAGTATATACTATATGGGAGACCTAAATATTAGATTGAGCAGGCAACATTTAGGACATCCTTACTTTTCTGTCAATATTTATGTACAACTAGAGTTCCCAATATCCATGAGGCAGTATTGGGGAGCTTACTATCGTACTCTTAGTACGGTTAGTATTGTGTCGTCTGCTCGGACACCTGTTCGTAGGACTGCACCTCATGATGGATTCTCGTATCTTTGAGAATCGAGGAGAACCCGTCGAGGGTTCTCATTGTCTAATAGAACTTGGGCAGTATAATAGTTTACGTTAAAGTTTAAAGTTTAAATATTTTGAAAGTCTAGTTTGTACTTATTTAAGTTTGACAATACTAAAGGCTTGTATGTATATATGATGTAAGTTATTTGTGACAATGTTGTTATGTTTTTATTTTCTACTAAGTTTATCTTATTATCATCAAGAAATTTTATAACTCGTATTTATAATACAAGCACGATTTTTAATTGAAGGGTAATTTGGTAATTAAGTAACATAAAGTGTGACGCCCTAAGGAGGGTGTTACATGGAATGTATCTTTTGTTGTGTTGGGTTACCACCATGCAAACGAGTGTCTTTGGGTTGGATAGCTTTGTATAGATGCAATGTCAGACACTTGTCACTTGACATCATGTATTGTAAAGAAACATATAAATTAATGAATGACCACTTTTGATTTTCTATTGAAGTTTTTTGTTTTGAAGTTATCCGTTGATGTTGTTTATTTTAAACGTTAGTTGAAATTGTTTATATGGTGTTTATTATTTGCGTGATGCAAATTTGATACGAACCTTATGGAGAAGTTAAATATGTCTTTTATTTGCTCATGTCAATGTATAGTGTATAAAACTTAATACAAATTTAGGAAGAGGAGGATTAGAGTAATAAAACTTTATCTTTACAATTTTTTGATACAGTTCCTATTAGCATCTCACTGAATTGTATGGGCTACTTTATTTTTCATGGTAAAATATAAGAATCTACCACTGCAATTTGTATTCAGGTAGATGTAATATTGTCACAATCTGCAAGTTTCATAACTTATCCTTGGGTTTATTTCATTGTTTATATATGTGTGTGTTTTTATTTATTTATTACCCTAATGTTGAAAACTGGTGTATTATATTGTTTCTCACTTCCAATAAAATAAATCAAGCCTTTAATTTTTTTAACCTCTTAGGATGCTTTAGCATAGTTGCTTTATAAGGCAATAGCTAAAAATAGGTTGTATAGAGGCTGAAGCAAAGTTACATTTAAGTTGTTGGTCTATGTATAGTTAGTTTGTTTGATGCTATGTAGGGACTATATTCAAGTTACTCTAAGTAAAACTTCTGGACTAAATCTGTTAGAATAAAGATTTACTCAAGATAATATTCTATGCCAAACTTTACTACTACAAAAATGTGTAGTCCATTTTTGAAATGGATCCCTCTGAAGTTTGTCAAAGGACTATACAACCACATAGTCGTATATCTATTTGTTGAAATTGCTTGACTTTTATATGTATGAATGGATATCTTTGTGATAAGTTGGGCAAAAGCTGACTTTTGAATTTGTTACTGAATGAGTTCATTTTGCTCCCAAGCATTTATCAGTTTGGAGGGGCATTCCATTTTGTAGAACAAAGCCATTGAAATTTACTTCATTTTAGTCTTTATGACTCCTTCACTTTTCTATTTTTGTTGTGTCTCTTTTTATCTTTTTTTTTTCAATTTTCTTTTTTTCGAAAGACCATCCTTTTCTATGTATTGTTTATTTTTAGAGTTTAACATGATACTAAGACTTTAATATAAGCGTGAATTGTTTTAGTATGATTTTATTGTAATATGCAAAGAAGAATAGAACTATTTGACTAATTTGATCCATAACATATAATACTCGAATGACTTGCTGTGCTAAGAGGTGATGTTTTTGTATAAGTGGTGAAGAGTCAAAATTTAGTTAAATAATTGGTTTCTCATAGAATAAGACCTTATGAAGCTATCGATTTCAGGGCTTTGAAAGCTGCACTGTGGATATGGCTGTTGTCCAACTTTGATTTACAAGAAGAAATTGCCTACCTTAATGACCCTAGACTTCCCATTAAGGTTGATTTTGACCTAAAATAGATTTTTCCAGGGATTGAATTGCCTCATGACATGATTGATATATAAAAGGATCTCCAAAAGAATGGAAAGATACCTGCTGCTAACACTACAGAGAGGAGAAGTGGAGCGCAGGTGCAAGGCATTTCTTCCAATACTAAGCCTAAGAAGTGTGAAATCTACAAGAGAATCAAGTCGTATTATTACATCTCTTTTAAATTTTACTTTATTTTTTCTGGCATTACAAGGCACAGACATCTGATTGTTTGACTTAACTCATTTAAGTAAGTTTAGAGCTGATGCTGATCGGGCAATTTGGTTAAGAAGGAAGGATGCTGTGGCAATTTGGGGTTAGGATTGCATACATTGGTGTCTTCCTGGTGTTTCTAACACATGGGTGGTATAGTGTGAGAATTGATCGATGATAGCTTTGGGAGAAACTAGTGGGTAATACAAACTTAAGAAAAGCAATCAAATTAAATATTGCATGCCATCATACACTCCAAAAATTTCCACTAGAGATGTTAGGGGGACATTCTGCCATGTTCTGGGACTAGGATATGAGAATCTTGAATTGTGCATTAACTGAATGGTGAGAGCAAAAACTCATGTGCATGTAGCTCTACTGAATTTATTGATAAATGTTACTTCTTAAAACATACGTTAATTCATTAACTGAGAAGGGCAGATCAACTAATTGAGTCTTTAATCAATTCTTTATAGCCACTACCGCTCTTTTAAATTGCAATGTGAACTAGATGGTACAGATACAATTGCCATTTGCCTATGCGTTGAATTATTCTATGCCAAGAAATATTGTTTAGCAAGACATAATTCTAGCCGTGGCTGTGGTCAATAGCTAATTCAAACTAGCATATCTTATCATTGGGTGAAGGGTCTTTGTGTATGGAGTCAAGGATTGATCAACAGAGAGGATAAAAGTTGTGTAATAATAGAAGCTAACTTCTCCAAATTAGTAACCAACATGCTTACTTATCCAAGCCATGTGCTTACTTTATTATCATATGTTTTGGAGTTTAAGGTAGAGTGAAATAATATTATTTTGATCAATCTCTCTCCTCTTTTGCTGCTTGACTAGGTCTCCCATTCATTTGTACTTGCTTCAGCCATTTAACGTTTTGATAGTCAAAGAAGCAACCCAAATAAATGTAGCATTTGTTTTGTTCATTTTTTGTTTTTGATTTATTAATGTAGTGCTAATGTATTTTGTATATCATCAACTTCAATTGTGTTCGTGTATGCAGGTGAATGTAATAGCACACCTCTAATCATAAGGAGTTGTATTAGTTCCTTAAAAAAAAATTTGGTTCTATTGGTGTGGTGAGGACTTTGATTTTCTTCCACTTAGTGCCGAGATTTGGTGTCTTGGTTAGATATTTTCATGTTCCTATTCCATTTATGATATTCTCGTGAATGAATTGATGGACACATTTTTTGTTGCCAAATTTATTTTGTGTTTGTTGTAGGTTGCAGATTTCATTTTTGTTTTCCATCCATGGATCACACAAAAGCCATTGATTCAAGACAAATGAGTGCCAAAAGGAAGAGACAGATTATTGCAAAGGGGAAAAAGCCAAGTCAAGAAACTACATGCATGGGATTTATTTGATATGTATACCTTATCTTTTCCATTTTTCGATAAAACTTAAGCAAGTGGGATTTGTCTTAGTGTGCTGCATTTTTACCCAACAACCAGAACGTGAACTACCACTTTTTGCTATGAAAAAATAAAGCTCAAACAAGCAAGGCCTTTGTTCAAACCCTTAAACTCCTTTTTTTGGTATACTCAAGCTATTAAACTCTTGTGCCATACAATTCAAAGCATTTTGAAAACAATTAAGATGCACCAATTTCTTTTTTGGATAGATAGGAACTAGGCAACACTTCCAGAGAATCTAGAAACAAATTATCACAGATTTTATTGTGCATATACACGTTACCTCTCCTAATATAAGTGACCATCCATTACATTTTTCAACATGCTTAAAAGAATACTAGTGTTTATGCCAGGCAACATGTTGAGTGATAGACTGATAGAGAATAATCTAAACTAATGACAATATTGAGAGGACAGCTACAAACAATTTACTGTGTTTCTATTACTGAATAGATAGTTAAAATGATAAAGAAACATCATCTTACCAAAAATGAGCTAAGAGTCATGACGGAGAACCTCTGCAGACATTTTCAGAAGGTGGCTGTAGAATCCGATGGCAACCATCATCTCCGATACTGGTGGCAGACGATTGACACGGTGACATGAATTAGTCGCTCCTCTGAAACTTAAAATGGCTGCCCTGTGCTGGAACTGACATTTGAGATTAGGATTTTAGGATTAGAAATGAAGATAGATTAATTTAAAGCTTGCATACAATTAGCAAAAACATAGATGTAACTTATGTGAACCCTTCACATTGAATGATTTTGTGCTCCCCTAACTCCAGCAATGCGTAGATCGGGGCTCTGTCACAAATTGCCTTAGTTACTATAACTTTCGAGGTGAGGTCGCACCAGTTGAGTCATTCTGACTGGGGGCTTGGATTTTGCTCATCTTCCCGATGCAGCATTTGGTGATGGAAGTGAGGAAGGGAAATAGAAATAAATTTCTCTGAAAATGAAGAGGTATTGAGCGAGAAGACAAAAAAAAAAGATTAGATAATAAAAGAAATTGTTTTGTAACCATAGTACACGTGGAAATGAAGATTAGCCAAAATAGGTTAATATTTTTTTCTTCAAATAAATCATCTATGGATATGATATATGGATATGAATCTTAAACTGAAATTTATTTCTCTCACTTAGAGCACATATGTACGGACTTAAGATTTGTCAATCCACAACCTGAACAAGAACATGAAAAGGGGATTATTTATGATTAAATTTGATTATTGACAATGTCATTCATTTCCAAATCTAGTTGCATGCATTAGTAATATTTTGCTTGTTTGTTCTGCTGATGATTGATGGGTTTTGTCCTAGGTTCGTGTTTAGGAATTCTCATAACAATATTTTTGGCATGCATGAGGGTAGCATTATTTGCTAATGCTAACTCATTTGTGATTGGGATCTTTTGTAATATGAAGATATTAAGTAATATGCGTATACGCATGAGGAAAATCCTACGATTCGAAGTTAAGATACGAGATGGCAATAATTGACAAATGAAGAGGGTAAAGTATAGTTGTTTGGCATTTTAAGTGGTGTTTTTTTTTAATTTAATTTATTTAGTTTCAATTTTATGTATTTGTTCATATGTAGCTGCCTCTAATTACGAGCTATAGTAGCCTAGAAATTAAAATTGTCAAGACTTAAACGCAAATGAGTTATGAATCTCGAAGAAAATAAAATTTGAAAAAAAAGGTCAACTATGCTTTGACATATTTAGTTTGTTATAGACTTTCTCAAAATTCTTAGCAAATGCCTTGATGAATTGTTTTAGTTATGGACTTTTTTTAGAGAGAATTGCTAAATTTAAATTCTCCTATAAAATGTCTCTGATATATTACTATGTGGTTATTATTTGAATTACAAATAGATCACTTGATGTGTAATTGTTTCACATATTTCCCTTTTTTTTTTTAAAATAACAACTGTGAATGGTTGTTTCTTCAGTTACAAATTCCTTTCCTCGAATTGTCAAAAAGAGATATCTTGTTTTCCATCATAATCGAACCATGTATTATGTGAACAAGCATCACCAAATTTTGAAGAAGATAGTAGTTCTACAATCCCAAACACAACATAGTGTTATTGAATAGGTTTTCCAATTGAGTGGAATAGTTTATAGTTTCTATACGAGAATTAGATTAGTTTTTATTATGCTTTCAACTATATAACATGAACATCATTCATAGTTGTTGTAAATAGATTTCACTTTGTATTGTTTATTACCCCATCCATGTTTTTTTAATATTTTTAACTTATTAATTTACGTCACCCTAAACAATTGGATAGGTGTATGGGTTAATATAAAATCCTATTTGTCTTTTAGGTGATGGTGCTTATATGTCTAGAGAGGGGAACTTAAATGGTTCAAGTGGTAGAATTAGATATAGGGTTCATCGGAATCCAGACTACACCAAGCAATGTTTTCAATGTAAATTCATTATGCTATCTGGTGCAAAATTAAATAAGCAGTAGATTTATATGTTCAAACCAATCCTACTAGCCGAGATATTTTTTTATACCTAAATTACGTGTTTTTTTTTCAGTTTTCCAAATTGAAAAGCATCATCCACTGCATCTTCCAAGGTTTTAAATCCATTAAATGTAGAGTTACTAACTTAGCCAACACTATCTAATTTGGATGAGGATCTAGGTGAGATTTCAGTACACACTATTCTGATTATATTTTGTTTATTTTTTAGCCCCTCATTCATATTTTTTAAGTACTTATTAGTTGTTGTACTATGAAGATGTTGCTTGCATCGACGAAACTATTAGTATAGAGTTTGATTCACTGGAAGCAGTTGTGCAAAAGCCAGATGTAGTCCTTGAGCATGAGTTGTATACTGAGAGTGTAAATCAAGGTATTTAGAATATATAGAGTTACATTACTCCTTTAAGTATCTATTTCGTCAATACTAGTTGACATAGCGATGATTGGATTTTAGAGTGCTTGGATTTCGATGATTGCATGTATTATTGCCCAGCTTGTGGTGCTTTGGCATGGTATGAAGAATGAGTTGAGAAGTCAATAAGGCCTCTTAACCCAAAGTTCTCATTATGTTGCATGAAAGGGAAAGTTAAGTTGCCTTATCTAAATAGACCTCCTAAATTATTGTGGAATCTATTTCACGATGTTGATGCTAGAAGCAAACTTTTTTTTGGAAAATATTCGTTGCTATAATAGCATATTCACTTTTACTTCAATTGGTGGAAAGGTGGAGACATCCATAAATGATGGGGCTGGTCCACCCCAGTTTATTCTCAGTGGACAAAATTACCATAAGATTGAAACTTTGTTGCCATATCAGAGAGAAAAGTCAAAATTTGCACAATTGTATATTTATGATACTTTGAACGAGATCTCAAATAGAATGACCCACTCCAGGTTTGCCTATTTCATACTCACTAAATTATTTCGACTGATTGAAATATTTTAAATTTAATGTAAAGTGTTTATGAACTATGCTTTGTTTTTTTTTTAAATTTATAGTCTTCCTTATTTTAAACATTTATTTGTTGTCACATTTCCAAAAAAAAAAACTAACGATGTGGGAATTTCAATAGTCATTTAGATATTATATTATTTTGATATATATATATGCTTGCATTGATGTAGTGATTATGGCCAATGTAATCGCATAGATATTACATTGGTTAAAGATTTAATGGAACTGATTTTTCAATATAACATGCTGGCGAAGTGTTAGAGATTTTTATGAATAAGGGAAAGTTGCCAAATTTTGTTTGCGGTTATTTAGACATCGGGTGCCTGATGGTCGAATGTATAACCTTCTAACAATGGATGAAGTTGTTGCGCTTATTATTGATGATTTTGATAGTTCTAATGTTGCTTGAGATGTTATTATGCATGATTGCAATAGAGAACTGCAAAGGATACATGAAACACATACTGCTTATATTCCTTTGCAATATCCTCTATTATTTCCATATGGTGAAAATGGTTACCAAGAAGATATTTGTAGGACTCAAACTAATTGTGTGATGGGCAAAAGAAAAAGGGTTAGAATTTCACTTCGAGAGTTTATTGCATTTAGAATGCACGAAAGAATTTTTGAAGAATCCATTATCTTGAAGGGTATAACGTTGTTACAGTAGTTTATAGTTGATTGTTACTTGATGATTGAAGCACAAAGGTTATCCTTCATTAGAAATAACCAGTCTATGATCAAATTAGAATTTTTGAAAGGTTTAGAAAAAGCTATTGATCGTGGAGATATTGAACCATCGTCTATTAGTAGTTGTGTTGTTTTACCTTCATCTTTTACTAGGGGTCACCAATATATGTTTAATAATTGTCAAGATGCAATGACAATTTGAAAAAGATGTGGTTTCCCTAATTTAATTTTGACAATTACATGTAACCCCAAATGGCCAGAAATTACAAGGTATGTCTCAAACAGAGGGCTAGTTGTTGATGATCGTCTTGATATTGCATGCAAAGTCTTCTGAATAAAGTTGGAAGAGATGATGGTTGATTTTAAGAAAGGATATATTTTTGGAAAAGTAGTTGCTGGTATGCAAATTTGAATATGCATTTGCTTTTCTTTTCTTTTTTTTTTTGGTTGTGCAAAGTTAATTTGATGATTGTCTTTTCTTTAAATTCTATGTAGGCATGTATACCATAGAGTTCTAGAAAAGAGGACTACCCCATGCTCACATTTTATTACGGTTGCACCAAAAGGATAAACTACAAACAATTGACTTAGTTGATTCAATGTTATCTACTAAGTTGTCAGATAAGAACAAATATCCAAAATTGTTTCATATGGTGTTATGTTATATGATTCATGGCCCATGTAGGGCTGCAAGAAAAACTTCTCCTTGCATGAAGGATGATAGATGTTCAAAGTTTTATCCCAAGAAATTTGTTGACAAACTTCATTTGATGATGAAGGATACCTAATATATAGAAGGAGAGATATAGGTGTAACAACTTTAAAAAGGGGTGTTAAGTTGGATAATCGATTTGTTGTTCCTTATAATCCTAAACTTCTGATGAAGTATAAAACACATGTTAACTTCGAGTTTAGCAACAAATCGAATTCCATCAAGTATTTGTTCAAATATGTGAATAAAGGCCCTGATCGACTTATTGTTTCAATTACACCACAAGAAGCTTGTCCAAATGCAATAGATGAAGTTGATGAGATAAAACAATATTATGATTGTCGATATTTATCTACTTCTGAGTCTGTTTGGAGAATCTTTGCCTTTGATATTCATCATAGATTGTAACACCCCAACTTTTGGGATAATTACAATATAGTCCCGAAATGTCTTGTTTTGTGAACAACGTGAGCGATAAATTAAATTTATTTGTTAGTGAGTGTACTTGATTGTTGTATGTGATTTGCTCGAGTCAAGAAAATAATAATTTTAAGGTCGAAAAATCTTATTTTAATTAATTGGAGTGGGGGATCTTACTAAAGGATTGATTGATATATATATTAATCTCGTAATTTTTTGATTTAATCGTGTAATAAAATAATTTTATATTATTATAATATTATTTTGTATTACGATCACCCTCTTGTCTCAAAAACAAGTAAAAATCCGTTTCGGTTTGACCACGGATCTTTAAAAGTCTTTGTGGGACCCACGTTTAGGAAAAAAAGCAGTCAAGCTGTATTGTTGGACAAATTCTAGCCAATGAGAAGCAAGTCAACGAAAGTAGGCTTGACTTTCTAAACCAATAGGAAAAGGTCAACGAAGGGAGCATAGACTTTCTTTTGGACCGTTAGATGAAGACTTAGTTAGGAAGCCTTTAACCTTAGCCGTTGATCTAATCAACGGTGAGATTAGAATGCTAGTTTTATGACCAATTGATGTCTACCTTAGATGTAATCTATGCCTAGGAATTAAAGATGAATCAATGGTTAGAATTAAGTCAAAAATTGTAGGCTTGAATTTGGTTAGTAGCTAATTAAGCTTAATTTGACTAATCTAATTACCTAATTAACAAACTAAGTGAACTAACTTAATTCTTAATTAATTATAATCTAAATACTAATTAGATATTCTAATATTGATTAATGATTATAATATATGTTAATATATATTAAACTAATTGATTATATGCTTAGAATGTTGATTTAGTTTTAATAGGATAATTAACCTAACTAATTGCCTAATTAATTAACATATAATTAGGAGTAAATGGAAAACAATTAAGCCTCTAAAAACTTGAAGAGCCACACGGTTTTCAGCAGCCAAGGAGGCTTGTTGGTCAAGTTCTACTAGCTTCTTGAAACCTCCAAATGGTCATAAACCATGTGCACCATCATGTGCATTTAATTGGATATTTACTTAGCAAAATCAAACACTCAACCTCACCCAAAAAGCCACTCATGAAGCAGCAGCCCTTTAGTTTGCCCTCTTCACTTTTATTTTCACACTTATATTAATTAAGCTATTCATTTCCTCTCCAAAAATACCAAGAACCCATGCATACTTTTCCTTCCTTTTCTTTCTCTCTAATTCGGCCAAGCCCTCACCCCACACAACCAAACCTCTATAATTTTATCTCATCATATTTCCTAAACCCAAATCCTATTCTAAACACTTTTCATTCACAAAGTTTTTCCAAAATCCTACTCTATCTTGTCCAAAATCCAACCTTTTGCTTACTTTCTTAAGGGTAAGTTTTGTTTCTTTGGTTCAAAATTTGATTTCTAATTTTTCTAACCATGATTGTTCCATGGTTTTTCAATATTAGACCTTGTATGTGTTTTTACTAATTGTTTAAGAATTTTAGGGATTTGTTTGGGAGATTGCACGAAATTTCAAGAAAGAAGGAAACTAACCGATTAATTGTCTTCAAGAGGTAAGAGGGAGATTTAATCTCATCAACCCTAAGTGGTGATGGGAAAATGGATTTGATTGTGTATGAAGAATCCATAAGGATTCGATTTGTGTGGTTGTTTATGGCTTTTATTAATTTTGTGATTGTTTAGATGCTTTCCTATTTGTGATTTATTTTGCTATGCATGATTATAGCTTTCATTATTTTTTCTATGCATGTTTATGGTTTTAAATAAATTGTATGTATTTTGTATGTGATTATATAATTGCATGTGTTTATAATTATATAATTATTAAAGTAGGATGTGAATAACATGTACGGTTTGCATGAGTGTTCCAAAGAACACATTATGAGGCTCATGACCTTACATCCAAACCGAGAACCAAAATGTTCTCGGTAATTTTTTTAAATTCTTGATTTGAGAATCTAGGTAAAATAATCAAATTAAAGTTGATTTAAGTTAATTACGGCCAACATGCCATTTAGTGTATAATTAAATGCCATTTTATTTTGATTTGGTCAACATGCCATTTTATTTACCAAGATAGGTTAGGTAATCGTTTTACAACATAAATTGATTGCAATGAATCATTGAGAAAATAAAAGGAATAAATTTAGTTTTAGAATTTTAACTTATGAAATTAGTTTAAATAAGAATTAAATTAGGCGCTTGAAAAATACTAACGTAGAGCTCATTCCATAAATTTTGAAGCGCGTTAGTAAGTTTCAAAGTGAAATTATTGGGTAAAAATAAAATAAACTATATTTAGAGAAAAATGTTAAAAATAACTTATACTGATTTTATAGGTAAAATGCTGCCAAAATTTATTAAAATCAGACGCATAAAATGAAAAGATTCCATACTATATTTAGAACACAAGAAAAATACTCTACGTATTTTAAATATACTAGATATAGTTTTACACATATTGAAAATAATAATTATAAGCTATTCGGTTAAGAAAATGAATTAAAAATCCTACGCGATTGAGAAAATGATTTAAAAAGATTTTGTGATGTTTAAAAATGTCAAGATATATTTACGCGATTTAAAAACGTTTGTGAAAATAATGAGATTGTGAAAACGCGATAAAATTCCTACGCGATTGAAAGATACTGTGAGTTTTGCTGTCGGGCCAAAGTGGTGGACCCGGACATGTTGTGGTGTAGTATTGTCAGGTGGGACGTACTATACTTTGATATTTTGTGACTAAGGGTATTTTGATAATTTTTCGTAATTATGGTAAAATTTGGATAATAAGGGTATTTTTGTCATTTTAGATCATACTTAGAGTGTTGTGCCAATTTGGGTTATAATTGGTGATTGATTGACGAAATATAATTACCGTGTTTGGTGTGATAAGCATAATGTGGTTCATTTATGAACTTGGAGGCATTAGAGTGCGGAGGATCCCGTATGTGGACGGTGGTAGCACCTACGGGCCGTGGTAACAGCAACACACTAATGATTTTGACAAGCACTATTCTTAATCGAGATCTTGAGGGGACTATTAAGTACTTATGCTGTGGTACACGATGTTGGGTAATGTCTTGCTACACGATGTTTGGAAATTTGTGGGCTATAGACACAAAGATTGGACGAGTGTCAATAGTTTGGTTGGGCGACTATAAAGTATTATTAGTTTCTATTCGGATCATTCCCTCGGATATCCGTGTTTAGCTCCATGGAGTAGGAGCAGTCGGTGTGTGTATCATTCATCATTTGCATTTTAAATGTTTATTATGTTCATGCATTATTTGCATTTTTCTTGTTCATGCATCCTCTCGCACTTTCTTGTTTACCATATTCTGTGATAAATTGTATGATGTATTGCTTTAATATATATTGTATGATATGATGATATATGTTATTTAATATATATATATTGCTTTGTTATATTATGTATGATGTATTAAATGCTATCTTGTATATGATGTAATAGCATGTGTTATTGTAATATCTGCTTGCCATTGTAATACTGTTTGTATTGTCATTTTCTTAATTGCCATACGGGTAATGATGTTGATTGTCTCACCTCTTTATTGTATTGTTCTGTTTTGTTTTCTACTTTATGTTTATATCATCGAAGACTAGAATGGCGGCAAGGCGAGATCAATTAGGTTTCTTTAGACTTCGGAGTTTCTCGAAGGCGCCGAGGCTTGGTATGTCCCTTTGGGACACGGGACACATAGAGAAATGGTGGTAATGTGACTTTATCATTAAGTAGGACTCAACATAGGGTTGTTACTACACGTTATCTGATTGCTTTCGTAGAGATCATTTTACCTATTAGGGAGTTGTGGGACGAGTTTCACTATACCCCTAGAGAGAACTTCGATACACTTTTGGGTCAATTTCTATTAGTTAAGACATTCTAACTAAGGAATTTGTCTTATGACGAGGCTCATATCTTAGGTGTTATGTTTGAGTAGTATACTGTCTTTTATTGTTTCTATTAAATCTTAATAGTTGTAAATTAATTGTATGCTTCAGACAAGAATCACATGTATATTATGATGAGTTTATGTTTGTTATATTTTGTGTTCCATGTTATTTTATTTAAATGTTATAATTATAAAAAGAAAAAAAAATATACCACAAATATTATTCAAGTATCAAGTGTTTTACAACTTGGGTAAGGATTTTATTTATTTTTATTTTTCTACATCATAAATGTGACATCCCCAGAAAGGGTGTTACATAGATGACCTCCTATTCAATGATTATCATTTCACCTCCCTCGATAACAAACAACTGTGTTTAATGATTGTGATAATATTGATCAAGTTGTTTTAAAGAATAATGATAAGAAGACACTGTTTTTGTCATGGATGGAAGCTAATAGAATATATCTTGAGGGAAAGGATTTGACTTACGGTAAGTTTCCAACTCAATTTGTTTATTCTGCGAATACACAATTGTGGAAACCGAGAAAGAAAGGTCAATCAATTGGTAGGTTAAACTTTGTGCCCCCAGGTACAGGGGACTTGTACTACATGAGGTTGTTGTTAAATATACAACGTGGTTGCACTAGTTATGAGAGTATTAGGACTGTTTAATAATGTGACATGTGAAACCTTCCAAGATGCCTATTTTGCGTTATGATTATTGTCCAATGACAAAGAATTTGTTGCTGCAATTAAAGAAGCTGCAGAATTAGCATTTGGTGTATATTTAATACGTCTTTTTGTTTCCATGTTGTTGTCAAACTCTATGAATAAGCCAACTTTTGTGTGGGAACAAATATGAGATTTATTGGTTGGTGGAATTCTTTCTGAGAAGTGGAGATCAGTTGGTTGTCCAGGTAATATTTTATTCATTTATGGTCTCAAAATTATTTTAAGCATTTTTTTTCTCAACCGTATTTTTAAAATTACTTTTTTATGTTATATCTGAACTATTTGTTATTATAGATTTGAGGATTGCGAACAATGAATTGAAGATGTTATGCTTGATAGAGATTGAAAATTTGTTGCATTGCAATGGTAAATCATTGAATGAGTTCCCTGGAATGTCATGTCTTAACTTTTCCATGTTGTACGAGTTTGACAATATTTTGTTAGTCAATGAACTTCGCTATGACAAAAATGAGATGTTGGTTAAACTTACGAAGTATTCTAAAACACTTTCTGATGAGTAGATGTGCATATATGATGAAGTTATGAGTGCTTTCTTAATGATGTTAGAGGTTTCTATTTTGTTTATAGCTATGGTGGCACTAGAAAAATGTATGTTTAGAACCATTGTCATGTCGACTTCGGTTTAAGGGAAAGATAGTTTTAAATGTTACTTCTACTGGTATTTCCTTTCTTCTTTTGCCTGGCGGTAGGACTGTACATTTGCAATTTTCTATTCCAATATCTTTGACTAAGGAATCAACTTGCAATATAAAATAAGGTAGAGTTAAAACTGAGTTGCTTTGGCATACAAGCTTCATTATTTGGGATGAAGTTCTAATGGTTAATAAATGAGCTTTTGAGGCTTTGGATCGTACTTTGAGAATGCAATGCATTTTTCAAATAGTAATAGTCTGAATGAGCCATTTAGTGGCCAAGTTATTGTCCTCGACAGAGATTTCAGACAAATTTTGCTAGTTATTCTTAAAACAAGTAGGGAAGAAATTGTAATGGCAACTATTAATTCATCCATGCTATGGAAACATTACAAAGTTATGAAGTTAATTAAGAACCTTATCTTCAATCCGATATTGGTATGTCTAATGTGGATGAGATGGTAGAATTTGGTAATTGGATTCATGAAATTGGTGATGGAAATGTTGAAGTTGACAATAATGGTGTGGCTGATGTGAAGATTTCAGAAGACCTTTTAATATTGGAATTGAATGATCATATTGCTTGCATTGTTGCATGTACATACCCTAAACTGCTTGACAATATGAGAAATTATAAGTATTTTGAAGACAGGGCAATACTTGCGCCGACACTTGAGGTTGTGGAGAAGGTAAATGAATTTGTGCTTTCATTGATCCCTGGGGAAGATAAAGAATACCTTAGCTCTGACTCTATTTGCAAATCTGATGAAGATGTAGGTATTGATGTTGAATGGTTGACCCTTGAGTTCCTTAACGGAATAAAGTGTTCAAGCCTTCCTAATCACAAGTTGGTTTTTAAAAAAGGTATGTCTCTAATGTTGTTAAGGAACATTGATCAATCCTTAGGTTTATGTAATGGAACTAGACTTATTGTGGATGAGTTAGGTTCTAATGTTATTGGTGCGAGGGTTGTGACTAGAAATCATATTGGAGACAAAGTTTACATTTTGTGAATGAATTTAATACCCTCTGATGCTAGTATACCTTTGAAATTTCAAAGGAGACAATTTCCTTTATCTCTTTGCTTTGCGATAACAATTAACAAAAGTCAAGGACAAACATTATCTCATATGGGTTTGTATTTGTCTCGACCAATATTTTCGTACAAACAATTATATATTGCTATATCTCGTGTTAAAAGTAAAATTTCAGAAGGAGATAAAAGGGTATAAAGTTGAGTAGCATCTCTGGAGTTTTTTTTGCTTTTATATTTTATTTTTATCAATTTTATTACTGAACCAAACTTATCTAGGTTGTATTTTATATTTTCTTTTTATTGTCATGTTGTAGTTATGTTTACTAATATTAGTAATTAGTTAATATATAAATATCTATGTATGTTTGAGGGGGGACATTAAAAGAATTGCATGGTATAAACAAAAATTGAAAGGGAGCTACAACCCCATAAATACACAATCATCCACCTTTGTAAACAAGTTAAATAAAGCTTTGATAAGGAAAAAAGTGTTTTATACAAAAACTAAAGTGTTGAGCTAAATTCTATGCTTACAATTGTCTTCTTATTTAACCCCTGACATCTCCAAGTCTTAGGGTGTGTTTAGTTTCTTGTTTGGTGTACCAAACCTTCATTCAAGGTCTTCCAACACACTTTCAATTTCATTTTTCATTTGAGTGTTTTGTCGTTCAGTCAACTTTGAAGTGAGTTTGCTCTCAAACCATAGTTTGAGTTGAAGCAAGATTGTCTAAAAAGTTATTACTACATCTTAGTTTGAAAAGAATATATTGAAACAAGTGTTATCCAAAGCTTCGTGTAGAATATGCTTAACTTCTCATGTGTAGACTTCTTTTACTGCAAAAGGTTTTGCGCATTTTGTGGATAAAAATTGGAAGTTTAATAGAGAAATTGAGTTTTGCTCATCTTCCCCTCTATATTCTGGGCTTAAATTGACTAGGACCATATTTAATTACTTAAAAAAGTGGGGGATTAAGCTAACATTTTTTTCATTAACTTTGGATAATGCATCTTCAAATGACAACATACAAGAATCATTGAAAGAAAGACTTCTTTTGCAAAGTGATGGTTTGTTGTGTGGTGGTGATTTTCTTCATATTTGATGTTGTGCTAATGTCTTGAACCATATAGCCTAAGAGGGTTTGAAAGTTACTAATGTTGCTTTACAAAAAATTAGAGATAGCATCAAATATGTTAAAGGATCATAGGGGAGAATGAACGCTTTTAAAGCATGTGTTGAAGAAATTGGCAGTATTAATATCAGTGTTGGTTTGCGTTTGGATGTCTCTACTACGTGGAACTCCACCTTTATGATGCTTGAAAGTGAAATTGAATATAATGTGCTTTTAGTACCCTTGGTTTGAATGATTAAAACTATAAGTATTGCCCTTGTAGTGAAGAATGGACAAAAGGAGAAAAAATGTGTAAATTTTTGTGTCCATTTTATGTGATCACTAATTTGGTGTCCAAGTTATATCTTACCCAACATGTAATTTATTTTTCATGCAAGTGTGAAAGACTTAATACTTCTTAATTGAAAATATGAACAATGAGGGTCTAGTTATTACGGATATGGCAATAAGGATGAAAGTGTAGTTTGACAAATATTGGAGTGATTATAGTGTTGTGCTTGCACTTGGAGTCGTGCTTGATCCTTGCAAGAAGTTCACATTTTTAGAGTTTTGTTATTCAAAGCTTAATCTTGATTCAATAGCTTCTAAAGCAAAGTTATAAGTTGTGAAACATAAGTTGTACATGCTATTTAATGAGAAAGGCAAAGTGTCTTTTAGATAGACAAGTATGGGTGTTTCTTAAACTCAAAGAAGTCAAACATAAGGTCCTTAACTTGCTAGTGGAAGTGGCATTGGAAATCCATCATCTTGGGTTGTTATGGATGTAAGTTTATATTTTTTTTCATTCATTCATTTTTTAGATGTATTATTTATTTAATTTTTGGTTTAATTTTCTCATTATTTTTTCGTTGTAACTTTGAAATGGTATAGGAGTATGTCCAATATGAGAACAAAAGTATTTCACAAGTTGGAAAGTTTCAATTGGGTGTTTATTTTGATGAGTAAAAGCTTGATCCATAATACCATCAATCTCTTAACTTGTTGCATTATTGGAAAGAAAATAAACATCGATTTCTGGATTTAGCTTTGTTAGCTAATGATGTGTTAAGCATTCCAATAACAACCATGGCATCTTAATTAGCATTTAATATTGGTTTTCTTGTTCTCTATAAATACCAAAGTTCACTCGTTTCCAAAAATGTGCAAACCTTGATATGTATAAGAAATTGGTTATTTGGCTTTGATGTGCAGGGTAAATACTACAATTCATGACATTAATTTTTATTTAACTATTTTGATAAATAAATGTATTTTTATTTTATTTCTTTTACCCCATGTCGTGAGTTGTAGGAAAAGATGAAGATTCAAGTGTGGTGGTTGAGACAAAGATTCAGCCAAATTTATCTAAAAATGGCTCAAATGTCACTATTGAAGATGACGAGTAATTGTATTTGATGTATTAGAAGCATGTACTTGATATTTGTATTTGATGTATTTGGTAGTTGGTTGTAACATTTGAGTATCTGGTACTTGGTAGTAGTTACTAAGGGTGTTCATTGGTCTAGACTGACCAATGAACTCGAAAAATTGAACCAAATCAAACTAATTAAATTAGTTCGATTTGGCTTGGGTATTCAAGACTGATCGGGTAAAACCTAATCAAAACTGACAACTGATGGTTCGATTTTCGACTTTCTTGATTTTAAACCTGAGTTCTAAACACCTAATCTGATTTTTTTCTTTTAAATTTCCTATACCTATACAGTGAATTTAGGTTGAGAGATATCATTCTCTTAATATTTCCCCATTTCCTGTTTGAAGCCTTACATTTCCCATTCACCCTTTACCCTAGTTGTCGCTCCTCCCTGTCTAATATCCTCCTTAGTGGCATTGCCCTTTCCCTTCGTCAACCACCTAAGGCCACCGACGACGTGCCAACGAACTACAGCAACAACAAGCCATAACAATTAATGAATCTTTATTCTCTAGTTGTTTTATCTCTCATTACCATGAGTAACTAAACTTGTAACTAGGGGTTCTCTAGGATCCCTCAATGGATTTGGGTACTTTGTAAGATATTTGAATTTTTATCAATGAATTTGGTTTTGTTCATTTATACCTATGCTTAATGTTTGCTCTTGTTTGGTCACTAATTACATAATTTGTTTGTTTCCTATATGAACTAGAAATAAGGATTTAGAAAATTGGACTTGGTTGACTGATGTAGGTTTAACTACACTTAATTGGTTTGGGTGTGTTGATTAACCAATAGGATGGACACATACCCATTGGTCATGCATAGCAAATGTTTGAAACTTGGTCGTGATGAATAATTCTTATGCCAACACATATAGACACATAGTGAATTGTTTGTCCCAAAATAGGCCACAAGTGCACGGTTCATTCAAGTAATAAAGTGAAAAGTAGATATCGTTCCCTCGAGGATAAGTTTACTTCCAATTCTAAATATTAACAATAGCTTATCTAATTCTATTCAAGGACATAAAAATAGAGAAAACATAAATAAACTAAATCTAATCTACAAAAGCAATAAAGATAATGGTTTAGAGATCTAGGGAATCCTTCTTCACCTCTTATTTCATACTAATGACATGCAATCCTTATAAGCAACATTAATGAATTGTTAAGTTAGCTTGAGAATCTGATTTTGTTAAAAGCCTATGTCTAGGTCAATCAACCATAGTTTCATTTACCCAATCCACTATGTTTCCATGAGAACCAGTGCAAACTCTACTCATGAACGATCTATTCTCAATCACACACTATACATAGCTAAAAGGTATATTTCTATTCAGTTAGTGAATTAACTCATCGAAGCCAATTGAACTCATTGAACATGCATCAACCATATGTATGATCTAAGATCCAAATTCCTATGTCTAGGTTCATCAAATTTTAACAAATCATTCAAAAGCTGATCAAACCTTCAAAAGCATTAAGAACCATATGATTGAACATAATTAAACATCAATATATACTTAAAAGATAACAAAATCATCATTAATCATAGAAAGGATTCAAAGTATCCCTAAATACAGATCAGCTAATTCATGAACACAATTACAACACAAAAACTATGCTCAAAAGATAAGGAAAACAAGAGAAAGAGAAAAGGAGAAGGAGAAATCTCATTAGATATGATCCTTGTAGCTCAAATCATCATCCATAAGGAAGATGACCTCCATCCTAGCCTCCCTTGGCCTCCTCAGCCTCCAACCATGAAGTCCTGGCCGCAGCTTCTCTAAAACCTAAAAACCATACTAAGAAAATCTGATAAAATTCTATTTATAGGCTCAGTTCTGCACCTCACGCCCGGTGCACACTCCTTTGTGTCGCGGTATGCATTGAGTCGGTCACCTAGCGCCGCGGCTCACACTCCTTTATGCCACTGCGCTCTAGCCTCGGGTCTCAGTATGGCAGCTTGATGATGCACCTTTGCGCCATGGCGTTCTCTCTTGGAATGCCTCCTTGGTCCTTCTCTTGGGCTTTTGAACCTTGAATCGCTCCAATTCCTCTATTTTAAGCCCATCCTACATTAGGAAAATCATCAAGTTAAATATAAATTATAAATCCACTTAATCACTTAATAAATACACACAAATTGCTCATAATCATATAGAGAGTCATCCAAAGGAAATTTAACCAATATAAGCATAAAATCTCTTATATATGCATAATAATAAGGACATAGCATTTTATGAAGCACAATTATGGGGCATAAATAACTACATTTCATGGATTTATCACACCCCAAACCTAAGTTGTTGCTAGTCCTAGAGCAACACAAAGTATGATAAAGTAAACTCACATTAATCAATTCATGCTCATATACATTTAACACTTCAATTTTTATTTAACCACAACCAATGCACAATGATTGTTTAAGCCCTCAAAAGATGCACACGCCTCACAATTAAGCTCAACACATGTGCAATCCTAAACATGCCCTCAATCTAGCTTCTAATCATGCACATGACATTTCCCACAAACATGCAAGTCAAACTTATCTTTTTCAAATCATACTCATTCGGATAAGTTTATGAACCTACACATGGATACAAATCAAAGAATCCACAAAATTCTAATCCAACCCTCTTTCCACTAATATAAATCACACATAACTAAGGATCAAGAGGGACTTTCATAGCTTATAATGTAAGGCCAAGGGTAGTGGGACGAAGAACAAAAGGGAAAGGATACACGACAAACATTAAGAATCATAAACATGTTAATTCAAGACTTGAGATCAAGTGAAACTATCAGGGTATTCAACAGTGAAAGCATAAAACTCGCCAAAACCATTTAATATTTTTCGTACTTTTCTTTACTTCATTCATTCCTTTATTTATTTTTCTTTTCTTTCTCTCTTTTTTCTCTCTTTTTTCTTTTATTTTATTTTTCACAAAGCAATGATTTTTCTTTGAGTGCATCTAGTTCCTTCAGGCTTATTTTGTATTGAAGATATGAATACTGCTAATCACTGAACTCACTTCAAGAACTAACACATTATGAACTCACCAAACATTGATGGTAAGAAGAAAATGCACTACTTTCACATGCATTAGAATGATTAACAGGTTAATGAACACATTGGTAATGAAAAACAAATAAGGCCATACAATTAAAAAGCTTCAAAGGGGACCTATGGATATCATCATATAGGGTTAAGCTTGAAAGGCTCAAACGGTCCAAATAATGTCTTAATCATTTCCTCAATCATACACAATTTAGGATTTCACCTTAAGAGGGTTGGAGAACAACTTCAAGGATAAAAGAAATCATGCACATGCACAATTCATAAACATTTTCTAAACAAACACTCATATCTTTTTAAAGTTAAACAAGCATCTAAGTGAGAAAATACAGCATGCATAAAAATAAAACAGATTGCATTGACATGCTTCGCAAATGGTTTCACAAAACAGAGGGCAATTCGCAAGCATTTATATCATTGGTCAACCATCACATACTAGCAAATGGAAATATGTCATGCATTCCAAAGATCTATCATTTTCCATTCAAGGATGCATAACAATATGTACAAAGTGCGAAAAATTGAAATTTGCATCAATAGCTCACCAATAATAGTCAAAACAAGATATAATCATGAAAGCATGATGACTATCACTAGCACATACTTAAAATATTAAAACATGTGTAAACATTAAGCATTAAGGGTGAAAACATGTAAAGATACTCACTGAATGTGTTCCTTACTACACATGGTCTATAGGGTACCTGAGCATATCAAAATAACAGCCAAATTAGCAATGAGCATACTAAATAAAGAAAAATAAAGAAAATAAACAGAAAAAGCAAAAACAGGGTGCTGGGCCACGGCATAACAATTCCTGAGCCGCGGGGTGAGTAAAAAGCTGCAGAATTCTGTAGATGAATCGCACTGGCGCCGCGGCATGAACAAGCAAACACCACAGCGTGAGAACTCAACCTGTAAAATTCTGCAGGGAAATGGTTTATGCTGCCATTTCTACTTCAATACGGCCTCAAGCACCAACAAAATGTGCCTACAAACTTAAAATACGAGAATGTACAATAAAAACATAACAAAAACACAAAATCAAACTATAACTACATAATTAAGCAAATTAACAACAAAAACATAAAAACTTGAAAATAAAACTATTCACAACAACAAAACATAAAAACTTGAATTAAAACTAAACAAACTCATTGTTAATATTCACAATATAAAAATAATGCTTTATTCCCCAGCAACGGCGCCAAAAACTTATTTGTCCTAAAATAGGCCCTAAGTGCACGGGTCATTTAAGTAATAAAGTAAAAAGTAGAGATCGTTCCCTTGAGGATAAGTTTACTTCCAATGCTAAATACTAACCAATAGCTTACTTAATTCTATTCTAGGATATAAAAATAGAGAAAGTATAAATAAACTAAATTTAATCTACAAAAATAATAAAGATAATGATTTAGAGATCTAGGGAATCCTTCTTCACCTCCTATTTCATACTAATGACATGCAATCTTTATAAGCAACATCAATGAATTATTAAGTTAACTTGAGAATCTGATTTAGTTAAAAGCCTATGTTTAGGTCAATCAACCTTAGTTTCATTTACCCAATCCACTATGTTTCCATGAGAACCAGTGCAAACTCCACTCATGAACATTCTATTCTCAATCACATATTATACATGGCTAAAAGGTATATTTCTATCCAATTAGTGAATCAACTCATCCAAGCTAATTGAACTCATTAAACATGCATAAACCATATGTATGATCTAAGATCCAAATTTCTATGTTTAGGTTCATCAAATTTCAATAAATCATTCAAAAGCTGATCAAACCTTCAAAAGCATTAAGAACCATATGATTGAACATAACTAAACATCAATATATACTCAAAAGATAACAAAATCATCATTAATCATAGAAAGGATTCAAAGTATCCCTAAATACAGCTCAGCTAATCCATGAACACAATTACAACACAAAAATCATGCTCAAAAGATAAGGAAAACAAGAGAAAGAGAAAGGAGAAAGAGGAATCTCATTATATATGATTGATAACTCCATAAAATGCAGTTATTTATGCCCTATCCTTGTGCTAAAATGAATGCTTAGTCCTTGTTTAAATGCATATTTGGAGGGTTTTGTGTTTATATTTGTCATATTCTAATTCTAAGCCTTTCTGATGTGTTATTATGCAAACTGTGCTTCAATGGTTATGGATTAAGTAGATTTGTATTTGTTATTGATTTGGTGTATTCTCTATGATAGGAGGGGCTCCAAATAAGGTTAAATATGGAGCAATTGAGCTTAAAGAGGAAGAGGAAGCCAAATTAGCATTTTAGTGGTCACCGCCGCGGCGTAAGGTGTTGTGTGCCGCAACGCTGAGAGGCATTTGAAGCATGCCAAACTTGGACCCCAGGCAAGAGGGCCGTGGCCCAGATGAAGTAGGTGCCACGACGCATGTAGACCTACCCAATGGGCATCGTGGCGCGGGTATGTGGGGGCCGCGACGCTGTGCGGCCAGCTGAGCCTATAAATAGATTTTATACATTTTTTTGTGGGTGCTGGCCATTTTTTGGCCATTTCCATTTCTTTGCTTTTGTTAGTTTAGTTTGTTTTAGGTAGTTTTAGGTTAGTTTAGCTTGGCTAGATCTCCATTGATAGTGGATTGGAGTTAAGGTTCAAGGATGAAGGATGATTCAAGCTTCAGAGACAAATCAATGAGTTTCCTTTTCTCTTTTCCCTTTCTCTCTTCTCTTCCTTATCTTTTGTATAGATGAGCTATATTTTAGGATGATTTTGAATCCTTTTATAAATATTGATGATGTGTTTTTCTCTGAGTTTGTGTGGATGTTTAGTTATTGTTCAATCACTATCTGTGTTTAATGCTTGTGGTTGGTTGATCACTGATTGCATGATCCTAATATTTGTAAATGAACTAGACATAGGGATTTGTTGATATGGATATAGTATGGTTGATGCATGTTCGGCAAGTTCAATTGTCTTGGATGAGTTAATTCGTTAATAGGATAGAAATATACCTATTGACCATGTATAGTGTGTGATTGAGAATAGATCATTCATGAGTGGATCTTGGATCTACCAGGGTTGATTGACCTAGACATAGGCTTTTGACTACATCAGATTTTCAAGCTAACCTAATCAATGCATTTGTGTTTATGAGGATGATTGCATGTTGTTGGTAGATATAGATGGTGAAGGAAGATTTCCTGAAACCTAATCGTGTTAATGTTTATTGCTTTTGTAGATTAGATTTAGTTTAGTTTATTACTTTCCTATTTTTATGTCCTTGAATAGAATGAATTAAGCTATTGGTTGGTACTTAGTTTTATAACGTAATATCCTCGTGGAAATGAACTTTTACTCTATAGCTGTATTACTTGAGCGATCCGTGCACTTGCGGTAGCAACCAATGATCCTTGTAGCTCAAATCATTATCCATAAGGAAGATGACCTCCATCTTAGCCTCCCTTGGCCTCCTCAGCCTCTAACCATGAAGTCCTGGCTGTAACTTCTCTAAAACCTAAAAATCATACTAAGAAAATCTGATAAAATTCTATTTATAGGCTCAGTTCTGCACCTCACGCCACGACGCACACTCCTTTGTGCCACAGCGCGCATTGAGTCAGTCACCTAGCGCCGTGACTTATACTCCTTTGTGCCGCGGCGCTCTAGCCTTAGGTCTCAGTATGGCAGCTTGATGATGCACCATTGCGCCGTGACGTGCAACAACCTGAGTCGCGGCGTTCTCTCCTAGAATGTCTCCTTGGTCTTTTTCTTGGGCTTTTGAACCTTGAATCACTCCAATTCCTCTGTTTTAAGCCCATCCTACAATAGGAAAATTATCAAGTTAAATATAAATTATAAATTCACTTAATCACTTAATGAATACACACAAATTGCTCATAATCATATAGAGAGACATCCAAAGGAAATTTAACTAATATAAGCATAAAATCTCCCATATATGTATAATAACAAGGACATAGCATTCTATGAAACACAATTATAGGACACAAATAACTACATTTCATAGAGTTATCACGAATTAGGCAAAAATCATATAGGTAATTGACCTAGACATAGACAACTAGCTAATATCATGTTTCGGCCAACAAAACCATTAAAGTAGAAGGTGAAAAGAGACCTCTAGACTCTTAATCTTGACTTCTATCTCTTAGAAGTTGGGTGTTTAGTTTTCTTTTAATTGTGAATTAATTTGGAATTTTGCAATCCTTGTCCTTTAAAATTGCTTGCTTGGATAAGAATTTTGTGAAAATAGGTTAGTAGATATCATTGCTCGTTTTATTAATCCCTTGTGGCACGACACTCCTACTCATACTCTATTACTTATATCAACTTGTGCACTAGCGATTGCCCCCAACAAGTTTTTGACATCGTTGCTAGGATTAGGCTTATAATTGGTGCTACTTCATATATCGATTTAGGATTCTTACTTCAAGTATTTTTTTTATTCACTTGTAAAGTACCGTACTTGTGCATGCAAAGGTCTTATAGCATTTCTTAATTTCCTTATGAAATCTTGAGATAGAAAGGACTTTTTGAAGATGGAATCAAATTCAAGCACAAGCACTAGATTTTGCTCAAGCTTCAAATATGGCAGGCGAGGAGAATCCTGAGAGGGTTTTGAGGGACTTTACCACCCCTCATGTTGGAGATGTTTGGACTAGCATTTGGAGGCCAACTATTCAGGCTAACAACTTTGAGATCAAGTCAGCCAATTTCCAAATGATATAGTCATCGTTGCAGTTCTCATACTTGCCTCACTAAGACTTGAATGTTCATTTAGCAAATTTGTTGGAGTTGTTACCAAGTGGCTTCCAGTACTCAAGAGGGGGGGTGAATTGAGTGTAAAAACTTTTTCACAAAACCTCTTTTTAATTAAGACGAATATCAAAAGCTTAATAAATAAATGCACAGAAAGAATAAGAAGAAGAAAAGAGGCAATAAAGAACAGCATAAAATAAGTGTGCAATAAAATAAATTGCATAAAATAAAGAGATTAGGGAAAAGAGAAGCAGGCACAGTATTTATCCTGGTTCGACCACTAACCCACTTGTGGTCTACGTCTAGTCCTCGAAAGCCGAGATTTTTCACTAAGTATACAAGCTTCAATAGGTGCTTGCTACCGTTACAAAAATAGAGCACTTTTCACACACAGGGACACTATACCCTTGTGCTAAAGTCTCAGCCTGCAGGGATACCTCACCCTTATACAAACCTTGAGGGATACCTCACCCTCGATACAAAATATTAGAAAATAGAGATGAAGAGAAACTCTCAAACAGAATATGTAATACAAGTTGAAGTGCTAATAGAGCTCTCACAGAAATATCTCAAAGTTTTTAAGCAAGAAGAGCGTAGAAAAAATAGTTTTCACAAAGACAGAGTAAGCAGAAAATAGTTCAGAATAATGGGTAATGGAAAACGTGACCCAGGCTTGCTATTTATAGGGAAAATTAGGTTAAACAGCCGTTGGGTACAATTTAATGGCAATTAAAATTCTTGTCTGTTTCCATTTACGTAAACCAAGTTCCGTGTTTATTCGAATAGAGCCAAGGCTTATTCGAATAACACTTGTTTCGAAAAAACTCATACAAGATGGGTTATTTGAATAACCACCTGTTATTCGAATAACTCTGTTAAAACCGAGTTTGTGGAAAACGCACGGTTATTCGAATAAGGACTCATCTATTCGAATAACGTGTTTAAAAGGAAGTTCGAGAAAGAAAGCATTTATTCGAATAACATATGAACTATTCGAATAACTCATTTCAACACAGGGTTCTGAAAACTTAGTTATTCGAATAAACCAAGGTTTATTCGAATAGCCACTTTAAAACCAGATTCTGAAAAACCTTGGTTATTCGAATAACGGGGTAGTTATTCGAATAACATCTTTTAAGAAAACAGACCACGTGAAGATGGTTATTCGAATAAGCACAGACTTTATTCGAATAACTCAGTTTAAAAGATGTTTTTCAAGGGTTCTTGAGTTTAAAACAGTTTTCTCTTTTCTTTTCAAAAACAAAGAGATATTAATGTGTGAGCTCCGTACAATAGATCCTAAGTCCTAATGCTAAACGAATATAAACTTGGACTTGATCTAAATATTATCTTCATTTATTCTTCCCGTTTGTTATCATCAAAACAAGTCTTCATAGATAAGCATCCAAACACATTCTCCCTCTTTTTGATGATGACAAACTATCAATAAGACTATCAATGAGAAAAGCGTTAGTGCATATAATTGGAATTCACAAAAAGGTATAAAAGCTTACTCCCCTTCTTTAAGTAAGAGGTAATATATATCAGATAAGTGCACAGCTCCCTCTTTCAAATTGAATCCAATCCTATTTTAAACATACCTGTCTTTTCTCAATTAAAGTCAAGTGATCAAATATTTCTCCCCCTTTTGTCATGAGCAAAAAGGAGGGGTAAGTCCCATAAACATATAGCAAAGTGTAGAAAAGGGATCAAGCTCAAGACAATAGATCAACGATGTAGTTTATTATTTATGCATTAATAAAAGAGAGTCAAATACATAGGCCATAAAATTACATAGATCCAAACACAAACAGCCTAAGAACAAAAGAAAACTAAAAATAAGCATCCGGAGGTGGTGGTGAAGAGACTGGTGTAGGAGCAGGTGAAGCAGATCGAAGAGCTGCAACCTCACGTTCAACGCCTTCTATTCTGTCAAACAGAATAGAGAAGGTATGTTCCATGTAAGCTCAGTTGTCTTGCAAGGTGGACATGATCTGTCCCAGAGTGACAGGAGCAGGTGCAGCAGCAGGTACATCAGCAGGAGGAGCGGGGGCAGCAGGGGCATCAGCAGGGTCAAGCTCGTCCTCAGCAACCTCATCTGGGTACACCCAACCTTCATCGGTTTGAATCATCTTCATCTTTCGTAAGGTATGAGCGCCAAAGATGTTGTGATGAGTCAGAGCAATGGCCCGCTCAGTCTCTAAGACTTGAGGATACTTGCTCAGCAAGGTAGTGACGATGATGCCATAAGGTAGGTCTGATTTGTCCTTACCCTTGGCCCGCATCATGTGCCTCATGATGAACACAGGCCAGTTGACCTGATGGCCATTCTTCAGAAACCATAGCATGAAGACGTCCTCTTCACTGAGATAGGCGTAGTTTCCACCGCGAGGGGCCAGAATGTGAGCATAGGCGTAGTGCAGAAGCCTATCTTGGCTTTTCAGCATTCCACCCTTGAGGCCTTTATCGGGAAGGGCCGGGCCGGGCTTCGGGCCAGGTCTTCAAGCTGTTTGAAGTTTGTTGAAGTCTTCAAGGAATGGCGTGTCATCCTCTTCAACAAGGGCGCTAGGAGAAGCTGCCCGAACAAGGTTGACCGGTCCGGTGGTGTGATCACTATGTTCGATCACATACCTCGAGAAAGGAGATTATGGCCGTCGAAAGCCAGATTGCAGAAGAACATCTTCACCAAGGCTGGATAGATGGTGGCCTGGTGAGAGCAAAGCTGAAGAACTCCCTGGTTTTGCAGTAGGGTCAGGAAGTCGAAGCCGCGGTGCTGCTAGAAAAAGGAAAGATCCAGATACTTGGGTTGAACCAAGTTTCGCTCCCAGAAGTGAGAGATGAAGCGTGCACGGTGCTCTTCATTGGAGGAGAGCCTTCGAAGGTCAAGCGGGTTGGTGCTGGAGCATTCTTCGTGCGAGGGACGTTCTTTGGAGGAGGAAGCCATGAGAGAGAGAGAGAGAAGAAGCGGATAGTGAAAGGTTGGAGAAGGAGGAGTGAAGAGTCGAGAGAAGAGTAGAGAAAAAGGAGGGTGAAAGGCTTTGGGCGCGCGGGGTTTATTTAAAGAACCCGTGTTTATTCGAATAAACAGAGGTTTATTCGAATAAACCTGCGAGAGAAAATTTGAACGGACAGGCGCGTAGGTAAGCGAAGAGGTGTGGCGGCTAGGGTTTATTCGAATAAGAGATGTTCTATTCGAATAAAACGACCAGGGAAAGCCAAGCGTTTTGGCTATTTGAAAGAGTTTATTCGAATAACTATGGAGTTATTCGAATGGAGAGACCAATCGATCAACACGATAGAACAAGGGTTCGGGTTATTCGAATAACACGAGGTCTATTCGAATAGACCGAGACCAAGATCGAAACGGATAAAAACGGGGATTTGGTTATTGAATAAAAAGGGTTTATTCGAATAAGCAGAGAAACGAAAGAAACACGAAACACGGGTTTGGTTATTCGAATAGGGAAGATTTTATTCGAATAGCGAGAGATGAAAAAAAACACAGTAAGCAAAGGTATCAGTTTATTCGAATAAGCTGAATTCTATTCGAATAAGGCTGATATTCAAAAACAAGCAGAGAAGGAGTTTAGTCGAATAACGCTTTGTTTATTCGAATAAAAACTCACACAGAAGCATATACGTATATAAAATTAAAGGCATACAAACATGACAATAATCAGCAATGAATAATCAAATAAACAATTCAAATATTTGATTGATCAATTATGCCTAATTCTCCTCGAATATAAAAAAAAGCTTCTTTTGCTAGGGGTTTAGTAAAGATATCTGCAAGTTGCTTAGATGTTTCAACAAACTCAAGAATGTAATCCCCTTTTTGTGCATGATCTCTGATAAAGTGATGTCTTATCTCTATATGCTTTGTTCTTGAATGCAGTATGGGATTCTTAGAGATATTTATTGCACTAGTGTTATCACACCTTATCGGGATGTGATCAGTCAAGACCAAGTAGTCTAAAAGTGTTGCTTCATCAAAGGATTTGAGTGCGACAACTCCATTTCGCAACATATTGGCCTCGGCGGTGAGACAAGGCCACACTATTTTGTTTCTTACTATGCCAAGAAACTAAAGAACTACCAAGCAAGTGGCAAGTCCCACTAGTACTTTTCTGTCTAATTTGCACCCCAAAATCGAGTCGAGAATAACCTATTAGGCTACAAGAGGCACCTTTAGGGTACCATAAGCCTATTTGTGAAGTGCTGCTAGATATTTCATTATACGTTTGTGACTTAAGTGAGATTCCTTAGGGTTTGCATGATATCTAGCACACATGCATACACTAAACATAATATCGGGCCTACTAGCAGTAAGATAAAGGAGAGATCCAATCATACCTCTATATTTCATTATTTCTACTGATTTACCTCCTTCATCTTTGTCCAAGTAGCAAGATGTGCCCATCGGAGTGGCCATGTGTTTAGCGTTTTCCATTTCAAATCTCTTAAGCAATTCCTTGCAGTATTTGGTTTGACTTATGAAAGTCCCTTCGTCCGTTTATTTGATTTGAAGTCCGAGGAAGAAGTTCAGTTCTCCCATCATTGACATTTCAAACTCATTCTGCATTGACTTAGCAAAATCTTTGCAAAGGCACTCATTAGTAAATAGAAGATAATATCATCCACATATACTTGCACAAGAAGAATGTCATGCTTTTTATTTTTAATAAAAAGAGTAGTATCTACTTTTCCTCTTGAAAAACCATTTTCCAAAAGAAACTTACTCAACCTTTCATACCAAGCTCTGGGAGCTTCTTTAAAGCCATATAGAGCCTTTTTAAGTTTAAAAACATGGTTGGGTAGTTCATGATTTTCAAAACACGGAGGTTGTTCAACGTATACCTCCTCTTGAATAAAACCATTTAGAAAAGCGCTCTTGACATCCATTTGATATAACTTGAAATCCATGATGCAAGCATAAGCGAGTAACATTCTAATAGCTTCTAGTCTAGCTACAGGTGCATAGGTTTCTTCATAATCTATACCTTCTTCTTGTTTATATCCTTTAGCAACCAATCTAGCTTTGTTTCTAGTTATTAATCCATTTTCATCAAGTTTGTTTCTAAAAACCCATTTAGTTCCAATTATAGGGTGATTATTAGGTCTAGCAACTAATTCCCAAACTTGATTTCTTTCAAAGTGATTTAATTCCTCATGCATAGCTAAGATCCAATGTTCATCATCAAAAGCTTCAATTAAGTCCTTAGGTTCAATTTGAGAAACAAAAGCTAAGTGATTACAAGTATTTCTAAGGGAGTTACGAGTACTTACACCTTTAGATACATCATAGATAATTTGATCAAGGGAGTGATATTTTGAAGTTCGCCATTCTTTGGGAAGTTCCAAAGCTTGCGAATCTTCTTGTCTTTGTTCATCCTCTTTCTCCTTGATTTCCTTTTCTTTACTGTCCAAATGTGTTTCCGCCAAGATTTCTGCAACATCATCAACAACAAGATCCTTTCTCGATCCACTTTGGTCAGTTTCATCAAATGCAACATGTATAGATTCTTCAATAGTCATAGTTCTTTTATTGTAAATGCGAAAAGCTTTACTATGATTTGAATAGCCAAGAAATATACCTTCATCAGACTTAGCATCAAACTTGCCTAAATTATCTTTTCCATTGTTTAAAACAAAACATTTGTAACCAAAAACATGAAGGTGTGAGACATTTGGCTTTCTTCCCTTATACAACTCATATGGGGTTTTCTTTAAAATAGGCCTTATAAGGGCTCGGTTCATTACATAACAAGCTGTACTTACAGCATCTGTCCAAAAGTATTTAGGAAGAGCAACCTCATTAAGCATAGTTCTCGCCATTTCTTCTAAAGAACGGTTTTTCTTTTCTACAACTCCGTTTTGTTGCGGAGTTCTAGGGGCAGAGAAATTATGATTAATGTCATGTTCATCACAGTAACTTTCAAAAACATTGTTTTCAAATTCCCCACCATGGTCACTTCTTATAGAAGAGATTTGAAAACCTTTTTCATTTTGAATAATTTTGGCAAGTATTTTAAAAGCTAGAAATGCATCGTTTTTATTTGCAAGAAATAAAGTCCATGTAAACCTAGAAAAATCATCCACAATCACTAAAGCATAGTAATTCCCACCAAAGCTCATAGTTCTAGAAGGTCCAAACAGATCCATGTGCAAAAGTTGTAAAGGTCTAGTGGTAGAAACTATATTTTTCGCTTTAAAAGAGACCTTTATTTGTTTACCCTTTTGACATGCATCACATAATTTATCTTTTATAAAATTAAGCTTGGGTAGTCCAATTACTAGCTCTTTAGAGACCAACTTCTTTAAGTGATCCATGTGAATGTGTGCAATTCTCCTATGCCATAACCATGAATCATCATTCTTACTCAAAAGACATTTCGCATCATTTGAAGATATATCATCAAGACTAATCATATAGATGTTGTTTACTATATGACCAATAAATTTAACATGCTTGTCATTTTTATCTTCAATTATGCAACAGTTTGAATCGAATATAACTTTATTTCCTTTATCACATAATTAGCTAATACTAAGTAAGTTGTGTTTCAAGCCTTCAACAAGCAGCACATTTTCAATGGAAGAGTTAGGGTTCTTACCGACTTTGCCGATTCCAAGAATTTTACCCTTGTTATTATCGCCATAAGTGGTGTGTCCATGATTCTTGGGAATAAGTGCGGTGAACTTTGAGTTATCCCCGGTCATGTGCTTGGAGCAGCCGCTATCAAGATACCAATTTGAACTCCTGGCTTTCAAGCACACCTACAACACAAGTTTAGTTTTTAACTTTTGGTACCCAAACTTTCTTGGGTCCTTGTGTGTCAGTTTTGGGTATAGTACCCTTGGGAACCCAAACCATTTTTGTTCAAACTTTTGTATTTATGTTTTTCCTTGCATTGCATGTTGAAGCACTATGTCCTTTTCTTCCACAATAAAAACATTTAATAAAAGGGCTACTTGAAATACTAGAATGCACAAAGAAATTTTTATAGAGTTTTTGTTGATTTTTCGGGTTATAACCTATCCTAGGCTTTTTGAAAAACCACTCTTTGTCTTCCTAATAAAATATTTAAGTTATCCCTTCCAAAAGTGAATTTAGAAAGAGTATTCTTTAGATCTTCGTTTTCTTTTTCAAGTGTATGACATGAAGAACAAGAAGAGGAAGTAGAAGCATGTGAAGAATGATTTGTGCATGCATAAATGATTCCTAAAGTTTCGTTTTCAATTTTCAATTCTTCTATCTCTTTATTTAAAACAAGAATTTATTTTTCTAAAGAAGAAATTGTTTTCTTAGATGAAGAAATAATTTTTGTGAGTTTTAAAGATTCTTCATGTAATTCCTCAAAAGCATCTTGTAACTCATCGTAAGAAGGTAATAAAGTATTAGAACTTACCTCGTTTTCGCTTTCTTCTTCATCTCCTTTTGCCATGAGACACAGTTGAGCTTCTTCGCTATACGAGCTGTCGGTTGAGTCCATGTCGTTTTCATCCCACGCTATGTAGGCTTTTCTTCCTTTTCTTTCCTTGAAGGGCTTTTTTCAAATTTTTCCTTCTTCTTTTGATAAACTGGGCACTCCATTTTCATGTGACCAGGTTTGCCACATTCATAGCAAGTTGGAGTCGATGAAGCTCCTTCGCCTTTGAAGTGTGTCTTTTTAGGAGGGAAGGGAGGTCTTCTTTGCGTTCCCTTTTTCTTGAGAAATTTACCAAACTTTTTAACCAACAAACTTAAATTTTCTTCACTTACCTCAACGTTTTCTGAGCCTTCTTCATTTTCTTCATCATCATTGTCGATTAATGAAGAGGTGGCTTTGAGTGCTATTCCCTTTTTCTTTTTATCATTCTCTTCGCTTTGGCTTAATCTGCTCAACTCCAACTCGTGCTCGTGAAGTTTTCCAAAGAGGGTAGCTAAAGTCATTGTGGACAGATCCTCGATTCGGATATAGCTGTCACTTTGGGTTGCCAAATCCTGCTAAGACATCTCAACACTTTGTTAATCAAATCTTCATTTGAAAAGCTTTTGCCTAAGGATACAAGATGATTAACTATATGGGTGAACCTCTTTTGCATTTCTTGAATGCTTTCTCCTTGGTTCATTCTGAATAGTTCATATTCACGAGTTAGAGAATTGATTCTCGACCTCTTAACTTCACTAGTACCCTCATGGGTAACTTGCAAAGTATCCCACATTTCTTTAGTTTTACAATTTGAAATTCTAAAAACTCATCATATCCCAAAGCAGTAGTAATAATATTTTTGGCTTTTAAATTAAATTGCACTTTTCTTTTGTCTTCATCAGACCATTTATTTCGTGGTGTTTCGGTCCTTACACCATCGACCTCATGTGTGGGTATAAAAGCGCCGTTTTTGACAGCATCCCAAACATCTAGATCAATAGCTTCGATGAAGATTTTCATTCTTTCCTTCCAATATGCGTAACCATCCCCATTGAAAAAGGGTGGTCGGTTTATGGAGGATCCTTCTGAAAAACCATTTGAAGAAGCCATATACTCTTGAAGCTGCTAAGCTCTTTATACAAGAGTCTAGCTCTGATACCACTTGTTACCAAGTGGCTTCCAGTACTCAAGAGGGGGGGTGAATTGAGTGTAAAAACTTTTTCACAAAACCTCTTTTTAATTAAGACGAATATCAAAAGCTTAATAAATAAATGCACAGAAAGAATAAGAAGAAGAAAAGAGGCAATAAAGAACAGCGTAAAATAAGTGTGCAATAAAATAAATTGCATAAAATAAAGAGATTAGGGAAAAGAGAAGCAGGCACAGTATTTATCCTGGTTCGACCACTAACCCACTTGTGGTCTACGTCCGATCTCTCGAAAGCCGAGATTTTTCACTAAGTATACAAGCTTCAATAGGTGCTTGCTACCGTTACAAAAATAGAGCACTTTTCACACACACGGACACTATACCCTTGTGCTAAAGTCTCAGCCTGCAGGGATACCTCACCCTTATATAAACCTTGAGGGATACCTCACCCTCGATACAAAATATTAGAAAATAGAGATGAAGAGAAACTCTCAAACAGAGTATGTAATACAAGTTGAAGTGCTAATAGAGCTCTCACAGAAATATCTCAAAGTTTTTAAGCAAGAAGAGCGTAGAAAAAATAGTTTTCACAAAGACAGAATAAGCAGAAAATAGTTCAGAATAATGGGTAATGGAAAACGTGACCCAGGCTTGCTATTTATAGGGAAAATTAGGTTAAACAGCTGTTGGGTACAATTTAATGGCAATTAAAATTCTTGTCTGTTTCCATTTACATAAACCAAGTTCCGTGTTTATTCGAATAGAGCCAAGGTTTATTCGAATAACACTGTTTCTGAAAAACTCATACAAGATGGGTTATTCGAATAACCACCCTGTTATTCGAATAACTCTGTTAAAACGAGTTTGTGGCACGGTTATTCGAATAAGGACTCATCTATTCGAATAACGTGTTTAAAAGGAAGTTCAGAAAGAAAGCATTTATTCGAATAACATATGAACTATTCGAATAACTCATTTCAAACGGGGTTACGAAAACTTAGTTATTCGAATAAACCAAGGTTTATTCGAATAGCCACTTTAAAACCAGATTCGAAAAACCTTGGTTATTCGAATAACGGGGTAGTTATTCGAATAACATCTTTAAGAAAACAGACCACGTGAAGATGGTTATTCGAATAAGCACGACTTTATTCGAATAACTCGATTTAAAAGATGTTTTCAAGGGTTCTTGAGTTTAAAACAGTTTTCTCTTTTCTTTTCAAAAACAAAGAGATATTAATGTGTGAGCTCCGTACAATAGATCCTAAGTCCTAATGCTAAATGAATATAAACTTGGACTTGATCTAAATATTATCTTCATTTATTCTTCCCGTTTGTTATCATCAAAACAAGTCTTCATAGATAAGCATCCAAACACAGGAGTTGTGTGATACCTTCAAGTATAATAGGGTGTCTAAAGATATTATTCACTTATAGCTCTTCCTTTTCTCTTTACGGGATTGAACAAAGAATTATCTCCAATCTATGCCTCCCAATTCCATCATTACTTGGGATGAGCTTATAGTAAGGGTGTTAAACGGATCTCAATTCGGCCCGTTTAGGCCCCACGAATTAAATGGGCCAAACTGAAAATATGAGTTTAAACTGGTTAGTATTTTATTAGACTGACCCATTTAAGGGACAGCTCGCGAGCTTAATGGGCTACTGCCTTTTTTTTCCTTCAAATTTTTACTTTGAAAGTCAATAAGCCAATAACAAAAGCCAACATCACAAAGTCCATATCAAATCAAATTCAAATTCCAATCCAACAAATTCAACATAACAAGTTAATAATAATCAACATCACAAAATCAAATCAGCATGCATATAAATCAAATTACATAACAAATCCAAAACAAACTTAAAAGCCAAAGTCATTTTAAATCCAAACTTCCAAATAAAGCCTAAATTTCAAATTTCAAATGCTCCACTTGACCACTTCAATAAATACTTCATTTGAGAACTATCAAGTTTATTCTTCTTCTTCTTCTTCTTCTTCTTCTTCTTCTTGAAAGCACCAAGCCACCAATCATCCATGCCATCAACCTATTATAAATAAAGATCAAAGATCTTAGATAATCTTATATATAACATAAGTATCAATAAAAAAATGTCTAAATATTAAAGAACCATGTAAGTATGTAATATCCCTATAAATAATATTGCATTTGAAGCCTCCTTTGACTTGTTTTCATTTGGATTTGGATTTTTATCATTCTCATTTGGATCTTCTTCATCAACTACAATCCACAAGTTTTAACAATTAAGCTAATAAAGATAATAACATAAACTTAATCTTATGCTAAAAAGTGCAAATAATAAATATGACCATCTAAATCAAATCCACATATCCAACTACGAGTGCAAATAAGAGCTTTCACATTGAAGAATAGAATTATGATACTTGTTGAAAACATGAGAGCTAATGCTAAAAGCCGATTCCAATGATACCATAGTAATTGGAATACTAAGCACATCACATGCCATAAGAGCTAAATCAGGGAATCGATGACTTTGAGCCTTCCAATATTGCAATATGTCCATATATGCATGCAAATTGGTGTGATGTGGAATGCGATTGAAAATTAATATTAAAAACAGTTGCCAAGTTCCACCAAAAATATAAAAAACCTTGCAACCAGTTGTAGTAAGCAAGGGTCGATCCACAGAGAACCAATTCAATTAACACTATCAATCCAATTCCTAAATTAAACTCTGATGAAAAATAAATAGTAAAAGTAAAAGGGGGTTTTGTTGATTAAAACTAAAAAGAGAAATTAAACTTAAACCAAAACAGTAAACACAAATTGAATTATCAAGTTAAAGATATTGGTTAAGAGATGGAATCCACCACTAGATTTATATGATTATGCTAACTTACATACCCTTTATACCAACATGATCAATTATGTTCTTATGCAATTGCGAGATAAATCTCATGTCTTCCTTAAGTTTCGCTTAATTCAGCAACCGCTCAAATCAAATCCTAACCATTAGTTATTTGTAAAGCAACCGCTCTTACACCTACCTAATGATTGCATTAAGAATTAGAAAATCAATCACACTAAGATCTAATCACACACCGGGATTAAATTACTTAGATCATATGTCTCACTAGTCATACTACCGCAACCGCGCATAGCAATCCTAGTTTTACCACTTTCGAAGTTTGGCAAGAATATAAAAAACTTTATATTGATTTATGAACAGAAACATATGAATAAAAACATAATTGTATTGATATAAAGAGGTATGCAAGATTCACATAATCAAAACTAGAGTTTCATCCTCCCTTAACCAATCAAGAAGTTTAGCCACACATGGCAAATTCAAAAACAGAAGAAGAATTAAAAGAAAACATTGTTCAGAACAAAAGAAGAAAAGAAAAACTAAAGATCAAACTAGTTTCCAAAGCTTGAGAGTGATTGATCTTTGATCGCTCGAATCCGAGTCTCCAATCCTCGATCGAATCCTTCCCCTTCTTGGTCTTTGTGTTTCTCTTAGTTTCCTTCACGTCTCTCTACGTCCAGAATACCTTAAAGGGCTCTAAGTCACCCTATTTATAGGTTTGGGAACCTAATTTAACATTAAAGCACGAACTTAACCTCCTGGTGCGACGACACGGGCCGTGTCCTTCTACACGGCCCAACCCGTGTCTGATTCTGGAGCTAATTTTTCAGCTATTCCAAGGTCAGAAGGGAACACGGCCTACCCCGTGTTAATTGACACGGGCCGTGTTATCGGTCAAGGCTTCAAATCATCCTTCCTTGTGAAGTCAGAGGCGTACACGGCCTAACCCGTGTTTATTGACACGGGCCGTGTTGATCAAAACTTTCCAGTCTTCAAAGTCAGAATGACACACGGCCTACCCCGTGTCAATTGACACGGGCCGTGTTGATCACTTTCTTCGAGTTCAGCATTGATTCTTCATGAATGCTCTTCTTCCTTTGCTTCTAGAGGTTGATATTGATTCCCTTAAGTCTCTTAACTCTCTTCTCAACAGCTCAATACCAATGGAATCCATCACTCATAGATCTCCTGAAAATCACAATATGTTTATGAGTGTCTATAATCTCATTTAAGCAAAGTTTCACAATAAACATCCAGAGACAACTCTAAATCAGAAACTTGACTAAATGTCAGCAATTAAACACATTTAGAATCCAATTAGATTAAACAAAGAACATTCAAGAGCTGAAATTATTAACAGATCAAATACCCCCACACTTAACCTTTTGCACTCCTGGGCAAAAACATAAAACCAAGCACATGCTTCCCAAAAAGTAACAAAAGTATTGAACAATGAGCAAAAATCTTTACACATCAGTTCTTTCAAGGAATCTAAGCATTCAGGAATTCCCTCTCTCAACAATCCAGATCAGCAAGTCAGGTCTATCCAAAATCAGGGTTAAGCCAACATAATAAATCCTCACAGATGTACTCCCTTTCACTCAAGTATTTTGGCTTGTATTTACTCTCAACCAACTCATGAAAACATGCCTTACCATAGGCTTGACAAGCCTCTACTTCTCCACCACCTAAATCACATGCACACAAAGATCAAAAGATCTTTAATCAGGTTGTAATGGGGTCAAGGTCAAGGTAAGATATATTAAGGATAAACACAGTTAGACCATCGGAAATAGAAGAGCCAAGGGGAATAAAAACCAAACACTTTTGCACAATTACCCCAACACTTTTCAATCCATCTTCATCTTTTACTTGACTTTCTCCATTTATCAACCAACTTATCAATTTTTTTTTTTTTACTCCTTTTGTTTTTTTTTTTTTTTCTTTTCTTTTTTTTTTCTTTTTTTTTTGAATAAAAACATAATTAAAACAGTGTAATCACCCCCACACTTATTCAAACACAATTCCCAACATAATTATTAAGCTCTTCTACTCCCTAAGGTAGGGTAGCAATGGTTTTTCACTATTAGGCTTGTATTGAGCTATAATAAAAAAGAAAGGATATAATTCGAGGCTCAAAGGGGTGAAACAATGGATCAAAGTACAAGGCTAGCTATTTGGCCGAGTGGTGAAAGAAAGAAATGCCTTTATCATCTCAAAAAATGTGCGGTGATCATTTGTAACTTTAAAGAGAGTCAAATCAAGTTCGAAAAACATATAATCACAAGTGGAATCACACGACAAAGAACGAAGTGACTTAAAATTAGTCATTCATATTTAGGCCCAAAAACTCACTAGGTTCAAATTTTATCAAATTCTCAAAACCCTTTCAATTTTCAAAACCTCTTAGTGCAAATTTAGAAGCAAGAAAGTCAACTCCTTTAGGCTTAAAAACCTGTCCAATTAAAAATCAATCACTTGCTCATTGCTCAATATACTCTAAAAACCAGTTAGAAAAAAAACATGCACCACCGGATATGCCATTAAGATCGGGATGTGCAATAAGGCTCAAACCCAACTTCCTCCACACTTAAAAGCAGACGGTGTCCTCAATGTCAAAGCATACACAATGAGAGAAAATGAATCCAAGTAAATAGACAAAGTATATGCGAAGAAATGAAGCATTGCATCATGAAACTCGATTCAATACAAAAAGAGTAACAATAGTAATCGAACAATGTACAATAAACCATCAAAATGAAGGACACGACCTCAAAAGAAAATGAAAATACATCGGGAGGGGGGGGGGAGAGGAAAAATTTGAAGCAAAGGTCAAGCTTGCCATCAATGGCATCCATTCTCGATCATGGGCGACCTCCATAGCACAGAAAACGATCCTCTAGCGGCGAAAGCGAGCGGCATGGTCCGGCTCCAAGCAATCAATACGGGCCAAGATAACATCATACGAAGCGGCGCCGGTGAGTGGAAGGGCCCGCATCACCGGCAAACACGGGGGAGGAGAGACGGCCAATATCCTCGTGTGGCTCGGTGGTCCGGATCAACTCTAGGCAAGGCGGCTCCATCGGCGCCAAGTAAGACGAGAGCACCATTTAAACGAGTGCAGAGCTTCATAGCCACCAAAATGGCCCCATCAATAGCACTTGGGACCACAGCAGGTTCCTCTTCCACCAAATCCAAATAGTCAAAGTGATCGGCTATAGTAGTTACATACCCTCCTAACACAATACGACCGGCTAAAGTGGTCCCGACATGATGAAAGCGATTACTGAGCCAATACCCCCATTAACGGAGCACTCCCTCAATCATACAATGCAAGAAAAACAACTCGGAACGGCTAATCGTCCTTCGACTCTCCCAGACCACACGAGTATTAGCTAACCATTTCTGAATATAGCGATGGGCAGGGGACCTAAGCTGAGAGGCTTTAGACATCTTAGGATCATAGTTATCAGACTCAGGAACAGTGAGGGCAGACCACACATGATCAGCATTAAAATCACGGGGTAACATATTTTCCCCCTCAGGAAAACCAAAAATAACTCGAAACATATGAATATCAATGGAATGAGAGTTTCCTAGCAACCTAAAGGTGATTTCCCCAGGCCATCTAGTTTGATCAGACAGAGGGTAAAGCTTACGATTAAAACTAGAAACAAACTCCCTAGTCAATGCAGCAAAAGTAGGCTTCTGTAACAATGCAAAATCAACCCAACCAATTCTTCCTAACAGAGCAAACACCTCATCATATAACCCTATAGCCCTAAGGGTATCTACATCTAAAAAGCGAGTGGGAACCACTACCTTTCTGTCGATGGGGTTGGCGGCACTGAGGGGTGATGGAGACCAGAGCACGTCTAGAGCCGGCACGATGGGGATGAAGCGAACATGACGCGGCGGTGGTCTTGACACGCTTTTTAGGACCCATCAAGAGAAGAAACGAAGAAGAAAGGAGAGAATGTGGTGGTGGGTAGAGGGTGAAATCGAGAAAAATTAGGGAGAGAGAGAGAGAAAGCTGCGCGTGAAAGAGGGGGAGATGATGGAATACGATGGAGAGGGAGAATGTGTGTGGGATGAGGTGGTAATGAAGAAAAATGGTGAAGAAAGGAGGAAAATGGTGGTGTTTGGTGGTGGGAAAGAAAAAATTGAAGGGGAGATGGAGGTGGCTGCATGAGAGGGAAGAAGAGAAGAGGAAATTGGGGAGAAAACCCTAAATTAGGGTTTAAATGAGGCGGCGTAGTGCGAGTACACGGGCCGTGTCACAACCCGTGTACTACTCTGTCAGATTAATAAGCTGCGCAATTACAACACGGGCCGTGTCAAATCACACGGCCCACCCCGTGTACTTCTCTGGAAAACAGGGGTTCGATGAGTCGGGACCACACGGGCCGTGTCATATGACACGGCCATACCAATGTGTACTCTGCGGAATCTGCACAAAAATCCTATCCTCGAAAACACGGGCCGTGTCATATGACACGGCCCCCCCGTGTAGATTTCTGCATAATGGAATTTCTTGTCATGTGGACACGGGCCGTGTCATATGACACGGCCCACCCCGTGTGGATGGCTGACTTACACGATGCGCTCTAAACTTTTCCTCAGGACTACATACACTCAACAAACCATGAACTTAAGTAATCAAACTAAAAACTGAGCAAATCCAAACACAAATATCAGCAAGGAAACAGATATCAAGCAAGAAACACTTAAGAATAGGCTAAACTAAGAAACTAAACAATGTAAAAGAGAAAGGAAAAAGAAAGCAAATCTGATTGGGTTGCCTCCCAATAAGCGCTTGGTTTATTGTCTTCAGCCAGACATTGTGGTGCTCCTCAGGATTCTTCATAAGATGGATAGAGAAGATGCATGTTTTCAACCTCTGCATTCTCCGGAAGTTCATGGTAAGGCTTGAGACGGTGCCCATTAACCTTGAATGCCTTGCCAGAGGCTTCGTTCATGATTTCCACGCACCGAGGAAAAAAAGCGGTTGTTACTACAAATGGGCCAATCCATTTAGAACGTAACTTACCTGGAAATAATTTGAGTCTGGATTGGTATAGCAACACTTTTTGGCCTTGGTGGAAACTTTTCCTCGAAATCATTTGGTCATGAAATGCTTTGGCTTTGGCCTTATAAATGAGGGCACTCTCAAAGGCCTCATTCCTCAATTCTTCTAACTCCACGAATTTGGAGTTTTCTCTCGCTTGCCAAGCACCTTCCAAGTTCAAGTTAACTTGCTTGATAGCCCTTGATAAGACCGATGTTCTAGCTCCACCGGCAAGTGACGGGGCTTCCCATAAACCAATCGGAATGGGGACATACCAATAGGGGTCTTGTATGCCGTCCGATAAGCCCATAAGGCATCGCAAGTCTAGTACTCCAATCCTTGCGCGTGGGATTCACGGTTTTTCAAGGATGGACTTGATCTCCCTATTGGATACCTCGGTTTGGCCATTCGTCGAGGATGGTAAGGAGTAGAGGTCGGTGCACCACACCATATTTCTTCAAAAGGGATTCAAAGATTCATTTGCAAAAATGTGTCCCTTGGTCACTAATGATGGCTCTGGGAGTACCAAACCTGGAAAAGATAAATGACTTCACAAAATCCACAACAGTCTTAGAATCATCAGATTTAGTGGCTTTAGCTTCCACCCATTTGGAAACATAATCCACAGCTAAAAGAATATAGGAGAAACCAAAAGAAGGAGGAAACGGTCCCATGAAGTCAATGCCCCAAACATCAAAAACTTCCACAAAGATTATGGGAGTTTGAGGCATTTGATTTCGTGGACCAATATTACCTGTTCTCTGACAGCGGTCACATGACTTACAGAATTCATAAGCATCTTTAAAGATGGTAGGCCAGTAGAAACCACTGTCAAGCACTTTGTTGGCTGTCCTCTTTATCCGAAATGTCCTCCACATGCATAAGTATGGCAAAAAGATAGAGCGGAGTGAGTCTCGAATCCGGGATACATCTCAGAATCACTTGATCCGCGCAATGCTTCCAAAGGTAAGGATCATCCCAAATGTAATACTTGTAATCACTCCTCGGCTTATCTCATTGTGCTTTGTTCAAGCTCTAGGAAAGTCTTTGGTGACCAAGTAATTGGCAATATCGCATACCACGGAATAGTGGTAGCGATAGCCATTAAATGCTCATCAGGAAAGCTCTCACGGTATAGGTATGTCCTCCTCTTGATCACCAACTGCTCAAATAAGTGCGCACCAAGTTTTCGCTCCCCTTTTTGTCTTTAATTTCCAAGTCAAACTCTTGGAGCAACGAGAATCCATCGAGCAATCGTGGCTTCGCTTCTTTCTTTGCCAGTAGGTACTTCAATCTTTGCATGATCGGAAAAAACAATTACTTTAGAGCCAATTAAATATGATCGAAATTTCTCTAAAGCAAAAACAACGGCAAGAAGTTCTTTCTCGGTTGTAGAGTAATTCGATTGAGCATCATTTAGGGTCCTTGATGCATAGTAAATAGCATAAGGAACCCTATCAACTGTTGTCCTAAGACATGCCCCTACTATAAAGTCACTCGCATCACACATTAATTCGAATGGAAGTTCCCAATTTGGCGGCCTAAAGATAGGTGCCTCGGTCATCAACTCCTTAAGGGTGAGGAAAGCCTTCATACACTTCTCATTAAACCGAAATGGAACATCTTTTTGGAGAAGTGTGCGGAGGGTGCTTGATATCTTGGAGAAATCCTTGATGAAGCGCCGATAGAAACTGCATGACCAAGAAAAGAACGAATATCCCGCACACTAGTGGGTGGGGGTAATGAACGTACAAGCTCTACCTTAGCTTTATCAACTTCAATGCCCCTAGGAGATTACATGACCTAATACAATACCTTCTTCTACCATGAAATGACATTTTTCCCAATTTAGAACAAGGTTTGTGTCAATGCATCTCTTCAAAACCAAAGTCAAATGGTCCAAACATTTCTCAAAGCCATTCCCAAATACACTAAAGTCATCCATGAAGACCTCAATGATATTCTCTATGTAATCGAGAAAAAGACTCACCATACATCTCTACGAAAAGTCCCCTGGTGCATTGCACGAGTCAAAAGGCATTCGCCTATAAGCAAAGGTGCCAAAAGGACAAGTGAAAGTGGTCTTGTCACGATCTTCCGAGCAATAGCAATCTGGTTATAACACGAAAATCCATCTAAGAAACAATAATGAGAATGACCACTAATCTTTCTAACATTTGATCAATAAAAGGTAAAGGAAAGTGGTCTTTTTTGGTGTGACATTCAATTTTCTATAGTCTATACAAACACGCCACCATATGTGTAATCTAGTGGGAATAAGCTCATTCTCAACATTTCTTACCACGGTAATGCCAGATTTCTTTGGTACTACCTGGACTGGGCTTACCCACTTGCTGTCAGAAATGGGGTAGATAACCCCCACACTTAAGAGCTTCAGTATCTCCTTTTTCACAACATCCATCATCGGGGGATTCAACCTCCTCTGTGGTTCTCTTACTGGTTTAGCCCCCTCCTCCATTAAAATTCGATGCATGCAAATGGAGGGGCTAATACCTCGATGTCGCAATAGTCCACCCAATGGCTGTCTTGTGTTCTTTCAACACAGAAATCAAGCTCTCCTCTTGCTCCTTGGTGAGAGATTTAGCAATTATTACGGGAGTGTCTCCTTCTCACCCGAGAAAAATGTATTTCAAATGGGAGGGCAGCTCCTTCAATTCCAACTCGGTGCACACTGCACAATGAAGGTTTAGGTACATCGGTAGGAAAAGGTAATTCAACATATGATACCTCATGCCCTTCGAGGTGGAAGAGAGCGTATGTAAAGGCTGCCACCACTTCATTAACCTCTTCGCTCCATGGTTCTCCTTGGGCATCCTTCGTTGAATCCACGAAAATCTAAAGCTGCGAGTCATAAGCGTATCAAGGACATCAAATTGATCGAGACTCAAGAACAAGTAAAAATTAAAGATTCCAAGATATCAAAAGAGTCAATAACATAAGCGAGTGCACATCACTCGGGTATCTCATGGCTTCAAAGATGTTGAATCTAATCAACTCTCCATCAAATTCCATAGTCAATGTTCCCGAATGCACATCAATTTTAGTTCGGGCAGTCTTGAGGAAAGGCCTCCCCAACGAGAATGGGGGCAGAGTTGGGAGATTTGTCCTCCTCCATATTCAAACACATAAAAATGCCAGGAAACACAAGTTCATTGACCGCACCAAAACATCCTCAACCACCCCCTTAGGGTATGCATTAGACACTGTACGCGGTTGAATGATAACTCCAAGTGGGTTCTAAAGGTCCTAGATGTAAAGATGCATAAATAGAAAAGGGCATAACATTAATGGATGCACCTAAGTCTAGCATGGCCCTCTCAAACCTGGCATTACCGATAGTGCATGGTATAGTAAATGTGCCAGGATCTTTACATTTAGTTGGGAGTTTCCTATTAAAAACAGCTGAAACATTTGCTCCCACTTGGACTCGTTCATTACCTTTCAACTTCCTTTTGTTAGTGCATAACTCCTTTAAGAATTTAGCATATCTAGGCACTTGCTTTATGGCATCTAACAGAGGAATGTTAACTTCAACTTTCCTAAAAGTCTCTAAGATTTCTTTTTCCGCTTCCTCTTTTTTATTTTTAACCAACCTGCTCGGAAAAGGGGCCTTAGTGACATATTTAGGACATGGGTCAGAAACACTTACCTTAGGGGTCTTAGAATTGAGCCCCTCCTCATCTACCTCCTTAGAATTTTGAGCTTTAGTTTCAGTGACTGGGGAAGATGTGGGTCCTTCAAGTGTCTTCCCACTTCGCAAGGTGACAAAGACCACTAGCATTTTCTCTCGGGTTCACCTCTGGCTGCGAGGGAAGTTTTCCTGAAATCTAACTCGCACCTTGTTGATCTCGGTAGCCAAGCTTGTCCCACTTGGTTCGCAGAAAGTGCGATAGTGGTCCTTGTTTCTTCTTTGAAATTGAATATTGCTAGTGGCCATTTGCCTCACTAGATCCTCCAATGAAGGTTCGGGTTGCCTAAGGGCACGAACTTGTGGTTGCCTTGGAGGAAAAGGTGCTTGCCTTCTTTGAAACCCTGGAGGACCATAGGCTTGGGGTTGCGCTTGAGCTTGAGGTCGCTTTGCATAGCTAAAGTTGGGATGATCTTTCCACCCCGGATTATATGTGTTAGAGTAGGGGTTGTAATTCTTGGATGGAGCGAGAAAATCCCCCCCCCTTTGCCTTGGCCTCTTCATTTGTGTCTTCTTGTAAAGTGGGACACATATCGGTGGGATGTCACGAAGAGCAACAAATTCCACATGCCTGTCTTGGTGCTTTCCCGGTGTCCATCGGCTTGAATCATGGCGGTCAAATGTGTCATTTGGTTCTGAGACTAGTAGTGTCAGCCTCTTTAACTGCTCTCACTCACTCTGTATCATTCCGAGTAAAGAATTGTTGAGTGTTCGCAGCCATTCTAGATATCAGATTTCTGGCTTCTCGAGGAGTTTTATCAACTAGGGCTCCTCCACTGGCAGCATCAATCATGTTACGGTCCATTCCTAGCAAACCTTCATAGAAATACTGTATCAGAAGTTGTTCACTAATTTGGTGCTGAGGGCAGCTAGCACACAATCTCTTGAATCTTTCCCAGTACTCATGAAGTGATTCCCCATGTCTTTGTTGGATCCCGCAAATTTCTTTTCTGATTGTTGCGGCCTTTGATGCAGGGAAGTATCTGTCTAGGAAAGCTCGAGCCATATCCTGCCATGTCTGAATCGACCTGGGTGGCAAGTAGTACAACCACTCCTTTGCAGAGTCCTTTAGGGAAAACGGAAAAGCTCTCAGCTTGACTTGCTCAACTGAAATTCCCGCGGGCTTCATGCTAGAACATACAACATGAATTTCCTTCAGATGCTTGTTAGGGTCCTCCCGAGCTAGTCCATTGAAAGATGGCAACAGATGAATCGAGTCGATTTCAATTCAAATGCCTCTTCATTCTCGGGATTTCTATGCACAAAGGTTGTTGGTCTAAGTCAGGAGCACCCAACATCCTTAATGTATTTTCGCCATCACTTCTTCAGTGCGGCTCGGATATCTCGGATGCCGCAGGTGGAAAGATCTACGTGACGGGCGGCTTCAACGTCGGCGGCAGTGTGAATTGGTGCGGTGATTTGTTCAAAGTAATGCCTCAGATTCCTCAATTGCTCGTTCACCTCTTCATAGGACATGAACACTGCAAGATAGTTGAAAAGAACAAATAAACTATTAAAATTAAAACAAAAACAGAGAGAAAAATAGGAAACAAATTAATAGCGCAATTAGAAGATCGGTTCACTCCCAAGAACGGCGCCAAAATTTGGTGTGATGTGGAATGCGATTGAAAATTAATATTAAAACAGTTGCCAAGTTCCACCAAAAATATAAAAACCTTGCAACCAGGTTGTAGTAAGCAAGGGTCGATCCACTGAGAGAACCAATTCAATTAACACTATCAATCCAATTCCTAAATTAAACTCGATGAAAAATAAATAGTAAAAGTAAAAGGGGTTTTGTTGATTAAAACTAAAAAGAGAAATTAAACTTAAACCAAAACAAGTAAACACAAATTGAATTATCAAGTTAAAGATATTGGTTAAGAGATGGAATCCACCACTAGATTTATATGATTATGCTAACTTACATACCCTTTATACCAACATGATCAATTATGTTCTTATGCAATTGCGAGATAAATCTCATGTCTTCCTTAAGTTTCGCTTAATTCAGCAACCGCTCAAATCAAATCCTAACCATTAGTTATTTGTAAAGCAACCGCTCTTACACCTACCTAATGATTGCATTAAGAATTAGAAAACCAATCACACTAAGATCTAATCACACATCGGGATTAAATTACTTAGATCATATGTCTCACTAGTCATACCACCGCAACCGCGCATAGCAATCCTAGTTTTACCACTTTCGAAGTTTGGCAAGAATATAAAAAACTTTATATTGATTTATGAACAGAAACATATGAATAAAAACATAATTGTATTGATATAAAGAGGTATGCAAGATTCACATAATCAAAACTAGAGTTTCATCCTCCTTAACCAATCAAGAAGTTTAGCCACACATGGCAAATTCAAAAACAGAAGAAGAATTAAAAGAAAACATTGTTCAGAACAAAAGAAGAAAAGAAAAACTAAAGATCAAACTAGTTTCCAAAGCTTGAGAGTGATTGATCTTTGATCGCTCGAATCCGAGTCTCCAATCCTCGATCGAATCCTTCCCCTTCTTGGTCTTTGTGTTTCTCTTAGTTTCCTTCACGTCTCTCTACGTCCAGAATACCTTAAAGGGCTCTAAGTCACCCTATTTATAGGTTTTGGAACCTAATTTAACATTAAAGTACGAACTTAACCTCCTGATGCGACGACACGGGCCGTGTCCTTCTACACGGCCCAACCCGTGTCTGATTCTGGAGCTAATTTTTCAGCTATTCCAAGGTCAGAAGGGAACACGGCCTACCCCGTGTTAATTGACACGGGCCGTGTTATCAGTCAAGGCTTCAAATCATCCTTCCTTGTGAAGTCAGAGGCGTACACGGCCTAACCCGTGTCAATTGACACGGCCGTGTTGATCAAAACTTTCCAGTCTTCAAAGTCGAGAATGACACACGGCCTACCCGTGTCAATTGACACGGGCCGTGTTGATCACTTTCTTCGAGTTCAGCATTGATTCTTCATGAATGCTCTTCTTCCTTTGCTTCTAGAGGTTGATATTGATTCCCTTAAGTCTCTTAACTCTCTTCTCAACAGCTCAATACCAATGGAATCCATCACTCATAGATCTCCTGAAAATCACAATATGTTTATGAGTGTCTATAATCTCATTTAAGCAAAGTTTCACAATAAACATCCAGAGACAACTCTAAATCAGAAACTTGACTAAATGTCAGCAATTAAACACATTTAGAATCCAATTAGATTAAACAAAGAACATTCAAGAGCTGAAATTATTAACAGATCACAAATCCATATCAAGTATTGGCTCATCCAAATAAATATCCAATGATGACTTGTTATTCTTATTCTCAAGTTGAAAGTTCATATTTTTTAACTCTTACACCATTTGAAACATAATAGTTAAAAGACATTAAAAGCAATAACAAAGTTAGAAGTTTAGGCTATAGAAATTATTCAAAACTTACTTTAGGAACATCTATATATGGAGCATTTGCTCTAGTGCTACTATTCCAAGGTGGTGGAGATATAAATCTCATGTGAGAGGAACTTGTACTAACATTATTTGTTACCCAACTTCTTGAATATTCATTGAATAACAAATATAACTTACTCTTGATTTTGGGCAACTTCTCTTCACTAGTGAAAGGATCAACTTGATTGAGACAATATTTCAAAACTTGTAACTTAACATGAGGGTCAAAAATAACTCCAATAACAAGTATAATAGAATAATCACTCCAATTCTGATCAAACTTCTCTCGTCTAGGTTAGGCCTTCTTCCTTATGACTTCATCATCACTTTGTGCATTTTCTTTCAACAAACATTCAATCATCCAAACTTGCATAAAATACAAGTTGGATGTTGGATAGGATTGACCAGACATCAATGTAGTGATTTTGAAGAAAGTGTTCAAGAATTTACACATTTTCTCTCATCTTGCCCACTCTTCAGTTGATGGATAAAATCTATAATTTTGATCTCTGAACTGAAGTTCAGGAAAAGCCTGTTTGTATTTTAATGCACTTTCTAATATTAAATACGTAGTATTCCACCTAACAGATGTATCCAATCTCAAACCAATATCAATGACATCAACTAGCTTCATACATTGCGTAAAATGGTCCATCCTTGCCTCTAACCCTTTCACATATTTGATATTCTCCCTAATGTTATACAAAGTTGAACTAGCCGCTTCTAAGCCACCTTGAACTATCAAGTTCAATATGTGGGCACAACATTTCACATGAAAAAACTCACCCATGCATAACAAGCCATCATGCAAACAAAGTTGTTGTTTTAGTAATTCTTGCAAATTGCCATTAGATGATGCATTATCCAAAGTCAAAGAAAATATTTTTTCTTTATTCCCTTCCCAGACAACAATTCAATAAACTTGTTTGAAAAGTCAAATCCTGTATGTGGAGGAGGCATATGGCTAAAGGAAGGTATCTTACTATTTAGCTTCTACTTATCATCATCAAAATGAGCAATTAAGGAAACATTATCACAAACATTAGATGTACAACTCATTTCCTTTCTCTTATTATTGGTTTCAAAATTACTAGTGGCTGAGGGAGCATTGGGAGGTGGGGTTTCATTTCTAATAGGATTTTTGGCTTCATTTTCATCATCCAATAATATATGTTCAACAACAAAACTAGGATGCACAATTCCAAGCAAATAATCATCCATAGTTGCTGCAAAAATAAAAATAAAAAAGCACATTCTACAAGATATAACTGAAATAACAACTTGAACGCAAATAAAAAGAGAGATATCAAGGAAAATTAAAAAGCACATTCAACAAGATATACTGAGAAACAAAACTTAGGTCTTCAAAGACTTATTTCCTACTAGGATTTCAACAAGGAAGAAGGAAAATGACCAAGAAAAAGAAAATGGATAATATAAACAACACCCACAATCAAAATTTCAAACTCAAAGTTTCAAACTTTGATCTGCTGAGATCAGACCCACAAAACTTTTTGCTTCAAGTTACCCAAACAACACGGACCAAATGGAAGTAAAGTTGCCCCAAGGAGAGCTAACAATTTAGGCATTTTCTCAAACAATTAGTATGCAATTAAGACCAACACTAAATTGGAAAATCAAATCAATACATTTGAAATGAAATGCAATACACCTTTTCCAACTCATATTGCCAAAGAGCAGTAAAAATACTCATATGCAATAACCAACAAAAAAAAATTAGCTTATCAAGAAATAACATAAGAAGCACATAAGGCTTATTAGCTAATGAAATCATCAAAAATAGAACTTGTTTGAGATTTGAAAAAATTAACATACCTTACAAAGAGCAGAGGGAGTATTATCAGTGAAGTGGGTCTTTGTGAGTAAAAGGGTTCTTGATTTTGCAACTAGAACACAGATAACAACTCTTAGTGAGTTTCAATCAGATCTAGAATAGCATAGGAAATCAAAAGAAAGAAAGAAAATGAACAAAAAGCATGAAAAGCATGAAAAAATAGTTCAATCCTCCGCTTGCCCAGTCAACCTCGACGCCGCTCAACTGCTTCAGTTTGGCATAAAGAAACAAAGAGAGAGAAAGTCCCTGTGAGATCATGAGATGAGAGTGAGAGTTGAAACTTAAGACTTAAGATTTATAGAGAAATAAAGAAATAGGAAAAAGGAAGCACGAGAATTGGAAAGAAAGATGAAAGAAATGGAAAAAAAAAGTTGAGAAAGAAAAAGTCACAGACTTACAGGCAGCATAGGAAGGAATTGGTAAAAAGGAATTGGGAATAAGTTGTCACACTTGTCAGTAGCATTTTAAAAAAATATAAAAATAAATAAATTGCCCACTGGTCGACCTGCAGGTAAAATGAATTAGTTTAAATGGGCCAATATTTTTTAGGCCCAGCCCACCTAATTTTAGTGGGTAAACAAGCTAGCTTGATGGATTTGGCTAGTTTTGATGGCCCTAGCTTGTAGGCAAGTTTTTGACTAAATTCTTCCTCCCCGTAAAGGCTATGAAGTTTAGGAATGATATCACACCCTTCAAGCAAATAGAAAGTGAAACCTTATTTGAGGCTTGAGAGAGATTCAAGGAGTTGTTGTAGAGGTGCCCACACCATGACATTGCCAAATAGATGCTTGTCCATACTTTTAATAGTGGTTTTACTGGCCCCATTCGATCCACAATAGATGCAATAGATAAAGGAGCCCTCATGAGCAAATCAGTTAATGCGGCTTATAATTTGTTGAAGGAGATGACCATTAATAATTACCAATGAACTAGAATGAGGATTTGGAAACATGGACATGGTATGAATGATGCTTATTCAATTACATTTGTATTAGTTGGGTTTATTGGTTAGTCAATGGAATGGACACATACACATTAGCCTTGCATAGCATGTGTTTGATATTTGATTTTAATGAGTGAAATTGTGCTAATTCACATGGATACATAGTAGGTTAGGCAACAACACTAGTTGTGTGAGGCTGTTTTTCAGTGGGAACATACTCATCAGACTCAACATCTAAAATTATTTGATCAACTTGAACATTTTCTTATGCTATAACTACTTCATCAAACTAAGTGCAAAAGCAAATTCAAACACATAACAATTAACACAAATAACAAATATAATAAGCCAATCAACTTAATCAAGTGTCCAAAAGACAAAATCAAAGCATTTTATCTCAAAATCAAGTGCTCAAAACAAGACCAATACTCTAAATCTATCATTGACCTACCTTGAACCTTAAAGAATAAAGATCAACCTCAAAAGTCAAGATTAAGAGGGCATGGTGGAGTAAGCGACTAACCTACTGGTGATTTGTCTTGTGGACCATGGAGGCTAACTGCTAGTTATGGGTTGCAGGTCACTAGTTGTAGGTGGTTTATGGCATGGAGAGCTCACAGCTACTCGTTGGTTCATTGGCCATCACGCGTTGTTGCTCGCTAGTCATTAGTTTACTGGTCATAGGTGGAGTTGGTTGTAACATCCTCCCTAACCTATTAGTTGTAATTTGAGGTTATAGATTTATAGTAATGTTAGTATGTTTTAGTTAATCATTTTCGACTAACATAGAGGGCTAAAATGTCTAAAGAGATTTAAACTATGGAAATAAGTTTGTCACAATGTTTTAATATGTTAAGTTTTGATAATGACAAACACAAGATAAAAAGAATGATATTTATGTTACATAAATGTGCTTAATAGATTATATTAGATCATGCATGATTATGTATTTTATCTAGTTATATTTCACTTAATAATCATGCAATGAGATATGTGTAGCATTCTTTATATAATATATTCAATAATGCTTTATATGAGTTGTAATGAATTAATATTGGATTTGACTTTATTTAAATAAAAATGTGCAAAGTATTCTTTGTTGCATCCTACATAGAGCATATCTATTAGTAATTGATAAATATCTTATTTGGATGTGTCTATGAAAGTCTTATATGCGTGTTAGACTAACTAGAATTATACATTTATGAATCATGCATATGAAAATATTGAATTATGAATTTGGACTAACTATGTTTGTTTTAAGTGAGCAATACTTTGTAGGATAGTTCAAGTACTAAAAGTGAGCATTACAACAAGAAAGCAAAAGATCATAATTATGCTCAACTCAACAAGAATGAGAATGATAAGATGTTCCAAGTATTTGCAAGATTTGAAGAGAAGAATTTTATTGAAAGCTTAGATTATATTAACAAGCTTAAGGACTAGAATTGATGATGGCAAGATTAAGTCCAAGTTTTTATAGTTTAGCTTATAGGACTTAGATCTTATGTAAAAGTAAAAAGGAATCACACTGAACTAAAATATGTTTTAAAAATCTTTACAAATGTTTCTTACTTTCTAAAATGCCCAACAAACATGTTTTGAAAAGCTGGTTAAGGTGGTAGTTCAAAACTATGGAAAATAGTCAAGTTTGTGTTTTGTAAAACTGACTTTTGATTACTCTTTTAATCATATCTTTCAAAATATTTTGAGTTTTATTCTGAAACTTATTTCATATGAAAATATACTCAAAGATCTTTTCAATGAGTGATCATTTGTTTTAAACGGATGAGAAATGAAGAAGTTATGACCATTTAAAATTAGTTTTTGAAACTAAAGTGCAATAACCGATTATGGAATATCCATAACCGGTTATTCACCAAGTCAGGAGCGTTTTTCATGTTTTTAAAGCTCCTAAATGGTTATGGCATCTCAATATCCAGTTATTTGCACGCTACAATATATCCTGATGAAACCAATAACCAGTTATTCAAAACCAATAATCGGTTATGGAAAACTAATAACCAGTTATAGGAAACCAATAACCTGTTATTGAACAGTAATAACTGGTTATTTGGAGTAGCAAAAAATGTGTTTTAACGACTCTTTTAGAGCATTTAATGCACCCAACCACCTTCAATGACTCTAAAATGTTTTGGGCTATAAATGAAAGTATTTGGGCATCAAAGAAAAGTTGGAAAAACAATCTGAAAATCATTCTTGAAGCATTAAATACGAGTTTTACTATCATTTCACATAAACCCTTGTTTTGAGCTTTAAGTGTATGATTCTTTGATACTCATTGAGTTTCAATTTGTATTATCCACTTTTGTGAGAGTTTCCTTTCATCTATTCTTTGATTATTCTGTAAAGAGGGTGAGGTATCCCTCAAAGGATTGTAAGGGTGAGGTATCCCTTGTTGTTAAGGCTCAAGCATAAAGGGTGAGGCATCCCAAGGTATGTTGAGTGCTCTTAGTTGTAAAGATTTTCAAGCACCTGTTCAAACTTAATGGTTTAGTGAAAAATCTTAGGTGGTTCACTTGAGGACTGGATGTAGGTCACAAGGGGTGATTAAACCAAAATAAATCCTTGTGTTTACTTTTCTCAACTCTATCTCTTTGCATTTATGCTTTAATTATATATGCTTGAGTTGAACTTGATATCTAACTTACTTGCTTGATTTATCCTATATCTCAAGTTGTATTTGAGTAATCTATAATAGTTGTACCTTTGTTGTGCATGTTCCGCTGCATTTATTAATTGAGTGCTTCAAAATGGTTAATTTCTTAATGTTATTATAAAAATTTGTAATCACTCAATTCACCCTTTCTTGGGTGGTGATTGTCATGACTAACATAAACAACCAAAAGTTAATTGATATTGTCCCTTAAGCTTTACTTCCACCGTCTTTGACCTTAAGATAAATATCTCATTTTCTTTCTTTTTAGATGGCTCTAAGCAGCATAAAAGAGGAAAAAAAAGATAGAGATAGGAAAAAGAAAAAGAGAAACAGAGACCGTGAAGTAGAAAAAGAAAGAGAACCAGGAAGGAGAAAACAGAAATTGAAAGAAGAAAGAGGATGACGAAGTAAGAACTAAGTGAAGAAGCAAAAAGTAGAAACAAAAATCATCCTTAGAGATTTGAGGTAGGGGTTTATTGTGTTTTGTTATGTTGTAACATTCTCTGCTTGTTGAAAATTGGTAAGGAATGGATAGCAAGGAGTTAGTCATGAAACTCGAGAAAGTCATGGTTCTGTGTATTGTGTTGGGGTCTATATATATGTTCGATCAGATTTGAGCATACATGTGTTTGAACATGCATAAGTATGATTGCATCCATAAGGACGTAATGATTTTCCATGGTTTTACATGATTTGTGGATATAAAAGTAATGTTCTGATGAATCAAAAAGTATTTTTGCAATGTTTTGTTTGAATAGGCCAAGAGCTACTTGAAAAGAATATTACAAAATGTTCTAGTTTTGATGTGTCACATATTCGAGATTGCATGATTTCGATAATAAAACTGAGTATACTAAGTGAGCAATTCGAATGACATGACTTTCGAGGCTGATCGAAAGGACTAGGTAAGCTATTTGATTTACATAATTTAGAAGGGCATTTAGAGCTAATTGAGTAAACTAAATGTGTTATTCAATTAGTAAATTTTTTTATGTTATTTGAAACGATATTTTTGATGATAACTAAATAAGTTAAGAGAACTATTTGCAGTTATTCTAGAATGGTGTTGTTGAGGCTATTCGAATAGACTATGAGAGCTATTCGAAGAGCATGTATTCGAGGTTAATCGAATAAGCTGTGAGAGCTATTCGCAAAGGAATATTTTGAAATAAAGAATATTGAAAGCGTTTGAAAAAGATATTTTCAATTATAATCGAAAAGGAATGAGGGACCATTTTTTTATGTTAGTCAAAGGCTAAGTTGCATACAGGAACATAGTCGAAGGCTAAAGTTGTGTACAGACACTTTGTCGAAAGTCATGACATTTCATGAGCATTAACATAATACATTTCATCAACATCATCATTTTACATTTCATAAGCATAACATTGATCATTTCACGCTCATCAATATATGATTGCATATTTCAATATTATTTTTGTGTACCATGGAATTGCAATGAGATTATTGCTGTATGCGTGATGCTACTGAGAATTTTCAAATTCTCATCCCGTTGTTTATTATATGTTAAAATACAAATCGTAATTGAAATTCTTCCAAGGAGAAGTGAAATGGAGACAGTGGCTTCGAGTAGAATAATTACTTCGATACGAATATTAATGTATAAGTTGTTTATGTACTATAGAAGATGAAAATTATATATTCAGTTATATAATATTGTTTAGTTCAAATTGTTTCTCTTCGAGACTTTATTTTTTATTATATTCAAATGTGTATTTTCGATACTTATGGTTTATTTCAAAGATTTTATGATGTTTAAAATACTACATAACGAGTCTAATCCTATTTACTAAGTATATTTCGAATATATTGCAGTAACTTGAATTAGGACGTTACAGTGGTCGCTGCTTTGCTGTCATTTGCTAGTCACATGTTGAGGTTGATTATATAAAGGGCTTGGGTTGGCTACGACTACCCCAAATTTATTTCTAACTTTGTGCATACATATATAAAGCTTGGTTCATTCAATTTAAGCCGATAAGCCCACACCCATACTATACTTACTAAAAGACTATAAATAAACTATTAAGTGTTTTGGTTGGTCACCACTTATACTGTTATACACATTACTTGGCTGAATTATGATGGTGAAATTAAAAGTGTGTTGTGTTGTCCCACTTTACCATTTAAGAAAAAGAAAAAAATAGAGGGTACAAAAGAGAGATAGAGGAAGGGACCAAATCGTGAAGTAGAGAATAGAAGAGAAAATCTTACAGCAATGCTTTTGAAAAAGATAAATAATTTTGTCTTTCTACACCTAAAATATTATATTTGTTGTTGCCTTCTACTTGATTTGGTAGGAAAATTATGTATGTCATATGTTGAGTTTTATTGAAATATGTATTTTTCTCTTTAAAATATGTATAATGTAATAAATGAATTATATTCTTTAGCCACCCCAAAATTTTATTTCAAGATCTACCACTTGTCACAGGTAGAGGTGGTCATTGGTTCGCTCACAACTGCTCACGCCCTCCTTGACTAGCTGCCATCTATGAGTTGTGGCAATAGGTCAGGGTGAGTGAGCTCTGCTAGGTTTCGTATGTGAATAAGGGGAATGGTTAAAGAGGTGTGTGTGTCGTGAGGTGAATGGCTCTAAATGAGAAATTGTGCTTTTGTTATGTGTGTCTCGTCATTTTGTTCAGAGAGTGCTGTTTAATTTTTTCATAATTTTTTTTGCTTGAAAATAAATATTATACAAGCGGCTTGCGGAGCCCAACAGGTCGGCCCGTTTAACTCATCGGCAAATGGAGTAGGCCAAAATGAATCACATTTTTTCAAGTCAATAATTTTGTAACCTAACTTGCATAAATCATGCGGTTAAACAAGTTGACTCGATAGGTTTTGCTTGTTTTGACGACCCTAAAAGAAGAAGAGGAGAGAAAAAGCTAAAGAAGAAAGAAATACAATAGAGACAAAAATGTTCTTGATCGTATGGATATCATATGATCAAGTTTGAAAAATTAAGGGCAGTTAAGAAATTGCAAAAAGAGTAAATCTAAAAGAAAGTCATAGCAGAAAACAGCATAATCATCTTGTATATATTAAAGTAGAATATATTGGTGTTGCCCTAGGGTTGCTTTAGGGTTTATTTTTCCTCCTAAATTGAGGGTATTTAAGGTATTTTATAATTAGATGTTTTTCATTAATTACTTTGGAACTTTAAACTATATTAAGTGTTTTAAATTTTCTATGCAACTATCTTAATTACCTTTGATTTTTTCAAGCCTTACAATTCTTACACAACTCTCATAATTATATTTCCACTATAGTTTTCAACAATATTGAGTATTTTAAATTTCCTAAACAATTATTTTAATTACCTTTGATTTTTTTTCAAGTCTTACAATTATTATACAACTCTCTTAATTATATTTTCACTATAATTTTCACTTACTTAATATTTAATTTACACTCACATAATATTTAAGGCTAATTTAGATAATCTTATGAAAAAAAGAATTTTTTAAGTTTTTATTTATTTATTTATTTGAAGATTTAATATATATACAAAACTAAAATCATGTGTAAAAAGTTTGATAATGAAATGCGGTGGTTCTTCATCCAAATACTATGCTCACAAACCTTGGCTTAGTTAGCTAGGTAATCGGCTACCATATCTTTTATCTTTTATTTTTTATCTTTTATATATAAAAATCAAATGCATTGGTATTGCTCTAGGGTTTACTTTTCCTCCTAAATTGAGAATATTTAAGGTATTTTATATTTAGATACTTTTAATCAATTACTTTGGAGCTTTCGACAATATTAAGTATTTTAAATTTCTTAAGTAACTATCTTAATTACTTTTTATTTTTTCCAAGCCTTACAATTCTTATACAACTCTCTTAATTATATTTTCATTATAGCTTTCAACAATATTAAATGTTTAAATTTTCAAAGTAACAATCTTAATTACCTTAATTTTTCCTAGTATTACAATTTTTATACAACTCTCTTAATTATATTTCTACTATAATTTTCACTCACTTAATATTTAATTTTCATTCACATAATATTTAAAGGCTAATTTAGATAATCTCATGAAAAAGGATTTTTTAAGTTTTTATTTATTTATTTTATTTGAAGATTGAATTTATACAAAACTAAAATCATGTGTAAAAAAATTGATAATGAAATTGGGAGATTCCTTCATCCAAATATTGTGTTTTCAAACATTGATATAGTTAATTATGTAATCAGTCATCATATCTTTTATCTTTTATTTATTTATCATTTATATATAAAGAGGAGTATCCTGGTGTAACTCTAGAGTTACCATAGGATTTACTTTCCTTCCTAATTTGTGGTTAATTTGTTAATATTCCTTCATTTTTGTTATTTGTTAATTTAATTATTTTTAAAATTTAATTTCCCATTAATTAGATTTTAAGTGTATTTAGTTTCCTTTGAAAATAACTTTTAATTGTCTTTAATAGTTTCACTCATCCCACTCAATAACTTTTAAATTTTTTCAGATTCCTATGAAGCATTCCTAATTGCTATTCTCTCTGGGAAACTTTTCCACCCAATTTGAGAGTGTTTTTGTACTTTTACAATTCTTTATCATTGAATAAAATAAATATGACTTTTCCCATTTAATAAAATACATATTTTTTACATTACCTCTTAGAAAATTTCTTATGGCAAGGACTAAATTTTCGTTTGAATTGATGTTATTTTTTAATTAGAAGAAATCAATAGGGTTATTCTCATGCAAATTTCTTTAATAAGTGCATGTAATATAATGTAGTTGCTATAATAAGTGCATTTTCCACCCAAAATTTGAGACTGTTTCTGTACCTTTACAATTCTTTATCATTGAATAAAATAAATATGACTTTGCCCATTTAATAAAATACATCTTTTTTACATTACCTCTTGAAAAATTCCATATGGCAAGGACTAAATTTTCGTTTGAATTGATGCTATTTCTTAATTAGAAGAAATCAATAGGATTATTCTCATGCAAATCTATTTAATAAGTGCATGTAATATAATGTTGTTGCTGTAATTATTATTCTACATGTTCTTTTCTTATGTGAAATGAGTATATCGTTATGGAGAGAAAATTTCATTATTGATATATACATTATTAACTTTTTAATTTTCTTAGTTGATTCAGTTTTTATTTTAGTAATTGATACATTTTAAGAATAATTAACAAAGTATAAGAGATAAATTATTACTCTAGATTTTATTGTAACAATTATTTATGTCAATCATTGTTATTATTTTTCCTATATTTTTCAAAACAACTCAAGAGGAAGTAATGCAATCTAATTTAAATTCAGGAGGAATATATAGTTTGTAATTAAATGAGATAAACATTTGTGACATTGGGATTATTATTACTTAGGCTAATAATTTGATAATGGTTGTTACAAAAATGTCATGTGTTTATTTTATTATTTTATTTTTTTAGTAAATTCTAATTTCATTTTAGTCATTGCAATTTTATTTTATTCATAATAATAATTCAAATGTAATTTATATTATTAGAAAAATTAATTAATTTAGAGGAAAATGTTGCATTATGAAATTCATGATTTACTTTCTTGATTTCTGAACATAAATTCTTTAGGATTTCTTTTATTTTGATTTTCTCATTCATAAAATTGATACAATTTAATATGCTATTCTCTCATTAAAAAAACTATTACTCATAAAAAAGTTAATATTTTATTCAAATTAACATCAACTATTGGTTTATTAATCATTTCTCAAAATTATATAATATTACTTTTTGTTATTAATAATTTCCTACTATATTTCACTTTGTCAAAGTGATATTTTGACATCTAAGTAGATTTCAAATTTTTAAAATGGCAATTATATTTGGATATATTGCAATTGCTCATGTAATTCTAAACTAGCAATGATGGTTAGATAAAACATTTCTCAAAGTGGTAACTCTATGATTCAAACTCATGAAATTGCTAGTAAGGTTAATTTCAGGTTACAAACTACTTCCATTACAATAAACCATTATTGGATAAGATAGTAACTATATGACACACTAAATATATACATAATCAACATAAATATGATTAGTGAACAATTTAAAATAAACACGTAGAAGATGTTTTAATTTATATTTATATGATCATCAATAGAAAAAATTTATATTTGCCATACATTGCATGGATAGAATTACTAGTTGGATTTAAACAAAACTCAACGATTTAGATTGGAGAATAGAAACATTAGTTCAATGTCATTCAATCAAACTAATCCAATGACTAGAATTAGAAGAGCACTTTGAGTAGGAGAATTTTTAATGAAAGGGTGCTATGTACTCCTCGAGTGCCTTCTTTTCTGGTAGGAATAAATAGATTATAGATAATAGATATAGAAGAAAAAAAAAGGCTTCAGTGTGTTTTTAGTTCCTCTAAATATAGTAGTTTTTGGTTTTGGTCCCTCTAAAATTTTTGTTATGGTTTTGGTCCCTTTATATTTCAAGATAGATAAAGTTAGTTCACACCATTATATCATCTTTGTTAAGTGGTGAAGTGGCAAATGACGCTCCATGTCAGCAATGCCATTTGTCTTTATCTCACATTCCTTTATGCCACGTGTCCTTCATTCAATGATTTGATGAATCCATGTCATCAAATCATATAGTTAAGGTAGTGTTCCCAAATATTAGAGGGAAAATTCCCATTCACATACCCTAAAAATAATAACCCCACTCTTAGTCATACTTTCGTCCCCACTACAATTGCCTCTATATCAAAAGCTAGGGTTGCCTCTCATGTGAGATCGAACTGCGTCTGAAGGCTCAGTGGAGTGTGCATCTATGTGTTGTTGAACACAAGTTCATCTTGGAATCTTTCACTGGTGGTCCTTGTCAAAGATTATGAGTTTAGGGATTTTACATGGTTTTTGTATACGATAACCAATTCATGTTGGGACCAAAACGTTAGGGTTGTATTTTACTTGCCTTTTGTATAGAGTATTCGATTCATGTGGTCCTTGTCTATGTTTTGGTGGATTACAGAATGATGCTGCAAATGTAAGGATTCAGGTGATTCTTGTGAATTTTTTGTATAGGACCAAATGTCATTTTTTGGATTTTTTTACTTAATATGTGCAATTTCCATTTTTTTTACCTTTTTTAATTACTTTCCTTAACTATGTGCACATGTAGGATATCGTTTACTGTAATTATTCATCATAAGGGGTTATTTGTGAATGAACCCTCACTGACTTATAGAGGGAGGGATGTCACTATAGCTATTAATAAAGACATAGATAAATGGTCTTATTTTGAGGCGATGAGATTAGTTAAAGAGTTAGGATATTATGATATTTCTAGGATATGGGGGAAATTACCTAGTTTGAGATTTGAATATGGGTTAAGACAAATTTTGTTGGACATGCATGCATTAGAGATGAGTAATTATATAATGTAGAATAAGCATAAGGTGGATTTATATGTAGAAAACATAGTTTCACAACCTATAATTACTGAAGAATTGAGGTTTGAATAGGCAAACATTGCTAATACAGGGTATGTAAATGTGAAAAACGCTGAGGGTGAGGGTCAGGGAGTAGGTGAGGACCAGGGTGATGATTTTGGGCTAGGAAACATAGGGGAGGGAGGGGTGATGGGCTGGGAAATGTAGGTGAGGGTGATAGGGTGCAGAACATGGGTGAGGCTAATGGGTCAGAAAGTGATAGTAGTGATGACAATGTAGTTAATATGCACTTTGATGACAGTGAAGAGGAAAGGGGCTTGAGACTAGATGATGGGTTTGAAGTAGATGAGGGAAGGGCTAAGAAACTTGTACCAAGTAGAAGATTTAAGAAGAAGACAACAACTAGATCCAAGGCTTTGGTGTCCCCAAGAAAGAAATAAAAGAAACATAATAATAACAGTGGATCAGGGAGTTGGGCAGTAAGACCAAGTGAAGGCGTTGATAATGATGATGGGTTGGGTATTGGAAATAATAGTGGTAAGACAAGTGGAAGTGATCCAGATTTTTTTATACCTACAAACATTAATGTAATTCATGATATAGATGAAGAATACTCTAGTGAAGAGTTGGATAATGATTTGAACTCAGGGTCTGACTTAGACAATAGATCAAGATATCCTAAGTATAAGAAGGAATATATGTGCAAGGATTTTGAATTCAAGCTTGGCATGGGGTTTACTTCCTTGAAATAATTCAAGAAAGCTATTTTGGAGCACTCTGTATTGAATGAGAGATTTGTGAAATTTCATAAGAATGATGCAATCAGGTGCAGGGTCATACCCAAAGGGAAATATAGGTTTGTGGTCTTGGATAGTAGAGTGCTAAGGAGTTGCACTGTTAAGATTAAGACCTTGGTAGGAAAACATACTTGTGGGAGAGTATTTGACAATAAAAATGACAATTCTTAGTGGGTTGCCAAGGCGGTATTAGATAAGTTTAGGAATAACAATAAAGTGACTCTGAAAGAAATAATTGGCCAATTTAGAGGGACATATGCAACTAGAATTATAGCTTGGAAGGCATAAAGAGCAAGGTAAATAGCTAAAGATATAGTTGAAGGAGATGCTAGCAAGCAATACACATTGTTATGGAGTTACAGTGCTGAATTGATAAAGGCAAATAGTGAAAACACTGGCAAGATATCACTGGATAGGCCTATAAGGGATTTGCAGCTAAGGTTTGGTAGATTTTATATATGCTTGGAGGGGTGCAAAAAAGGATTTATTGATGCATGTAGGCTATTCATAAGGGTGGATGATTGTCATTTGAAGACCAAGTATAAGAGATAACTTTTGATAGTTATGGAAAGGGACCTAAATGACCAGTACTTTCCACTAGCTTTTGTTGTAGTTGAAAATGAAACTAAAGAAAGTTGGAGGTGGTTTCTGACTTTGTTATTGGAGGACATTGGAGATATCAACACAAATAGATGGGTCTTTATATCAGATAAGCAGAAGGTACAGTTGTGTAATATTTATTTATTTATGTTAGTGTGCTTATATATGTACTATTAATTCTAACTATGTCATGTTGCATTGAGGTTGATGCCAACCTTTGAAGAGATGATGATGGGTGTTGAACACATGTTTTGTATTAGACACTTGTCTAATAACTTTAAGAAAAAGGTTGGGAGAGGCACCTTGATGAGGGACTTGATGATGGCAACTTCCGAGGCCACATATTTAGAAACATGGCAGGAGAATATGCTTCAAATACAAAAGATTAATGAAAAGGCACATGATTGGCTGCTGCAATCCCTAAAAATGCATAGCGTAAGCATGCATTTAGTTTTTACCCTAAGTGTGATGTGATGATGAATAATTTGGCAAGGCATTCAATAACACAATTCTAATGGCTAGGGACAAGCCTCTATGTTTGAGTGGTTTAGGACTTATTTGATAGGTAGGTTTGCTGCACTTAAAGAAAAAGTTAGCAAATATGCTGGTGATGTGATGCCTAAACCTAGAAAGAGATTAGACAAGGAAGTGCAGCATAGTAGAAATTGATTTCCAACTCGGCAAGGGAATTAAGATTTGAGGTAACCCATATGATGTTCACTAAGAGTTTCATAGTAGACTTACAAGCCCAAACTTGTTCCTGTAACTTTTGGGAGTTAGTGGGAATTTCATGTAGGCTTGTTGTGATAACCATTTGTTACAAGGGGGATAACCTTGAGACATATGTGCATGAGTGCTACATGAGGCAAACATATGAGAAGTGTTATGGATGAGTCATTAGTCTAATAAATGGACAAAATATTTGGCCCAAAACTGACTGTGAGCCCATTTTGCCACTAAACTACAAAAGAGGACTAGACAGACCCAAGAAATTAAGAAGAAGAAAGTCAGGTGAAGACCAAAATCCAACTATGTTGAGGAGGACTAATACAACTTACTGATGTGGATGTTGTCATGGAGATGTCCACAACTCTAGAGGCTTCCCTCGTGAGCCAATGGAGGAATAGGAAACTGAGGTAGCTGATACTTTCACTAATTTGGTCTTTAGCTTTATTTTAATGTAGTAAAATAACATTGCCCTGATTTTTTACAGGGAATACAAGATAATAGGGAGGACACCAGGGCAGAGTTGAATACCCATTTAGGTATCAAGACTAATACTGCAAGGACAACCCAATCTACTAGGGTAAATTACTAATTCCGTGTCCTAATTTTAGTGTTATATGGTGTTGCAATGTCTATTGATTAAATGTGACATCTCATTTGTTCTAGAGGGGAAGGAGTAGAGGAAGAGGCACTGCACAATTTAATGCAATCCAAGAAACTGCTACTACAAATAAAAAAGGGGTTAGAGAACATGTAGTGGGTGAAGATGCAAATGGATCAGCTAGGATAAGAAATATGGATCAATTAGGTTTTTGCTTATTTTGAGTTAGTTATCTAACTTGAGCTTCTTTTGCAGATTGAAAGGGGTATAGGAAGAGGTAAAGCACCAAGCAAAGGAAAGGATATTACACCATCTATTGTAAATCAAAAAGACTGCTGGAAATGAAAATGGAGTTGGAGACAATGCAGCCAATGGAGGAATGGGCAGAGGAAGGGGTACTGCACCAAGCCTTACAACTCAACCTGCTGCAAGTCAAGATGTCATTAGAAACACAATGGAGGTTGCAACTATTCATCTGGATGCTACAATTTTTGCTCTTGCTGCAAATCAAAATGCAGGGACTACTACAATCAATAATGGAAGAGGCACAGATAGACTCAACCAAACTAGTTTTGGTGCAAGTTTTCCAAAACCAAGTGTTGCAACAACACCATCAATTCCTGCAGTTCAACCAAGTCAAAAAAGGAAGCTTACTCCACATTCAGTTCAATCAATTGGGCAGCCTGCTCCACCAGTTGCCAATGTAGCCACCATGCATACCAATCTACCTACAACCAATGCAGAAGGAATCCAAACAAATGGAGCACCAGTTATGGGCCGTAAAAGATTGGAAAGAGAGTTATAATCAGTGGTGGAGTACCCTGAGCATATTGAGTTGTAATCTGGATATGAGATTTTTTTGTGATTAAGACAAGTTATAGTTTTTTGAAGTGATATGTTTATTTTGGATAGATTGAGTACAATTTTGGGTACCTAGTATTGGTACTTTGTTTTGGTATAGTAATGCATTAAGGTTAATAGTATTTTGGTATGTAATTATGTATGAAAATTAGATCAGCAATGTAAGTAAAGGCAAACATGGATCTGTTTTGGTTTGTAATTACAATAGGTATATTGTAAGGTACTGCAATATAATGAACTATTTCAGCAGGATGCAATGAAATACAGTGGAGGTTTTGGTATTATTTCATCAGCAATGTAATAAACTATTTTCTAGCCATTTACTTGATTCAAAGTTAGAGCAATGTCAATTTATTTAGTTGATTAATACTAGTGCATTTAGTTCACAATGTCAGTCTATTGCTTCATCAATTTTTGTCCTAAACAATAGCACATTGGTATGTAATTTCAAAGCAATAATCTCAATATTTTTTGTTTACAATACTCATATCATTATCAAAAGCTCCTCATTTCATTCATTTCAATATCAATTACATTAAAGTTCACCAAAACTCCTAATTTCATTCAACTAGAGACTCTCATATATCAACCTTTCAAACCCCAAAACAAACACACTACAAATGTCAGTGCCCATGACACAAAATCACACCCAACAACATTGTCACTTTGGTCCTCTCAGAAGCAAGTTTCATCTCTAGCTTAGCCACCATTCTTCTCATCTCTTCAACCGTAGCCTCATAATTATGAGAGCACTCACAAACAGCTTCCTGATTATCCATCATCTCATTAGCTCATTCAAACTAACCACAAGAGCCTTCTTTCTGTAAAAAAAAAAAAAGGATACAAAATATAAGTGGGGAGTTAGAAATCTCAAACCCAAATATACTTGTATCAGAAAATGGTTTGGGCTTACTATCCAGTTTGGGCATGTCTAATATGTTCTCCCAAGATTCTTCACACTCTTTGAAGTGAGGTACAACATTACATATCCATAGTCACAAAGCCTCCTTCATGATGACATGGTGGGGTAGTTGAAGTTGATGATGGAGATCACGAAACTCTAGCTATGATAATGTCTCTGCAAATGTCTAAGGTGAGGAACCAAAAAAGGCAACAAATTGGTCACAAATGAGGATGCAAATGTGGGGAAAGAATGAAACAGAACGAGGGAGGAAGAATCAAGGTTGGAATTATCCTTACAGAGTGGGGAAGAAAAGGTGAGAGAGGGAGGGAGGGAGAATTAGGACTCAAATATTTTTACACATTGGGGAAGAAAAGGAGAAAGAAAAAGTCATGTGGGTGACGAGATCCAGGTTGATAACTTGTCATCCACGTAGTACAATGGAATGTGATATAAAGACAAGTGACAACGCTGAGATAAAACATTATTTGTCACTTCACTACTTAACAGAAATGAGATAATGATAAAGATTAACTTCACCTATCTTAAAATATTTAAAAGGGGCAAAATCATAACAAAATTTTTAAAGGAATCAAAACTAAAAATCACTATATTTAGAGGTATTAAAAATATATTTAAAAAAAATTATCAATAAAAAAAGTCACAAATCAAACAAAGAAAATCTAAACAAAATATTCTCTCAGATGACAAAAGTGGTCTACGCACATTGCACAATATATCTTGCCCCAAATGTGTGAAACTCGTGAAATAAATGAAATTGTAGGAGAGCTCAAAACTTGGTCCTCTTTCATTATCAATAAATAACAAAACTATATAACGGCAAAGCATTCGCGTTTCTCTTTTTTACTTCCTTTCCCCATACACACTGCAACTTCTGTGGCTCTTCCAAGTTCCACCCATCTTGTTCCCTCACCCCTTGCTCTCTACTCAATGGGTTCCACCACGAGTAGACTCGGGTCTCCCCCTCCTACTCCACCAGTCAACCGCACCAACCGCTTCACACTTTCCTCTCTTCTCTGCGGTGCCTCCACCTCTCGTTCTACTCCTCAGGTACCTCTCTCGCTCTCTCTCTCCTCCAAAATCATCCTTATTATAGCTATTCCTTTAATACCCATTTCTTATTTTCCTTTCATGGACCATTTTTCAATTTCAAAATTCCATTTTTACCTTTTTTACCAGCTTCGCTGAGTTGGGTTTGATCAACCCGATCCTATTTTTCGTCATCAGAACGAAAACAAACAATCTGTAGCTTTTAAATCTGGTACTTTTTTTTTGGGTATTATGTATATATTGATATGCATGTTTATTATTTTCTTTTTTAGTAAAGGCGAATCAGTTGAGCTTGATTTATGGATAATGCGATTTTGTGATTGTCAACGCTTTTTTTGATAAGCTATTTGGTAACAAGAAGCGATTTATTTCTTTCCTTTATTCTTTTTTTTTAAATTGATTGTGTGTTATTATCTTCCATGCATGAATTTGTTCAATACTTTGTTGTTTGTAGTGATTATTATATTATCATAGTTGTTTGATGCGATGGTGGAGTATGAAGAATCTGATATTTTGTCAACACATGGGCTTGATGAATGAAGTTATCTTCTGATTGTATAATTTTATAATCATTCCTTGTCAGGATAAGGAAAAACAGAATTAGAGAACAGATAAATGCTTTCAATTATATGTAATTGAATTCTGATTAATCAACTTCTAGTTGAAATCTCCTATTTATTGGGATGAGCACATTGTATTCCTGACTTGATTCAATTCAGTGAATGGCGTGATCTCTCAAATCTTGAATATTAAAATTTCACGTTTACAAGTTTTTGAATCCAACTCTAGGTCCATTCATTGACAAATAGTGACATTCAGGATTCCTTTGCTTTCCATTTGTTTGATGAACTGTCATAGAGCCATGTTGGTTGGTATTAAATTATGGTATATCCAGGAACATGTTTCACAGATCATAGTTGTATCAGTTATTCATGTCAACAAAGAGAAATTCTTAGGTAGGCACGGTTTACCACGTCATCTCTTAAGCATTCAAATCATTATTTGACACGTGTAAAAGTATTTTTAAAGATAGGTCCATTCCTATGATGGATCCTACAACTTTATACATGCCAAATAATAATTTGAGTACTTACAGTAGACTGTCCTTAACTAAGAATTACTCGTCAAGGAAACAAAATTTAGAGCATGGCTTGAAATTCTATGCATAAGCAATGTTAATTGCTCTAACTGTAAAATTTTAAGGATGGCCATTAGAGAGTGACTGATACAAGACTGTCATGCTTATGTTTTTAGATGGAAGAACATCCAACTGAACTTCAGGTAGAATCTGCAGCAGAATTTGATGATGAAATTCAGAAAGTCACTGAGGAATCATCTTGTACAGGAGCTAGAATTAGCTGCAGCTCCCATGCAGAAACTGCCATCTCATCTGATACCATAACTGAGCTTGGTGGGAATATCACTGTGGAAGGTTCTTCCAGAAATGTTGCAAAAAGTAGTCAGAGACCGTGCTTGTCTGAATGTAAGGAGCTAGTTCCTACTCCTCAGGTAAGTGCTGATCATAGTCGTCATGAATCTTATAGGGATAGTAGCAACACAGCTAGTACTTCCTTTGTACAACAGCAGTCTTCAAATCCAGTCTCTGTTAATGTTTCTGCTAACAAAGATGCAGTCAATAACATTGGTAATTCAGTGGATAGTGGTGACTCTCAAATCTCTCGTGAGACAATGCATCAAGAGCATGGAGATTCCCGTTCTGGTGAAATTTTTGTCGAGAATCACGCTAGTGCATTTATAGCTATCCAGAGTTCTGTTTCCAGCCCTATTGCTGAAGTTTCCAATTTACCAGTAACTTCTCAGTTGCCAGAAGATGAACCCAATCGAGAGACAATACCTTCACGTTTAGGTTTTCTTGTGTCCAATCGTGAAACAGGACATGGAAATGAAAGTGTGCTTCATGTTGATGTGGTTGCAATATCGTCCAACATGTTGTCTGGTAGCAATGCTGGTGACATTGATCATGATGCCAGAAGGAATGGTCGAAGACTTTTTTGGGATGCTTTTTCACGACGTAGTTCTAGAAGGTTTGGTGATTCTCCAACCATTGTCTTCTCTGCTGGCAATGCTGATGATCCAGGATCTCAAGATCGATGGCTTCTTGGTTTGGGTGGTGATTTCTCAAATGGTGGGGTTGGAGGTGATTCTGGATATGTGGGCAGTAGAATTTCCAGATTGAATGAACGAAGGCAGCACTCAAGATCTGAGGTGATTCTGAATATTTTGGGTATAGAATGCCTCAAATTGCTTATGTCACCAACTTGCATTTGATAACCAGATTTGTGACCCCTTTGGCCCTTCCATGTAACTTAAGCTGTTTTCATCACTTATTATAGATCTGGGAAAGGCTTCGTGGCGGTCTTGATGAGATTGATCGTAGGAATTCTTCTTGTCCATTAGGACTCCATGCAGATGGTATGTGCTCTTGTGAGTCTTTCCCAGTGGATGAGGAATCTAGCACCCGGGCAAGAATTTCTAGAATAGTCATGCTGGCTGAAGCGCTGTTTGAGGTTTTATCATTTTCTCAACTGTCACACTTTTTTCTTTTATCTTAAATTTAATTCGTTTTAGTTTTCCACCCTTGTACCATTTTTTTCTTCGACAATGTAATCTATATGCATCTTAATTTTATTGCTTTATATTTTCTGCATTTAGGTTAAACCTGGTTTTTACTGATGACCAATTGGTTATATCTGCTCAAGAGATCATGATACAGTAAACAGGATAGTGTGCTTTCTGGATAAGCACATGTTGAGTTTGAATGCTCTGATGCTTTTCTTTTCTCCTTTTTCCCCTCAATTTCTTTAATTAACATTCAAACGCATATCTTCCTGATTATTCATGTTATCTGATTTTCATTTTCATAATTAAGTTAGACCTCTTTCAATATTTTCTTGGACTTCTATTACCATGGAATTTTTGTAAATAGGGAAAGAAACAAGTCTTTTTTATAATCCTGGATATTTGCTCATGTCGTGATAAATTTTATGGATTTATTTATGTTTTGCTTATTGTAGGTCTGCAAATGATTTCTGGTGCTAGGATGTCACCTAGTCTTTTTTTTCTTCATTTTTCCCTCTCTTCTAAAATATGCATCCTTTTAATCTATCTCTGCATTGGAGCCTTTGCAGATTGCAATTGGACACTAAGTGTTCTTTTACTCCATATAATCGCGTACTGTCATATGAGCATTTTATTGGGGTCTATACAGCCGTGGATTTAATTTTATTAGTTTATTTCGTTCTAATGTGGAGGACACAGTGGTTTGAACATGTGAGAAGAAGACCAATATAAGCCCCAATTAGAAGAGTTGATCAGATGGAGGATAGCCCAATAATTAGAGGTAAAGGAAAACCTAGAAAAACTCTGAGTGAAACTATTAAAAAGGATTTAGATCTAAATGACCTTGCAGAAGATTTGGTTTATGATAGAATATAGTGGCGTCGTTTTGATTCATGTAGCCGACCCCATCTAGTAGGAAAAGACTTAGGTTGTTGTTATAGAAGTGTGGAGATCGAGATGGGGTATGCATTTCTTCCTACCCTGTAAATTAAGAATCGATAAAATGAAATCTCCATTATAGTAATTGTTCAAATTGTATTCAGAATGTTATTACGACTGTATTTTAAAATATGCTTTGAGTTTAGGTCATCACAAACATCCAGGTTGAAGTGATGGAAAAATCTGGCTGTGATTCTGATAGAACTGGACCAGAAAGTGAAGATAAAAGATAGAAATTTTATTGATAGAGTATTCCCAATCTGTTTCAGAGCAGAGGAAGACAGAATCAAGAGGAAAAATTACAAGCAATATTACCCTTGGCAACTCTATAGTCTGCTGTAAACTCTCACTCTCCTAAGACATTCAAGAGGCCTGGCTCTCCCTATACCCTCCTGTTAACTCCCAAAAAACCAACTGATCCCCCTCCCCAATAGATGCCCTCTATTTATACTCACCCACAATAATAACTACCCACTCACAGTACAGTAATAATTACCCACTCACAGTAATGACTGTTATTGTTTATACCCACTCACAGTAATAACTACTCACTCACAATAATAACTGTTACTACTGGTTCTGATCCCCTACTGTCTGCTTATGTCTCCTAGTGTACACCCTTTTAATTAGAGGCTTGCTAACAATACTCCCTCCCAAGACTTTCACCTTGTCCTCAAGGGGAAAATCAGGAAACTGCTCCTAAATAGTTGACATCAACTCCCAAGAATTCTCACAATCTGGAAGGCCCAACCATTTAATGAGGACTTCTTGGACACCCTCAGCATTCATTCTGACTTGGAGGACTTGATCTGGTTGCACCTGTAGTTCTAGGTCATTGGATAACATAGGTGGTAATGGTTGTGGCACCTGTTGTGCAGAAACAGCCTTCTTTAATAGGGACTTCTTTAATAGGGAAACATGAAAAACGGGATGGATTCTGCTATTGGCTGGTAAGTCAAGCTGATAGAAAACTTCCCCAACTCTGTCCCTAATCTGATATGGTCCATAAAATCTAGGACTCAACTTCTCGTTGACTCGTTTAGCTAGAGATCTGAGTCGATAGTGTTGAAGTTTCAAGTAAACCCAATCTCCCACTTGAAAAACAACTTCTCTCCGGTGTTTGTTAGCCTGTACTTTCATCCTATTTTGTGCTTTCAACAAATTCTCCTTTAGCTCCTCTAACATAAGATCCCTCTCCTTAGTTAACTGATTGACTTCTTCCATTGCTGATGGAAATGTGGCTCCTCGGAATAGTAATGGAGGATCCCTACCATAAAGAGCTTTAAAGGGAGTAGTTTTAGTAGAGCAGTTGTAGTTGGTGTTGAACCAAAATTCTGCCCATCTTAACCACCTAGGCCATTGTTTTGGCTTAGTTCCAGTTAAACACCGTAAGTAAGTTTCCAAGCAACGATTCACAACCTTTGTTTGTCCATCCGTTTGAGGATGGTAGGCAGAACTAATTTTAGGTGAGTTCCTGCCTGTTTGAATAGCTCAGTCCAGAAATGACTGAGAAACACTTTATCTCTATCCGAAACAATTGAGACCGGAAAACCATGTAAAAGAACCACCTCCTTAATGAATATTTTTGCCACTTCCTTAGCTAAGAAAGGATGGGAAATAGCCACGAAATGAGCATATTTAGTTAGCCGATCAACTACCACCATGATTGTGTCCTTTCCTTGAGCTTTAGGCAGACCCCCAATAAAATCCATTGAGATATCAGACCAAGTATGAGGAGGGATGGGTAATGGCTGTAAAAGACCTGCTGGTGACAAGGTTTGGTATTTATTCCGCTGACACACATCACAAGATGAAACAAACCTTTGAATATCCGCACGCATTCCTTCCCAATAAACCAGATTAGCAATCCTTTTGTATGTCCGGAAAAAACCAGAATGACCTACCAATGCAGAGCTATGAAATTCAGACAAGAGAAGAGGAATTTTGGTGGATTGCTTTGGTAAAACTAGTCTGCCCTTAAACAAAAGTCTTCCGCCCTCCAACTGATAGCCCGGGTGTGAACTTGAATTGAAAATAAGTTCTTGCATGATGAACTTCAGCTTCTCATTAGCTTGCAACTCCTCATCCAGTGTATCTAGGTCGCTGAAATGCACCGTAGATAGAGCAGAAAAAATCATTTTCCTACTGAGGGCATCAGCTACTCTATTAGCACAACCAGGCTTATATCTAATCTCAAAGTCGAATCCCAACAACTTGAATGTCTATTTGTACTGTTCTTCTCCCATTAAACGCTATTCTGAAAGGAATTTCAGACTGCATTGGTCAGTGTGTATAATGAAAGGTCTTCCCATTAAGTAGTGTCGCCATTTCTGGACTGCCATGACAATGGCCATGAGTTCCCTTTCATATACTTACTTCAGCTGAGCCCACTCTGATAAACCTTGAATGAAATAAGCAATAGGTCTACCATCTTGTAGTAAAACAGCCCCCAACCCTTTACTTGAGGCATCCGTTCCTAAAACAAAGGTCTTAGAGAAGTCCAGAACTGCTAATACAGGGAGTGTAGCCATAGCCACCCTTAGAGTATTGAATGCTTCCTGCGCCTCTTGACTCTAATGGAAGCGGCCGTTTTTTAGCAACTCGGTCAAAGGCTTTGCAATTCGGCCATATCCATTGACAAACTTCCTATAGTAACCAATGAGTCCTAAAAAACCCTTCAGCCCTTTAACATCAGTAGGAACTGGCCGCCACTGTAACATTGCCTCAATCTTCTTTGGATCTACTGAAACTCCCTGACCTAAAATAATGTGCCCTAAATATTCAAGCTACAGCTGCCCAAAATTACATTTCTTCTTGTTGATAAACAATTGATGCTCTCTCAACAATTGCAATATTACTCTCAAATGATAAGTGTGAGCTTCCTCATCCTTACTGTAAACAAGGATATCATAAAAAAAAACTAAAACAAATCTTCTTAAAAATGGTCTCAACATTTCATTCATCAATGCTTGAAAGGTTGAAGGTGCATTGGTCAAATCGAAAGGCATGACTAAAAACTCGTAATGCCCTTCATGGGTACGAAAGGCTGTCTTAGGAATATCTTCCTCCCGCATTCTAATTTGGTGGTATCCCGATTTAAGGTCCAGCTTGGAAAAAATGGAAGCTCCACCTAATTCATCCAGCAACTCATCTATTACCAGAATTGGAAACTTGTCCGACACTGTTATCTTATTGAGAGCCCGATAATCCACACAAAATCGCCATCCCCTATCTTTCTTTTTAACTAATATAATAGGACTAGAATAGGGGCTTACACTTGGTCTTATGATCCCAGCAAGCATTTCATATTCCAATTTTTCTATTTCAACTTTTTGGTAATGAGGATACCTGTATGGACACAGGTTGGGAATATTGGCTCCTTCTCGTAAGGTAATAGCATGATCATGCCTACGAGATGGAGGTAGACCCTGTGGCTCTTGAAACAAATCCTCAAAATCATGTAAAACTCCTGCTATGTCATCTGAAACAGAGTTTTCCTACAAAGTCAGACTTGTCATTGCCTTGTACTCAATATAAAACCCCTGCCCATCATCCTTTAGTGCCTTCAACACTAATTTAAGAGAAGCAGTTGATTTAGACAAGGCTGGTTCCCTCCTAATAGTCCATGTTCTTCCTTTGTCTTCAATTTTCAAGGTGAGGTCCTTGAAGTTTGCTCTTATCTCTCCCAAACCTTCCAACCATTCCAGGCCTAGCACTATATCTGCACCTCCTAGGCCAAATAGGAAGAAATCTTGCTTAACCTCTAGCCCTTGCAACAATAGCATTGCACCTTGACAAGCCCCCTTACATTTAACCTTATGTCCATTCCCCACCTCTACATAGTATGGCGGGGTCTCTACCACTAGTAATTGGAGTTCCTCCACTATCTTGTTCGAGATGAAATTATGAGATGCTCCATAATCCACCAAAACCATCACCCTCCTTCCTTTTACTTCACCCCATAGTTTTAGGGATTTTTTTGAAGTAAGACCCATAATGCCGTGGATTGACAATTGTAGTGCTTTGTCCTCCATCTCCAATTCTGCATGAATTTCCAACTCTTCTTCCTTTTCTTCACCTTCAACTTCTCCTATTAACAAGACATGGAGCTGCTTATTCTTGCACACATGTTCTGGCCCATACTTCTCATCACAGCGGAAACATAACCCCTTCTCTTATCTTGCAACTTAGTTTCTGACAAGTGCCTGAAATTTCTTCCCCTCATGCTAACTGTGCTGACCTCGGGTGCCCTAGCAGCAGTATTGGGTCTGCTGATTGTAGAGCCAATACTGGATGTTGTTCCTCGAGAACCTGGATTAGCAACTGACCTCGGTCCCAGCTCCACCGAAGTTGTTCTGCTTAACGGAAACCCTCTGTAATTCCCTCCAGACTTAGAGTTGTCCCCTGCACCTCCCTTGTGTAATACCCAATTCTTCTCATCAATCAATTGTGCTAAGTCCATCAATTCAGACAAGGTTCCAACAGAATGCAACTTCAGCTCTACACGTACCTCCTCTCTTAATCCATTTAGGAAAATCTCACGAAGATATACTTGATCCGTATTCCTCAAGGGCCCTGCATATCACTCAAAATCCTCCCTGAATTCCTCTACAGTACCACTCTGCTTTAGCCCAAGAAGAATCTCATATGGGTTTTGAATCATGGCTGGTTGAAACCTTCTGATTATAGCAGTGCGAAAAGCCTCCCAAGTTGCATTTTGGGTGCTAGATTCCCACCATTGAAACCAACTTAGCCCTCGACCCTCCATGGCCACCATTACAGCGCGCAACCGTTCCTCCTCTGCCACACCTCTCACCTGAGAATACCTCTCAACGCGATTTACCCACCCATATGCATCATCTCCTGAGAATAGAGGAATTTCTAGTTTCCTCCATTGATTCTCCCCTTCCCCAGTTCTTGGTCCTCCAACTGTTCTCTCCCCTTCCTCCTCTGCATTACTTGTTTGGTTCCCCAAGGATGTGTCCCGATGGTTCCTTCTCACCAACCTCAGAATTTTATCAATGGCCTCCTCCATTCTCTTCATTCTTGCTTCCAGCAGCTCCCTCTTGGCCTCATGGATCTCACGATCTTCTTCTGCTTGGCGTCTCCAAGCTTCAAACCCTCTCTCCAAGGCGTCAAGTTTGGTCTCCATTCTTGTTTGAACCATGAAAAACTCCTAGGATTTGGGAGCTCTGATACCAATTGATAGAACTGGACAGGAAAGTGAAGATAAAAGATAGAAATTTTATTGGTAGACTATTCCCAATCTGTTTCAGAGCAGAGGAAGACAGAATCAAGAGGAAAAATTACAAGCAATATTACCCTTGGCAACTCTATAGTCTGCTGTAAACTCTCACTCTCCCAGGACATTCAAGAGGCCTGGCTCTCCCTATACCCTCCTGTTAACTCCCAAAAAACCAATTGATCCCCCTCCCCAATAAACCCCCTCTATTTATACCCACTCACAATACAGTAATAATTACCCACTCACAGTAATAACTACCCACTCACAGTAATTGTTACTGCTGGTTCTGATCCCCTGCTGCCTGCTTATGTCTCCTAGTGTACACCCTTTTAATTAGAGGCTAGCTAACAGATTCTTTGATATGTTTAAGTGATTTTTATAAAATATTACCTGAAATGGAAGCCTCTGATAACCTGTAATTGAACGTTGGGCATGAAATGGTGGCAGGCATTTTTTCCTCTTCATTTTTTTTGTTCTTTTTGTTTTTTCCTTTTTTTTGCTCCTTTTTTTTTACATGGTAGGCATGTGTTATTATGCTAGGTCCAGCTGTGTTGGTTACCTGGAATTTGCAGCTTTAGGAATAATTATTTGATCCAAAATGGTTCTATATTATGCTACAATAATTGGAGTATTGGACTATGAGAGTCTGATATGTGGACCAAAACCAATTTACTTTGCAACTTATTTATCCTCTGCAGGTTTTAGATGAGATCCATCGGCAACCTGCATCACTTTCCCTGTCCATGGTCTCACTCCCCGCTCCTGAATCAATTGTTGACTCTTTCCCTCTGAAGTCTCACAAAAAGGTTGATGCAGATAGCAGCAGTGATACTGAACAGTAAGCCTCTTATTCCAATTATCTTAAGCTAATATGTGTGCATTAATGAGATCAAGCAGAACAAGGGCAGTGTGGCTGTGAGTATGTGTCAATGTGGTGGTTATGGTTAATTTGTATGATATGGCTTTTATGCTAAAGTCTGTGTGTTTGGATTACAGTTTGCAAACTTGAGTTTGAGTTAACTTGATTTTGTAAACTTGATTTTGGTCAAAAAGAGGTTTGTAGTAACGTGATTTATGTTTGGGAACTTTTATCTCAAACATGATTTTGACAAAATAAATGTTGTTTGAATGATATTAATCATAATCACTTTTGAATATATAATTACCAAAAAGGGTATGAATTTTATATTGCAACATTAATATTACCCTTTTATTTCATTTCATCATTTTTAAAATATACTTAAACTATATGTATATATATATAGAAATGGAACACGAGAATTCTCGCCATCCCTCAAAGCTTTGAAGTGCTTTGCCCATTTAGTGTGTGTTTGGATTAGAGTTTGCAAACTTGATTTTGGATAGCTTAATTACAATAATTTTTAATAATTATTGTTATATGATATAATTATTTAAATATTATTAAAATTATATTTAATATCAAATTATAAGGGTATATTTGTCTATACATACACAAACGGATTTTCTTTCAACATAAAAGCAACAAAATGTTACTTTTCCGTTTGAGGGGCTAAACTTGAGTTTGCACTCAAACTTAATTTTGGAAAAAATTTGTTAAACATGTTGACATGACATTCAAGATACGTTTGAAGAATGCAAACATAAATTGTAGGGTTGCAAACAGCAATCCAAACACACCCTTTGTCACATGGTTATTTTGATTATTTTGCTATTGCTTTTAATGCTAATATGAGGAATTTGTTTTTATTTATTTTGTTTATTTAGCAGATGAAAATTTTTAGTCCCCAAGATTATAAAAAAATTAATCATTTATTGCTAGATGTTACATATGCCTGGCTGAGTATGAGGAAGGGGACCAAATACGAGTTCTTCCTTGCAACCACGAGTATCACATGTCCTGTGTTGATAAATGGCTTAAAGAAATACATGGGTATTGTCTTGTCATCGCAATACATTCTTCTGTTTTTTCCAAATTCCCATAATATAAATAATCATTTCTGTTAGCTCCTTCTCTTTTGCAGTGTATGTCCTCTTTGCCGTGGCAATGTCTGCGGAGGTTTCACTGAATCTTCTGCCTCTAACACAGAAGTACCTTCTCGTTGATATTGTACATATGAATGTAAATAAATATATGCATCTTTCTGATCTTTTTTAACGATATGCATTAGAGTACGTTATACAAAATGAAATTTTGTATTTTGTGTTGCTTCTCATATCCCTTCTCCCAAGTACATATTTTTTTGAAGCTGGAGTGTTCTTGCTGTGAACATCCAATTATATGTATGGAGAGGTCTGCCCTGGTTTTGTTTTATGGGTGGGACTATCGCGCGCGTGTGTGTATTTGGGGGTAAGAATCAGTTGTATTATTTTGTCTACGCTAATCCATATCATGACCATCTGTTAGTCCTGGCATTTTCATTTGCTTTCTTCTGTATATTATTTTATGAATATGCTTTCTTCTATTTGTTGATGATATTTTCATTTGGGAAACACCAATTAATAATTATTTGCTGAGTTGGCAAAATTAAAATACTTTTTTTTTTAACAAAAGGAAATACACAGACACTTGCAAACTACCATTGCCAGATAATATATGTAGTACGTATTTATCTCCCTGTAAAGTATAATGTTTTAGGAAAGGGTCTGGTTTTCAGTTCTCTTTACTATGTGTTATTGGGGAGAGCCCAGCTCCAGAGACATGTAATTTCTGAAGTTCATTAAAATGATTTTTTTTTCAGCCAAGGAATAAAAAATAAAGGAAACTGCCTGCAAAAGTAATTGGTGCCGAAATTTGAATTTGGGTCTGCATTTTTCACAAGGGCAACCTTTGATCTTTGATTTGATTTTTGGAAGTTGATAAATTCTTGTCAACGTTAGCTGTCGCAAGCAAGGAATAAAAGCTCATTAAAATAAATCTTTTTTCAGCCAAGGAATAAAAAATAAAGAAAACTGCCTGCAAAAGTAATTGATGCCGAAATTTGAACTTGGGTCTGCATTTTTCACAAGGGTAATCGGGTAATCTTTGATCTCTGAATTGATTTCTGGAAGTTGGTAGATTCTTGTCAACTTTAGCTGTCGCAAGCAAGGAATTTATTGGCTCCAATATATGATGGTGTGCCAAAGTGCCTTAAAACCAACGTCTGCGCAGTTAATTTATTCAAACGACCAAAGAACCACATGATAAATGGTTCATATTTGGCATTACATAAAGGATGATATCATGAAAGGACATTATGATATACACAATATGTAGATACCATACTCTCCAGAAGAGACATTTTGACATAAATATAGATATTGTATAGATAATTCAAAAATTAATTACAAGTATTTTTGCTGGTCTCAAACAATGTAAAGATGCTATTAGACCCCAGAGGAGACATTATGATAGAAATATAAATATTGTATTGATAACTCAAACAGTAATCACAAGTATTTTTTTCTGGTCTCAAACAATATGTAGATACCATACTCCCCAGAAGAGACATTATGACATAAATATAGAAATTGTATAGATAATTCAAAAATTAATTACAAGTAATTTTGCTGGTCTTAAACAATGTATAGATGCTGTTAGTCCCCAGAGGAGACATTATGATATAAATATAAATATTGTATAGATAACTCAAACAGTAATCACAAGTATTTTTTTCTGGTCTCAAACAATATATAGATGCTATACTCCCCAGAAGAGACTCAACGAGGATTCATTTTCTTTGAACTTCAAGTTAACTGGTTTCCCAGAGGAGCTGATCCAGACCACTTACTCTCAGCGTAACCATAAGAAAATGGATTGATGCTACTGCTACGCAATGAGTTATCTTGATGAACAAAAGGATTTGGGTTAAGGTTTTCGTCATCTTCAAATGTTGTCCACCCCATTGAGTTTTCATGTTTTTCTTCAGCATCGTTCAGCATATTTTCCATTTCTCCAACATGGTGTTTGAATTCTTTTTTCACCACATCCAACACACCATCACCATGTCGGTCGCACCATGATCTTCAACACAATACATAGACAAATAAAAAAGGACACTATTAAGTATTAGTAACACACATTGATTTTGAAATAGACAAGTCTACTTCTACTGTTATGTGATCCAAAGTTGAAATTACATGTATGAATTATGAAATAAAGTAATTAGCTGCAGCCACGCCAACTATTTATTCCAATTTTCAAACAGCTTAAGCATGATATATGGTGTCAGTAAGTTTAATCATAGAAGAGTAAGAGCGTTATGTTGACTCACTTGGGAAAGTAATTTTTTAACTCGGCCTTGTCCTCTGGAAGTTTGGTAGAAATTGCTTCCATCTGATCATTCCTGTTTTTATAAAACAAAAAGTAAGCAATAGTTACATTTCTAAGCAAGCAACTAGCACCTTCTAAGTACATGATATGTAGAAGGATAGCAAAGTATGAAAATGACATAATTGAGAAAATAGTAATACATACGAAAACTTAAGATTTGGGTTTGTGCTCCTTAGTTCCGTCTGGATTCTTGACAGCTCCTTCTTTATCTTGTCCCCCAAAACCTATTTATCATAAACAAATTTGGCTCAATGTTGAAAATTAGCACTTTCTGTTTTCTTCAAACCAAATGAGATTCATATTTTGTAACAAAGGAAGGGTCTCAGTCTCAAACCTTATCATCTATGGAAAAATCAGATGGTGATCCATCAGAATGAAACTTCTTCTCCATTAACTTGGTGTCTGGAGCCTCCTCAAATGCTCCTGTAAAAGCCTCACTATCAGACCTCTCATTGAGAGACAAAGGAGCTGTCTCATCATCTGAGTCACTTCTCTTCCATTTTTTGAACCCATCAAACCCCCATTGTTGTTTTTTTGCTGACTTCCCTGCTCTTTCCTCTTGTTCAAGACCATGATCTCCACCACTACCACCACCACCACCATGTCCCTCTCTCTTCTCCCTATGAAACAAAGTTCTAAATGGTTTCCTCTTCACCTTGTCTGGACCATCCCCGCAGAAGGGGTTGTTTTCCTTGGAATGACTCAATTCATTTTCGGTAGAGAATGAGGAAGGAGGGATTTTTGAATGGTTTGAGTCCATTAGTAAAGAGGGTGACTCGAATATGCTCTTCTCCATTGAGTTTCTCCCAGGTTTGTAAGAAGAGACAAAGCTAAATACCGAGGTTGCTCCTTTAATATTCTTCATTGCCTGCTTTGATTTCTTCTTAGAATTTGAGTTCTCTTTGTTTATGAAACATTGCTCATCCTTCAAGTCAATCACCGACCATTCTTCCTCTAAATTTTGTTTCATGTCTTCTGACCCTGCAAGGATCACATCCCTGGCTTCAATCTCTGTTCCTTGAGCTGCCAGTCTCTGGAGCAAAGGCCTTTTTGAAGAATGGTACTCTCCTTCACAAATGCATTTGGAATAAAGAAGTTCCTAGAAAACAACTAAAAATCAATAGGGAATTTTGTTCAAAAATGTAATCACCTAGGTAAGGGAGGGGGGGTAAATGTAAGTGACCAGGATCGAATCTCCAACATCATCATCATACCCAAATCTTAAAGATTTAGGCCAGTGCTAATTGAGCTTGAAGCAATAACAACAACAAAAAGTATTTTCTTATCAAGTGGGGTTAACTACATAGATCAAACATACCATTTCGTTCAATTATAAAATAGACATTTAGGTCTAAATCCTAAATGGCAAAATCCAATGTTTGTTGGCAAAATTTTTATTTGCAAAATTGAGCTTCAATATTTGTTGGCAAAATTCAATATTTTTTTTTAAGTGAGATTCAAGGATGTTTTCTTCTTAGTTCTTAAGAAAATGAAAATGGTACCAACACAATTAATGTTGACACATAACACTGAGCTCATTTGCACTTACCTGTAAGAACAGAAGCTTATCTCTGAGTATGAGGGGGTGATCTTGTTGTTCTGGGGAAGATGAAGCAAGAAGGGTGTCAAGCAAATGAGTTCTGAAAGCTGAAACCTCAGTTTCTGTTATGATGTCTTCTTTGTGAAGACCCATCAAGTTCAACATCTGGTGGAAGGAGTCTTGCTGCCATTTGAGGTTGTCGGATTGCAGCTTCCACAACCTGTGCTCTGCCGAAAGCAGACACCGTTTCTTGAAGCTGAAGGGAACAATGGTCTTGCACAACGAGGTGATTGAATTTTGGAGAGTTGAGTAGTAAGTGGGTGCGTTCGAGTACACCATTTTTTGAACAAAGAAAGAAACTTTTGCGAAAAAATAATGATGTTTGTGAAATTTGTAGACGAAAAAACAAACGATGTTGAGAAGTATGGGGTAATGGGCTTCTCTCGAAACAATGGTGGATTTTGAATTTGAGACGCTGCTCCAAAACGGTCACATGATGCTGGAACTAGCCGTTGCCGCTTGCCCCATGTAAACCAAACGGCGTCGTTTCCCTGCTTCTCCTTATAGAGGTGGCAAAACATTTCAACTCGTCTTGGCCGCCCCGCCTTCAATCCGCCAAAATACGGGACGGAATAGATTGGCCCGTTTTGAAAAATAAATAGAAAAAGTCAACCAATCCTGTTTTATGATGAATTGATAGGTTAGCGAGTTGATCTGCTTAAAGGAGAAAATGAAATAAATTAGGTTGGTTGGCAGTTCAATTTGCCTAAAAAATAAAAAAAAGTATAAAAAAATAAAATACTATAAAAAAATTTTAAAATAAAAAATTATAATTTGTAGAAACTAAAAAATAAAAAACTAAAAACAAAAATTAGTATTATACACATAAGCAGGGAAGATTATACGAGTTGAAAAATGAAAATAAGTTCAATTCTTGAATCTAATCCATTAAAAATTGATAAGTTAATGGGTTAATCCAAATGGTTGAATCCTTTTGCTGGCTCTATCACCTTGTCCCCAACGAAATCGTTTATATATATATTACTTTTCATTTATAAGAGTGCTCTAAGAGCACTTGTTAAATATTTAAAAGAGAAATTTTTTCATAAAAAATAATGCATTCAATGTATTAAAAATTAAAAAAAAATACTTTACTTTTTATGTAAAACTTTTGTTTTTTAGATTCCTTAATAAGTGTTGACACTTGTTAGAAAAACCTTATAAAAATATACATCTAGATACAAATATAATGAGATCACTTACATTTATATAGTACTTTTACTTTTTCTTATAAAATTTTTCATCTATAGTTATATTATTTAAATACAAACAGTGTGACTCTAAATTTAACAGGGGAAATTTGTTTGTAAAATGTAATTGCTATATTTTATAAAAGATTGCACGGCAAGGATCATTAGGTATGTTATGTGTTAATTAAGATTAAGTGTATGTTTGGATTAACTGAAATTTTTTATTATTTTAATAATTAATTATATGTATAATTGATTATTGTTAAATTAATTATAATAGAATTAATTTTATGTTTAAATATGTTAGTTGAAAATTAATTTTAAAATAATTTGTTTTATTTTGATGGTATAAAAAAATTATTTTTATGTATTAAATTACTAAATGATGTATAAAATGATTAAAAAATTATTTAATTGATGGCAAAACAATACTTACATTTGAAAGTTTTGAAATAATCTATAATCAAGAATGAAAAATTTCAAGCTTATAAAAAAAATTGTTATAATTCATTGAATTTCATGCAAAAATTAAAACATGATTTGCCAAACATGATTGGAACAATGAAATTGTTTTTTTTTTAAATTTAAGCCGTTAAAACAATGTTATAATATGACCAAACACACTCTTAAATCTTTTTTCGAACACATTTGAGGGCGTACTCCAACTTAGACTTCATGCTTTTAAGGAATTTGAAATTTTTTAGGTGTTGGCTTAAAGTTGAAATCTTAATAATTAAGGTAAAAAGCATACATTCTTAACCTAATTAAGAGAAAGACTCAAATATTAACAAAATATATTTATCTTTAGATAAGATTTAATAACATTTAATGAAGAATGTTGTTTAAGTGATGTTACATTAAATAATAAAAACTCTAATTGCAAATTTTAAAATTAGAAATGAAGCCTATCATTTATCTATACCCCTACTAAAAAAGAAAATGCTATGCATAGATCTTAAATATAAATATGTAAATATAAATTTATACCATCAGCACATGTAGTAGAAAATTACTTAATTGACATCTGACATAATAGAAAAATACACATTTGGCATGTGACATAGTAAATGACACGACACATGACTAATGATTCATCTTCTTCTTTGTAGGGCTTTTGTTTCATTTTCTTCTTCCTAGTGTTGCTTCTCCTCTATTCTTTCTCATATCCATTTTGAAGATGGATCTACAAATTGAATTTCAATAGTGGCCCTTTAAATCATTGATTCGCAGCCACACCAAAAATCAACTTTGGGCAAGACTCTCACAAGCATATCATCAATTCGTTGCACCTCGAAGGCTTAGGCCCTGCCCCCCAGCGCCACTGTCAAAGGTTCAGACTTTAAAGGTTAAATGGATGATTTAAGGTTTTGGAGTCACCACCAATCCAGATTTTGCACGTTGTGAAGATCGTCAAACCACTAGGCTAGAGCCATGGTCACACTGCATAGCTACTGTTAGAATTTAGAAGGTTGATTTGCTGAGACACATTCAAAATTTGATTTGCAAAGCTACCGTTGAAATGGAGATGAAAAGGAACAGATGAGAAGTAACAATAGGAAGAAACCCTAAGAAGATGTTCTTTGCCATGTATGTTGCTGGAACTAACGAAATTAGGTGAAAAGAGAATGTTGTTAGGATTTTATAATTTGGAGGACCAATTTGAAATGTTTATTAATTAGAAAACGAGTTTAAAATCATAAAATAAATTAGAGAATGAAAGTATGATTTTTTACTTTATCTATACCCCAATTAATACAGAAAATGCCATACATAGACCTTAAATACAATAATAATATGATTAAGAGTAGTATGAATCCTTAATAATATAAATAGATAATGAGAATGAACGTTGGATTTGCATTAAGGAATGACAACTCCTTTTGAAAGAAATTAAATTATACAATCCGGGAAGTTTGTCTCCAGCTTAGTATTATCCCATAGTAACCCACAAGGCCACAATTAGAAAATGTTATATCGGAGCCTCCATACAGGTAAAGACTGCGTGTTATATGAGCGACAGAAGCTGTTGGAGGTGGAAGAAAAAGCTAAAACCTGAAAGGATAGATGGTGATTGTTGATGCAATAAGAATCACTTACTCACGCTACAACAGTGAAAACCTTGCCAACCAAAACGACAAGAAGTCATCCTTCAGCATTATCGTAAGGATAAAGGCGGGATATCTAATATCTATCACAAGGTTAGATTGGTGATTAGCATTAGATATCATTTTGAAAATGCAAGTTTTATATTATTACCTCGGTTCATTTTTAATCAAACATTGCCGACCTTCTTGTTAATTTCTAAGAAACAGAAAATGATATAAATTCGCTTACTAGTTTTCTTTAGCAGCATATTTTCAAATTTTAAATCTACAAGTCATCTAACAATTAATTAAATACATGACATGTAGTGATTGTGCTAATTTAATTCATTTACTGTCCATTACATAAAATGTTTCATTTAAATTATGATTTTTTAATAAAAATAATTTGAAAAAATTTAAATGCATACATATTTTATATTTTTGATGTAATAATACCATCAATTTTTTTTAAAAAAAAAAGAAATCTTATAGCAAAACTTATTGCATTTATTAAGGTATAACTAAGAAATAACAAAATGAGATGAAAGGATAATATGGAGAAGCCAAAAGGGCACTCATACCTTCTAACTAATTACACGTCTAAAAGTAATTTTTATCAATATTAACCAGACAACAATAATGTTGCCTAAATGATTTTTCAAATAAAGGTTTTTAACATTAATTTATTGCAAATCCACTTATAGCAAAATTTAACTCATACAAAATCAAATTTGCAAAATTTAATCTAAACACACAGTTAATGTGATTTAAATTTTTTTTTTTGGAATCCAAGTTAAATAGCTTTTATTTAAGAAAATGCAAAACTAACAATTTTGAAAAATTGTAGACGCTATGGCTCTCACTCTATATGAGGAGCCACCGAATGACTACTAGATATGCTTGCATAATGCATATAGCCAATAACGAACCTAGAAATTTAAGTAGTGGGAGAAAGATAACTAAGGCCAATATTAACATATTACTAAAAATTTGTTAAATATTTATGTACACATATAAAAATAGAATAATATAAAATAACGAGTTATCATCTAATCATATATTATTATAATAACATTAAAAGAATTTAACCTCTAAAATAATTATATTAAACAAAATGTGGGGGGCAAATCTTTATAAATCACAAAATTATATAAGAATAATAAAATTATATAACATTGAAAAAAAAAATTTAGGTCCTTCCTTATATAGGTCGGATTTCAAGATACCATTAGAATACCGTCAAAAAAAGAAAAAGATGCCATTACAAACATTTTGTGAAACATGTATGATCAATTGTCTATATTAGTTGAAGTTGGAGATATTAGTTAGCGTAAAAAAAAAATTGTCTATATTAGTTGAAGTTGGAGATTCATGTATACTCAATGTTAAAAAAAGTGAGCGTTTTTCGCAAGCACTTGGTTGATGACTTCCGTTCAAATTTCAATTAAAAATTTATAGGCTGATCTTAGCTTCGCCAAAATAATAATTAATGAATGACTTTCAAATGTGCAAGCCAATGGTAGTTTAAGAAAATGCAAGCCATGGTCAAAATCCTTCACTTCCTAGTTCCTTCCTACCATTCAATACCAACCAAGTCTACAATTACACATAACGAAAAGTAAAACCTAGAGGGAAGTAATGGTCGTTCTGCAACATGGACAATGAGAATTTTTTTCTAACCATGGTTTCAAGCATCTGGAATGGAACCTATGGGCACAATGGAGATGGATCAGTGTCTCTCCATCCCTGAATGACTCCAAGCACACGGCACAATCCTCTTGTTCTGAGGCCTTCCAGCTCAATTTGGTCCAACTGAACCTCCTTAAACCACTTTTCTTTGACCCATATACCTCTATGTGCAACTCTGCTAAGCTTGTGCTTCTGCCCTCCACACACTTTATGCTGTTTTCCCTAAAAATTGATTATAAGTTTCAAAAATAAAATAGAGAAAAGATCACTTGCTACTCTGAGATTCTTCTTCCATGTTCATTCAGATCTGAGTTGCAGTCATAAACCATTAAAAAAATAAAAATAAAAAATAATTTTTTCTTTTTTAATACCTTTTGCTTTCTGATTTTCTTTGTGCTCTGAACTTGTCATCCAATCTCTGTTTAGCTTCTCTGGCTGCTCCTACCAAATTCTCATCTGGGTGTGCCTGGTATAACATGCTTCTTTGCTGTTTGCATTCAAAATTTAGAAAGAAAATTAATGCATCCCCATCAGCAGTGATAATGAATAACATGTACAAGAATAGAAACATAAAGGGAATTCAATTTCAGTGGTGAAAGTTGAAGAGAGAGAGAGAGAGAGAGAGAGTACCAACCATTGAAGAGGATGGGGAAAGAAGGGATTCATGGTTGCTTGCATACAAACAGAAAGAAGAGCGTCTTCTGGAATTATGGGGAGTCATGGATGGTGAATCCAAGCATCCTCCACTTTGATGGAACCGTCTCCTTCGAGCACATTCAACTCCCGGAAGCATTCCAGCCATTGTTTTTGTCTGTTTTTTTATGAAAGCACAAGAGTTCTTAAACTATGGACTTGTTCTATATATTATTACTTTGTCATGTCTCTGCTTGTGCTTTAATTTGCTGACAGAAAAATAGAAAAATATATGCTTGAATTCAGAGAGCAAAGAAACCCTCTTCTCAGGTAGTCATGATTGAAGGTGAAGATTGGAGAGGTGGATTTAATAGGAAAGTAGATTGTTTTGTTTCTGTCGAAACCAAAAAAGAGGATTACATACACGAGTTATGGCCATTTACTTTATATATAGGAGTAGTGGACCAAATTTGGGCCACAGCTATGACAGCTTTTTCCTGCATCGTTAAGAGAAGTTATTTTACACTCTCAAAACATTATATCGGTCTAATAAAAATCTAATATTTATCATTTATAATTATACATATTATTAAATTAAAAATAAAATAATTTCAAATTAAATATTAATAAATATAAAATTACCTAAAATAATACCATAAGAATATGTTTGAATTTCTCAATTTTTAAACTTCAGAAAGTATCACTTATTGATCCGTGCAAGGTAACCTTCCCAAGGTTGTCACATCACAAAGCCTCAAACCTCTGAACCGCTGCACATAGATTCTTAATACAATCACTAAAAATAATATTCACGAAGGAATCACTCTAGTATACTTAATTTCTTTCGATAAATAACTAAATTGATCATCTAAAAATATATGGACATCAAGTTGGTTTTTTAAAAATTTTGGACATTAATTTATTTGTTTACAGTGTAAAATAAGTATCAATTTATACACTAAATTAATATCTAAAAATATATTAAAAGATTAAGAGATTAAATAAAAATTAAAAAACTAACATGATATCGTATGTATCTTTGAAAGACTAATTTAAGTATTTATTCTAATTTCCTTTTTAAGATATCATTGACTTGATTAGTTGTAAAGATTTATTCGCTATTCGCTATAGTTAGTCGATTTTAAAATTAGACATTTTAAACTAAATCAAGTGTAACACAATATATTTTTGGTTGTTTCTGATCTTTTAAATATAAAATTTTAACTTTAATTTTAAAATTTATATATATAAAAATAATAATATTAAAAAAATCTAACTTAAACATTTGATCGTATTTTAAAAAATTAATTTTTTATTTATTAAATAATATATATTATGATAAACCAAAAGTGTAACACAATATTTTTACAATATATTACTAATTGTAGCAATATTAATTATGTGAGTCATTTCATCATTGTCCTTTTACTAGTTATGCATCCTATATCTTATAAATAAAAGTACTCATTCTTAAAAATAAGATATCTTTTTATCATATTTTTCTTTCATCGGAAGTAAAATTTTTTATAGTACTCTTTATCTTTATAACACGTATTTTTCTTTTACATTAATTTTTTCTTTATGCTTATTTTCTCTATTCACTCTCACTCTCACTCTCTTATTTTCTAAAATTGCATTGCACGGACTACTTGCTAATAAATTATTAATGATTAGGAATGAAAAATCAAATACCATGAGTAAGAAAAATCATGAGATACTCAAAGTAATAATTTCAATAGCTGAGGTTTAATTTAAAATTAGATATTTTACCCGTGCAGGCGACAATAAAAAGTTGCTATTAAATTTTTTTTAAAATTTAATATCATGATAATGAATTTTTTATTTAATAAGTAAATATATAATGCATAGTTAAATTAACATATTTTATATTTAAAAAACCATTCACTCGAAATGTTTTAGATGACTTTTGCCTACTAAATCATTTCATTGCAAATAAAGTTCTTATCTTTAAATCTAAAATTAGTAAATATCTTTAATTATATACCTCTATTTTTTTGTATTAATAGAGTGCAGTTTAAATTTAAGTTTACGTAATTAAATACTTAAATATAAATTTTGTGAACAAATAAAAATAAAAAATAAATTCAATTTACGTTTAAATGTAAACATTTTTATGACATATATGACTATATAAAATTATTCTTGAATAGGATTTTTCAATTAATATTTTCAAGTAATTTTATTTTATATCTGATATATAATGTTAAATTATTTTACTATTATTATAGAAAAATATTCTTCTAAAATATAAAAGTCTTATTTAATAGGTTCATTATATATGTAACTCTATTTACTACTGTGAGAAATTGATTTAGTGGATATATGTTATTTTTAAAAGTTTATAAAATAAAATATTTTTAGACATCTTTTGACCAAAAAAATAGTTTAAAATGAATTAATCTAAATATATTTTTAACCTTAAATTAATTTTTAATAGAGATATTCATTTTTTAAAATATTTTTAAGTTAGGTGCTTGAAGATATTGTAATAGAGATATCAATATTTAATATTTGATAATTTTTATTAGATTCAATTTTGTTTTTGTTCCCATTGAGACAGTCAGGAAAAATTAAGTTTGTATGAAAAGTTTAACACTTAAATTTATTGATAATGGAACTGAAAAAATATACAGGATATATATATTTTTTTAACTTAAGGTTCTTTTAATTCATTTCAACATTTGAAAAGCATATAATTATCTTTTACTTGTTGGAATGACTTTCTAGTCATGACAATATCCAAATATTAGTCTCATAGCAAAGTTATAAGATACCTGATCAAATACCAAAATTTATTAAATAGTAATATAAATGTTTCTTATGATAATTTTATTTTGATTTCATATTATAATTTTGTCACAAATTAAGTTAATTTTGAAATATGATAAATGTTTATACTTTAAATTAAAAATTCATTATTATGATTTCACATTTAAAAAAACAAAGGTAAAATCTATATAACTATCAACCTATATTATAATCCAAATGTTCTAGAAAGGACCTTTTATTTTATTTTCTTTTTTTCATCTCCATTTCTAATATATTTCTAATACTAAAATTAACTTGTGATGAATTATATTCACAATTCAACAATTATATAGGTCTATTTCGTTTTTTTTTTATGTTAATTGAGTGCAGTTTTAATTTTGTTTGTATAATTTAATATTTATTATAAATTACACGAATATAGTAAATTAAAGTTAGTATTTCAATTTATTTTGAGATATGAAGTTTTAGTGTCTTTTTTTTCATGATTTCAGTTTTATAATATTATAATTTTGTTTAAAATCATATACATTTTTGTTTTACTATGTAAAGTTATATTTAGATTTTTCATAAAAAAAATTATTTTTAAAAAATATTATTTAACAAGTCATTTATTAATTCTCATGCTAATTTTCTAATATATATATATATATATATATTAATGTGTAGAATTATATGATGATTTCACAATATGAAATACTCAATACATATCGTTATTTATTTCTCTCCAATTTGTTTTTATTAAGCTTATCATTTAAATATTTTGAAGAAGATTTTTTGCTAAAAAATTATCTTACTGCAAACATGCTTTTAATCATAAAATTAATGCGTAAAAATGACATTTTAATTTATTTTGAGATTTGATTTTGTTGATGATTGTAATTTTTAGCATTTTAATTTTAATTTTTTGATTAATATCATTATATAATGAAATTTTATGAAACTTTATTTAATAAGTTGTTTACTACTTTTGAGCTAATATTCTTACATCATATAAAAGTTTTATGTAATAGGATCATCTATTGCTCTTTAAGTTAACAGCTCATTTATTGTAGTTCAACTCAATTTCACTATATATATAGATTTGTTAAATAATATTTTAAATTTAATTCTATATGTTATATAAATGTAATACTCTCGGACTACGTAATAAATCATTTAATTCATTTAACTAAGAATATCTCATTGAAACATTTTTTGTGGGATTCAGAAGTTAATAATTTTTTTATGACTCGTTAATAGTAAATAAGCTAGAAGAAAAAAACAACAATTTTGCTATCATAGCAATTTCCATGAATCCAATATATATGTAAAAACTTCTTTCTTATAAATAGTGGATATTAATTAGCATAAATGTGCGAAGCTGCTAACATGCAAGCTTAATTGGTAAAAACTTTTACGGTTGATTACGATATCTTAAGATTAAATCTCGCTTTCACCCTCCCTTTCCAACATGTGTGTAAAAAACCACTTCCTGTAAAAATCTATAGAGAGACATCATTGATAAGAAGAAGATAACAATATAAGCAATTGAAATAACTACTTATCTTAAATGTGTTCACAACTACTTTGAGTTATTTCAAATTATCCATTTTGAATTGTACAAATAACATGATTGTATGAAAAATAAGTTGTGGTGTATACTACAATTGTGCTTGAGCCACCTCATTGTATGTTTTATGTATTATTTAGTGTTTTATATCCATACAATGCATGAGATAATTAGAGAAAATTTAAATAAATAATTTGTTTATATAATTTCAGCTAATTTTAATTTTAGACTCTAGTTTTTTATATTTTTTATATTATTTATTATATTTTTACTCATTTTTTTTTATCACTCATATGGATTTTAATCTATATTTTCAAGATTGATCCATATTTATATTTTTTTATATTTGTATTGATCTATATTTTTCCATGAAAGATTGATTGTTATAATTTTTAAGATTTGATGATATTAAATTTAATCTAAGAATATAAACATTGTTGCCAACATGTTTTCATATTACTATTTTTGCTTCTATCACATTGGTCCCCTATTTATTTATAATTAATTTATCTCTTTATACAATCTTCTTGCTTAATCAATATTTTTAAGTAGTACAATTAGAATTTCTTTCTTAATGTTATACCAAAGTGATATATAATAAAATTATAATATCATTTATAATCATTTTAGTGTATTGTCGGATAAAAGATTCATAGGTAAAATACAAATGAAATTATATTAAAATTTTTCTATTGACTTTTCAACCTTATTTTTAAAAAAATATACCACACTAAGTCTTAATGCAAAATATATATATATATATATATCTTTGTTTATAATTATTATTGAATACTATTAAATATTAAATATCTTGAGAAAAGTTCATTAATGACATTTTATATAAAATTATATTACAAATTAAATCCTTAATTCTTTATTTCGATATCAAAGTTATATCAAACTAACCATTAATGTTAAATTTTATCCCAAAAGAAAAAAATTCTTAGTCTGATAGATATTATAATGATAATTAAAAAATAAATATATATGTAAAAAATTACAATAGTTTATAATAATATTTTCATATAATACTCAATGCATTCTAATTCATTAATACTCTCTAACTTATACATTTAGTTCATACAATTTAATTAAGTAGGCTAAATAAAAATACACATTAATTAAATCAATTATTTGACTTCTTAGGTTCTTTGACCTTTTTTTAATTTGTTTTCTTTGTAATTTATGTTCTTTCTTTCCCTTTGTAATTTTTTGTTTTATTTTTTGTTTCCTTTGCTTTTTATGTATATGTGGCAATTTTTTTTATATGTGTCAATATTTTTTAAGTTGTTATATATGACACATGATAGAAAATTAGATAATGTATTTGTCACATATTAAAAGTTTAATGTATTTATTAATTGACTTAGATGAAGTATGACAAATTTTTAGGTCATGTATTTTTTTATATTAATTATAATTATTATTAATTATATTGATTAATTGATTTTATTTATTAAATGATTATATTGATTGATTAATTGATTATATTGATGTATATGTGATAATTTTTTACACTATTAATATTTTTTTTAAATTGTTATATCAGATGACATATGACATAAAATTAAGTAATATATTTATTATATGTCAAAATTTTAATGCATTTATTAATTGATTTAAATGATACATAGTAAGATTTTAAGTCATGTATATTTATTTTTTATGTTATATTAATTATATTGATTGATTGTTTATAAATTTTATATGAAAAAATCTATTTTCATATTTTTAATGATATTTTCAAAGCATTCCAAATGGACCCTTTAAAAATAATTTTACACGTTACATAGAGGGGTAGGAATAAAGCAAGAACTTGAGAATGCTGAAAGAGTATGAACAAGGGTTAGGGAAGAGGAGAAAGAGACAGAGTAAAAGGAGGAAAGTTCAAAGTAGGTCCCTGGCATCTACCTAGAACTTTCAATTACAAATACGACGCGGCCTTGACTTTTACCAATCCATCGTGATTGCAGACAGTATTAAAGAAAAAAAACAAAATAGAAAAAAAAATCCATTATGCGGTCATCAGCTAGGAGCAAAGTCGTGACCCACAAGCATGGCATCCAACAATTTCTGCTTCCTCGCAATTGCTTTCATTGTGTTCTTGTTCACAAATATTAAAAAAAATTAATAAATTACACTTATCTATGTTTAGAGATGTTTAAATTATATTTTTCTCTTCTCCATTTTAAAAATTCATATTCTTTTTTATGAAAAGATAAAAATACACTATACTTTAATTAATTTTTATATTTTTCATTGAAACTTTGATATACTTCATTTTGGATAAATGATAATATAGTAAATTTTAAATAATAAAATACATGTTAAAGAGTAAATTAACATTTTAGCCTCTGAAATTATTCTTCACATTTGTAGTTTAGTAAGTGAATTTAATTATGTGTACGAGTTAGTCTTTGAATTAACTTATAACTTGTATCAACTTGTTCCTTTTTGAATCTCACTTTAGTTCTTAATAAGTATTGATTTGATATGAATTTTGTAAATTTAACGACTAATTCATACAATAAATAAATTAAAGGGCTAAACTGTAATTGGAGAATAGTTGTAAGGTTAAATTGCTAATTTATGCTTAAAATATATATTATATTATTTTAAATTTACTATATTACTATTTACCAAAAGTGAACTATAACAAAGTTTTAATGAAAAACATAAAAATGAATTAAAGTATGACACATTTTAAGCTCTCAAATCTCAAAAGAGGAGATTGTAATTTTTCAAAATAGAAGAGATGACATTGTAATTTGAGTATCTCTCATGAGAGGGGCTGTAATTTACCAAAAACAAGAACTATATATAGAAGTGTGTTACTTGTGTAATACATATTTAAAAAACTTGTCTAATGTGCTTTCCGTTGAATTATATTTACCTAAGATAATAATAAAAATAAAGTAGTGCATATATATAGGGGTATATTTAATGAGAGAAATTTTTTTTTGTAAGAAGGAAAAAGAAGTGAATTTTAACCATACAACTATACATAAATGGTTAAGATTAAAAATTACTTAAAAATTATGTGACCACTTAAAAATATCATATGTATTTATGTTTTAATTTTGATTATTTATGTAAGATCTAATAGTCAAAATTCACTACTCGTACTCTCTCATAATAAAGACTCCTTTCACTATATATGCTCCCCATATATATACACAAACACTTTAAAATAAATATATTAAAAATTAAAGCCAATTAAAAAGATTAAAAATAGGAGTTAAAGTTTTAATATGATAGTTAATAAAATATTTAATATTATATACCCATATTTCAATACCTGAGTGAGGATTAGTCTCACATCCAAAAATAGAGGCGGAGCTAGATCATTTTAATTGGGGTTGTCAAAGCAAAAAGAACACCATACATGAGGGGATGCAATTACATTTTGATATCTATGAGAAATAACTAATATGTGGTTACTTTTTTTTATAAATCTGTCACAATATTTAATTGTTTATGAGGATGAGTCTTAAACAAAAAAATTTCTAACTATTTTATTTGAAAATAATATTGTTTGTATAGTTCAAATGAAGGGAGCATACATTAAAAGAGATAGAATGAAAGACATCTTTGCAAAATTATTCTTCACACATATAATCTTCAAATGAAAGGAAAAATTAATGTCCGACAAATTTGTTCAAACGAAAACTTAGCAGACGAAGCCATTATCTACTTCGTCATTCAACAAGTTAGTGCAAAAAATTGGAAGCATGCATTAATTCAAAGACCGTAGGTGACGTTATCAAGAGGGGGAATGTAACATTCTTTTTAACTTAATAATACTAATCAGAGTTATAGAAATTCAGTAATATTGATATAAGTTATTAGTTAAATTTTAGATCAATTTGAGTGTAATTTTATAACATTAAATGTGAAAATTAGTTAAAGTTTATGCATAATAGCTGATATGATGAAAAATTTATTTCTAGGTTATAAGTGATTGGAAAGAGATGTGATAAATTTTGGAGAATAAAATGAATTGATCTGATGTTTTTAATAATACTGAATGAGAGTTTAAAAGACTGATTAGACAGTTAAGCAACTCAAAAAATTATGAAATTATATGGAGATTACAAGTAAAATATAGAGAATATTTTGATAAAAAAATACAAGTTAAGGTGAATATCAATAAGTATATTTGCTTAACTTTTAAGATTAACTTAACTCAAGGAAAAGTAATGGAGTTTAACTAATAATTAGTAGTATATGAAAACTTATAAAAAAGTAGAATGTTACAGGGAAATACTTTACTCTTTTTTTCTTGATTAAGATTTTTTCTTATAAGATTTTCCTTGATTAGGCTTTTAAAGAAGCAGTTCTCATACGGAAATATTGTACTATTTTTCTTTCACTACAAACTTTTTTTACTAGTTTTTTTCTAGTAAAATTTTAATAAGGCATAAATCTAATGAACATTTAAGGAAAGTGTTATGAATATTATTGAAATAGTAGATGTTTCAATGCTATTACAAGAAACTATTATTTGATCTTGATTTGACTTAAATTTGATTATACAGAAACTTATATATGATAAGGATTTGGTTAACTTGTATCTAATTAAGATTTAATATAATTTTAGATACCTCACACTTAAACTGTAAATACTCCTTTAAGTGTCTCATATAATATACACCTTTGATATTGATCAATTATATTATTCTCTTTCTATTTCTTTTGTATTTCTTGAATTGTTTATGCTTATATATATATATATATATATATAACTCCTATTAAAGACATTTCTTTTTATCATTGCATTTGAAAAGAATTTGAATCATGTCACATGCACATAACTTTCATTTTCATAATTATATAGTTGAATAGATCTGAGTTTAACATAAAACAAATAAAGTGGTTCCTATGAAATAAAAGGATGCTGTGATAGGATTACTAGTTATAAAATGTGGATGGATGAAGCCAACTATCACTTTTTTTTTTTTACATAAAAGTTTAGGGTAAGAGAAGACTCTCCCTATTTTAAAATCAAGCAAAACCATTAATATTAACAAGAATTTATAATGAGATTACAAATCATCTATCAATGAAAGATCTCAGAATTCGAATCTAAGTCATGATATTACCATTAACTAAAGGTCGATCAAGTGAATCTCCTAACACTTTAAAAAGTAGGTGGTGTTTTTTAAACTTAACTTAATGCTAAATTGTGTTTCGTATTAAAAGGTGATTTTAGTTTTGCATTTATTTAATGAAAATAAATATTCTTTTATTCAATATGAAAAAGTCATAAAATGGTTACTTTATTCTAAATCTTGATCCTTTAAGAATCACTATAATTCCTTCTTTAAAAGTTTGGGAATGTGCCATTTTTTTAATGCATAAATTGAAATGCATTCAAACAATAATACAGCGACATTGATAATCCAAGCGAAAAAAAAAATCAATAATATGTAGTTTTACTTTTGGTTTAAAGACTACTAATGACAAACCATTTTTCACTATAGAGACCAACATATTAAGTACTATTAAATGAAGTGGGTATCACGTTTTTTTATTTTAGTAAAATTGAAGGCGTTACTAGTTTATAAGGTCAAAACATGATATTGATATAAGAAAACAAAAACTTAAAGTTGAGATCTATCATAACATTATGATCTAAGACAAACTAAACTCTTCAAATATGTTCAAAAGATATATAACAAATCTAAATGATCTTGATAAATTTATTGGAGAAACTATTGCAAAGAAAATAAAACAAAATAAAATAAGAAAGAAACAAAGGGTAATTGCCACCTAAGGTGAGAGGCAACAGCTCCATTAAAAAATACTTAGAAAAAGAGACCAAATAATATTATTTTCATTCGACTACTTTTATGGTAGTAAAAATAATTTAAGTAATAATAAAAGTAATAACATTAAATATTTCATCATAAGTAATAATAGTATTAATTAGCTACAACAATACATGTGTTGAGAGACTGTGCTCAGGCTACCCAGTTATGGATTTGACTTGTTAAGTCTTCAAAGCTGAATGCCTTCAACACAGAAATTTTGGAGGAATGTGTGGAAGTCAATTTTAAAAGAAGATTTTGGGTGGAATGGAAATATATGTTGGCATATTCTTGTGGGAAATTTCTTATATCCTGGGAGCAGCAAATTCTTTCTTCTTTAGGTGAATTTTTGTCCATTAATTTCATTAACATTGCGTGTCTTACTGTGGGAACCAAATGAATTGAATTGCTTAAGATTTACTTGGAACTTCCTCCCGGTTTACGGAAGAATCTCTCGTTTCTGTGAGGGTTGAGTGCGCATTTGTAACATTGAAGAACAAGGAAATTTTTGAGGGGGACTTCATTGGCTTCAAAGGCCCGATACGTTTGCTATTGACTATGCAATCAATATTTTTCATGCAGTGCAATTTGATGACCGGTCAGCTAGATGACTTGTTGAAAATGTCCATTGGCATTTCCCCTGCATGGATGGGAGAAGCTAAACACATGAAACTTAAAAATAAGGTTGTCAAGTAGGTTGGATTAACTAGTAAATTTATGGGTTTTAATCAAATTTAACTCATAAAATACAAGTTAAGTTGAGTTAAAAAATATCACAACTCGCAGTGTGTGGGTGTGGTAGTATGTTTGGAAATGTCCAACTTATGGGTACTCAACCTATTCACTTTTTTTTAAACTAAAAAATAATAATTTAGCTGCAGTTAAAAAGTCGTTTAACTTCAGTTTTTAATCGCAACTAAATGACCACTAAAAAAAATGACTCATATAGTGAAATGACATATTTTCACTTTGAAGCCTAACAAAAGGTAAAAGTGTTCACATACAAACAGTACACTCGTTCTCACCAATTACCATTTCGGCTACGCACTCCCAAATTCATAATCTCTCAAATAAAAAATCTAAATCTCTAACTTCTTATTTCAAGAATTACAACATCTTGAAAAATTAGATAATCAAGTTAATGATTATGTCAATCCACATAATATGTGTAATGATATTGACTTCAATTAGTTAGAGTAATTTATTATTTATGAATATTGAGACCTATTAGCTTAGTTTAGTTTATTACAGACATAAATTAGTAAGACTTGTTAATTTATTATGTACTTATGTGTATTTAGTTTATTTGAGATCTATTATGTTTGTGTAAGATTGGTTATATGAATTAATATGTGACTTGTTATATTTATATAAGGCATGTTATGTGTAATGAATTTTTGATTTCATATTTTGACTATTTTTTAAGAATTTTTTTTAAACATATGACTCAACCTAATTTAATGCTCTAATGATCGAGTTGAGTTAAAAAATATTATAGAATCTACTAAACTTACCTAGCCGAGACCTCTACTTAAAAGGGTAATCCTGGGAATGTTGGTAATGTTGGTTGCCTTTGCAAGGAGGATGGTATTGGGTTTGATTTAAATTCCATTAAAAATTTATATTGATGATAGTTTTTTATTATACTGGTAGATTTGTAAAGATTTGTGTAAGTATGAAAAATATATGAATATATGTAAAAAATTTGTTAAAAAATTTAAAAAATATGTAAAAGATATGTACGAGATTTGATAAATATGTTATAGACATGTGTGATTTGTTTTATAATAAGAAATTAAGAATGATGAATTATAAATATTTGCATTAAAAAATTATAAAGACTATAAGAGTGAGAATGAGATGGTCATTGAAATTATCTGGTAAGGCATGCGAGTTAAATTTATTTTAATAATAAATTTGACTCTTCTCATTTGTTAATGCATGTGTTGAACCATGTTAAAATTTGCTTGATTTGTTTGTTATGTTTTTTTTTTAATTATTAGTATTTATGTATGTTTATGAAAAAAAAAAGTGGTATTTTCTAAAAGAATGACGAAGATTCTCCAATAAAATTGCCGGAAATATAATATTCTGTAATAAGAGATTGAAGGGGGAATGTGATATTTCCCAACAGAGGACTCGTGGATCAAAGCCTTTACTTGATTATATAGGGATCTATTACGCACATGTAGCGGAGCTTTGGGGTATGTTGATTGGTTTATAAGTTACATGAAATTCTGGAATGGCTCTTTTATTCATATACCTGAAAACTCACCTGAACTACACCTAGTTACTGATGACTTTATTATTGGTTATTGACGTTTAACATAGAGTTAACGTTTATCGTTTATTGTTAAAAAATGCATTGTTAATCTATTAATGATAAATGTTGTTAATTAATAATTAACTCTTCAGTAACCTATACATTAAAAAAGAAAAAGAAACTCTCCAGTAACCAAGTATAGCCTAGCCCAGGTGTGAGTTGTAGATGAAACATTTCCGATTCTGGAATTAGATCCTTGATGATAGTCTATAGAAAGCGACTCAGCAACTCGTGTCTGTTCTTTTTTTTTTTTTTTTGTATAATGAAACTCGTGTCTATTCTTACCAAGAGTGAGGTGCACCAGGGGGCATCAGAATAAGCTCATTTTCCAAATTGTTCAATGGAAGAATAAGAAGCGGAGATTATGCTTTACTCACACTCCAAGTGAAGGCAGTAGATGTGCAAATTGACTTGCGAATTAGAGTCTTCAACAGGAGTGTGGCCTCAAGCATATTTAATATTTTAGCTCTCCCTTTTGAGGAATTATCCAATTTATTATTGTTTGATGATGTGACTGGGGCTTCATTATCCAATTTATTATTTCAGTTACCTTTGTTGAGTAAGTAGTTTTTTTTTTCTTTTTTGGGCTCAGGACCTCTTGTAAAAAAAAATAGTATTAGCAAATTTATTAAATTATCATTCCATCATATTTTTATAGTTTTTAGCAGCATTATTTTGGTACTTTTATTAAAGGTATTTATGTCATTTTTAAAAATCTATTATAGAGTAATTATTTATATTAAACATAAAAAATTTTAAAAAAATTATCATTTCATTTTAAATACAATCAAACAATAATATAAAATAACAATTATAATTTTAGTCTTTATATTTTACACTCATTTTTAATTTAATTCAGTAGGTTTTATTTTTTCAAATCAATCATCTCACTTATAAACATTTTCAAAATATTCTATACTATCAACTTCACTTGTAACACCGTTAATTTAGTCTCTTTTAAACATTTTATAGGAGAAAAAGCATTTAAAGAAACACCTATTAAACATAGAGCACCTATTAAAATGAAGGAATACTTATAAGGCCATTTTTTTAAGAAAAAAGATTATCTAAAAAAATATCTATTAGACAAAGAAATATTTATTAGGCTAACTAATGACAATATTATAACAACGTTATAAAGAAAGTTAATAATGGAAACTATTTAAAAAAAAAATTAAGTGTGAAGACTAATTTTTTTAAAAAATAAAGATTAAATAAAATAAAAAACTATAAGTACCAGAATTATAATTTAACCTTTAAATTATTTGATTCTCATCCATATTGTGAGAAATATGAGCATGTTTAATAAATGTGCTCAGAAGAAGTCAGAACTAAGAAAAACATAGGAGAAAAGAAAACTTCTGTCTCAAAATGATTTTGCGGATATTTTAAAACAGCACAGTATTAACTCAGTCTATGTGAACTTCTAATATAACATCTTCCCACATAAACAAAGTTGAAATTGGAGGACCTTACCCAGAAAAACCAAAGAGTTAAAATTGGAAGTAATGCAATGTGATTGATTTTCAACAAAGTCTAATCCCCTCCCTTTTCTCTGTCTCATTTACCTACTGTACTCGTAAAACAATTATAGGCTCGAATAGATTGGGCGAAAAATGTGTCCCCATGAACATGTCCTCCACTTGTTTTTGTGGAGTCCACAATTAAGCGAAGCGAGAAAGAAACAAATCATTCTTGAATGGATTGATCGTTTTGGTGTTTTGCACAGAATCCGCATTCACTGCCTCTTTTATTTTGAAGGGATATGGACAGAGATCCCAATCATGTAACATGGTGCACTGAGGTTGGAAAACGATAGAGATATTAGCAAAATAAAATAAAATTAGCGAATGAATGATACAGCATCCCATATAAGATTGTTGTAAAGCAAATCATTTTTATTGATATAGGAATTGGAACGTCTTTACATCTGTAATTATCTCATGCTTTCATCAAGGGATTATCCTTTGGTCAACTCTATTCCCCGGCAAATGTATCCCACCACATCTAATCTCATCTCATATTCTCATGTGGGGTAGGTCAAGAAAACCCACTTAAAGTGGCTTTTTTCAAAATGCAAAAGGAAATCTGGTGGTAGACTCACTGTCAGATGGGTCTCACAAGTTGCCCCGTAGTGAGGTTACTAGATTACCCACTAATAGAACTTAAGGGAGGTAGTGAGAGAAAGAGAAAGAAAAATTACGATAAAGAATATTTATTGGGAATGAATCTCATTATTCTCCTTATATATGTCAAATTCTTACCAAATAAACTATTAACAAACAACGAAATTTCTTTAATCTTTACATAAAGGGAGCCAAATTTCAAACGTTTTCACTTTTCAACCCTTTGTCGTTACTAATTTTATTTTATTTAAAATAAAACACTATTTTTGTCCTTTTTTATTTTTTAGCATTTTTTTTTCTTTTTTAGTCTCATGTATTGTATTCCATTTGGGAATTTCTATAGTACTTGATGAGTTTGATATTCATGATGAGTTGTCAAATATTTATTAAATGCTGAATTTATAATAAATGCTTAAAAATAATTAATAATTAATAAAATGTTTGACAATTTACATAAGATATCAAACTTTGAAAAAAAAAAAGATAGGTATCTTAAAAATTCCCATTCCATTTTAGTAACAATATTTTTCTTCATGAGTAACAAAATTAGTGACTTGAACTTAGTAGCTGAGATGTCTTCATTTTCTACTAACATGGATTTCACTAACATATTTAGACTACAAGAGATTTTTAGGTATTCTTAAAGTAATAAAAATCTCTTGCTCTATACTATAAATATGTTACACATTAGTTATAATATTAAAAATATAATTAAAGTTAATAACGACTCAAAAAATTGATGTAACATATATTAAATAGTATAGAGCAAAAATATTTTTTACTATAAAAACGTCTAAGAATACACATATATAAGAGTTTTTCTAAAAAATAAAATAAACCAAACAGATTTGTAAATCCCTTTCTCATTTTGTTGTGGACTCTTACTACACAAGTGAAAAAGGATGGAGGGATTAACATGAAAGTAAATATATCTTCTCTCTCTTCTTCTTTTTTTGCCATAGATAAAGGAGAATAATTCTGAGAGATCAAAATGAATCTGATAATATCAAAATAAGAGAAAATAACTTTAATATAAAAATAATAATAAATAATTTTGTTAGGCCAAAATGAAAGTGTGTAAATCTGGGATGAAAACAATATTTTACTCTCTAAGACTCTTAACTTATTTTAGTTAGATAAATCCTCACTCCTCACTCAATATCATGAGGCTTAAATATATTTTTTATTCTAAAAAATATAGTACTTTTTTATTTAAATTTCAATTTTCTTTTGTTTTGGTTTAAGTTTGTAAATATTTATGATTTTAATCCCAGCAGTTAGTGAGTCCTCATTAAGTGCTTATATAACAAATGGAAGTCCTACTCACTAATGCTACATGTTAGTGACTCTATTTATCATGTAAGTACTTAATGAATGCTCACTAATAACATAGGTTAAACCCAAAAATATTTAAAAAAATTGCACCAAAATAAAAAAAAAATTGATAAGGACCTAAATCGAAAAGCCTTGAAAATATAACACATTTTGATTTAGGTTCCTATATATATATATATATAGTTTTGATCCAAGTTTCTTAAATATTTTTTATTTTAGTCTATGTCGTTAATAGTGAGTTTCTGTTAAGTGTTTATATAGCAAATAGAGATTCCACTCACAATATCATGTGTTAGTAATTTCGTTTATCATGTAAACATTTAACAAAGTCTTATAAACCGTAGAGACTAAAATAAATAATATTTAAACAATTTAAATAAAAAAATCAATAAAGGCTAAAATAAAAAAGTATTATATTTTTAGGTAAAAAACATATTTATGCCTTGATTGTTAGATTGAGACCTTGGAAGCTTTAATCAAGATTAAGAGAGAATAACCGATGGCATAATAATGCGTGTCCCGTTTTTGATATTTTGGAGTAAAGTGGACAAAAACGCACAGTTGCGAAACCCACTTCTTGTTGGGCGGCGTTGTTTCAAGAGCAGTTTGGTCCACAAATGAAACTGCTAACTTGTCTTTTTATGGAATCCATTGAGTGAATAGAATGGGTGGAGATTGAGATCAACCCATTCTGACTGTCATAACTCGTATGGAGCAAGCTCAGACATACCTTTCCTGTCTTTGTAGTGTGGACCAATCTCAGTATTTTTGTTTTTTTGGGCATTGTTATGGGCGAAAGAAAACATTATTACAGAAACTTCACAAGCTAATCTATCACCATTCACGAATTTTCAATTCCTAACACAATTTCTCCATCTCCAAATTTAATAGTGACAACCCCCGACTATGATGTTTCTGTGTGTACCAGAATATGCGCAGACATCATCTCTCTTTTTTCGTTTAGATTTTCTCCAGTCACAGTCTTAGTAATCCCCTGCAGCAGGTTCTTTGTTAAATAATGGGGTCCGCGGTAGGGATGACAATTTTATCCGTCTCCGTAGACTACGTGATATCTACTGACGCAGGCGGGTAATCACTCAGCACAAAGTCGCCATGCAGATATAAATACCCGTTTAGTGTTTTTCTCATTTAATAAAAGCGAGGCGAAAGTGGTTCCTCCAGATCTGCATGAATCGCAAAAATTTTATATAAATATTTTATATAAATTTATTAAAAAACTTAATTATATAAATTTAAATATTATAAAGTTATATAAATTAAAATTATTTTAGGTGTTTGACTTTATTTTTAGATTAAGTTGTATTAGAAAAATTTTGAAAAATTATAATATTATACTTTTTTTCATTTTTTATTTTTTATTTTATTTTTTGATTTTTTTGAATTTTTTTACAATTTATTAGATGCACGCGGATATCCGAGATCTGATTTACACCATGGAAGAAAGATAAACGAAGATCGCACGGATATGGAAGCGGAGGCGGGGCGGGCGGATATTATCCATGGCGAGGCGAGACGGGCTACACTACCCGTCCATGCACGCCTGCCCGTTGCCATCCCTAGTCCATGATAATACTTTAGACATTTCATGAGTTTAATTGCATCAATTAAAGAATTTTGATCATGATATTTTTTTTTTCAGAATATCCATATTTAATAAGTGAAAAATTAATTTCTTAATATATTATTAGAAACTTAAGTAAAAACTCTTTTTAATGATATTATTTTTATATATATAAATCTGAAAATCGAACCTAAAGTCACATTCTTAAAGAACTCGAATTCTTTCTAATCAGACAAACACATACTAATATTTTGATTATGATAATGATTATACAAAATATTTTTTGTTTAGCATATAAAATATTTTTTTTGTTAAGTATATAAAATAATTATTAATAATAATATAGCAAGACATAACTAGATAATAATATAACTTTTTTTTACGTACATCAAAATTAAATTAATATAATTTCAGTTTAATTATATTTTTAATTCTTCTAAATATAGTTATCTTTTATTTTAGTCCCTTTAAATTTTTTTATCTCATTTTGATTTCTTTAAATTTTGAGACATGTGAAGTAAATTCCTAAAATGAGATAATGATATAAACTAACTTCACCTGCTTTAAAATTTAAATGAATCAAAATAAGATAATTTTTTTTAGAGAAATCAAAACAAAAAATAATTTTATTTAAAAAGACTAAAAAGATAATTAAATTTATATTTTAACCTAGGTCTTTGGACTTTGGAGCTGTAAGTTTTTAGTTTTTTTTATTCTTAGTAAATAAAAATTGAGTGGAAGAGACGTTATTCAATTACAAGGTCAAAGTATACCATAAGTTTTTGAAAAGATTATTGAAAATGGAAATCACTCTAAAGCTTATAATAAGTAAAATGCTTTTGATTCTCACTAACAAGTTAGTACTTCGTGTATTGCACCTATTTTTTTTTTAAATTTTAATACGTGTATGAAATTTAATTTAAAAACTTAATTTTTAACATCAATACATATGTAATATATTATAAATTTAAATTATTAACACTTTGTTTTAAAACAAAAAAATGATAATTTTTTTTTTTAAATTAGTCAAACTATATATAAAAGCTATATGTATTAATTATTGACTTAAACAAATAAATAGTTAATATTCTATTAAAACTAGATTTCATATCCGTACAATACATAGATTTGTAATATATGTAATGTATTATTTTTATAATATTAATCATTCTAAGTTTATAAATAACAATATTAAACTGACTAATCTTATTTAAATTATTATATACATTAATAACTACACTATTAAAACTTTCTTTAGAAATTTTTCTGCCTTTTTGAATTCTTTTCTTTTTCATACCCACACACGGGTCTGTAATATATGTAACTTTTATAGTATTAATCATTTAACGTTTAAGAATAACATTTTTAAACAGACTGAACTTATTTAGATTATTATACATATCAATAAATATAATACTAAAACTTACTTTAATACTATCTTTCTTTTATCATTAATAGCATCAATATATATTAAAATAATGAAAATATTTAAACTTGTAAAAATAACAAAATAAATTATACTCACCTCCTTTCACTAAATAATTGAATCATAATATGTGATCCAAATTTGAGTTAATGTTCAATCAAAAAGTATTAAACCCAATCAAATTTGTTACAATTTTATAATCACATTAAAGAGATATATTTTTTTTTCTAAACTGTAAAGGGATATAGTTTCTTCACATTCTCTTCCCATTTTTATATAAACTATAATTTTTACATAAATTTTTAAATAAGGAGAATATTCTTTTTTTTTTATATTTTTTCTTCCATTCTCTTATCACCTTTTATGGTATACATTTTAGGAGCCTAATACAATTTTTAATTAATAATATAATATTTATTTATCTAACTATACTTACTATATATTAAAGCAACTATGCTCCTGCAAGGAGGATTGACGGCCTTCCAAGTAATCAATTTCCGCAATTTCTCATCTCATCATCCATTGACTCTTAAATTTTTTTTTTTTTGGTATAAATCTCTCTGTATCCAAAAATCACATTAGGTTCTGATTAATTTAGAGTTGAGTTGAGTCAGACTACAAAAGTGTAAAAGTCTCCAAATGTTAGTGTTTTGAAATGGATTCAGAGGGTATCTGAGATAGGCATGTGACAATGGTTTCCTCCTTGAGCAACAACAGCCGAACGTGTTGAAACAGAGGGGTGGATACCTGCAAAGAGTCTCAAACGCTCAAGTCAGGCTGTGTACAAGTAAAGCAATATATAGTGAGTAATTTACTGATACCTGATTAAGGTTACTTAACCTGATATTTACAGAACGTGTATAGAATCCTTATGCAATCTATGTTGAATGCATGTATTTAGGATTAGTATCCTAGTAAAGATTACATTCTTATTATTGTTGGGGTGAATTCCTATAAGTTAGGAACTCTTGATATGAGAGCTACTTATCAACCAGAGACAGTTATGAGTCCTATAATATCATAAGTAGATGATTGACAATTACAGATATTTAGAGATATATCCTCTGTACGTATCTAGCAATCTTGATATTATAACCCAACGTCGCTTAATATGCATGACTCCAAAGTCTGAACTGCCTTCAAGGCCTTATGTAACACCCACCGTAAGGTGTCACATTTATGTTACTTTATTACCCAAAATACCCTCAATAGTTATAAAATGAGATGTTGTGATAAAAATACAAGTTGTAAATTTTTTTTTCCTTCATGGATAACAATAAAATAGATTTAGCGGAAAATAAAACTATTATACAACAACCTCACACATAATTTACATCATATACATATTACACAAGTGCTGTCAGGCTTATTTATTACAGACCATATCTCGGAACAATAAACACACTTAAATAGTTACACACAGAGTTTATATCAGAATTCAAACTTGCCCAAGTTTAACTAAGTAGAAGACCCCTCAGACGGGTCCTCCTCGGGTTCCTCAGCAGGTAGGAATCCGTTATGACGAGTAGCCCTACGGACAGGTGTCCGGGCTGACGATACTATGCTGATTTCCGTTGGGACATAATTTCTAGTATCCCAATGTCGCCTGATATGCAAAGGAAATTCAACATGAACAAAGATAGTCACACAGAAAAATGGATCTCCACGAAACAGTCTACTAATACTAACAGTCAGGTACCCCTCGTAAATAAGTCCTCGCTCATCGGGACTTGTCCTCCATTCTCCAGCTCCTCCGTGAAATTGTAGACGTACATATCCGAAGAAACTGGCTCTTGACGTCATACTGTCAGAATTCTGCGTTCCCTGATGTGAGAAGTAGTTCCTCTTCTCCTTCTTGTACCGTTTCTTTCTCAACGTCTTCACCCAATTATAAATACAATATACAGATATACATACAAAGAGGTGAGATCACCTACGCCAATACCAGCATGATAGCACAGAGATAATACAAATAACATATCATATCATGATCACAATTATGCCATCATCATAGTGTAAAATAATAATTACCATCATGCCACTATCATTGTTTAAATCACAAAATAATTACAAGTAACACCATCATATAGATATAGATGCTCAGTTTCATGCATGCGCACATAGACTCAATGTCCTACTCCATGGAGCTAATACTCAAGTCGGAGAAATTGATCGAAAAGGTCTGCCGGTACCACGTGCTTCAGACCAAGTGCTATAATTATATCTTGCACATCTAGCACATACACGCGGTCTTTGTCGATCTCGATTAAGAATAGTGTCTCGGTCCGGATCATCGGTGTGTTGCATCGCCTAACTCACGGTACGCAGAAGAGCTACCAACTGCCCATTGCGAGCAACCCGCACCCCGATGCCCCGAAGGTCAACAAGTGACCTACACTACGCGTATCGCACCCACTCAAGAGGTGTACGTTTCTCCTAGGAAATTAGCCATATACAGTCCATCGGACCATTTTCAATGTATGTGTAATGCACCAATTACCAACCAAAGGTAAATCACATAATTTCTCATACAAAGTTCAAATACTATTTTACGTTCGTAAAATGGATTTATGCCAATTATAGGCAAATTGCTCAGTTTCTTGTATAGTATTCACATACTGATTTTTAACTGTAAAGTTTACTGTATAATTAACAACAACCTTATATTATTGCATTTTTCTCATTCGAAAAAATATTTTTGTCACGTTTTTTACGGTCACGTAATATTTTATTACGTAAACAACGATTTGTAACATTTTTATTACGTTTAAAAATCGCATAAATTTTTTTTACTGTATTCTAAAATGCGTAAAAATATTCTTTCATTTTTAAATCACATAGTGATTTTTCTACAACATTTTGATGGTGTAAAATATTTAAACGCTTTAAAAATCGCGTAGAAATATTTTAACATTTTTCAAATTGCGTAATTTAAAAATTACATTTTTGAGTTACGTAAATCCATTTTCACCATTTTTACCCTTCGTAAAATATTTCTTAACTTTAAAATATTATTTTAGACTTTTCTTACAATAATATAATTTCTTACTTTATATTCTTCCTATTCTTAGTCAAAAAAAATTCTTTTCCGTAATATATTTTCTCAAAATCACTTTTTATTAATTTAATTTTATAAAATCACATTTAGTTGATTTAATTACTGTTTCTAATTTTAAATTTCCTAACATTTTTCAAAACCCAATAAATAAATTCTACGTTAGTAAATTTAAGTTACAAACGTTTTCTTTTATATTTCTAAATCACTTCTAAAAATTAATTTTCTTTAAAATAATTTGAAGTTCAACACCTTCAATCTCCCTTTTTCTTTTATTTATGAAAATTCCACTTGATAACACTTTAATTCCCTTTTCAAAAATCCTTATTTGAAAATTCTTATATTTTATAACATCAAAACATTTTTCTAAATTATCAAAACCTTATAGATGACCATTAGAACCATGAAATATTTTTCTTCTAACTTAAATAAATTCCATTCTTGTTTCTACACAAAATAAATTCATGAAAACTCAACTCCAAAAATCGTGTGCATTCTTTTTACAAAATAAACTCTTTTGTTTATTTTCTTTACTTCTCAAATCATTCAATTTTATTATTTATAAAAATATAATTTTGTAAACACCAAATTGGTTGATGTCTTATCCGAAATTTACTTTAGTTTAAGGACTAAAAATGAACTCCATAGTTCTTGAAAAATTTCAATAATAACTTTAGTCTTGGAAGTTCAAAACCGTGACCTCCTCCATGGCCTTTGGAGCTAAAATTTTGCTTATTTCAACATACATCCATCATAATATATTCAACATATATCATCATGCATATTATAAGCATACCATATAAACAAATAAAAATCATACTAAGCATGCATACACAAGTAAATCATGCAAAGCATATCAAGCATAGGCAAAAATAATCAAAGCACATAACACACATAACTTATTACATGACCATGGATATGAATCCTCACATGGATTCACCATCCACCAAATATAAAACCATCTCTCACCACCATGCTTGGTTGGTGAGATGGATCTCCCTCTTCCCTCTTGAAGACAAGCTCTTCAAGCTCTCCTCCTTCTCCTTAATTTTCGTGTGGCTCACAACAATTCTTAACAATTCTAAAATAATTAGTAAAATCACAAACAAAACTTAATAATAACAAATCATGGAACAAACATGGCTTAGAAAATCATAAACATGAATTTAAACCATAGAAATTAAAGTTTACCTCCAAGGAAGTAAGCTAAAAGTGAGATTTTGAAGCACTTAGATTGTGATTTTGGGAAAACTTTCTAAATGGAAAGTGTTTAGAATGTTGTTGAGTTTTAGGAAATGATGTGAGTGAAAATTATAGGCGAGTGATAGTATATTTGGTGGTGGAGACCGAACCAAATGGAGAGAAAAGGAAGAAAAATGGTGCTTTGGTTCTTAGAATTTTTGAGAGAAAGTGTTGTAAGCTTTTTGATGAAAGAGAAAATGAAATTGTGAGAGTGAATATGGGTGGGCTGCTTTGCCGTGAATGAGTAGGAAATTTTAGGAGATTTGCATGAAGAAAAATATTTCATTTTGAGTGCACATGCTTTTCCACATGGCTTATGTCTTCATCCTTTTCTTTAGCCTAAAAAGCCTATACAAAATTGTCCCCCTTCTTCCTTGCTTCTCCAAACCGCCCCCCTCTTCATGCACTCCAAATGTGACAATTTTCATAACCATCACTTTAAGCCATCCTAACCATTGATTAAAAGAATGGTTTGGATTAAAAATAGTTACTAGGTTTAGGTTATAGATGGAAGACTTTGTTTGAGCCATTGGATCATTTTTGGCTTGCAATCCTAATCATTGAATGTGTCTCCAAAATGAAGAGTCAAGATTACACCTTCAAACTTTACATCCAAGGGTCCAAAATGGTTGTAGTCATTTTTGATGACCAATTCTCCACCATTGATCTAAATCTAAATCCAATGATCATTAATGATCCATCTCCACCATTGATTAATTTTACATCCAAGGGTTGATAATGGTCATAGTCATTTATAAGACTAAATCTCTACCCTTGATTTAATTTTTATCCAATGGTTATAATTGATCCTATTTACTTTTAAGATCAAATCTCCACCGTTGATTAAATCAAGATTAAATCTCCAATGGTAATTAAATCGATGGTGGATATTCAAACCACCAATATTGACTTAACAGTATAGAATTTTATTTTTATCTATTATATCCTCATGAAAGAATATATTTACTGTATTTTTATCATTCAATAATTAAATACAGTACAAAATACAGTAAAGAAAAATTTTCTAAAACTATTTTCGAATTCAGGTTTAGTAAGATCCACTGTCTCCGTCTAAACAGTACAAATTTTTCTATACGTAGAAAAATTTTCACTTTGCAGGACCCACCTAGGCCCATGTATGGCCATCTGAGCCCACATACACCTCGTGGAGCCCACAAACAGTAAAAATTTTAAAATCACACATAAAATCACAAAAATTAAAAAATTCATAAATATAAAATCACATTACGTAAATTAATTAAGACTAAATAGTAAAAATTAATTTACGTAAATTTTTTCGGCCCAAAAATTATTATTTTTTTGACACGGAACAAATTACTCAAAACGATCAAATATACAGATGGAATATTCAAAATAATTTTACAGTATACAGAAATCACTAAATAATAAAATTCTGTTAATTGTCAAAATTACTATTTAATAAATAGAAAGTTTGGGGTGTTACAACTCTCCCCCTCTAACAAAAATTTCATCCTCGAAACTTGATGAACTTGATATCACATCCTCAGAATATATAAGGATACTGTTCTTTTATCTTTTCTTCTAGTTCCCGTGTAGCTTCCCCGCTTATATCATCCCAAATAATTTTAACCAATGAAATTTTCTTACCTCGAAGTTGCTTTGTCTTTCGATCCTCAATCTTTACTGGAAAAGTTTCATAGGTTAAATTTTCCTTCAGCTGTACTGTATCTGGCTTGATAACATGAGTAGGATCAGAAATATATTTCCGTAATTGTAATACGTGAAATACATTGTGAAGATTTGACAGAAAAGGTGGTAATGCAATCTGATATGCCACCGGACCTACCCGACGTAAAATCTGATATGGTCCGATAAACTTTGGAGTGAGCTTTTTGGACTTAAGCACTCGTCCAACACCCGTCATAGGCATCACTCGTAAAAATACATGGTCACCTTCTTCAAACTCAAGAGATTTTCTCCTTTTATCAGCATAGTTCTTTTGCCGACTTTGACTCATTCTCATTTTGTCTTGTATCATCTTCACTTTCTCAGCTGTCTGTTGAACAATCTCTGGTCCTAACATAATACTCTCACCGTCTTGATACCAACATAATGGTGTTCTACATCGTCTCCCATACAATACTTCATAAGGTGTCATCCCTATACTTGAATGGAAACTGTTGTTATATGTGAATTCTATCAATGGCAAGAATTCATCCCAACCTCTAGTTTCTTCCAGAACACATGCTCTTAACAAGTCTTCTAACGATTGAATCGTCCTTTCTGATTGACCATCAGTCTGTGGATGGTAAGCAGAACTTAAACGTAACTTTGTTCCCATCGCTTCTTGCAAACTACCCCAAAATCTCGATGTAAACCTTGGATCTCGATCCGAAATGATACTGGATGGTACACCATGAAGTCTAACAATTTCACTGATGTACACTTGAGCCAACTTTTCCATTGAGTATTTAATATTAATTGGCAAAAAGTGCACTGACTTAGTAAGTCGATCGACAATTACCCAAATAGCATCATGACCCTTCCGAGTCTTTGGTAGTCCCGTCACAAAATCCATTGCTATGTCTGTAACACCCTAGCTCTGATACCAACTAATGTAACACCCTAGCTCTGATACCAACTAATGTAACACCCTAGCTAGGGCATCACATTCGACTCCGACTCATAATCTGAAAATAAGTTCGCACAAAGTTTGAGTTATAAAAGATGGGTTTCAAAATTTCTTCTTCTTGAAATGTAAATTTCTTGAAAATATTAGGTAATATTGAAAATCATATTTCAACTATTCATTATGCAATATTGGCACCAATTAATATCACAATTTAAAGAAAAATATAAAATTAACAGACTTATTTTTTTTTTTTGACGATGTAAACCCCATGACGGGTCCTACTTAATAGCACGGTACAACACTAACGAGAAACTTTAACATACTTATTCCTTTTTCGTCCATCTTGATGCATCGGACATCCTGTTCCTTTGTCAACACTTTGCACACCTTCGAGTTCTGAATGTCCACTCCTTATTGTTATCACCAATCTCAGAGTATCCATCGCCTTGTTATGTCTAAGACAACTCGATCCTTCTATTATTTGATTTTAACAGTATAGACACAACAAAACAATATAACAAAGAGGTGAGATCATCTACACCAATACCAACATGACAGCACAGAGATAACACAAATAGCTATATCATACAGATAGATCATACCATAATCATGCTATCAGCATTAATCAACTATCATCATCTAATCATTTATCAGTTCAATCATCATCCAAGTACTCAAAACAATTGTCATAACCAATAACCAATATTCCCCTATTAATATATCACACAGATATAAATGCTCAGATTTATGCATATGTACAAAGACTCATTTTATAAAAAACGACTCCATGGAGGTTTTCACAATTTCGAGAAGAATGCTTTGGTTAATTGTCAGCCTTAGCCCAAAGACAATCTCCCAGTCGTTGAAAAGAGTTGTGTTCTTATCGGGTATCGTCAATGCGTTGCAACGGACTGCATCGCCAAGTGGCACAGTGGTACTCTTGTTGTCCCTTTGGTCGACCACCGCGCCTCGACGCCCCAAGATCCATCATAGACCTCACTATCAATTCTCATTCCCTCTTCAACCACAAGGGCCATAATAGCTATTAGCTATCTTTTATACAATGCACGAATTTATCAGTGCAAGTCCAACCCCAACAGGCCAAATCTTTTCAATTTCATTTGTACAATGCACGAGTATATCAGTGCAAGTCCAACCCCAATGACAGCCAAATCTTTTCAATGCATGTATAATGCACCAAATCCAAATACGGGCATCTCTTTCCAATGCATATAAAATGCACCAAATACCAATCATAGACAAATCACGTCACTCTCTCATACGGTGTCCATACAATGGTTAAACAAGATAATTATCTTTGTATTTTCAACACAAAATCATGTTATCATGTTTTCATAGTTATAAAACACTTTCGCCAGTATTTTCACAAGATTGCGCAACATTTTCATTATGTTTTCACAATTCCAAAATGTTTCTGTTACGTTTTCAAAATATCGTAACACTTCTGTTACGTTTTCAAAATTTTGAAATGTTTCTGTTATATTTTCACAATACCGTAAAAATATTCTATTACTTTTAAATCACATAGTGATTTTTCAACAGTACGTCAAATATTTAAACTCACGTAAAATATTTAAACGTAATTCAAATCATGTAGAAATATTTTAACATATTTTAAATCGCATAGGAATATTTTACTATATTCTAAATCATTTTAAGATACGTAAATCATTTTTCACCACAATTCTATTACGAAAAATATTTCTCAACCTTCAAAAATTCCATTTCATCCTTTCTCAAAATATTATGACTTTGTACTTCATTTTTCACATTTTCTTACTCAAGAAAATCTTTTTCCACGTTTCTTTACTCAAGAAATTCTTTTTCAAATATAATCCACAAAATTACTTTTCCATTGATATAAATCAATGTTTCAAATCTTAAAATTTCCAAACGTACTTCAAAACTTAAAAATAAGTTATACTTGAGTAAATTCTCAAAATACCATTATATTCTCCATTTTTCCCAAATCATTTCCAAATTAACCTACTTCAAAATAAATTGAAGTTTGAAAACATTTTCGTTTACAAAACTTAATTTTTCAAGTGAGTAATTTACTCTGATTCCCTTTTCAAATTTCTTGTATTAAATCAATTATATTTCCACTTGAAAAATTACTTTGTTTCATCAAAATCTAGGCATTACTATTTGAAAAATTATCAAAATATTTTTCCTTTTAAATTGATATGATTTTACACAAACAAAACCATTAAAGTTTTATTTTCAAAACCAAAGTACCGATTGGTCATATAACAAACCCATTTGTTCAAATTCATTTTCACTTTCTTTGCAAATCCTTTTTCATTCTTAGTCAAAAATCTTTTTCTTAATATATATTTTCTCAAAATCACTTTTTATTGATCTAGTCCTACAAAATCATATTGAGTTGTTTTAATTATTATTTCTTAACTTTAAATTTCCTAACGTTTTCCAAAACCCAAATAAATTTTTCGTGAGTAAATTTAAGTTACAAACATTTTCTTTTATATTTCTAAATCACTTCTAAAAATTGATTCTTTTTAAATTAATTTGAAGTTCAATACTTTCAATCTTCTTTTTCTTTTATTTATAAAAATTCCACTTCACTTAATTTATAACACTTAATTTCCTTTTCAAAAATTCTTATTTGAAAATTCTTGTATTTCATAGCATCAAAACATTTTTCTAAATTATCAAAACCTTATAAATGGTCATTGGAACCATGAAATATTTTTCTTCTAACTTAAATAAATTCCATTCTTGTTTCTACACAAAATAAATCAATAAAATTTCACTCTAAAATTTGTGTCCATGTTTTCTTAAAAAAAAAAAAAACCTTTAGTTCATTTTTCATACTTCTCAAATCAATCCAATTTTATTCTTCCATAAACATATTAATTTGTAAACACCTATTTTGAGGTGTCTTGGACGAAAATCTCATTGTTCTAGGGATCAAAATTTAATTTCCTTGTTCTTGAAAAATTTCAACATTGACCCTCATCAAGGGCATCAAAACCGTAGCTCTTCCTTGGCCATTGGAACCAAGATCAATTTTCTTTCCATCCACACATCATGACATACATATATATATTTCATCATAAATATCACAAACATGCCATATACTCATCATGCATATTATAAGTATACTATCAAAGCCATAAAATCATGCAAAGCATATTACGCATAGACAAAATAATCAAGGCACAAGAAAATAAACTAAAGCTCATAAACACACAATTAATTATTACATGACCATGGATTGGAATTCTCACATGAATTCACAATTCATCAAATATAAGACCATCTCCCACCACCATAATTGGTAGGTGAGATGGATCTCCCTCTTACCTCTTGAAGATCCTCAAAGCTTCGTGATTTTGCTTCTCTTTTCAAGCCCTTCAACACCAAGGGCTTCTCAAATTCAAAACAAAATACATAGAAATTAGTATACTAAGCTTGATTAAGAGGAACCATGGATCAAACATGGTTTAGATCATGAAAAAGAAGAGAAGAAATGAAGTCTTCTTATACTTCACCTCAAAAATCCCATAACTTTGTTCTTGAAGAAAGTCCATGAAGATGAATGATTTAGAGAAAGTCTCCAGCATGAAAGTTGCTTAGAATATCATGTAGATTCAAGATCTATGGTTGGATGAAATTAAAAGTGATGGGTGGTGCTTTTGGTGGTCATGGCCGAACCATTTGGTGAGAAAATGAAGGAAAATGATTGTTTTGTGTTCTTGGCTTGGTTGAGTGATGAAGATGAATGATTTAGAGAAAGTCTCCAACATGAAAGTGTTTTGAATTGATGAGAGGATTCAAGATATGTAACTAGATAAAATTATGGAAGATTGGAAGTGGTTCCATGAGTGGTGACCGAATGCTCAAGGAAGGAAAGAAAATGATGTTGTTCTTGGTGTTCTTGACAAATTGGAAGAGAGAGAAGAGAGAGAATGAGTTAAGTGTTATAAAATGTGATACAAATGAAATCAAATGACTGAATTGAAGTGGGCATCCATAGCATTGCATGGAGAGAAAGAAGAAAATAATTTTGCTTTAGGAAAATGACCAATAATTAGTCAAGACATCTAATTAATGTCTTCAACCTTTTTCTTTGGCCTAAAAAGGCTACTTCAACATGTCTCAACATATCTCTTCTTCTTTCTTGCTTCTCCAACCGTTCCCCCCCTTCATCATGCAATCCAAAGGAAGCAAACAAAACAATAATGGTCATATTGACCATGACAAACAATAATGGTCATTAATTTAGTTTGCATGGCTATTATTGGTGGTTCAAGAACCATGTAAAAGTCTCCCCAAGCTGCATGAAAATCGTGTGGCTCCTTGAGTATTTTAGAAAATTAATTGTTCTCAATTTTCACCTAATTGTATGCTAATTAATTAGGTAATTAGTTAGGTTAAATTTCCTAACCAATCTTAACTAACATTCTAACTATATAACTAATTAATTAACATATTATTTCACTTATTATAATCTCTAATTAAAATTAGGATATCTAATTAAGAATTAGATTATAACAATTTAATATTTAATTTAGTTTACTTAACTTGTTAATTAGACCATTAGATTAATCAAATTAGGCTTAATTAGTTACTAATCAAATTATTGTTGACTTCATCTTTTCTTTAGCCTAAAAAGGCTACTAAAAAAAATTGTCTTCTCCTCCTTGTCCAAGCACTCCAAAACCGTCCCCCCTTCCATAATGCATGAAGTTGTCATCTTTTTTTTTTTATACAATTATTTGAAGCATTCCTAGCCATTGATTAATTCAATGGTTAGGATTTAGGTAGACTTTTAATTTAGAAGACTTAATCTAAGCCATTGGATCCTTCTCCTTTAAATTCTAGCCATTATATGTGTCTCTAAAATAAAGGGTCAAGATTACTTCTTCTTACTTTTAATCCAAGGGTCATAATTAGTCTTTGCTACTTTTTAAGACCAAATATCCACCCTTGATTAATTCTTCATCCAATGGTCATAAATGGTCTTTGTCACTTTTTAAGACCAAATCTCCACCCTTGATCAACTCTAAATCCAATGGTTGTAAATGGTCACTTTATATAATTAATTTTACATTGTTGATTAAATCTACGGTTGATATTGAAAGCTTCTTGCCTAACTAAGTTTATTTTCACACCATTGATTAAATCAATGATGATTATCTTATATTTCTTTATTAAATTTATTTCTTAACCGTTAATTGAATCAATAGTGGATATCCAAACCACTAATGTTGACTTAAGCAATATAATTTCTATTTTTATCTACTAAAAATCACGAAAGAATATATTTATTGTATTTTTATCTTAGATAAATAAATACAATACAAAACAAATTTTCTAAAATTGTTTTCGGATTCAGGTTTAGTAAGATCCCCTGTCTCCGTCTAAACAGTACAAATTTTTCTATGCGTAGAAAATTTTTTCACTTTGCGGGACCCACCTGGGTCCACGTATGGTCACTTGGACCCATAAACACCTCGTGGGGCCCACAAATAGAAAAAAAATTTAAAATCACACATAAAATCACAAAAATTAGAAAATGTATGAAAATCAAGTCAAATTATTAAAAATAATTAACAGTCAAGAGAAATAAATACAGAAAGATTTTTCCCGGCCCAAAAATTATTATTTTCCTGACACGGAGTAAATCACTCAAAACGATCAAATACGCTGACGGAATAAACAAAATAATTTTACAGTATCCAGAAATTACTAAACAGTAAAATTCTGTTAGCTGTCAAAATTATTGTTTATAGGATAGAAAATTTTGGGGTGTTACAATGTCATCCCATTTCCATTCGGGAATAGGCAAAGGTTGTAACATTCCCGAAGGTCTTTGATGTTCCACCTTAGCCTTCTAACAGACTAAACAGGATGATACATACTCTGCAACATCTTTCTTCAGTCTTTGCCACCAATATAATTGTTTTAAATCTTGGTACATCTTTGTGGCTCCTGGATGCATACTCAGTTTACTCCTGTGAGCTTCATCCAAAATCAATCTCCTAAGATCTAGATCATTAGGCACACAAACTCTTCCTTGAAACTTCAAAATTCCCTTAGCACCTTCGCTAAACTCCAACACTGCTCCTTGGCTCTTTGCTTCTTTTGCTTCTTGCAAATACTGATCACTGTTTTGTCTTTCACGGATTCTATCCATCAAATCATTTGAAATGATGATCATGTTTAAACGTATCTTACCCGGTGTCAATTTCACTGATAATCGCATATTCCGAAATTCTTCTATCAACTCCTTCTCTTTGATCATCATAACAGAAGCACTAAGTATTTTTCTACTCAACGCATCCGCTATGACATTCGCCTTTCTGGGATGATACTGCAATTGAAAATCATAATCCTTCAGAAACTCTAACCAACGCCTTTGTCTCATGTTCAACTATTTCTGGTCAAACAGATATTTTAAACTTTTATGATCACTAAAAATAGTGAATGATGCTCCATAGAGAAAATGTCTCCACACCTTCAACGCAAATACCACAGCTGCTAACTCCAAGTCATGAGTCGGATAATTCTTCTTATGATTTTTCAACTGCCTTGAAGCATAAGCCACCACCTTACAATTCTGCATAAGTACACAACCCAATCCTTGGTACGTAGCATCACAATATACTTCGAAAGGTTCGTTTGGATCAGGTAGAATCAATACCGGTGAAGTAGTTAATCATCTTTTCAACTCCTGGAAACTTTCTTCGCATGCGTCATTCCACATGAACGATTGATTCTTTCGTGTAAGTTGGGTAAGAGGTCCTGCAATCTTCAAAAATCCCTCAATGAACCGTCTATAATAACCAGCTAATCTGATAAAACTACGGATTTCTATTACAGTCTTTGGTCTTTCCCATTCCAAAACTGTCTCCACCTTGGAAGCATCGACTTTAATTCCTTTTTTTGATATCACGTGTCCCAAAAATTGAACTTCATTCAACCAAAATTCACATTTGGATAACTTGGCATATAACTTATTCTCCTTCAAAATTTGAAGAACCACCCTGAGATGTTCAGCATGTTCCTCCTGATTTCGAGAATAGATCAAAATGTCATCGATAAAGACGATAACAAACTTATCCAAGTATGAACGAAAAATTCTATTCATGAAGTCCATGAATATAGCTGGTGTATTTGTTACACCGAATGGCATCACAAGATATTCGTAATGCCCATAGCGCGTCCGAAATGCAGTCTTGGGAATATCCTCCACTTTCACACGTATCTGGTGATACCCAGAACGTAGATCAATCTTAGAAAATATTGCGGCTCCTCGCAACTGATCCATTAGATCATCTATCCTTGGAAGTGGATATTTATTTTTAATCGTGATTTTGTTTAATTGCCGATAGTCTACACATAGACGTGAAGTTCCATCCTTCTTCTTGACAAACAGTACTGGAGCTCCTCATGGTGACACACTAGGTCTCACAAATTGTTTCTCTAATAAATCCTCCAGCTGTTTCTTCAGTTCGGCTAATTCTACCGGCGACATCCGATAGGGCGCTATAGATATTGGTCCGGCTCCAGGTATAAGGTCAATGGCAAACTCGATTTCCCTTACTGGTGGCAGTCCAGGTATATCTTCAGGAAATACTTCAGGAAATTCGTTGACCACGAAAATATCCTTCAAGACATCTTCACATTGCACCTCTAAAGAAGATAACAATAGATACCCATGATCTCCTTCCTTCAAACAAGCTTCCACTTGAGTAGCCGTTAGGAATCTAGAATCCTTAGCCTCAGGAAATACTAATGTCTTATTCGAACAATCAATTAGGATATGGTTAGAAGACAACCAATCCATTCCCAAGATTACATTAATCTTGGAAAGAGGCAAACAGATCAAGTCCACATAAAAGATTCTATCCCTAACACAGACAGGACAATTCAGGCATACTGTTGATGTAACTACAGACTTATCAGTAGGAGTAGCAACACTCAGATAATATGACAATGCAGTCACAGTCAATCCCAAACGCTCAACACAATCACATGCAATGAAAGAATATGTTGCTCTTGAATCATAGAGTATGGTTAAAGGATTACCTTCAATAGTACCCTCCTCCATTATCAAGTCCTCAGATTTAGCAGCTTCTTCTCTGCTCATTGTATAGACACGACCACCTGCCTGTGGCCTTGTAGTTCGAACATTTCCCACAGAGGATTCCTTCCTTATCTGATCACAGTCTTTGGAGAAATGTCCATGCTGTCCACACTTAAAACAAACAACCTCCTTATGTTGACAATCCTTCGTGAGATGATCCTTCCCACATTTGAAACATCGAATAGGAGTCCCAGCTTGACTTGCCTTATTACCGCTAGAACTTCCTCCCACAAATTGCTTCTTGGTCTGACTTCCTGTCGGTTTCACATACGGCTTTTGCTGAGAGCGATTTGCTTGATTATTCTTCCCTTTTTGGAACCTTGCAGGTCCAAAATTCTTATTTCTTGCCGCAGGTTGATGATCAATCTCTTCAACTTTACGACATTTTTTAATCAAAGTTGGAAATTGATTAATCTCCAACATTGATACAGCTCTCTTAATATCCAGCTTTAATCCTTCTTCAATTTTCCTGCATTTCCAGCCCTCATTTGGATTCATCTGCAAATATCTCAAAAACTGAGACAGACTTTTAAATTTTGCCGCATACTCACTTACGGACATCAATCCTTGTCGTAAGCTCAGAAATTCCATTTCCTTCATATGCCTCGCACTTGCTAGAAAATATTTCTCTAGAAATTTTTGCTTAAAAAGTTACCATGTCACCATCCTTCCTTCGGCTTCCAACAGTCTTCTAGCTCCTGCCCACCATCGTTCACCATCTCCTACCAGCATAAAGGTTGCCAACGTAAGCTTCCGTTCATCAGCACATCCCATACCATCAAATATATTTTCAAGTTCTTGGATCCAAAGTTCAGCTTTCTCCGGATCAAACTCTCCACGAAATTTTGGTGGCTTATTCCTTCGAAACTCTGACAAACTGTGCACATTTTCATTAGCCCGTTGATTTTGTTGTGCAACCACTTCCGCCATTCTCTGCATTGCTGCTACAGCTGCAGCCATGTTCAAATTATCATTCCCATTAAGTTCCATATCTGTGCTATTATTTCCACGTCCACGTCCTCGTCCAGTCATTACTTTCTCTACTCAAACTGAACAATACAAAGAAAGTAAGGTTAATCTTCAAACAATATTGTTTCTTTTCAGAAAACAATAACAGAGAATCACACAACACAAACAAGACAGACCTAGCCACAACCCCAAAAGACTCTAACTTGGACTCTGATACCAACTAATGTAACACCCACCATAAGGTGTCACATTTATGTTACTTTATTACCCAAAATACCCTCAATAGTTATAAAATGGGATGTTGTGATAAAAATACGAGTTATAAATTTTTTTTTCCTTCATGGATAACAATAAAATAGATTTAGCGAAAAATAAAACTATTATACAACAACCTCACACATAATTTACATCATATACATATTACACAAGTGCTGTCAGGCTTATTTATTACAGACCATGTCTCGGAACAATAAACACACTTAAATAGTTACACACAGAGTTTATATCAGAATTCAAACTTGCCCAAGTTTAACTAAGTAGAAGACCCCTCAGACGGGTCCTCCTCAGGTTCCTCAGCAGGTAGGAATCCGTTATGACGAGTAGCCCTACGGACAGGTGTCCGGGCTGACGATACTATGCTGATTTCCGTTGGGACATAATTTCTAGTATCCCAATGTCGTCTGATATGCAAAGGAAATTCAACATGAACAAAGATAGTCACACAAAAAAATGGATCTCCACGAAATAGTCTACTAATACTAACAGTCAGGTACCCCTCGTAAATAAGTCCTCGCTCATCGGGACTTGTCCTCCATTCTCCAGCTCCTCCGTGAAATTGTAGACATACATATCTGAAGAAACTGGCTCTTGACGTCATACTGTCAGAATTCTGCGTTCCCTGATGTGAGAAGTAGTTCCTCTTCTCCTTCTTGTACCGTTTCTTTCTCAACGTCTTCACCCAATTATAAATACAATATACAGATATACATATAAAGATGTGAGATCACCTACGCCAATACCAGCATGATAGCACAGAGATAATACAAACAACATATCATATCATGATCACAATTATGCCATCATCATAGTGTAAAATAATAATTACCATCATGCCACTATCACTGTTTAAATCAGAAAATAATTACAGTAACACCATCATATAGATATAGATGCTCAGTTTCATGCATGCGCACATAGACTCAATGTCCTACTCCATGGAGCTAATACTCAAGTCGGAGAAATTGATCGAAAGGTCTGCCGGTACCACGTGCTTCAGACCAAGTGCTATAATTATATCTTGCATATCTTGCATATACACGACAGTCTTTGTCAGATCTCGATTAAGAATAGTGTCTCGGTCCGGATCATCGGTGTGTTGCATCGGTCTAACTCACGGTACAAAAGAGCTACCAACTGCCCATTGCGAGCAACCCGCACCCCGATGCCCCCAAGGTCAACAAGTGACCTACACTATGCGTATCACACTTACTCAAGAGGTGTACGTTTCTCCTAGGCAATTAGCCATATACAGTCCATCGGACCATTTTCAATGTATGTGTAATGCACCAATTACCAACTAAAGGTAAATCACATAATTTCTCATACAAAGTTCAAATACTATTTTACGTTCGTAAAATGGATTTATGCCAATTATAGGCAAATTGCTCAGTTTCTTGCATAGTATTCACATACTGATTTTTAACTGTAAAGTTTACTGTATAATTAACAACAACCTTATATTATTGCATTTTTCTCATTTGAAAAACATTTTTGTCACGTTTTTTACGATCACGTAATATTTTATTATGTAAACAACGATTTATAACATTTCTATTACGTTTAAAAATCGCATAAATTTTTTTTACTGTATTCTAAAATGCGTAAAAATATTCTTTCATTTTTAAATCGCATAGCGATTTTTCTACAACATTTCGATGGTGTAAAATATTTAAACGCTTTAAAAATCACGTAGAAATATTTTAACATTTTTTCAAATTGCGTAATTTAAAAATTACGTTTTTGAGTTACGTAAATCCATTTTCACCATTTTTACCCTTCGTAAGATATTTCTTAACTTTGAAATATTATTTTGGATTTTTCTTACAATAATATAATTTCTTACTTTATATTCTTCCTATTCTTAGTCGAGAAAAATTCTTTTCCGTAATATATTTTCTCAAAATCACTTTTTATTGATTTAATTTTACAAAATCACATTTAGTTGATTTAATTACTGTTTCTAATTTTAAATTTCCTAACATTTTTTAAAACCCAATAAATAAATTCTACGTTAGTAAATTTAAGTTACAAATATTTTCTTTTATATTTCTAAATCACTTCTAAAAATTAATTTTCTTTAAAATAATTTGAAGTTCAACACCTTCAATCTCCCTTTTTCTTTTATTTATGAAAATTCCACTTGATAACACTTTAATTATCTTTTCAAAAATCCTTATTTGAAAATTCTTATATTTTATAACATCAAAACATTTTTCTAAATTATCAAAACCTTATAGATGGCCATTGGAACCGTGAAATATTTTTCTTCTAACTTAAATAAATTCCATTCTTGTTTCTACACAAAATAAATTCATGAAAACTCAACTCCAAAAATCGTGTGCATTCTTTTTACAAAACAAACTCTTTTGTTTATTTTCTTTACTTCTCAAATCATTCAATTTTATTATTTATGAAAATATAATTTTGTGAACACCAAATTGGTTGATGTCTTATCCGAAATTTACTTTAGTTCAAGGACTAAAAATGAACTCCATAGTTCTTGAAAAATTTCAATAATAACTTTAGTCTTGGAAGTTCAAAACCGTGACCTCCTCCATGGCCTTTGGAGTCAAAATTTTGCTTATTTCAACATACATCCATCATAATATATTCAACATATATCATCATGCATATTATAAGCATACCATATAAACAAATAAAAATCATACTAAGCATGCATACACAAGTAAATCATGCAAAGCATATCAAGCATAGGCAAAAATAATCAAAGCACATAACACACATAACTTATTACATGACCATGAATATGAATCCTCACATGGATTCACCATCTACCAAATATAAAACCATCTCTCACCACCATGCTTGGTTGGTGAGATGGATCTCCCTCTTACCTTTTGAAGACAAGCTCTTCAAGCTCTCCTCCTTCTCCTTAATTTTTGTGTGGCTCACAACAATTCCTAACAATTCTAAAATAATTAGTAAAATCACAAACAAAGCTTAATAATAACAAACCATGGAACAAACATGGCTTAGAAAATCATAAACATGAATTTAAACCATAGAAATTAAAGTTTACCTCCAAGGAAGTAAGCTAAAAGTGGGATTTTGAAGCACTTAGAGTGTGATTTTGGGAAAACTTTCTAAATGGAAAGTGTTTAGAATGTTGTTGAGTTTTAGGAAATGATGTGAGTGAAAATTATAGGTGAGTGATAGTATATTTGGTGATGGCGACCGAACCAAATGGAGAGAAAAGGAAGAAAAATGGTGCTTTGGTTCTTAGAATTTTTGAGAGAAAGTGTTGTAAGCTTTTTGATGAAAGAGAAAATGAAATTGTGAGAGTGAATATGGGTGGGCTGCTTTGCCGTGAATGAGTAGCAAATTTTAGGAGATTTGCATGATGAAAAATATTTCATTTTGAGTGCACATGCTTTTCCACATGGCTTATGTCTTCATCCTTTTCTTTGGCCTAAAAAGCCTATACAAAATTGTCTCCCTTCTTCCTTGCTTCTCCAAACCGCCACTTTCTCTTCATGCACTCCAAATGTGACAATTTTCATAACCATCACTTTAAGTCATCCTAACCATTGATTAAAAGAATGGTTTGGATTAAAAATAGTTACTAGGTTTAGGTTATAGATGGAAGACTTTGTTTGAGCCATTGGATCATTTTTGGCTTGCAATCCTAATCATTGAATGTGTCTCCAAAATGAAGAGTCAAGATTACACCTTCAAACTTTACATCAAAGGGTTCAAAATGGTTGTAGTCATTTTTGATGACCAATTCTCCACCATTGATCTAAATCTAAATCCAATGGTCATTAATGATCCATCTCCACCATTGATTAATTTTACATCCAAGGGTTGATAATGGTCATAGTCATTTATAAGACTAAATCTCTACCCTTGATTTAATTTTTATCCAACGGTAATTAAATCGATGGTGGATATCCAAACCACCAATATTGACTTAACAATATAGAATTTTATTTTTATCTATTATATCCTTATGAAAGAATATATTTCTTGTATTTTTATCATTCGATAATTAAATACAGTACAAAATACAGTAAAGAAAAATTTTCTAAAACTATTTTCGAATTCAGGTTTAGTAAGATCCCTTGTCTCTGTCTAAACAGTACAAATTTTTTTATATGTAGAAAAATTTTCACTTTGTGGGAGCCACCTAGGCCCATGTATGGCCACCTGGGCCCACATACACCTCGTGGGGCCCACAAATAGTAAAAGTTTTAAAATCACACATAAAATCACAAAAATTAGAAAATTCACAAATATCAAATCAGATTACATAAATTAATTAAGACTAAATAGTAAAAATTAATTTACGTAAATTTTTTCGACCCAAAAATTATTATTTTCTTGACACGGAACAAATTACTCAAAACGATCAAATATACAGATAGAATATTCAAAATAATTTTACAGTACACAGAAATCACTAAACAGTAGAATTCTGTTAACTGTCAAAATTACTATTTAATAAATAGAAAGTTTGGGGTGTTACACCTTAGCTATATCGTTTAGGGTGGAGTCTGGTTATACGTGTATCGAGTTGATCTAACTAAATGGAATCTTAGATTACAGTTCAAGACAGTTAGGTTTTTCTATTCGCAAGACTCTGTATATTCCTATCCAATAATGAGTACTTAAATTTACACAAATTTCCAACTTAGACATAATACTCCACCCAATAATAAATAAAGTTTTACAAAAATCCCGTATATAAATTTAGAAAATTTCTTATACTACGCAATTATACTAAAAGTAAAGCTCACACTTACAATTTATACCTCACAATTATAATTAAAAAATAAGATGCAAAAACCACAGAAAAAAATTCCTCCAAACATAAGTGCTCTGTCACACTAAATTTTATAAATTTAAGCCTTAATATTACTAATTGAAAATATAAAATTGCAAATGTCCGTACGATGCATACGCTAAAAGGCAAGTTTGTTATAACTTTATACTCTCATTAAAGGGACATAGTTTTGCTCACATTCCCTTCCCTTTCTTATGTCTTAAACTCTTATTTTTACATAAATTTTAAAATTTTTAAATAAGGATAATATTCATTTCTTATCATTTTTCTTTTTAATTTCTCATTATCTCTTATGAAAATAGACACAAGTGGTTGGGCCTTTAAGGAGTCTAACACAATTTTTAACCCATAACACAATTTCTAAATTTGTCAAATGATTCATACAAAATATGATCCAAGAGGTAAGCGGTAAAATTATTATTATTTTTCTATTTTATTAAACAATATTATAAAGGATTATCAATAATATTTATTAAATTCAAGTACCTATACATGTATATATTGCTTATTTCAACAATTATTAATTAAATGTATTAAATTCAAGTCATTAATGTATCTATAAACTCAAGTCAATTTTACTATAAAAATAGATAGATAGATATAGATATAAATAGATATAGATTTGGAATTAGAGAAGAAGGTCAGGGCCTTTAGTAGCCAACTAAATGATAATAGACCTTCTCTTAAATTTGAATAGGAAAAAGATTCAAACAAATTAAAATATTAGAAAAAAGTTCATATTATATTTCTTTCTTGATAGCACTTGCTAGAGCTATTATTTTCCCAATCTCGTGCTAAGAAATTTGAGATTCGATTAAGAAGATAATTAAGGAGATAGGAATCTTATTTGATTGAGGAGATAACTAAGGAGATAAGGAGGAGAGAGTGAAGCTCATATTGGATAGAGACAATTGAAGTTGGCAAATGCACGAGAAGGGTGGTTAAAGTATGCACCTCAAGGACTTTGGTTTTCTCTACAAAACAAATAGAGCCTACTCAAACCATTCTCAAGTCACTAACTTGGAGTTGAGTAGAATCACGATAAACTCAGAATAAGCTTGAGTAGAGTTATTAAGGACTCTACTCAACTTGGTAAGAGATATCAACAATTGAGAATAACTCAAAGACTCTTGTGATTAAATTTCCAAAATCTCTTCTTGAAAATTGTAGACTTGTTTTGGCTTTAGAATTTCATTTTAAATGATCTAAAAATTGAGTTACTTAAACATTTTACACAAACCAGCTTTATAAATTAGTTTTAGTTAAGTCAAGTCTATAACTCTTAGAAAAATGATTGAAGAGATACCAGATAAGCTCAAAACACTATAAGTAACTGAGATAGAGAGGAAAAAATCTTAACACCACAATTTATACAGGTTCACCCTCAACCACGTGGGCTACATTCAGTTTCTAGCTGTTACACTAGGATTTTCGAGTAATTTTGAGTAGTCTTTGTACAACTCAACCACTCCCACCTAATTACACAAGTATTCTTTGAAACCCAGCTACCTCTGGCTATAGACATGAAGTCTCACAGTGGCTATAACAATCCTTTGGCCTACTAACACTTACCTATCAAAGTTCAAGTGTTCAGGATACAAAAACTGATGGGGAGCTCTCAAAAAATGCTCAAAGAGTGGATATACTAATTTTATAGCTCGAGAAAGAAACCTACAACTATATTTCAGCTTACTTTGTACAAGTAAGTTGAAAAAGAAGAGTTAAGTAAGGTGCAGTAAATCGTAAAACACTATTAGATTGATTTCAGCTCCTTTAACCCTTCATCTTTAAGATTGGTCCCTTTTATAGGCTTACCAATACTAGCCATTGCATTTCAAGGTGTTCTGATGCTCAAAGGATGAAAACTAGCTGTTACCAATGGAGTTCTGAGCATTCTAATGCTTTTTGTATTGTTTTGTCCTATAGCAACTTAAATATGTTCTCTTAGCAACTCTGCTCAACTGATTTCATCACTTGTTGACTTGATTTCTCATGTGTAGATGATTTTTCGACATAGCTTTGCATGAGAAAATATGCTTTCATAGAATTCTTCATGATCCATTTGGTCTTGTGAGAAATTATAACCTTGAAGCTCAAAATGACCTTGCTTAAGTGGTGCTTTGGCTATGATCACTTTGCTCAAGTATGCCTCGACATTTCTCAAGCCTTCTATGACTCTTCTCCTCACAAATGGTGATTAACTAGCCTTCCATATGATCTTTCTCAGTTGATAAGCATAGGCTTGAAAGTGTATTCTCAACATAATCTCACACAAATCAAGTTAATCCACTCTAAGAATATGAGAGCAATCTAAACATATTTTCATAGTAGTTTGTTAATTATGAAAACTCTCATTAAAGCACTCATCTCAAAGGACTTTGAAGCTTACATTCTCTATCTTTTTGATGATGACAAACTATGTTTGAAAATATAAAAAACTTACAAAGGATAAGAGTATTATCATTCCTACCACTTTGATGAGAAGGTATAGAGCAATAGACTTGAGCAGTGTCAAGTGCTCCCCCTCAATTGATCAACTCATTTAAAACATGTTAGTAGAAAATGATATCTTAATTACAGTGCATAAATTACAAGTTATGATCAGATCATTCATAAGTATATCAATGCAAACATTTCTAAGAGGCATAATATAATAGATAGAAGCAAAATATCTCAAATAAAGTATGTGCTCTCCCTAAAAATATGCATTCATTAAATACTTTGGAGCAAACAACATGATACATATATTGCAAAAGATACTACAATCCAAGTCGTACAATTTTGCTCCCCTTTACGCTAGCATTCCTACTTCAACAATATTTGTATATTCAATAATTTCAAAACACAATTTTGTTCCCCTTTACTCTAGCATTCCTACTTTAACAATATTTGTGAATTCAATATTTTCAAAACATATCTATCACTACTCCCCCTTTGTTATTAATAAAAATATCATCAAAACAATATAAAGCATAGAAGGGCATAAAGGATTTTGATCATCATAGATGCTACTGATTAGGGTCACCAGAGGAGATTAGAGTGCCAAAAGATGAAGAGGATGGATTAGAAATTACTATTCAGGCAAGATAGGGATAATGAGGTCTCTTGATGGTCTCAGGGTACTACTCATTCTCATACTTGTGCTGCCACCACTACTCAAAGATAAGAAAGTGGTCCATATGCTCATGCACAATATTATGAACCTCCTTCACACCTTTGTGTAGCTTCTTTTGATTTTTCTTTAAAGTCTGATTGAACTTCCTTAACTTTTTCACTTTAGATCTCAATCTTTTCAGTTCAGACTTTTGAGAATGATACTTGTGTTAAGTAGGCTTGGATGGTGTAGGGGATTGTTGTTGAGTAGATCTCTATTGAGTTTCACGCTGCTCAATAGTGCATGCTTCACCATGGCATGTCATGGCTTCAACCTTTTTTTGGTCCAATTGGTTCAGGAAGGAACCAATAGAGCATCCTTTCATTGAAGTGTGCCACCAATGTCTTCATCAAGCTCATCCAGACCAAGACCCTTATGACTTTCCTCAACCTCAATTATGGTAGGTGCAATGGCATCAAAGATTGGGGAACCAAGATAAGGGGAGTTGAATCTAAGGGGATGAGAAGGGTGATCTATCACCTTGAGTAGGCTCCAGAGTATGATAAGGAGACTGCTCAATTGATGCTTCTTTCTCCAATTTAGACACCTTTTCAACCTCTTCTTCTTAGTGTTCAGGTTGTAAGCCCCTATCATTTTTTTCTCTTTCCTCTACTCGTTCTTTCGCTTTTTCAACTTCTTCTTCCTGTTAATTGGTCTTTGGTTTCTCCTTCTTGTTCCACATCCTATTCTTTGTTTTCCTCTTTTTTTGTAGTTTGTTTTTTTGCATTCTCAATTTTCTTTTCTTCTTTACTACCCTTGGGTGAGTACGATGGAGTTGTGGTGGATATGTTGTGATCTTTGGAGCGTTGAGTCATTATGCTGGCAATAACTATATCAGATGGTTGAGTAGCTTCATTAGTAGGCTTCTCCAAGTCACCAACACCTTCTCCAGTTACTGTGCTTCATCATGAAAGGGTCAGGAACAATTTTAGTTTAGTCAAAGAAATATTCAGGGACTCTAGAGAGATATGATCAGGATGTTCTTATGACTGAGTAGATTCATCAGCATGTTGAGCAGATTCATCCCGTTGATGAGTAGATTTTTATTTTTTCAAATCTGAGCAAGTTCAACATCACCTACTCATTTGCCTTGCTCTTCTACTTCTCATTTATCTCCTTCTTTTTTCTTTCTTTTCCTTCACTTCTTATTCTTTCTGCTTCTATTTATTTAAATACAAGAACATACACACACACACACACATATAGGACACATGACTAAATATTAGCCACTAATTGCTAAAGGTATTAATACCCTCATAAAAAGAAATGGTACCAAAGGAATCTCCTATTTTTAATGTCTAAGTATAAAATTGTTGAACATTTACAATTTTTATATTTGATATGATATCTCAAATATGTAAGCATCTACATAACAAAGTCTTTCTTGATTGCATTTTGTATTTATAGACATCTAATTTTTACTCTTTAAAAGTAATATTTTTCTTATTTTTCTATTGTTTCAGGGTGTTTCAAATTGTTACAAAATGAGACTAAGATTATAGGTTCTTAAGCAAATGAGACATAAGCAAAAATGGAGAAAACTTAGATTGGGTGGCCTAAGAGAGAACGAGCAGAGTACTCAAGATGAAGAGGTGAGGAGACAAAATGAAGCACTCAAGACAAGTAACTTTAAGGATGAAGGATGGAGGACACCTAGTTGACATGGGTGATATAGTTCTGCTTGTTGTATGCATGGAGTGTGTGGTATTATTTTATAGATCATGTATGATGATTGTATTTGGAGGAGACAAAAGAGTGATGAAAAAAGGTTGACCAAGGTACCTTCTAGGGGTATGGAGTCATAGATTTAGAATGTTGGGATTACGTGGAAATGATAGCCTTTTACTAGCGGTGGATAATGACTAACCTTTATTAGGTATGATGTTTTTAATGATTGGCTACTTTGTCAGGGATGCATGAAAGAGTAGAAAATGACATGTTGACTTAGGTTCCTTATAGCCTCATTTTTATCCCAAGTCATTAATCTCGAGGGACCTTAACCCAATCTCATGTTGAAGATAAAGTCTTGCATTTTGAGGCTTGAAAATATCTCCAAAACTTGCTTCTAAAGCTTTCCAAGGTATATAATCAACGAGGCTCCCTAGGTAGTGAGGCTAAAATGGAGCAATATAGGCATTGCCATTTGCTTGAACTGCTCAAGATCATGATAGCTATTCTCCTCCTTGTCCATTTACTTAGCATCTTGGCTACTTTGAGACAATTTAGTTAGGATAAGAAATCATTCAGAAATATTAGCCCACTGCTCTTAGATGGAAAGAAAAAAATCATGATTACATTGACATCAATTGTCAAAGGGAACATTGTGCCATCGATTTCGGCGGCACTTGTCCCATCACTATGCTCAAGCAAGTAATTAGGGTTAATTGATTTTAAAATGCTTTAATTTTCCCTCCTTTGTAAATCCTTACAAGTTCATTTTTTCATGCATCCATTCCCCCTCTCAAACTCTTCACTTTCTTCTAAGTGGTCCTTACTCTTTCATTATGGGTTGTTTAGTGAAAAGAATGGTATTCGAGCCTCTGTTTGCCTTTGACACTGGTTCGTCAAGCTCTCTTATGAATTCTTCTGCCTAATCCACAAAAGAAATCATTTCTTGTGTCATTTCTTCCAAGATCTAGTATAGATTATGTAACACCCCCTTTACGGCATTGCATTTCAGACCAACTACTTTTAATTCTTTATCCAAGTTATAAAATATTTGATATTATTTTAATACAAGTCTCAAAATTTTTTTTTCGTGGATAACATAAACTTACCGAATTATAGAAACACAAGACATAAAACTGAATAATATACATCTCATGTACATAACATAGATTAGTAACATCTTAGATACAGAAAACTTACGTACTCTAAATAACATATATATCTACCATATAAAGATTAAACCTAACTTAAGTCCAAAAACTTGAAGAGTAGGGTCCTGAACCCGATCTTCATCCAGATCCTCTTCGGGATTCCTAACAGACAAATTCCCCGGTCGGGGCATGTCACTACGGACGGGAGTCCTAGTAGTTGACTCCACAGAGTCCTACCTAGGGGTAGTTCTACGATTACCCCATAACTCCCCAATAGGCATATAAAACTCCAAACAAACAGCAACATCCAAAGAAAATGTAGCAACCGCATGCTAGGTCCTACTCCAAAGCAAGGTAACGTCTCCAATATACTGAATACGCCCCGTATCCCAATGGACATTCCACTCTTCGATGTCCCCATAAAATTGTATGCTAACGAAACTTCGTCGATCTTGCCTCACCGCCATCGCAGACTTCTCAAAACATAAATATAGAACATAACAAATAGAACAATACAATAAAGAGGTAAAATCCTCTACATCAATACCATTATGGCAGCAAAGAAACAATAATGACAATAATGTCATTCATACAAAGCAATATCATAGAATAATGAGATATAATCATGTTATCAACTAATAGATAATTTAACAATATATATATGATACATATGAATTATAAAATACTGATCATAGCACAAAATAAGTATACAAACCATGCTTATGCACAATGAATTAACCCCTCTTATGCACAATGCACCAATTTCCTACTCCATGGAGGAGCTAAACACAATTTTGGAGAGAATGATCGAAAAGATATGTCTGTATATCGGCCGCCTCAGACCAAGTGCTATAAATTTTTAATGTGTATATCAGGCATTATACGAGACATTCTATGCCAGATCAGGAATAGGAATAGTATTTTGTCGAGATCGTTGGTACGTTTGCATCAGTTGCCACGGCACAATAGCGCTTTCTAACTGGCCATATGTGGAATTCCACGTCCCAACGCCTCCAAGATCCATTATAGACCTTCACTACGCAATTCGCACCCGCACTAAGGTGTGATTCAACTCCTGAGCAACAATAGCCTTAACAGACACCGTCTGACACATAATGCATGACCAATGACTCAATGCATATTACAAGCCTTTACCGGCTATAACCATACGTTGATATATCTGGGTTCAATACATTAGCTCGATAACAAATTACTGTATTTCTCAATCGTGTAGCATTTTTATTGCATTTTCACAATCGCGTAACAATTTTTTTAACATTTTCTCAATCACGTAAAGATTTTAAAATGTTTTCTCAATCACGTAGCTGAAAATCATCATTTTAAAATCACGTAAGAATTTTTCTATGTATTTTCATTCGTGTAAAACATTTTCTCAATATTCTAAACTCAAATTAAAACTTTTCTCATTTAATATCAAAATTGGACTTTAATTCTAATATTTTCTTAATAAATCACTTTTAAATAATATTTCTAACATTTTTATACTAGACCTCCTTGATGTGTGTGAAACAACATCATGTTTTATTCTTGTTTTGCATGCATTCTTGAGCATTTTAGGCATTTTAGTTTCCCTTTTAGTTTATTTTTCTCTTAGTTCGGATAACTGCGGTGTTTTTAGTGTTCTTGTGCAGGATTAATGTTGAATTGGCCTTAGATTGAATGGAATGCTTGTATATTTGAAGTTGGAGCTTAATGGATAGTAAAAAGGTGCAAAAAGACCATTCTAGAGGGATCCACGGCCTGCCCGTGGATTAAACCATGGCCATGGATCGAGCAGCAACTTGAAGGGGGAAAAGAGAGATTCCAGGGAGTTCCACGGCTTGGCCGTGGAATGATCCACGGCTTGGCCATGGAATGATCCATGGCCATGGAATTCTGACAGCAAGATCCACGGCCAGGCCGTGGATCGCAGTACGCATCAGTTTTTAAGTTTTATTTTTTATTTCTTTTGGGGGCTTTTTAGCCAATTAAAACCCTAGGTTATAAATAGATGTTCTGAATACATTGAGGGAGTTCTACTTTGGTTTTTGGAGGAGGTACATTGGAGGCTTTGGCTCTTGATCTTCATCTTTCTTCCCTATTCTCTCTTGGATTACGGGTTGGATGTTTAAGAACATGTTTTCTGATTTCTTCTTCTCTATGTCTGAGTAGTTTCCTTTGTTTCTAGGATTAGGCAATGCCCTTTGATACATTGATAATGATTAATTGACGTTGTTTCCCATTTTATTGATCTTGAATGTTCATTGATTCAATTCTTATTACTCTTATTCATGTGAATTTGCTGGCCACTTTTGCATCTCATAGGCATTTAGGGACGTACTGAGAGGTGAACCTAGGTGTTGGAACCATAAGAATTGAACTTAAGGTCTAAATCACGAGAGTAGTTTTAGCCTTTTGAGGATTCAATGAATTACCACAAAGCGTAATGGGTTCAATTTAAATTCAATTACCACGAGAGTAGGAATTAGTTTAATTGGGCACGGATCTTATATCTTGGGAAAGAACATTAACTAATTTAGGGTAATTCACCTTCAATTGAATTTCAGATTTAATAAAAGGGTTGTCAATTAGGATTTATCTTGTATCATTGTGGTATCCTAATCTTGGAAGCTTTCTTGAATTTGAATATCTTTCTTGATAAATTGCTATTTTTGTTCTTAATTTTGTACTTTAATAATTATTTACTTAATTGCTTGGTTACTACATTCTTATCAATCAACAATTTTATTCCCTTTGTTTAATTTAATTGAATTAATTAATTAATTGGTATTCATAGACACAGTCCCTGTGGATTCGATCTTTTTATTACTTGACGACGAAACCGTACACTTGCGGATTTCACGCACCAAGTTTTTGGCGCCGTTACCGGGGACTGTGTTTTTCTTGAATATTAATTTAATTATTTTAAACCTTTTTCTTTATATTTGGTTCTTACGTTCTTGATTTCTCTTTGACTCTCTGCAGGTAATTTCTCTTATTTATGCAAAGTATTAGACGTTCTGGGATTCTCATTGAAGCAGATCCTGAAATTGAAAGGACTTTACGTAGAAGGAGAAGACAACAAAGGCACGAGTAAGAGAAATATCGAACCAACACTTGTCATGGCAAAGCGGTGAAGATAATAAACCGTTAAAAGAGTATGCAGCCCCTAATGCTCGAGGTTTGCGATCCTGGAATTGCTCGGCAGACATTGAAGCTAGGCACTTCACCATACCTCCTGCCTTACCTTGTCTATGATAAGGCAGAACCAGTTTGGAGGATTGCCGTCAGAGGATCCTAATGATCATGTGGATATGTTCTTGGAGTTCTGTGAGACCCTTAAGATCGAAGGCGCCTCTGTTGATGCTATTCGTCTCCCCTTGTTTCCTCTATCATTGAGAGATCGAGCTAGAGCTTGGTTGAAGTTCGTTCCAGCTGAGACGATAACTACTTGGGACCAATTGGAGCAAGCCTTTTTGGACAAATTCTTTCCACCTTCCAAGATTGCTCACTTAAGGACCCAAATCACAAGCTTTGTTCAGAAAGATGACGAGTCATTGTCAGAAGCTTGGGATAGATATAAGGCTTTACTGGAAGCCTGCCCACACCACGGGTTAGAGAAGTGGTTGATCATCCACACCTTCTACAATGGTTTAGAATATTCTTCGAAGGTGTCTCTTGACTCCGCAGCTGGTGGAGCTCTGATGAATAGGAGGCTCACAGAGGCTTATGAGATAATTGAGAGTGTCGTTTCAAATCATCACCAATGGGCTAATGAAAGAGGGCATAACCCGAGAAAGCTCTCGGGAGGTAAGTTTGAGGTAGATGGTATTGATTTAATTATGTCAAAGTTTGATTCTTTGAATAAACGTTTTGACATGCTTGAGAAAGCTCATGTTAATGCCATAGGTGCCTCTAATAATTTTTGTGAGATTTGTGGAGCACAGGGACATATTGGTGCTGAATGCCAAGTTGGAATGGGATCCTCACATGGTGCACGTGTGGAGCAAGTAGAATCATGCCACAATTTCCATGACTTCAACCAAAAGGGGAGGAATGATCCGTATTCCCAGACTTACAACCCCGGTTGGAGATCACATCCTAACTTCTCTTACCGGAATAATCAGTACCAAGCTGGGCAAGGTAATGCTAAACCATTTTCTGGAGTTCCACAGGTACAAAAATCTAGACTTGAGTCTCTTCGTGAGAATTTTGTTGAAAGCCAGTCTAAGCAGAATGAGGAGTTTAGGCACCATGGGCAAGTTGTAACTGAGGCAATTAAAGAGTTGTTAGCTAAGGTTGACAATTTAGCTATTCATAATAAGATGTTGGAAACCCAGATTGCCCAACAAGTAAGCACTTCACATAGGCAACAAGGTAAGTTTCCTGGTCAACCAGAAATAAACCCAGGGAATGAACACTGTAAGGCTGTGAGTTTGAGAAGTGGCAAGAAATTAGAGGATTCCAAGGGTAAAGGAAAGTGTGACAAAGATGAGGGGAATGAGGAAAAAGATACTAAGACACAACCCTTAGAGGAGGAGGAAACTAGTGAGAAAGTGTCTAAGTATGTACCCCCTGAACCTTACCAACCCCCAGTTCCTTTCCCTCAAAGACTTGCTAAGGCGAAGTTAGACAGGCAGTTTGGGAAGTTCTTAGAGGTTCTTAAGAAATTGTACATTAATGAACCCTTCACTGAGGCGTTAAAACAAATGCCTACATATGCTAAGTTTCTTAAGGACATCCTGTCTAATAAGAAGAAGCTAGAAGAATATGAGACAGTAGCTTTAACTGAGGAGTGTAGTGCGTTAATTCAAAATAAATTGCCTCCTAAGTTAAAGGATCCAGGTAGCTTCTCTATTCCCTATTTGATTGGAAACACGAATTTTGATAAAGTTCTGTGTGATTTGGGAGCCAGTGTTAGTCTTATGCCCCTTTCTGTGTGTAAGAAGTTGGAGGTGGGTGAACTAAAACCCACAACTATCTCACTTCAATTAGCAGATCGGTCTGTCAAGTACCCCATAGGCATCTTGGAGGATGTTCCTATTAAGGTTGGTAAGTTTTATATGCCGGTGGATTTTGTTGTGCTTGACATGGAAGCTTATGCTACAATGTCGATCATACTTGGGCGCCCATTCCTTGCCACTGGAAGGGCGATCATTGATGTCCATGAAGGAAAATTGACTTTGCGATTGAATGATGAGGAAGTAGTTTTTGATGTTTTTAATTCTGAAAAAAATTCTAATTCCTTAAATTCATGTAATCGCATAGATGCTACTAATATTATGGATAATGTTGTGCTTTTAGGTGTGCAGGAATCGGTGGCTGATGCTATGCTAGAAAAGACCTTGCCCAGGGGTACTACAAAATTTGAGGAGTCTAAGCCCTGCAAGAAAGGACCTAAGAAGCAAAATGACAAGTGTGTAGAGAAGCATGGATTTAAACTCGGGGATAAAGTTCTTGTCAATAACTCGCTTCTACGTTTCTGTCCTAGTAAGTTATGGTCGAAATGGTTAGGACCATATGAGATTATTCGAGTTTTATCCTACGGTGTGCTTGAGGTGTAGAAAGAAGGTCATAAGCCTTTCATGATAAATAGCCAGAGAGTGAAATACTTTGAAGGAATGGGGACTGAGCATTACTCCATTGACATCACTTGAGTACAAAAACCAAACTAAAGTCAAGCTAGTGACTTTAAACAAGTGCTTCTTGGGAGGCAACCCAAGTTTCTTTGTTTTTTATTTTTATTTTTATTTTTTCCTTTTCTTTGACTTTGTGTGTTGGATTGCTGGTTTGATCTTTATCTCATGGATCTTGTTTAGGTTTGACCTTTTTTTTTTGAAGCTCAAATTAGAAGAATAGTAAAGTCAGAAGGTTCCACACCCAGCTTATGAAAAATTCCATGGCCATGGATTGAACACCAGAAGATTTCTCACCACCGCAGTGAGTTCATTTCTTTTATCCCTTCTCTAGTTAAAGATTATTACATTGGGGGCAATGTAAGTTCTAAGTTTGGGGGGTTAATTTCATTTTCATTTTAGATCATTAGTTTCATGCATTTTCATATCTCATTTTGCATTGCATCTTCATGTTGCATTTTCACACCATCATATCTCTCAGTTTTTTGGTTGAACTTGTTCCCCTCTCTTTTGAGGATTTTGAGATAGTATTGATTTGGAACCCAATTGTTGATTCTTGTGATAGGCTACATGCATTGTTTTAATTTGATAGTAGAGGTGATCTTTTGATAGTTGATAATTAGCATAATGTTCTCTGAATTTGTGCTTCTTATTGAATTTTTAAACCTCTAAATATGAGTTTTGAGCCTATTTAGGACTTATGCACTGTATGATTTTTGTTCCTATTCTTTGTATTGAGTGATATTCCTCATTGATCTTGTGCTCTAGAACTTGATTTGAAACCTTTTTGAGGCGAAATTTTTGGTTGCATGCTTGAATATGATTAAGGCATCTTAGGTATTTTTTTGGCCTTCTGAATTTGTTACACTTTCATCCACTAGTTGCCCAACTTGAGCTTATTGCATAATTAATTTTCTTGATGCCTATGATAATATATTGTTGGTAATCATTTAGAATATTAAATGGAGCAAAGTGGGTTTGAAAGTTGTGTAAAGATGTGTTGAGAATTATATGTTTTTGACCATTCTCTTTCTCAAATGAAAAAAAAAGATCAAATAAAAGAAAATCATAAGATTGAAGCTTGAAAAAAAAAAGAAGAAGGAAAAGAAAGGAAGAAAATACTTGGAAATATGGAGTTATGATCCTGTTTGAAAAATGCCTTTGCTCCATTGATGTTCTATTGGATTTCTTGTGCTTATTGAAAAAAATTGTTGAGCCCTTTGTGCATATCTTCCTTTCTCTACCTTACCTAACATCATTCCCATGGCCCCATTATAACCCTTGAAAGACCTTTTGATTCTTGCATGCATGCTGATTATTAGTGAAAATTTGGTTTCTTATCAAGCATATGGAAGTGCATTTTCTTTGATGGATTTTGAGCGTATGATTTTCACTCCTCCAAATAATATTTCCTAACGTTTTCCACAAAAACTTATATCATCTAAATTAATTAAAGATATCTCAAAACCTTTGTTCTTTACTCTTAATAAAACTTTATTAAATAAAATATTTTAAACTCCGAATTATCCTTAGAAATTATTTCCTTGATAAAACTTCTCTAAATAATATTTCTAATATTCTTTTCAAAACTTGCATTATTTTAATTTAATGAAACATTTTCCATCTTCCTTATTAAAAATCCTCTTAAATAAAATACTTTAAGTTTCAAACTTCATTCTCAATCCTATTTCCCAATACCATGACCGAAAATCACTCTTTTACTTAATGCTAAAGTTTATTCATTTCCATTCTTATTTTATAAATCCTTAATTAAATTTCTTAACATTAAACCACTATATTCACAATTTATAAATCATTTTCATCATTTCAACTAAAGCTCTATTAAATAAAATACTTCAAATCTCCAAATTACTTCTTAGTCCGATTTCACTATATTAGCCAAAAATCACTTTTTAATTGGTGATAAAAATATATCCATTTTTATTTTTATTTTGTAATTCCTTAATTATATTTCTTACCACTAATCCTCTAGGTTATTATTTAATAAATCATTTTTATAATGGATTACCCATCTATGGGCCTAGAGGCCGTGAGCCTTATGGCCTTTGGAACCAAAAATTCTTTTATTCTCAATCACAATTTATATTATACAACATACATAAAACATCATAATCCTACTATATCAAATTCATGCATAATATCAAAGTAATAGAATTACATATAATCAATAAACAATCATGGTAATTTCATGCATACAATCATCATCATATAATTATACAAAATTAAACAAACATAACCAATAATCATACAATCGAGTGAATAAATCCTCACTTGGATTTTTCACTCACAAATACAAATATTTCGTTCCTCACCACTATAATTAGTTGATGATGTTAATCTCCCTCTTACCTTGTATGTAACTTCTTAAGCTCCTTGTGTGATCCTTTCTATCAACTTTCTTCACCAAGTGATTCTTAAAATCAAAATAAACATAAATATATTAACATCCAAGGCTAGAGTAGGACAACCATAGATCAAATATGGTCTTAGGATTTCAAAAATCAAAGAAGAAATGAAAAACCATGAACATCACCTTAAAACCCAAGAAATTGAATCTAAAAATCAAGCTTGAAGATGATATAATTAGGTCTTGATCACAACATGAAAGTTGCTTAGAATGAAGTATAGGACTAAGTGGTAAGGTTTGTTTGAATTATGAGAGATTGGAAAGTGTTATTTGGTGATGAGACCATGAGCTAGAGGAGAGAAAATGAGAAAAAATATGTTAAGGTTTTTGAGAGAAAAGATGATAGCTTTGTGTTATGATAGTAAATGAAACTTTTGTCTGCTAAAATCCCCTCGACCGTGAGATAGGAGAGAAAGGAGTGTGACAATCTTGACCACTTTCAACCCTTCACAACCATTGATTAGATCAATGGTGGACATCCAAAGCTTCTTCACTAAGCTTGTGATAATCACATATTTTATTTATTAAGAAACCCTTATGTTTAGTCATTACACTCTCCATATTCTTAATTGATTGAATTTGGTATGATTTTGTGAGTTTGAGCTCAAATTGGTCCTAATTGAATATTTTCAGCATTATTGAGATTTTACACTGTTTCTGTATTTTGATCATAACTTGAGTTCCTGATATCTGACAATCATGAATTTTATCTTGTAGGAAAGCTAAGAGGAAGCTCTACAACTTTGATGAAGAGCTCAAAGTCCTACACAGATGTCTAAAGGACCTAAGTTTACATGGAAGTCAGAATACGAGTTCTGTCACTAGAATCCGAACGGTGTGCACTCATAAAATCATATCTCAAGTTGTAATAATGGAGATGGGCTGAAATTTGGATAGTTGATAGTCAAGACCCAAATAAACAACTTTCATGAAGAACACCTTTTGAAAGAATGAAGTCTAATGGGTCAGTTTGGGCTTGCAAGTCGGAACAGAGGTGCTGAAGTTGGGTTTGAGTAACCCGTGGTATTTGGGTCATATCTTGGGCTGTAGGAAGCCAAATTGGATGATCCAGATATGCATGTTATAGCCAAGACAAAGATCTACAACTTTCATGAAGAGTACTTTTCATGAATCTGAAGTATAATCGGTCGTTTTTGGCTTCCAAGTCAGACACGAGATTTTCGCACCCACTCACCCACTCAACCAACCCACTCACTCCACTCATCCACTCAACTACTCAACCACTCATCCACTCATCCACTCAACTAACCCACTCAACCAATATTTAATCCACTCAACTAACCCACTCAACCAATATTTAATCCAATCCACTCAACTACTTAACCCACTCAACTAATATTTAATCCAATCCACTCAACTACTTAACCCACTCAACCAATATTTAATCCACTCCACTCAACCACTCATCCACTCATCCACTCAACCAATCCACTCAACCACTCCACTCCACTAACCCACTCATCCATCCACTCACCTTTGTCATTTTGTTACCCTAGACTTCTATAAAAGGGCACCATTGGTTATCATGTAGAAGGTTGGACTCTCTTTTATTTCTCTCAGTTTTTCTTGTGATTTCCTTCTAGCTATATGTAACTAAACCTCCCTTGGTTAAGGGGGGTGATGAAACCGCTAGTATTGATGTTGTAAACTTTGCACATTTGATTATTTCAACACAGTTATGTTTTTATTCATATATTTCTGAATCTATTGTTGGTATGAAGGTTTTTATACTTGTTTCCACTTTCAAAGTGGTAGATCTGGGTTTATTATGCACGGTTGTGGTAGTAGATCTAGTGGGATGTATGATGTTCATGTGGGTATAATTATCTTTGTGCTATTTGCCAGTTATAAAAGTGGTAGATCTGGGTTTATTATATGCGGTTGAGGTAGTAGATCTAGAGAAATATATGTTCTAAGTAATTTAATCCCGGTGTGTGATTAGATCTTAGTGTAATTGGTTTTCTAAATCTTAATACAATTGTTGGATAGTTGTAAGAGCGGTTGCTTTATGACTAATCAGTGATTAGGAGTTGATTTGAGCGGTTGCTAAATTGGCCAACACGTAAGGAAAACAGAGATTTACTCTCACAATTGCATAAAAACATAATTGAGCATGTTGGAATAAAATGATATGTGGATTTATATCATCATATAAATCTAGTGGTGGATTCAATCTCTTAACCAATTTTCTTATATTGTTGTTTTCAGTTTATTTATTGTTATTGTCTTTGAAGTTGTTCATTGTTCATCAAAACTCCAAAACCCCCTATTTACTATTTATTGTCAATCAGAGTCTAAATTGGGAATTGTTTAATAGTGTTAATTGAATTGGTTCTCTGTGGATCAACCCTTACTAACTACAACTAGTTGTAAGGTTTTTATTTTCTGATGGGCCTGACAACTGATTTTTATCAGAATTTTAATCGCTATATCCGCACGCATTAGAATTTTGGCGCCGTTGCCGGGGAACCAATTTTTTTAATTACACTATTGATTTATTTTCTATTTTTACTCTGTTCTTATTTTTGTTTTTATTTTATTTTTAGTTTTGAATCTTTCTTTCTGAGTGTTTTGTAGGTGTTGATGTCCATTGAAGGGGTAAACGAAGGATTGCTAAATTTGAGGAACTATATTGATCAACTCACTTCACATCCTCAATTTCCCTTCCATTCGGATAACTTCCACTTCACACCTGCTGACATTGAAGCTGCCCGTTACATTGATCTATCAAGTTCAGAGACATCTGAGCCATCTGAAATATCTGAAGAAGTGACGATGGCAGAAAACACTTTAAGGGCATTGGGTGCTCCAGATCTAGATCAACAGCCTCTGTGCATAGACATTCTTGAAAATGAAGAGGCATTTGAATTAAAATCTGGCTTAATCCATCTCTTGCCATCTGTCAATGGATTACCCGGAGAGGACCCCAACAAGCACTTGAAGGAGATCCATGTGGTGTGTTCTAGCATGAAACCTGCAGGAATTCATGTAGAGCAAGTCAAGTTGAGAGCCTTTCCATTCTCATTGAAAGACTCAGCAAAAGAGTGGCTTTACTACTTGCCACCCGGATCCATCCAATCATGGCAGGACATGGCCCGAACTTTCCTAGACAGATACTTCCCTGCCTCAAAAGCTGCAACAATTAGAAAAGAAATCTGTGGTATTCAACAAAGGCATGGAGAATCACTCCATGACTACTGGGAGAGATTTAAGAAGCTATGTTTCAGTTGCCCTCATCATCAAATAAGTGAGCAGCTCTTAATTCAGTATTTCTATGAAGGCTTACAAGTGATGGATCGCAACATGATTGATCTTTGCTAGCGGAGGAGCATTGGTTGATAAAACTCCTCAAGAAGCTAGAAACTTGATCTCAAGAATGGTCGCCAATACTCAACAATTCTACTCTAGAAATGACACCGGAGTAAGAGCAAGTGAAAGAAGTAGAGACAACTAGTCTACAAAAACAAATGACTCAATTGATTGCTATGGTTCAGCGGTTAATGGATACAGGCAAAGCACCAGTTCATGCTTGTGGGATCTGTTGTTCATCTGGACATCCCACTGATATGTGTCCCACTCTCCAAGAGGACACAAATGAGGAGGTAAGAGCAGTAGGGGGATATGCTGGACTTTCAAAAAATTACAACCCCTACTCAAACACATATAATTCAGGTTGGAGGGATCATCCTAATTTTAGCTATGCAAAGCAACCTCAAAATCAACCTCCAGCTTATGGACCTCCAGGATTCCAACAAAGGCAAGCACATTTCCCTCAGAGACAGCAGCAAGTTCAAGATCCTAAGCAATCTGAACCTTCACTAGAGGAGCTAGTGAAACAATTGGCTACTGATGCTTTACAGTTCCGACAAGAAACAAGGACTGCAATCAATAACTTACAGAATCAGGTAGGGCAGCTGTCCACAGAATTCAACAAGTTTCAAAGCCAAGCTTCAGGAAAACTACCCTCACAGCCAGAAGTAAATCCGAGGGAAAATGCTAATGCTGTCACGTTGAGAAGCGGAAAGACGATGGATGAGCCTACATCTCCTCCACCAATCAATCAAGAGAAAGATGAACCACCCAAAGAAGCAAATGATAAGGGGCAAACTTCCAAAGCCCCTAAGGTAAGTATTTCTGAACCCCTTCCTAAATATGTTACTAAAGCTCCTTTTCCTAGTAGGTTGGTTAAAACTAAGAAAGAAGAAGCAGAAAAAGAAATACTTGAGACTTTTAGGAAGGTAGAGGTTAATATCCCTTTGTTAGATGCCATTAAGCAGGTACCTAGATATGCAAAATTTCTGAAAAAATTATGCACTAACAAGAGGAAGTTAAAAGGAAATGAAAAGGTCCAAGTGGGAGAAAATGTTTCAGCTGTAATTAAAAGAAACTCCCAACCAAATGTAAGGACCCTGGCACATTCACCATTCCATGCACTATAGGTAACACAAGGTTTGAAAGGGCAATGCTTGATTTAGGTGCATCTATAAATGTCATGCCATATTCTATTTATGCATCTTTATACTTGGGTCCTTTGGAACCTACTAGTGTTGTTATTCAATTGGCTGATAGATCTAATGCATACCCTAAGGGTGTGGTTGAAGATGTTTTGGTGCAGGTGAATGAATTAGTGTTTCTGGCAGACTTTTATGTTTTGGACATGGAAGAGGATGAGTCTCTCAAATCTGCTCCTATCTTGCTAGGAAGACCATTTTTGAAGACTGCACGGACAAAAATTGATGTGCACTCAGGAACTCTAACAATAGAATTTGATGGGGAATTAATTAGATTCAATATTTTTGAAGCTATGAGATACCCAAGTGATGTGCACTCTGCTTGTTTAATTGATTCTTTTGATCCTTTTGATTCTTTAATTTCTACAGCTTTTGATACTAACCATTTTGATGCTCTTGATACAATTCTAACTCATAGCTTAGATGTACAGGAGGAAAAGAAAAAGAGTGAAGAAGAGCCATGGAGTAAAGACATTGATGAAATTGTTGCTGCCTTACAAGAGCTCTCTTCCACTCCAGAAGAGCACGAGGTAACTTTTGTTGATTTACCTGTTACTACTGATATACCTCAACCTTCTATTGTGCAGGCACCTGAATTGGAACTTAAAGCACTGCCTGATCATCTTAAATACATCTTCTTGGGGGAGAAGGACACCCTTCCAGTAATAATTGCAAAGTCACTCACCCAAGAATAAGAAGAGAAACTGGTAGTCTGTTTTGCAGAACATAAGACAACCATTGGTTGGTCAATAGCGATATCAAGGGTATTAGTCCCTCCATTTGTATGCACAGGATATTAATGGAGGAGGATACTAAACTGTGAGAGACCCTCAGCGGAGGTTGAATCCTCCCATGATGGAAGTTGTGAAAAGGAGATACTGAAGCTCCTAAGTGTGGGGGTGATCTACCCCATTTCTGATAGCAAGTGGGTAAGCCCAGTCCAGGTAGTACCAAAGAAATCTGGAATTACTGTGGTAAGAAATGCTGCAAATGAGCTTATTCCCACTAGGTTACAGACAGGGTGGCGTGTTTGTATTGATTACAGGAAGTTGAATGCCGCCACAAGAAAAGACCACTTTCCTTTACCTTTCATTGATCAAATGTTAGAAAGATTAGCTGGTCATTCTCATTATTATTTTCTAGACGGTTTTTCAGGTTACAATCAGATTGCCATAACTCCAGAAGACCAAGACAAGACTACATTCACTTGTCCATTTGGTACCTTTGCATATAGGCGAATGCCTTTTGGACTCTGCAATGCACCAGGAACTTTCCAAAGATGTATGATGAGTTTATTTTCTGATTACATTGAAAACATCATTGAGGTTTTTATGGATGACTTTAGTGTCTTTGGAAATGACTTTAGTGTCTTAAAAGATGCATTGACACTAACCTGGTACTGAATTGGGAAAAATGTCATTTCATGGTGAATGAAGGTATTGTGTTAGGTCATGTAATTTCTGCTAGGGGAATTGAAGTAGATAAAGCTAAGGTAGAACTCATGCATTCTTTGCCCCCACCCACTAGTGTGCAGGAGATTCGTTCTTTTATTGGTCATGCAGGTTTCTACCGGAGATTCATTAAAGACTTTTCTAAAGTCTCATTGCTCCCTTTGCGAGACTTCGTCAAAAGATGTTAATTTTAACTTTGATGAGAAATGTATGGAAGCTTTCAATAAACTCAAGAAGTTGTTAACTGTTGCGCCTATCATCGTGCCACCCAACCTGGGAGTTACCTTTTGAACTAATGTGTGATGCCAGTGACTTTGCAAAGTAGGAGCTGTCTTGGGACAACGAGTTGATAGAGTTCCTTATGCCATTTACTATGCATCAAGGACTCTAAATGATGCTCAACTTAATTACTCAACCACGAAAAAGAACTTCTAGCTGTTGTATTTGCTTTAGAAAAATTTAGATTATATCTAATTGGTTCTAAAGTGATTGTGTTTTTCAGATCATGCACCTTGAAGTATCTTCTAACAAAGAAAGAAGCAAAGCCTAGATTGCTCGATGGATTTTATTGCTCCAGGAATTTGACTTGGAGATTAAAGACAAGAAAGGGAGCGAAAACTTGGTGGCCGATCACTTGAGTAGATTGGTAATCGAAGAGGAAGAAATGCCTATCATGGAGACTTTTCCGGATGAATATTTGATGGTTGTCAACACCATAATCCCTTGGTATCTTGACATTGTTAACTACCTAGTTACTAAGGACTTTCCAGGAGGGTTTGAACAAGGCCCAAAGAGATAAATTAAGGAGTGATCAGTAAATACTATATCCGGGATGACCCGTACTTATGGAAGCATTGTGCGAGATCAAGTCATTAGGAGGTGCATTCCTCGATTCGAGACACACTCCATCCTCTCCTTTTGCCACACCTATGCATGTGGAGGACACTTTGGCGAGTAAAAGGACTGACAAATAAAGTGCTTGACAGTGGTTTCTATTGGCCTTCAATTTTTAAAGACGCTTACAACACGTAAGTCTTGTGGCCATTGTTAGAGAACAGTAATATTGGTCCTCGTAATCAAATGCCTCGGACTCGATCATTTTTGTGGAAGTCTTTGATGTGTGGGGTATTGATTTCATGGGACCATTCCCTCCCTCATTTGGTTTCACATACATTCTTTTATCTCGTTGATTATGTGTCTAAATGGGTGGAAGCAAAAGCCACGATCCGATGATTCTAAAGCTGCTTGAGATTTTGTTAGAACACATATTTTCTCCAGGTTCGGGACCCCGAGGGCTATCATCAGTGACCAAGGGACTCATTTTTGCAAAGAACCTTTGATACTCTATTGAAAAGATATGGAGTTATGCACAGAATCTCCACTCCTTACCATCCACAGACAAATGGGCAACTGAAGTGTCCAACCGGGAGATTAAGTCAATCCTTGAAAAGACAGTGAATCCATCAAGAAAGGATTGGAGCACTCGACTTGACGACGCTTTATGGGCTTATAGGATCTGCCTATAAGACTCCCATTGGCATGTCACCATTTCGGTTGGTGTATGGAAAGCCCCTGTCATTTGCCCGTTGAATTGCAACATCGCTCTTCTTGGGCCATTAAACAAGTAAATATGGAATTGGAAGGAGTGGAAAGCAAAGGAAGTTCCAAGCATGAGAACTGGAAGAATTAAGAAATGAGGCTTTCGAGAATGCCCCGATTTATAAGACTAAAGCTAAGGCATTCCATGACAGTTGATTTCCGTAAAGAAATTTCACAGAGGGCAAAAAGTTCTGCTATTCCAATCAAGACTCAAATTGTTTCCAGGTAAACTGCGTTCTAAGTGGATTGGACCGTTTGTGGTAACTAATGTTTTTCCTTTTGGTGCAGTTGAGATCAGGAGTGAAATTTTAGGCAAAGTATTTAAGGTCAATGGTCATCGTCTCAAACCTTATCATGAACTTCCTGACAGTGCAGAGATAGAAGTGATGAACCTCATCCTTCCACAATATGAGGAGCATTGAAAGTATCATTATGTCGGGCTGAGGACAATAAACTAAGCGCTCATTGGGAGGCAACCCAACCAGATTTGCTCTCTTTATTCCTTTTTATTTTGCATTTTTATTAGTTTCTTAGATTATGTTTTTATCTGTTTGTTGGTTGTCAGCATTTGAATCTTTAAAAAAAAAAAAACCTTGTGTTTGGTTTGATTAAATGTGTGTTTGAATGCATAGATTGTTTGTTTAATATTTGTGTGGAATAAGTACAGTGGAAACCAAGCGAAACTATGGGAATTACTTCTTTTGTGGTGTTGTTGTTTTGTTCTTCTGAATGCTGAATCATGTTCTTTGGGAATGATTTCATTCAATTGAGAAGTTAAATTTTAAGTTCATGATGAATGGACTGAGTAAAGAGTTATACTCTTAAGACGCATTCATATGAACTTGTGCCTTATGAACTTCGTAGATTTTTGACATTCCCTCAAGAATGATGAGTAAATGTACCCCTTAGTTTCCATTGTATTTTCATTCTCTTGTATTGTGTACATTTGGGATTTGATTTGCACTATTGATTTGCTGGTTTCAGTCATAGTTGTTTTGTTTTTGCTTTCGGTTGTGATATAGCTATTTTTGCTTGTTTTCCTTTTCTGGATGTGTGTAGCATTGAGGACAATGCTCAGTTTAAGTGTGGGGGAGAGATTTTAGCATAAAAAAATGTCTTAATTTAAAAAAAAAAGTTTTAAAAGAAAAAGAATCATTGCATGATTGAATAATTTTTCTCCCTTCTTGAACTGATGTGCTTGGTGATGGATGATTGAATTGATGAATTGAGTTTGATGGATGCATACCTTGTGAGATTTTGAGCCTAATGGATGGATTCAACATTTATGCCATTCTCTTCTTTCTTGTGTGACTTTCACTCATATTAATGACCACTCTAGAACTTGCTTTGATTCTTTTTAAGGCTACATTTCACTTGCATGCATGAACATGATTGAGACCCTCTTTCTTAATTAGCTAGTTTAACCAAATAGCCAACCTTGTTTTCAATATGATATCAAGCATTCTTTTGACTTCTTGAAAATTCTCTGATTCCTGTCAACCGTGTATATTTTCCTTTGCTTAACCCCTTTGAGCTTATTTGACCATTCCTTGTTTCTAGCTCATTATGTGCCTTAAATGAAAAATCGTGTTCTTATTTTACCTTAGGGAATAAAAGAACATTAGCTTTGTTAATGGATGAATTTTTGAACAAGTGTGGGGGTGTGTGTACAAAATGGTTGTTGAAAAAGGAAAGAGTGCCAAAAATAAAAAATAAAAAACAAAAACAAAAAAAAAAATGTATGTATATAGTTATGTTCATATATAAAAAAAAAAAAGAAGAAAAGGATTGAGAAATGAATATGTAAAGGGTTATACATTAGAGTTGGGATGAACTTTTATGCTTGTTATTTGAACTCAGCTCTCATTTGCTTTTATTCTCTTTGGTATTTATCCTCTCATATCCATTTTACCCTCTTCTGTTACCTTGACCTCACTACAACCTTGAATAAAGTCCTCATGATTTGTGTGTGCATGTGTTTTGAGTAGTGGAGAAGTAGAAGATAAGCAAGCTTATGGTAGTGCAATTTTCATGGTTGAATTGAGTGAAATACCTACCTTTTAAACACTTGAGAGATTAAGAGGGAATCTTGTGAAGATCTATCATTCTCGATTCATGTTGAAGATACCTTGCTTGTTGGTTTGAGATGTGGAGAATTGTTAACTCATGAATGTTTTGATCCATTGAACCTTTGGTTGTTCTTCTTGATTGTGAAATTTTGGGCTCTTGAATGTCGTTGGAATTTAAAATTTTGATAATCTCTTATGTCCTTGTTTTGGTCTTGAGTTTTACCCAGGAGTGCAAAAAGCTAAGTGTGGGAGAATTTGATAATCACATATTTTATTTATTAAGAAACCCTTATGTTTAGTCATTTACACTCTCCATATTCTTAATTGATTGAATTTGGTATGATTTTGTGAGTTTGAGCTCAAATTGGTCCTAATTGAATATTTTCAGCATTATTGAGATTTTACACTGTTTCTGTATTTTGATCATAACTTGAGTTCCTGATATCTGACAATCATGAATTTTATCTTGTAGGAAAGCTAAGAGGAAGCTCTACAACTTTGATGAAGAGCTCGAAGTCCTAAACAGATGTCTAAAGGACCTAAGTTTACATGGAAGTCAGAATACGGGTTCTGTCACTAGAATCCGAACGGTGTGCCCTCATAAAATCATATCTCAAGCTGTAATATTGGAGATGGGCTGAAATTTGGATAGTTGATAGTCAAGACCCAAATAAACAACTTTCATGAAGAACACCTCTTGAAAGAATGAAGTCTAATGGGTCAGTTTGGGCTTGCAAGTCGGAACAGAGGTGCTGAAGTTGGGTTTGAGTAACCCGTGGTATTTGGGTCATATCTTAGGCTGTAGGAAGCCAAATTGGACGATCCATATATGCATGTTATAGCCAAGACAAAGATCTACAACTTTCATGAAGAGTACTTTTCATGAATCTGAAGTATAATTGGTCGTTTTTGGCTTCCAAGTCAGACACGAGATTTTCACACCCACTCACCCACTCAACCAACCCACTCACTCCACTCATCCACTCAACTACTCAACCACTCATCCACTCATCCACTCAACTAACCCACTCAACCAATATTTAATCCAATCCACTCAACTACTTAACCCACTCAACCAATATTTAATCCACTCCACTCAACCACTCATCCACTCAACCAATCCACTCAACCACTCCACTCCACTAACCCACTCATCCATCCACTCACCTTTGTCATTTTGTTACCCTAGACTTCTATAAAAGGGCACCATTGGTTATCATGTAGAAGGTTGGACTCTCCTTCATTTCTCTCAGTTTTTCTTGTGATTTCCTTCTAGCTATGTGTAACTAAACCTCCATTGGTTAAGGGGGTGATGAAACCGCTAGTATTGATGTTGTAAACTTTGCATATTTGATTATTTCAACACAGTTATGTTTTTATTCATATATTTCTGAATCTATTGTTGGTATGAAGGTTTTTATACTTGTTTCCACTTTCAAAGTGGTAGATCTGGGTTTATTATGCACGGTTGTGGTAGTAGATCTAGTGGGATGTATGATGTTCATGTGGGTATAATTATCTTTGTGCTATTTGCCAGTTATAAAAGTGGTAGATCTGGGTTTATTATGCGCGGTTGCGGTAGTAGATCTAGAGAAATATATGTTCTAAGTAATTTAATCCCGGTGTGTGATTAGATCTTAGTGTAATTGGTTTTCTAAATCTTAATGCAATTGTTGGATAGTTGTAAGAGCGATTGCTTTATGACTAATCAGTGATTAGGAGTTGATTTGAGCGGTTGCTAAATTGGCCAACACGTAAGGAAAACAAAGATTTACTCTCACAATTACATAAAAACATAATTGAGCATGTTGGAATAAAATGATATGTGGATTTACATCATCATATAAATCTAGTGGTGGATTCAATCTCTTAACCAATTTTCTTATATTGTTGTTTTCAGTTTATTTATTGTTATTGTCTTTGAAGTTGTTCATTGTTCATCAAAACTCCAAAACCCCCTATTTACTATTTATTGTCAATCAGAGTCTAAATTGGGAATTGTTTAATAGTGTTAATTGAATTGGTTCTCTGTGGATCGACCCTTACTAACTACAACTAGTTGTAAGGTTTTTATTTTCTGGTGGGCCTGACAACTGATTTTTATCAAAATTTTAATCGCTATATCCGCACGCATCAGCTTGCTCCTCACAACCGCTGATTAGATCAATGGTGGATATGCAAAGCTTCTCCTCCAAGCTTGTTTCTAATTGGTTATGCATAAAGTTGTCATAACCATCATATTTGACCATTTAAGATATTTTTCAAAAGCGTAGATATTTTTCAAAAGTTATTACCCAATGGATAATAACATTACACAATAGATAAAAGCATTACCCAATGAATAATAACATTATCCAATGGATAATAGAATGTACCCAAAACTCAGATAAAGAAAATTTTCACTAACTGTTTCCGATTTCGGATTTAGTAAGTTCCTCCGGTACCGCATTAACAGTCCAAAACTTTTTGGTCTAATTTTTTTTTTAATTTTTACGAGCCCGCCTTAAACATACACAATCTAAAATAATATTAAAATTATTAAAATAAATTAATTTTTTTAAAAATTCATGAAAATTCTCAAATATTATAAAACTCATAAATATCAAGAAAAATAAAAAATCAGGGTGTTACAGATTACCCACTACTCGTGTGGGCTTTGTTCCTACGAAGACTCACCATTAGTTGATCGGTGGCCATTCTTCTCATTCATTTTCTCCACCTCCCTTTTCAGGCAGGGGTGGCGCAACGTTCTTGTTATGGGAGGCTTTAAACCCGCTCAAATTGTTTCAAAATCTAAAGAACTTATACAAATATTTATTTTTTAATTTCTAAATGATGGCTCCCCCCAAACACTAAAAATTTCATCTGTTAGCTCCGTCATTGCCTTTAGGTGATTTCTTCTTTAACATGGCTCCTAAGGTGAAGCATGTTCTTCAAACTAATCTTCTTCTTGGATATTAAGACCCTCATATTCTCAATTTCTGTATTGGTCCCTCTTTATTATGCAATTGTTTGCTCATAAAAGAATTTCCATTGAGCCCTCTTCATTTCATGTTGCACACAAATCCAATAGGCGGGTAGCTCGTATGGGTTGACCACATGTTTTCCAAATATCATTATTTCATTTTTGTTATAGAGAAGGTTGGGATAACAAATGCTATTTGAATTCCTTCTAAGCTCAATATTTCTAAAAAGGTTGAAGATCTCAACTTGTTGGTCCAGTGGTCGAGTAATCTCACCCATGCCTTTGTCACTTCATGGGGGTAGTTTACTCTAACTTTGGAGGATGTCAAAGTTTTACATAAACTTCCATTGTTTGGAGATATGGGCATTTCTAATGCTTAGTTAGTAGTTTTGTTATCAACATGGCCAAGAATCTCGCTAAGTGCACTAGGACAAGTGCTAAGTGTTCTTTGGAGCTTTTCAATAAGCAACTTGAGGAAAGAGACCATGCTAAAGCTCAAGTGGGACTTGATGCAAGGCCTCCAATAAAAAGAAATAGGGGAAAGAACTTATTCTGTTTACCTTATTCATTTGGGGAGTATGGAAATGTGAAATTTCCTATTACGGTTGTACTAAAAAAATATTTAAACATGAAGGGTAAATAACCTAGCATGACCTTTGAGAATATATAGGGGAAATATACTAGTTATGCGCTTTTGAATATAGTCATAAGTTGCTAGATGTTGCTTATGATTTGATAAAACAACAAGCCCCTGTTGGGGTTGTAGAAGCTATTTATATATGTGCATGGTTAATATAATATAAACACACACTTTGCCCTTGAAGTTCCTTTAAAAGGAAAGGGTTTATGAACTTGTTCATGATGGTGGTTTCTATCCCTTTTAAAGATTTTACATGATGTTGTGCAATCATTAAAGGATCTTATCATATGTTTCATTAATCAAATTTATAATTTAGTCTTTATCCTCTATCGTAGTAGTGTGAGAGAAGGTATTAATTTTACACAATATAGGAAAACAAGATGGAGATAGAATGTGATGGAGTGAGGAAGACTATATCATCCACCTTCATGGCCTATCAAACCACCAGATTGGTAGGGGGAGACTGAAGTTGCTGGTCAAAATGCTGCTTGTAACGGTGCTACAAATGCAGCATGTTGTAAATTTAAACTATTTGAATTCCTAGCATTTTATTTTCAAATATATAAAAAATGATAAATATATTAGACTAGTCGGATTATGTATAAAAGCCCTGTATGTATTAATTATTGACTTCAACAAGTAAATAGTTAATATTCTATTATAATTTGGAATCAAAGAAAAAGGTCATGGCCTTTAATAGCCAAAAAAATGATAATATACTTTCTCTTAAATTTGAAGTGGAAAGAGATTTAAAAAACTAAAAAATAAATGATAAAAGTGCATATTACAGTTATTTCTTGATAGCATATGCTGTAGCTTTTATTTGCCCAATATTGTGTTAAGAAATTTGAGATTTGGTTAAGAAGATAATTAAGGAGATAATAATTTTTTTTATTAAGGAGATAATTAAGGAGATGAGGAGAAGAGAGTGAAGCTCAGATTGGATAGAGAGTGTGAAAGGTGAGAGAAAAAAATTAAGGACACATGGCACAATAGAAGGAGAGTATGTTGGAAAAACATTTGTCTCAAGAGAGAGTACTTTGATTTATAAGATAAGGGAGATTAAACCAATCTCGTTACCTTCGCCTTTGATTTTTTTAACAAATTGTAGTTAAGCTTTTGAAGTTGTTTGCCTAAGGTTAGGCCCAAAGTTTGCCTTTCATGTCATGTTTATAGGTCTTGTGAAGTATTGGTATAAATGAAATCATTAGAAAAAAAATTGATGTATTATTTAATAATTTGTAAAAGAGTACTAACATAAATTGGTATCATCACTCCATTTATATTATCATGATTTCCTTAAGTTCAAATATCTTCAGTATAAGCACAATTGCTTTTTTTTTAAAAATAAAAGTTGAAAAAATAAAGGAAAAGTTTTGTATGAGTAACATGTATTTTTTAAGCTTAGATGTTTTTAAGGAAATCTCTTTGGTATTGTTAACACCAAAAAATTTTAGTTTAGCAAAATAACCGAGCTCAATCAGTTAATAGTCGAAGTCAATCAGTTGATAGCCAATGACAATCAACTAATAACCAAAGTCAATCAGGTGATAGCTAAGCTAGATCACGAAAGCAATTAATGATTATTATAATTTATTGGGCCACTTAGATATTAGGCCTAGGCCTAGTGAGGAAGTGAGCTGCATGTGCTAATGAGAATCTAGAAGGAATTTGGTGTTGAAAGGAGTGGATAAAGCATTGACTAAGTCAAAAACCACTTCTCTAAATTATAGGAACAGTTGGAAAAATAGTTTTATATCTTCTGCAAGTTCAAATGAGATTTGAAACTGAAGATAAGATTGAGGGAGATCATGTGACCCACGTTGAACTGCATGGTAGCTATCTTCCTTAAAAACAGGGATTAGGTTGAAGTGACCAGCTAGTGGAGCAGTTGTTCAGCTAACTAATACAATGTATTTGGTCTCTAAATTGAAGGAACTTAGTTGACATGGCAGTAACCACCACTTTGATTGTTGGTCATGATTCCACAACAATGGAAAGTGGGTAGAAAGCTTAGGAAACATGACATATAGTTTTAGTGGGGGCTAACAACTAGTTTTAGGCTCTATAAATAGTGTTATAAAGCTCAATTGTAAACAATACACTACTCAACACAACAACCACTCAATTTATAAAACACAAGCCTTTACATTTATTCTTTGTATTTCAGCCATTACTTTACTTTATCACTTTATATAGAACTTTATTTATCACTTTCTTTACCGCTTTTATGATTTTACCTTCATGTTAAGTTTTTATCAAACTTAGTTTTTAGGTGATCTTTGAACTAGGAGCTTTCTTTATTCATCTTAGGAACCTACATCTGAGGAACAAAGTCCATTCCTTAAAGTATCACCTGATAAAAGGGAATTTACTATTTTACGTGTTAGCCGATCCATTCAGCTAATAAGTCAGGTAGCTGATCTGCTTAACTAATAATCATAAAAATTCTCAAACATAATTTTGGTATGCCTGATGGGACTAGAAGAAGATATTCCTATGAGATTTGAGTTCAATGGATCCTACACAATCAGTTATAAAGAAGAATGGTAGCATGAGACCTGCTGAATGTCATCTTCTCAACCCATCATTCCAACTACTATGGGGCAATCCAGTCCAACTATTGAAGAGACTACTAAGTATAGTCAGCCGATGGTCATGATAGCATCTTTTATTTGGCAACAAATTGATATAGGCCTTAACTATCTAATATATCAAATATCTTGTCAATTTGTTGAGATTGTCAGCCAATGGTCCATAATGAGTTGCATAATGTTCGTTAGTCATCCTTTAACATTGAACAATCAATTCAGCAAATAAGTCCATTATAACGTGTCCCCGTAGTTAATGCAAGGAGGGCAAACATCAGCTGAAATAGCAACACAACCAGTTATGAAACTATCTTTGTAGTATGGGCAAGTTCATATAGTCGAGAGATCACCTAATACCTCAGGTAACTCCAAAGCAACCAATGTACCCTCTGGTAGCCTAGATACCTCCAATACCACCATAGCTGACAAGTCCAATTCTAGTACAATTGCATAATCTTAATCAATCAATGGTTGCTGAGCTGTGACTTGCTGTGCCTCAGTTGATCGACCACAACATGATAGCTAAGATGAAATGAGACATTTTGACGTAAAACTAAGGCCACTTGATATTCCAATCTATAGAAAGCTATATCCAAAATGGGTGGACAAAGTCATGCCCTTGCTGAGACATTAAAAAATTCCTGATTTTACTACTTTCTCAAGCAAGGATGGTATGTCTACCATGGAACACATTGACAGATTTGTTGCCAACTGTGGTGAAGCAAATTATAATAGGTGCCATAAACTTCAGTTGTTTCCTTTGTCTTTAATCGAGACTGCTTTGACTTGGTATTCGTCTTTGCCACCAAACTCTATGCAGAATTGGGAAGACATGGAAAGATTGTTCCATGACCGATTTTGCAAGCCACAACTAAAAATTATGATAATTGATCTTATGAACTTGAAGTAACAAGTAAATGAGCAGATAACCGATTTCTTAGAGAAGTTCAGTATGCTAAGGAGCAAATGTCATATACATTTTCTAGAAGTTGAATATGCCACCATTGTTGTGGGAAATATGCATCATTAGCTGAGAGAGAAGTTGATTGACAAAAAATGTTCAAACTTGAATTAGCTAGTAGCCAAAGCCACTCGAATTGAATATTTCATCTTGGAGAAGGAGCCGAGGAGAGCTAACGAGGACATAAAGGTTCTACACCTACCTCTCATTATGGACTTAGCTGATCTTGATCTAGGAGAAATAGCCAAGTATGAGGACTAATTGTTAGCTACTATGGAGTTCATCATTTGCCTACTTGCATAGGATGCTGAGGATAAAATTGAGCAAAATCCTATCCACCTAGCTTCAACTAGAATCAACAAAATTTAACAAAGTCTTAAGGAAGGCAGCCTACATCAACTATGCCTAAAATAGTCTAGCCTAGTGATCTGCAAGTCAAAATATCATTAAATCCTAGGTAAGATGATTCTATTTGAGGGAGGAAGATGTTATTGCCCTTAGTGAAGAATATTTTCAGCTGATGGTTTTACAATAATAGTAGCTAATGAAGTAATACCCTAACTTTGGGGCATGATGGTTAATCCAAAGTTCATTCCAACTTGTTCATTCTTAACTTTACTCAAGATTTCTTAAATATATAGTTTTTAGTTGAAGCTAGATTACGATGATTTTAGATTAGGTCTTGGTTGACACATTGGCAATTTTTTGGTTTTGAATTCAAATACATCGTTCAGCCATTTTCGCATGCTCAATGACTAAAGGATGTAGGGGGCAAAGTGTTATCATAAAAAAAATTAATTAAACTAAATAGCCGTTGTCAATCAGTTAATAGCTAATACCAATTAGATAATAACTGAGGCAGATCACGAAAGCAGTTGATGACTGTTATAATTTATTGGGCTGCTTAGATATTAGGCCTAAGCCTAGTGAGAAAGTGGGTTGCACATGTCAATGAGAATCCAGAAGGAATTTGGTATTGAAATGAGTGAATAAAGCGTTGACTAAGTCAAAAACCACTTCCTTAAATTATAGCAACAGTTGGAAAAACAATTTTGTGACTCTTGCAAGTTCAAATGAGGTTTGAAACTAAAGATAAGATTGAGGGAGATCACGTGGGCCAGCTTGAACTGTATGGTAACCATCTTTCTTAAAAATAGGGATTAGGTTGAAATGGTAAGCTAGTGAAGCAGTTATTCATCTAACTTATACAATGTATTTGGTCTCTAAATTGAAGGAACTTAGCTGACGTAGCAGTAACCACCTCTTTGATTATTGGCCATGATTTTACAACATTGGAAAATGAGTAGAAAGCTTAAAAAACATGACAAATAGATTTAGTGGGGGATAACAACTAGTTTTAGACTTTATAAATAGTGTTATAAAGCTCAATTGTTAACAACACACCACTCAACTCAACAACCACTCAATTTATAAAACATAAGCCTTTACATTTATTATTTCAACCATTACTTTACTCTATCACTTTATTTACAACTTTATTTGTCACTTTCTTTACCACTTTTATGCTTTTACCTTCATTTTAAGTTTTTTTTATCAAACTTAATTTTTTGCTGATCTTTGAGCTAGGAGCTTTCTTTAGTCATCCTAGGAACCTACAGCTGAGGAACAGAGTCCTTTCCTTAGCGGATTGCCTGATCAAACAGAACTAACTATTTTGCTTGTTAGGTAATCCATTCAGCTAATAAGTCAGGTAGTCAATCTGCTCAGCTAATAATCAAAAAAATTTATAAACAGGTACCCTTTCTTCTTGTAAAAGTACTAAGAGCTCTTAATAATTGGTGGTTGATATTTGTTTATGTGTCCTACGAACATAAAATAAAAATATAAGAAGTTCTAGACAAACACACACACACACATCAATAAAATAGGATAAGTGACTAAATATTAGCCACTAAGGGCTAAAGGTATTAGTACCCTCATAAAAAGAAATAGTACCAAATGAAACTCTTATTTTCAATGTCTAAGTATAAAATTCTTGAATATTTAATATTTGTACATTTGATATGATTTATCAAATATGTAAGCATCAATGGGACAAAGTCTTTCTTTGGTTGCATCTTGTGCAATTTTAGACATCTAATTTTTACTTTTTGAAAGTATTTTTTTTCTTAATTTTCTATTGTTTCAAGGTGTTTCAGATCATTACAAAATAAGATTGAGATTACGAGTTCTTAAGCAAATGAGATTTATATTACAAGAAATTTATGTTTTAGCGACAAAATTTTGCAAGGAAAATTTTTCCTCGCAACTTACTCGCTAATTAGCGAGCAAACGGCGAAGGATTAGCAAGGGAAAAATTTTCCCTTGCCAAATTTAAAAAAAAATCCAGTTGGAAAACAGCGAGTGATTAGAAAGGAAACTGCGAGTGAATTATTTCCCTCTTTAAAATTAGTGAGGGAATTGTGAGGTAAGATGTTCCCTCGCTAAAATAAGCGAGGGAATTACAAGGTAAGATGTTTCCTCACTAAAAGTAACGAGGGAATTGCAAGGTAGGGAGTTCCCTCGCTAAAGTCTGCGAGGCAATTGCAAGGGAATTTATTCCCTCGCTAAAAAAAAGAATCCCGCCCACTCGATTAAGTGCCAAGACAGCTCCTTTAGGTTAGAAATCAAAATCCCTTTCCTCTCCTCATCTCCTTCCCTCCCATAGCACCCGAGACGACCTTCACCTCCACCACCCAGACCCTTCCCCAGAGCTGAGCATGGCAGCCACACGACATGAGTGACTTCCCCTTCTTCTGCAGCGATGCCATTAACGAGCAACCACGCAGCCACAACAATGCGACTTATTACTGGTAAGCTTTCTTCTATTTATCTTCTTTAAATTTCTTCTTTATCCCACCTGTTCCCTCATATGTTTTCTATAGAATCACACACTCACGTAGCACCCATTCCTTTTTTATCCACATACAAAAACATTCCTCTGCTCATGCTCACTCTGCACCTCAGCATAGCCAAAATTACAAACCCTTTTGAATAGCCAATGGAAAATGTAAATTGCTGGCAATAAATTAGGTTAACTTAAGAAATATTACAGGCATACCAAGGCCATGTGTTCCTGCAATCAATGTGCCTCCTTAAAATATTGCAGTCTGTAGGATGGACAAGGAATATGGAACAGCGACAAAATTTTTCCAGGGGCCATGGAACAATATATAGAATTCTGTAGAGATAGTTTATGCAGTGCAACTTTCCACCTGATGCATAACTAATTCTTTAGTTTAAGTGTTTTGACTTCCTAAAAATCATTTCTTATGTTTACAGACTCGAGCATATAGCATTTGTATTAATAGCACATTTAGGAAAACATGAAATCCATCAATTTTTTTAGTTAACTACTACGAATTCAGTCAATTTAGAATAAAAGGGGTGCTACTGACATCATAGAAATAAGTCTTGTATAGTTATGTAATAATTTTCCTTGTTTTCCTTTCTGCTTCATTTTTATTTTCTTTGTGGAAATTGAAAGTAAAAGGTAGAATAGAGTGAAAGACTAGATTTAAGCTCTATGCAAGTTAGGAGGAATGAATGATGGGTTAATATAGAGTAGCTAGTATGAAAGATGGGAAAAGCAAGTCTGTTAGAAATAGTAAATATATAGATTAGATGGTTTTGGTGAGGAAGAGTGCATTTAAAAGGTGTTTACTTTGACATTAGACTAGAAAAAATGCAGAGAAGTAGGGATTTATGTGGGTTTTGAGATTGAATATCCTTACTGCGCTCAATCTTGAAGAACGTTGAGGTTGAGTCGTTGTGACATTCATAATGTTTTGACACTAATGCTCTGGTATGGAAGAGTTAGAGGATTCATAGAGGAGTATGCTGGAAAAAGACTTAGGGAAAGTTAGGTATGGAACCATGAAAGAATGATATTGACATGAAGCATTCAATTTTCAACTTTAAAAATTACAGGATTTCTTTGTCAGGAGCCATTCATAACCATATTGCTTAAGGGTTTGTGTGAAGATAGTGGTCTATCTGCATATATAACTAGGTATTGGAGGACTCTTGATAGAATAAATTTTGTCTTAATTAATTACAAAAAGAATTTTGAATGCTAGTGTAAGTTTTTGGCTTTTTTAACTTTGGAGGAGGATGTGAGTAACTTGGTCAATAATTGAGCAATGTCATTGTTTTTCTTTTTACTCTCGAGGGGTTCAATAAAAAGGATAGGGGTTGAGCAATGTCAAACTGATAAACTAGGAGTTGAGCACCCTATTCCAACATGTTGGTCATTGTATAAGACATACTCCCTGTGCTATATTAATTTCTAGCTCCAAAACAAGTCAAAAGCCTCTCTTCGCTGGGTATTGCCAATTGATTGCTTCATCTTTGCCAAATTTAGCATGACCAAGTGTTTATTCCCACCTTTTGTATGTAAATGTGTACACACTACATAGGCAAAACCTATTGCCCTACGATTTCATAGGGTTGCTGGGATATTGTGTGTTTAATCTTTGGATGTATGTAGAACTGTTCATAGCTGGGATATTGTGTGTTTAATCTTTGGATTTCATTTCCTGTTTGTGTTCAACTTCTTTAATTCTCAATGCTTGCTACTGTAGTGTCCATTGAAGAATTCCCATGTGTATTTCTCTTATTGTATGTCATTCTTATTGCTTGTTATTTTTTGTTAGTGGAATTATAAAGTATTGGGGGGTTATTATGTTGGGTTCTTGTTCACTTGAGAGTAATTTTTTTTCATTCAAAAGTTAGTGCGCTGCGAATTTTAAACTTAAAAATAAATTCTCTTTTGTATTCCTGTTAGTGGGTTTGATTCACAATTTGGGAAAGGTAATCAGTAAAATAAAAGAGGAAGAGAAGTGTCATTAATCATTATCCTAGCATTGGTCGTGTGTGTGCTTGACATTAGTGTGTGCTTAAACTGTCTTCAACCCTTTCATGCTATGCTTGTACTGTTCAGGCATTGGAAGCATCAAATTCATACTAGTATTTCTAGGACTCAAACCAACCCAAAACACCTCCCAATCTTACCTAAAAAGGCTGATTTTCAAGATTACACCAAATGTGCATCCTAACTCATAAAATTCTAAAATTTTATGAGAAGATAGCTCTCTCTCATATCTTTCCAATGCCGCAAACCTCACCTCATTTGACTAAGTGTATCTAAAGTTATGCGATATTTTATAGAAGTAAAAATAGGGAATCCACTAATTCACCCATTTTTGCCCTGACTTAAAACTGAAACTAGGAACAAACTACATATAGAAAAATTATGAAATTTTCCAGGAAAGAAGCCTTACATGTTAGCTTCAAAATGCCACTAGTTTCATGCAAAACAGACATCGGAGCAGGAAGTTATGCAATCTAGTTTATTGGCTGCCAGAATGCATTTTCTACAGAATCCAACTCTGATTCAAACAGAAACTGGTGCTAATTGGCTTGGTGAAAAATTCTGAAATTTTTACCACACATAACCCTATGTCTTAGCTTTAAAATGACACAAAAATCATCTCATTCCAATGTCTGTAGCTCAAGTTATGCAACAAACATCACAGACTGCTCGGATGCCACCCTGATTCTGCAAATTCAAGTTTTGCATAATCTTGGTTTCTAACCAAGTTCTAATCCTCAAATCATGGATTCTAAGTGTTTTCCAACCCTAATAATGGTCTCTAATCATGTTAGGATCATTAAACACTAATTCAACTCATCAATTATGGATTTAAACTCAAACTTCAAACTAAAACTCTACTTTTTTCCAACTAACCATTAAAAAGGAAATTATAGATTCTAAGGGCTCCAATCTATCAACTAACTAGTATCTAACTCATTAAACTTAGATTATAATCAAAGTCAATTAATCACAACCTAATTTTCATCTTTCTCTGACCCATTTCTAAGATTCTCTATCATGAACTAAAATGGTTGGTTTGAGCCATAAATGACTATCTAATACTTACTAAACTAAAACTATCCTAACTCAATTCTTGGAAGCATCAAATTCATACTAGTATTTCTAGGACTCAAACCATCCCAAAATACCTCCAAATCTTGCCGAAAAAAGGCTGATTTTCAAGATTGCACCAAATCTGCATCCTAACTCATAAAATTCTAAAATTTTATGGGAAGATAGCTCTCTCTCATATCTTTCCAATGCCGCGAATCTCACTTCATTTGACTAAGCGTATCTAAAGTTATGTGACATTTTACAGAAGCAAAAATAGGGAATTCATTGATTCACCCGTTTCTACCCTAACCTAAAACTGAAACTGGGAACAAACTACACATAGGAAAATTATGAAAATTTTCAAGAAAGAAGCCCTACAGGTTAGATTCAAAATGCCACTGGTTTCATGCAAAACGGACATCGGAGCAGAAAGTTATGCAATCTGATTTACTGGCTGCTAGAATGCATTTTCTGCAGAATTCAACTCTAATTCAAATAGAAACTAGTGCTAATTGGCTCAGTAAAAAATTCTGAAATTTTTACCACATGTAGCCCTATGTCTTAACTTTAAAATGACACAAAAATCATCTCATTCCAATGTCTATAACTCAAGTTATGCAATAAACATCACAGACTGCTCAGATGCCACCCTGATTCTGCAAATTCAAGTTTTGCATAATCTTGGTTTCTAACCAAGTTCTAATCCTCAAATCATGGATTTTAAGTGTTTTCCAACCTTAATCATGGTCTCTAATCATGTTAGGATCATTAAACACTAATCCAACTCATCAATTATGGATTTAAACTCAAACTTCAAACTAAAACCCTACTTTTTTCCAACTAATCATTAAAAAGGAAATTATGAATTATAAGGGCTCCAAGCTATCAACTAACTAGTATCTAACTCATTAAACTTAGATTATAATCAAAGTCAATTAATCACAACTTATTTCTCATCTTTCTCTGATCCATTTCCAAGATTCTCTATCATGAACTAAAATGGTTGGTTTGAGCCATAAATAGCTATCTAATACTTACTAAACTAAAACTATCCTAACTCAACTCTTGGAAGCATTGAATTCATACTAGTGTTTCTAGGACTCAAACCATCCCAAAACACCTCCAAATCTTGCCTAAAAAGGCTAATTTTTAAGATTGCACCAAATGTGCATCCTAACTCATAAAATTCTAAAATTTTATGGGACGATAGCTCTCTCTCATATTTTTCCAATGCCGTAAACCTCACCTCATTTGGCTAAGCGTATCTAAAGTTATGCGACATTTTACAGAAGCAAAAATAGGGAATTCACTGATTCACCCGTTTCTGCCCTGACTTAAAACTGAAACTGGGAACAAACTACATATAGGAAAATTATGAAATTTTCCAAGAAAGAAGCCCTACATGTTAGCTTTAAAATGTCACTAGTTTCACACAAAACGGATACCAGAGTAGGAAGTTATGCAATCTGGTTTACTGGCTGCCAGAATACATTTTCTGCAGAATCCAACTCTGATTCAAACAGAAACTGGTGCTAATTGGTTTGGTGGAAAATTCTGAAATTTTTACCACACGTAGCCCTATGTCTTAGCTTTAAAATGACACAAAAATTATCTCATTCCAATGTCTGTAGCTCAAGTTATGCAACAAACATCATAGACTGTTCGGATGCCACCCTGATTCTGCAAATTCAAGTTTTGCATAATCTTGGTTTCTAACCAAGTTCTAATCCTCAAATCATGGATTCTAAGTATTTTCCAACCCTAATCATGGTCTCTAATCATGTTAGGATCATTAAACACTAATTCAACTCATCAATTATGGATTTAAACTCAAACTTCAAAGTAAAACCCTATCTTTTTTCAACTAACCATTAAAAAGGAAATTATGGATTCTAAGGGCTCCAATCTATTAACTAGCTAGTATCTAACTTATTAAACTTAGATTATAATCAAAGTCAATTAATCACAACTTAATTCTCATCTTTCTCCGATTCATTTCTAAGATTCTCTATCATGAACTAAAATGGTTAGTTTAAGCCATAAATGGCTATCTAATACTTACTAAACTAAAACTATCCTAACTCAATTCTTGGAATCATCGAATTCATACTAGTATTTCTAGGACTCAAACCATCCCAAAACAACTCCAAATCTTGACTAAAAAAGGTTGATTTTGAAGATTGTACCAAATGTGCATCCTAACTCATAAAATTCAAAATTTTTATAAGAAGATAACTCTCTCTCATATATTTCCAATGCCACAAACCTCACCTGATTTGGCTAAGCGTATCTAAAGTTATGCGACATTTTGCAGAAGCATAAATAGGGAATTCACTAATTCACCCGTTTCTACCCTGACTTAAAACTGAAACTGGGAACAAGCTACACATAGGAAAATTATGAAATTTTTTAGGAAAGAAGCCTTACATGTTAGCTTCAAAATGCCACTAATTTCACCCAAAACGGACATTACAGCAGGAAATTATGTGATCTAGTTTACTAGCTGCCAGAATGCATTTTCTGCATAATCCAACTCTGATTCAAACAGAAACTGGTGCTAATTAACTTAGCGAAAAATTCTGAAATTTTTATCACACGTAGCTCTATGTCTTAGCATTTAAAATGACACAAAAATCATTTCATTCCAATGTCTGTAGCTCAAGTTATGTAACAAATATCACAGACTGCTCGGATGCCACCCTGATTCTGCAAATTTGGATTTTGCATAATCTTGGTTTCTAACCAAGTTCTAATCCTCAAATCATGGATTCTAAGTGTTTTTCAACCCTAATCATGGTCTCTAATCATGTTAGGATCATTAAACACTAATTCAATTCATCAATTATGGATTTAAACTCAAACTTCAAACTAAAACTCTACTTTTTTTCAACTAATCATTAAAAAGGAAATTATAGATTCTAAGGGCTCCGATCTATCAACTAACTAGTATCTAACTCATTAAACTTAAATTATGATCAAAGTCAATTAATCACAACCTAATTCTCATCTTTCTCTAACCCATTGCCAAGATTCTCTATCATGAACCAAAATGGTTGGTTTGAGCCATAAATGACTATCTATTACTTACTAGGCTAAAACTATCCTAACTTAATGCTTGGAAGTAAGAATCAAGCTAAGAGCTAGGATTTGACTCTCCAAATCCAATTTTCCATTCCAAATCCCTAACCCCCATTCAAAAGAACAAAGAGGGAAAAAGAATAGAAATCCCCTACCTTTAGGTGATGACCAACCTTGGAGCCTTACTCTTCTTCTTTTCCTCTTCCCTTCCTGTCTTTCTTCTCATTTCTCTCTTTCTCCCATTCGTTTCTCTGTTTCTGTTCTATTTTGATGAGTTCGTGAGTGAGAGAAGAGAAAATGAAGAAAAAAAGCAAACTTAGAAACTTAAGCTTTGGTACTGAAACTTATACTTGCTAAGGACACTTGAATCACTCTAATTCAAGTTTTTCAACTTCCAACAACTTTAGAATAAATATTAGGATTCATCTAAATTGTTGGTTCACCATTAGTCTATTTTTCTATATCTGCTAAGATCAGTCGGGTATCAAAATACATAATTAGTATACTTAAAAATACCAAACTGACTCCGATTCTTCTCAACCTTTAACTATACCTTACTTAGCTTATTTGTGATCTAGAAACAAGTTCTCTATACTTGTTTCCCTCAACTTAACCTTCCCTCAACTTGAGTTCACAACTACACCAAACCCGTTAAGCATCACATTAGCATCATCGTTGGGATGCTCTTGGAAGGCATAAAGAATGCCATCAATCAGAAGCTCTTCCAAAAGAGCATCTATATGAGATGCTCCCAAGTTAGTGACCACCTTTTCAATAGTTTCCATAACCATTAGCCTGTAAGGTTCACTCTCATCTTTAAAATCCTCAATAATTCTCCTGACAATATCAGTAACGCCAACTTTGTTTGCTATCTCTACAATAGGAAATGAGCACGTTGCTTATAGTTTCTTCGATCCAAAGCCATCCTCCTAACCCAGACGTTCTTATTCAAAAGTCCTCCAAATCTTGCCTAAAAAGGCTAATTTTCAAGATTGCACCAAATGTGCATCCTAACTCATAAAATTCTAAACTTTTATAAGAAGATATCTCTCTCTCATATCTTTCCAATGTCGTAAACCTTACCTCATTTGGCTAAGCGTATCTAAAGTTATGCGACATTTTGCAGAAGTAAAAACAGGGAATTCACTAATTCACCCATTTCTGCCCTGACTTAAAACTGCAATTGAGAACAAACTACACATAGGAAAATTATGAAATTTTCAGGAAAAAAGCCTTACATGTTAGCTTCAAAATGCCACTGGTTTCACACAAAATGGACATCGGAGCAGAAAGTTATGTGATCTGGTTTACTGGCTGCCACAATGCATTTTTTGCAGAATCCAACTCTGATTCAAATAGAAATTGGTGCTAATTGGCTTGGTGAAAATTTCTGAAATTTTTACGACATGTAGCCCTATGTCTTAGATTTAAAATGACAAAAAATCATCTCATTCTAATGTCTGTAGCTCAAGTTATGCAACAAACATCACAGACTGTTCGGATGTCACCCTGATTCTGCAAATTCGAGTTTTGCATAATCTTAGTTTCTAACCAAGTTCTAATCCTTAAATCATGGATTCTAAGTGTTTTCCAACCCTAATCATGGTCTCTAATCATGTTAAGATTATTAAACACTAATTCAACTCATCAATTAGAGATTTAAACTCAAACTTCAAACTAAAACCCTACTTTTTTTTAACTAACCATTAAAAAGGAAATTATGGATTCTAAGGGCTCCAATCTATCAACTAAATAGTATCTAATTCATTAAACTTATATTATGATCAAAGTCAATTAATCACAACCTAATTCTCCTCTTTCTCCAACCCATTGCCAAGATTGTCTATCATGAACCAAAACGGTTGGTTTGAGCCATAAATGGCTATCTAATACTTACTAAACTAAAACTATCCTAACTAAATTCTTGGAAGCAAGAATCAAGCTAAGAGCTAGGATTTGGCTCTCCAAATCTAATTTTCCATTCCAAATCCCTAACCCCCATTCAAAAGAATAAAGAGGGAAAAAGAATAGAAATTCCCTACCCAGACGTTCTTGTTCAAAAGTCAGGCACAATATCATTTCTAATATAATCAATTTCCACACCCTCAGCAGGTATACCAAGAGCAGAGGTAATAACACTGAAAGCTCTTGCAGTAGTGTTTCTAACATATTCATCAATGTTGTCTATGTCAGGCAGCATAGCAGCAATCATTGTGGCCAGTGAAAACTGAGATGAACTTTATGCTTTTCTCTCCTATGGGGTACATTTAGGACTATCTAAATATGATATCAAATCTTGGATGTTGAAAATAAAAGTTATGAATTTCTAACAAATTATGTGTTAAGAATATTAGTTTGATTTAACTTTTGATTGTACTTTAACATATGCTTAAAGTTTTATTTTCTTATTCGAGTGAAGATTTGAGCAAAACTTTAGTTTTCCATTTGAGATTCAATATTAATTGAAACACATACCTATTATTAGTACTGCTCATTGTATTGAATCTTGAATTGTCCAAGTGGGACAATTTGGTAAGAAATTTTTCCTTCACTTGGTTAATAGTTATTCTTTAAATCTCATATCTTATACTTGTTGAAATTTCGGTCTGCTACATTTCCTTTTGTTCTCTGGGTGTATACTTAAACGCGGTAGATCTCACAGCGTTATAGTCATGCACTTGGAGACTAATGGGAAATGCTACCCAAATTTCGTCAACTATAAAATATGAGATTTCAGGAATAACTATTAACTAAGTGTTGAAAAAGTTTTTTATCGAATGGGATAGAGCCATACCATGTTAAGAAGGAGATGGAGATATAAGGATTTGTATTAATGTGCTAAACCAATTTCAGTAATCATGAGACCCGATCGAAGTTGGATGTTACGAAGAACTGATCCTACTGGCTATGTAAGTGAAGAATTCAAGGATGGAGTTGATGATTTCATTAGGGTTGCTCAAGGAGACTCGACAAGCATTCGATGCATTAAATCGCATCCTTTGTCCATGTGCTAGATGTAAGAATCGTGCTTGGAGGGAGGTATTTAGGGTAGAACAACATCTGTATAAGTACGGATTTGTGGATGGTTATGTAAATTGGACCATTCATGGTGAGGACAGATGGGGGGATAGCGACTCAACATCCATTGTCCATGATGATGAAGTGGAGCCTAAGAATCCATACGTGGATATAGTTATGGATGTCGCAGGTGATAGATTAAATCCAGAAGCTCAAGATTTAGAAGAGGATCCAAATCTGTCAGCTGCAAAGTTTTATGACTTGCTAAGAGACGCTGACAAACCTTTATGGGATGGTTGCCATAGGCACATGAAATTGTCAGTTGTAACTTAACTTTTGAACTTGAAGTCGGAGTTTAACATGAGTGAGAGTTGTTATGATAGAATGATTGTCATAATTAAGAGCATGCTTCCAGAGCTTGAAAGGTTACCCGAAAACTTTTACAAATCAAAGAGAATGGTTCGTGAGTTGGGATTAGGATATGAGAAGATAGATGCGTGTCTTAATCAGTGCATGTTGTATTACAAAGAATACAGTGGCAAGAGACTCTACTCAGTTTGCTTAGTATGTGGACACCCACGATTCAAACCGAAGGCGGGACATTCATCGAATGAGAAGGATGTGCCGCACTTAGTGTTGCAATATTTTCCCATTATGCCAAGACTCCAACATCTGTTTATGTCTAAAAACACTGCACAATATATGACTTGGCATGCGGATGGAGTGCGTCAAGATGAATCAGTGATCAGGCATCCAGCTAATGCTAAGGCTTGGAAACGATTTGACGCTACCCATTCAATATTTGCGCTAGACGCTCAAAATGTTAGGCTTGGCCTGTGTACAGACGGTTTTAATCCATTCAGCAGTTTAGCCACACCATATTCATGTTGGCCTATTTTTGTCACACCGTATAATCTACCTCCACGTATGTGTGTGAGAAGGGAATACATATTCCTCACTCTTGTGATTCCTGGACTAAAGTCACCAGGAAAAAAGTTTAGATGTCTATCTTAGACCCCTAATTGACGATCTGAAGATATTGTGGGATGATGTGGTGCAAACTTATGATGCCTGGAAAAAGCAAAATTTCGATATGAAAGTGGGTTTGTTGTGGACAATAAGTGACTTTCCAGCCTATGGAATGCTGTCTAGGTGGAGCACTCGTGGAAAACTTTATTGTCCGCTTTGTATGAATCACAGTAAGTCATTTATGTTGAAACACGGTAGGAAATGTTGTTGGTTTGATTGTCATCGCCAATTTTTACCCTTTGATCATCCATTTTGTCGTGATTGAAACTCTTTTAAGAGATCAACAGTGAAAAAATCTAATCCACCGCAACAGCTGAGTGGGACAGATGTCTTGAATAGAGTGACCTAACTTAAGGAAATCATTTTCGGCTTGAATTCAGGTAAACAAAAACAAGATGGCTTTGATATACAACATAATTGGGTGAAGAAGAGCATATTCTGGAAATTGCCTTATTAGTCCATTAATCTAATATGACATAATTTAGATGTTATACATGTCGAGAAGAACGTGTTTGATAATATCTTCAACACTGTCATGGACATAAAGGGCAAGACAAAAGATAATGCAAATGCAAGAGAAGATTTGAAGATAATATGCAAACGTCCTACCTTGGAGCTAATAGTTGAGAATGGAAAGTGTAAAAAACCAAAGGTGATGTATGTCTTGGATGCCAATCAAAGAAGGATGGTGTGTGAGTGGATAAAACAGTTGAAATTTCCTGATGGGTATGCGTCGAATATCGCACGTTGCATCAATGTAGAGGGCAGGAAGATATATGGAATAAAAAGTCACGATTGTCATGTTTTTATGCAAAGGTTAATTCCTCTGGCATTTCGTGATATCTTGTCAAAACCTATATGGGGACCATTAACAAAACTAAGCTTGTTCTTTAAAGAAGTTTGTGCAACTGAAATTCGTGCTTCCACCATGGAGAATGCAGAGCTTTCTATCATTAAACAATTTGTAAGTTAGAGAAGATTTTCCCTCCAGCATTCTTTGACGTGATGAAACATCTAGTAGTGCATCTCCCTTATGAAGCTAAGGTTGGAGGACCAGTGCATTACAGGTGGATGTACCCTTTTGAAAGGTGTATGCTGTACTTGAAAAGAAAGGTCTGAAATAAAGTGAAAGTTGAAAGATTTATTTTTGAAGCGTATATTTTAGAAGAAATTTTCAATTTTGCTTCCATGTATTTTGATCCCCACCTACAGACCAGGCACACTCAAGTTCCTCGGAATGACGACGGTGGGGAAGATACAATTAATGAATGGTTGTCTATTTTTAAACATCTATATCTTCCTGTCGGGAGAGATCGAAATAGATTCTTGACGGATGTGGAACTTTAGATTGCTGAGACATATGTGCATGCAAATTATGGAGAAGTAGAACCTTATCTCCAGTAAGTTTACTCTCTATCTAACGAATTTATTATTAATGTGCTAAATTTATGCTAAATATTAATTATTATATTGATTAGACAATTTAAGGATTCGTTAAGGGATACAAATCCCAATATCACTGATGATCAAATATTAGAAGCTCGAGATAAGGACTTCAGTAGGTGGCTAAAACATCTAGTGAGTCCTTTTATCCATAATAGTGATCTATCACATTAAATTCAATGTGCATTATGCTAGATGTTACAACTATCTATCGTCTATGTAATGATACAGGTTAATATAGGCCAAATCGAGGATCAAATGATACGAGAGATAAGTTATGGTCCATCCAAGTCTGTGACTTCTTACTGTGGCTTAATAGTTAATGGGTACAAATTTCATACCAAGTTGTACAGATAAAATAAAGCTATCATAAATAGTGGCGTATGTGTTAGAGGTAGTATATATGGTGAGAATGACTTCGATTATTATGACATTGTTAAAGATATATTGGAATTGTCATATGTAGGAAATCAGAACAAAGTATTTCTTTTACAATGTCATTAGTTTGACTCGATAAATGGAGTCAATGTTGATGAGAGATATAGGTAGGTTGACATCAAGCATAAATCAAGACTTCACTCAAATGAGCCATTCGTCTTAGCCGAACAAGAACAACAAGTGTACTACACAAGATACCCACAAAGCGGGAATAGAGATAATGGTGAATGGTGGGCAGCTTTCAAGGTCAAAGCAAAACTCTTCGTGGCTGAGACATTGAATGACGAAGGTGATGAATTGAATGACTTAACTGCCACTGATTATTACCAAGATGATGGATCCCTTGGAACACACAATCCTGTGATAGATGATGAAGCAGTCTCCTTGTTTGATGCACAAGCCTAAATGGAAGAAGTGAATATACGTGATATACATTATCCAATGGACAATCTGGTTGATGATGAGTTCATTGATGACAACGAAAATAATAAAATTAATGAATTCTCAAATGAAGATAAGGAATCTTTTACTTCAAACTCAAGTAGTTAAAATTAAAGCTTGTTCAATAAATTTCGTTAATAGTATTTACACTGGAATATCATTATTATATTTTGAGGTTTTTATTGACATATAGTTTCTTAACTCGTCATGTTTCATTATGTTTCCTTATGCAGATATTCATCATGACCATTCGAGGTAGAGGTGCTGGACGTGGTCGGGGGAGAGGCCGTAATGTTTTATCTGCCCATGATTCTCCACTAGTACAGCATTCTCAGCCCTCTCCAGGTATACCTGTAGGATAATATTTTAATTATTGTTAACTCGTGGTTCATATAAATGTAATATATATTTATTTTTTTTATGTATAATTATGTTAGGTGCAACTTCAGCTACTAGCCCATCGACCAGTGCAGGCCTACCAGCGTCTAGTCCATTGATCATTGGAGGCACATCAACTTCTGTCCCACCCTTACTGACCCAGTGATTTCTATGCCACCCCCGACTGACCCACCCACTAGCGGCCCGAATGTGGTGCCTTTATGTGGAGAATCCAATGTAGAAACAGATAGCAGGGAACTTATATATGTGGCGCCTGTCCCTGAACCGTAAGTAATAGTGACATATCATCTTCTATTATATGTATTTACTTTCAGATTCCCAACATTATCTTATTGTACTTATAGGAGGAGGTTTCTCTCGTCGAGGGTGACACGTGACATTATGTACAATGTCATGATACGGATGCCTATTCCGGCTAGTACGTGGTGAGGATATCCAGCTGAGATGAAGGAATACTATTTAATGACTTCATGGTAAGTAATTGTGTTTATAGAATTATATATTATACGTTTGTTGAAAAATAAATATACATACATATCCTTTGTGTAGGCTAAGCATCGGTTCACATCTAATGCTGATCATAGCATGGCAAGAACTGTCTGGGAACAGACTATCTTGGATCGTTATCTAGACCATTTAAACAAAGCACGAGATAAGGCCTTTGAGAGGGCAAATTCAAACAACTTGGCTGATATTAAGGGCCATGGGCCCAGAGGAATGAGGACGGAAGTGTGGGATGACCTGGTCGATATTTGGCTGACAGATAAATAGATGACGAGGTCTGTAGCTACCCGAAGGAATAGGGCAGCCATGCCTGATACCTTGAAGCATACAGGCGGGTCGATAAGCTTTGGTCAACATAAGAGCAAGATGGTAATATAACTTCCTCATTTAAAGTTTTAATGATAAGCATCTGTGTATGAACATGTTGTAATTACTTGATTTATTTACCTATCTTGAGTCTGACATAGTATTTTAGAAGGATTGGCTTACCTTTGATATGTGTTTATTATATAATATTCTTCCATATGGGATTACAGGAGGCGGAGTTAAAGCATCCAGTTTCTTACAGAAATCTGTATGCAAAAGTTCATAAGAAGAAAGACAGAAACTATGTTTCTGAGCGCTCGAGAAATTTTATTGTAAGTGTCTTGTTCCTATTCAAAAGTCATATATATTTTAGGTTTTTTTTTTGTTAATATTTTTCTTGTTTTGTTATTTTTAGGAGTCATATGATACCGCAATGATAGAAAAATATGGAGAAAACTCTTCCTCTCACCCTATGGTTGACCCGGAGGTCTGGTTGGATACGGCGGGTCCCAACAAGAAGGGACATGTGCATGGCATAGGTAACAACTTGCACATTGGTAATAACACCAGGCCATCTTCATCCTCCTCGGTTGCGGGTCCTTCCCACTCTACACCGTTGACACAAGACATATTTGAAGCTGTAAATATAGCAGTGGTAGTAGCGATGACTTTGTTTGTTGAGAGTTAACTTGTCCCTATGTTGGCGCCCTTCCAATCGTTCCTATCTACGATTGGATCAACAAATGTTGCTCCACAAGCACCATTGTAAGATTTAGGTAGGGAGGGTCGAGAGGAAGACGAAGACGAAGACGAAGACAACTTAGAATGATTGCCATTTTTTATTCTTATTGTCAAATTTGGATAACTTTCAACTATATTATTGGATTATTTTGTATAAGTTTTTTGTTGTAGCAGTTTACAATTATTGGATTGTTTGTTATTGGATTTTTGTTTGCTAGATTTCTATTTGCTGGATTGTGGTTTGATATGTAGGTTTTGGGAAAGTTATATATATATATATATATATATATATATATATATATATATATATAGGTTATTAAAAAACCTAGCTCATTAGCGAGGATTAGCGACAGAAGCTCACATTATAAATAGCGAGGGATAAGTTAGTGAGGGATTAGCGAGGAAATAGCAAGGGATATATTAACGAGGGAATAGCGAGTGAATAATACAAGCCATTAGAGATGGATTAGCAAGGGAAATTAGAGAGGGATTAGTAAGGGAATAGAGAGGGAATTATTAGAGAGGGAATAGCGAGGGAAATTGACAAAATTAGTAAATAATACAGCGATGGAATAGCGATGAAAATTCCCTCGCTATTTTGCGAGGGAATATTAGCGAGGGATTAGAGAGGGATTAGCAAGGAAAATTAATTTTCTAGAGACGGATTAGAGAGGGAATACTTTCCCTCGCCAATTATCGATGAAAAAAAAGTGACTAACTTTTCTGTCGCGAATCCCTCTCTAATCCGTCGCTAATAAAATTAGTGAGGGATTAGAGAGGGATTAGCAAGGGAAATTTCCCTCGCTGATTTCCTGATTTTTTATAGTGTTAAGTGAAAATGGGAAAACCTTAGATTAGGTGGCCTAAGAGAGAAACAACAGAGCACTCAGGATTAAGAGGTGAGGAGATAAGATGAAGCACTCGAGATGAGTAACTTTAAGGATGAAGGATGGAAGACACCTAGTTGACATGAGTGATATAGTTCAACTTCTTGTTTGCGTGGAGTGCTTGGTCTTATTTATAGACATTATGATGGTTGTATTTGGAGGAAACAAAAGAGTGATGAAAAAAAAAGGTTGACCAACGTACATTCTATGGCGATAAAGTTGTAGATTTAGAATGTTATGGTTAAGTGACAATAATAGCATTTTCAAGGAGTGGATAATGACTAGTCTTTATTAGGTACAATGTTTTCGAAGATTGGCTACTTTGTTAGGGCTGCATGAAAAAGTAGAAAAGGACATGTTGACTTAGGCTTCCTCATAGCCTCCTTTTTATCTTAAGTCATTAATCTCGAGGGACCCTAACCCAATCTCATGTTAATGACGAAAGCTTGCATTTCGAGGCTTGAACATACCTCCAGAGCTTCCTCCATTCTAAAACTTTCCATGACATATAATCAATGAGGCTCCCAGGTATTGAGGCTGAAATGGAGCAACATAGGCATTACCATGTGCTTGAACTACTTAAGATCGTGATAGATATTCGCCACCTTGTCCATTTACTTGGTATCCTGGATACTTTTGAGACGATTTAGTTAAGATAACAAATCATTCTAAATCATTAGCCTATTGCACTTAGATAGAAAGAAACAAATCATGATTATGGTGACATCAATCGTCAAAGGGAACGTTGTGCCATTGATTTTGGCTGCACCTGTCCCATCACTATGCTTAAGCAAGTAGTTGGGGTTAATTTGTTTTAAAATGCTTTACTTTTCCTTCCTTTTTAAACCCTTACAAGTTCACTTTTTCATGCATCCATTCTCCCCTCAAACTCTCCACTTTCTTCTAAGTGCTTCTCACTCTTTCATTATGGCTCTTTTAGTGAAGAGAGTGGTACTAAAGTCGCTATTTGCCTTTGACGTTGGTTCATCAAGCTCTCTGCTAAATTCTTCAGCCTAATCCACAAAAAAAATCATTTCTCATGTCATTTCTTCCAAGATCTAGTGTAGATTACCATTACTCGTGTGGACTCTGTTCCTAAGAAGACCCGTCATTAGTTGACTGGTGGCTATTCTTCTCATTCATTTTCTCTACCTCCCCTTTCAGGAAGGGGGTGGTGTATTATTGTTGTTATGGGAGGCTTTAACCCCCCTTGAATTATTTCAAAATCTAAAGAACTTATATAGAGATTTTTTTTATTTCTATAGGATGGCTTTGCGACCCCCCCAAACACTAATAATTTCATCCTCTAGCTTCATCACTTCCTTCAAGTGATTTCTTCTTTGAATTGGCACCTAAGGTGAAGCTTGTTCTTCAAACTAATCTTCCTCTTGGATATAAAGACCTTTATATTCTTAGTTTTTGTATTGGTCCCTCTTTATTATGAAGTTGTTTGCTCATAAAAGAATTTCCTTTGAGCCCTTTTCATTTCGTGTAACGCGTAATCCAATAGGCAAATGACCTGCATAGGTTGACCATATGTTTTCCAAAGATCATTATTTTGTTTTTGTTATAGAGAATGTTTGGATAACAAATGATATTTGAATTTCTCCTAAGATCAATATCTCTAAGAAGGTTGAAGATTTCAACTTGTTGGTCCAGCGGAGGATGTTAAAGTTTTATAGAAACTTCTATTTTTTGGGGATGTAGGCATTTCTAATGCTTAGTTTAGCAGTTTTGGTATTGACATGGCCAAAAATCTCAAGGAATGCACTAGGACAAGTGCTAAGCATTCTTCGGAGCTTTTCAAGAAGCAATGTGAGGAAAGAGACCATGCTATAGCCCAAGTGGGTCTTGATGTAGCGCCTCCAATAAAAAGAAAGGGGGGGAACTTAATTTGTTTACCTTATTCATATTGGGAGTATGGTTCTTTGAAATTTCCTATTACAGTTATACTGAAAAAAAATCTTTAAACATGAATGGTAAAGAACTTAGTTTGCCCTTTAAGAATATATTGGGGAAATCTATTAGTTATGCACTTATTGAAGGTAGTCCATATGTTGCTAGATATTGCTTATGATTTGATAAAACAACAAGTCCCTATTGTAGTCGTGCAAGCTATTCATATATGTGCTTGGTTAATAAAACATAAACATACACACGTTGTCCTTGAAGTTCCTTTAAAAGGAAGGGGCAGAAAAACTTGTTCGTGATTGCGATTTGAATTCCATTTAAAGATTTTACCTGATGTTGTGTAATCATTAAAGGATTTCATCATATGTCTCATTCATCAAATTTATAATTTAGTCCTTATCCTCCATCCTAGTAGTGTGAAAGAAGGTATTAATTTTACACTATATAGAAAAATAAGATGGAGATAGAATGTGAAGGAGTGAGGCAGACTTTACCTTCATGCCTATTAAACCACGGCATGGGGGAGACTAAAGTTGCTGGTTAAAGTGTTGTTTGCAAAGGTGCTACATATGTAGCATGTTGTAAATTTAAACTATTTGAAATTATTAATATTTTATTTTCAAATATAAAACAAAAAATGATAAATATTTTAGATTAGTCAAATTATGTATAAAAGCCCTGTATGTATTAAGTATTGACTTTAACAAATAAATAGTCAATATTCTATTATAATTTGGAATTAAAGAAGGTCATGGCCTTTAATAGCCAAAAAGATGATAATATAATTTTTCTTAAATTTGAAGAGGAAAGACATTTAAACAACTAAAAAATAAATGAAAAAGTGCATCTTGCATTTATTTCTTGATAGCGCTTGGTGTAGCTTTTATTTGCCCAATCTTGTGCCGAGAAATTTGAGATCCGATTAACAAGATAATTACGGAGGTGGCAGTCTTTTTTTTTTATTGAGGAGATAATTAAGGAGATAAGGAAGAAAGAGTGAAGCTCAATTGGATAGAGAGTGTGAAAGGTGAGAGAAAAAAATTAAGGACACGTGGACACAGCAGAAAGAAATAACATTGGGAAAACGTCCCTATCAAGAGAGAGTACTATGATTTATAAGATAAGGGAGGATTAAACCAACATTGTTACCTTTGCCTTTAATAATGAAACAAATTGTAGTTAAGCTTTTGAAGTTGTTAGCTTAAGATTTGGTCCAACGTGTGGCTTTCATGTTCATGTTTGTAGGTCATGTGAAGTATGGGTATAATTGAAATCAATAAAATAAAATTTGACATATTATTTAATAATTTGTGAAAGAGTACCAACATAAATTAGTATCATTACTCTATGTCATGATTTGCTTAAGTTCAAATATCTTTATTTCTATAAGTGCAATTGCTATATTTCTTTAAAATAAAAATTGAAAAAATTAAAGAAAAATTTTGTATGAGGGGCATGTATGTTTTAAGCTTTCACGTTTGTAAGGAAATTTCCTTGGTACCATTTCTTATTGTAAAAGTACTAACTGATAATCACAGATTTTATACTTTAATAAACCCCTATTTTTAATCCTCTACACTCTCCATATACTTAATTGATTGAGCTTGACTATGTTTTTTAAGTTTGGGCTCAAATTGGACTCAACATTATTAGGATTTTACACTATTTCTGTATTTTGACCATATCTTGAGTTTTAGATATCTAAAAATTATGTACCTTACCTTGTAGGAAAGATAAAAAAGATCTATACAACTTTTATGAAGAGCCCTAGAGCTGAATAAGACATCTAGTGGACCGAATTGGGCTTGAAATTCAGAACACGGGTGCTGTCACATAATCTAAGCAACGTGCACTAATTGGTCCATAATTCAGGCTATAGGTGTGATATGGACCTGAAACCACTGATATTTGAAATCTAAGACATATATATTCAATTCTTATGAAGACCACCTATCTAAACTGTGATGTTTTGATCCTATTTTCATCATTTTACGTCAGCTGATGGGATCAGAGATCTGTTAAGAGTGATTTGGGCATAACTCTCACATCTTAAGCCCAATTTAAGTAATTTTGGTGGCCAAGGAAAGCTAAGAGGTAGAGGATTAACTTTAACTTAGGAAAAAATTAGGATTCTTAATTTTAAGTCAGTTATTTTTGTATAAATAGGGGACCTGAGATAGATAAAAACTCTAAGTTGTATTACTTGATTCTTCTACCTAGAATTTTATCCTTTCTTTTGCAAACTGTGTGAGGCAACCATGGAGAGCTAAACATCTTAGATTAATCCAAGGATCTTGAGGAAATTCTGGTTTGTCTTTGAGATTTTGTACCTAATTTCGATTTTGAATTGAATTAATTATCTTCTTCTTATCTTGATTTGGATTCGAATTGCATGATTAGAGATTTCTATTGTGTAATGTGATCTGATTGAATCCTTAATCCTAATTTAGATTTATGATTAAATTATGATTAATTAATTATGATTTAGTCACATGAATTAAATACGGTTAGGTTGACAAATTTGTTAATTTGGGTTAATTGAATTCTAGTTGTTAAACTAACATAGGTTACATGATTCTAGCGATCACAGGTTTATGAATCATTCGTTAGTTAAATTCTAAGTGATTATCTAGTGTTGAATTCTATGTGTTTGATGTAAAGATTTCGGTCAATCATAGATTAACTAATTAATTCAATCCAGATATATGTTTAGTGATCGATGACAAGCCAACTAGGCTTCTGACGATTTCTTGGATTAGTTGCTTTGTAATTTTACTTTTTCTATATTTGATTATTATGTTTACATTCTACATACACAATCCACCCCTGTTTGACCTTGATTTAGTTTGATTGGTACCTTGATCCTTAAGAGACGACTCGGTTCGCTATCTCATGCTACAAGTTATCAGTAGAACTAAAATTTTGTTATTTGGTTGAGTTCGGCACTCGAATCAAATTTGGCTCTGTTGCCGGGGATCATTAGGTGCTAATTAATCATATCAAGACTTTTACTAACCCTTCACTAACCTTTATTTTTCTTGTTTCAGGTTATTTTTATGAATGACATTTTTGGTAATTATTATTTGAAACTTGGTGCTCAGATTGGGCTGAAAATTGGTGGGTTGAAGGAAAACATGGTTTTAAGCAAGGCTCAGTGTATGAGGTCACTCAGATTTTGGCCAAAATCCATCGTTTAGACCATTTTTTCAATTTTTTGAGATTTTTTTTACTGGGTAGTATTTTTGACTAGTTTTCACCCTGTGATGGTCTCATAATTTTTAAAAATCTATAGATATAGTTTATGTTAAGTTTCTTTGTGATTTTTACCATTGCTTTGTGTTTGGAGTCAGTCTTGAGTCCCTTAGTGTTATCTGATGCATGACTAGGTCTTCTGATAGTCATATACTTGACATTGATCCTGAAATTGAAAGAATCTAGCATGTACTATATAGGACTCATAGGATTAGTGAAAGAATAACATTTGAGGTTGAGACTAACATTGAATTTGAAACTGAAGGTGAGTATATAGATAACACTACACCTATGGCTGAGAACACTACATCTATGACTGATAACATACAAAATAGGACCTTACAAGAACTAGTTGCACCTGATGTGAACTATCAACCATTATACATTCAATATCTTGATTTGGATGCTGATTTAGAACTTAAATATGGTTTAATTCACTTGTTGCTAAGTTTCATGGCCTTGCAGGAGAGGACCCTCACAAGCACTTAAAGGAGTTCCATGTGATTTATTCCACCATGAAATCATAGGAAATTACAGAGGACCACATCAAGCTGAGAGCCTTTCCTTTTTCATTAGATGGTGTAGCTAAGGACTGGTTATACTACTTGCAACCAAGAGCTATCACTAGTTGGAATGATATGAAGAGATTGCTTCTGGAGAAGTTTTTCCCTACCTCAAGAGTTGCTACAATTAGAAAGGATATATGTGGCATCAGACAGTTGAGTGGTGAGACGTTGTATGAATATTGGGAGAGATTTAAGAAATTATGCACAAGCTGCCCACACCACCAGATTAGTGATCAATTGTTGATCCAATACTTTTATAAAGGCTTGTTGTCAATGGACATGAGCATGGTGGATGTTGTGAGTGGAGGTGCCTTAGTTGACAAAACCCCAGCTACTGCCAAAGACTTAATTACAAACATGGCTGTCAACTCACAGTAATTTGCTACTAGAATGATAACTCCAACCAGAGTCAATGAAGTCCAACTTTCTAATCATGATCAACAAAGACTAGAATATAGACTTGATGAGCTAACCTCTTTGATGAGACAATTGACATTAGAGAGGCACCAACCATCTATGCAAGGACCTGCTCGAGTGTGTAGTATCTGTTCTTGTCCTTCACACCCCACAGATGCATGCCCTACACTTCAGGATGACAATTCTGCATTTCAAGACCAATATGTTACTGTAGCAGGTGTCTTTCCTGGTAAACCATAATTCTAACATAAACAACATATATATGATCCATTCTCCAATATATACAATCTTGACTGGAGAGATCATCCTAACCTGAGATATGGAAATATAACACCACAATAGTAGTACAAGCAAGCCTTCCAATAGCGAATAAGATGACAACAATTTCAATAACAGGCTGGACAAAGAAGACCACCCTTCCAGCAACAACCACAAGGTCCTGCAACCACAAAATCTGAGCCTACTTTAGAGGATCTAATGAAGTAGATGACCACTAATGACATACAGTTTCAATAGAGGATAGAAGCTCTAATTCAAAACTTGGAAACTCAAATTGGACAATTAGGTTCTACGTTGAGTTAATTGCAGAATCAAGGATTTGGTTAACTCCCTTCCCAAACAATTCTTAATCCAAAAGGGAAATATGAGTTCCATTATGATGAGGTCTGGAAAAACAGTGGAGGTGGATTCCCAACCAGTAGTGAACAAATACCTACACAAGCCATCAGTAGTAGCCCAACTTGATTTTGGTGCACCAGCCTAGAAATCTAGTAATGATGATGAGAAAGCAGCTGCTGGAGCCACATAGAAGCTTCAACTTGCCATAGCTCTTCTTTTTCCACAAAGTGCCACACAGTCCAAAAAAATAGAAGTGGCTGAGAAAGACAAAGAGCTGCTTGAGACTTTTAGGAAAGTGGAAGTAAACATCCCACTACTGGATGCAATCAAGCAAATACCAAAGTATGCCAAGTTCTTAAAGGAACTGTGTACACACAAAAGGAGGCTGAAGGGCAATGAGAGAATCGGCATGAGGCAGAATGTTTTAGCCCTCATCCAGCCTATGCCACAAAAGTGCAAGGATCCAAGGACGTTTACAATTCCTTGCATAATAGGAAATTTTAGATTTGAGAATGTCATGCTAGACTTAGGTGCTTCCTTTATAGATTACAAGTATGGTGATCCAGCTAGCTAAGGAGTAATGTTTACCCAGCTGGTTTGGGGGAGGATGTGCTAGTTCAAGTGAACGAGTTAATATTCCCAGTTGACTTCTACATTTTGGAGATGGAAAGAGAGTCATCATCCAATAAGACTCCCTTTATTCTAGGGATATCTATCCTCAAAACAGCAAGGACAAAAATTGATGTGTATGCAGGAGTTCTATCTATGGAGTTTAGAGATTCCATTGTGAGGTTTAATATTCTTGATACTATGAAACATCCTATGGAAGAACATTCTGTCTTTCATATTGATTTAATTGATGATTTGGTTAATAATTCGTATGCTGACTTATGTGAGGAGTTTCCTGAGATTGCTTGGTAATTCTATGTGTAGTGATTTGTGTGCTAGTTGTGATAGTAATAAGTTGTGTTCTATGTGTTCTAAAATTTCTACATTTTTGGGATATGATGAATATGTTTCCATGTTAGTAGATTGTACAATAGGTGATATATATGCAGAGGTTTAGACAGCAGAAGTAGAGCAACAGCAACCTATTAGATTATTGCCTTATGTAGTGCAGCCACTAAAATTGGAGTTAAAGCCATTACCCGAGCACCTGAAGTATGCATACTTCGTAGATAATGAACAGCTTCCAGTGATTATAGCTAGAAACCTCCCTACTGAACAGGAGACGAGAATGCTATAGGCTTTGAGAGAGAATAAGAGGTCCATCGGATGGACACTACCAGATATTCTTGGCATTAGCCCTTCCACGTGCATGCACAAAATTTTACTTGAGGATGAAGCTAAACTAGGGAGGTAGCCCTAGAGGAGACTGAATCCTTTAATTTTGAATGTGGTCAAAAAAGAGGTGACCAAGCTACTACATGCTGACATTATGTATCCCATCTCTGATAGTCAATGTGTGAGCTTGGTGCTGGTTGTCCCCAAGAAATCTAGAGTGACTGTTGTGGCCAATCAGAAGAATGAGCTGATTCTTACTAGATTACAGAATAGCTGGAGAGTCTACATTGATTACAGAACACTTAATCAAGCTACTCAGAAGGACCATTACCCCCTTCCATTCATTGACCAAATGTTGGAGTGATTGGCTGGCAAGTCAACTATTGCTTCTTGGACGGTTACACTGGATACTTCCAGATCCATATTGCACTAGAAAACCAAGAGAAGACCACATTTACTTGTCCCTTTGGGACCTTCGCTTATAGACAGATACCCTTTGGCCTCTACAATACCCCTAGCACCTTCCAGCGGTGTATAGTGAACATTTTTTTTAGATTTTTTAGAAGAGTGCATGGATGTATTCATGGATGATTTTACTATTTATGACTCTTCTTTTGATTCTTGTGTGGATAGTCTGGCTAAGGTACTGCATAGATACAATGAAACTAACCTTATTTTGAATTTTGAAAAATGTCATTTCATGGTAGCACAAGGTATAGTTTTCGGCCATATAGTCTCTCGTAAGGGCATTGAAGTAGATCCTACTAAAATAGATGTCATTGCTTGTTTATCTTATCTCACATGCGTACAGGAGATGCATTCTTTTTTGGGACATTCAAGTTTTTATAGGCACTCCATTCAGGATTTTAACAAGATCGCTCTTCCACTATCTAATTTACTGTAAAATGAAGTGGAGTTCTTCTTTGACCAGAAATGCCAGGAAGCCTTTGATCATTTGAAGAAGGCGTTGACTAGCACTCACATCATCCAACCCCCTAACTGGACACTTCCATTTGAGCTTATGTGTGATGCCTCCAATTATGCAATGGGAGCTATCCTAGCACAGAGAGTAGGGAAGGATCCTCATGTGATCTACTATGCCTCTAGAACTTTGGATGCTACTCAAGCCAACTACATAACTATAGAAAAATAACTCTTAGCCATTGTATTTGCTTTAGACAAATTTAGATTATATCTTCTTGGTTCTAAAGTAGTTATGTTTTCTGATCATGCAGTGCTGAAGTTTCTTTTGAAGAAACCCGAAGCGAAACCACAACTAATTAGGTGGATGCTGCTGCTCCAGGAGTTTGATATTGAAATCCAAGATAAGAGTGGAGCAAAAAACCTAGTGGCAAATCATTTGAGCAGAATTAAGAGAGCTTTAGATCCTCTGGCCATCCATAACTCCTTCCCAGATGAGCAACTTTTACAGTTGCAAGGTAAGGCTACCTCTTCTTAGTTTACTAGCTTTGTTAATTACTTGGATGCTGGTGCACTGCCTGCATATTTCATTAGGGCTCAGATTGATAAGTTAAAGAGTGAATCTAAGTATTATGTATGGGATGATCCTTATATGTGGAGATTTTATAATGACCAAGTGATTAGGAGATGCATACCTGATCATGAGTTTGATTATGTTCTTAGCTTTTGTCATGCATTTACATATAGTGGACATTTTGGACCTAAACGTATAGTTAGGAAAGTCTTGGACTCTGGTTTATATTGGCCTACTTTATTCCATGATGCATACTTATTTTGTAAGTCTTGTGAACAGTGCCAGAGAATAGGGAACATTTCTCGCAAGAATGAGATGCCCAAGAAACCTTTATTGTTTTGTGAGATTTTGGATGTATGGGGTATTGATTTTATGGGACCTTTTCCCATTTCTTTTGGTTTTATTTACATTTTGCTGGCTATTGATTATGTATTTAAGTAGGTGGAGGCAAAAGCCACTCGGACTGATGATTTCAAAGTTGTTGTGGATTTTGTTAGATCACAAATTTTCGGCAGGTTTGGAGTCCTGAGGGCCATCATCAGTGATCAGGGTTTGTATTTCTGTAATCAGAGCATAAAGGCTTTGATGAAGAAGTATAAAGTCATGCACAAAGTTTCTACACCATACCACCCCCAGACCAATGGGTAAGCCGAGGTTTCCAACAGAGAGATCAAGTAGATATTTCAGAAGATAGTCCAACCTAACAAAAAGGATTAGAGCAAAAGGCTTGAGGATACTTTATGGGTTACCGGACTACCTATAAGACACCGATTGAGATGTCCCCTTATCGGATTGTCTTTGGCAAGGCATGCCACCTGCCAGTGGAAATTGAGCATTGCACATTTTAGGAGGTGACGAGGTGCAACCTGGACCTAGACCAAGCGGGCATGGAGAGAAAGCTACAATTGCAGGAATTGGAGGAGATCTGCTTGGAGGCATATGAGAGTTCCAAACTTTATAAAGAGAAGACCAAAGCTTTCCATGATAAGATGATTAGAAAAACATTTGACATTGGTCAAAAAATGCTTTTATATAATTCTTGTCTTAAATTAATGCCCAAAAAATTGAGATCTAGGTGGGAAGGTCCTTTTGTTGTTATTAATGTTTTTCTTTATGGCGTAGTTGAGCTTCAAGATGTGACTACAAAGAAGAGCTTCAAGGCTAATGGGCATAGACTCAAGCACTTTCATGATGGTTTCCTAGAGTATACCATGGAGGAGGTGGCCTTGCTTGATGCTACTTATCCAATATGAAAGAGGGAGTTTCCTTTCCTTACTTGTTTATTTTCTATTTCAGTGTTTCTATTTTTATTTCTGTTTTCTATTTTTTTTTTTTTTTTATTTTAATTATTGTCGTTTTTTTTATTTTTCATCAATTCTATTTTTTGTTTTTCTATTTTTCAATTCTGTTTTTGTTTTGTTTTTAAATTCTATTTTGATGTTTTTGAAAAACAAATGTGCTTATTATTTTTAGTTTTTAATTACTTTCCAATGGCTCTTGAGATGTGTGGAAGTTGAGTTTAGATAAATTGAGGATTAGAGGTTCATGACATAAGTGAATGAATTGCCTTTCATCTTGAATTTGACTTGTTTGGTAATGGAAATTGAATTGGTAAATTAAGTTTGATAGACTTATACCTTGTGAGAATTTGAGCTTATTGATGAATGAATTAAGTAATTGTGTCATTCTCTTCTTTCTTGTATGATTTTCACTCATGGATTTTGATCACTCTAGAACTTACTTTGATTCTTTTTGAGGCTACATTTTCACATGTATACATGAACATGATTGAGACATTCTTTCCTTGCATTAGCTACTATAGCCAAATAGCCAACCTTACATACCCTTGAGCTTATTTTCCTATTCTTTGTTGTTCTTAGCTCATTACATACCCTTAGTGAAAAATCATGTTGTCCCTTTACCTTAGGGAGTAGGCGAGCATTGACATTATCCTTAGATAAGCACATGAACAAGTATGGGGGAATCTTAAATTGTTATTGTTGATTGGTCTTGCTTGAGGTCAAACAAGGTTAAAGTGTGGGGGTGTGTGAAAATGTTGTGCTAAATTGTTATGTAAAAAAAAACAAGTTGCACTTTTTTTTAAAAAGAAAAGAAAAGAAAAGAAAAGAAAGGGGGAATATATATGAAGAGAATAATTTTCATCATATAGAATCGCATTAAACTTTCATGCTTGTTCTTAGAATTCATCTCCAATGTTCTTTTATTCTCTTTGATTTTTAGCTTGTCATATTCTTATCATTCTCATCCCTTACCTTGATCTATTACAACCTTGAATAAAACACTCTTGATTTGTGTATGCATGTGCATTGAATAGTGGAGAAGTAGAAGATAAACAAGCTTACGACAGTGTAAATTTCATGAGTTGAGTTGAGTGAAACACTTACCTTCTAGACATTTCTAACACTAAACACTTAGGGAGTGAGAGTATATCTTGTGAGAATCTATCATTCTTGATTTATGTTTTTCAATTGAAATTACTTTGCTTATTAATTTAAGATGTAAAGAAATGCCACTTCACGAATGATTTGATCCCTTAAACTTCTTGGTTGTTATCCTTACTTGTAAACTTTTATATTCTTGAAGGTAATTGGAAAGTGAATCTCTTTGAGTTTTGATTTTTGAGTTTTTGTATTTCTTGCCCCTTAGTTTGAATCTTTAGTTTGCCCGAGACGTACAAAAGCTAAGTGTGAAAAAATTTGATAATCACAAATTTTATACATTAATAAACCCTCATTTTTAATATTTTACACTCTCCATGTACTTAATTGATTGAGCTTGACCATGTTTTGTAAGTTTGGGCTCAAATTGGGCTTTATTAATTTTTCCAGCATTATTAAGATTTTACACTATTTCTATATTTCAGTCATATCTTGAGTTTTAGATATCTACAAATTATGTATCTTTCCTTATAGGAAAGATAAAAGAGAGATCTACAACTTTCATGAAGAGCCCTAGAGCTGAATCAGATATCTAGTGGACCAAATTGGGCTTGGAAGTCAGAACATGAGTTTTGTCATGTATCCCAAGCAATATACACTAATTAGTCCATAATATGGGCTTTAGGTGTGCTATGGTCCTGAAATGGTGGCATGTGAAAGATAAGACATAGATCTTTAATTCTTACGAAGACCACTTTTTCAAAATGTGACAGTTTTATTGTGTTTTCATCCTTTTACACCAATTGATGGGATTAGAGACCTGTTAAGAGTGATTTAGGCATAACTCTCTAATCTTAAGCCCAATTCAAGTGATTTTGGTGGAAAAGGAAAGCTAAAAGATAGATGATTAACTTTAATTAAGGGCCAACTTATGATTCTTAATTTTTAAGTTAGTTATTTTTATATGAATAGGGAACCCGAGATAGATAGAAACTGTAAGTCATAATACTTGATTCTTCTACCTAATATTTTCTCCTTTTTTTTGCAAACTGTGTGCGGTAGCCATGGAGTGCTAAATATCTTAGATCAATCCAAGGATCTTGAGGAAATTTTGGTTTGGCTTTGAGATTCTGTTCTTAATTTCGATTTTGAATTGAATTAATTATCTTCTTGTTATCTTGATTTGGATTTTGAATTATATGATTAGAGATTTCTGTTGTGTGATGTGATCTGATTGAATCCTTAATCCTAATTAAGATTTGTAATTAAATTGTAATTGATTAATTGGGGTTTAGTTACATGAATTGAAAATGGTTAGGTTGGCATATTTGTTAATCTAGGTTAATTAAATTCTAGTTGTTAAACTAACATAGGTTGTATGATTCTAGCAATCACAAGTTTATGAATCGTTTGTTAGTTAAATTCTAGGTGATTATCTAGTATTGAATTCTATGTGTTTGATGCAGATATTTCAATCAATCATAGATTAACCAATTAATTCAATCTAGATGCATGTTTAATGATAGATGACAAGCCAACTGGATTTCTGACGGTTTCTTGGATTGGTTGTTTTGTAATTTGATTTTTTTTCTTTCATTTAATTATTACTTTTATATTTTGCATACACAATCCCACCCTGTTTGATCTTGATTTGGTTTGATTGGTATCTTGATCCTTAAGAGATGCTCGGTTTGCTGCCTTGTGCTACAAGTTATTGATAGAAATGAAATTTTGTTATTTGGTTGAGCTCGGCACTTGAATCAATGAACCTCCTATAAAAACCTGTATGACCAAGAAAAGATCTCACATCCTTTACTGTCCTAGGTTTAGGTAACTTAGAGATTAATTTGATCTTAGATTGATCAACTTCTATCCCCTAGAAGAAATAATATGCCCTAAGACAATTCTTGAAGGTACCATAAAGTGACATTTTTCCTAATTCAAAACAAATTCCTTCTTCTTACAATGAGTCAACACTCTCTCTAAATTTCAGTAAGCATGCATTAAAAGAAGATCTAAAAACAATCAAATCATCTGTAAAAACTTTTATGCAATTTTTAACCATGTCATTAAAAATGATCATCATGCAACATTAAAAAGTAGCAGGTGCATTAAACAATCCAAATGGCATTTTACAAAAAGCATAAGTACCAAAAGGACAAGTGAAAGTGGTTTTATCCTGGTATTATAGTGCAATTTCAATTTGATAATAACCAGAATAACCACCCAAGAAACAATAGAAAGGATGACCAGTCATATACTTAAGAATTTGATCGACAAAAGGGAGAGGAAAATGGTCTTTCCAGGTGGCAGCATTCAACTTTCTGTAATCAATGCACATTCGCTACCTAGTCACAAGTTTTGTAGGGACTAACTCTCCTAGTTTATTCTTCACCACAGTATCACCTGACTTTTTAGGATCAACTTGTGTAGAACCTACCTATTTATTATCGGTAATAGGATATATGTTTCCTACATATAATAATTTCAACACTTCATTCTTCGCCACTTCTTTCATAGTGGGATTAAGCCTATGTTGGGGGTCTCTACGATGGTTAGTTCCTTCCTCCAAATTAATTTTATGAGAACAGACCAGGGGACTAACACCTTTTATATCAACAATGCTCTAACCTAAGGCTGACTTATGCTCACTTAGGGTCCAAATTAATTTATCACTTTAAGACTCAAACAATTCATATGAAATAATAACAGGAAAAGTATCACCTGGACTAAAGAAAGCATGCTTTAGACCCTTAGACAGAGGCTTTAATTCAACCTCAGGTGCCTCCACACTTGGAGGAATTTGTTTTTCACCTTTCTCAGGCAACTCCTCACACTTTAGTTGCCATGCCCGAATGCCATAATCTTGAGTTCCAAAACAAATAGCATAAATATCAACTACATCAAATGGATTAATGATAAAATCAAACTCAGAATTAATAAGAAAATACTCAAGGGGAACAAAATCATAGGTTGTAGAAACTTCCCTATCCATGAGTGAGTCAATCATGTATATCTGGTGGTCATCGTCATCATCTTCTAATTGTTTTGCAATATGGAAGATATTCACTCGAGAGTCATGTTTCCAAAAGACAACTTCATGAGCCCATTCCTGTAATTAATAAGAGCATTAGCAGTGGCAAGGAAAATCCTACCTAAAATCAAAAGAAATTTAAAAGTAGTATCAACAGCAGAACTAGTGTCAAGGATTAGGAAATCAATAGGATAATAAAATTTGTCAATTTGAATTAGAATATCCTCTGCCACACCTTATGGTACTTTGACTGAGCGATCAACCAATTGCAATACCATAGTGGTTGGTTTGATTTCTCCCAACCCCAACTGCAAATAAATAGAATATGGCATTAGATTTATGCTAGCTCCTAAATCTAGCAAAGCTTGCCCAAAATCATAATTTCTGATGCTGCATTCAATGATTGGACAACCATGATCTTTGTACTTAAGAGGAATCCACTGCTCAATTAGAGCACAAGCTTGTTCTATCAGGAATGTTGTCTTCTTCACATGGTATTTCCTCTTAACTATACACAAATCCTTGAAAACTTTTGCATAAGTAGGAACTTGTTTATTCACATGCAAAAAAGGAAGATTAATTTTTACTTGCCTTAGATTCTTAAGTATTTCATTGTCAGGATTCAAAGTTCGCTTGCTTGATTTTAAAGCTTGAGGGAATGGTACCTTAACAGGACTCTTTGTCACCTCAAGTTCCTTAGGCAGCTCAGCATCATTGCTATATTGATTCTTTTTCACATCCTCTGATTTATTTGTTGTTGGCATGTCTAATGATGTACCACTTCTTGTCACAATGGCATTCACATCCTTCAAATTCTCTTGTGCCATGTGTTGACCATGGGGTGCAGACTGAACTTGAGAAGGGAACTTACCTTGCTCATTCTCACTCAAGGAGCTCATCAATTTGGATACTTGGTTTTTTATCTCCTTGTTTTCTTCAACAATCTGCGTAATTAAATATTCAAACTTTTAGTTAGTCTTACTGTGTGCCTCAATAAAAGCCTGCAAAGTGTCTTCTAAAGGACTCCTAGAAGATGAAGGTGCATGATATGGTATAGGATATGATCTAGGGGGTTGTGCATGCCACTGGTTTTCAGACTTCCACCTAAAATTGGGGTGATTGCACCACTCCGGATTATAGGTATCAGAGAAAAATGTAAAAGGCTTCTTGTACATACCTAAGACATTACATTGCTCTTTGTACATCCTTCTCATCTCAGCAAATGTGGGACATTCTTGGGTGAGGTGATCTATCCCACCACACATAAAACATAGTTTAAAAGACTCTACGTGATTAGCCACATGTGCTGGCTTTAAGTCCTTAGTCTTTAACACCTCTAACTCCCTAGTGAGTATCTCAACCTTAGCCTTTAGGTTATCCTCTTCCCTGAGATGATAAATTCCACCACCATTTGGGTTTTATGCAAGTCATGACCTGTTTGTGCTCTCAGTAACACTAGGTCTAGTCTAAGTGTGAGCTTTTTCAACAAGCTCATTAAGGTATTCTATGGACTCATTAAGATCTTTTTGTAAGAACTCACCATTACACATCATCTTCACAAATTGGCACTCTCTAAGTGTAAATCCCTCATAAAAATAGCTCACTACGCACCAATTCTCATAACCATGGTGAGGACACACATTCAACAACTCCTTAATCTCTCCCAAGACTGATACAAAGTCTTACTGTCCTTTTGTGCAAAGGTGGAGATTTGCCATTTTAATGCGTTGGTCTTATATTGGGGAAAGTATTTATTAAAGAAGGCTTAAGTCATCTTATTTCATGACCTAATAGATCGTGATCTCAGCGAGTATAGTCAACTCTTAGCTCTATCCTTCAAAAAGAAAGGAAAGAACTTAAGTCTCACAATGTCATCAGTTACATTTTGACTATGAAGAGTCGCAATTACTTCCTCAAACTCCCTAATGTGCAAATATGGATTTTCATTTTTCGAACCATGAAAAGTATGGAGTAACTATATCATCTCTGTTTTAAAATCTAGTTAGGGAGTATTAGCTGGAAACATAATGCATGACAGTGTGGCTATGCATGTAGGGTAGAGTTAATCTTAAAGGGTCTTAATGAGTTAATCTTCGTGTTCGCTCATTTCCTCAAAATTAGAAGAAGTATCATGCAAATGAATAGAAAAATCAGACTCTGACTCTGATATAGGTCTACAAGCAAATCGATCCAAGGCGCCTTTATACCTATGCATGCAAGGTAGAGAAAAATGAAACACTAAAAAAAAACTACAAAATGAAAAGAAAGTAAAATATAGATGCAGCAAGCTAAAAAAAAAAGAATAAATTTACCACCTTTACAAACTACTAAAAAGAAAATTTGTCTAGCAATTCTTCTACCGTCTCCCCAGCAACAGGGCCAAAATTTAATTATACCCAAAGAATAACGTGGCAGTTGATGCGGGATTAAAAGTTACAAACCTAAGTGTAGGTTATTTCAAGTAATAAATTCTCAGGAGTCCGAGGTCGATCTACAGGGAATTGATGAAGAAAAATTTATTTGACATAAGAAAAATATTTTTTTACAATAATAAAGGTGATAAAACTTAGTCACAAATAAAAAGGAATTGCTTGGGCTAGGAGATCCACTCTTAGTAAATAAATTAAGGAAAATATTAATTATTTTATAACTCAATTAGAATCCACACATAACGGAGGTTTCAATAAAAAAATCCAATGTTCAAAGTTCATTAAAAATTATATACGTAATTATATTATGATTCTTTTAATTATCTATTAACACCACCACTCATAAATGGGTTCAAGCATTCATTGTGCCAAAATCTTATCTACAACAAATCAAGATCTCCACTTTATAAGGAGAGTTTCTAACACTAACACTTGTAAATGGGTTTAAGCATTCATTGTGCCAATCTTTTGTCTATAACAAATCAAGAACTCCACTTTACAAGGAGGATTTCTAAATTGATTAGAAACAAAATACAATATGTATAATGACCACTTGAAAATATATCATTTAAGCATAAGAAAGAAATTAATCTAACCTTAACTTATTACCAAGAGCTTCACTCTTTCACCTAAGTAAAATGAAACTTAGTTACTCATAGACAAGAAGAAAGGAAAAGAGAAGAAGAAGAAGAAGAAGAAGATAACTTCAATTTAGAACAAAAGAAAACTACAACAAGATAATCAAACAACAAATAGCATGAATTTGGTATCTAACACCAAGCCTTCTAAATGATCAGCCAAAGCTCTCTTTTACAGAGGATTAGGGATACAAAATGACAAGGGGGCTGAGTCATGAGTGAGTGGATGAGTGGAAAATGAGTGAAAAATTATAGAGATTCTTTGTTTCTGAAATTATTTAGCTCTGAAGTCATTGTATTCGTCATTTTTGAGAAATATAGTCTTCATGAAAGTTGTAGGAATGGATCTTATCTTTTAAATGCCATTAGTTTGGGTCAAAAATCATTTCTACAACTCAAGATATGGTCTGATTACTACATACTACTCTGGCCCAGTGACAGCTCCTCTGTTCTAACTTCCAAGCCCAATATGAGTCATTTGACCTCAGATTCTGAAAAAGTGTTCAACATGAAAGTTGTAGATTTGAGTCTTAACTATCAACCATAAATATTTAAGCCTATTTGACATCCTATAGCCTAAGATATGTCATGAACAGTATGCATAGGTCAAGCTATCAGGATCAATACCCTAGTTCTTACTTCAACTCTAATTTGAGATATCCAAACGTGTGATTAGTCCCTTGAGGTATTCATAAAAGTTGTAGAGCTCTCTCTTATCTTTCAAATGCCACCAGAATCACCTCAAAATACTACTTACAGCCCACAATATGGCCCAAATACAAAAATAGTGTAAAACGTAAATCATGTGAAAAATTTAATTAAGTCCAATTTGAGTCCAAACTTACAAAACATAACCAAACTCAATCAATTAAGTACATGGAGAGTGTAAATGACTAAAAATGAGGGTTTATTAATGTATCAAATATGTGATTATCAAATTCTCCCACACTTAACTTTTTGCACTCTTGGGTAAAACACACAAGACCAAAACTAGGAAAACAAACTCAAAAGCTAAACACTCTAAAAGACTCAATTTCTAATAATATTTAAGAATGAAGAGCAATTAATCATTCAAGTAATCAAAACATTTATGAGGTAACGTTTCTTTACATCTCAAATCAACAAGCAAGGAAATTTCAATTGAAAAGCATGAGTCAAGAATGATAGATCTTCACAAGATTTGCTTTCAATCCCTCAAGTGTTTAAAAGGTAGGTATTTCACTCAATTCAATCTATGAAAATTGTACTACCATAAGCTTGCTTATCTTCTACTTCTCCACTACTCAGAACATATGCACATACAAATCATGAGGACTTCATTTAAGGTTGTAATGAGGTCAAGGTAAATGAGAAGGTAATATAGATATGACAAGTTAAATACCAAATAGAATAAAAGAACATGAAAGCTGAGTTCAATTAACAAACATGAAAATTTATCCCAACTCCACCTAATACAAATTCCCTTTACATATTCTTTTCCTTTACTTTATTGCCTTGTTGACAATCTTTTTCTTTTTACATTTTTTTATTTTTGATTTTTGATTTTTGATTTTTTTTATTTTTTTACAAAAAGAACATCATATATACATTTTTTTAACCATTCTGCACACACATCCCCACACTTGTTCAAGAACTCATCCAATGTTCTCTTATTCCTTAAGGCTAAGTAAGAACATGATTTTTTCATTTAAGACACAAAATGAGTTTGAAACAAAGAATGGTCAAATAAGTTCAAAGGGGTTAAGTAAGGGGAAATAGGCCATTTCCAATACTTTTTGTTGGCAGGAATCAAAGAATTTACAAGAAGTCATAAGAGTGCTTGATATCATATTAAGAATCAGAGAATTTCCAAGAAGGCATAAGAGTGCTTGATATCATATTGAGATAATATGCTGCTAAACAAGGCTGACTATTTGATTAAAGTAGCTATTTCAAGAAAAATGCCTCAATCATATTTATATATGCATATGAAAATGTAGTCTAAAAAAGAATCAAAATAAGTTCTAGAGTAACAATTCTATGAGTGAAATTCATACAAGAAAGAAGAGAATGGTACATGTGTTCAATTCATTCATCAATAGGCTCAAAATCTCACAAGGCATAATTCTATCATTCTCAGCCCACCAATTCAACATCCATTACCAAGCATGTGATTTTTAAGAAAGAATACCATTAACTCAATCATGTAAATTTTCCTGAATTTGAATTGCTACTTCTACACAAATTAGTTATCTACCCCAACTAAGATGCGTCTCAAGAGTAAAATTTACTCCTTACTCTGCCATCCTTAACTGGTTTAGTAAGTTATTGGCAAACATATAAATACAACAAACATATTAATATACACACTTCCTAAATTTTTTTTTGGTTTTTTTTTTTACACAACTATCTTTATTTTTTTTACACAACTATCCTTCCCCCCAATCAGATTACAACATTGTCTTCAATGTCAAATATAGATAGGTAAAGGATAGAAGATAGTACCTGTTGTTGCAATTACTAAAAAGAGAAACCTCACACAAATTTAAACAAAAACAAAGTATGATGAATAAAACCAAAGCTTGTAATTATTTAAATAGTTGGAGTGTTTGGCATGGCTTACTTTTCATACTGCTTCCCTCACCGCTTCCTTCTGACCAATCTATCTGAGCTGTTATTGGATCAGGTTCATAAACAAAAGCTTCTAATTTATCAATCAACTCATCAACAGTGGAAGTAGAGATAAGGAGTTGTCTTGCAGAAGGTGTGACAAATTTCTGTTCCACAGCATGGTCAACAAAAGATAACGAATTATTAAAGAAATTATTAACATTCAACAAACCTATGGGTTTATGGTGGATGTTCAGTTGGGCCCAAGAGACAATTTGAAAGACTTCTTCCAAAGTACCAAAACCACCAGGTAAGGCTATGAATGCATCAGATTTTTCAAGCATTGCCTTCATTCGTCTATGTAAAGATGATACTTGAATTTTCAGTCCAATTGTCTTTCCAATGATGTTCCTTCGAGTTAAAGGTTCAAGAATGACACCTAAAACTTGACCACCTCTTACAAATGCAAAAAGCGATACAGCCCCCATTAACCCAATGCTACCTTCCTCATATACTACACAAATGTTCCTCGCAGCAAGTGTTCTACCAACAGTGCTTGCTGCATTTACAAATTCTAAACCCTTTCCATAGCTTGTCCTACAAAATACACAGATACTGGTAAATCTACGAACTGAAGAAGAAGCTCCCTCCATTTCTACACTCACACTCTCTTTGAATGATTATGAGTTGTAGGAAAATGAAGAAAATAAAGTGTTTAAATAGGGAAGAGCATAGAAAAAGTAATAATAGCTCTTATATGGGTAGGTTGGTTATTGTCAGAAAACTTTGAAACTAAGAAACACGCGATTTTATACATATATATATATATACATATATATATATATATACATATATATATATATATACATATATATATACATATACATATATACATATATATATATACATATATATATATATATATATATATATATATATATATATATTGAAGATGTACAAGATAATATATACATGTTGTTGTGATTATGGCTCACATCTTCCTCTGGTTTTACGTCCAGTAACGACTTAAACGCCTTCTATGAGTCGAGGATAAGCTTCCCATCCAATTTTCTTATAAATTGGCAAACAAGGTCTTTTTGAGTCATATTCCCAAGATTGTAACGCTTTTGCTCATCCTTGAAGAGATTCCAAAAACTAAGAAGTTCACGATGCACAACTCCACAAGAATTCGTCTCAAGAGTCAATAAGATATCATCTAATGACTCCTTACTCAGTCCATTCTTGATAAAGTAAATTTTATATTCTTGATTTGCAGAAACCATTCCCAAAGAACGACATCAAATGTTGTAATTCCATCGTGCACATTTGTAACAAACTTGCATTCTTTTTACTTTTCTCCTTTTTGAAAATGAACTTTTACCGAGACCAGGTATGTATGGGACAAATGAATCTGAAGATTCACCAGCTAAACAAACATTTACTTCGATTATCCAGTGTATATCTTCTGGGATGCCCTTGTACATTAACAGCCTCAGTCTTTCACACCTAGCTTTGTAGATTTTGGTTAGAGCATTTTTAGGAAAAGAAGGGAAATGCTTTCTTAGATTTGAGAGAATGGCATCCTTTTTGAAGGAGAATGAATCAGTTATTATGAGAAACTGAAAAATAAACCGACTTGAGAGTCATGGAGTACCATTATCCACCACTTAACCGGAAACACAAAGAACTGCAAAAAGAAAGAAACAAAATTAAAATAACTGCTATTCATGACAAAGATTAGAAAAGGAGATGGATTCTACCTCAACAACTTGATGTTTCAAAATTGGTTTAAGTCTTTGTCCATTGACCTTAAATACATTACCATTCCTAAGGTTTTCAATGTCTATGGCCCCATGAGGATACACATGTTTGACAATAAAAGGACCAATCCACCTAGATCTTAATTTTCTAGGGAATAGGTGAAGACGAGAATTATAAAGCATAATTTTTTGACTAATTTCAAAAAAATTTCTCAAAATTGATTTCTCATGAAAAATTTTTGTTCTAACTTTATAAATTTTTGAGTTTTCATATGCATCATTTCTCAATTCCTCAAGTTCATTTAATTGCAATTTGCATAACTTGGAAGTATCATTAAGATTTGAGTTGAAAACTTTAATGACCCAAAATGCTTTATGCTCCAATTCTACAGGCAAGTGACAAGGTTTTCCATAGGCTAACGGATAGGGTGACATGCCTAAAGATGTTTTGAAAGCGGTATGGTAAGCCCAGAGTGCATCATTTAATCTTAAAGAGCAATCTTTACGATTTGGGTTAACCGTTTTTTTCAAAATTTGTTTAATTTTCATATTTGCTAATTCTACTTGTCCACTTGTCTGAGGGTGATAAGGGGTAGCAATTTTGTGTGTGATGTCATATTTCTTCATTAAAGATTCAAATGGTTTATTATAAAAATATTTTTCCCCACCACTGATGATAGCTTGAGGGATTCCAAATCGACTTAAAACATTTTCTTTTAAAAATTTTAGAACAGTTTTGTGATCATTGTGTCGACATGGAATCGCCTTAATCCATTTTGAGACATAATCAACTGCAACCAAAATATACACAAATCCAAATAATGATGGAAATGGACCCATGAAATCAATTCCCCAATAGTCAAAAATTTCAATGACAATGATAGGATTCAAATGCATCATGTCTCTTTTAGAAATGAAACCTAATTTCTGACAACTTTCACAACTTTTGCAAAAAATATAGTTGTCCTTAAATAATGTGGGCCAATAAAATCCATACTGTAAGATTTTTATAGCTATTTTCTTTGAAGAAAAATGACCTCCACATGCTTCTGAATGACAAAATTTAATGACACTACTTACCTCACTGTCGGGTACACATCTCCAAAAAATTTGATTAGGACAATATTTGAACAAATATGGGTCATCCCAATAGAAAATTTTCACCTCAATCAAGAACATTTTTCTGTCTTGGTGTGTCCATTGAGGCGGCATCTTACCTGTTACAAGAAAATTGACAATGTTAGCAAACCAAGGCATGAAATTGGCAGAAAATAAAAATTCATCGGGAAAAGAATCATTGATAGGTGTGCTATCAAAATATGAGCCTGTTGTAAGTATGGACAAATGATCTGCAACAACATTTTCAGCTCCTTTCTTATCTTTTATTGTGATGTTGAATTCTTGAAGCAACAAGATCCACCGTATCAACCTAGGTTTGACATCTTGCTTAGATATTAAATATCTAACAGTAGCATGATCAGTGAAAACAATAGTGAAAGAACCAATTAAATAAGCCCGAAATTTGTCCAATGCAAAAATTACAACAAGTAGTTTTTTTCAGTAGTGGTGTAATTCATCTGTGCACTATTTAGAGTTTGACTTGCGTAATAAATTACATGAGGTTTACCTTGCTTTCTCTGTCCTAAAATAGCACCAACAGCAAAATTACTAGCATCACATATCAACTCAAAAGGCAAAAACCAGTCAGGAGATTGCATGATAGGAGTAGAAGTCAAAAGACCGATTAATTTTTTAAAAGATTTCTGACAATCTTGGGTCCAATCAAATGGTGCATCTTTTGTTAGAAGATTACATAAAGGTCTAGATATGACACTAAAGTCTTTAACGAATTTTCTATAAAATCCTGCATGTCCTAAAAAGGAACGAACTTCTCTAACTATTTTTGGGGAAGGCAAATGAGTAATTAATTCAACTTTGTACTTATCAACTTCAATTCCTTTAGAAGATATCACATGACCTAACATTATTCTTGAGGTAACCATGTAATGACATTTTTTTCAATTTAACACAAATCCTTTTTCTTCGCATCTTTTAATAATTTTTTTCCAAATTATCAAGATAATTTTCAAAAGAATTTCCAAAAACTGTCAGATCATCCATGAAAATCTCTAAATAATACTCAATCATGTCACTGAAAATACTTAGCATGCATCTTTGAAAAGTTACTGGAGCATTACAAAGACCAAAAGGTATTCTTCTATATACAAAAGTGCCAAAGGGGCACGTAAAAGTGGTATTTTCTTGATCCTCTAATGCAATTGATATTTGATTATACCCTGAATAACCATCAAGAAAACAATAGTAGGGATGTTCTGCTACTCTTTCCAGAATCTGATCAAGAAATGGAAAGGAGAAATAATCTTTCCTAGTGGCTGCATTCAATTTTCTGAAAGTAATACACATACGCCAACTAGATGAGACTCGGGTAGATATTAATTCTCCTTTTTTATTTTCAACCACTGTTATTCCAGATTTCTCAGGTACAACTTGTGTAGGGCTTACCCACTGGCTATCAGAGATAGGATAGATAATTCTAACATCTAGTAATTTAAGAACTTCAGCTCTAACTACCTCTTTCATATGTGGATTTAATCTTCTTTGAGGTTATTGAGATGCTTTAACATTTTCCTCTAAATGTATTCTATGTGTATATATTAATGGATTAATACCTTTTATGTCTTTTATTATCCATCCAATTGCACTTTTATGCCTTTTAAGTACTTCTATCAACATACTTTCTTGTTTTTTGGTCAGTGATGAGGAAATTACCACTGTAAAGCTTTATTCTTCTCCAAAAAATGTGTACTTTAACCCAGCAGGTAATGACTTTAGTTCCAGTGTGGGTACTTCTTCATGGGTATCATCATTCATGGGTTTTAGCTCTTCGAATCTCAGCTTCCATCCTTTATATTCTATTACCTGTGTACAGTCAAGCAAAGAGCATATTTCAGAAACATCATCATTTAATTGTGTAGCTGAATCAAATGAATTAATTAAACAAATTTCTAATGGGTCAGAAGAACTCCTAGTTTGAAGATGATCATCTATAATGGTCTCAATCCCTTCAATTTCTTCCTTTTCATCATAAACTTCTTGCGGTTGCTTGCACATGTTGAAAACATTAAGCTCTAGTGTCATATTTTCAAATGTTAACTTCACCATTTCATTTCTGCAATTTATCAAAGCATTAGATGTTGCTAAAAATGGGCGACCTAAAATAACAGGAATTGACTTGCTACTATTTTCCATAGGTTCAATTTCCAAGACAATAAAATCCACAAGATATATGAATTTATTAACTTGAACTAACACATCTTCTACTATTCTTTTTAGAATTTTAATTGATCTATCTGCAACTAGAAGAGTTATAGAAGTTGGTTTTAAGTCACCCAGGTTGAGTTGCTGATAAACTGAATATCGAAGCAAATTAACACTAGCACCAAGATCAAGTAAAGCTCGTTTAATTTTATGTTCACCAATAATGCATGAAACTGTAGGACAACTAGGGTCTTTATATTTCAATGCATTATTATTCTGAATAATGAAGCTTACCTGTTCAGTCAAAAATACATTTTTTTCACATTATGTTTTCTTTTAACAGTGCACAAGTCCTTCAAAAATTTGGAATAACAAAGAATCTGTTTGATAGCATCTAACAGAGGAATATTTACCTTCACTTGTTTAAGGATTTCAAAAATATCACAGTTATGGTTCACTTTACTTGAATTGTTTAATACTTGAGGATATAGGGGTGAAGGTAAGGATTTGGTCTCTTTTTGGCTAGGTGGCTTATCAACTTCTTCCTTATTTTTGGAACTTGACTCATCATTTTTCTCACAAGGTTCAGGAATTTATTTTTCAACAACCTTTCCACTCCTAAGAGCTATCATTGACTTGACTTGATCTATTTGTTGGCTTTCTGAACTACCCTCATTTAGGCTATACTGACTCTTGGGATTTGGTTGAGGTTGAGAGGAAAATTTTCCTTTCTCGTGAATGGCAAATGCAGAAGAAAGTTTAGCAAGAGTGTCTTTTATATCAATAATGGCTTGAGTGTTTTGATTATTAATGGCCTCTTGCTTTTTCATGAATGCATACAATGTTTCTTCAAGGTTTTTCCTATATGGTGGGACATAAGGTGCATATCCTTGAGAATTTTGAGAGTCTTGTTGTGCCTGAGGAGGTGGTGGTTGCATAAATGGTGCCTGATTGTTGGTCCTCCAACTGAAGTTCGGGTGATTTCTCCATCCCGGATTATATGTATCTGAAAAAGAAGAAGTGAATGACTTTTTAAAATTGTTCATTGCATTTACTTGCTCCTGCACAACTTCTTTAAAAATAGGGATTTTTTTATATTCATTTGTTAAGTGTCCCAATTCATCACAAATGCTACAAATTTCTTCATTTTGCACAGATTTAATTTCTTTTACTTTTCCTGATTCCATGGCTTTAATCTTTCTAGCAAACTGGTGAACTTAGCATTTAGATCTTCTTCTTGACTAAGGTGATATTTTCCTTTACTAACACTTACAAGGTTAGATTTAATTGAATTTTCAGAAGGATTAGTACCATGCCAAGATTGAGAATTTTCAGCCAAATGGTCTAAATAATCTAAAGTTTCTTCAGATTCTTTATCAAGAAACTCACCATTGCACATTATTTTCACAAATTGTTTAGTTTCGGGTGTTAACACTTCATAAAAGAAGCTTATAGTGCGCCATTTTTCAAAACCATGATGTGGGCAAGAATTCAACAAATCTTTAAAACGTTCCCAACTTTGAAAATATGCTTTATTTGAATTTTGAAAAAAAATTTGGATTTGTCTTTTCAAAGCACTGGTTTTATGTATTGGAAAAAATTTCTTTAAAAACTCACATTGCATTTCTTGTCATGTGCCAATTGATCTTGGTTTCAAAGTGTTAAGCTAAGTTTTTGCTTTATCTTTTAAAGAAAAAGAAAACAATTTAAGCTTAACAACATCTTCAGTGCAAGTTTGATCATGAAAAATGGTACATACTTCCTCAAATTCTTTTAGATGTAAATATGGGCTTTCAAATTCTAAACCATGGAAATTAGGAAGTAAAGAAATCATACCTGGATTGAATCTAAAATTGTTAGCATTGAGTGAAAAGATAAAACATGATGGACTAGAATTTCGAAGATGGTTGCAAATACTCACGCATGGTTCACAATGATTGATTTTCATGTTCATCATGCACACTTTCATTTTCGGTCATTGTGTTTGATGTGTGTGGTTGTGATTCAGACATATCAATATGTAAAGTACTAGGATTAACTTTAACCAAACGATCAGAATTTAAATCACGATATCAATTAAGCATAAATAAGTGACATAAAATAGAAAAGAAAATGTACAAGTAGGCAATATAAACCTGTCATTAAATATTAACAAGGATGGGGTATAAATCAACCACCAAATAAATATTAACAAAGGTGTGGTATAAACTAACTACCAAATAAGTTAATAAGTAGAAAAATTAAAAAGTTAGTATGCAGATAAATTAAAATGTTAGAAAGTTAGTAAATTAGTAAACAAAAATAAATAAAGAAAATAAATGATAGAAAATAAATGACGAGAAAATAAATAACAAAAAATAAATGACAGAAGATAAATACGAGAAAATAAAGTGTAAAAAATAAATTTAAAATATGAAAACTAGAGAATTGGCAGAGTCGATTTTTTGCTCCAACGAGAGAAAGAAGAAGAAAGATTATTTCATTAATGATTAAAGATTACAGAGAGATTAGGGAGAGTTTTCCTCACTAAGTTAGTATGTTAGTAAGTACAAAGAAAAAAAATTAAAAGAGTAGAAAAAATATAAATATATATATACAAAATATTTACATAATAAATTTATTCTTCAAATCAAGTCCCAGAACTTGAGTCAAAAACTTGATGCGAGATTAAAAGTTACAAACCTAAGTGCAGGTTGTTTCAAGTAATAAATTCTTAGGAGTCCGAGGTCGATCCACAGGGAATTGATGGAGAAAAATTTATTTGACGTAAGAAAAATATTTTTTATAACAATAAAGGTGATAAAACTTAGTCACAAATAAAAAGAAATTGCTTGGGTTAGGAGATCCACTCTTGGTAAATAAATTAAGGATAAGATTAATTCTTTTATAATTCAATTAGAATCCACACATAACGGAGGTTCTAATCGAAAAATATAACGTTCAAAGTTCATTAAAAATTATATACATAATTATATTATGATTCCTTTAATCATCTATTAAAATCACCACTCATAAATGGGATCAAGCATTCATTGTGCCAAAATCTTGTCTACAACAAATCAAGATCTCCACTTTACAAGGAGAGTTTCTAACACCAACACTTGTAAATGAGTTTAAGCATTCATTGTATCAATCTCTTGTCTACAACAAATTAAGAACTCCACTTTGCAAGGAGGATTTCTAAATTAATTAGAAACAAAATACAATACGTAAAATGACCACTTGAAATATATCATTTAAACACAAGAGAGAAATTAATCTAACCTTAACTTATTACCAAGAGCTTCACTCTTTCACCCAAGTAAAATAAAATTTAGTTACTCATAGACAAGAAGAAAGGAAGAGAGAAGAAGAAGAAGAACATAACTTCAATTTAGAACAAAAGAAAACTACAACAAGATAATCAAACAACAAAATAACATGAATTTGGTATCTAACACCAAGCCTTCTAAATGATCAGCCAAGGCTCCCTTTTATAGAGGATTAGGGATACAAAATGACAAGGGGGCTGAGTCATGAGTGAGTGGATGAGTGGAAAATGAGTGAAAAATGCCAAATGACTTTTGATGAGTGAAAAATTATGGAGATTCTTTGTCTCTGAAATCATTTGGTTCTGAAGTCATTGCATTCGTCATTTTTAAGAAATGTGATCTTCATGAAAGTTGTAGGCATAAATCTTAACTTTCAGATACCATTAGTTTGGGTCAAAAATCATTTCTACAACTTAAGATATGATCTAATTACTACATACTGCTCTGACCCAGTTATAGCTCCTCTATTCTGACTTCCAAGCCTTAATATGACCTATTAGACCTCAGATTTTGGAAAAATGTGAAACATGAAAGTTGTAGATTTGAGTCTTAACTATCAACCATAAACATTTCAGCCCATTTGACATCCTATAACCCGAGTTATGTCATGAATAGTATGCATAGGTCAAGCTGTCAAGGTCAGCATCCTAGTTCTTGCTTCAACTCCAATTTGAGATATCCAAACGTGTGATTAGGCCTTTGAGGTATTCATGAAAGTTGTAGAGCTCTCTCTTATCTTTCAAATGCCACCTGAATCACCTCAGAAGACTACCTACAGCTCACAATATGGCTCAAATATAAAAATAGTGTAAGACGTAAATCATGCTGAAAAATTAAATTAAGTCTAATTTGATTCCAAACTTACAAAACATAACAAAACACAATCAATTAAGTACATGGAGAGTGTAAATGATTAAAAATGTGAGTTTATTAATATATCAAATATGTGATTATTAGCAGTTATAGTATAACTTTGGAGGGTCGATTCCACAAAGAGACAAATTAAAATAATAGCTAAAGAAATAAAAAGATTAAAGAAAAATATTATATGATTAATGGTAAATAAAGATTAATTTTGAGTACAAATTAAAGTGAAGCAAAGTAAACATATTGAGTTTCAACTAGATGTAAGATAATTGATAAGCGTACGAAAATATTTTCTAAATATCTTGTTATTATACTAAAATGTTAAAATGCAAAAAAAAAAAAACAATTGGAATTAATATTTATTTTTAAATTAAATTTATATTTATTTTAGAATATTCTTCAGCAATAATTTATATTTATTTTATATGTTTAAATTTGATAGTTTTTTATTCTTATATTTTTTAAAACTAATTTAATCTTATTATTTAATTATTTTATTTTATAAATTAATATGTGCAAGAAAATACAAGCATGAATTGACCAATGGAATTCATGATCATTAGAGGAATATTGGGCATAAAAGGAAATACAAGGAAACTGCCACATTGGCCAATTAAGTCAGTAGTCTTACGTTTTGACAAACTGCCACAAGGCTTAATGGCCTTTTTCGTTTTCAAGCAAATATGAAATGGGCCCCCTCATGATCAAACAAAAAAGGAAGCCCATTACTTGAAGCAAGAAGGAAGACCTCGTTATAAAATGAGGGAAGCACTCCGCCGCACAGGAGAACACGAACACGTTGTGCCGCATAGCAGAGAAATAAAAGGAAGAATAGTGATGCAATGCAGGAAAAATTGCAGAGCAGCATTTGATATTTATGAAATGAGAATTTTAATGAGATAATTTTATTGTGTTTTAATTTTAATATATTTTATTGAATTTTTTATATTAAAGGAATGATGAAATTATGATTATTTTAGTATTATTATATTGAATTATTTTTATTTAATTTTAGGATTTCATGTTTATTGATTTTATTTTTTATCAGATTATATGAATGAATTTTTAGATAAGTTTAATTAAATTTTTATTATATTTTATAATTTATTTGTACTATTTAATTGTTGATAGTAATTATTAGATATCAATTATGATTTTTTATTAGGGATATATCAAATGATTTAATAATTTACTATTGATTAGAAAAATTTTATAATTAACTTTATTATTATTTTTAGTACTTCATTAATAGATCTTTTTGTGATTATATGTTTTGTTACTAGATGTTATTGAAATAAATTATTTGAGTAATAATTTGATATAGTTAATATTAAAATTAATTTTGATAAATTTTAACTTTTAGTCTTTTTACATTTAGTAGAAAACCTTATGCATATACTTGCTTTCTTTCAATTTGTTTTTTATTTTAGTTATTAATTTAATTTAATTTTTGCATCTTTGTCTCGTCAATTTGTACGACTAGAGTAGAAAAAATTTCTCAATACTTAAAATTAACTCTAAGTTTATATGAGATCGACCTCGTTCTTATTCAACTCATTTCTAAGACAATTGCACACTTAAAGTAGTTAAAGGCTTTTAAGAAAGTCACAACAATGACTAAGGATCAAAATCTCCTCAAGATTAATTTTAACATTCAATATATCAAATTATTATACTAAATAATTTAACTCATGAATATTTAATTACAAGCATATGATTACAAAAAATCTATAAATAAAACACTAAAAATAATAATCAAGTATATAATAAAATCTCTTAAATTAATAGTAAATTATTAAATCATCAAATATATTCTAATAAGAAATTATAATTGATATCTAACAATTATCACAACATTTAGATAACAAAAAATAAATTATAAAATATGAGATAAATATAATTAAAATCTCATAAAAATTCATTCATATAATTTAATAAAAAACTAAAATCAATAAACAATTAATTCTAAAATTAAATAAAAAATAATTCAACATAATAATATTAAAATAATTAAAATTATATTATCTCAATAATACAAAAAATTTAACATAACATAATAAAATTAAAATATAATAAAATTATTTCACTAAAATTTCCAATTATATATAATTCAGATCACACCGCATGCGTGTTTTCTTCTTTTTTATTTTCTTGAATGGCGTGCTCTGCTAGCTGCCCGTCACGTCCTGTTTCTCTTGATTTTTTTTTCTTTGCTTTGTCTTATGCGGCATAGCATCTGTTTCTTGCTTTTCTATTTTCTTTTGGAATGGCGCGCAGTCCGTTGCTCTTCAATCTGTTTCTTTTTATATCTTTCCTTCTACCGCCTCAACATAATCCTAGGTCTTTTTTATATTGTTTGTTATGGGTTTAATTAATTTTTTTGTCTTTTTATTTATTTTTTATTCATATTAATTTATAAAATAAAATAATTAAATGGTGAGATTAAATTGATTAAAATAAATAAAAAAAATAAAATATATCAAATTTAAATATAATATATATGTATATATTATTGTTTAAAAGTATTGTAAAATAAATAAAAATTTAATATAAAAATATACATTAATTCTAATAATTTCTATTCACATTTTAATATTTTAATAAAATAATAAAATATTTAAAAAATACTTTTGTACACTTATCATAAATATTTCTAATGCTTATCTTAGCAATTCTTTTATTGATATGACCAAGAATTTCAAGGAGTGCACTAAGACAAGTGCTAAGTGTTTTTCGAAACTTTTCAAGAAGCAACGTGAGCCAAGTGGGTCTTGATGTAGCGCCTCCAATAAAAAGAAGTGGGGAAGGAACTTAATCTGTTTACATTGTTCATATGGGGAGTATGGATCTCTGAAATTTCTTATTACAATTGTTCTAACAAAAAAAAAAACATCTTTAAACTTGAATGGTAAAAAACATAGTATGACCTTTGAGAATATATTGGGGAAATCTACTGGCTATGTGCTTGTTGAAGATAGTCATAAGTTGCTATATATTGCTTGTGATTTGATAAAACAAGAAGTCCGTGCTATGGTCATGCAAGTTGTTCATATATATGCTTGGTTAGTAAAACATAAAATGATACACACTTTGCCCCTGAATTCCTTTAAAAGAAAGGGGCTGAAAAACTTGTTTGTGATGGTGTTTGGAATCCCTTTTAAATATTATACGTGATGTTGTGCAATCATTAAGAAATCTCATCATATGTCTCATTCATCAAAATTTAGCCCTTATCCTTTATCCTAGTAATGTGAGAGAAGATATTAATTTTACACAACATAAAAAAATAAGTGTGATGAAGTGAGGTAGACTATACCATCCACCTTCCCGCCAGTCAAACCACTAGATTGGCAGGGAGAGATTGAAGTTGTTGGTTAAAGTGCTGCTTGCAAAGGTATTACATATGCGACATGTTATAAATTTAAATTATCTGAATTGTTAAAATTTTATTTTCAACTATAAAAAATAAAAAAATGATAAATATTTTATATTAGTCGGATTGTGTATAAAAGTCCTGTATGTATTAATTATTGACTTCAACAAATAAACAGTCAATATTCTATTATAAATTGGAATGAAAAAAATAAGGTCATGACCTTTAATAACAAAAAAAAAATGATAATGTACTTTCTCTTAAATTTGAAGAGGAAAGACATTTAAACAACTAAAAAATAAATAAAAAAAGTGCATCTTGCATTTATTTTTTGATAGCACTTGATGTAGCTTTTATTTGCCCAATCTTGTGCCAAGAAATTTGAGATTCGATTAACAAGATAATTACGGAGGTAGCAATCTTTTTTTTTATTGAGGAGATAATTAAGGAGATAAGAAAGAGAGAGTGAAACTTAGATTGTATAGAGTGTGAAAGGTGAGAGAAAAAAAAATGAGTAAGGACATGTGGACAAAATAGAAAGAAATAATATTGGAAAAACATCTCTCGCAAGAGAAAGTACTCTAATTTATAAGATAAGATACGAGAAGATTAAACAAATCCCTTTATCATTGTCTTTGATAATGAAACAAATTGTAGTTAAGCTTTTGAAGTTGTTTGCTTAAGGTTAGGTCCAAAGTGTGGCTTTCATGTCATGTTTGCAGGTCACGTGAAATATGGGTATAATTGAAATCATTAAAATAAAATTTGATCTATTATTTAATAATTTATAAAAGAGTACCAACATAAATTTGCATCATTACTCAATTTGTATTATCATGAATTGCTTATTTTCAAATATCTTCATTTGTATAAGCGTGATTGCTATCCTTTTTTAGATAAAAATTAAAAAATAAAGGAAAAGTTTTGTATGAGGCGTATGTATTTTTTAAGCTTAGACGGTTTTATGGAAATTTCTTTGGTACCCTTTCTTCTTGTAAAGGTACTGACACCTATTAATAATTGGTGGTTGATATTTGTTTATCTGTCCCTCGTACTCAAAATATAAATACAGGAAGTTATATGTATTAGCCATTAATTATTGTTAAGACACATGATTAAATATTAATCATTAATTGTTAAGGGTATTTGTACCTCATAAAATGAAATGATACTAAAGGAATCTCCTATTTTCATTGTCTAGGTATAAAATTCTTGAATATTTAATATTTGTATATTTGAAATGATATATCAAATAAGTAAGCCTTAATGTGACAAAGTCTTTCTTTGATTGCATTTTGTGTAGTTATAGACATCTAAGTTTTACTTTTTGAAAGTAAACTTTTTCTTAATTTTTTTTTGTTTGGGTGTTTACAAATTGTTACAGAATGAGATTGAGATTATAGGTTCACAAGCAAATGAGACGAAAGCAAAAATGGGAAAAACTCAAATTGGGTGGCCGAAGGGACAAGTAGAGCACTTAAGATTATGAAGTGAGGAGACAAAATGAAGCACTCGAGACAAGTAACTTTTAGGATTAAGGATGGAGGACATGGATAATGATTATTTGTCTCTTTTTTATCTTTTATTTTTATTTTTTTTGTTTATTTACTTAAATTTTGATAGATAAAAAATAAATTAAAATAATAATAAATAAATGAAATATATAATTAAATTTAAAACATTTAATATAATTTAAATAAAAAAATATAAAAAAATAAGAAAATGGAATAGATTATCCACTCATCCCTCTGGAGGTGTGTTCAAGCCTCGAAATGGTAGACTTCTTGATCAACATGAGATAGAGCCCCTCGACATTAGTGACACAGGATTAAAAAAAGAGCGGCTATGAGGAAGCTTAAATTGGTATGTATTTTTCTCTTTTTCCTGCAGCCATGACAAAGCAGCCAATCTTTGAAAATGTCTTACCTAGTAAATACTAGTCATTATCCTCCCCTACAAAAAGGCTATCATTGCCACTTGACGTTAACATTCTAAACCTACGACTCCGTCACGCAAGAATGTATAGTGGTCAACCCATTTTTGTATCACTCTTTTGTCTCCTTCAAATACAACCATCATACAAGATCTATAAGTAAGACCACCCACTCTATGCATACAACAAGTAGAACTACATCCCTCATTTCAACTAGGTATCCTCTGGATGAGGTTTATTTGTCTTCTTTTTTGTTTTATTTTTTATTTTTTTATTTAAATTGTGTCAAGTGCCTTAAACTTAATTACATTTAATATAATTTAAATAAAAAAATATTAAAAAAATAAGAAAATGGAATAGATTATCCACTCATCCCTCTGGAGGTGTGTTCAAGCCTCGAAATGGTAGACTTCTTAATCAACATGAGATAGAGCCCCTAGAGATTAGTGACCCAGGATTATAAAAAAGAGGCTATGAGGAAGCCTAAATTGGTATGTATTTTTCTCTTTTTCCTGCAGCCATGACAAAGCAGCCAATCTTTGAAAATGTCTTAACTAGTAATACTAGTCATTATCCTCCCCTACAAAAAGGCTATCACTGCCTCTTGACGTTAACATTCTAAACCTACGACTCCGTCACACAAGAATGTATCGTGGTCAACCCATTTTTGTATCACTCTTTTGTCTCCTTCAAATACAACTATCATACAAGATCTATAAGTAAGACCACGTACTCTATGCATACAACAAGTAGAACTACATCCCTCATTTCAACTAGGTGTCCTCTGGATGAGGTTCACCTGTCTTCTTTTTTTGTTTTATTTTTAATTTTTTTACTTAAATTATGTCAAGTGTCTTAAATTTAATTACATGTTTCATTTTTTTATTTTAATTTATTTTCTACCTATCAAAATTTAAGTAAGAAAACAAAAAAAAGGACATGAAAATGGGACATGTGATCTTCATTCTCTCCAGATGAAGATCACCTGTCTCTTTTTCTTGTCCCCTTTCCTGTCTCTCTACTTAAATTGTGCTAAGTGTCCTAAACTTAATTACATGTCTCATTCCATTTCCTTTTTATTTTAATTTATTTTCTATCTGTCAAAATTTAAGTGAGGGAGACAGGGAAAGGGCCAGGAAAAGGAGACAGGTGATCTTCATCATCTCTAGAGCTTCTTCTATTCTAAAGCTTTCTAGGTCACATAATCAACGGGGTTCCCCTATGTAGTGAGGCTAAAATGGAGCATCTTAGGCATTGCCATGCGCTTGAACTGCTTAAACTTGTGATAATTATTCGCCACCTGTGCATTTACTTGGCATCCTGGTTATTTTAAGACGATTTAGTTAGGACAAAAAAATCTTTTGAAACATTAGCCACCTGCACTTGTTTGGAAAGAAAGAAATCATGATTAAGTTGACATCAACCATCATAAGGAATGCCATGCCATCAATTTCGGCGGCACCTGTGCCATTACTATGCTCATGCTGGTTGATAAGGTGTTATTTGGTTTTGAAAATTCTTTACTTTTCACTCCTTTTGAAACCCTTACAAGTTTTCCTTTTCATGCATCGATTCTTTCCTCAAACTCCTCAAGTCTTCTCACTCTTTTATTATAGGTCATTTAGTGAAGATTGTGGTCCTAGAGTCTCCATTTGCCTTTGACACTAGTTTGTCAAGCTCTTCGGTGAAACCTGTAACACCCTGGAAAGCATGTTAGGCTTGTATATGGTTATAGAGGTAGCCTAATACTTACTTAACATGTCTGTGTAGTTTTGTGTCTTTCTGAGTACATTTAGGCATTTTACTGTAACACTATGTGTGAAATATAGTTGTTATTTACTCCGAAAGTGGCTTAAACTACTTAGTTAGTGAAAATAAATGTGGAGAGTTTGTTTCCAGGTCACAAATGTGTGAACCGTGCTACAATTAAAGTTTGAGGTTAATCGGAGTTAGTTTGACATTTTTAAGCATACTGGTTGTGTTTTAGTGCCAGATTGATATGAAAAAATGTGAAAATGGTGAAATAAGATTTTTAATGAATCTTAGGATTTATTTTGAATCTGTTGGAAGTTAGGAAACAAGATTTGGTGAAATCTGTGTGTTCTTAGCAGATCAGGGTTTTAGCACTTATCTGAGAGAAGCCCGTGTCTAAGGCCAGAATATTTCAAAATGTCATTTTTGATGTTTTCCAAGTTCTTGGCTAGATGGGATCATCGGTATATGTTTCCTAAATTGTGTTGAGACTCTAATAAGAGTATCTAATGAAGTGGTTATGTGGTGAATGTAAATCAATTGGTATGTTAATTATTGTGGTATTTAACATCATTGTATTTCATGTTGGTAGTTAGGAATGTAAATCAATTGACATGCTAGTTATTGTAGTAACTGGCGTTATTGTTGTTCCATAGCTATGTTGATGAGGTTGAGCCCTCATTGTTGATGATCATAATGTGATTTTGAATGAGAAGGTAATCAATCCTTCCTATACAGTGATTGTTGTGGATGATCTAATGTGTTTTTGAATGAAAAGGTAATCAATCCTTCCTATCACAAAGGTCATTGTTGATGATCATAATGTGATTTTGAATGAGTAGGTAACCAATCCTTCCTATCATGGTGATTATTGTTGAAGACTGTGCAGTTGATGAGACTTCACTACCGGAGAGGGTGATCATACATGATTGTAAGTAAAAAAATAACATACCTTCCAGATCATAGTGATGAGTTGAGGATGGTCTTTCCCTCACACCCCCTGGAATAGTTGGAATTGGGTTTTCAGTACTTGTTCAAATCTTATGGAATCAGGTTCCTTTGTTTTGTTCAAGGTTCATGCATTTTATGACATTATGATAAAACTGAGTTTTTGTAAATGGTATCATACATTATGCATTACATATTTAGGTTACTGCAGAGGCATAAACACTAGACATAATTTGACATTGCATGACAATTGTATGAGCACTTGCTATCATGACATATTCATGCATTGCAATTGTATGAGCAGTTGCGTATCTTTGAGATGGAAATGTTGTGTTTGTATCTCTGAGATGGAGATGTTGGGTTTATATATCTGAGATGGAGGTATTGTTGTTGTGTCTCTGCAATGGAGACGATGCTTTGGTGTCTTTGAGATAGAGATGATGTTTTTGTGAGTGTGGCAATTTCTAGAAGACTGTTTGTAGTAAATGAGTTTTTATACAAACTTAAAAAGTGGGAATCTATTTCGGGAAGAGAAAGGACTTGATTTTGGCTTTTTCCATCTTTCTAGCTAGCTATGTATGAGATTTGAGTTTACAAATGTGTTTTTCCCTGAAATGGTTGGAATGATTGTGATGACATGGTTTATGGTCTTTATCTACTGAGAATGTGTGATTCTCACCCCTTGTGTGCGTTTCCATGATGATTCCAAGAAGGAAGTCTTATGGAAAGTGAAGACAAGCAGGAGTTTGGAGTGCTTAGCTTAGTGTAGCTGAGTAGTTTCTTTTGAAGTAATGTACGTTTTGTATTTATGAGAAACACTGCTGTTGTGTAACAAATATATTCATTTGTGACTTATATTTTCTATATATAATGCTGATATGTTATATTAGAAATTGCATAGCTGTAGTAAGTAGCATACTTGAATTTAATCACTGTGATATACTTTGGTTATATTATGGTTATTAAATTCGGGATGTTACAAAACCACCTACCCAATTCTCTAAAGAATTCATTCCTCATGTCTTTTCTTCCGAGATATGGTGTAGGTTACCCACCCCTAGCATAGACTCTGTTTCTACTAAGACTCGCCATTGGTTGACGGATGGCTATTCTTCTCAACCATTTTCTCCACCTCCCCGTTTTAGGTGGTTGCTTCTTTGACTTGGCTTCTATGGTGAAGCATGTTCTTGAAACTAATCTTCCCCTTTGGTATAAAGACTCTCATATGCTTAGTTTTTGTATTGACCCCTCTTTATTATGCATTCATTTACTCATTGAAGAATTTCCATCGTGCCCTTTCCATTTCATGATGCGCACAAATCCAATAGGCAAATACCTCGCATGGGTTGACCACATGTTTTCCAAAGACCTTTATTTCATTTCTATTATAGAGAAGGTTAGAATAGGAAATGTGATATGAATTTCTCCTTAGCTCAATATTTCTAAGAGGGTTGAAGATTTCAACTTGTTACTTAGTCAAGTAATCTCACCCACACCTTATCACCTCATGGGGGAGTTTACTCCAACTTCTAGAGGACGTTACGATTTTACTAAAGCTTCCATTGTTTGGTGATATGGGCATTTCTAATGCTTTGCTTAGTAGTTCACATGGTCAAGAATCTTAAGGAGTACATTAGGACAAGCGCTAAGTGTTCTTTGGAGCTTTTCAAGAAGCAACATGAGGAAAAAGACCATGCTATAACGTGTCTTGATGCAGCGCCTCTAATAAAAAAAGGATGGGGGAGAGGGAAGGAACTCAATCTGTTTACCTGTTTGATTCATCTAAGGAGAAGGTTCTCCATAATTTCTTATTACGGTTGTACTAATAAAACATCTTTAGACATGAATGACAAAGAACCTAGCATGGTCTTTGATGAGAAAATCTACTGGTTATGCACTTGTTGAAGATAGTCATAAGTTGCTAGATATTGTTTGTGATTTGATAAAATAGCAAGTCCCTGTTGTGATCATGCAAGCTGTTCATATATGTGTTTGGTTAAAAAAAAAAAACAACACACACACACACACACACACACACACACACAAATACTCCCGAAGAACACTTACCATATCTCTTGCTAAGTTCTTTTTTTTTTCTTGGTTCAGTTCTCACCATTTTCTGACTTCTTTGTGTTGAACTATACAAAATTTTGAGCGATAGCAAGGCGGTGAGGTTGACCCATAGAAATCGCAAATTAACACTTGGTGGTTCACTGAATTTAACTATATATTCCCAACTTGTTGGTGAGGTTGGCTAACTGCTGCGTAATACTTTTATTCTGAGCAAATAAGACATCAATAGTACCAAGCTCCATAACTCCATATTTGACTACTGCTCTTCCACTAGACAACTGATATTCATTGGTAGCCATGGTCTCAAACAATTCTTGCGCCACCTTAGGAGTCTTAATGGTCAAAGATTCACCTGCAGATGCATCCATCATAAGTCTTGTGAAATGGTTCAAACCAATGTATAAGATCTGCACCTGCTGCCAAACTTCAAATGCATGATGAGGACACTTTCTAAGCAGCTCCTTAAATCTTTCTCATGCTTCATAGAGAGATTCTCCTTGATTTTGAGTAAAGCAAGCAATCTTACTCCTTATCTTCACCAACATTGACAGAGGAAAATGCTGAGTGAGGAACTTACTAACCAGATCATCTCAAGTGGAGATGCTTCCTTGAGGCTGGGCTTATAGCTAGCTCTTAGCTTTATCTCTCAACGAAAATGGAAAAAGTCTTAATCTGATGGCATCATCATTAGCTCCATTATATTTGATAGTATCGTAGAGTTGCAAGAAGTTAGCAATGTACAAGTTTGGATCTTCAGCCTGACCTTCCCCAAATTGATTTTGCTACACCAGCTGTAGAAGAGCTGGTTTAATCTCAAAATTATTTGCTTAGATAACAAGTCGCACAATACTGGTTGAGACATTTTTAGAAGATGGAGTAGCATAACTAGCCAAAGTGTGTTTTCTCTATTCATTAGTATTCTCAGCTATCTTCTTTTCTTCTAGGCTCCTTCTTTCTCTAGCTACTTTCTTGTTTGCTCTTTCTATTCTTGTTATCTTTGGATCAAAGAGTAATTCTTCTGACTCCACAGAACCTTGCATAAACAAATAAACAAGCAAACTAAAGTGAAGTAAAAAAAAGAAAATAAAAAGAAAAATAAAAATAAATGACTAATAAAAATAAACAAAGAAAATAAAAAATAAGAATGAATAAAAAGAAATAAAATTAAAATAAAATTAAATAAAGAAAAATAAAATTAAATAAGAAAAATAGGTGCCTAAATTAATGTATTTTCAAACTACTATTTAATATTAATAACAATTATCTCTGGCAACGACGCCAAAAACTTGTTATGAAATCGATAAGTGCACCAAATCACAAAAGTAATAAAAAGTGAGTACGATTATCATCGCACGAGGATTAAGTTATTAATTACTAAATTCGCTAAAAGTGACACTATTTAAGATAATAAAGAAAAAGAGTTGTTGCAAATTCAATTAAAAAAAATATAAGTAAGCAAAAAAAATAAATCAAATGGGTGAAAAACAATGGTATTAAAGCGTTAGGGTTCAGATTTCACTTGAATTCTTTAAATGCATATTCAAATATTAGTTTAACTAAGTCTATTTCAATGATTTATGGTCAATTCTCAAAATTAATTAATACCCAATCCCTTGGTATATTAATCCTCTTACACTATTTAGAATTAACTAATCCCTTAGTCTAATCCCAAATAGAAAGGCATTATCACGAATGAGGGAATTAAAAGAAAGACCACATAACCCACAACGTCTATTCGTAGCGATTGTAGAAATTATGATGTTTATCACATGTTCTAGGTTCATACAAATTTTCTTAAATCATACATTAACCCAAAAGATCATTTCCAAATTAATCATGTTTAGAAAAACATTAAGAATAGATATAAACATGTAAATCATGAAATAGAAACATAAATTAAACTCATAAAAGAAGTTACATCATCAAAGTTCAAGATTCATCATTCCCCTAACAAGGAAAAATTAGTTATACATGGAAAAAGAAGAATAAAAAGCGAAGAATATGATAAGCTCCATTGTAGAAAGGTGGAAAGGTTGATGAGAATTCCTAATCTTCAAGCCTAATTGCGCTCACACCACTTTAGGGTTTGTGCCTCTTGACGGCTGCTGCGTTCTGTCCAAGTGTGTGTTGAATTTGGTGTAACTTTTCTTTAAATAGAGAAAATCACGCTTCTATTATGCGACTAGTGTTCAAGCGCTAGTTTTCCAATGGTCAGGCGCTGATTCACTTAAAGGGAAACTCTCCAACGCGTGTTGAGCGCTCAAGCGTTAGATGTCCATCGCTCAAACATTGGATGTCCAATGCTCAACTAAAATGGAATTTTCTTCTTTTTGCTTGCTTCTTCAAATGTCCAATCTTTTCCAAATGCAATTACTTATAAAAACACATAAAACATGTAATAAGAACACCATTAAAAATAATAAAAACATAATAAAACTTAAGAACAAAACTAAATAAAAAAGATTAAAAGAGAATGAAAACCCAAGATTTTGAATTGTAAAAATATGAATTTTTGTAAGTTTATCACATCAAGTTGAATCTTTCTAAGCAACCCACCGAGCTTCCACTGTCGCTGTGCTTCAGAAGAATGCTCACCTCGCGTTTCTCTCACTTCACCATCACACTTCATTGCTGTTACAAAGGTTGGATTTTTATTTTTATTTCCATTTTTTCATTTCTTTCTGAGCTTGTTCGATGCTTTTTTACCTTTTTGAGTGTGATTAAGTGCATTTTCTGGTCAATGCAAAATTGGGTCTGGGGTGTGCATAGTAAAACTAAAGTGCCTACTTTGTAAAAATTGAAAAAAAAATATTGAAAAGCTTGCAAATGGGTGTTTGGTTCTAGAAAGCCTAGATGGTAAATATGATAGTTCTCTATTCTTGTTTTGTTCATGGACATGAGAGGGAGCTTGTGAGGGTTTCAAGAGAGAGTCGTGAGCCCTCTTAGTGTTGGGCAGATATTCAGGGATAGTAATTGGTTATAGGGTTAAAGGTTGTTTGAGAGTTCCATTGACACTTATCCTGTAATCCCATTTTGATATCAAAGTTATATATTTTTTCTCATCTCATTTGTTGTTGTGGATGTAGCCAATTTTCTAAACCATTTATATTTTGTTTGCATGTTGTTTGTTCTTTTTATTTTATAGTATTATGCCTAACATCTAGACCTCAATCATTAATAGTATGCATCTTTATTTCTGACTAAATTGCCATGCATGCATTAGGGTTGATTCCTCAATAGTTGACATGTTGGAAGTTTCTTACTTGTTTCTTAATTATTTAGGAACTTGTGATGTAATCATAGGAACTTAGGATCACTTGTAGGCTATGGGGTAAAGTATGGATTAGTTATTGTTTTGAAGTCATGGGAATATTTAGGGGTAGTGGTCTACCAGATGTGAGCCAAGCTTATAAATCTAATTGTAAAGATGGGAAATCATAGGGTAAACTTAGAGTTAGAAGCCATTGTAACTATAGCGCCACTAGAGCGAGAAGGTTTGGTTTGTAACTATAGGGAAGTTATCTAATTTAGTACTCTTTTCTTCTTTGTTAATGACATAATGGTTGCAGTTGGAATTGGCCCTATGCGCCTAGTTAGTAGCCACTTAATCAACCATAATCAATGTAGTAGCTATTGGTGAATGTGTACAGTTTGAAACTCTTTTGAGTTATTTTAGTTTTACTTACCCTAAATGTATAAAACTAGTTCAAATTGTAATTGCATTCTTTTCAATAATATTCTAAATTACTTACTTCAACAAGGAACTTAGGAACCTATATTGTTTCTTCAATAAATTTAACGTGAATGACTCAACAAATTAAATTAGGCTAGATAGTTTAAGCAACTAAAGTTAATTAAGATGCTGAGCAGGCAATCATTATAGCAATTCCATGTCTTTTAAGGGAATTAACTAAGCCATTTAATGTTTTTGTTTTTTTATCTCCTACAAGGTACTGCCATAACTTTTGAGTATGAAATTAAACTCTAGTATAAGCCACAAGATGTTGCTAGTGAGATTTAAATTCCTGTATATGGAAGGTCAAAATTCTTAAACCTTGCTCTTATGTAGTCCTACATAATGTTTTGACACTGCACAAAGTGGCGGTTAATTTGGACCTCTATAACTTGAGTTATGCAGTTGTTATTATAGGCTGTTCATACTTGAATTCTTCAGAATTTGACTCACTTTTATATGAAAACTGACACCAGCTGATAAGTGTAAAAATTATGAGCTTCTCCTTATTTAGTGTGTGCTTGGAAAAACTGTGAAAACTTGATTATTTTAATAATCGATTATTGTATAAAAGCTTTCTGTTATAATTGATTATAATTAATTTATTTTTTATATTTAGATACATTAGCTAAAAAATGATTTTAAACTAATTTGATTCATTTGGATGGTATAAAAAAGAATCACTTTTATGCATTAAAATACTAAAATAGGTATAGAATGATTAAAAAAATTATTTAATTGAGGACAAAATGATATTTACATTTCAAAGTGTAAGGAATAATCTATACGTTAGAATGATAAGCTTCAATCTTCAACATTATGAAAATTAACTTTAAAAAGCTTTTATTTTGCATTGAATTTTGTGCAAAAGCTGAAGCTGATTTTGCCAAACATGATTAAACACTGTTACAATAATTTTTTTCCCAAAAAAAATTTAAAAAAAGCTAATTTAATTTTTACCAAACACACTCTTAATACACTACATCTTAGCTTTCAATTAAAACAAATAGCCATCTAATGCGAGTTAAAAGTTAGAAACCCAAGTGCAAGTTGTTTCAAGTAATAAATTTTCGGGAGTCCGAGGTTGATCTACAGGGAATTGATGAAGAAAAATTTTTTGACATAAGGAAAATATTTTGTCACCACAATAAAAGTTATAAAACTTGATCACAAATAAAAAGGATTTACTTGGGTTAGGAGATTCACTCTTGGTAAATAAATTAAGGACAAGATTAATTCTTTTTATAACTCAATTAGAATCCACACATAATGGAGGTTCCAATCGAAAAAACCAACATTCAAAGTTCATTAAAAATTATATACGTAATTGTATTATGATTTCTTTAATCATCTATTAATACCACCACTTATAAATGGGCTCAAGCATTCATTGTGTTAACCTCTTATCTACAATGAATCAAGATCTCCACTTTACAAGGATGGTTTCTAAATTGATTGAAAACAAAATACAACACGTATAATGACCACTTGAAAATATATCATTTAAGCACAAGAAAGAAATTAATCTAACCTTAACTTATTACCAAAATGTTCACACTTTCACCAAAGTAAAATGAAAATTAATTACTCATAGACAAGAAGAAAGAAAGAGAAAAGAAGAAAAAGAACATAACTTCAATTTAGAACAAAAGAAAACTACAACAAGATAATCAAACAACATAATAACATGATCTTGGTCTCTAAAACCAAGACTCTTCAAATGATCAGACAAGACTTCCTTTTATAGAGGATTAGGGATACAAAATGACAAGGGGACTGATTCATGAGTGAGTGGATGAGTGGAAAATGCCAAATGACTTTTGATGAGTGAAAAATTATTAAGATTCTTTATCTCTGAAATCATTCAGTGCTGAACTTATTAAATGCGCCAGAGAATTGAAAAATGGTCTTCATGAAAGTTGTAGGCCTGGATCTTAGCTTTCAAATGCCATTAGTTTGAGCTAAAAAGCATTCCTATAACTTGAGATATGGTCTGATTACTGCACACTGCTCAGGCCCAACTACAGTTCTTCTATTCTGACTTGGAAGCCCAATATGACCTCTAAGTAATCCGAAATGAGTCTTTTGTTCTCATAAAAGTTGTAGATATGAGTCTTAACTTATAGATGCCAAAATTTTAGCCCAATTAAGTTCTTACAGCCCGAGTTATGCTCTGATTACTGTACACTATTCAGGTTCCAATCATAAAACCCGTGTTCTGAATTCCAAGACCAATTAGCTCCACTAGATGTCTGATTTTGACCTAGAGCTCTCATGAAAGTTGTAGAGCTCTCTCTTATCTTTACTACAAGGTAAAATACATAATTATTAGACATCTAGAACTCAAGATATAACTAAAATACAGAAACAGTGTAAGACGTAAATCTTGCTGAAAAAAATCAATTAAATTCAATTTGAGTTCAAACTTACAAAACATAACCAAACTCAATCAATTAAATACATGAAGAGTGTAAATAACTAAATATGAAGGTTTATCAATGTATAAAATATGTGATTATCAAATTCTCCCATACTTAGCTTTTTGCATTCTTGGGCAAAATACATAAGACCAAAACTAGGGAACAAGGAAAAATAACACAAACTCAAAAGCTAGAAATTCTAAAAGACTCAATTTCTATTAATATTTAAGAATGAAGAGCAACCAATCATTCAAGGGATTAAAACATTTATAAGGTAAGTTTCTTCATATCTCAAACTAACAAGCAAGGAAATTTCAATTGAAAATCATGAGTCAAGAATGATAGATCTTCACAAGATTTACTCTCAATCCCTCAATTGTTTAAAAAGTAGGTATTTCACTCAATTCAACCCATGAAAATTGCACTAGCATAAGCTTGCTTATCTTCTACTTCTCCATTACTTAGAACACATGCACACACAAATCATGAGGACTTTATTCAAGGTAGTAATGGGGTCAAGGTAAATGAGAAGGTAATATGGATATGACAAGTTAAATACCAAAGAGAATAAAAGAGCGCGAGAGCTGAGTTTAATTAATAAGCATGAAAGTTCATCCCAACTGCACTTAATACAAATTCTTTTTACATATTCTTTTCATTTCCTTTATTACCTTGTTGGCCTTCCTTTACACATTTATTATTTTTTATTTTTTTAAGATAAACATAATATATACATTTAAACAATTTATTTTTTTTTCAATCATTCTGCACACACACACCCCCACATTTGTTCAAAAACTCATCCAATGACAAAGCTAATGTTCTCTTATTCCCTAAGGCTGGGTAAGAACATGGTTTTTCATTTAAGGCACATAATGAGTTCGAAAAAAAGAATGGTCATATAAGCTCAAAGGGGTTAAGCAAGAGAAAATAGGCCACTTCCAATGCCTTACGTTGGCAGGAATCAGAAAATTTCTAAGAAGCCATAAGATTGCTTGACATCATATTAAAAATCAGAGAATTTTCAAGAAGTCATAAGAATGCTTGATATCATATTGAGACAATATACTGCTGAGCAAGGCTGCCTATTTGTGCGCCAGTCATTCTTGGCTATTTGGTTAAAGTAGCTATTTCAATAAAAATGTCTCAATCATGTTTATGTATGCATGTGAAAATGTAGTCTCAAAAAGAATCAAAGCAAGTTCTAGAGTACAATTTCATGAGTGAAATTCATACAAGAAAGAAGAGAATGATACAAATGTTCAATCCATTCATCAATAGGCTCAAAATCTCATAAGGCATAATTCTATCATTCTCAGTCTACTAATTCAACATCCATAACTAAGCATGTGATTTTCAAGAAAGAAGACAATTTACTCAATTATGCAAATTTTCCTGAATTTGAATTGCTACTTCCACACAAACTAGTTACTACCCCAACTAAGATACGTCTCAAAAGTAAAATTAACTCCTTACTTTGCCATCCTTAACCGATTTTACTGTGAGTAGGTTTCTGACAATCATATCAATATACATACTCCCCAACTAAGATGCGTCTCAAGAGCATAATTTACTCCTTACTCTACCATCCTTAACTGGTTTAGTAAGTTACTAACAATCATATCATACTTCTTAATTTTTTTTTGAACAACTATCTTTCCCCCCAACCAGATCACAACATTATCCGCAATGTTAAAATATAGATTAGTAAAGGATAGAAGACATTACCTGTTGTAGCAATTACTGAAAAGAGAGACCTGACACAAATTTAAACAGAAACAAAGTACAATAAATAAAATCAAAGCTTGTAATTATTTAAATAGTTGGAGTGTCTGATCTGGCTTGCTTTTCATACTGCTTCCCTCACTGCTTCCCTCACTGCTTCCTTCTGACTAATCTATCTGAGCTGTTACTGGATTAGGTTCATAAACAAAAACTTCTAATTTATCAATCAACTCATAAACAGTGGAAGCAGAGATAAGGAGTCATCTTACCGAAGGTGTGATAAATTTCTGTTCCACAGCATGGTCAATAAAAGATAACAAATTATTAAAGAAATTATTAACATTCAACAAACCTATGGGTTTATGGTGGATGTTTAGTTGGGCCCAAGAGATAGTTTGAAAAATTTCTTCCAAAGTACCAAAACCACCCGGTAAGGCAATGAATGCATCAGAGTTTTCAAGCATTACCTTCATTCGTCCATGCATAGATGATACTTGAAGTTCCAGCCCAATTGTCTTTCCAATGATGTTCCTTCGAGTTAAAGGTTCAAGAATGATACCTAAAACTAGACCACCTCTTAGATGTACAGAAAGTGATACAACCCCCATTAACCCAATGCTACCTCCCCCATATACTACACGAATGTTACTTGCAGCAAGTGTTCTACCAACAGTTCTTACTGCATTTACAAACTCTAAACTCTTCCTGTAACTTGTCTCACAAAATACACAGATACTAGTAAGTCTATGAACTGAAGAAGAAGATCCCTCCATTTCTACACTAACACTCCCTTTGAATGATTATGAGTTAGAGGAAAGTGAAGAAAATGGAGTGTTTAAATAGGGAAGAGAATGGAAAAAGGTAATGATAGCACCTATATGGGTAGGTTGGCTGTTGTCAGAAAAGTTTGAAGTTAAGAAACATAATTTTTTTATTTTTTTATTTTTATTTTTTATTTTTTGACTTCTAGAAAATCACCAAGGTAAAGAAGCCTAGAAACCCCTGAAGGACCCCGCTCAAAGGATCGTTTGTCCAAAATCAAAATATAATAAAATCATACAAAGATAAAATTATAACAATAAATGATGACATACCTTTATGTATAGTTTTTATGGCGTATCTTTATACTACGCATCATGAGTGCAGTAGCCTTCATAATCTTACCGCCCTTTGAAAGAGACATCGAATTCCCTTAAGGAATTTTAGATTTAAGGCACTCCTCCTGCTTGTGGGATATCCCAGCCTATGCATCGTCCCTCTAGTTAAAGAGATAAAATTTGAATACAACGACCAGTGACCACAGCCAATGGAGCTACGCTTAGGAACCCAATAAATCAATACCAGGAATTGAGCTCAGAGGCATTGTCACGCGAGAATGCAAACACGGGAGTCTACGGTTAAAACCTTGGAATGCTTGCGCGGCTCTCTACAGAGCATGGCATACGAACCTTATTTATGGACCGGCGTGCGAAGGTCCACCTGAGTTAATGACGGGATGGGCATCTACCCGGGGCTCTTAATCTAATTAAAAGACCAAGTACAACTAAAGTTCCCCCTTTTTATTATTATTTTTATCTTTTTTTTTTTTTTTTTTTAGGAGATGTACAAGATAATATATACATATTGTTGTGATTGTGGCTCACATCTTCCTCTGGTTTTATGTCCAGTAACGGCTTAAACGCCTTCAATGAGTCGAGGATAAGCTTCCCATCTAATTTTCTTATAAATTGGCAAACAGGGTCTTTTTGAGTCAAATTCCCAAGACTATAACGCTCTTGCTTGTCCCTGAAAAGATTTCACAAATTAAGAAGTTCACAATGCACAACTCCACAAGAATACGTCTTAAGAGTCAATAAGATATCATCTAATGACTCCTTACTCAGCCCATTCTTAATAAAGTATATTTTATCTTCTCGATTTGCAGAAACCATTTCTAAAGAACGACATCGTGTGTAGCAATTCCATCGTGCACATTTGTGACAAACTTGCATTCTTTTCACTCTTCTTTTTTTTAGAATAAGAACTTTTACTAAGACCCGGCATGTATGGGACAAATGAATCTGAAGAGATTCACCAGCTAAACAAACATTTGCTTCGATTATCCAACGTATATCTTCTAGGATACCCATGTGCATTAACAATCTCAGTCTTTCATGCCTGACTTTGTAAATTTTTGTTAGAGCATTTTAAGGGAGAGAAGGAAAATGATTTCTTAAATTCAAGAGAATGACATCCATTTTAAAGGAAAAGGAATCGGTTATTATGGGAAACTGAAAAAAAACTGACTTGAGAGTCACGGAGTACCGTTATCCGCCACTTAACTGGGAACACAAAGAACTCAACAACTTGATGTTCCAGAAATGGTTTGAGTCTTTGTCCATTGACCTTAAATACACTATCATTCCTAGGGTTCTCAATATCTATGGCCCCATAATGATACACAAGTTTGACAATAAAAGAGCAACACCACCTGGATCTCAATTTTCCAGGGAATAGGTAAAGGCGAGAATTATAAAGCAGAACTTTTTGACCAATTTCAAAAGTTTTTCTCAAAATTAATTTGTCATGAAAAGTTTTTGCTCTAGCTTTATAATTCCTTGTATCGTTTCTCAATTCCTCAACAACCAAAAATTTCAATGACAATGATAAGGTTTAGAGGCATCTTGTTTCGCTTAGAAATGGACCCTTATTTTTGACAATTTTCACAACCTTTTCAAAATGTATAGCTGTCCTTAAATAAAGTGGGCCAATAAAATTCACACTGTAAGATTTTTACAGCTATTTTCTTTGAAGAAAAGTAACCTCCATATGCTTCTGAGTGACAAAATTTAATGACATTACCCGCCTTACTGTTGGGTACACATCTCCGAATGATTTAATCAGGATAATTGAGACAAGATCTTTCATGTTGCAAGAAAATTAATTATATAAGCAAACCAAAGCTTGGAATTGACAGAAAATAAAAATTCATTGCGAAAAGACTCATTGATAGGTGTGATATCAAAAGGTGAGCCTGTTGTAAGTATGGACAAATGATCTGCAACAATATTTTCGGCTTCTTTCTTATCTTTTATTGTGATGTTGAATTCTTGAAGCAACAAAATTCACCGTATCAACCTAGGTTTAGAAAAACTTGTTGAGAAAATCGACAAGTGCACCAAATTGTCAAAGTAATAAAGTTGACAATTAAGAGGAAAAACACACTAAAATGCATGAAATTAAGAGGGAAAAGAGAGAACAAAGCACATGAATGCAAAATACATTAGGGATGTAAACACATGAAATTAAAACACTAAGGATCTGACTTCACTTGATTCAACAATCTATCATAGACAATAGAGTGACTTTGGGACCTTCATTCTAATTAACTTCTGATCATTCAATTGATGGGGAGAATCCCTTAATTAATTAAAACTCAATTCCTTGGTCTAAACCCTAATTCTTAAAGGCATGACCTTTGCTCTATGGATTCTCATGGAAAATACCACAATTCTCCTACACAACCTATAACCTCTATTCCTAGATGATTATAAATCATGACATTTATTATTTATGGTCTAAGTTATATGTAAACCTTTCGATTCTACATACACCTCACTAGATCAATTTATGAGTGGCCAATTCATAAAAACATTAAGAATCATAATAAGCACTCAAATTAAATAAAAAAGAAATTAATTAAAATTATAATCTTAATACATGTCGATTGAATTAAGTTACATCTTTACCTTAGAAACACAAGAATTTAACTACACATGACAAAAAAGAAGAAGAGATAGGAAGAATAAAATAAAAATATATACAAAGCTTAACCTTTCATAAAAAAAATATTAACAAGTAGGCGATATAAACCAGCCATTAAATATTAACAAGTAGGAGGTATAAACTAGCCATTAAATATTTATTAACAAAGGTGTGTTATAAATCAGTCACCAAATAAATATTAACAAAGGTGTGGTATAAACCAGCCACCAAATATATATTAACAAGTAGTAAATAAATATTAACAAGGGTGTGATATAAACTAACCACCAAATAAGTTAGTAAATGGATAAATTAAAAAAGTTAGTAAGCAGGTAAATTAAAATATTAGAAGCAGGTAAATTAACAAGTTAGATAGCTAGTAAGAGAGTTAGATAGTGAGTAAGTTAGTAAGCAAGAAAATTAAAAGGTTAGTAGGTTAGTAAGTTAGAAATAAAATATAGAAAGTAAAATACGAGAAAATAAAGTACAAAAAATAAAATACAAAAAATAAAGAAAGTAAAATAGTAAATTACAGAAAGTAAATTTAAAATATGGAAACCGGAGAGAGGTAGAGCCCCACCAGAGCCGGCAAAGGAGGAAGAAGAGAAAAATCAAGATTGAGATATTATTAGAACATAAAGAAAAAATAAGAGAACCAGCAAGTCAATTTTTTTCAGTGAGAGAGAAGAGAAGAAAAATTATTTAATTAATAACTAAATATTACAGAGGGAGAATGAAGAGTTTCTCTCACTAAATTAGTACGTTAGTATGTATAAAAGAGAAATTTTTTAAAAGAGTAGAAAAAAAAAATATATACAAGATCCACAGAACAAATATATATATATATATATATATATATATATATATATATATATATATATAATATTTATACAATAAATTTGTTTCTTTAAATCAAGTCCCAAGAACTAATGGCGCCAAAAATTTGATGTGAATTAAAAGTTGTAAACTCAAATGCAGGTTGTTTCAAGCAATAAATTCTTGGGAGTCCGAGGTCGATCCACAGAGAATTGATGAAGAAAAATTCTTTGATGTAAGGAAAATATTTTGTCACCACAATAAAAGTTATAAAACTTAATCATAAATAAAAATGAATTACTTGAGTTAGGAGATCCACTCTTGGTAAATAACTTAAGGACAAAATTAATTCTTTTTATAACTCAATTAGAATCCACACATAATGGAGGTGCCAATCGAAAAATACAACATTCAAAGTTCATTAAAAATTATATACGAAATTATATTATGATTCCTTTAATCATCTATTAACACCAGCACTTATAAATGGACTCAAGCATTCATTGTGCCAACCTCTTGTCTACAATGAATCAAGATCTCCACTTTACAAGGAGAGTTTCTAAATTGATTGAAAACAAAATACTACACGTATAATGACCACTTGAAAATATATCATTTAAGCACAAGAAAGAAATTAATCTAACCTTAACTTATTACCAAAAGGTTCATCCTTTCACCCAAGTAAAATGAAAATTAGTTACTCATACATAAGAAGAAAGAAAGAGAGAAGAAGAAGAAGAAGAACATAACTTCAATTTAGAACAAAAGAAAACTACAACAAGATAATCAAATAACACAATAGCATGATCTTGGTCTCTAAGACCAAGACTCTTCAAATGAAGACCAAGACTCTTCAAATGATCAGCCAAGGCTTCCTTTTATAGAGGATTAGGGATACAAAATGGCAAGGGGACTGATTCATGAGTGAGTGGATGAGTAAAAAATGCCAAATGATTTTTGATGAGTGAAAAATTATTGAGATTCTTTGTCTCCAAAATCATTCAGTGCTAAACTCATTGAATGCATCAGAGAATTGAAAAATGGTCTTTATGAAAGTTGTAGGCTTGGATCGTAGCTTTCAAATGCCATTATTTGAGCCCAAAAACATTCCTACAACTCGAGATATGGTCTGATTACTGCACACTACTCAGGCCCAACTGCAGTTCCTCTGTTCTGACTTGGAAGCCCAATATGACCTCTAAACAGTCTGAAATGAATCTTGTGTTCTTCATAAAAGTTATAGATATGAGTCTTAACTTGTCTATGCTAAAATGTGAGCCCAATTAAGTTCTTACAGCTCGAGTTATGCTTTGATTACTGTACACTTTTTAGGTTCCAATCACAAAACCCCGTGTTCTAACTTCCAAGACCAATTAGCTCCACTAGATGTCTGATTTTGACCTAGATCTTCATGAAAGTTATAGAACTCTCTCTTGTCTTTCCTAAAAGGTAAAATATATAATTATTAGACATCTAAAACTCAAGATATGGTCAAAATACAGAAACAGTGTAAGACGTAAATCTTGCTGGAAAAAATCAATTAAATCTAATTTGAGTTCAAACTTACAAAACATAACCAAGCTCAATCAATTAAGTACATGGAGAGTGTAAATGACTAAATATGAGGGTTTATTAATGTATAAAATATGTGATTATCACCATCCATTTTGGGAACTACAACTCGAGTTATGCCACGAAAACTATATGCTGTCAGGATTATTTTTTTCTATTGAATTCACCTCAGTTTGGAAAAGAAACTGGTATTGTTTCCAAAGTGTAAAAATTTTGAAATTTTTATCCCATATAATCTTGTTTCTTAGCTTTTAAATGCCATTGGTTTCATAAATTTTTGACCACTGCACATAAAGTTGTGCATGAAGACAGCTTGGACTATTTAACCATGACAGCAAGACATGCCTCTACAGAAATTTTGTTTAAGTCATTGTATGTTCACTTTATTTCTTAAATAATAACTCCATCTAGTTAGTTGATTTTAGAAGTATAGAATAGCACAAAATCTGTTATGTTTAAGTCATTGTATCTTCACTTTATTTTTTATGCAGAAGTTTACGTGTCTATGCTTGTTCATCCTCCTACTTGTAGAAAAGTCCCTTGAATGATGTTCTGATATACTGTTTTGCTGATTGAGTCTTTCTTTCAAATGCTTGTTCCATGTTGCAATTATGTTTTCCAAAGCTTATATGTGTCCATCATTAATTCTTTTATTCTCGTGACAATAATTTTAATATTTCTTATAGTCTAATATAAACATTTTCAGTTTTAGAATGCATAAGATCTAGCCCCTTGTCCCCTTGTTTTTACCGAATACTACTTGCTTGCTAAACTATTTTGATGTGTTTAATTCGATGTCATGAGTTCCGATGTTGATGTTGTATGAATTTCAGTTTCTAAGTTATAAAATTGTGGTTTTTATTTGTGCCCTCTCATCTATTGTGTATTAATTTCATAGCATCTCCCCTCACACCACTACACACATAAGAGACACAAAAGTACACCTTTGATGCATCATCTTCATTCACTTCAGAGCACCGTGAAACAACACAGCCTCACCTTGCACCATTCATTTAATTATATTGTGAATATTTATCACTGACAGCTCTTAATTTCTCTTTCAATTCTATTTTCTTCAATGGCACCCTCAAGTTGAGTTTCAAATTTTTGACGCATGAATGCTTCAACTGTTGATATGAGTCAACAATAAGAAAGAATGCATAATTTGATTTTTTTAAGCTTTTATTTTATTTTTCTTTTCCCATTGATTGTAGTTGTTTTTTTTTTCTATAATCTTATCTTAAAAATTTACTTTATGTTTATCTTAAATTTCTCTGCCATTCTTGCTAAGGTGATGCTATAGAATGCATAAATACAAAAAAAGCAGGAAGAGTAAAAACCACTGGCTTAGGCATTGCAAAGAAGAAAAAGAAGAGTGCTACAGACAAATTACATGTCATTATTCCTAAAGACAAGAAGGTGGCAGTTGGACCAAGAGCTGCAGATTTTGTTGCTGAAGTAGGGGTGAATATCCAAAAGAATGCTTCTTTGAATGTCAAAAAATGGAAGGATATCCCTAAGGATGCGAAAGATAAAACAGTGACAAAAGTGTTGCGTGCAAGATACTTTTGATATTGATAACACAAAATACAACAAGGACGCTATCCTCAAGCAAGCAAACCGACAATATCGAAGTTATAGACAAAGACTCCATACTTTCTTTGAAAGAAGAGTGCTATAGACAAATTACATGTCATTATTCCTAAAGACAAGAAGGTGGTAATTGGACCAAGAGCTGCAGATTTTGTTGCTGAAGTAGGGGTGAATATCCAAAAGAATGCTTCTTTGAATGTCAAAAAATGGAAAGATATCCCTAAGGATGCGAAAGATAAAATAGTGACAAAAGTGTTGTGTGCAGGATACTTTTGATATTGATAACACAAAATACAACGAGGACGCTATCCTCAAGCAAGCAAACCGATAATATCAAAGTTATAGACAAAGACTCCATACTTTCTTTGAAAGAAGAGTGCTATAGACAAATTACGTGTCATTATTCCTAAAGACAAGAAGGTGGCAGTTGGACCAAGAGCTGCAGATTTTGTTGCTGAAGTAGGGGTGAATATCCAAAAGAATGCTTCTTTGAATGTCAAAAAATGGAAGGATATCCTTAAGGATGCAAAAGATAAAATAGTAACAAAAGTGTTGTGTGCAGGATACTTTTGATATTGATAACACAAAATACAACAAGGACATTATCCTCAAGCAAGCAAACCGACAATATCAAAGTTATAGACAAAGACTTCATACTTTCTTTGAAGGGTTTGAAACAAATGATGAAGCTTTAAAGCATACACCTGAGGATGTAAGTGAAGATGATTGTGAATCTTTGGTAAATTATTTTCCAAGTGATGAATAAAAGGTATGTTAGGAACAAACCTATTCTAAATATATATAAATGAGTTATGATGTCACGAAAAACAATGATAAGTTAATTTATATATTTATTATTTTTAGGCTAATAGTGAAAGGGAAAAAAAGAATAAAGAAAAATAAGTCATCAATCATAGATGTGGAAGAAAACAATTTCAAGTTGTTAGCTTTGATAAAGTAAAATTTAATATGTATGGATTTATATTTTTGTGTGAATTGTTAATTGAATTAATAATTTATTAATATTATGTAATGTGACATTATTTTTAGAAAAATCCACGAAATGGAAAGGAGGCCAATTTTCAAGATTTGTGACTAATGACTCACATGAACAACAATGGAGATTGGCCAGATAAGGCTTCAAAGGAAGTTCATGTAATGGATCATTTATTTTGTTTATAAATTATAATTATGATTTATAATTTTTATTTATAAATTTTTTAAAATCTTTAATATTTCTTTTTTATTTATTCATATAGAGAAAGATTGAAAATGCTTCTATGATGATGCTACAAGGCATTAATGAGGAGACTGACAAGGACCCTCCAACCAATGCTGCTTTTCAATTAGTTGTGGGAGAGCGATTTGGGTATTGTCATGGTCTTAGAGCTGAAATCAGACCAAAGGGAAAATCTTCTACAGTTTTGCTTGAACAGTTAGATGACAAGTGTGAAAAACAACAAAGTTTAGAGATAAAATTGATTGAGCTTGAGATTTAGCTTCAGGAAGGGCATAAAAAAGAGAAGAAATGGAAAAAAGATTTGAAGAGAGTCAAAGACAATTTGAAGAAAGAATGGAAAGACAACTTCAAGAAAGGATGAAGACTAGGTTTTTTAGAATGCAAATATCCTTGGTAAGTATGAATAATGATTGAATTGAACAATTGAAATTAATTAATGACTTTATATTATGAAAGCATGTTATGGTTTATTGTTACTATGAACATTTATTTTGATAGGCCAGGCGATTTGTTAGTGCAATGAACATGTCGTCTGAATTTGGTCACTTAATTGGAACTTCTGCCAACAAGCTGTAGTCAAGTAAGAATGATTTCTTTTGACCCTTGTGCCTTGGAATTTGTCTTTATGCTAGTTTGTGAGTGTTGCCTTTGTTCATGATTTAGCTTGTGAATTTATCTTTATCTTTGGAATTATCCAAGCTCGTTCGTGATGTACTATGCATTTTTTGCTAGTTTTATTCAGCTTACTAGTTGATAATAGTTTCTGGCTAGTACTGATAATTTGGTATCTCGCTTATTTGATAAAATGTTAAATGTTTTTACTAAAATTGAGTTTTATTCTTAATGATTTCTTTATGATGTCTTTGATCTGAATTCTATCCTCTTGTATACAAGAGCCATTGTGACAATGATTTGAGGTATAAATGCATCCTTTAAAATGCCTTGAGATTTTGATGCTAGCTGCTTTGTGTGAATGCTTATGTCTCAAAGCATATCAAATGAGTTTTTGATGATAACAAAGTCAAAGATGAAGATCAAAATTAAAAGAGAAGACCAAGATCAAAAGATAAAGACCAAGATCAAAAGAGGTATATTAGATATAGGTCTTAGAATATCAATGTAAAATGCCCCTTAAGTATCTCAATGATTCTCAAATGATTTTCCAAATATCATTTTCAAAATCAGCTTGTAAATTCAAAGTTAAACATGTTTTTCAAGAAATGTTATTTTTAATCTTGGATTCAATATTCATGAAGGCATTTATATTTAATCCAATGATCTAAGTGTTAGAAATGATTTACAAACTTATTTGGACTTGAAAAATGTGTTCAAAGGCCAAGGTAATTGATTACACATGTTTTGTAATCGATTACATGGATTATGTAATCGATTACAAGAAAGTCAGAGGCCTTGTAATCGATTACACCAGTAATGTAATCGATTACATTGAACCCAGAAAGGCAAGAACATGTTCAAGAAGGTATGCAATCGATTACATGGATATTATAATCAATTACAAAGCAAGTCAGAGGCCTTGTAATCGATTACACCAAGAATGTAATCGATTACACAGAGCCCAGAAAGCCAAGAACATGTTGGAACAACAATGTAATCGATTAAATTTGTTGTGTAATCGATTACAAGCAATCTGACAGAGTCCAACGGCTATTTTAACTGCATTAAATGCTTGACTTTAACACCCCAATGGCTCCTTTCTTCATATAACTTATAAATACTTACCTTGGGTCTTCATTAAAGGTTGAACTTCAATTTAGAACATCAATCTAACACTCATATACGAGAATCAATCCTGAAAACATTTTTGCCTTGCTTTTGTGAGAAAACATGAGATATTCAAAAGGGGCATTGTTAGGGCTTCAATTTGTATCAATCTACTCTTTGAGAGAGTTTCTATCATTCAAACACTTTGTTTATTATGTAAAGAGGGTGAGATATCCTTCTAGTGAAAAAGGGTGAGGTATCCCTTGTGGAGAGGAAGGTGAGGTATCCTTCAAAGGTGTAAAGAGGGTGAGGTATCCCTCAAAGGTTGTAAAGGATGAGGCATCCCTGTTTTGAGGCTCAAAGTACAAAGGTGAGGTATCCCAAGGTGCTGTTGAGTGCTCCAATTTATAAAGGTTTTCAAGCACCCATTCAAGCTTGAAGTTTAGTGAAAAATCTCGAGTGGTTCGCTTAAGGACTGGACGTAAGTCACAAGGGGTGGCTGAACCAGGATAAATCCTTGTGTTTGATTCTCTCAACCCTATCTCTTTACATTTGTGCATTTACTTTATATTCTTGCTTGAATATTATTCATCTTGGCTTATTTAATTTATGAGTGAAGTATTCAATCTCATTTATCTATTCACTTCAATTATCCAATAGCTTCAACAAAAATTGATAAACAAACGTTTTACGAAAGATTTGCGAAAATATTTCATAAACTCAATTCACCCCCCCTCTTGAGTTTGAGGCCACTTGGTAACACTTTGTGTTCTAAGTATATGTATCATGTTCCCTTTTCTTATGGTGCATCATGCTCGTTAAAGTTCTGCAAAATGATAAAGTAAGGATGAGTATTTAATATGTTATAATCCATAAGAAAATTTTCTTTCTACATTGGTGGGTTCTATTTCATGTGCTATATAAATAGAAGCTTGTGAAACTCTTTTTTAATATATTGTATGCTTGATTTGGGTTACTGGTAGGGTGTTCTTTTCTTCTAAAAATAAAGAAATTTATGTTGCTTGCCTTGTTTGATGAGTTGATAGATCCATACTTAGAGTATCAATGGGGTTAGTTGTTGGATTGAAATTCTAAGTACTGAATGAATAAAATGGTGATTGTGGCATAATGCTATCTTGATCCTAATTTTTACTATTCATCCCATTTCATTTAGCTTGTGTTCTTCTTTTAGTTATTAGTATACTTCTACCATCTTCAGTAGCAATTATGTTATGGAGTGTGGTTCTATATTTGGGTTCAAGTTGTGTGATTTAATATTCACAAGTGGATCAGTTATTGGAATTCAAAAAAGTTATTATTACTTGCCATCACTTTGAGATGATGAAGGAACATTAGTTTGGACTATTACACCACGTTGCCTGTGGTTACTTCTTCACATAACATACTTGCTTACGTAAGTTTAATATGCCTTTTGAATTTTTAATATGTGTTTGCTCTATAATATGTCATTATTGTTACTTTGTTTCTATCATGCGAAATGTTCTAACCTCACTTGTTTAACTTGTCATGTAGGATAATTTGCGGTTACATCCTAAGTGCTCACCACAGACTTTCTTGAAGCTATGCACTGGAAACTTTAGTTTTGCACATATAATATATTTCAATAAATATATTTGTTGGATCACTTATTTGCTTTAAGAAGGAAGATTGGAAATTTTATGATATTGGTTTCTAATTGCTGTATTGTGTTGACAACCTTGTGTTTATATCAGTAGTTATTCTATGGTAATGTAACTTGAGTTTATATCAATATATTTTGTTTTGGACAATTTAAATAATTATTTTGTAGTTATAAAAATCAAATTGACAAATATAATTAATATACAAATTAAATATGTCACTTTATTTTTGATAAATATATTTGATATTAATTTCTTTATAAAAAAATGTATATAAAAATCTAATATATATTAAAAAAAAAAAACCTTTCGCAGTGACCATAGTCATAGGGAAAATTTCTACTAGCCTAAACATTTATCCTAGCGACACATTTTAGGCAGTGCACAAATGTCACCTACCGCAATGACAATCATTGTTAGGAATTTTATGATATGGCAACGACTCAGGTGGCTTATGGCAGCGACAATAGTTACTGTCAAAATTGAATATTATGTAACAACAATGGTTGCTGAGAAATGTTAACCTCTAAGGTCTCTTATGATAGCGACTTTTATCGTTAGGACAAGTTGTCTTATAGCAGTGACTTACGTCATTGGGAAAAATGTGACTTATGGCAGCGACATCAAAAGTTGTTGCAAATAATTTCGCAACAGGACTTATGCCAGCATTATGCAACGACATTTTTACTGCTGGGAAAGACAGCATTCCCAGTGACACGAAACCTTTAGTAGTAACTATCATTATTGGGAAAAACCTTTTACCTTGTTGTTTCTTACACACTTTGGCCTTGAAGTTCCTTTAAAAAGGAGGGGTTGAAAAACTTGTTCAGGATGGTAGTTTGAATCCCATTTAAAGATTTTAACTAATGTTGTGCTATCATTAAGGGATCTTATCATATGTCATATTCATGAAATTTATAATTTAGTCCTTGTTCAGTAGTGGATACTGAGTTGTACCTGGATAGGCACGTTTTGGTGTTTTCCTCCTTGCGTAGCAGCTATAGCAGTGGTGAGAGGGGATGGGTACCTGCAAAATGCATTCTAATGTTCAAGTTAGACCGTGCACAAGGAAGGAAGTCTATATCAGATAAGATATATACCTTTGAGACATTGCATGACATTTATAAGAACGTTTTAGAATGGAATGCAATCTATATTGAATGCAGTTATTTAGGAGATAGAATGTGATGGAGAGAGGCATATTATATCATCCACCCTTCTGCCAGTCAAACCACTAGATTGGAGGGGGCAACTAGAGTTTTTGGTCATAATGCTGTTTGGAAAGGTGCTCCATATGCAACACATTATAAATTTAAACTATTTGAATTATTAACTTTTTATTTTCAAATATAAAAATAAAAATAATAATAAATATTTTAGATTAGTCAAATTATGTATAAAAATACTGTATGTATTAATTATTGACTTCAATAAATAAATAGTTAATAATCTATTATAATTTGGTATAAAAGAAGACGGTCACTGCCACTACCTTAAACAGCCAAACAAATGATAATAGACTTTCTCTTAAATTTGAAGAGGAAAAAGATTTAAACAAATAAAAAAAATGAAAAAAGTGCATATTACATTTATTTCTTGATAGCACTTATTGTAGCTATTATTTGCTCAATCTTGTGTCAAGAAATTTGAGATTTGATTAAGAAGATAACTAAGGAGATAGAAATCTCTTTTTATTGAGGAGGTAATTAAGGAAATAAGGAGGAGAAGGTGAAGCTCAGATTGGATAGAGAGTGTGAGAGGTAAGAGAAAAAAATTAAAGACACATGTAGACAGTAGAGGGAGAGTACATTGAGAAAACATCACACTCTAAAGAGAGAGTACTCTGATTTATAAGATATGGGGGGATGAAACCATTCCCATTTCCTTTGCCTTTGATTTTGCAACAAATTGTAGTTAACCTTTTGAAGTTGTTTGCCTAAGGTTAGGTCCAAAATGTGGTTTTCATGTCATGTTTGTAGGTCATGTGATGTATGAGTATAATTGAAATCATTAAAATAAAATTTGATGTATTATTTAATAACTTGTAAAAGAGTACCAATATAAATTAGCATCATTACTCCATTTGTATTCTTAAGATTTGCTTATGTTCAATTATCTTCATTTGTATAAGCAAGATTGCTATTTTTTAAAAATAAAAGCTCAAAAAATCAAGGAAAAGTTTTGTAGGTGCATGTATTTTTTATGGTTAAATGTTTTTAAGGATGTTCCTTTGCTAGTCTTTCTTCATATAAAGCTATTGTCACCTCTTAATAATTGGTTGTTAAAATTTGTTTGTGTCCCACTTACTTAAAATATAAATATAGAAATTTACACACACACACACACACACACACATATCAATGAAATAGGATACATGACTAAATATTAACCACTAATTGCTAAGGGTATTAGTACCCTCATAAAAATAAATGGAACGAAAGGAATCTTCTATTTTCAACGTCTAAGTATAAAATTCTTCAATATTTAAGATTTTTATATTTGATATCATATCAAATATGTAAGCATACATGTGACAAAGTCTTTATTTGATTGCATTTTGTAGTTTTAGACATCTAAGTTTTACTTTTGAATGTATTTTTTTCTTAATTTTCTATTGTTTTGAGGTGTTTTCGGATTGTTACATAATGAGATTGAGATTATGGATTTGTAAGGAAATGAGACATAAGTAAAAATGGGGAAAACTTGGATTAGGTGGCCTAAAAGAGAATGAGCAGAGTGTAACATCCTAATATAGATATCTAGATATATCCTAGATATACAGAGATACATAAAGATATCCAGTACTAGCGACGTCACTTCTACATACTACATACTAACATATATCCACAATCACAACTGAGTAATTATAGAAAGCCTTGAGAGATTACAAAAAACATAAACTCATACATATATATACAATACTTGCAACAAAAGGGCATATTATACTACATACAAAACAAATGTAAACTGTATACATAAGTTCTGTCTAGAAAAGCATATAAAACTATACTAGTCTTCATGCTTTACCTTCATTCCCTTAACAGGGTTTGTACCTCTATACCTGGATTTACATGGAAGAACAATTAGGGTGAGAATTACAATTCTCAATAAAAGCATTTCTAATACTAGCTAGCTATAACATTGTATAACAAATATATATAACAATTGCTATAACTACTAACATAGGAATTTTCTCTACTAATCTCATAACTGCACACTACTAAGTAGTGCGATCTAAACCAATAGCCTACATACCGTTAAACACAAACAATTGCCTATACAACTGTAAATATCAATAGCAACGGATAATGCCCATACAATTGTCTGTAAATGTAATGCAGATAATATGCAATATGATTATGCTCACGAAAGATCCTAAAGACATGTCCATGCAATGCTTGTTTTGAAATACATTTAAGGGTTTATTTTAAAACCAAGAAGATCATTAGGAATTGGGTTAGTATATTATCCTGTGGTGAATAGAGATATCTCCTCACATCACATATATCCTGACACGCTGAGAAGTTCGGTCTAAATTCTAATTCCGAAGAACCTTATGTACCCTTACTTATCTCATTTGGCCTTGGCACTAGCACAATATGTAGTGTTATGTTTATATCTTACGTAAACACCATCTTAACTTTCCTATAAACTCAACTCATCCTAGTGAAAGAGCCTATCATAGCTAATGCCTCATTCAACCTTGCTTAAGGAAACAAAAGAGCATTTCACTATAACTTTGCATACTTAATGAATATGACAAACTTACAATGGCAACATTCATTCTATTGTGTATTCTACAATGCACAAGGCCCCGTTTAACTAGAGACTTTGTACATAACATTCCCTCTATGGAACTAAATACACAACCTTGTCTTCACTCAAGTAAATCTAACCCAAAGTGGTTCATACTTATAACTCTTTGTTGCTTAAGGTTGTAGGTACCTTTAAAAGGTACACTACAAGAAATTTATGAATTAGCGACGGAATTTAGCGAGGGAAAAATTCCCTCGCAATTCCCTCTCTAATTAGCTATCAAATTGCGAGGGATAAGCGAGGCCAACACTTTCCCTCGCTAAAATTCAGAACAAAATCCAAACGTGGATGCAACCAGTAAATAGCGAAGCAATAGCGAGTAAATTGTTTCCCTCGTTAAATTTAGCGAGGGAAGTGAGAGGGAATATTTCCCTCGCAAAAATTAGCGAGGAATTGAGATGGAAGATGATAGCCTCGCTAAAATCAGCGAGGATTTACGAGGTAATAGGTTCCTCGCTAAATTTAGCGAGGAAGTGAGACGGAATATTTCCTCGCAAAAATTAGCGAGGAATTGAGATGGAAGATGATAGCCTCGCTAAAATCAGTGAGGATTTGCGATATAATAGTTTCCTCGCTAAATTCAGAGGCATAATTGCGAGGGATTAGCGACTGGATTAATTTCCCTCACAAAATTTAGAAATCCCGCCCACTCAGAAAAGGGCCAAAATGGCTCGTTTAGGTTACAGATCTCATTTCTCCTCCCCAAATCAAATCTCTTCCCCCTAATAACCGTACGACCTTCGCCTCCACCACCCAAGCCCTTCCCCGGAGCTGAGCACGGCAGCCACACGACGCGAGTGAGTTCCCCTCCTTCTGCAGGTAAGCCCTTCCATCATTCTGCCTCCTTCTTCGTCTCCTTCTTCGTTTGTTCTGTTTTCAATGTTCTACTTATTGAGCTCAGTCATATTGTTTTTTATCTGTTTCTTTTTATTTTTTCTTTTAACAATTCTAACTTATTTTCTTGTTTCCTCCCTTTCAGAGTCCCAAAAATCTTCTCTGCTTCAGACCAGAGCTTCTTCCGAGGAAACATCTACTTCAGTAGATGCTAATGAGTTGTTCACAGATTTGAAGGAAAAGGCAAGAAGTTTATTAATTGGCTACTTTCAACAATTGGGTCATTACGTGATTTTTAAAATAATCAAAGGTAACATTTTTTTTAACTGTCAGATCTCTTAATTTTACGCACCTCTGTTGACTCCTTTTTTAATTTGTATTATATAATGTAGGTTGGTTTCTCTTTCGTCTTCATACTGATCACTGTGATTTGAATATATTTCATTTTAAATCGAATTTTTTGCAGAAAATGTATATAATGTCCTTGGCAATTATCATCTATCATCAATTTATGAATGGACAATTATATATTTTCATCCTTTGTATACCTTGTTTCTTCTGAGCGCCTTAGCATTGCTTGTGTTCTTGTTCTTCACTTAGGTTGCTCCATAGGAGATTTTGCTTCAATGCTAGAACCTCTTTTGAGAGGCGTAAAATTTTATGTCGTGACACTTGAACCTTAGTTAATATGCCAAATAAATTCACTGCTTTTGTCGATCATTAATTTGTGAATTCTTTTGTTTTGCCTAAGATCACATTCATCAATATTCAGTCGTTGATTTACGTTTTACACTGTTGGATTTGATTCCTTTTATCCTAATTGTGACTTCTTAATCTAACTTATCATCCTTATGTGTGTTTGAATTAGCTTATTTTATATTTAAAATAGTTTATAATCAAAAGTTTCTTAAGAAAGTTTTTGAAAAATACACCATGAATACTTTACTACTTTAGAATCTAACACGTTTTGTTTTCTGCACATAAGTGGTGGTTGTGTATGTAAAAGCCTTCCTGAGATTGCATTGATATCAATGTTGTTGTATTGGTGTTTTGTTTTGTTTTGTTTTCTTCCTTCTAAAGTGAGTTTGTCTCTAAAGTGAGCAAGTAAGGATATATCTACCCTTAGATCATTAAGTGGGTTGAGATCTGTGTGCACTTTATCAAATAAAGGGTGGATACACTCTTATTTACTCACTTTAGAGAGAAACTCATTTTAGAGGTGCCTTTTCCCAAACACTTTTTTAATATCAATTCTCAATACCACAACACAGAACAATAAATAAAAAATCCTAACTTTATGTGAATTAACGGAACGAAGAGACCTTAAGTTTCAGATCGAAATCAAAGAGAGGTGAGTAATAATGAAAGGAACAAAAAAGGGGGTGTCTTTTTGAGATGGATGAAAGTAGGTGGTTTGAGAAAAAGGCCCCAGCCCCTGAGATCCAATCACAGCGGAAGAGAGATTTTGAAAGGGAAAGTGGGAAAGTTTCGGATAAAGGAAAGGCGGGGGGGGGGGGGAATTGGGTCTAATTTCTAGGGTTTGGAGATTAAGATTTGAGAGAGTGAAAAAGGTGGTCTTCTTCTTTGTTGATTCCGCCATTGGTTTTAGTTGGTTGGATTTGTGTGTTCAATTCATTATTATTGCGTGCGTATGATGTTTGTTGCTGCTATGGTATTGGTATAGGGCTACTTAACTGTCTATCTCTCTATGTGAAGTTGTGAACTGAAGGTTTACTTTCATGGTTTACTAAATAACAATATGTGCAGCACGTTATTGTGTGAACTTGCAAGAGCAAACAGAAAACAGCCTTTATAATTTAAGATATTGTGATTGATTTTTCTACTAATCCTTTTTTTTTTTGGTACATTCTACTAATCCTTTATTAATAAATCATTTGTTATAACCATTATAAGTTTTTGTTAAAATTTGTTACATACCTTAACTTTGAAATAAAATAAACTCTAACTTACTATGCTTAGACGTTATTTAAGCCGAAAGAATATTTGAAATAACATAAGTTACATTTCTCTTTCTCTAACTTTTTTATTAAAACAAAAAGAAATTAGATAAAATGAATAAGTTGTGAAAATATTATATAGTCAAAATTAGTATGATGTATTACTGATGTTACAGGTTGGATTTTTTTTTTGACATGTAATTCTCAAACTGTAAAAATGTACCCTTAGTTTCGATGATAAGTGACATATTACAAAATGGCATATTAAATCATATATGGATGTCCTTAATTTTATAAATTAAAAATTTTGACAAAGATTAATTTTGGTAGAAAGTTTACTAACTAATTAGCAAAGACTTTTTTTTTTTGGCTATAAACTAATCAGCAATGACTAATCCTAGTATCCTAGAGTTGGTGTAAGAAGCAAGAGAGATGGAATTCACACCCACAAATTTTCGGTGATGAAGTGTGAGAAGGGCTAGGCAAAAATGTATTTTTAACATAAGTTAAGACATAATTAGAAGATGGGAATGCAACAATTTACCCCTCACTAAGTTGAAAAGGGAAAAAAATTGTAGGAATATTTTTTTCTTGATGATGAAATATTAATATTGCATTCTTAATAACTGCAAACTACACGACTCGATCACAAAAGCTTTAATATCATGTTAAGAAATTTATAAAACTAATAAATCTTAAAAAAACTATGTTTAGGGGGAAGTTTAAAGTAATTTTTATTTCTAACATGCGTGATTGAATACATGTACTTCATTGATTTCAAGTGTGTTATTAGATATTCAGATACACTTATTTTCCAAACTCTCAAATGTTCATAATTATATTTAGGAATTTCAAATGGGTAAGGTGAAAGTTACGAATTCGTAGGTTTCAAACTAGCCCAACCTATAAAATGTGAGTTGTGTTTCTAAGCATTGGTATTTATCAATCCCGAGCACTTCAACAGGTAGTGTTATATTTAAATATAACAAAATTTAACCAATTAAAAATACGTGTCATATGTATGTATCATATATGCCATACTTAATCATGATATGTGACCCAATAGGAGTGAAGTCCACCTTTTGTCATTGACATGTAATTTACCAAACACTATTTTGTCCTAACTTGGATCCACCTTTGTTTTAGTTAGCAAAGAAAATTAATGTTAAAAAATTGTCTTCCTCTGAAATTGAGTTTTCAATATTGTAACTCAAGTGCTCAGTTCATTTCCAACTGAGTACACAACTGCACCAAACCCGTTAAGAATCACATTAGCATCATCGCAGTCTGCTCTTGAAAGGCATAAAGAATACCATTAATCAGAAGATCTTTTAATCAGGCATCTATATCAGATGCTCCCAAGTTAGTGACCACCTTCTCAATAGTTTTCATAACCATTCGTGGAAAGGTTCACTCTCATCTTTAAGATCCTCAACAATTCTCCCGACAATATCGGCAACGCCAACTTTGTTTGCCTTCTCTACAGTAGTCTCCACAAGTTGCTTATAGTTTCTTCGATCCAAAGTCATCCTCCTAACCCAGACGTTCTGAAAAAATAAGGGAGAATATCATTTCTAATATAATAACTATGCACACCCTCAAGTAATTACCTTTGCTTCACCACATTCAGAACAATTTTCTTCATTTCTTCCTCAGGCGACTGAAATTCACGAATCAAAATAATCATAACTTCCTTAGCATAGTAAGTACCATATAGGGCTTCCATCAACGGAATTGTAAAACCAATTGCCTTTAAGAAATGCTTTTGTCTCCTATCCCAGTACATTTAGGACTATCTAAATATGACATAAATTTTGGATGTTGAAAATAAAAGTCACGAATTTCTAGCGAATTATGTGTTAAGAATATTGGTTTGATTTAATTTTCCATGATTGTGCTTTAACATATGCTTAAAGTTTTATTTTGTTATTCGAGTAAAAGTTTAATTAAAACCTTAGTTTCCCGTTTGAGATTCTATATTAATGAGTACGCATACCTTTTCAAGGTACTGCTCATTGTATTGAATTTTGAATTGTCCAAGTGGGACAGTTTGGTAAGAAATTTTGTCTTCGCTTGGTTAATAGTTTTTCTTTAAATTTCATATGTTATATTTGTTGAAATTTCGGTCTGCAATATTTCTTTTTGTTCTCTGGGTGTATACTTAAACGCAGTAGATCTCACTGCGTTCAAGTCATGCACTTGGAGACTAATGGGAAATGCTGTCGAAATTTCATGAAGTATAAAATATGAGATTTAAGGAATAACTATTAACCAAGTGTTGAAAATGTTTCTTATTGAATGGGATAGGGCCATACCATGTTAAGAAGGAGATGGGGATATAAGGATTGTGTTAATGTGCTAAATCAATTTCAGCAATGATGAGACCCGATCGAAGTTGGATGTCGCGAAGAATTGATCCTACTGGCTATGTAAGTGAAGAATTCAAGGATGGAGTTGATGATTTCATTAGGGTTGCTCAAGGAGACCCAACAGTTATTGATGCATTAAATCGCATCCTTTGTCCATGTGCTAGATGTAAGAATCGTGCTTGGAGGGAGGTATTTGGGGTAGAACAACATCTGTATAAGTACGGATTTGTAGATGGTTATGTAAATTGGATCATTCATGGTGAGGACAGATGGGGGATAGCGGACTCAACATCCATTGTCCATGATGATGAAGTGCAGCCTAGGAATCCATACGTGGATATGGTTATGGATGCGCGCAGTGATAGGTTAAATCCAAAAGCTCAAGATTTAGAAGAGGATCCAAATCCGTCATTGCGAAGTTTTATGATTTGCTCAGAGACGCTGACGAACCTTTATGGGATGGTTGCCACAAGCACACGAAATTGTCAGCTGTAACTCAACTTTTGAACTTGAAGTCGGAGTTTAACATGAGTGAGAGTTGTTATGATAGAATGATTGTCATAATTAAGAGTATGCTTCCAGAGCCTGAAAGGTTACCCGAAAACTTCTACAAATCAAAGAGAATGGTTCGTGAGTTGGGATTAGGATATGAGAAGATAGATGCGTGTCTTAATCAGTGCATGTTGTATTATAAAGAATACAGTGACAAGTGACTCTACTCAGTTTGCTTAGTATGTGGACACCCACGATTCAAACCGAAGGCGGGACGTTCATCGAATGAGAAGGATGTGCCGCATTCAGTGTTGCGATATTTTCCCATTATGCCAAGACTCCAACGTCTGTTTATGTCCAAAAACACTGCACAATATATGACTTGGCATGCGGATGGAGTGCGTCAAGATGAAACAGTGATCAGGCATCCAGCTGATGCTGAGGCTTGGAAACGATTTGATGATACCCATTCTACATTTGCGCTAGACGCTCGAAATGTTAGGCTTGGCCTGTGTACAGACGATTTTAATCCATTCAGCGGTTCAGCTACACCATATTCATGTTGGCCTGTTTTTGTCACACCGTACAATCTACCTCCAAGTATGTGTATGAGAAGGGAATACATATTCCTCACTCTTGTAATTCCTGGACCAAAGTCACCAGGTAAAAGTTTAGATGTCTATCTTAGACCTCTAATTGACGATCTGAAGATGTTGTGGGCTGATGGGGTGCAAGCTTATGATGCTTGGAAGAAGCAAAATTTTGATATGAAAGCGGCTTTGTTGTGGACAATAAGTGACTTTCCAGCCTATGGAATGCTGTCTGGGTGGAGCACTCATGGAAAACTTTCTTGTCCACTTTGTATGAATCGCAGTAAGTCATTTGTGTTGAAGCACGGTAGGAAATGTTGTTGGTTTGATTGTCATCGCCAATTTTTGCCTTTTGATCATCCATTTCACCGTGATCGAAACTCTTTTAGGAGATCAACAGTTGAAAAATCCAATCCACCGCAACAGCTGAGTGGGACAGATGTCTTGAATAGAGTGACTCAACTTAAGGAAGTCATTTTCAGCTTGAATTCAGGTAAACAAAAACAAGATGGCTTTGGTATACACCACAATTAGGTGAAGAAGAGCATATTTTGGGAATTGCCTTATTGGTCCACTAATCTAATACGACATAATTTAGATGTTATGCATGTCGAGAAGAACGTGTTTGACAATATCTTCAACACTGTCATGGACATAAAGGGCAAGACAAAAGACAATGCAAATGCAAGAGAAGATTTGAAGATGGTATGCAAACGTCCTACCTTAGAGTTAATAGTTGAGAATGGCAAATATAAAAAACCAAAGGCGACATATGTCTTGGATGCCAATCAAAGAAGGATGGTGTGTGAGTGGATAAAACAGTTGAAATTTCCTGATGGGTATGCATCGAATATCGCACGTTGCATCAATGTAGACGGCGGGAAGATATATGGAATGAAAAGTCACGATTGTCATGTTTTTATGCAAAGATTAATGCCTCTGGCATTTCGTGATATCTTGTCAAAACCTATATGGGGACCGTTAACAAAATTAAGCTTGTTCTTTAAAGAAGTTTGTGCAACTGAAATTCGTGCTTCCACCATGGAGAATGCAGAGCTTTCTATCATTGAAACAATTTGCAAGTTAGAGAAGATTTTTCCTCCAACATTCTTTGACGTGATGGAACATCTAGTCGTGCATCTCCCTTATGAAGCTATGGTTAGAGGCCCAGTGCATTACAGGTGGATGTACCCCTTCGAGAGGTGTATGCTGTACTTGAAAAGAAAGGTCCAAAATAAGGCGAAAGTTGAAGGATCTATTTGTGAAGCGTATATTTTAGAAGAAATTTCCAATTTTGCTTCCATGTATTTTGATCCCTACCTACAGACCAGACGCACTCAAGTTCCTCGGAATGACGACGGTGGGGAAGATACAATTAATGAACGATTGTCTATTTTTAAACATCCATGTCCTATCGGGAGAGGTCGAAATAGATTCCTGACAGATGTGGAACTTCAGATTGCTGAGACATATGTGCTTGTAAATTGTGGAGAAGTAGAACCTTATCTCCAGTAAGTTTACTCTCTATCTAATGAATTTGTTACTAATGTGCTTAATTTATAGTTCCATATTAATTAATGTATTGATTAGACAATTTGAAGATTCGTTAAGGGGAACAGATCCCAATATCACTGATGATCAAATATTGGAAGCTCGAGATAAGGACTTTAGTAGGTGGCTAAAACATTTAGTGAGTCCTTTTATCCATAATTGTGATCTACCATATTAAATTCAACATTCATTATGCTAGATGTTATAAAATTTCTACCGTCTATGTAATGATACAGGTTAATATAGGCCAAGTCGAGGATCAAATGATACGAGAGATAAGTTATGGTCCATCCAAGTCCGTGACTTCTTACTGTGGCTTAATAGTTAATGGGTACAGATTCCATACTAAGGTGTACGGACAAAATAAAGCTACTATGAATAGTGGCGTATGTGTTAGAGGTAGTATATATGATGAGAATGACTTCGACTATTATGGCATCGTTGAAGATATATTGGAATTGTCATATGTAGGAAATCAGAACAGAGTATTTCTGATCAAATGTCATTGGTTTGACCCGATAAATTGAGTTAATGTTGATGAGAGATATGGGTTGGTTGACATCAAGCATAAATCAGGACTTTACTCAAATGAGCCATTCGTCTTAGCCGAACAAGCACAACAAGTGTACTATACAAGATATCCACAAAGCGGGAATAGAGCTAATGGTGAATGGTGGGCAGCTTGCAAGGTCAGAGCAAAACTCTTCGTGGCTGAGACATTGAATGACGAAGGTGATGAATTGAATGACCTAACTACTACTGATTATTACCAAGCTGATGGATCCCTTGGAACACACAATCCTGTCATAGATGATGAAGCAGTCTCCTTGTTTGATGCACATACCCAAATGGAAGAAGTGAACATACGTGATATACATTATCCAACGGACGTTCTATTTGATGATGAGTTCATTGATGATAATGAAAATAATGAAATTAATGAATTCTCAGATGAAGATGATGAATCTTTTGCTTCAGACTCAAGTAGTTAAAATTGAAGCTTGTTCAATAAATTTCGTTCATGGTATTTACACTGGAATATCATTATTCTCCAACGTCTGTTTTTATTGACATATAGTTTCTTAACTCATGTTTCATTATGTTTCCTTATGCAGATATTCATCATGACCATTCGAGGTAGAGTGTCTTTGGGACTTGATGTGGTGGGAGAGGCCGTAATGTTTCATCTGCCCATGATTCTCCACCACTACAGCATTCTCCCTCTCCAGGTATATACCTGTAGGATGTTTCATTTTAATTATTGTTAACTCGTGGTTTATATAAATGTAATATACATGTATTTTGTTGTTTATGTATAATTATGTTAGGTGCAACTTCAGCTATTGGCCCATCGACCAGTGCAGGCCTACCAGTGTCTAGTCCATTGACCATTGGAGGCGCATCAGCTACTGTCCCACCCTTTATTGACCCAGCGATTTCTATGCCACCTCCTGCTGACCCACCCACTAGCGGCCCGAATGTGGTGCCTTCATGTGGAGGAGAATCCAACGTAGAAATAGATAGCAAGGAACTTATATATGTGGCGCTTGTCCCTGAACCGTAAGTAATAGTGATATCTCACCTTTTATTACATATATTTACTTTTAGATTACCAACATTACCTTCTTGTCCTTACAGGAGGAGGTTTCTCCCGTCGAGGGTGACACGTGACATTATGTACAATGTCATGACACGGATGCCTGTTCCGGCTAGTACGTGGCGAGGTTATCCAGCTGAGATGAAGGAAATACTATTTACCGACTTTATGGTAAGTAAATGTATTTATAGAATTATATATTATACGCTTATTGAAAAATTAATATACATACATATCATTTGTGTAGGCTAAGCATCGGTTCACATCGATCTGATCGCGGCATGGCGAGAACTGTTTGGGAACGGACTATCTTGGACCGTTATCCGGACCATTTGAACAAAGCACGAGATAAGGCCTTTGAGAAGGCAAATTCGGACAACTTGGGCGATGTTAAGGGCCATGGGCCCAGAGGAATGAGGACGAAGTGTGGGATGGCTGGTCGACATTTGGTGACGGATAAATGGATGACAAGGTCTCCATTGCCGGAGGAACAGGGCAGCCATGCCTGATGCCTACGAAGCATCTTGGCGGGTCGATAAGTTTTGGTGAACACAAGAGCAAGATGGTAATATAACTTCCTCATTTAAAGTTTTAATGATAAGCATTTATGTATTAACATGTTGTAATTACTTAAGTTATTTGTCTATCTTGAGTATGACATAGTATTTTAGAGGGATTGCCTTACTTTTGATATGTGTTTATTATATAATATTCTTCCATATGGAATTACAAGAGAGCGAGGAGGTAAAGCATCAGGTTTCTTACGAGAGATCGTATGCTAAAGTTCATAAGAAGAAAGACGGAAGCTATGTTTCGGCGCTCGAGGAATTTCATTGTAGGTGTCTTGTTCTTATTCAAAAGTCATATATATTTTAGTTTATTTTTTTTTTTGTTAATATTTTTCTTGTTTTGTTATTTTCGGGAGTCATATGACACCGCAATGATGTAGAAAAATATGGAGAAAACTCTTCCTCTCACCCTATGATTGACCGGATGTCGGTTGGATGCGGTGGGTCCCAACAAGAAGGGACGTGTGCATGGCATAGGTAACGGCTTGCACATTGGTAATAACACTATGCAAGCTTCGGCCTCCTCGGTTGCGAGGTCCTTCCCGCTCTACACCATTGACACAGACATATCCGAAGTTGTAAATACGGCGATGGTTGGCAAGAGCGATGAGTTCGTTTGTCGAGTCAACTTGTCCCTATGTTGGCGCCCTTCCAATCATTCCTATCTACAATCGGATCAACAAATGTTGCTCCACAACCACCATCGCAAGCTTTAGGCAGGGAGGGTCGAGAGGAAGAAGAAGAAGAGGAAGACGACAACTTAGACTGATTACCATTTTTCTTATTGTTTACTTTGTATAACTTTCAACTATATTGATTGATTATTTGTATAATAATTTTTCACTATATTATTACATTATTTGTACAAGTTTTTTTTATAGCAGTTTACAATTATTTGATTGTTTGGTGTTGGATTTCTGTTTGTTTCTGTTTGCTGTGGTTTGAAATGCAGGTTTTGGGAAAGTAATAATACATATAGGTTATTTAAAAAAAAAACCTAATTACCGAGGGATTAGCGACAGATTAGCGATATAATAGCGACGAATATAACTAGTGAGAGAATAGTGAGGTATTAGCGAGGGAAATATACCACAATGGTATATAATATTAGAGAGGGATTAGCGAGGGTTTGGCGAGGGAAAGTAGCGAGGGAATAGCGAGGAACTAGAGAGGGAAATTTAGAGAGGGAATAGCAAGGGAACAGAGATGGAAATTTACGCATATGGTATATCAGTTTAGAGAGAGAGTAGCGAGGGTTTAGCGAGGGAAATTGGCGAGGTAACAGCGAGGAAATAGAGAGGGAAATTTTAGAGAGGGAATAGCGAGGCAATAGCGAGGGAAGTTGACAGCGAGTCAATAGCGAGGGAACTTCCCTCACAGAATAGCGACAGAATAATGTAGTACATTACCGAGGGATTAGAGAGCAGTTAGCGAAGGAAATGATTTATCTTGAGACGGATTAGAGAGGGAATTCATTCCCTCGCTAATTAACGATGAAAAAAAAGTGACTAACTTATCCCTCGCTAATCCCTCTCTAATCCCTCACTAATTTAATTAGCGAGGGATTAGAGAGGGATTAGCGAGGGAAATTTCCCTCTCTAATTTCCTGGTTTCTTGTAGTGGTAATCCATTACTATTGGATATCCTAAGGCTCATACCTTCCTTAATCTTACCAGACTGAATACTATGATACATCCTAGTATACTCATCTCCATTGCATCATCTTATCACATCTTTAGTGATATCTAATGCAACACTATGTTTCCTAAGGTGCTATGTCATTACTTAGAGCAATCGTTCACTTTTGGATGCTCAAAGGCTTATACTTTCTCATTCATTCTAGGTGATAGTTCCTCTCTTGAAAATATCCCCATTTGTATCCTCACATACTTTAGGAAACATATACTAATGATTCCATCTATTTCATATTTTCAAAACATCATCAATGACATTTTTAGCCATCCTGGGCCTCACGCCACGACGCTAACTTATGCACACTGAGGCGCCCAAGCCATGGGTTTTAGTACTGCTGTAGCATCTCTTTCACCCCGCGGCATGACGTTCCTTATGCGGCGGCATATGCTACAAAATTGATCTCACGCTGCGGCGTAACCTTGCACACGACGTGGCGTTCAAGCCTTTCATCCCTCACGCCATGGCGTTAACAACAGAATCTAGGTTCTGCATAATTCTGTAGACTGTGGTACTATTCCATTAGTCTTTTTCTCAGATTTTGGCCATTCCAACTTAGTTTCTAAGTGATTCTAAGTTCCTACTCAGTTCATAAACATATAAGAATCATTAATCACTAACTTAAACCTCTTAATTTGGATTATGGATTAAAATCACACATATAATGACCTAACCCCTCTTTTGGGAATCCAAGGTCAAATTCTTACTTCCAACCATCTAAAATTGGTTTCTTGGTGATTTCTAACACTCATCTGTGCCCCTAACCTCGTTGTAACTCAATTACAACCTATAGATTCTCTTAGACACAGATTTAGGTCAAAAACCACAAAACCCCAACCATTGTCCAATTCTTAAATCTATGGATCCTAATGGTTGATCTTGAGCCATAACTTAACCTATCTTAACCTTGGAATAAAGAACTAAGCTAAGAACATGGATTTGGCTCTCTAAACCTCTATTTCCATTCAAAATTCCAAACTTTATTCATAAGAATCAAAGAGAAGAAGATTTATGAATAGAAGCCTCTTACCTCTTGATTGGATGAAGATCTTCAAGATTGAACTTGAGCCTTGAAGCTTGATCCTTTCCTCCTTCTCTTTCTCCTTCTTCCTTTCTTCCCCCTTTCTTTCTTTTCTTTCTTTTCTTTTCTCTGTTTCTGTTGAGAGAATGGGAAATAAATAGGAAAACAACATAAGTTCCTATATTGGAACTTATATCTACAAGGACACCCGAATTATACTAATTCAAGTTTTTCAGCTTCCAACAACTTTAGAATAAATCACGAGATTCATCTAAATTATTGTTTCACCATTTTTATAATTTTTCATATCTGTTGATAGTCAATCCAATATTAAAAGCACAACCAGTATGTCTAAAAATACCAAACTAACTCAAATTCTCTTGAAACTTTAACTTCACCTTGTTTCACTTATTTGTGATCTGGAAACAAACCTCTATGTTTATTCCCATTCACTTAGCGACTTATGCTATTATCTGAATCATTTTAAGCTACTTTTCAACTTTTGTGTTGTAACTAAGTGCCTAATCGAACTCAGTTTATCACAAAACTTCACTGACATGTTAAACAAGTCAAATGCTACTTTTTGAATGCATAAACAAGTCTAACTTGTTAGTAAGGGTATTACATTTCTCCCATCCTTTTTAAAATTTTGTCCCAAAAATTGCTCTACTCGTACAAATAACTCTGTGTAAACTTTCTTAACATGGAATTCTTACTACCATGTAATCCTTTTTCAGCACCAACTTCTCCCAACTGCACCTTCTATTAGAGGAAATCTTCTTATCTTTTAAGCTTTTGACTCCTCCATTTGTAGATGGTAACCTGTACTAAAACATAACTTAGCTTTGAACTCCTTCTTATAAAGCTTTCCAAAACCAACTGTGAATTTAGTATCCCCTTTAGACACTACATTCACTGGAACTCCATGCATCTTAACTATTTCTTTCAAAGTAGTTGAACCACTTAATCTAGAAAATAGATAACTTTATTTAGCGAAAGGTGGGTAGATTACTTAACCTATCCACCCTTACCTGTAGCTTAACATATTATACTATATTCTTTAACATACTAGGCCACCATACATCTTTCTTAACTATTGAAGAACCTTGGTATCCTCTAGATAGATGGTACACTTTCTCTTGTAAGCTTCCTTTGGGATCCCTTTCTTGATTTTTGACCTTTTTGGAAAACAAAGTTTGTCTCTAAACCCCGTCATTCCCTCTTAGTCATAACAAAATCCTTTAGGATTCCTTAGAAGATTTGATCACTCTTGTCCGTTAGAGTTTCATTCTCCCTCTGAGCTCATAAAAATCTGAATCCTTATGCCTCTTACTATGTCCACCTTGCTCACTGAGAGACTATCTAGAATCATAGTCACCGCAAGACTCAAATTCTTGAAACTCTTAAGAAATTCACTCTTTCTTGGACTATCATTTAGGACACCTGTAGGAATTTCCTACCTAGTGCATCAACCACTACTTTGGTCTTACCTGAATGATATCATAATTTAAGGTTATAAGCCTTGAAAAACTCCATCCATCTATTCTGCTTCATGTTTAACTTCCTCTAATCAACAAGCATTCTTGAGCTATCATGATCACTGAGCACCTCAAACTAAACTCCTCATGAGCAATGTCTCCAAAATTATAAGGCAAACACCACTATGGCTAATTCCAAATCATACCTAGGGTAGTCCTTCTCATGCAGGTTTAATTGCCTTGATGCATAGGTATCTACTTACCTCCTTTGCATCTAAACACACCCCAATCTCTTGTTTAAAGTATAACTGACTACCTTAAAGTTCTTATGGGAATCTAGAATTATCATCACTAACATACTAATCTACCTCCTCTACAACTATTGGAAACCATACTCACTCTGCATAGTCCACTACTGAGCACTACCTTTCTTAGCTGGCCTAGTCTAGGTAGCACTAACTGAAAAAGTCTACTTATAAACTCTCTACCCTTGGTTACAACAGTTACTCTTTCTATTGTACCTCTACTTAAACTTTACTAGGGTTCTCTGCAATTCCTTCCTTGAAAAATTACATAGCTCTTAAACTGTACCACTTGTAACCCAAAACTAACTTTTGGCTTACTTGGCACTTAACTACTTCTTTTCTAAAAGTTTCCAAAACTACTTTAACCTACTATTTATGTTCTTTCGTAATCCTAAAAAACTCTTAGAGATATTCTTTTCTTAACTTTACTTTTCTGACAACCAGATCTTAGATCATTTCATGAGAAAATCCAAAGCTTCTCTCAACTAATCTACCTGATCATCCTTATTAGACAAAGACATTTAGTCTCGATAGTTCCTTTGTTTGACTGCCTAACATAAACATAGTCTCACATTTAAACTAAACAAGAACATAACATCAATTGTCTATCTTAGCAACTAAACCATACTAACTAGGTAAGCAAGCTAGATTCACAAAGTAAACTAACATGATTTACACAGTAAATCCATACTCTCCTTATACACACCTTAAAAGATTTCTCTTTACATATGCTCTTACCTCATACCAAGTTGGAAGATTTCATCGCCTCTACTCTGCACTCTGATCTATATCCTGTTTGTGCATCTTGATACCTTGGAGTTTGATTTACCTCTTTCCCTTAAGGTTGCTTGTCTTGAAAGCACCTTACTTATACTCATCATTCTCCAAACTATCACTTAAACTTGCGTTCCTTTGTCTGTCAAAAATTGAAGCCAAGAGACACCCTCACTGATCTCAACATTTGATCTTTTCCTCTTTAGGGAACTTTCTAACTCTTGTTCCGTTTAGGCTCTAAGATTATCTGCTGCTTCACCTCTACATTCACTGACTAGAGCGAAGAAGTCCTTAACCTCCTTTTGCTTCGCAACTCTTCTAATGCCCTTTCCAAGTTCTACTTCAAATTTTACTCACTTCCAGTCTTCATCTGGATTGGACGTAAAATAAGAAAAGAATTCCTGACATTCCTTGAAGTGCTCCATATACTAGTCCTTAGTAATATTCCTTTGCTCAGACATTAGAAATTTCTAAATTTCTCTTGCTTTTTATAACTCAAGGGAATAATACTCGTCTAGGAAAGTAGTTCTAAACACCTACCAAGTGATTCGAGTACCAACCTCTTCTAGTAACCTCTCTGCTTCATCTAAACAACTTTCGACTCTTCCTACTAACCCTTACGAAGCAAGGTCACCTTCTATCCATTAGAGCATGCCGTGACCTCAAAGATCTCTTCCATCACATGAAGCTATCGTTCGGCTCCGATTGAACCAAACTCTCCCTTGAAAAACAAAGGCGAAACTTTCTTGAACTCTGAGAAATACTGATCTCTCATAAGTTTCTTCTCGTCCTGCAACTTACAACGTGAGTTCTATTCTATCACTTTTGATAGACTTCTACTAATGGCAGTCTGCTCTCTCAATATAGTAGCCATTTCTCTAAGAGCTTTGGTTATCTCCTCCTTAACCAGTCTCCTAGTCTCATAGGTTCGCCCAGTAGTTGCCATAGTTTCCTGCACACGCAGTACAATACATATTGAATTAGCTAGGCTCAATATCATGTAACTGTGCAACAATAACCAATAGCATCCATACCTAAGGCTAGTCATGCAATTCCATCTGCATATCTCAAAAAGAGATAAAAGAATGCATAACATCTTACTAAACTACTACTTATGCCTAAGCACAGTCAGTCCATACCCCGACTCAACAGGATGAACTGCTCTTATACCATAATATAACATCCTAATACAGATATCTAGACATATTCTAGATATACAGAGATATATAAAGATATCCAGCACTAGCGACGTCACTTCTACATACTACATATTAACATATATCCATAATAACAATTGAGTAATTATAGAAAGCCTTAAGAGATTGCAGAAAACATAAACTCATACATATATGTACAACCCTTGCAACAAAAGGGCATATTTTACTACATACAAAATAAATATAAACTGTATACATAAGTTCTGTCTAGAAAAGCATATAAAACTATATTAGTTTTCATGCTTTACCTTCATTCCCTTAACAGGGTTTGTACCTCTGTACCTGGAATTACATGGAAGAACAACTGGGGTGAGAATTACAATTCTCAGTAAAAACAATTCTAATACCAGCTAGCTACAACATTGTATAACAAATATAACAATTGCTATAACTACTAACATAGGAGTTTCCTCCACTAATCTCATAACTGCACACTACTAAGTAGTGCAATCTAAACCGATAGCCTACATACCATTAAACATAAACAATTGCCCATACCACTGTAAATATGAACAGCAACAGACAATGCCCATACAACTGTCTGTAAATGCAATGCAGATAATATGTAATATAATTATGCTCATGAAAGATCCTAAAGACATGTCCATGCAATGCTTGTTTTGAAATACAGGCAAGGGTTTATTTCAAAAACCAAAAAGATCATTAGGAACTGGGTTAGTATATTATCCCGTGGTAAATAGAGGTATCTCCTCACATCACACATACGCTGAGAAGTTCAATTTAAATCCTGATTTCGAAGAACCTTATGGATCCCTAGTTATCTCTTTTGGCCTTGGCACTAATGAAATATCAGGGTTATGTCCTTCCTCAATTGAGTCTATCAAACACCATTCAATCTCTCTCAGCCTTCATGAGTGCACGTTAAAGGATACTTACTAAGATCAATACTACTAAACCATTTTCATTTACATACATACTTATATCTAAATACAACCTCATCACTTATAACTCTTAAGTAAATCCTATGCAACACTATATTGTTGAAGTGTTAGACACTCACCTATGGCAAACCATTACTTTTGGTTGCACAAAAGTTCTCATAACTTTCACATACAAACTAGATTAACTAACTAGTGTATGAAAAGTGTAGTGTTATGTTTATCTCTTACATAAACATCATTTTAACTTTCCTATAGACTCAACTCATCCTAGTGAAAGAGCCTATCATAGCTAATGTCTCATTCAACCTTGCTTAAGGAAACAAATGAGCATTTCACTATAACTTTGCATACTAAATTAATATGACAAACTTACAATGTCAATATTCATTCTATTATGTATTCTACAATGCACAAGGTCCCGTTTAACTAGAGACTTAGTACATAACATTCCTTCTATGGAATTAAATACACAACCTTGTCTCCACTCAAGTAAATCTAACCCAAAGTGGTTCATACTTACAACTCTTTATTGCTTAAGGTTATAGGTACCTTCGAAAGGTAATCCACTACTATTGGATATCCTAAGGCTTATACCTTCCTTAATCTTATTAGATTGAATACTACGATCCATCCTAGTATACTCATCTCCATTGCACCATCTCATCACATCTTGAGTGATATCTAATGCAACACTTGGTTGTTTAAGGTGCTATGTCATTACTTAGAGCAATCCTTCACTTTTGGATGTTCAAAGGCTTATAGTTTCTCGTTCATTCTGGTGATAGTTCCTCTCTTGAAAATATTCCCATTTGTGTGCTCACACACTTTAGGAAACATATACTAATGATTCCATCTATTTCATATTTTTAAAACATCATCAATGGCATTTTTAGCTATCTTGGGCCTCACGCCGCAGCACTAACTTGTGCACGCCGCGGTGCCCAAGCCACGAGTTTTAGTACTAGTGTAGCACCTCTTTCACACCACGACACGGCGTTCCTCACGTTGCGGCATGTGCTACAAAATTAGTCTCACACTGCGGCGTAACCTTCCTCACGTCGCAGCATTTAAGTCGTTCATCCTCACGCCGCGGCATGGCGTCTCTCACGCCACAGTGTTAACAGCAGAATCCAAGTTCTGCGTAATTCTGCAGACCGTGGTACTGTTCCATTAGTCTTTTTCTCGGATTTGGCCATTCCAACTTAGTTTCTAAGTGATTCTAAGTTCCTAATCAGTTCATAAACATATAAGAATCATCAATCACTAACTTAAACCTCTTATTTTGGATTATGGATCAAAATCACACATATAATGACCTAACCCCTCTTTTAGGAATCCAAGGTCAAATTCTTTCTTCTAACCATCTAAAATTGATTTTTTAGTGATTTCTAACACTCATCCATGCCTCTAACCTCATTGTAACTCAATTACAACCTATAGATTCTCTTAGACACAGATTTAGGTCAAAAACTACAAAACTCCAACCATTGTCCAATTCTTAAATCTATGGATCCTAATGGTTGATCTTGAACAATAAGTGACTATATTTCACTCACTAAACTCAAATTAACTTAACCTAATCCTTGGAATCAAGAACTAAGCTAAGAACATGGATTTGGCTCTCTAAACCTCTATTTCCATTCAAAATTCCAAACTTTATTCATAAGAATCAAAGAGAAGAAGATTTATGAATAGAAGCCTCTTACCTCTTGATTGGATGAAGATCTTCAAGATTGAACTTGAGCCTTAAAGCTTGATCCTCTCTTCCTTCTCTTTCTCCTTCTTCCTTTTTTCCCCCTTTCTCTCTTTTCTTTGTTTTCTCTTCTCTATTTCTACTGAGAGAATGGGAAATAAATAGGAAAACAACATAAGTTCCTATATTAGAACTTATATCTACAAGGACACCCGAATTATACTAATTCAAATTTTTCAACTTCCAACAACTTTAGAATAAATTATGAGATTCATCTAAATTATTGTTTCACTATTTTCATAATTTTTCATATCTGTTGGTAGTCAATCCGACATTAAAAGCACAACCAGTATGTCTAAAAATACCAAACTAACTCAAATTCTCTTGAAACTTTAACTACACCTTGTTTCACTTATTTGTGATCTGGAAACAAACCTCTATGTTTGTTCCCATTCACTTAGCGACTTATGTTATTATCTGAATCATTTTAAGCTACTTTTCAACTTTTGTGTTGCAACTATGTACCTAAACGAACTTAGTTTGTCACAAAACTTCACTGGCATGTTAAACAAGTCAAATACTACCTTTTGAACACATAAACAAGTCTAACATGTTACTAAGGGTATTACACAGAATACTCAAGATTAGGAGGTGAGGTGACAAAATGAAGCACTCGAGATGTGTAACTTTCCAAATGACGGATGGAGGAAATGCAGTTAATATGAGGATATGGCTCTACTTGTTGTATATATGGAGTGTATGGTCTTATTTATAGATCCTGTATGATAGTTGTATTTGAAGGAGAGAAAGAAGTGATGCAAAAATAGGTTGACCAAGTTACATTCTTAGGGGATGGATTCGTAGATTTATAATGTTAGGGTTAAGCGGGAGTGATAGTTATTATCTAGGGGTGGGTCATGACTATTCTTTACTAGGTACGAAATTTTCAAAAATTGGCTACTTTGTTAGGGTTGCAAAAAAGAGTAAAAAGGACATGTAAACTTAGGCTTCATCACAGCCTTCTTATTATCCTAAGTCACTAATCTTGAGCGACCCTATCTCACGTTGGTCATGAAGTCTTGCATTTTAGGGCTTGAACATGCCTCCAAATCTCCTTTCACTCTAAAGCTTTCTACGACATATATTCAATGAGGTTCCCCAAGGTAGTGAGACTAAAATGGAGCAGTTTAGGCGTCATTATGCATTTGAACTACTTATGTGCATGATAGCTATTCACCACCTTGTCCATTTGCTTGGAATCCTGGTTACTTTGAGACGATTTTGTTAGGATAAAAAATCATTTCAAAACTTTAGCCCCCTACACTAGGTTGGAAAGAAAGAAATCATGATTAGTTGATTATATTGACATCAACTACCATAGGGAACGCAGCGCCATCAATTTCTACAGCACCTGTTGGATCACTATGCTCATGCAGTTAGTTTGGGGGTTTTTTGGTCTTAAAATGCATTACATTTTCCTCCTTTTTAAACCTTTACATATTTGCTTTTTCATGCATCCATTATTCCCTTAAACCCTTCACTTTCTTCTAAGTGGTTCTCACTCTTTCATTATGGGTTATTTAATAATGGTGCCAAAGTTTTCGTTCGCCTTTGATGCTGGTTCGTCAAGCTCTCAGGTGAATTCTTCTGCCTAATCCTCAAAATAATTCATTCCTCATGTCATTTCTTTTAGGATGTTATGCAAGTTACCCACCCCTCATGTGGTCTTCTACTAAGACTTACCATTGGCAAACTAGTGGGCATACTTCTCATCCATTTTCGCCGTCTCCCACTTTAGGTGATTCCTTATTTGACTTAGTTACTAAGGTGAAGCATGTTCTTTACACTAATCTTCCTCTTCGGTATAAAGACATTCATATGCTCAGTTTTCATATTGGCCCCTCTTTATTACGCAATCATTTGATCATAGAAGAATATCCATCGAGCCCTCTTCATTTCATGTTGCACACAAATCCAATAGGTGGGTGGCCTGCATTAGTTGACCACATGTTTTTCAAAGATCCTTATTTATTTTTTGTTATAGAGAAGGATAGGATAGCAAATGCTACTCGAATTTCTCCCAAGCTCAATATTTCTAAGAAGGTTGAAGATCTTAACTTATTAGTCCAATGGTTAAGAAATCTCACAGATACCTTTGTCACTTCATGGGGGGAGTTTACTTCAACTTTGGAGGATGTTACAGTTGTACAAAAGTTTTCCATTGTTCACAGATGAGAGCATTTCTAATGCTATGCTTAGCAATTATGTTATTGACAAGGCTAAGAATCTCAAGGAGTGCACTAGGACAAGTGTTAAGCATTCTTTGAAGCTTTTCAAGAAGCAACAAGAGGAAAGAGACTATGCTATAGCCCAATCAGGTCTTGATGCAGCACCTCCAATCAAGAAATGGGGGGAAGCAACTCAATTTGTTTACTTGTCTAATTCATATGAGGAGTATGGTTCTATAATTTCCCATTACGTTTGTATTGAAAAAACATCTTTAAGCATGAATGGTAAATAACCAAGCATGGTCTTTGAGAATATATTGGGAAAATCTACTAGTTATGTGCTTGTTAAAGTTAGTCATAAATTATTGGATATTGCTTGTGATTTGATTAAACAACAAGTCCTTGTTGTGGTCATGCAAGTTGTTTAGAAATGTGCTTGGTTAAGAAAACATAAACACACACACACACACACACACTTTGGTCTTGAAGTTCCTTTAAAAGGGAGGGGCTGGAAAATTTATTCATAATGGTGGTTTGAATCCTTTTTAAAGATTTTACCTGATGTTGTGCAATTATTCTAGGATCTCATCATATGTCTCATTCATCAAATTCATAATTTAGTCTTTATCCTCCATCTTATTAGTGTGAGTGAAGGTATTAATTTTACACCATATAAAAGAAAAACAAGATGAAGATAAAAGGTGATGAAGTGAGCCAAATTATACCATCCACCTTCCTGCCAGTCAAACCACTAGCCTGTGGGGGCAAATGGTGAGAATGCTGCTTAGAAAGGTGCTACAATAGTCAATATGGGAGTTGGTGGTGTTCTAGACATATATTTTATGGTTGATGTTATTGGCAATATGAAATTTACCCCACAATATGGAAAATTCACCAGAGTTTTATGCCTCTACTATAGAGATTGAGAGTACATTGATTTGGAATTGTTTGCCTTGTCTTAATGTGCATTATGATGAAGGTCTTTTGTTGGCTATAGCAAGTGTAGTTGGAAGACTAGTCAAAGTAGACATGAACACTTCAATGGCGACAAGGGGTAAATTTGTTCATGTATATTATAACCTCCAAAGTCTTAAGACCCTTGTACTTGTCTTAATCCTTGTTATATTCTTGGGTTTTGATGGATAACAAGCACATTTCTTCAAGTATGGTTATTGTTTATTACATCATAAAACTCATATATCTTATGCTCATTACAGTCACATGATCATATCTCACTACTAAAAAGATTGAAATAGCGACGGAATTTAGCGACGGAAAAAATGCCGTGACTACTAGTGACGAAAACTGTCACGGAATTTAGTTGTTGGACTTAGCGATGACATTTAGCGACGGAATTATTATGTCGTTAACGTATCTGTGACAAGTTTCGTCGCTAACTCACATTATTTTTAAATAAATGTTTTTATTGTATGAAATATATAGCAACGAAAATTTTTTCGTCGCTATGCTTTTTATATGAATAGGTTTATTGTATGAAAATACGTAGTGTTCCTTCCCCAATCACATTTCCTTCCCCAAATCCATGGCTTCATCATCACCCATCCTCACCATTCACGGCCATCCAAATTGCGGCCCTCCCCTCCATTGAAGACCTCATGGCTTACCAACGACAGCCACTATCCCTCTCCAAACCGCGGCCCTCTTCTCTCCTCCGTTGACAACCGTCGACCACCCTCACGGCTTACCAGCCACCATCCCTATCCAAAGCGAGGTCACGAAGGAGAGGCTCTGGTTTTTTGCCTTCCAGATCTCTGCCCCCGGGCCTCGTTTCCAATCCCCAAGAAGTGCTTCTGAGCAGGAAGAGCCCCAAAGAAGAAGAAGCGGAAGAAGGTGGTGACCAATCCAAGGACAATGCCGAACCTGAACCCTCACATTCACAATCATAATCCTCTTCTTCTACCACTACTACTACTGAGGATGTTGTTGTTGTTGTTGCTGATAATAGCTCCAAGCCCATTGTGTTGGTCACCAACGTTGAAGCCCTTGTTCGTCAAGGCCTCTACGATGTTCACGTCTACGTTCCTCAATCGTGGGTTTCCCATTCTCTCTCTCCTTTTCTTCCCTCTAAATTTCTCATCTGCTTATTTGGATTTTTTTAAATAATTCAGTAAATTTTCGTGTTCTGTGTCTCTTTCCCCTCATTTCCCCACTCTGGTTTGTGGGTTCTCTCTGTATTTGTTTATTTCGTTCAAATTTTGGATTTTTTGTGTTGTGCCTATCTATTGGTGTTATTAATGAATCTGGGATGTCTTTGTAATTTGTTAGTTCATAAAATGGTTGCTTTAGGGACAAATCGGTTTCTGGGCACTCTGTCACTCTCACAGAAACGGTGGAGGCGTGTTCTGCTGATATTAATGGTGTCACTGCCTTTGAGGTTTCAGGTAAGAGTTCAATTATATCATTTTCTTCTAACTTCTATATTGTTTTTATTCTTTCTTCCACGGTCTCTTAAAGATACCATCATGGGGTTGTGATCGGGTTTAATTTGAAGTATTACATTGAGCATAACAGCCTCATGTTTTTTATTCTTAATCTGTTACATGTTGTGCTAATTTAACCATATTGCAATTTTGGAGGCTTTTTTTTGTTACACTAACTCGAAGCCATGGCTTGAAGACTAGAACTTTTATCCTCTATAATATGTTCAAATTCTAATAAAAATTATTTTAAAAAGGCTTTTTTTCTGTTTTGGCATTGAATATTATTTATGGCACCCACTGCGCTGCATCAACCAGAAAAATGATGATGTTTCTTCTAGTCAACATTTCTTATCTATTTTTGTTATCAACTTATCATATGGCCTTGGAATTGTGTGAAGATAAAATTTTTCTTGTATGGATTAAAATTTTTCTTGTATGGATTGTCATGGCCATGCAGGAGTAGTTATTACAAACTGAGCAAATTCATGTTTTCATGTTGCCTAAAGTGACCACGGTAATCTTATTTATAATATGCAATTACTCATCATCATTTACATGCTTAATTGATTTGAAGGGAACTCTGAGAGATCTCAGCAAAGCAAGAAGGACCACTTTTGAACAAAATGAACTGGTATGTATTGCTTTAGAAGAGCTTTATCCTTATTGTAAACAGAAGCAAAATTTATTTTTGTTTTTTAACAATATATGCTAGTATACAGGTAAACAGGACTTTATTGGCTTGTTGATTGCCATTTATTTAATAAAAGGTTCTGCCATGTATGAAAAAAAAAAAGGTCTGTCGTGTATCCCTTTCATTTCTCTTATGGTATAAATGGTTGAATTGTATAATATATAAGAGCAAAGAGACACACAAAATTCTCATTATGTTACAACTCTTTCGGGAAATAGTTGCGGATGAAATATATTTAGATATGTTAGAAGAGGAAAACACAAGAATTATGTGATCATGGTGTGATAAGCTATAAATTACTATGCTTTCTTGTTAGTTTTTACTAAGTAGATATATATTACTTAGTCAAAATCAATGAATGGGGAAAAAGTCTACTATTGTATTAAAATATTACATAAACCACTTTTACCTGCTGTAACAAGTAGAGTTTCAGACCCTTTTTATTTCAGGTGCATGGAAAACGATACCCAAGTCTACAACTAATCTATATCCAATGGGTATAACCCACTTATTTAAGTTATATTTTTTTTGTTGTTTGTCATACGTGACTAGATTCCTATTATCACAAATTTTCTTTTTTGTTATTTTTGAAGTCAAATTAAAATACCTTATTTTGATGAATCTCTTAATTAAAATATGAATTTTTTTACACGAATATTTTTTTTTTGTAGTCTAGGGGAGGACTCACATGGGTGATGTGCAAGGGGACCTATGAATTGGTTTTTTTTTTTAACCTTTAACCAATTGCTAATTAAATATAAACACCACCTAATTTAAATAAAACAAAATTTTCATACAAAATAGACATTAAAGTCAATCTTACCAAGTTAAGGGAAACACAATACTCAACATACTGATATGATAATAGAGAATAAGAAAAGAAAGAACTGAGAAAAATAATAAATAATTTCTTATAATTCTTGCTTCCTTTTATTCTTAAGAGGGAAAATACTTTTATAGATGATTATATTAACGTTCTAGAAAATATTCCTTACATTTCTGGAAATCTAACAACCCACCACCACTCATGCATAATAGAATTACGCACACTTCACTAGACAAGTAACCAAGCAATGCACCTTCAATATACCTGAGTGCAAATTATCCTCCTACCCTTTGAGACTCTTCTGCTTACATATGGGCCTTATGAATTGTGGGTTGGGTTCTTCATTTGTTGGCCAGACAGTTATTATATTCTTCTAAGATTCTTCTAATATTATTAATAAGTAGGTTTTTCCACCTTTAAATTGGTTTCATCAGCACCATTGGCCAGACAGTTATTATATTCTTCTAATTTTGTTTCTTGTCTATGACTTTCTAGCACTTCTAAAACGTCAAGGATTGGATGTTAAGGGTCTCTTGAAAATTGATCCAGTAAAAGAAGAACCTCAACCCTACATAGATTGCACAGGACATTTGCAGGTACTCTACTAATTCTAGCAAATTTGTGATTCGAGCTAATTAGGTTTGTATTCATAGAATATTATATTTCTTTATATATTTCTAGAAATAATAATTGAAAAGAGATCCACGGCATTGGGAGCTATTCACACAGCTTCACACATGCAAGGGGAAGTGAATCTCCACCAAAGCAAAAAATATTACTGTTAAGTATAAATGCTGCAATTAAATTTTAATATATGGTTAAGTCAATTTACAAGCATAAATATTTATTAACAATTGCATTTGTCAGGATGAGTACCAGAAACGTATCAGTGAAGAGTCTGGTTGCAAGTCTCAATATACAGGTGGTGGAACAGGGAAACTTAATCGTGGAACAGGGAAACTTAATCAACACAATCTTACAACGCTTGAATGCATCTATTATTGGCTCACAAGCTATAGGCAGTGTTAATGAGGATGAGCTACTTGGTGATGGGGATGAAGATGAAGATGACATAGAGGAGGATGATTATAATCTTTTTCCTAATGATGTTTGATACATTGTCTTTATATTTGTTTTGATAAAGAACCCGTATAACTTAATTTATATTTACCTTGATCTTTTGAAATATTTTTATTTTGATCTTTTAAAATACTGTGGTATGACATGATAACAATATTTTTTAAATTTTGAAAACTTGTTGCTTGATTTTGGATTAGATTGTTGTATTGTGTTGCATATTAAATTGTATAATTGGACTATTTAAAAATATTAAAAAGATTCTTTTAAAAATTTAGGTCGTTCTAAAAGAAATAGATTTATACTTCCATCTTAGCGACAGAATATTTTTCGTCGCTAAATAATAATATTTTAATAATTAAGAAACTTTGGTCACGGATGTTAGCGACAGAATTTTATTAACTAGTGACGAAAAAATCCGTCTCTATTTAGTCACAAAATTTCATTTCCGTCACTATGAAATTAGCCACCAAGGATTACGCGATGGAAATTTTTCCTTGACAGATTCTGTCGCTAAACATTACAGTCACGGAATTTAATGGATCAGCGACGGAAAAATTCTGTCGCTATTTAATTAATTTTTAGTAGTGTCTACCTTGAGCTTATGAATTTCTGAATTGTATGAGCTATTCTAACTGTTTGTTGAAGTGCGTTAAGAACTTAAATGTTGTATCTTGAAGGAAACACTTAGCTTCAATCAAACTCATGCATGTTAGTTACTTAGAAAGCTCGTTCTCAAAAAGCTACCCCCTAGAAAGCTAGTTGCTCAGAAAGTTATCCATCATAAAGTTACATTCATGGAAGTTCAACTTGGAAGAATGGAAGTACTCAAAAATGATGTTCTCAAAGTCAACTATCAAGAATATTCTCCTAGTACAAGTTCAAAAGCTACTATGACAGTTGTGAGAAAGCTGCAAAAGTTGTTGGTAGAAGACAAAATAACAGCTAACTCTTTCTAACAACTCTCAAAGCATGGTACACGTGATTTGAATGCTCATCAACAACTAGAATTTGTTTGACGCCTATAAATTGAAGCTATTAAAGCTCATTAATGGTTGGAACTCGTGGTTGGTGAAGAAATTATTGCGCTTTCAAATTACCACTCTATTGAAAAGCTTTAAGATTATTCTAATTTACTGTTATATTTCTTTCTGCTACTGTGAGAGTCTTTCTACTTGTACATACTGTATAGTCATTGAAAGTAGAGTACATTTGCTCTTAAGTGTTGTAATTCACTCTGAGTGTATGAGTGTTTAAACACAAATCAAAACACTTTATCTCTTTCACTCGGACCAACACATGTGTGGTATCATATATTGATTGTTGAACTAATGAGACACCAGAAAACCCAGCCACCCCATCTATGAGGAGAATCTTTGGCAAAGCCATCAAAGCTAACATTCCTTGAATTTTCAGAAAAACTCTCACATACATTTATCTAGTAAAAATCTTATGAAAGAGGCTTTCAAATCGTTGCAACAAATTAAATGGTGAAATTACCACAGATTCTTTTACAAAATATATTAAATTTTGAAACAAATTTTTGTTGCGAATTTCATAATAAACCTTAATTTGTGACCAATTTTTTGATCGCAGATGTAAAAAATTACTTTTCAATACTTGTAACGGAAATTGTAGTCACTAGTCTCAAATCTATTTCCCTACTTCCTCCATCCCTTCTAAGAGAGCTTTAAGCTTAGTGTATGCTGTACTTCAACACAATTCATTAACAAAAGATGAGATAGTCTATATCTCTCATAATGGTTTCTAAACCACCCACCTTTTTGTTATATATTTTATAAAGACATTGTTTTCCATCTATAACTTTGCGCTACTAATACTGTCTTATAAGCATGTTTATATCTCCACTCTCCACTCTTCACACAATGAATTTGGCCAATAGTTTAAAGCAACTAATACTGTAAAAGGAGAATCAATCCTCTCGTGATTTTTTATATGATAAAGTCATGTAGAGGAGAAAGATAAACATAAATAAATTTTATTAGTAGGACTCAATTTTTGTAAATAATTTTTATAATATTTGTATCTATTTTTTTCTTCCATATGATATTATCATATGAAAAATCACATAAAATGATCCATTCCTCCAACAGAGAGTAGTCTGGGAAAATAATTTTGGCATGAACTCCTTCTCACCAGTTGAGAGCAATTGACCCTTTCAACTCATCACTCTATTAGTGGTCATCAGTCATCAAAAAATAGAAGTTGGTTGATAGCTGGCCATATCCTATTCATTTGCAAGCCCTATAAATTCCCTAACATTTTTGCAGTTTTTAGAAGGAACCTATGTTCAGATCATTCTTATTTTGTGCATCATCACACCATTATTATCAAAAGAGAGATTCTTAACTAAGTACGATCTATCATATCATCTCTTAATCATTCAAATTATTATTTAATTTATGTAAAAATATTATTAATGATATGTACATTTTTACCACAAATCCTATAATCTTACACATATCAAATAATAATTTGAATACTTATAATAAATCATAGCTAATTAAAAATTATTCTTCAATTCTATGCATTATCACAGAAGAGGAACCTGTGCTAGTCATTGTACAACTTGCCACCGAACACCGTGAAGCAGCACCAATCTTAATTTAATTAGATAAATACGTATTACCTTTTTAGTTAGTTAAATAAATACTTTAATCAAATTCTATTTCATAATTTGAAAAGTTGTAAGTTCATGCAAATGGATTAGTCCAAGAACAAAGACGAACTCACGCATATCAGGATGCTTTGAGATTGATTGATTGATTGATTGATTTATTATTATTATTATTATTATTATTATTATTATTATTTTCATTTTGTAATAGATACTTTTAGATTTGATCTAACTTTATATGAATTTTTAGTATTTGTATAAATTCAATATGTGCCTACCTCAAGATCATACTATATCTTATATTTTGAGTAGAGATGGATTTAAAGGGGCGAGCATGGGCTTTGGCCTCCCACTCTCACCAAAATCTTTTAAAGTGCCAATAATTTAATCTTATTTATTAAAAGATAGATAGATAATTATATTGATCTCCCATAAGGTTAGTACTTATTACATTGATTGTAACATTTTCTTTAACATGTTAGACTTGAAAGTAGTTACAGATGTAACTTAATACTTACTTAACATGACTGTTTTATTTTGTAACAATCTAAATTAGTTTAGGCACTTTGCTACTAACCAAAAGGTGAAAAGTTGCTTAAAATGATCTAGATATTAACATAAATGGCTTAACTAATAGAAATAGATATGAATAATTTATTTCTAAGTCACAAATGTGTATTCTATGATATGGTTAAAATTTGAGAATAATCGAAGTCAATTTTGTATTTTTAGGCATACTAGTTGTATGTTTTAATGCCAGGTTAACTAGTCACAGATATGAAAAAATATGATACTGGTGAAACAATTTTTTTAATAAATCTTAGTATTTATTTTAAAGTTGTTGGAACTTAAAAAATTTAATTTAGCTAAATCTAAGTGTTTTTAGCAATTCAGGAAGTATCAGTATTGTATTTTAAAGCCTTAAACCAGCCACAGTTACAGCCTATTTCTTTGACTTCTTTGGGTTACTTTGTTTTCTTATTTCTCACTTTTCTCTCTTTTCTGCACGGCTGAACACCATAAAACTGTAGAGAAGGAAGCTCAAGATGGCAGAAAGGAAGGCAAGGAACAAAAGAAGAAGAAGAAATCCAAGATCAGATATTGAGGCTAAAATCTCCATCAACATAACAACTTGAGGTAGGGATTCTTGAGCTCCAAACATCATTTCTTCCTCATTTTCATGTTTAGGTGTGTTTGGGGTTTGATATGTAAAAATGAGATTTTGTGGTGTTTTGAGTGATTTTCTTGCTTGGATAAGTTTCAAGGGTTGTTTATGACTTGTTCATGCTATGAGTTTGGATTAGAAACTTGCATCTCCATTTGCACCTTTGAGGCTGAAAGTGAGGAATTTGGGGTTTGGATGAGTGATTTGATTCAAGAATCCATAATTGATGAAATGAGTTGGTGTTTTATGTTTCGTTCATGTTAGTGCACTTGTTAGGGACTTAAAATCACCTAGAAACCAATTTAGAGATGTTGAATTTCGTATTTGGCACTAATGGAAAAGTGCCACAAATCTGTAGAATTCTATAGATTTGCTGTTGGGCATTCAACGCTTAAGTGCTTAGCACTCAAGCGCCTATCACCCAGCAGAATAGGGCAAGCATATGGCCTAAGAGCGCTTAAGTGCCAGAGTCACTCGATTATAGACCTGCGCCCTGATATCAGTAGCGTGCTCAGGCGCCGAGACAGGGCAGAGGCTATTTTTAGCATGTGTTGCTAATTAAATTCCCTACTTGATAAGATCATTTATGAAAGTCTTTTAGGGTGTAATGAGACACTTTTGGAGATATTTCTTGGAGAGAATTATCAACTTGCATATGTGAAAAGTTTGGGAATTCTTAGACATTCAAAGTGTGATAGAATGCCTATGTTAGTGTTTAGAACCTTAATCAACATGAGGTTGATTTTTATTTCACTTGTGAAGTGAATGTATGATTTTTTAGATATTGTTTAGCTAGTGATATGAATCTTACTACTTTGTTGGATAAGTGAGGCTAAGATTCCTATGTACTAGTGTATAAAATGTGATTTGAATATTTGGTTTTTAAACTTGCTATTTGCTAATTTCCTATGTATTGTAACCTTAGATGGTGTGCACAACCATATAACCCGAGAATTAGGTGTTGGATCTGAATTCTCCTTGCATTTTGCTAGTATGGTCAGGGTTACCTGTATGCGGGTGGAAGTAGTACTCTTACATTGGTGAGGGAAAAGTGTCTACCTATTACCAAGTGGGGTTTAGGCTTTTAGGCTTATCCTGCTTTGTATATACAAGAAACGGAGGTTTCTAAGAAATAAGTAAGTAACTTGTGTTTTTAAAAACTAAAACCCGCATTAGCATTGCATAATTATAATATTAGGATATTGTTTGAGCATAATCATACCTCATAACATAAAGCATTGCATTGTTGATAATTGTATGAGCAATTCTCTTGCTTGATTGTTTGGTTACTTGGTTGCTTGTTCGATAGTATCTTAGGATTGTATGAACGATTCTTTGATATTATTAATTATCATATATTCTGTTACATAGAGTGTAAATATGTGTTCCATTGGTTTATTTGTTATTAAATAAATAACTGCTGGTCTTGGTATGCTTATACTGAGAAATTATGATTTCTCACCCCTATGTGTTCCATGTAAATCTAAGTGAAGATCCTCCAAAGGCAAAGGGCAAGAAAAAGAAGAAGCATAAGGCTTAGTTTAGTGGTTTTATTTCTTTTTGAATCAGCTTGTATTTATTTACTTTGCTAGCTTGTTTATAAAAGTTTATGTATTACAGTATGACTTTTTAGCTAATGATGTATATATATGACCTTTTTCATCTTTGTGGCTCTCTATAATGACTTTACAGGTTATTATGGATTTATATTTTATGGATTTTAGAAAGTGACATGCTTAATATACTTTATCTTGAAATATACTACTTATTTTACGATAATTTGTATTAGGGTGTTACATTATGGTATCAGAGCAGTTCATCCTGTTGAGTCGGGGTGTGGACTGACTATGATTAGGTATGTTTAGGAGTTCCTCTTTGTGTGAGATGTTTGATTGAATTGCATGACCTACCTTTGGTATGACCGTTTTAGCTACTGTTGCACGGTTACATGATATTGAAATTAGCTACCTCAATATGTATTGTTCTGTGTTTATAAGAAACTATGACATCACAAGGGTAACCCCATGGGAGTAGGAACTTTGGAAATGAAGGCTCTGACATGGTTGGAGCCTTTATGGTAATGATTGAGGCAATGAGGGACCAAACAGCCGCTACTGCCAATGCTATGCGAGAGCAAACAACCGCAACAACTGAAGTTATCAGAGGGCAAGCAGTTGCGACAACAAGGATGTTGGAGAGAATGAGTATAACTCAACCTCAATCTCCAGCACCACCACCACCACACCACTAGGGCAAGCAAACCAAGAGGTAGTTGGGTGGAATCATACTTTACAAGACCTCTCGGAGTTCAGGAAGTCTAATCTATCTTCCTTTAAGGGGAAGTACGATCTAGTCAGAGCTGAGGGTTAGCTCAAAGAGATGGAGAAGATTTTCACTGTCATGATTTGCTCAGATGAGCAAAAGGTGCTTTTTGCTTCGTATATGCTTGAAGGTGAGGAAGAGGATTGGTGGGTGGACATCAAGAGCACTTTTGAGGTGTCAAGGACTCTTGTTACGTGGGAGATCTTTAAGAATTCATTTATGAGAAAGTTCTTTTCACAAAATCTTCAGAATGCAAAAGAGATAGAATTTCTTAAGTTGGAACAAATGGATATATCTGCTGGCTAGTATGTGGCCAAATTCAATGAATTATCTAAGTTTTCGTCTTGCATCAGGCTTAACCTAGATGAATCATGAAAGTTTGTTAAAGTTTGAGGAAGGATTGAGGGAAGACATTCAAAAAGTCATCCAACTGTTTGAGATTCGGGACTTTGTAACTTTGATAAACAAATGTCGGATCATAGAAGGACGTGCCATGAAGCCTTCAGAGGAGCCTAAGTCACAAGACTTTCAAAAGAGAAAGCACGGTGATGATAAGTTTAAGAAGGGAGCTTCTAAATCTAGCTTTCCTTAGGACAAGGGTAAGCAAATTTAGAAGAAGTTTGTGAGACCTAAGTGTTCTAAGTGTGGGAAACAGCACGGAGACTGGCCTTGCTTAGTGTGCTTGGTTTGTGGGCAACCTAGGCATTATGCTAAGAAGTGTCTACTAAGGAAGGAAGCTGTGCCTACACATAAACTACAAGCCAGAGGGAGAGTCTACACTCTAGGTGGTGAAACAGTGACTCAGTCTTCTGATCTTATCGAAGGTAAATGCAAAATTCACAATTACCTTTTAACTGTGTTGTATGATTCGGGAGCATCTCACTCCTTTGTTTCTAATGATTGCATGAGTATTCTAGATTTATCTATGTCTGAACTTTCACATGACTTATCTATATCTACTCCTATTGGTAAACTAATTACAACATCCAGAGTGTGTCTTGATTGTTGTGTAAAGGTAGAAGGTAGGATTTTTCATGTAAACCTTATCTATTTGCCTCTTGTAGATATTGATGTCATCATTGGCATGGATTGGTTGTCTACTAACTATGTAGTGTTGAATTGTTTAGATAAATCCTTGGTTTTCTTATCAGATATATCTACCAGAGTCGTTCCATCTGGGTCTGTGTATCTCAATGCGAATTAAGTTAATCTCTATTTAGAGGAGGGAGCTCTATGTTCTCTTGTTTTCACTAAGTGCTGAGGTTAAGCAAAGCCTAGGTGAAATACCTGTGGTGAGTGAATATCCTGAAATTTTCCTAAGTGACATAGTGGAGTTGCCACCCAAGTGAGAAATAGAGTTTTCTATAAACTTAATGTTTGGGACGAGACCTATCTCTATAGCACCCTATAGGACGGTGCCACTAGAGTTAGCAGAACTCAAAAAGCAAATCAAGGATTTGTTAGATAAAAAATTCATTAGCTGAGTGTTTCTTCGTGGGGAGCACATGTATTACTAGTGAAGGAAAAAGGATGGTACCATAAGGCTCTGTGTGGATTACAGACAGCTGAACAAGGTGACCATTAAAAAACAAGTATCTGTTGTCTAGAATAGACGATCTTATGAATCAATTGAGAGGAGTTGCGATTTTCTCAAAGATTGATCTTAGGTCTGGTTATTATCAGATACAAGTTAGGAAAGAGGATATCCCTAAGACAACTTTTAGAACTAGGTATGAATATTATAAGTACCTCATGATGTTCTTTGGGTTAACGAATGCACTGGCAGTGTTCATAGATTACATAAACAAGATCTTTAGACCCTACCTAGATCAGTTTATTGTGGTGTTTATCAATGATATCTTAATCTATCCTAAGATAATGGAGGAGCATGATCAACACCTGAGGATAGTGTTGAAGACCCTTAAGGAGAATAGGTTGTTTGCTAAACTATCTAAGTTGAGTTATGGCTTTCACAAGTGCAGTTCTTGGAACATATGATATCTCAGGGTAGGATTTCTGTGGACCCAAGCAAAGTTGATGTAGTGTTACAATAGGAGAGACCTACCATTATGACCAAGATCAGAAGCTTCATAGGCCTAGCAGAGTACTTAGAAGGTTCATAAAGGATTTTTATCAATTAGCACTACCCTTGACTAGATTGACTAGGAAAGGTAGTTTTTTTGAATGGACTCAGGATTGTGAGGACAGTTTCCAAGAGCTAAAACTGAGGTTAATTACTATACCGGTGTTAGTTATTCCAGATCCTTTGGAGAACTTTGAGGTATATTGTGATGCTTCAAAGATGGGTTTGGGGTGTGTTCTGATGCAAGATAGGAGAGTTGTTGCCTATGCATCAAGGTAGTTAAGGCCTCATGAGGAGAACTACCTTACTCATGATCTGGAGTTAGCTGTAGTAGTGTTCACCCTAAAGGTTTAGAGACATTACTTGTATGGAATCCAATTTGAGGTGTTCAGTGATCACAAAAGTTTGAAGTACTTATTTGATTAGAAAGAGCTGAACATAAGACAACGAAAATGGATGGAGCTTTTGAAGGACTACAACTTTGAGTTAAAGTACCATCCATGTAAAGCCAATGTTGTCGCTGATACACTAAGTAGGAAATCCCTATATGTGTCCCAAATGATGATTCAAGAGAATGAACTTCTTAAGAGTTTTAGAGATATAAGCCTTTCAGTAACTATGTTACCATGTAGTCTTAGTGTAAGTCGTGTGGACTTAGTGAGTGACTTTAAGACTCAGATCTTAGAAGCTCAAAAGGAAGAAGAGACTCTTAGAGATGCAAGTGAGCATATCTTTTTAAGAAATCCTGGAGAGTTTGATATGGTGGATGATGGAATGATTAAGTTTAGAGGTAAACTTTGTATTCCCAGTGAATTTGGAATCAAGGAAAGGATCCTTGAAGAAGCTCACTATAGTCAATACACTATCCATCCCGGGGCCACTAAGATGTATTAAGACTTGAAGTTGTTTTGGTGGTTTGGTATGAAGAGGGACATAACTGAGTTTGTGTCTAGGTGCCTAACTTGTCAGAAGGTCAAGATAGAACACCAGAAACTCTTTGGACCTCTTCAGTCTTTGGGAATCCCTAAGTGAAAATGGGATTGCTTCACAATGGATTTTATGATGGGCTTGCCCAAGACTCAGTTAGGATTTGATGCAATATAGGTTATAGTGGATAGACTAACCAAGTCTGCCCATTTTATACCTATTAGAGCTAACTACTCCATGGATAAATTTACCCAGTTATACCCTCAAGAGATAGTTAAGATGCACGGAACTCCCTTTTGTATGGTTTTGTTAGCTATAGCAACCATCAACTAAGAGGGGGTTAAATTGGGTGATTACAAATTTTTTAAACAACTTTGAGAAATTATGCATTTTGATAATTTCAATCAACACATGCAGCGGAATAAGTCTAACAAAGATACAACTATTATAGATTACTTAAACACAACTTGGGTTATGGAATAAATTAAGCAAATAAGCTAAATTTCAAATTCAACTCAAGCATATATAATTAAAGCATAAATGTAAAGGAGATAGAAACTCTTCGAAAACTTTTATCAAACACTTGAAAAGTAATTTTCTTTAAAGCTATTTATTGATTAAAATGAATGAATACAACAACAACAACCAAGCCTTTTTCCCACTAGGTGGGGTCAGCTACATGGATCAAACGACGTCATTGTGCCTTATCATAAACTAAGCCTTCAGAAATGACATTCAAATCTAAATATTTTTTAATCATTTAACCTATAGTCTTTCTTGGTCTTCCTCTACTTCTAGCTATTGGGCTATTATCTACTTGATCTACTCTTCTTACAGGGGTTTCTAAGGGTTTTCTCCTTATATGTCCAAACCACCTAAGGCGAGATTCTCTCATCTTTTCCACAATAGGTGCTACCTCTACTTTCTTTCTAATGCATTCATTCCTAATCCTATCTTGTCTTATATGGCCACACATCCAACACAACATTCTCATATCTGCGACACTGATCTTATGCTCTTGTTGGTTTTTTACCACTCAACATTCAGTACCATACAACATCGTGAGCCTTTTAGCCGAGCGGTAAAATTTACCCTTAAGCTTGAGAGACACTTTTCTATCACAAATAACTCCTGAAACACTCCTCCATTTCATTTATCCAGCTTGAATCCTATGGTTTACATCTCCCTCTATCTCTCCATCATTTTATATGATAGATCCAAGGTACCTAAACTGTGTGACTTGTAGTATGGTATGATCTCCAATTTCACCGTCAAGCTAGCATTAACACGCCTCTTACTGAACCTACATTCCATATACTCCATCTTACTCCTACTTAGACGAAAGCTATGTTATTCTAAAGCTCGTCTCCATAGCTCTAGTTTCTCATTTGTTTCCTCTCTTGACTCTCCAATTAAGACTATATCATCTGTAAAAAGCATGCATTGTGGTACCGGCTCTTGGATATGCGCAGTAAGCACATCCAAGACCAAGGTAAAAAGATATGGACTCAAAGTTGACCCTTGGTGTAGTCCTATAGTTATAGGAAAATCTTTTGTAACTCCACCCTGTGTTCTCACACTAGTTTTAGCCCCATCATACATATCTTAGATTGCTCGAATATAGGCTATACGAACTCCTGTCTTCTCAAAGCCTTCTACAAGACCTCTCTTGGTACCCTATCGTAGGCTTTTTTCAGATCAATGAAAATCATGTGTAGGTCTTTTTGCTTCCTCTGATACCTCTCTATTAATCTTCGTAGAAGATGTTACCAAGTGGCCTCAATACTCAAGAGAGGGGTGAATTGAGTAGTTAAAAATAAGTTCACAAATCTTTCGCAAATCGTTTGACAATCAATTTTCGTTGAAGCTATTGAATGATTAGAAATAATTAGATAGATGAGATAAACACTTTTACTTATAACCGTAACAGCCAAGAAGACAATATCTAAGCAAACTAATGAAACAGTGTACAAAAATAAACAGAGGAGGGTTTAGAGAAAACAAACACAGTCGTTTATCCTGGTTCGATCACCACTCCACTTGTGATCTACGTCCAGTCCCCAAGTAACACCTTGAGATTTTCCACTATATCTTCAAGCTTCAATGGGTGCTTGAAAAACCACTACAACCTTGAGCACTCAACAATATGGGATACCTCACCCAAAAGCTTGAGCCTCTATTTTCCAAGGGATACCTCACCCTTACAATACTTGAGGGATACCTCACCCTCACTAATCAGAATGTATAAGATTGAAATAGAAGAAACTCTCTCTAGAGCAAGTGTTTACAAATTGAAGCTCTAATATGCTCTCAAAGATTTTTCACGTTTTTATGTAAAACAGAGCAAGAAATGAATTTAAGGATTGATTCACGTTTTGAAGTATTGATGATCAGTTTTTGATTCAAGGTCAACCTTAAATAAAGACCCAACTTTGGTATTTATAAGTTTCTCAATAAATGGAGCCGTTGGAGGTAGTTGGGCATGCATTTAATGCATTTAATATAGCCGTTGGAATATTTGTCAGGTTCGTGTAATCGATTACATGACTCGGTGTCGATTACATTGTTGTTCCAACGTTTTACGAACTTTCGGGCTCTGTGTAATCGATTACATTATTGGTGTAATCGATTACATAGCTTCGACTTTGTTTGCAATCGATTACAATGCCCATGTAATCGATTACATGATTTCTGACTTCTTTTGTGTAATCGATTACAATATCCATGTAATCGATTACATGACTCGTCGAACGTGTTCTTTGCCTTTCTGGGTTTTGTGTAATCGATTACATATATCGTGTAATCGATTACATGGCCTCTCGACTTTTTGTAATGTCGATTACATTTCTAATGTAATCGATTACATCTCTGTTTCTTTGTGTAATCGATTACAAACATTATGTAATCGATTACATTGGCCTTTGAACACATTTTTCAAGTCCAATAACGCTTGTAAGTCATTTCCAACACCTCAAGATACTTGATTAAACATAAATCCTTTTAAGAGTGTTAGATTTAAAGTTGAAACTCAAGTTTTATTGAAAGCCATGTTTAACTTTGAAATTTCCCATTTATTTTGAAATCATATATTGAAAAACCATTTGAGAAATCTTGAGAGCATTTAACATTAATATCCTAAGTCTTATAACTAAATAAACCTTTGTCTTCTTTCTTTGATCTTGATTTTTCCTTTTGCGCTTGATCTTCTCTTTTGCTTTTGTTATCATCAAAAACCTTTTGACATGCCTTAGAGACATAAGCATTCACATTCTCCCTTTTTGATGATGACAACCTGATCATAGGAAAAAGAAAGAGTTTTTGCATTTGTATATAATAGTCATTTAGGTACAATCTTTTGCCCCCGGAGTTTATGCATGATATTGGGTTAGATTTTGCATATGAAAAGCTTAATAACTTAAAAGGTCAATAGCTCCCCCGTACTCATGCAACCTTTAATTTCTCATGCAACCATTAATTTCATTTCATTTCATTTTTATTTTTCCTCATTTTCTCCCCCGTTGGCATTATCAAAAAGACATAAGCATTTAAGAAAAATAGACTGACATAATGACTATATTTCATGATTCCCAAATTTTTGCCATAACAGAAAAGCCACAAAGATTAATCAGTCCAATCAATATTCCAAAAGCCAAACATTCAAAGTGAAAATAAGTTCATGTATTAATAATCAGTAGGTACAAAGAAACGTATCACAACCAGTAGGCAATAATCAAAATATAACCATAAAGGTATACCAATTTTATATAATCAGAGTCAAAACAAAATAAGTACAAGGTGGTCATCAATACAAGAAAATATCAAGGCAATAGGCCATGATCACTATCAGTGGCCTCAGCTGTCACAAAAAACTTCACCCTCTGGATCCGCAGCAGAGTCTCCTAGATCAATGTTATCATCGCTGGGCACAAGATCGTTGTCAGAGTCCAGAAGCTCCTCATCATCAGCAGGAACTCCGGATGGACCGGCGAAGGATAGGGGAACCAGGAGGGCGAGAGGATGTGGGAGGTGCAACGGCACGGGACTCTCGGGAATAGGAGGTCCACTTGCAGGAGGGATCGAATGGAGGCAAGCTCTTGGTCCGAGTAGTCCATCCTCGGCTCAAGATGGTCAATCTTTTGCTCTATATGATCCATGCGTGTGTTTACGTTGGTGCTCGGGTTGCGCATTTCTTGGAGCAGAAGATCAAGAGAAGGCTGGAGAGCGGGAGCGAGGCAGTGGTCTTGAGCCTCCTCATCATCACTATCGGATCGTGATGGATATGACCAAACGTGCCATGAGTAATGTAATGCCACCTATCATCCATCTTATAGAGTGAAGCTTCTTGAGTATGCAACCCAATTGATTGGGGTCCTTCGAGCTGGTGTCCTTGGACTCTTCAGCCAGCGAAATGCAACAGTACTCGAGGATTGTGGTGACCAACATGGCGAAGGGGAGAGCAGAGTTCTTCTTTTTCTTGACGTCCAGCATATGCTCTAGAATGTAGTAACCCCAGTTTATTAGGTGCCTTGTGGTCATTGCCCATAATGCCACTACATCATCCTTGAGGACATGGGAGTAATTCCCTCTTCTGGGAATCAATCCACGAACCAAGAGGTAGTGGAGAACCCTGTTTTCCATAATGAGGCCAGTGGCCATTATTCTTCGTTTAGGATCACTGGGGAGGTGGTAGCCAGTCCTAATCAAGAGAGAGAAGCGCCTTATGCTCAAACTCATGCCCCCAGACATTTGCATTTCCACAGAACTGAGCTCCATCAGGAGTGAGCTTTGTAAGCCTATACCACTCTGCCATTGTTAACCTGATTTGTTGCTTTTTCACTTCAGAGATTATGCAATTATCCTCAACCTTCAGGTTCGCATAAAAGACTCGCACAAGGTTAGGGTAGATGGCCTTCTCTATGCTCAGGAATCCCAGCAAGCCTAAGTTTTCTATTGTCTTAAAGCTCTCTAAAGGTTCACTCTCGCAGAAGGTGATGGGAAGATACCTGGGAGAGATGATTTTGCGAAGCTGGAAGTTTTTTCGGAACAACCCAGCTTTCTTCACAGTGGAGAAGTGCCTCGTGAGGTCCAGGCCAGATATGTTCCGTGAAGAACCACCAGAAGACCCTGCAATGGCAGCCCCTGTTTTTGGGCGTTTTGAGCGATGAGAAGATTCAGCCATTGATGAGAAGGAGTAGAAAGGGATGAGTGGTAAATGGTTGGGGATGAGTAAGGAGAGAGAGAGAGGGACGAGATTAGGGCAGAGAAATGGAGAAGGTGTTCGTGAGAGATGATGGAGAGATTTGGATGAGGGATGTGAGGGGATTTTGAAAGATGGGCTATGTGGAGAGGGGTTTTAGAGATTGAGAGAAGTGAAATGACGGGTTTTGATGGAGATTTGAGTGAGAAAGAGAGATTTTGAGGTTTGAGGTGCGTGGGAGCGAGAAGGAGAGAACGAAGAAGATGAATAGGTTCCAAAAGAAATGAGCTCTACATACGTCGAGAAACCTTTAAAAAAGAAGCGTGTGTCGATTACATTGAGTGTGTAATCGATTACATGCATTCCCAGTGGATATGTAATCGATTACATATATTGTGTAATCGATTACATGCTACAGGAACATTGTAATCGATTACATAGTTAACGTAATCGATTACCTGAGTTCTGAGTTAGTTGTAATCGATTACAAAGGGTGTATAATCGATTACATGCGTGACAGAACATGTGTAATCAATTACACAGACATTGTAATTGATTACCAGCACTCTTTAACTCAGATTTTGCGTTCCAAACAGCATATAATCAATTTTAATCCATCCAAATCAGTTTTAAAGCAACTTAAATCAATTCAAATCATCATTTAAACATATAATCAAATCATGTTATGATTCAATTCATATAATTGATTGAAATTACCATTTTTACCAAGAGTTTCAACAAATTTGTTGAGGATATTAGTTGCTTGGGAGTCTTGGTCACGAGGAGCACTGCAAAACAACTTAGGGAAATCTCCGATGCTCAAGTTAGTATTGGATTCAAATATAACGAAAGAATTCAGAGATTATGCAACAATTTGGCGTGATTATGCAGAAAAATACAAGATTATGCAGCAGAAGTTAATTTATGCAGGAATGATCCAATATACCCAGTTCATTTCTAATGTAGAAAAATGCTTCTTTTGCTAGGGGTTTGGTGAAAATATCAACTAGTTGCTTAGTTGTTTCAACAAATTCAAGTATGCAATCACCCTTTTGAACATGATCTCTAATGAAATGATGTCTTATTTCAATATGCTTAGTTCTAGAATGCAAAATGGGATTTTTTGACAAGTTAATTACCATTGGTATTATCACATTTTATGGGAATGTGATCAAGCTCAAGACCATAGTCCAAGAGTTCTTTGTTTCATCCAAAGGACTTGAGCACAAAGAACTCCCAGTATTTACAACATATTCGACTTCAATTTGTGGACAATGCCACACTATTTTGTTTCTTGCTGTTCCAAGAAACTAGTGAGCTTCCAAGCAAGTGGCATGTCCCACTAGTGCTCTTTCGATCCATTTTGCATCCAGCAAAATCAGAATCGGAGTACCTAATAAGACTACATGAGGCACCCTTAGGGTACCATAAACCCATTTGTGATGTGCCTATTAGATATTTCATTATTCTCTTAACAGCACTTAGGTGTGATTCCTTAGGATTAGCTTGATATCTAGCACACATGCATACACTAAACATTATATCAGGCCTACTTGCAGTGAGATAAAGGAGTGAGCCAATCATACCTCTATATTTTGTAATTTCTACCGATTTACCTCCTTCATCCTTGTCCAAATAGCAAGAGGTGCCCATAGGAGTAGCCATATGCTTGGCATTGTCCATTCCAAACTTCTTGAGCAGCTCCTTGCAATACTTGGATTGACTTATAAATGTTCCTTCTCTTGTTTGCTTGATTTGTAGACTAAGGAAGAAGTTGAGCTCACCTATCATGGACATCTCAAACTCACTTTACATAATATTTGAAAATTCTTTACAAAGAGAGTTGTTAGTAGCTCTAAATATAATGTCATCAACATAGATTTGAACTAGAAGAATGTCATGCATTTTGTGTTTTATGAAAAGAGTGGTGTCAACTTTACCTCTAGAAAAGCCTTTTTCTAAAAGAAATTTGCTCAACCTTTCATATCAAGCTCTAGGAGCTTGTTTCAAGCCATACAAGGCCTTTTTCAATTTAAAAACATGGTTGGGCATTTCAAAGTCCTCAAAACCAGGATGTTGTTCTACATACACCTCTTCTTGTATAAAACCATTTAAAAAAGCACTTTTGACATCCATTTGATAGAGTTTGAAATCCATGATGCAAGCATATGCAAGTAGCATTCTAATGGCCTCTAACCTAGCTACGAGAGCATAAGTTTCTTCATAGTCTATGCCTTCTTCTTGATTATATCCTTTAGCTACAAGCCTAGCTTTATTTCTTATTATTAGGCCCGTTTCATTGAGTTTGTTCCTAAAGACCCATTTGGTGCCAATTATTGGATGATCATTGGGCCTTGGAACTAATTCCCAAACTTGATTTCTCTCAAATTGGTTTAGTTCTTCTTGCATGGCCAAGATCCAATGCTCATCATTAATGGCCTCATTTATGTCTTTAGGTTCAACTTGAGAGACAAAGGCTAGATGATTACATGCATCTCTAAGTGAGTTTCGAGTGATTACCCCTTTTGATACATCACCTATCACCTTATCGAGAGGATGATATCTTGAAGTCCTCCATTCCTTGGGTAGATCTAAGATTTCTGAATCTTCTTGCCATGTATGATCAAGAAGTCTCTTTTCTTCCTTCTTGGGCTCTTTCTCTTGATTTTCCAAGTGCGTCTTTTCCAAGATTTCTGCAACATCATCAACAAGCTCTTTTCTCGACTCATTTAGGTTAGTTTCATCAAATGCAACATGTATGGACTCTTCTATGGTCATAGTTCGTTTATTATAGACTCTAAAGGCCTTGCTATGAATAGAATAACCAATGAATATTCCCTCATCAGATTTTGCATCAAACTTCCCCAAGTTATCTTTTCTATTATTCAACACAAAGCATTTACATCCAAAGACATGAAAATGTGACACATTAGGTTTCCTTCCTTTGTACAATTCATATGGGGTTTTCTTTAAAATTGGCCTTATTAGGGCTCTATTCATAACATAACAAGTGGTGTTAACTGCATCCGCCCAAAAGTACTTAGGAAGATTGGCCTCATTGGGCATAGTTCTTGCCATTTCCTCTAAAGATCGATTTTTCCTTTCTACAACACCATTTTGTTGTGGTGTTCTAGGGGCAGAAAAATTATGCTCAATGCCATTTTCATCACAAAAAGTTTCAAATTCATGATTTTCAAATTCACCACCATGGTCACTTCTTATGGATGCAATGCAAAAACTTTTTTCATTTTGGATAACTTTGGCAAGTTTTTTAAATGTTTGAAAAGCATCATTTTTGTGAGCCAAGAATAATATCCATGTAAACCTAGAAAAATCATCCACAATCACTAACGCATAGTAATTCCCACCAAAGCTCGTAGTTCTAGAGGGTCCAAAAAGATCCATGTGCAAAAGTTGTAAAGGTCTAGAAGTTGAAACTATGTTTTTAGCTTTGAAAGAGACCTTTACTTGTTTTCCCTTTTGACATGCATCACAAAGTTTGTCTTTTTCAAATTTGAGCTTTGGAAGACCAATTACTAGTTCTTTAGAAACTAATTTGTTTAAGTGATCCATGTGAATGTGAGCAATTCTTCTATGTCATAACCATGAATCATTTTCTCTACTCATAAAGCATTTAGCATCATTTGAGGAAATATCATCAAGACTAATCATATATATGTTATTGACCCTATGACCAACAAACTTAACTTGCTTATCATCCTTTCCCTCAATTATACAACAAGAGGAATCAAATATAACTCTATTGCCTTTATCACACAATTGACTAATACTAAGCAAATTATGTTTAAGTCCTTCGACAAGTAAAACATTATCAATAGATGATGAAGGGATCTTACCAACTTTACCAATTCCAAGAATCTTCCCTTTGTTGTTGTCACCATATGTGACATGACCATGTTTCTTGTGTGTAAGGGAGGAGAACTTGGAGCCATCACCGGTCATGTGCTTGGAACAACCACTATCAAGATACCAACTTGAGCTCTTGGTCTTCAAGCACACCTACAACACACATTCAAGTTTTAACTTTTGGTACCCAAATTGTCTTGGATCCTTGTGTGTTAGAGTTAGGCAAGGTGCCTTTAGGAACCCAAACCCTTTTTATTCCAACTTTAGTGTTTATATTCTTTCTAACATTGCAAGTGGATGCACTGTGCCCTTTCCTACCACAATGAAAACATTTGATAAAGGGGCTACTTGAAGTTTTTGAGGAAACAAAGAAGTTCTTATAAGATTTTTTATGGTTGTTTGGATTAAATCCTAAACCGGCTTTTTGGAAAACACATTTTTGTCTCCCTAACAACACATTCAAGTTGTCTCTTCCAAAAGTGAATTTCGCAAGAGTGTTGTTCAAGTCTTCAATTTCTTTTTCAAAAGCTTTGCATGATAAACAAGGTAATGATATGGATGCATTATCATGTGAGGAACAAATCATGCATGATGAATTAGCATCTATGAGTCCTAAAGTCTCATTTTCAATTTTAAGTTCATTTATCTCCTTGGTTAAAGTAGAAACTTTGTTTTTCAATAGGGAGATAGTTTTATTTGAAGACAAAATCATTTTTGTGAGCCTCAAAGATTCATCATGCAATTCTTGAAAAGCATCTTGCAATTCATCATAGGAGGGTGAAGGTTCTAGGTTAGAAGAGGTTACCTCGGTGTCGCTTTCTTCACTTTCTTCTCCTTGAGCCATGAGGCAAAGATGGGCTTCTTCATTTTCTGAATCGTCGGAAGAGCTTAAGTCATTGTCCTCCCAAGCTATATATGCTCTTCTTCCTTTCTTTTCCTTGGAGGGTCTTTTCTCAAACTTCTCCGTCTTCTTGAGATATATAGGACACTCCATTTTCATGTGCCCCAATTTTCCGCATTCGTAGCATTTTGGAGGAGTAGAGGATCCTTCTCCTTTGTGATATGCTTTCTTTTGAGGAAAGGGTGGTCTTCTTTGAAATCCCTTTTTCTTCAAGAATCTTCTGAATTTTCTCACAAGAAGACTAAGATTCTCCTCACTTAGCTCAATATTTTCAGCATCCTCTTCACCATCTTCATCATCATTTTCAAGTATGGAAGAAGTGGCTTTGAGTGCAATTCCCTTCTTCTTTTTGTCATGCTCTTCATTTTGATTGAGCCTATTTAGTTCCAGCTCATGTTCTTGAAGTTTTCCGAATAGGGTGGCTAAAGACATTGTTGATAAGTCTCTTGATTCCGCAATAGCTGTTACTTTGGGTTGCCAATTCTTGCTTAGACATCTCAAGACTTTATTAATAAGATCCTCATTAGGAAATGTCTTTCCCAATGAGATGAGATGATTAACAATATGAGTAAACCTCTTTTGCATATCTTGAATACTCTCACCTTGGTTCATTCTAAACAGTTCATATTCATGAGTAAGAGGGTTTATTCGAGATCGTTTTACCTCACTAGTCCCTTCATGTGTTACTTGTAGAGTATCCCACATTTCTTTTGCGATTTTACAATTTGACACCCTAAAGAATTCATCATACCCCAAAGATGTGGTGATGATGTTCTTGGCTCTCAAGTTGTATTGAACCTTCTTTTTGTCATCATCGGTCCATTCATTTCTAGGTGTATTAATTTTCACACCATCTTTAGTTTGTGTTGGGACAAAAGCACCATTTTCAATGGCGTCCCACACATCCAAGTCAATAGCTTCAATAAAAATTTTCATCCTTTCTTTCCAATAAGCATAGCCATCCCCATTGAAATAAGGAGGTCTATTTATGGAAGAACCTTCATTTGAAAAACCATTTGAAGCCATCACTTCTCTTGAAGCTGCTAAGCTCTTTATACAAGAGTCTAGCTCTGATACCACTTGTTACCAAGTGGCCTCAATACTCAAGAGGGGGGGTGAATTGAGTAGTTAAAAATAAGTTCACAAATCTTTCGTAAATCGTTTGACAATCAATTTTCGTTGAAGCTATTGAATGATTAGAAATAATTAGATAGATGAGATAAACACTTTTACTTATAACCGTAATGAGCCAAGAAGACAATATCCAAGCAAACCAATGAAACAGTGTATAAAAATAAACAGAGGAGGGTTTAGAGAAAACAAACACAGTCGTTTATCTGGTTCGATCACCACTCCACTTGTGATCTACGTCCGGTCCCAAGCAACACCTTGAGATTTTCCACTATATCTTCAAGCTTCAATGGGTGCTTGAAAACCACTACAACCTTGAGCACTCAACAATATGGGATACCTCACCCAAAAGCTTGAGCCTCTATTTTCCAATGGATACCTCACCCTTACAATACTTGAGGGATACCTCACCCTCACTAATCAGAATGTATAAGATTGAAATAGAAGAAACTCTCTCTAGAGCAAGTGTTTACAAATTGAAGCTCTAATATGCTCTCAAAGATTTTTCACGTTTTTAACAGAAAACAGAGCAAGAAATGAATTTAAGGATTGATTCACGTTTTGAAGTATTGATGATCAGTTTTTGATTCAAGGTCAACCTTAAATAAAGACCCAACTTTGGTATTTATAAGTTTCTCAATAAATGGAGCCGTTGGAGGTAGTTGGGCATGCATTTAATGCATTTAATATAGCGTTGATGACATCGTTGTCGGTTCGTGTAATCGATTACGGACTCGGTGTCGATTACATTGTTGTTCCAACGTTTTACGAACTTTTTGGGCTCGTGTAATCGATTACATTATTGGTGTAATCGATTACATGGCTTCGACTTTGTTTGTAATCGATTACAATGCCCATGTAATCGATTACATGACTTGACTTCTTTGTGTAATCGATTACAATATCCATGTAATCGATTACATGACTCGTCGAACGTGTTCTTTGCCTTTACGGGTTTTGTGTAATCGATTACATATATTGTGTGTCGATTACATGGCTTCGACTTTCTTGTAATCGATTACATTTCTAATGTAATCGATTACATCCTCTGTTCTTTGTGTAATCGATTACAAACATTATGTAATCGATTACATTGGTACTTTGAACACATTTTTCAAGTCCAATAACGCTTGTAAGTCATTTCCAACACCTCAAGATACTTGATTAAACATAAATCCTTTTAAGAGTGTTAAATTTAAAGTTGAAACTCAAGTTTTATTGAAAGCCATGTTTAACTTTGAAATTTCCCATTTATTTTGAAATCATATATTGAAAAACCATTTGAGAAATCTTGAGAGCATTTAACATTAATATCCTAAGTCTTATAACTAAATAAACCTTCTGTCTTCTTTCTTTGATCTTGATTTTTCCTTTTGCGCTTGATCTTCTCTTTTGCTTTTGTTATCATCAAAAACCTTTTGACATGCCTTAGAGACATAAGCATTCACAGAAGATAGATTGCTTCCATGGTTGACCTCCCAGGCATAAAAGCAAATTGAGTCTCTGAAGTATGAGTCTTTTGTCTTAATCTCTGTTCAATTACTCTTTCCTATAACTTCATGATATGACTCATGAGCTTAATCCCTCTGTAATTTGCACAGTTTTATATATCTCCATTGTTCTTATAAATAAAGATTGAAGTGCTTCTCCTCCATTCATTTGACATTTTCTTAGACCTCATTATCTCATTAAACAGCTTTGTGATCCAACTTATACCTTTCTCTCCTAGGCACTTCTATACCTCAATAGGTATATTATCTACTCTGACTGCTTTTCCATTATCCATCCTCTTCTCTAGTGTTTAGAATGTCCGAGTCCCTTAATATCCCATGTTCCTCATTAAATAACTTGTGAAAATAACCCTTCCATTGATCCTTGATGTCTTGTTCCGTAACCAAGACTTTACCCTCTTCATCCTTAATGCATTTCACTTGATCCAAGTTTCTTGTCTTCCTTTCCCTACTTTTAGCAAGCCTGTAGATATTTCTTTCTCCGTCTTTGGTGCCTAATAATTGATATAACCCGTTGAACGCTTTAACTTTTGCCTCGCTCACCGTTTTCTTAGTATCTTTTTTAGCTGCCTTATATTTTTCCCAATTTTACACACGTGCTAAGCTTTATAACATTCCCTTTTAATCTTAAACTTATCTTGTACACTTGTGCCCCACCACCAAGATTCTTTATCCTTGGGTCCAAAGCCTCTTGATTCACAGGTGTCTCTTCTGCAATCTTCCTAATCCCTTTAGCCATCTCGTCCCACATATCATTAGTACTTCCTTGTACCTCCCTAATCTCTTCCTCCATAATCCTTCTCTGGAAGAGCATTTGTTTTTCTCCTTTTAGTTGCCACCATTTGATCTTGACTCTTTGTCTCGACAATTTCTCCTTTCTCTCATCTTAACCCGTACATCCATAACCAAAACCCTGTGTTGTGTAGTCAAACTCTCTCCAGGGATGACTTTGCAATCCATGCAAAGCTTTCTATCATATTTCCTTATTAGAAAGAAATCAATTTGAGAGCAAGAATCCCTGCTTCTATATGTTATCAGATGCTCTTTCCGCTTCCTAAAACAAGCATTAGCTATTGTAAAATCAAATGCTACTGAAAAATCTAAAATCGCTTTGCCCTCTGCATTAGCTACTCCTAGACCATAACCCCCATGCAAACCCTTATACCCCCTAGATTCACTCCTCACATGACCATTTAGGTCCCCTCGTAGAAAAATATTCTCTCCTAATGGTATTCCCTGAGCTAAACATTCTAAATCCTCCCAAAATTTTATCTTGTAGTGCTCGTCTAGCCCTACATGGGGTGCATATGCACTTATAACATTGAAAGTCTCTTGTTCCGTAATAAACTTCAAAGTTGTGATCCTATCTCCGGCCTTCTCACATCCACAATATTATTATTCCAATTCTTATCTATTATTATGCCTACTCTGTTTCCAGATTTTACATTACCGGTGTACCAAAGCTTAATACCCGAAGGGTCGAGTTCTTTTGCTTTTTCTCCAACCCACTTAGTTTCTTATAGGCACATAAAATTAATCCTTATCCTAATCATGGTGTCAATTATTTTTATTGATTTACCTATAAGTAAGCCTATATTCCAAGTTCCAAAGCGCATCTTATGTGATTGAACATATGTCTTTGAAGAATGGTTTTGATGATAACAAACATGAAGACAAAAATGAAGATGATGGGAAGACCAAGTCCAAGATCTTTTAAGAATAGCATTAGGACTTAAAGTCTTTTTGTACGAAACTCTCTTTAATATCTCACTATTTTGAAAGATAAGATAAAAATATCTCATTAATTTTAAAAAGGAATTTAAGTGATTTTGAAATGAATCTGGAATTATCTTAAAACTATTTTTTAATAGTATTATTCGAATAATGTTCCTTCTATTTGAATAAATCCATCCAACAGATTCTGTTTCTTAAACTGTTATTCGAATAACATTTAAATTATTCAAATAATGTCTTTCAAATCTTGCTGTGAGCTTTTGTTTTTAAGTTATTATTCAAATAGCACATTAGCTATTCTAATAAAAGGCTTTTTCAGAACTGTTTTCACAAATGAGTTATTTGAATAACTCAGTAGTTATTCAAATAAACCTATTTTCTCATAACATTATTTTTAATAGTGTTATTGGAATAACGTATAGGTTATTCGAATAACCTATATCAGAATGGTTTTCATGAAGCTTTTTTTAAAATTTTTTATTCGAATAACATGGATGTTATTTGAATAAACACGAATTCTGATATGGAAATAAACAGCCATATTTGTCTCATTTACGAGCTTTTAATACACCGAACGGATTTTTTCTTGAATTGCTCTATAAATAGAGACCTTGGGTCTTCTCTGAAATTTGCCTAACATTCTAAATCATTTTTTACTTGCACTAACTCGTGAATTATATTTTCTACACTCCTTTTCGATCAAAACTTTGAGATATTCTGTGTGAGCTCCTTTAACACTTCAATTTGTATTATTCATTCTTAAGGAGAGTTTCTTTTCATCTATTTTCTACTCTATTGGAAAGGGGGTGAGACATCCCTCAAAGGTTTGCATAAGGGTGAGGTATTCCTGCAGGTTGAGACTTTAGCACAAGGGTAGAGTTTCCCTGTGTGTGAAAAATGCTCTATTTTGTAATGGTAACAAGCACCTATTGAAACTTGTATACATAGTGAAAAATCTCAGATAGTTTTTCGAGGACTGGACGTAGACCACAAGTGGGTTAGTGGTCAAACCAGGATAAATATTGTGCCTGCTCTTCTTCTCTTTATCTCTTTATTTAATGTAATTTAATTTTATTACATATTTATTTATTTATTTCTTAAAGCTCTTGTTCTTTTTCTCACAATTTCTCCTTTTATTTAATAACATCTATACTTGTGTTTATTTTTAAAAGTATTTGCAAAAAAAATTTCAACTTAATTCACCCCCCTCTTGAGTACTGGAAGCCACTTGTTAACAAGTGGTATTAGAGTTAGACTCTTGTATAAAGAGCTTAGCAGCTTCAAGAGAACATGGCTTCTTCAAATGATTTTTCAGAAGGATCTTCTATAAACCGATCACCCTTTTTCAATAGGGATGGTTATGCATATTGGAAGGAAAGAATGAAAATCTTCATCAAAGCTATTGATTTAGATGTGTGTGATGCTGTAGAAAATGACGCATTTATACCTACGCATGAGGTCGATGGTGTAAGGACCGATACACCAAGGAGTAAATAGTTTGATGAGGATAAAAGAAAAGTTTAACATAATTTAAAAGTCAAAAACATTATTATCACTGCTTTGGGATACGATGATTTTTTTAGAATTTCAAAGTGCAAAACTGTTAAAGAAATGTAGGACACTTTACAAGTTACCCATGAGGGTACTAGTGAAGTAAAGAGGTCAAGAATTAATTCTCTAACTCGTGAATATGAATTATTCAAAATGAACCAATGAGAAAGTATTCAGGAAATGCAAAAGAGGTTCACCCACATCGTAAATCATCTTGCATCATTAGGTAAGAGTTTTTCTAATGAAGATTTGATTAACAAAGTTCTAAGATGTCTAAGCAGGATTTGGCAACCCAAGGTAATAGCCATATCAGAATCGAGGGATTTATCAATAATGACACTAGCTATCCTCTTTGGAAAACTTCATGAGCACGAACTGGGATAGCGCTCAAAGCCACTTCCTCAACAATTGACAATGATGGTAATAAAGATGAAGAAGGCTCAGAAAACATCGAGGTAAATGAAGAAAACCTTAGTCTTTTAGTTAAAAAATTTGAAAAATTTCTCAAGAAGAAGGGAACACAAAGAAGACCTCATTTTCCCACAAAGAAAACCCATCACAAAGGGGAAGGAACATCGTCAACTTCAACTTGCTATGAATGCATCAAACCGGGTCACATGAAAATGGAGTGCCCAGTTTACCAAAAGAAGATAGAGAAATTTGAAAAGAAACCCTTCAAGGAAAGAAAAGGAAGAAAAGCCTACGTAGCATGGGACAACAACGATATGAACTCAACTGACAGCTCAGATAGCGAGGAAGCCTATCTATGTCTTATGGCCAAAGGAGAAGAAGAAGAAAGTGAAAATGAGGTGTGCTTGAAGGTTAAGAGCTCAAATTGGTATCTCGATAGTGGCTGTTCCAAGCACATGACCGAAGACGATTCAAAATTCTCATTCCTTGTTCCCAAAACTCATGGACATGTAACTTATGGAGATAACAACAAAGGAAAGATTCTTGGAGTCGGCAAAGTCAGTAAGAATCCTAATTCCTCTATTAATAATGTGTTATTTATTGAAGGTTTTAGACATAACTTGCATAGTATTAGCCAATTAAGTGATAAGGGAAATAGAGTAATTTTTTATTCTAATTGTTACATTATCGAAGGTAAAAGTGATAAACATGTTAAATTTGTGGGTCATAGAGTTAATAATATTTACATGATTAGCCTTGATGATATATCCTCAAATGATGTGAAATGTCTTTTAAGTAAACAAAATGAATCATGGTTATGGCATAGGAGAATTGCACACATTCACATGGATTATCTAAAAAAGTTAGTCTCTAAAGAGCTAGTAATTGGACTACTCAAACTTAATTTTATAAAAGATAAATTATGTGATGCATGTCAAAAGGGAAAACAAGTAAAGGTCTCTTTTAAAGCTAAAAATGTTATTTCAACTTCTAGATCCTTACAACTTTTACACATGGATCTTTTTAGACCATCTAGAATTATGAGCTTTGGTGAGAATTACTATACTTTGGTGATTGTGGACAATTTTTCTAGGTTCACATGAACTTTATTTCTTTCTCATAAAAGTGATGCATTTCTAGCCTTTAAGAAACTTGTCAAAGTTATCCAAAATAAAAAAGGTTTTTCAATTACATCCATAAGAAGTGACTATGGTGGTGAGTTTGAAAATCATGTTTTTGAAAATTTTTGTGATGAACATGGCATTGAGCATAATTTTTCTGCTCCTAGAACTCCACAACAAAATGGAGCTGTAGAAAAGAAAAATCGATCTTTAGAAGAAATGGCAAGAACTATGCTCAATGAAGCTTCTCTTCCTAAGTATTTCTGGGCTGATGCGGTTAATACCGCGTGCTATGTAATGAATAGGGCCTTGATAAGGCCAATTTTAAAAAAAAAACTCCATATGAATTGTACAGGGGAAGAAAGCCAAATATTTCACATTTTTATATTTTTGGATGTAAATGTTTTGTTTTAAATAATAGAAAGGATAACTTGGGAAAGTTTAATGCTAAGTCTGATGAGGGTATATTTCTTGGTTATTCCAATCATAGTAAGGCTTTTTGTATTTATAATAAAAGAACTATGACTATTGAAGAGTCTATTCATATTGCCTTTGACGAAACTAATCCAAATGTGCTGAGAAAGGACTTTGTTGATGATGTTGCAGAAATCTTGGCGGAAACACATTTGGACAGCAAAGAAAGAGAAGTCAAGGAGCAAGAGGAAACTCAAGAAGATAAGCAAAGATAAGAGGATTCACAAGTCTTGGACTTTCCCAAAGAATGGCGGACTTCAAAATATCATTCTCTTGATCAAATTATAGATGATGTGTCTAAAGGAGTAAGTACTCGCAATTCCCTTAGAAATGTATGTAATCACTTAGACTTTGTTTCTCAAATTGAACCTAAAGATATAATTGAAGCTTTTGATGATGAACATTGGATTTTAGCTATACAAGAGGAATTAAATCAATTTGAAAGAAATCAAGTTTGGGAATTAGTTCCTAGGCCTAACGATCATCCTATAATTGGCACTAAATGGGTTTTTAGAAATAAACTTGATGAAAATGGATTAATAACAAGAAAAAAGGCTAGGTTGGTTGCTAAATGATATAATCAAGAAGAAGGAATGGATTATGAAGAAACCTATGCAAGTGTAGCTAGATTAGAAGCTATTAGAATGTTACTTGCACATGCTTGCATCATGGGTTTTAAATTATATCAAATGGATGTTAAAAGTGGTTTTCTAAATGATTTTATTCAAAAAGAGGAATACGTTGAACAACCTCCAGGCTTTGAAAATCATGAACTATCCAACCATGTTTTTAAACTCAAAAAGGCCTTGTATGGCTTAAAACAAGCTCCTAAAACTTGATATGACAGGTTGAGTAAGTTTCTTTTAGAAAATGATTTTTCAAGAGAAAAAGTCGATACTACCCTTTTTATTAAAAATAAAAGGCATGATATTCTTCTTGTACAAGTATATGTGGATGATATTATTTTTGGTGCTACTAATGAATCCTTTTGCAAGGAATTTGCTAAGACAATGCAGAATGAATTTAAAATGTCGATGATGGGAGAGCTTAATTTCTTCCTCGGACTTCAAATCAAATAAACAAAGGAAGAGACTTTCATAAGTCAAACCAAATACTGCAAGGAACTGCTTAAAAAGTTTGAAATGAACAGCGCAAAACACATGGCCACTCCAATGGGCACTTCTTACTATTTGGACAAAGATGAAGGAGGTAAATCCATAGAAATAATGAAATACAAAGGTACGATTGGATCTCTCCTCTATCTTACAGCTAGTAGGCCAGATATTATGTTTAGTGTATGCATGTGTGTTAGATATCAGGCTAACCCTAAGGAATCTCATCTAAGTGCTGTTAAACATATAATGAAGTACCTAGTAGGCACTTCACAAATGGCTTGTGGTACCCTAAGGGTGCCTCATGTAGCCTAATAGGCTATTTCGGCTTTGATTTTACAGGATGCAAAATGGATAGGGAGAGTACTAGTGGGACATGTCACTTGTTTGGTAGTTCTTTAGTTTCTTCGCACAGTAAGAAATAAAATAGTGTGGCTTTATCTATAGCTAAGACTGAATATGTTGCAGCCCGGAGTTGTTGTGCTTAAATCCTATGGATGAAGCAACAACTTTTAGACTATGGTCTTCAACTTGATCACATCCCGATCAGGTGTGACAACACTAGTACAATAAATCTCTCTAAGAATCTCATTTTGCATTCTAGAACAAAGCATATAGAGATAAGACATCATTTTATCAGATATCATGTCCAAAAAGGGATTGCATTCTTGAATTTGTTGAAACATTTAAGCAACTTGTAGATATCTTCACTAAACCCCTAACAAAAGAAGCATTCTTTTATATTAGAGGGAAATTAGGCATAATTGATTAATCCAACATATAAATGTTTGTAATTATCGTTTAATTATGGGTTTATCATTCTTGAATTATTACTGACTTGAGCGTTGGAGATATCCCAAATCTTGTTTTGCAGGTAGTTTATCATTGGGTAAGTTTTCCTTTCTTGAATTTCATATCTAGACGTGTATTTTACTATTTTTTTAATAAGATTTATTCGAATAAATCTAAGTTTATTCGAATAAAAATTAGTCAGCTACTCAAAAATGGTGTTGTGTATCAGTGTTATTCAAATAACACTTAATTTATTCGAATAAACTAACATTTAGCAATTACAGTTCTTTCTTTTGGTCTCTGTATTATTCGATTAAAGCTTAGCTTATTCGAATAAACTGACTTCCGTGTCAGTTTTCTATATGCTATAGTTTTAGCTTTATTCGAATAAAGCTTAATTTATTCGAATAAACTATAACTCGTTTGTGCAGTTCTTGGTGCCTGCTCTCTACCCTATTTGAATAACACTAGCTTTATCTCGAATAAAACCTGATAAAAAGCCATAACGTTTGGCTTTCCCTGCCTCTCTATTCGAATAGATCATCAACTATTTGAATAAACCCTAGATGGAATCCCATGACTTTTGAGTTTCCATGAAGGGTTATTCGAATAACCCCTTTGGTTATTCGAATAAATTCGGGCCTCCTATTTAAAGCCCACACCGCGCGTTCAAGCTGCTTCATTCTCCCTTTCTCTCTGTTTCTTCTCTCTACTTTGCTCATGCCGCCACTATCTCTTTGCTCACCTCCACCATTATTCTCTCTCTCTCTCTCTCATCCAAAACTCTGATCATCGTGGCCTTCTCTTCCTCTTGTGGAAAGTGTCCTCACACGAAGAATGCCCGATGCAACAATCCACTTGACTTGCAAAGGCTCTCCACCAAAGAAGAACATTGTGGCCGCTTCATCACACACTTTTGGGAGTGAAATCTTATCCAGCCCAAATACCTTCAGCTCTCCTTTTTCCAGAAGAACGGAGGCTTAGATTTTCTGACCCTACTGCAAAATCAGGGAATTCTATAGCTCTGTTCTCACTAGACTGTCCACTACCCTGCTCTGGTCAAGATGTTCTACTGTGATGTGTGTGAAACAACATCATGTTTTGTTCTTGTTTTGCATGCATTCTTTGGCATTTTAGGCATTTTAATTTCTATTTTGGTTTATTTTTCCCTTAGTTCAGATAACTGCAGAGTTTTTGGTGTTGTTGTGCATGATAGATGCTGAATTGGCCTTGGAATGGATGGAAATCTTTTATGATTGAAATTGGAGTTTTACAGATAGCAAGAAGAGGCAAAAAGACCATTCCGGAGGGATCCACGGCTTGCCTGTGGAATTCCCCACGGCCATGGATCGAGCAGCAGCTTGAAGAAGCAAAGGAATTTTTCCAGAAAGTTCCACGGCCGTGGAACTCAAAAGACCCAGAATTGACTTTTTGGCATAATGATCTACGGCCAGGCCGTGGAATGATCCACGGTCGTGGATCGCAGTACGCAACAGTTTTAAAGTTTTACTTTTTATTTCTTTTGGGGCCTTTTACCCAATTAAAACCCTAGGGGTATTTATAGATGTTCTGAATACAGTTTAGGAGTTCCAATTTGGTTAGAAGGAGGCACACTTGGAGGCTTTGGTTCTTGATCTTTATTCCCTCTTTCTCTTTGATTACGGGTTTGAATGTTCATGAATATGTTTTTTGATTCTTTCTTCTCCATGGCTGAGTAGTTTCTTTTGTTTCTAGGATTAGGCAATGCCCTTTGATACTTTGATAATGATTAATTGACTTTGTTTCCCCTTTTGTTAATCTGGAATGTTCTTTGATTCAATCCTTATTGCTCTTATTCATGTGAATTTACTGGCCACTTATTTGCATCTCATAGACATTTAGGGGTACTGAGAGGTGAACCTAGGTGTTGGAACCATAAGAATTGAACTTAAGGTCTAAATCGCGAGAGCAGTTTTAGTCTTTCGAGGATTCAATGAATCACCACAAAGCGTAATGAGTTCAATTTAAATTCAATTACCACGAGAGTAGGAATTGGTTTAATTGGGCACGGATCTTGTATCTTGAGAAAGAACATTAACTAATTTAGGGTAATTTACCTTTAATTGAATTTCAGATTTAATAAAAGGGTTGTCAATTAGGAATTGTCTTGTATCATTGTGGTTATCCCAATCTTGGAAGCTTTCTTGAATTTGAATACCTTTCTTGATAACTTGCTATTTTTGTTCTAAATTTTGCACTTTGATTTTTATTTGTTTAATTGCTTTGTTACTACGTTCTTCTTAATCAACAATTATATTCCCTTTTGTTTAATTGAATTGAATTAATTAATTAATTGGTATTCATAGACACAATCCTTGTGGATTCGATCTTTTTATTACTTGACGACGAAACCATACACTTGCAGATTTTACACATCAAGTTTTTGGCACCGTTGCTGGGGACTGTGTTTTTCTTGAATATCAATTTAATTTTTAATTTAATTATTTTAAACCTTTTTATTTTATCGTATTCTTACGTTCTTGTTTTCTCTTTGACTCTCTGCAGGTAATTTCTCTTGTTTATGCAAAGTACTGGACGTTTCGGGACTCTTCTTGAAGCTGATCCTGAAATTGAAAGAACTTTTCATAGAAGGAGAAGATAACAAGGGCAAAGAGTAAGAGAAATACCTAAACCAATACTTGTCATGGCTGAAGCTGAGGATAATAGACCGCTAAAAGAGTATGTAGCCCCTAATGCTCAGGGTTTACGATTTGGAATTGCTCGGCCAGACATTGAAGCTAGGCACTTCACCATACCTCCTGCCTTACTTTCTATGATAAGGCAAAACTAGTTTGGAGGATTGCCATCAGAGGACCCGAATGATCATGTGGATATGTTCTTGGAGTTCTGTGAGACCCTCAAGATCGAAGGCGCCTTTGTTGATGCTATTTGTCTCCGCCTGTTTCCATTGTCATTAAGAGATAGAGAAAGAGCTTGGTTGAAGTCTGTTCCCGCTGAGACGATAACTACTTGGGACCAATTGGAGCAAGCTTTCTTGGACAAATTCTTTCCACCTTCCAAGACTGCTTATCTAAGGACCCAAATCACAAGTTTCGTTTAGAAAGATGGAGAGTCATTATCAAAAGCTTGGGACAGATATAAGGCTTTGCTGGAAGCCAACCCACACCACAGGTTAGAGAAATGGTTGATCATCCACACCTTCTACAATGGTTTAGAATATTCTTCCAAGGTGTCTCTTGACTCTGCAGCTGGTGGAGCTTTGATGAATAGAAGGCTCATAGAAGCTTATGATATTATTGAGAGTGTAGCTTCAAATCATCACCAATGGGCAAACGAAAAAGGCCATAACCCGAGAAAACTCTCGGGAAGTAAGTTTGAGGTAGACGGTGTTGATTTAATCATGTCAAATTTTGATTCTTTGAATAAACATTTTGACATGCTTGAAAAAGCTCATGTTAATGCCATAGGTGCTTCTAACAATTTTTGTGAGATTTGTGGAGCGCAGGGACACATAGGTGCTGAATGCCAAGTTGGAATTAGATTCTCACAAGGTGCACTGGTGGAGTAAGTGGAATCGTGCCACAATTTCCATGACTTCAACCAAAAGGGGAGGAATGATCTGTATTCTCAAACTTACAACCCCGGTTGGAGGTCATATCCTAACTTCTCTTACCGGAATAGTCAGTACCAAGCTGGGCAATGTAATGCTAAACCCTCTTCTGGAATCCCATAGCTACAAAAATTTAGACTTGAGTCTCTTCTTAAGAGTTTTGTTGAGAGTCAGTCTAAGCAAAATGAGGAGTTTAGGCACCATGGGCAAGTTGTGACTGAGACCATTAAAGAGTTGTTAGCTAAGGTTGACAATTTAGCCATTCATAATAAGATGTTGGAAACCCAGATTGCCCAACAAGTAAGCACTTCACATAGGCAACAAGGTAAGTTTCCTAATCAACCTGAAGTCAACCCAGGCAATGAACATTGTAAAGCTGTGAGTTTGAGGAGTGGAAAGAAATTAGAGGATTCCTTGGGTAAGGGGGAGAGTGAAAAAGATAAGGGAATTGAGGATAAAGAGACTGAGACACAACCCTTAGAAGAAAAGGAAACTACTGAGAAGGTGTCTAAGTATGTACCCCTTGAACCATACTAACCCTCTGTTCCTTTCCCTTAAAGATTAGCTAAGGCGAAGTTAGATAGGCAGTTTGGGAAGTTCCTAGAGGTCCTTAAGAAATTGTACATTAATGTACCCTTCACTGGGGCATTGAAACAAATGCCTACCTATGCCAAGTTTCTTAAGGACATTTTGTCTAATAAAAGGAAGCTTGAGGAATATGAGACAGTAGCTTTAACTGAGGAGTGTAGTGCTTTAATTCAAAATAAATTACCTCCTAAGCTTAAAGATCCAGGTAGCTTCTCTATTCCCTATTTGATTGGCAACATAAATTTTGATAAAGCTTTGTGTGATTTGGAAGTTAGTGTTTGTCTTATGCCTCTTTCTGTGTGTAAGAAGTTGGAGGTGGGTGAACTTAAGCAAGCACGTCACCTGAGCACAGACACTAGACTAAAGTCAAGCTAATGACTTTAAACAAGTGCTTCTTGGGAGGCAACCCAAGTTTCTTTGTTTTTTCCTTTAAATTTCTTCTTTTTCTTTTGATTTTTTGTGTTGGATTATTGATTTGATCTTTATCTCATGGATCTTGTTTAGGTTTGACCCTTTTTGAAGCTCAAATTAGAAGAAGAGTGAAGTCAGAAGGTTCCACACCCAGCCCATGAAAAATTCCATGGCCATGGAATGCAAACCAGTGGAAAATGTAAAAGTCAAAGAGATCCACGGCCTGACCGTGGATCTAACCATGGCCGTGGATTTCAGGTCTTCAAAAAAAAAGAAGAGAAAAGTCAGAGAATTCCACGGCCTAGTCATGGATAAAACCACAGTCGTGGACTTCTGATTCAAAAAAAAGGGGGGAGGGCAAAAGTCAACAGCTTCCACGGCAGTGGATCGCTGCTGCCCAGATTTAAATTCCATGGCCTCCCCTTTCCTTCCTTCATTTCACTCCCATCTTTGCTTCTTCTCTCCCTCAACCTCCATACCCATCATCCCAAACCTCTATTACACCTTATTTCCCGCACAACCACACATTAACCATCTTCTTCCTCCCTCTCAAAGCTTGACCCTTCACCCCCATTCTCCCTCATTCTCCTTCTTCCTTCTGCATCATAGCCACCATAACCCACCATACCCAAACCTTCAAAACCACCACTTTACTCCACAAGCCACCCATTTCTTCCATTTTTCTACTATTTCTCACCTTCCTAACCTCTTCCCAACCACTCATTCCTTTAAATTTGGAAAACCCCAAATTTGGCACATTTGCCCTAATTTCGTGAATAGTGCTGAAAAAGGGGGGATTTTTGCTTTGTGTTTGTTGTGTTGGTGTGGTTAAGCAGAATGACGAACAAGCGTCAGTAGGGAGAAACTAGTTTAAGCTCAAGGATACGGGGAAGAGGCACTGCTGCTCCAAGAGGTAATCCCCCTAATCCTCATGGTTTTAACTTTAGGAATAATGAGCAGAGAGATCATTACAATGTGCTTGTGAATAGGAGGATTGTTAGCACTAGGTATATGGATGATGCTGTCCTAGATACTTTAGGCTTACGAGATGACTTTGATTGGATGCTTGATAGGGCAGGGTGGACTTATTTTTTGAATTTAAAATATCCCACTTCTATTGAGGCTCATATTCTTCAGGGGGAAGGCTGCACTGAAGGCCGGATCACTTTCTGGCTGTTCAATAATAAGCACTGCTTAAATTTGGAAGAATTTAATGAAATTTTTGGATTGCCTGCTGGGGGGAAAGGAAGCACCCACGTGGTTTTTCAGCAATTTCTTTTTGGGCTGATATCTCTTGTGGGTCAGGTACATATGATTCCTCAAATTGTAAGGCATCTTTTCTGCCAAATCCTTGCCTTCGCTATCTCCACCGAATCATGGCTCATACTCTATTTGGGCATGGGGATAGTGATGGCAATGTTCGTGCTGATAAACTTGCTTTTATGTGGGCCATTCATAATGATGTCAAAATGGACACTGGATCTTTTCTTGCTAGGCATCTGCTTAGGGTAGGTAGGGCCCAATCAGGGACTATTGTTATTAGTGGGCTTATCACAACGATAGCCAATTTCTTTGAATATGATGTACATGGTCTGGAGGCAGTTAGAGGTAACTCTAGGATTGATATAGAGTCTTATTTAGCTATTAAGATGATTGTTAAAGAGGACGGAATTTACTGCCTCCGCTTGAACAATAGAGCTCAACCCCTACCCCTTCCTAACCCTCCTGCTATCACTATGCGTAACCGTGCAAATTGGTGCATCCCTGGAAGTGTAGCAGATGAACCAATTGATGTTCAGTGCCCCCTTCGCCCTCCACCAAGGGCAGACACCTCTCGTCCTTCTTCTTCTTCTTTTGTAGGTCCTTTGGAGGATGGTCTCACACGGATTTATGCTTATCTGGAGGAATTTCATGCTGAGCAGGCGCAACATGCCACATGCTAGAGGAGCTTCGTCAGCAGGGTCAGGCTACTGATGGCCACCTGCAAACCTTGGAGGGCACGGTTCAGAGTATGGCAAGCATGGTCCAGGCCATTCATAGTTGGCATCTGAGTCAGCACCATTTTCCACCACCGCAGTAAGTTCTTTTTTTTATCCCTTCTCTTGTTATAGATTTTTACATTGGGGATAATATAAGTTCTAAGCTTGGGGGGGTATTTTCCTATTTTCATTTTAGATCATTAGTTTCATGCATTCTTATATCTTATTTTGCATTGCATCTTCATGTTGTGTTTTCACACCATTCTATCTTCTAGCTTTTTGGTTGAACTTGTGCCCCTCTCTTTTGAGGATTTTGAGATGGTATTGATTTGGAACCCAATTTGTTGATTCTTATGGTATGCGACAGGCATAGTTTTAATTGATAGTAGAAGTGATCTCTTGATAGTTGATAATTAGCATATGTTCTCTGAATTTGTGCTTCTCATTGATTTTTAAATCTCTAAATGATGTGAGTTTTGAGCCTATATGGGATTTATGCACTATATGATTTTTGCTCCCATTCTTTATGTTGAGTGATATTCCTTATTGATCTTGTGCTCTAGAACTTGATTTAAAACTATTTTGAGGCAAAAATTTTGTTTGCATGCTTGAATGTGATTAAGGCATCTTAGGTATTTTTTTTGGCCTTCTAAAATTGTCACACTTTCATCAACTAGTTGCTCATCTTAAGCCTATTGCATAATTATTTTTCTTGATGCCTATGATGATATATTATCGGTAATCATTTAGAATATTAAATGGAGTAATTTGGGTTTGAAAGTTGTGTAAAGTTGTGTTGGGAATCATATGTATTTGAGCTTTCTCTTTCTCAAATGAAAAAAAATATTGATATAAAAAAAAGAAAGGAAAATAAAAGAAACATCATGAGATGAAAGCTTGAAAAGAAAAGAAAGGAAGAAAATACTTGGAAATGTGGAATTATGATCCTGTTTGAAAAATAATACCTTTGCTCCATTTATGTTCTATTGGATTTCTTGTGCTTGTTGAAAATTTTGATGAACCCTTTGTGCATACCTTCCTTTCTCTACCTTACCTAACATCATTCCCATAGCCCCATTACAACCGTTGAAAGACCTTTTGATTCTTGCATGCATGCTAATTATTAGTGGAAATTTGATTTCTTCTCAAGCATATGGAAGTGCATTTTCTTTGAAGGATTTTGAGCGTATTGTTTTCACCCTTAAACACTTTGAGTGTGGTTAGTGGAGTGAACTTAATTCAATCAGTGAGGATGCATGATTTCTGAGAACTTAGCCTCTAATTGGACTTGATTTTGATTATCTCTCAGATTCTTGGTTTGCCTTCGCCTATTGCTTGGATAATTATTTTCTCGGGTTCCTCATTCATTATTGTCTTTTAATCCCACTTTTTAGTTTGGCCTTAGTTATTGCTTGAGGACAAGCAAAGTCTTAAGCTTGGGGGATTTGATGTGTGTGAAATAACATCATGTTTTGTTCTTGTTTCGCATGCATTCTTTGGCATTTTAGGCATTTTAATTTTTCTTTTGGTTTGTTTTTCCCTTAGTTTGGATAACTGCGGTATTTTTGGTGTTATTGTGCATGATTGATGCTGAATTGGCCTTAGAATGGATGGAAATCTTTCATGATTGAAGTTGAAGTTTTATGAATAGCAAGAACAGGCAAAATGACCATTCTAGAGGGATCCACGACCTGCCTGTGGAATTTCCCACGGCCATGGATCGAGCAGCAGCTTGAAGAAGCAAAGGAATTTTTTTAGAGAGTTCCACGGCTAGGCCGTGGAATCATCCACGGCCGTGGAACTCAAAAGACCCAGAATTGGCATTTTGGCAGAATGATCCATGGCCAAGCCATGGAATGATCCACAGTTGTGGATCGCAGTACGCAGTAGTTTTTAAGTTTTATTTTTTATTTCTTTTGGGGCCTTTTACCCAATTAAAACCCTAGGGGTATTTATAGATGTTCTGAATACAGTTTAGGAGTTCCAATTTGGTTAGAGGGAGGCACACTTGGAGGCTTTGGTTCTTGATCTTTCTTCCCTTTTTCTCTTTGATTACAGGTTTGGATGTTCATGAATATGTTTTCTGATTCTTTCTTCTCGATAGCTGAGTAGTTTCTTTTATTTCTAGGATTGGGCAATGCCCTTTGATACTTTGATAATGATTAATTGACTTTGTTTCCCCTTTTATTAATCTTGAATGTTCTTTGATTTAATCCTTATTGCTATTATTCATGTGAATTTATTGGCCACTTATTTGCATCTCATAGACATTCAGGGACGTACTGAGAGGTGAACCTAGGTGTTGGAACCATAAGAATTGAACTTAAGGTCTAAATCACGAGAGCAGTTTTAACCTTTTGAGGATTCAATGAATCACCACAAAGCATAATGGGTTCAATTTAAATTCAATTACCACGAGAGTAGGAATTGGTTTAATTGGGCACGGATCTTGTATCTTGAGAAAGAATATTAACTAATTTAGGGTAATTCACCTTCAATTGAATTTCAGATTTAATAAAAGGGTCGTCAATTAGGAATTGTCTTATATTATTGTGGTTATCCCAATCTTGGAAGTTTTCTTGAATTTGAATACCTTTCTTAATAACTTACTATTTTTGTTCTAAATTTTGTACTTTGATTTTTATTTATTTAATTACTATGTTACTATGTTCTTCTTAATCAATAATTATATTCCCTTTTGTTTAATTTAATTGAATTAATTAATTAATTGGTATTCATAGACACAGTCCTTGTGGATTCGATCTTTTTATTACTTGACGATGAAATCGTACACTTGCGGATTTCACACATCATACTGCAATCTGGTGATTGTTGGCCAGGACCTTCTCTCTGAAGTCTACGATCAGAACATCATCATCACTCCACAGGATTGGGAGACAATGTTTGGGTAGCAATTCATTGGCACACCCTTTGAAGAAGATGACAACCCTCTCCTCTATGAGTTTGACAGAAATCGGGCTATTGAAGACTTGCTGAAGCCTGGTCTTGCCTTGCCAGACAAGGGTCTTAAGTGAGGGATGCTGAAGAGCCAAGATAGGCTCCTAGATTATGCTTTTGCACATATGCTGGCACCACATGGTGGGAATTATGCCTATCTTAGTGAAGATGACATCTTCATGCTCTGGATCCTAAAGAGTGGTCATAAAATCAACTGGCCTGTGTTCATCATGAAGCATATGATGAAGGCCAAGGGCAAGGAAAAATCTGAATTGCCTTATGGCATTCTCATCACTACCTTGCTTAGCAAGTATCCTCAGGTGTTGGAGACTGAGTGCGCCATCACATTAACTCATCACAATGTCTTCGGAGCCCACACTTTGCGCAAAATGAAGATGATCAAGACTGATGAAGGCTGGGTGTACCCAGATAAGGTTGCTGATGATGAGTTTGACCCAGAGGACCTTGCTGCACTTGCTGCCCCTGCTGCTGCCCCTACGCCAGTCACTTTGGAGCAGATCATGGCTACCTTGCGCGATAACCGTGCTTATATTGAACACACATTCTCTATTCTTTTTGACAGAATAGAAGGTGTTGAACGTGAAGTTGCTATTTTACGAGCTGCATCACCTGCTCCTGCACCTGATTCTCCGCCTCCGCCTCCGGATGCTTATTTCTAGGAACTTTAGGTCTTAGGATCTTTATTTTTTTGCTCTATTTTACTTTTTTGCCATTGTACTTGCATCACCTTTGATAAATGAATAAATGATGTTTTTATGGCCTATCGAAATGTGATTTACAATTCTTCATTTGATTTATTCCCTATACTTATATTTGGATATTTATCTATAGGACTTACCCTTCCTTTTTGCTTATAACAAAAGGGGGAGAAAATTTTGAATTTATTTGAGAAAAGACATGTAAAAATTTAAAAAGAGATTGGATTCCAAATGAAAGGAGGAGCTGCGCACATCTCTAATATACATTACCTCTTATAAGTAAAGAGGAGGAGTAAGCTTTTAATACCTCTTTGTAAATTCCAATTATATGCACTAATTCTTTTCTTAATGCTAGTTTGTCATCATCCAAAATGGGGAGAATGTGATTGAACATATGTCTTTGAAGAATGGTTTTGATGATAACAAACATAAAGACAAAAATGAAGATGATGGGAAGACTAAGTCCAAGATCTTTTAATAATAGTTTTAGGACTTAAAGTCTTTTTGTGCGGAGCTCTCTTTAATATCTCACTATTTTGAAAGATAAGATAAAAATATTTAATTAGTTTTAAAAAGAAATTTAAGTGATTTTGAAATGAATCTGGAATTATCTTAAAACTATTTTTTAATAGTATTATTCGAATAATATTCCTTCTATTCAAATAAATCCATTCAGCAGATTCTGTTTCTTAAACTGTTATTTGAATAGCATTTAAATTATTTGAATAATGTCTTTCAAATCTTGCTGCGAGTTTTTATTTTTAAACTATTATTCGAATAGCACATTAGCTATTCGAATAAAAGGCTTTTTCAGAACTGTTTTCACAAATGAGTTATTTGAATAACGCAGTAGTTATTCGAATAAACCTGTTTTCTCAGAACATTATTTTTAACAGTGCTATTCGAATAACGTATAGGTTTTTCGAATAACCCATATTAGACTGGTTTTCACTAAGCTTTTTTTAAAACGTGTTATTCGAATAACTTGGAGGTTATTCGAATAAACACGGATTCTGATATGGAAATAAATGACCATATTTGTCTCATTTACGAGCTTTTAATACACCTAACAGCTTTTTTCTTGAATTGCTCTATAAATAAAGACCTTGGGTCTTCTCTGAAATTTGCCTAACATTCTGAATCATTTTCTACTTGTACTAACTCATGAATTATATTTTCTACGCTCCTTTTCGATCAAAACTTTGAGATATTCTGTGTGAGCTCCTTTAGCACTTCAATTTGCATTATTCACTCTTAAGGAGAGTTTTTTTTCATTTATTTTCTGCTCTATTGTAAAGGGGGTGAGGCATCCCTCAAAGGTTTGTATAAGGGTGAGGTATCCCTACAGGCTGAGACTTTAGCACAAGGGTAGAGTTTCCCTATATGTGAAAAGTGCTCTATTTTGTAACGATAGCAAGCACCTGTTGAAACTTGTATACATAGTGAAAAATCTCGGATAGTTTTTCGAGGACTAGACGTAGACCACAAGTGGGTTAGTGGTCGAATCAGGATAAATATTGTGTCTGCTCTTCTTCTCTTTATTTCTTTATTTAACGCAATTTAATTTTATTGCATATTTATTTATTTATTTTTCTTAAAGCTCTTCTTTTTCATCTCACAATTTCTCCTTTTATTTAATAGCTTCTATACTTGTGTTTATTTTTAAAAGTATTTACGAAAAGTTTTTCAACTCAACTCACCCCCCTCTTGAGTACTGGAAGCCATTTGGTAACATCTTACTCTTGTGAGCTAGCTTCTTTACCCATACCTGTTCACGAAAATGTGGCAACCCTTACTTATTATTCACTACACCCAGGCGGCAATGCAGCGGCTCTTGCTCATTTGACACTGTACTCAAGCCATACAGTGCATTACTTAGGGGCAATGAATTAGCATTAACACAATCATTTCGTTGATCCATGTCATAAAGATTTGACAAAATTTTACATTGGCTGTCGACTGCCTAACACAACCCTCCTCTTTTATCCGGGCTTGGGACCAGCTATGTAGATATTTGCAACAAAGCTGCACTTGTAAATGAATGAATAGAGAAGAAAAAAAGATGCACTTGTAAATGAACTTAAAACACAAATATAAAAGAGTTTTAGTTTAGGAAAGCAAACACAATGATTTATCTTGATTCAGCCACTAACCACTTATGACCTATGTCCAGTCCTCAAGTAAATCACCTGAGATTTTTCACTATCACTTCAAGCTTGAACAGGTGCTTGAAACCTTTACACAATAGAGCACTCACCACACCTTGGGATACCTCATCCTTTGTGTTTGAGCCTCAACTTCAAGGGATACCTCACCCTTATAAATTCTTTGAGGGATACATCACCCTCTTTACAATGAATCATAAATGTAGTAGAAAACTAAACTCTCAGAAGAGTAGATAATACAACTCGAAGCTCTATGAAACTCTTCCAAGATATCTCAAATTTTGGCGAAAAGAGCACAGGAAATAATGAAAAATATGAAACACAAATCAAAGCATGAAAGAATTATTTCAGGTAGTTGGGTGTATGTAAAAAATGACCCAAAACCATGTATCTATAGTGTTCTTGAGAAAATAGTTGTTGGGTATCATTTAATATCACATAAAATGCTTAGAAAAATAGTTGTTACGTGTTTCTGGGTGTGTTTATTCAAATAAACAAAGTTTTATTCGAATAAATCCACTTATAACACACTAGGAAGTGTTTTCTAGAACTTGTTATTTGACTAAACCTTTAGTTATTCGAATAAATATTTAAAAACATGTTCTGTAATGTTTTTTGGGGTGTTTTATTTGAATAAATACGTGCTTATTCGAATAAACCACTCGAGTTTCAAAAATTGACTTTAAATGGTCATAACTTCTTCATTTATCATCCGTTTAAAGAAAATAACCACTCATTGGAAAGATATTTTAGTCTATTTTCAAATGAAAGATTTCATAACAAAACTCAAAGTATTTTGAAATTTATGATCAAAAGAGTAACCAAAGGTTAGTTTTTCAAAACTCAAACTTGACTATTTTTCATAGATTTGAACTACCACCATAACTAGCTTTTCAAAACTTGTTTGTTGGGTATTTTAGCATATGAAAATCATTTGTAAATATTTGAAAACATATTTGAGATATCCAGAAGGCTTCTTACATAAAGACCCTAAGTCCTATAAGGTATACAATTTAATCTTCCTTTGGACTTGGTCTTTGGCTTGATCTTGTCATCATCTTCATTTTTGTTATAATCAAAACATGTATTCATTGTCCAACAGCCAATTACATTCTCCCTCTTTTTTATGATGAAAAACTATCATTGAGAAAAGAGTTAGTTTAATTAAATTGGAATTCACAAAATTTTTAGAGAAACTTACTCCCCTTATTTTTCGTAAGAGGTGATTTATATCAGAGATGTGCGCAGCTCCTCCTTACTTTTGAAATCCCAAGATCTGGTTTAGTTTTACCTATCTTTTCTAAAAAACATTCATAATTTATAAGTAATCAAGATTTTTCTCCTCATTCTGTCATGATAAAAATGATGGGGCAAGAGAAAGCATAAAACTAAAACAAAGTATATTCAAGTCCAACAAGATATATTCATTCATAGCAGATCAGAATAGCATCAAAGTCTAATATTATAAATTTAGCAAGATAAACACAATATTCAGATAAGTTCAAAGAAATATATATTCATTCATTGATAAGCTAATTACTTTGTATAGTTATCAAAACAATCATTTACATTTGCAGTCCAATTACATTTACTAATTTCTTAGTATCCTGCTATATGTTATCCATGGATCAAGAGAATCATAGATATCAAACACTCACATTGATGAAATATGTTATAGAGATCAAAGCATATATAGAACTAATATCATCCACTCTATATGCAATGACAAAATTAACAAGTTAATATTCAATTAGGCACTTTGTCAATGCTAAGCATACTTCTCATGTAAGGAAAACATCTAATCATTTTAAAATCAATTTATCAATTAGTATCATATACTCCATATAGAATATCACAATAACTTAGGGATAGAGATACTTATTGAATTAGACAGAGAGTGATGCTTCTTTAGAATGTTCTTTGTTTATTGGTCCTTTGAGTTTAAGGTTTCTTCCATTGATTATTCCATTCCATTGCACTTGAAGAAAGTCTCCTCGTGTCCCTCTTCATTCAACTATTTTCTTTATCTATTTATGCTTGACATTTTAATATTTGATGACTATATGAAGACACTTGCAAAGTTAACTCTAAAAGTTCTCTAAAATATATGTTAGCATCAAATATCATTTAATCTCATTTACAAGCATAATTTAGGTTGATATATAATTTAAAATATGTACTATATTATCAACCATGCAAAGTTAATTCTAACGAGAACAAAAGGTCATATGCACTTGAATCCCAAAATATGGTTTAAGCATTTTCAAAGCAAGATTCAAGTTTATCAAGAAAGACTTGATCATCATCAAAACATATATAAGCGTTTTGGGGCAAACAATGATCATGTAAGGCATGTAAAGGCATAAACAACTCTCTATTTCTTCAAATATCACATGATATTCAATTTAAAGCATAAATAAGGATAATAGATTGATATCACCAAAAGTGTACTCTTTGAGGTTTTGTAGGTGACTCTAACTTCCATGTCTGAAGGCTCTTTGAGAATGTTATGGCTCTCTATACCATCCTTTTATGTTTTCATTACTCTTGGAGAACTTGAACCATTTCAAAATTTTCAACCTCAAGTAGCATAGTTGTGTTTCACTTTAATGCATGCATGAGCTGATAGTCACCATACAACACAATTCATCATACTTTCTTTGGTATCCACCAATTTTGGATCCAAAGAGGTTAGTCATTGATTACATTAATATATTCATTCGAGTTCAGCAACAATTTGACATTTAACAACAATTCAGTAAGGTAAGTCATTATGCCAAACTCATAAGAAAATAAACATTCAAAAGAGTAAGGCAAAACAGTAAATAAGTTCACAAGGGCAAAAGATATTTCATTTCATTGATCAATTTAGTCAAGTACATATATTTATCAAAAGAATATATAATTACATTTGGTTAAGCATTTGCATTTTCAGTCCAATTACAAAGAATTCAGCATATACAACAAATTCTTGAGAAATGAAGCAACAGAACCTTTCATATAGACCGTGTTTATTCAAATAAAATGAGTTTTATTCGAATAAACTCATGGAAACCAAACAGTCTTGGCTTTCTACTAAGTGTTATTCGAATAAGCTTTTGCATTATTCAAATAAAAATATTCAGACTTGGTTTACTGCCAAGCATTATTCGAATAACCATTTGGTTATTCGAATAAAACCAGCGAAGAGCAGATTTAAAATGCTTCTACTAAGCGTTATTCAAATAAAGGTTTCCCTTATTCGAATAAAATAATCAAAAAAACATATACCAAGGCTACTGTGTTTTGTTATTTGGATAAAAATTCCTTTATTCGAATAAGATACATTTACGAGCAGATTTTAGTAGCTACTCAAGGAAGTTGTTCGAATAGAATATCCCTCTATTTGAATAAACACATCAGAAACACAATAGTAAGCATATGTAGCATGTTAAAACCAATAAGCAAACTAAGATAAAAACAATCAAAGATTAAGAGAGACATTTCAGTATACATGTTATGTAAGAACATAAAGATATGATCACAAATTTCTAATTCTTACATAGCCATTTTAAGTCAACCAATGATCATGTTAGAAAAGGGATAAAACAAGATAAAAACCATCTAAAACACTCATTTTAAGTCATGATTAAACAAAAACTCATGTTCAAGGATATTATCATCAAACATATCATTTCAAGAAAGGAGCATACTTATCTAGCATATTCAAGACATGTAGAGATATTTTCAAATTATAAGGCTAGAAAAGCATAAAACAAGTTTTCACTTATCCAAAAGAGCTTGAAATTATTTCTAGTCTTTGTACTTAGAGCAACCACTTTCAAGATGCCAAAGTCAACTTTTGGTCTTTAAGCACACCTACAACACACTTCAATTTTTGACTTTTGGTACCCAAATTTTCTTGAGTCATTGTGTGTTAGTTTTTGACTATTAATCCATTATACTCTCGTAAAGATCAATTTTTCCATAGTATGTAAACTAAGCACAACAAGTTAAATAACCAATTGCCATTTAGTCGATAGCATGCTTATTTTCATGATATATAGACAATTATAAAGTATAGCAAATATACCTAGGCATTATAGAACCTTATGTACCAAGATATATAACAAATTAATGAACTATGGTATAGGCATACCTAGGCATTGTAGAACCTTATGTACCAAGATATATAACAAATTAATGAACTGCAGTACAGTAAGAATGAACATAATCATGTGCTAAACATAATATTCAAAATTTACTAAGTACACATGATTCTATCAATCACTTAAGGCCTACAAGTAATATATCTCACATTAATTAACTTTACAAGTGAATGTGTATAAGAGGTAAAAACTTTTGATACCTTGACCTTGGTAATCAATGAAACTCTTTTTCTTACCCATTGCTTCTCTTTTGGAATTTTAAACTTTGCAAGTTTCACATTATGCATGTGAGAAGTTTCAGATGAAGGATCTTTGCCTTCATGACCAAGATGTCTACGATTGGATTTTGGAAGCATTCTCCTTGATGACTCATCTTTCCTTTGACCAATTAGTCCATCCTTTTGAGAAATTTTCTACATAGTTGAAACACTAAGATGACATTTTGGTACCCACTTCATCTTGGGTCCTTGAATGTTAGTACTAGGGACTTTAAGATCTTAAGGAACTCATACCATACTATTTCTCATATAAGGGTTTCTTCTATAATTGCATAAATGATAAATATGTCCTAGATGTCCACAAAATTTACAAACAATTGAATTTAATGATGGCTTGGTCCTTTGAAGATCATTTTTGAAAAACTTAAGCCTTTTGTTGTTTTTATATTCTAAACTATTATTGTCATAAGCCTTGCTTGAATTTTCAAGTGGAATAACATTAATTTTATTCTCATTGACAAGTATAGAATTTAAGCAATTAGAATCATTAGCTTTAGAAAATTTGAAAGATAAGTCCCCAACTTGATTTTCTAAATCAATGCACTTTTCACAAAAAGTTGAGATTTCACATTTTAAAGGCATTCCTCATCAAGAAAAGCATATTCATTTTTCAAAGTTTCAATTTCATTTTCAATGGAGGCAATGTTTTCCAAATAAGATAAGTTTTTCTTTTCTAAAAATAACAAGTCATCATATAATTCATCATATACACATTGTAGCTCATCATAGGAAGGACCATAATCAAGATAAGCATCAGTTACCTCAAAGTTCTTTGGAGTTAAATGGGAGGTTGACTCAATTTCTTGCATCAATGACTCTTCATGGGAATCATCATCCTCATTTCTTCCATCAAAGCTTCAAGAGTATATACCATTTAGTTTTGCTTTGCCACCTCTTCAAATTGAACATCATTTTGAGGATATTTTTTATAATAAGATTCCTTCAATGGTTTTTGCTCTTCTTACTTTTTATGTACAACTTTATGCAAAAAATCATTGTTAGCAAGAAAGATTGAGCATTCCATATATCTTTAGCACTAGAGCAACTCTTAATTTTAGCATAAGCTTCATCATTCAAACCATTTCTCAAATTTTGCATAGCTCTAATGTTCAAAGAAAAGCATTTCTTGTCATAGGCATTCCAAGTTTGTTTTGGTTTACAAGTAAATCCATTAAGCACAACATCACATAAATCTAGATTAATAGATTGCATATAAAATTCTATTCTAGCTTTCCCATAAACAAAATACATACCATCAAAGAATGATAGTTTATCAATTTCAAAACATTCCATATTGAAAAGCTTTCAATGGTTGCCAACAAACAAGGATCTTTAACTCTAAGCGATTAAGCTTTCAATAGAGCATGGAGCTCTGATACCATTTGTTAGCCATGACAACCATCACCCAAGAGGGGGATGAATTAGGTGATTACAAATTCTTAAAACAACTTTGAGAAATTATACAATTTGATAATTTCAATCAACATATGTAGTAGAATAAGTCTAACAAATATATAACTATTGTAGGTTACTCAAACATAACTTGGGTTATGGGATAAATCAAGCAAATAAGCTAAATGTCAAATTCAACACAAGCATATATAATTAAAGCATAAATGTAAAGGAGATAGAAACTCTTTGAAAACTTCTATCAAACACTTGAAAAGTAATTTTCTTTAAAGCTATTTATCGATTAAAATGAATGAATAGAGAAGAAAAAAATATGCATTTGTAAATGAACAATCCACACAGAAAGTATTTGAGCAAATATATGAAATGAAAACACAAATATAAAGAAGTCTGAGTTTAGAGAAGCATACACAATGATTTATCCTGGTTCAACCACAAACCACTTGTGGCCTACGTCTAGTCCTCAAATAAACCACCCAAGATTTTTCACTATCACTTCAAGCTTGAACAGGTGCTTAAAACCTTTACACAATAGAGTACTCACCACACCTTGGGATACCTCACCCTTTGTGCTTGAGCCTCAACTTCAAGGGATACCTCATCCTTTTGAGGGATACCTCACCCTCTTTACAATGAATGAGAAATGTAGTAGAAAACTAAACTCTTAGAAGAGTAGATAAAACAACTCAAAGCTCTATGAAGCTCTTTTAGAATATCTCAAATTTTAGCGAAAAATGCACAGGAAATAGTGAAAAATATGAAACACGAATCAAAGAATGAAAGAATTATTTCAGATAGTTTGGTGTGTGTAAAAGATAACCCTAAACCATGTATTTATAGTGTTCTTGAGAAAATAACCATTGGGTATCATTTAATATCATATTAAATGCTTAGAAAAATAGTTGTTACGTGTTTCTAGGTGTGTTTATTCGAATAAACAAAGTCTTATTCGAATAAATCCACTTATAACACACCAGGAAGTGTTTTCTGGACCTTGTTATTCGAATAAACCTTTAGTTAATAAAATAAATCTTTAGAAACACATTCTGAAACATTTTTTGGGGTGTTTTATTTGAATAAATACATGCTTCTTTGAATAAACTACTATGGTTTTGAAAATTGACTTTAAATAGTCATAATTTCTTCATTTCTCATTCGTTTACAAAAAATAACCACTCATTGGAAAGATTTTTGAGTCTATTTTCAAATGAAAGAACTTTTAGAACAAAACTCAAAGTATTTTGAAATTTATGATCAAAAGAGTAACCAAAGGTCAGTTTTTCAAAACTTAAACTTGGCTATTTTTCATAGATTTGAACTACCACCATAACTAGCTTTTCAAAACTTGTTTGTTGGGTATTTTAGCATGTGAAAACCATTTGTAAAGATTTGAAAACATATTTGAGATATCCAAAAGGCTTCTTATATAAAGACCCTAAGTTCTATAAGTTATACCATTTATTCTTCCTTTGGACTTGGTCTTTGCCTTGATCTTGTCATCATCTTTATGTTTGTTATCATCAAAACATGTATTCATTGTCCAATAACTAATTACAAGTTTCAGATAGAGACCCTAAATTTACATCTAGATTTTGGGGAGCTTTGCAGAAAGCCTCTAGGACAAAACTTAGTCTGAGTACATCATATCTTCCATAGACTGACGGTCAATCGAAAAGGACTATCCAAACCCTTGAGGATATGCTAAGAGCATGTGTGCTAGAGCAAAAAAGGAGTAGGGATAAGTTCTTACCCTTAGTGGAGTTTGCCTACAACAACAGTTATTATGTAACACCCCTCAATTTAATAACCATGGCACAATCGACATTATACCACAGTCACTAAATTTCTTTGGCGTGCTACAACTCAAACAACAGGTTTCTAAAATTTAATCATTGTGCATATAAAGAAAATATGAGCCACGAATGAAATATGTTTATTACATAACTCCTAAAATACAATCACTGAATGAAAAACATTAAATATATATGTATATATATATATATATATATATATATATATATATATATATATATATAATGAACACAAGGTACTATTAACATAAAAACGTAGCACTTACATACCTAAATAACAAAAGACATGTACCAAAGCACAAAAGGGTAAGTAGTAACCCCGGGATAGGTACTACCTGTGGACAGAGCCACTACCCCTATACACAATGAAACGTTCGGTGTCCCGGTTGACACGCCAGGCATCAATGCCCCCATGAAGCTGCACCTGCACGTAACCAAGGAAATCTCTACTCAATGCCATCATAGGAATTAAAAAGTCAAATCAACTAAAACCAGTCAATTCAATCGTGTCCCCTTCACGACCTTTATTGAACACAAAATAAAATGGGACAATACAATAAATAGGTGAGATATCCTACATCATTACGAACATGGCAGCGAAGGAAAATAATACGAATGACGAAGTCATTCCATACATACAGATATTGCAAATATATTCAAGTTATCAATTTCATAGATATCATCGGAAGGCATATCCCACAATAATATAAATAGTAACAGCACTATAACGGCAGATATCCAACATAGATATATAAATAATAATTATGCCACCACAATATATATGTTGACCATGCCATGACAATATGAGAACTGATTATCCATATGCACAATGCGTATGCTGACCATCTTTGTGCAAAATGTACTCAATTCTTACTCCATGGAGCTAAACACATAATCAGAGATGAGAGTTCCAGAAGATCTATCTCCCCTCAAAAGACAGTCTATGTCGGACCACGAAAAGCAATAATGTTTGTTGGGTCCTCATCGTGCATTGTAATGGATCACTATGGCTAGGGGTATACAATGTGATAACATAATCACTAAGTGGATCACCACACACGGACGCCCCATGAGATCCATCATGGATCGCACTATCCTGTAAGTTCTCGCTCACTCCTTAGGCATAAAATGCCACAACTGTACGATGCTCAAATGCACATTCAAGAATCATGCATTTTATAATTATAAGCCAAAATAGTCATCAACAGATTTGGGTCCCACTCGTAGGCCCGATAACAAAGTTGTCATTCATATATAATTTTGGACATACCATTGTCTCATAAGGTTTTATTATTATTCTTCAATTGGGTAAAACTTCTATTGTCATTTTAAAATAAACGTTGAATCTTAAAAATTAGTATAAGAGTTTCACCTCAATTTCAACACTTTTCCTATTGAGCTTCACTAGAGAATATATCCTCCTATCTTTCACTGAATCCATCTTACTCTAATTCAAAAAGTTCTTCTCTTTGTCCTTAATAAAATTCAACTAAAATAAGTATTTTATATTTCTCAAATCCTCCCTTACACTCTAAATTCTTGTTTCTCTAATTAAATTAGTCCGTCTCTTTATCCTTAATAAAGCTTATTTAGTTAAATGTCTTATGATTCTCAAAGTCTCACTTACACTCATTTTCCTTTGAAGGTTAAGATCTACTCATAGTTTTATAGTAAAATTTCATTTCCTTTCTCTTTCCATCTTATGAATCCCTAATTAAATGTCTAATCACTTAAGTATTCAAAGTTCCATTTTAATACAAAATTTCCTCTAGGTTACCCTAATTAGTCGTGAGCCCTAAGTTTCATGGAATTCAATATTCATCTTCTTAATCCATTGTTTTAATTCCTCAATCAATCCATTTTCCACTTAAACTTCTAAGTTCCAATTCATCACAATTCTAATCACAAGTTTACCTAATTTGCCTCATCTTGGCTGAGACACTCAACCATGGTCTCTAGACCTAAGATTTCTATCAACTCATCAATTAATTACTTAAGTTCATTTTAACACAAGGTTTGGTTCTTGATTCATCATTTAAGGCCACAAGGCTGTGAGTTCCCCTTCAACATAGGCAATGTTTTCCTTATCTTCCACATATGATTGCAAGCACAAAAAATATCATAATTTATCCATGCAACATAATAAAACAACATCAAGTAATAACATCATACAAGCACATAATTACAAATTATCAAAATCAAGCAATCCAATAATTAATCCATAGCCATCAAGATGCATAATGAAAATCAATATATTCATACAAGTCAAAATAGCTACAAAATCATGAAGAACAACACAACAAAAAAAGTAATCCCACATGGATTCCTCATCAACAACACCAAAAAAGTTTCCTCACTACCAAGATTGGTTGAAGAGAATCATCTCCCTCTTACCTATAGAAGACAACACAAGAAACCAAGCCTCTTGATCCTCTTGTTGCAATTTTCATCCTCCACCTTTAAGAGAACCCTAAGGTGAGCAAACTTTTACAATCCTCACTCAAACCATGAAAAAAGGAGTTCTTGGTCACATAGGAGACCGAGAAAATGAAAAAGAGAAGAAAAAGAAAGAAAAGCCAAGAACTTTACCTTAGAGCTTCAAGTTAGGGCTCCAATGATGGGAGATGAAAAAAGGAAGATTTTGGAGATGATCATCAAAGAGAAAAATCTTTGGATGATGAGAGGATTGAAGAAATGTGATTAGTTGGAGCAAACAAAAATGGAGAGGTGATGGTGGTGTGTGTGTGTGGTCGGCTAGATTTTGGAGAGAAAAGAAGGAAAGAAAAGAAGAAAAGAAAAAAATAAGAGAAAAGTGTAGAGAGAGAAAGTGATAGATTTTGTGATGAAAAGTGGAGTGATGGCTTTTAGTGAAAAGATGACAATATTGTCATCTTTTCTTCTCTCCAACCATGGAGTCCAAAAGAGAGGAGAGAGTGTGTGAAGGTTCCTTGAGAAGCTTGGTAGGAAGCTTCCTTGAAGTTTCCTTGAAGCTTCCTTGAGAAGCTTTACATGCTTTTCGATAAAGTGAAGGGTGATGTCATTAAAGTACTCTTCTAGAAAAGATGACTAGCACTCTACTAGAGCTATTATCTAGTGGACAAAAGTTACAGTTAACAGAAATAATATTTTTATTATCCCACAAATAATAAAACATACTACGATTTTATTTATCAGATAAAATCTCAAAAAATGTAAACCTCGTAAACCTTGTCCGACCTCGGGTTTAGTAAGATCCCCTGTCGAAGTTTCCATAGTTCAAGGTTTACCAGTATCGGGGAAAATATTTTATTTTCCCGACTCCGCTCAGCGCCCAAGCAAATCAAGAAATATATTAACATATTCAACAGTTCCAAAAAAATTTAGAAAAATTCAAAAAAATCATAAATATTATAAAATGATTATTTATCATAAAACAAACAATTTTTGGAGTGTTACACCAGCTGTGCTTAATGCACACGTAAAATAAGAAATATATTAAAATATTCAACGTTTCTGAAAAAAATCTATAAAAATTCACAAAAATCACAAAAATTATAAAATGAGTGTTTGTCATGAAATAAGAAATTTTCGGGGTGTTACAACTCTCCCATTCTAAAAAGAAATTTCATCCTCGAAATTTGGTCTATCTTAGAATACATGCGGATATTGTTCCTTGTAGAATGTTTCTAGATCTTTAACGCAATCCCAACGGCTAACTTTGAGTTTTTTTTTGTGTAGAGTAACTCTTCTCATGTGCTTTCAGTTGTCTTGAAGCATACGCTACTACTTCTTATATCCGCACAAGCTCACATTCCAAATTCTAACATGAAACATCAATAGGTATCTCAAAAGGTTCGTTGAGATTAGGAAGAATCATCACTGGTGAAGTAGTTGAGTGTTTCTTCAACCCTTGAAAATTTTTCCCGTATACATCGGTCCATACAAACTTGACTTTCTCGTATGAGTTAGATGAGAAGTCTTGCCACATTGGAAAATTCTGCGATGAGTCTCCCGTATTTACCAACTAATCCCATATAGCTACGAATCTCCATTACGGTCGTTGGTCTTTCTCATTGAAGAACTGCTTTGACTTTCGATGGATCCATAGCAACTTCTTCCTTTGAGATCTTGTGACCCGAAAGTTGAATTGCCTCTAACCAGAATTCGCACTTGGACAACGTCACGCATATCTTCTTCTCCTTCTTCAGGATTTGAAGAATCACAATGAAAGGTTCGGTACGTTCCTCTGAACGTTAAGAATAGGTCAAAATGTCGCCAACAAAGACAATGATAAATATGTTTTCAATAGGGAAGAAGATCCTATTCACGAAATCGATGAATGCTACCGAAGTGTTTGTTACACGGAACGACGCTACTAAACACTTGTAGTGCCCATAATGCGTCTAAAAAGCTGTCTTGAAAATATTCTTCTACCTTCAAATGAACTTGATGATGGTCCATAACACAAGCTGATCTTGGAGAAAACAGCGACTTCCTTCGATTGATCTATTAAACCTTCTATCCTTGATCTTAATAGGAAATGTCTAAATTCAGGAACACATTTATTCAATCGAAGTACACTAGAAACATTATAAAGGTTAGAAGGAAAAGATAGTAAAGTCACTTGGTATACTACCGGGCTCATCCGGTGAAGAATTTTGACATGGTTTAATAAAATTTATGGTTGAGCTTCATGGATCCAAATCCAGAAATCTCTGTCTCAAGAAACACTAAAGTTTGATTGGAACAATTTAACAGGATATGGTTGAAAAATAGTCAATCCCTTTTCAAGATCACATCAAATTTATGAAGAAGGTAAACAAATCCAATCAACAAAAAAGATTCAGTTTTTAACAGGTCATAGGATAATTTAAACGATTTGGCTATCAATAATAGGTTCTTAGTAGCCGAAGTAGAGATGACTTAGTCAAAAGATGATGAAGACACAAACGACCCTAATGGACTCATACAGTCATGTGTCATAAAGAGATAGGTTAGCCCCAAAATTATACAATAAAATCATAGGGTCATCTATTGTAGTACAATCTCCTTCACTTAGGTCTTCAGTCTGGGATGCTTTCACTCCACTTAAGGAATTAACTCTCCCTTCGTCGTGAGATTTTGAAGCACATATGTTTCTAATGGAAGGCTTCGTCTTATGCAAAGTACAGCCACATGTCCCAGCTTTTCGCACTTGAAACAAATTATTCCTTCGATCGTACAGTCCCTCGTTAAGTGACCCGTTCCGCACTTGAAGCAGATTACTCTCTTGATCTTACATTCCCTTGTTGACTGGTTCTTTCCATACTTCTCACATTTTGGTAAAAATACCACAATCGGACTGGATTTATTACCACTTGCACCTCCTTCATGTATTTGTTGTTGTTGTTGCTCCCTCAGTCGTTGTGAATACAGTTTCCACTTAAACTAATTAACCTTTCTATTATTCCTCCTTTGAAACTTAGGCAGTCCAGAGTTTCCCTAAAATTGACTTTTTTCCAATAAATTCTGAAACTTGACTTCCAATTCCTGCTGCTGTGCGGCCCTCTGATCCTAGTGTGTTGTTGCATCACCCATTCTTTGCATTACTTCTATTGTCACAGTCATATCATCATCATCACTCCCCGTATTCACACGCTTACGCCTACCCCGAGCCATTGCCTCCCTTCAAGGATAAACAAATCGAAGCATAAGGAAAATCAAAGGCAATCATTTCAAACATTATTGTCTCCTTTCAGAAACCAAACACAAAGAGTCACAAAACACAGCAAGACAAGCCTAACCACTAAACCCAAAAGACTCTAACTTGAGCTTCTTCATTCTGCCTTCTATTGCACGATTTCCTGTAAGTCTTTAACTCCCAAGCAGCTCCTCGAACCATACTTACGCCAGATATTCTTAACCCAAGAAAATCGGTTCTCCAAAACCTCTTGGACGCCTCAGTCCACAAACCTTGCAAGTCCTATTTAACTACCCTTTTTCTAACCCATTGGCTCAAACAATTCTAGAGGTAATACAACAAGGGTGTAAATGCAAACAAATCCTAAACAAGTTCAGTCATACCAGCTGAGCTTCTTACTAAAAGAACTCATATTCCCTTAATACGCCTAGGTGAAGTCATAGTTTCCCGTCCACACAGAACATTACACATTGAGTGGGCCAATACTCAATATCATGTAACTATGCAATAGTAGCAACCAACATTCAACCTATGGCAAGTCATGCCTTCCTTTCCCAAACACCTCAAGCAAGAGACAACGAAGCGCACAACATACAAAGAAACTTCTAACATGTCTAAGCATAGTCAGTCCATACCCTGACTCAATAAGATGAACTGCTCTGATACCACCTAATGTAACACCCCTTGATTTAATAACCACGGCATAATCGTCATTATACCACGGTCACTAAATTTCTTTGGCATGCTACAACTCAAACAATAGGTTTCCAAAATTTAATCATTGTGCATATAAAGAAAATATGAGCCACGAATGAAATATGTTTATTACATAGCTCCCAAAATACAATCACTGAATGAAAAACATTAAATCTATATATATATATATATATATATATATATATATATATATATATATATATATATATATATATATATATATATATATATATATATATATATATATATAACAAAAACAAGTTACTATTAACATAAAAATGTAGCACTTAATACCCAAATAACAAAAGACATATATCAAAGCACAAAAGGTAAGTAGTAACCCCGGGATAAGTACTACCTGTGGACAAAGCCACTACCCCTATACACAATGAAACGTTTGGTGTCCCGGTCGACACGTTAGGCATTAATGCCCCCATGAAGCTGCACCCGCACATAACTAAGGAAATCTCGACTCAACGCCATCATAGGAATTAAAAAGTCAACTCAATCAATACTAGTCAATTCAACTGTGTCCCCTTCACGGCCTTTATCAAACACAAAATAAAATGGGACAATACAACAAAGAGGTGAGATATCCTACAATATTACCAACATGGCAGGAAAGGAAAATAATACGAATGACGAAGTCATTCCATACATACAGATATTGTAAATATATTCAAGTTATCAATTTCATAGATATCATCAGAAGGCATATCCCATAATAATATAAATATTAACAGCACTATAACGACAGATATCCAACATAAATATATAAATAATAATTATGCCACCACAATATGTATGTTGGCCATGACATGACAATATGAGAACTGACTATGCATATGCACAATATGTATGCTGACCATCTTTGTGCGCAATGTACTCAATTCCTACTCCATGGAGCTAAACACATAATCAGAGATGAGCGTTCTAGAAGATCTGTCCCCCCTTAAAAGACAGTCTACGCTGGATCACGAAAAGTAATAGTGTTTGTCGGGTCCTCGTCGTGCGTTGCAACGGATCACCACGGCTAGGGGTATACAATGTGATAACATAATCACTAAGTGGATCACCACACACGGACGCCCCCTGAGATCCATCATGGATTGCACTATCCTATAAGTTCTCGCTCACTCCTTAGGCATAAAACGCCACAACTGTATGATGCTCAAATGCATATTCAAGAATCATGCATTTTATAATCATAAGCCAAAATAGCCATCAACAGATTTGGGTCCCACTCGTAGGCCTGATAAGAAAGTTGTCATTCATATATAATTTTGGACATACCATTGTCTCATAAGGTTTTATTATTGTTCTTCAATCGGGTAAAACTTCTTTTGTCATTTTAAAATAAATTTTGAATCTTAAAAATTAGTATAAGAGTTCCACCTCAATTTCAACACTTTTCCTGTTGAGTTTCACTAGAGAATATATCCTCCTATCTTTCCCTGAATCCATCTTACTCTAATTCAAAAAGTTCTTTTCTTTGTCCTTAATAAAATTCAACTAAAATAAGTATTTTATATTTCTCAAATCAACCCTTACACTCCAAATTCTTGTTTCTCAAATTCAATTAGTCCTTCTCTTTATCCTTAATAAAGCTTATTTAGTTAAATGTCTTATGATTCTCAAAGTCTCATTTACACTCATTTTCCTTTGAAAGTCAAGATCTACTCATAGTTTTATGGTAAAATTTCACTTCCTTTCTCTTTCTATCTTATGAATCCCTAATTGAATGTCTAATCACTTAAGTATTCAAAGTTTCATTTTAATACAAAATTTCCTCTAGGTTACCCTAATTGGCCGTGAGCCCTAAGTTTCATGGAATTCAATATTCATCTTCTTAATCCATTGTTTTAATTCCTCAATCAATCCATTTTCCACTTAAACTTCTAAGTTCTAATTCATCACAATTCTAATCACAAGTTTAGCTAATTTGCCTCCTCTTGGCCGAGACACTCAACCATGATCTCTAGACCCTAGATTTCCATCAGCTCATCAATTAATTGCTTAAGTTTTATTTTAACACAAGGTTTGGTTCTTGATTCATCATTTAAGGACACAAGGCCGTGAGCTCCCCTTCAACATAGGCAACATTTTCCTTATCTTCCACATATGATTTCAAGCACACAAAATATCACAATTTATCCATGCAATATAATAAAACAACATCAAGTAACAACATCATACAAGCACATAATTACAAATTATCAAAATCAAGCAATCCAATAATTAATCCATTGCCATCAAGATGCATAATGAAAATCAATATATTCATACAAGTCAAAATAACTACAAAATCATGAAGAACAACACAACAAAGAGAGCAATCTCACATGGATTCCTCATCAACAACACCAAAAATGTTTCCTCACCACCAAGATTGGTTGAAGATAATCATCTCCCTCTTAACTATAGAAGACAACACAAGAAAGCAAGCCTCTTGATCGTCTTATTGCAATTTTCGTCCTCCGCCTTCAAGAGAACTCCAAGGTGAGCAAACCTTTACAATCCTCACTCAAACCCTGAAAAGAGGAGTTCTTGGTCATATAGGTGACCAAGAAAATGAAAAAGAGAAGAAAAAGAAAGAAAAGCCAAGAGCATTACCTTAGAGCTTCAAGTTGGGGCTCTAATGGTGGGAGATGAAAAAAGGAAGATTTTGGAGATGATCATCAATGAGAAAAGTCTTAGGATGATGAGAGGATTTAAGAAATATGATTAGTTAGAGCAAACAAAAATGGAGAGGTGATGGTGGTGTGTGTGTGTGGTTGACGATTTTGGAGAGAAAAGAAGAAAGGAAAAGTGAAGAGAAGAAAATGAGAGAAAAGTGCAGAGAGAGAAAGTGATAGATTTTGTGATGAAAAGTGGAGTGATGTCTTTTAGTGAAAAGATGACAATATTGTCATCTTTTCTTCTCTCCAACCGTGGAGTCCAAAAGAGAGGAGAGAGAGTGTAAAGCTTCCTTGAGAAGCTTGGTAGGAAGCTTTCTTGAAGTTTTCTTGAAGTTTACTTGAGAAGCTTTGCACGTTTTTCGATAAAGTGAAGGGTGATGTCATTAAAGTGCTCTTCTAGAAAAGATGACTAGCACTCTACTATAGCTATTATCTAGTGGACAAAAGTTACAATTAGCAGAAATAATATTTTTATTGTCCCACAGATAATAAAACATATTACAATTTTATTTATCAGATAAAATTTTGAAAAACATAAACCTCGTAAATCGTGTCCTACCTTGAGTTTAGTAAGATCCCTTATTGACGTTTCCACAGTTCAAGGTTTACCAGCCTCAGAGAAAATATTTTATTTCCCCGGCTCTGGTCAGTGTGCATGTAAATCAAAAAATATATTAAAATATTCAACAGTTCCAGAAAAATCTAAAAAAATTCACAAAAATCATAAATATTATAAAATAACTATTTATCATAAAATAAATAATTTTTGAAGTGTTACACCAGCTGCGCTTAGTGCGCATGAAAAATGAGGAATATATTAAAATATTCAACATTTCTAAAAAAAATCTATAAAAATTCACAAAAATCACAAATATTATAAAATGAGTGTTTGTCATGAAATAAGAAATTTTTGGGGTGTAACATATGAAGCATTTTATGGTAGAAAGTGTAGGCCCCCTTTATATTAGAATGAGGTTGGAGAAAGAACCATCCTAGGACCTAAGTTGGTACAGCAGACTACAGATCAGATCATGATGATCAGGGATAGGTTGATTAGAGCTCAAAGTAGGCAGAAGAACTATGTTGATAAAAGGAGTAGACTTCTAGAGTTTAGTAAGGGAGATAATGTTTTCTTGAGAGTCACTTCTACAACAGGGATTAGTAGAGCATTGAGAACACAGAAGTTGAACTCTCGTTTCATTGGTCCCTACTAGATCCTAAAGAGAATTGGACCTATAGCCTCCTAAATTGTCCTTTCTCCCAGTTTGTCTAACCTGCATGATGTCTTCCATGTGTAATAACTTAGTAAGTACAATACAGATCCTACATATGTCATAAGTAATGAATCTATGCAGTTAAGATATGATTTGTCTTATGTTATGCGGTCGATGAGTATCGTAGACAGAGGGGTCAAAGAGCTTAGAGGTAAGCGGATTCTTCTGGTGAAGGTGCTTTAGGATGGTGATAGCTTTGAGGAGGTGACTTGGGAGTTGGAGTCCCACATACAACAAGACTACCCGCGGTTGTTTATATGACGTAAGCAATTTTAGGGACAAAATTTTTAAAAGGAAGGAGAAATGTAACATCCTCTTCAACATGTTAGACTTGTAAATAGTTACAGAGGTAGTTTAATACTTACTTAACATTCTATTTAATTTTGTGACAATCTGAATTAGTTTAGGTACTTTGCTGCAAACTGAAAAGTTAAAAATTACTTAAAATGACCTAGATATTAGCATAAATGGCTTAGCTAATGGAAATAGATGTGGATAATCTATTTCTAAGTTACAAATGTGTATTCTGTGATGTGGTTAAAATTTGAGAATAATCAGAGACAATTTGGTATTTTTAGGCATACTGGTTGTGTATTTTAATACTAAATTGACTAGTCACAGATATGAAAAAATATGATACTGGTGAAATGACTTTTTTAATGAATCTTAGTATTTAGTTTAAAGTTGTTAGAACTTGAAAAACTTTATTTAGCTAAATCTAAGTATTTTTAGCAGATCATAAAATATCAGTGTTGTATCTTAAGGCCTTAAACCACCCACGGTTATAGCCTATTTCTTTAACTTCTTTCAGTTACTTTGTTTTCTCATTTCTCACTTTTCTCTCTTCTCTTCATGGCTGAACACTATACAACAGCAAAGAAAGAAGCTCAAGGTGGAGGAAAGGAAGACAAAGAACAAAAGAAGAAGAAGAAATCCAAGATCAGAAATTAATTAAGGCTCAAATCTCAATCATCATAACAGCTTGAGGTAGGGGTTCTGTGAATGCTTATGTCTCTAAGGCATGTCAAAAGGTTTTTGATGATAACAAAAGCAAAAGAGAAGATCAAGCACAAAAGGAAAAATCAAGATCAAAGAAAGAAGACAGAAGGTTTATTTAGTTATAAGACTTAGGATTTTAATGTTAAATGCTCTCAAGATTTCTCAAATGGTTTTTCAATATATATGATTTCAAAATAAATGGGAAATTTCAAAGATAAACATGGCTTTCAATAAAACCTGAGTTTCAACTTTAAATCTAACACTCTTAAAAGGATTTATGTTTAATCAAGTATCTTGAGGTGTTGGAAATGACTTACAAGCGTTATTGGACTTGAAAAATGTGTTCAAAGGCCAATGTAATCGATTACATAATGTTTGTAATCGATTACACATCAAACAGAAGGTCTGTAATCGATTACATTGTAAATGTAATCGATTACAATCAAGTCAGAGGCTATGTAATCGATTACACAATATATGTAATCGATTACACAAAGCCCAGAAAGGCAAAGAACACGTTCGACAAGAAATGTAATCGATTACATTGATGTTGTAATCGATTACAAACAAAGTCAGAAGCCATGTAATCGATTACACAATATATGTAATCGATTACACACAAAACTCGAAACTCAAAGAACACGTTCGACGAGCCATGTAATCGATTACATGGATATTGTAATCGATTACACAGCAAGTCGAAGTCATGTAATCGATTACATGAGCATTGTAATCGATTACAAGCAAAGTCAGAAGCCATGTAATCGATTACCTCAAGAATGTAATCGATTACACAAAGCCCAGAAAGTTCAGAAAACGTTGGAACAATAATGTAATCGATTACCTGAGATATGTAATCGATTACACGCATCCTGACAACGTCCAACGGCTATATTAAATGCATTAAATGCATGCCCAACTACCTCCAACGGCTCTATTAATTGAGAAACTTATAAATACCAAAGTTGGGTTCTCATTTACGGTTGACCTTGAATCAGAAACTGATCATTATACTTCAAAACGTGAATCAATTCTTAAAATCATTTCTTACTCTGTTTTCTGACTAAAAACGTGAAAAATCTTTGAGAGCATATTAGAGCTTCAATTTGTAAACACTTGCTCTAGAGAGAGCTTCTTCTATTTCAATATTATACATTCTGATTAGTGAGGGTGAGGTATCCCTCAAGTATTGTAAGGGTGAGGTATCCCTTGGAAAATAGAGGCTCAAGCTTTTGGGTGAGGTATCCCATACCATTGAGTGCTCAAGGTTGTAGTGGTTTTTCAAGCACCCATTGAAGCTTGAAGATATAGTGGAAAATCTCAAGGTGTTGCTTGGGGACTGGACGTAGATCACAAGTGGAGTAGTGATTGAACCAGGATAAACGACTGTGTTTGTTTCTCTAAACTCTCCTCTCGTTTATCTTTGTGTACTTGTTTCATTGTTTTATTTGGATATTGTCTCCTTGGCTATTACGTTCATTAGTAAAAGTGCTTAACTTATCTATTCAATTATCTCTGATCATTCAATAGCTTCAACGAAAATTGATTGTCAAACGATTTGCGAAAGATTTGTGAACTTATTTTTAACTACTCAATTCACCCCCCCTCTTGAGTATTGAGGCCACTTGGTAACAAGTGGTATCAGAGCTAGACTCTTGTATAAAGAGCTTAGCAGCTTCAAGAGAAGTGATGGCTTCAAATGGTTTTTCAAATGAAGGTTCTTCTATAATAAACGAACTATGACCATAGAAGAATCCATACATGTTGCATTTGATGAAACTAACCCAAATGAGCCGAGAAAGGAACTTGTTGATGATGTTGCAAAAATCTTGGCAAAGACGCACTTGGAAAATCAAGAGATAGAGTCCAAGAAGGAAGAAGAGAGACTACTTGATCACTCATGGCAAGAAGATTCTAAAATCTTGGATCTACCCAAGGAATGGAGGACTTCAAGGTGTCATCCTCTTGACAAGGTGATAGGTGATGTATCAAAAGGGGTAATCATTCGAAACTCACTTAGAGATGCATGTAATCATCTAGCCTTTGTCTCTCAAGTTGAACCTAAAGACATAAATGAGGCCATTAATGATGAGCATTGGATCTTGGCCATGCAAGAAGAACTAAACCAATTTGAGAGGAATCAAGTTTGGGAATTAGTTCCAAGACCCAATGATCATCCTATAATTGGCACCAAATGGGTCTTTAGGAACAAACTTGATGAAACGGGTTTAATAATAAGAAATAAAGCTAGGCTTGTAGCTAAGGGATATAATCAAGAAGAAGGCATAGATTATGAAGAAACTTATGCTCCCGTAGCTAGATTAGAGGCCATTAGAATGCTACTTGCATATGCTTGCATCATGGACTTCAAACTCTATCAAATGGATGTCAAAAGTGCCTTTTTAAATGGTTTTATACAAGAAGAGGTGTATGTAGAACAACCTCCTGGTTTTGAGGACTTTGAAATGCCCAACCATGTTTTTAAATTGAAAAAGGCTTTGTATGGCTTGAAACAAGCTCCTAGAGCTTGGTATGAAAGGTTGAGCAAATTTCTTTTAGAAAAAGGCTTTTCTAGAGGTAAAGTTGACACCACTCTTTTCATAAAACACAAAATGCATGACATTCTTCTAGTTCAAATCTATGTTGATGACATTATATTTGGAGCTACTAACAACTCTCTTTGTAAAGAATTTTCAAATATTATGCAAAGTGAGTTTGAGATGTCCATGATGGGTGAACTCAACTTCTTCCTTGGTCTACAAATCAAGCAAACAAGAGAAGGAACATTTATAAGCCAATCCAAGTACTGCAAGGAGCTGCTCAAAAAGTTTGGAATGGACAATGCCAAGCATATGGCTACTCCTATGGGCACCTCTTGCTATTTGGACAAGGATGAAGGAGGTAAATTGGTAGAAATTACAAAATATAGAGGTATGATTGGCTCACTCCTTTATCTCACTGCAAGTAGGCCTGATATAATGTTTAGTGTATGCATGTGTGCTAGATATCAAGCTAATCCTAAGGAATCACACCTAAGTCTTTGTTAAGAGAATAATGAAATATCTAATAGGCACATCACAAATGGGTTTATGGTACCCTAAGGGTGCCTCATGTAGTCTTATTGGGTACTCGATTCGATTTTGCGGATGCAAAATGGATCAAAAGAGCACTAGTGGGACATGCCACTTGCTTGAAGCTCACTAGTTTCTTGGCACAAAGAAGAAACAAAATAGTGTGGCATTGTCCACATGTGGTTGAATATGTTGCGGTACGGGAGTTTCGTGCTCAAGTCCTTTCGATGAAACAAAGAACTCTTGGACTATGGTCTTGAGCTTGATCACATTCCCATAAAATGTGATAATACTAGTGCAATTAACTTGTCAAAAAATCCCATTTTGCATTCTAGAACTAAGCATATTGAAATAAGACATCATTTCATTAGAGATCATGTTCAAAGGGTGATTGCATACTTGAATTTGTTGAAACAACTAAGCAATTAGCCGATATTTTCACCAAACCCCTTGCAAAAGAAGCATTTTTCTACATTAGAAATGAACTGGGTATATTGGACCATTCATGCATAAATTAAAATATTTCTTTGCATAATCCTAAAACAAATGCCTAAGCTTATGCTTTTTACGCACAATTATGCCACATTCCGCACAATCTCTGAATTTTCATTATATATTTGAATCCCATACTAACTTGAGCATCGGAGGTTTCCCCTAAATTATTTTGCAGGCGATCCCTCATGTCCAACTTTGACAAGAAATTCAACAACCTCAAATTTCACCAAAAAAGGTGAAATTCTTGGTAAAAATGATAATTTTGATCAATTATATGAGTTGAATCATAATATGATTTGTCTATATGCTTGCATGATGATTTGAATTGATTTAAGTTGCTTTAAAACTGTTTTGGATGGATTAAAAATTGATTATATGCTGTTTGGAACGCAAAATCTGAGTTAAAGAGTGCTGGTAATCGATTACAATGCCTTTGTAATCGATTACACAGGTTCTGTCACGCATGTAATCGATTACACACATTTTGTAATCGATTACAACCAACTCAGAACTCAGGTAATCGATTACATCATCTATGTAATCGATTACATACCCACCAGGAAGCATGTAATCGATTACACCAAAAATGTAATCGATTACATACCCACCAGAATGCATGTAATCGATTACACACTCAATGTAATCGATTACAAAGGGTTTTTTAAAAGGCTCCTGACGCGCGTAGAGCTCATTTCTGTTTGGGCATGTTCATCTTCCTCGTTCTCTCCTTCTGCTCCCACGCACCTCGGATCTCAAAACCTCTCATTCTCACTCAAATCTCCATCAAAACCCATCATTTCGCCTCCTCAATCTCTAAATCCCTCTCCACATAGCCCACCGATCAAATCCCCTCACATCCCTCATCCAAATCTCCCCATCTTCTCTCACGAACACTCTCTCCACTTTTCGACCTAATCTCGTCCCTCTCTCTCTCCTCACTCATCCCCAACCATTTACCACTCAACCCTTGCTTCTCCTTCTCATCAATGGTGAATCCTCTCATCGCCGAAGCGCCCAAGAACAGGGGCTGCCGTTGGAGGTTCCTCCGGTGGCTCTTCACGCAATATTTCGGCCCGGACCTCACGAGGCACTTCTCCACCGTGAAGAAAGCGAGTTGTTCCGGAAGAACTTCCAACTTCGCAAAATCATCTCTCCTGTGTATCTTCCCATCACCTTCTCGCGAGAGTGAACCTTTAGAGAGCTTCAGACCATAGAAAACTTAGGCTCTGCCGGGATTCCGAGCATAGAGAAGGCCATCTACCCTAACCTAGTCCGAGTCTTTTATGCTAACCTCGAAGGTTGAAGATAATTGCATCATCTCTGAAGTGAAAAAGCAACAAATCAGGTTAACCATGGCAGAGTGGTATAGGCTTACCAAGCTCACTCCTGATGGAGCTCAGTTCTGTGGAAATGCCAAAGTATGGGGGCATGAGTTTGAGCACAAGGCTGCTCTTCTCTCCTTGATTAGGACTGGCTACCACCTCCCCAGTGATCCTAGACGCAGAATAATGGCCACTGGCCTCACTATGGAAAACAGGGTCCTCCACTACCTCTTGGTTCGTGGATTGATTCCCCAGAGGAGGAATTACTCCCAAGTCCTCAAGGATGATGTAGTGGCATTATGGGCAATGACCACGGGGCACCCAATAAACCGGGGATACTACATTCTAGAGCATATCTTTGGACATCAAGAAAAAGAAGAACTTTGCTCTCCCCTTCGCCATGTTAGTCACCACAATCCTTGAGTACTTGTCGCATTTCGCCGACCGAAGAGTCCAAGGACACCACTCAAAGGGACCCCAATCAATTGGGCTGCATACTCGAAGAAGCTTCACTCTACAAGATGGAAGATAGGTGGCATTACATTACTCATGGCACATTTGGCCATATCCATCACGATCCAGGACGGTGATGATGAGGAGGCTCAAGACCGCTCTGCTCCGCTCAAGCTTCTCTTGATCTTCTCGCTCCAAGAAATGCGCAATCCGAGCGCCAACGTAAACACACGCATGGATCATATAGAGCAAAAGATCGACCATCTTGAGCCGAGGATGGACTACTCGGACCAGAGCTTGCCTCCATTCGTTCCCTCCTATGTGGACCTCCTGTTCCCGAGAGTCCCGCCGCTGCCGCACCCCCACATCCTCTCGCCCCTCCGGATCCCATATCCTTCGCCGGTCCATCCGGGAGTTCCCGCGATGATGAGGAGCTTCGGACTCGACGACGATCTTATGCCCGCCGATGATGACATTGATCTAGGAGACTGCTGCGGATCCGAGGGTGATGTCTTTTGTGACAGCGAGGACACTGATAGTGATCATGGCCTATAGCCCTGATATATTTTCTTGTATTGATGACTACCTTGTACTTATTTTGTTTTAACTTTGATTATATCAAAATTGGTATACCTTTATGGTTATCTTTTGATTATTGCCTACTGGTCGTGATATGTTTATTTGCACATACTGATTATTAACTCTGATATTCCTTTATGTTGGAATATTGATTGGACTGATCTTTGTGGCTTTTCTGTTATGGCCAACAATTGGGAATCATGAAATATAGCTGTCATACTGTCCATTTTTTTTTTTCTTCTTCTTCAATGCTTATGTCTTTTTGATAATGCCAACGGGGGAGAAAATAAGGAAAAATGAAATGTAATTAATGGTTGCATGAGAAATTAAAGGTTGCATGAGTACGGGGGAGTTATTGACCTTTTAAGTTATTAAGCTTTTCATATGCAAAATCTAACCCAATATCATGCATAATCTCCGGGGACAGCATTGTACCTAAATGACTATTATATACAAATGCAAAAATTCTTTCTTTTTCCTATGATCAGTTTGTCATCATCAAAAAGGGGAGAATGTGAATGCTTATGTCTCTAAGGCATGTCAAAAGGTTTTTGATGATAACAAAAGCAAAAGAGAAGATCAAGCACAAAAGGAAAAATCAAGATCAAAGAAAGAAGACAGAAGGTTTATTTAGTTATAAGACTTAGGATTTTAATGTTAAATGCTCTCAAGATTTCTCAAATGGTTTTTCAATATATATGATTTCAAAATAAATGGGAAATTTCAAAGATAAACATGGCTTTCAATAAAACCTGAGTTTCAACTTTAAATCTAACACTCTTAAAAGGATTTATGTTTAATCAAGTATCTTGAGGTGTTGGAAATGACTTACAAGCGTTATTGGACTTGAAAAATGTGTTCAAAGGCCAATGTAATCGATTACATAATGTTTGTAATCGATTACACATCAAACAGAAAGTCAGAATCGATTACATTATAAATGTAATCGATTACAATCAAGTCGAGGTTATGTAATCGATTACACAATATATGTAATCGATTACACAAAGCCCGAAAGGCAAAGAACACGTTCGACAAGAAATGTAATCGATTACATTGATGTTGTAATCGATTACAAACAAAGTCGAAGCCATGTAATCGATTACACAATATATGTAATCGATTACACAAAACCCGTAAACTCAAAGAACACGTTCGACGAGCCATGTAATCGATTACATGGATATTGTAATCGATTACACACAAGAAGTCGAAGTCATGTAATCGATTATATGAGCATTGTAATCGATTACAAGCAAAGTCGAGAAGCCATGTAATCGATTACCTCAAGAATGTAATCGATTACACAAAGCCCGAAAGTTCGTAAAACGTTGGAACAATAATGTAATCGATTACCGAGATATGTAATCGATTACACGCATCCCGACAACGTCCAACGGCTATATTAAATGCATTAAATGCATGCCCAACTACCTCCAACGGCTCTATTAATTGAGAAACTTATAAATACCAAAGTTGGGTTCTCATTTACGGTTGACCTTGAATCAGAAACTGATCATTATACTTCAAAACGTGAATCAATTCTTAAAATCATTTCTTGCTCTATTTTCTGACTAAAAACGTGAAAAATCTTTGAGAGCATATTAGAGCTTTAATTTGTAAACACTTGCTCTAGAGAGAGCTTCTTCTATTTCAATCTTATACATTCTGATTAGTGAGGGTGAGGTATCCCTCAAGTATTGTAAGGGTGAGGTATCCCTTGGAAAATAGAGGCTCAAGCTTTTGGGTGAGGTATCCCATACTTGTTGAGTGCTCAAGGTTGTAGTGGTTTTTCAAGCACCCATTGAAGCTTGAAGATATAGTGGAAAATCTCAAGGTGTTGCTTGGGACTGGACGTAGATCACAAGTGGAGTAGTGATTGAACCAGATAAACGACCGTGTTTGTTTCTCTAAACTCTCCTCTCGTTTATCTTTGTGTACTTGTTTCATTGTTTTATTTGGATATTGTCTCCTTGGCTATTACGTTCATTAGTAAAAGTGCTTAACTCATCTATTCAATTATCTCTGATCATTCAATAGCTTCAACGAAAATTGATTGTCAAACGATTTGCGAAAGATTTGTGAACTTGTTTTTAACTACTCAATTCACCCCCCCTCTTGAGTATTGAGGCCACTTGGTAACAGGTTCTTGAGCTCCAATCATCATTTCTTCCTCATTTTCATGTTTAGGTGTGTTTGAGGTTTGATATGTAAAAATGAGATTTTGTGGTGTTTTGAGTGATTTTCTTACTTGGATAAGTTTTAAAGGTTGTTTATGACTTGTTCATGCTATGAGTTTGGATTAGAAACTTAAAACTCTCCATTTGCACCTTTGAGGCTCAAAGTGAAGAATTTGGGGTTTGGATGAGTGATTTGATTCAAGAATCCATAATTGATTAAATGAGTTAGTGTTTTATGTTTTGTTCATGTTGGTGGACTTGTGGGACTTAAAATCACCTAGAAACCAATTTGAAGAGGTTGAATTTTGTATTTGGCACCAATGGAACACTGTCACAAATCTGCAGAATTCTAAAGATTTGCTACTGAGCACTCGGCGCTTAAGTGCTTAGTGCTTGCGTGCTCAAATGTCCATCGCCCAGCAGAACAGGTCAAGCGTATGGCCTGAGAGCGCTTAAGTGCTAGAGAGTCACACACTCAAGCGTGCATCAACTATAGAGTTGTGCCCAGATACCAATAGCGCACTCAAGCGCACTCAAGCACCTAGGCTTTAAATGCTCAAGCACCGAGATAAGGCAAAAGCTATTTTTTGCATGTGTTGCTAATTAAATTCCCTACTTGATAGGATCATTTATGCAAGTCTTTTAAGGTATAATGAGACACTTTTGGGAATATTTCTTGGAGAAAATTATCTACTTTCATATGTGAAAAGTTTGGAAATTCTTAGACATTAAAAGTGTGATAGAATGCCTATGTTAGTGTTTAGAACCTTGATCAACATAAGTTTGATTCTTATTTCACTTGTGAAGTGAATCTGTAATGTTCTAGATACTATTTAGCTAGTGATATGAATCTTACTACTTTGTTAGATAAGTGAGACTAAGATTCCTTTGTACTAGTGTTTAAAATGTGGCTTGAATATTTGGTTTTCAAACTTGCTATTTGCTAATTTCCTATGTATTGTAACCTTGGAGATGGTGCGCACAATCATATGAACCGAGAATGAGGTGTTGGATATGAATTCTCCTTGCATTTTGGTAGTATGGTTAGGGTTACCGGTATGCAGGTGAAAGTAGTACTCTTACATTGGTGAGGGGAAAGTGTCTACCTATTACCAAGTGGGGTTTAGGCTTTTAGGCTTATCATGCTTTGTATATACAAGAAACAAAGGTTTCTGGGAAATAAGTAAGTAACTTGTGTTTTCAAAAACTAAAACCCGCATTGGCATTGCATAATCATAATATTAGGATATTGTTTGAGTATGATCATATCTCATAACATAAAGCATTGCATTGTTGACAATTGTATGGGCAATTGTCTTACTTGATTGTTTGGTTGCTTGGTTGCTTGTTCGATAGTATCTTAGGATTGTGTGGGTGATTCTTTGATATTATTGATTATCGTATATTTTGTTACATAGAGTGTAAATATGTATTTAGTTGGTTTATTTGTTATTAAATAAATAACTGCTGGTCTTGGTATGCTTATACTGAGAAATTATGATTTCTCACCCCTATGTGTTCCATGTAAATTTAGGTGAAGACCCTCCAGAGGGAAAAGGCAAGAAAAAGAAGAAGCAAAAGACTTAGTTTAATGACTTTATTTCTTTTTGAATAAGGTTGTATTTATTTATTTTGCTGGCTTGTTTGTAAAAGTTTATGTATTATAGTGAACTTTTTAGCCAATGATGTATATATAAGACCTTTTTCCTCTTCATGGCTCTCTATAATGACTTTACAGGTTATTATCGATTTATGTTTTATGCATTTTAGAAAGTGACCTGCTTAATATATTTTATCCTGAAATATACTGCTTATTTTATAATAATTTGTATTAGGGTGTTACATTGATACTCTTCTTATTTAAAAATTATACACTCATCCCTGACTTTATATATTATTATTACACTCTAAAACCATTCTTTGTTTACAAAATTACATACACCTCCTTTACTTTATATATGAATGTTATGCAAAGTCCCATTGAAAATACAAAGTAAGGGAAGTATGAGTTATTTTTCAAACAAGAAGGGTGTCAATATAATAAGTACTAACCTCAGGGGAAATCAGTATAATTATTCTAAAGATAAAAATGGTGAAGTTCAAAGAGTTTATACTTGTTATGTATTTGACATGTGATTCATGATTATTTTATATATATTGATATTATAATTTCAACTCATTTTTCTATTAATTTTAAATCTTTATATAATAAACTTACTAACTCCTCTCACTTTCAACTTCACCCTCTTCCCGTTTTTAAAATCTAAATATATAAAAACTTTATTTTTTCTATGAATCATGACGTAGAGGACAACTACTATTAGAATGTATTTAATATCTAATATAAATATGTTTTTTAATTCTTTTTTCACTTTATTTATTAAAGTTCTTATATAATAAAAGGAAAATACTATTCTAAAATGAGTAAATAAAAAATATCCTTAATTTAAAATAATGTATTTTGATCTTAATCTACTAAATAGTATAAGGATAAATACATCTTTATTTACTAACTTTGAAAAAAAATTATATTTAATAATATGATTCATGATTTTCGATCTCTTTATTAAACATTTTCTACATCCATCCCTAATTTTGAGGAATTTAAAGAATTATAAATAACTTTTATTATCTTGAAGTCAATTTTAGTATATGCATAGGTAGATAGATTACACTTTCTTTTGTCATTTAAGCTACCTTGATAATCATATATGATGACTAAGTGCAAGACTAAATAGTCAAATTTCTAAATTAAAAATGTAATATGTAACATAAATATTCTTATTCCTTTCCATTTCATATAAAGGTAACGATAAGGAGAGAGAAATATGTGTGGGAGAAAGGAGAGATGAAAATTAAGAAAGAGAAGAGGGGAAGGGGAGGGGACCATGCACATACATTAGGTTTTTGTTGTTGTTTCTATGCTTTGTCTAACATGTTCTCTGGTCATCAGGGAGCATGTATACGTACTTTTAGATTGTCTATCGTTCAATGTGGACATAATGGGCTTTTTTACTAAACTGCCACTGTTGGCAAAACTATTTATCGAAATGTCATTTTTTTAAACTATTTATCAAATTGCCATTTTTTTAAACTATTTATCAAAATGTCACTCTTTTGAAACTATATACCAAACTACCACACTTTTATCTTACGTGACATTTTTTAATATTTTTCACATCAACTAGGATGCGCCAAGTAGGATGGCGCATCCAAGCTAACATGGACAAAGAAAACTCCAACAAGGGTGATGTAATCAAGCTACCTGCGCCACCCTTGTTGGCGCAACCATGGCATGTGTCTTCTGACAGAAGCTTTGTTATTGTTTAGTTGTTAGACACGGCCCTGTTTAACTCCACAATCGCTTACAAGTCCCTGTAAGTGCCAAAATGATTATGTTTTGCAACCCTAAAAGATAAGTCTTTCTAATTTGTCATTTTTAATGTAATAAATGTGATTAAATTTAGAAAAAATGAAGACAATGTAATAAATGCATGATAGGGATGTTTGTTTAAAAAAAACAAAAATGTTATTTCACATGAATTTAAATTTGTAAAATCTGTACTTGCATTTAATATGAGAGTATTAGACTACTCTATTAAAATTGTAACATGTGACAATATACAACTATATAATCTGTCATATTGAAATTTATTTTTTTAAAATTAAATTATATGGAATAATACTTTAAGAATATTTTAGAATTTATTTCTTTTCTAAAGCGAAATTGGTATGAGTCTTTTTTTGAAGACTTACCCAAGGATCGAACACATATTCTTTCTTATGTAACAAATTTTCAGTCTTCCACACCAATGTTAGTTTCTAATAAACTCCTTATACTTTCATCTTTTGAATGAATATTCCAAAGTTTAATTAATCTATAAGTCTCCATTTTTTTTAAACAAATTTTTAAAAAGGTTCTCATAATGTAAAAAATTATAAAATGATAAGTGTCTAATCTTGCAACTTCATAAGAGGAGTACACTGATATCGAAATCCAATAGAATTCATCACTCGATGGTAGATTGATGGTCATACTCATCTCAATTTTGAAACAGTTAGGCTTAATCCTTCATGGTAGAAGAAGATTGTCAATTTTAACTATACTTGCTCTTTTAAATATGATATATCTCTAATCTGAACATACAGTAATCTCAATCATCTCCCTCCCAATTTGCAATCATTTGAATTGGAGTAAAAACTTTGATAGAGTTTCCCCTAAATATTGGACCTCCCCAAAAGCACATGTACTTGTTTAATTCACCAATTACCAAGATCTTTAACAAAAACTAAAACTGAGTGGCAAACATATTTGATCCAATAAGGGCACCAAAATCACAATAATTTATTATCAATAGTATGTTACACAAAACCACTAAATATAATGTCATCACACTGATGACATATAATTACATGTTAATGGGATGGGCCCGCATTAGAATGTGGTGGCCTGTGAGATGGATCGGAAAAAGGACCTGGCCGTGGTGGGTATGGTGGGTAACCTGGTGGTGGGTAAGGATATGGTGGGTAACCGTACAGTGGGTACGGATACGAGGGGTAACTCGGTGGCGGGTAAGGATATAGTGGGTAAGGGTATGGTAGGTAATATGTAGGTGGTAGTTGAGTGGGGGGGTATGTAGCAGTGGCAGGAGGCTGAGTCGTGTGCTGGCTGGTAAAGCTGGAGTCCTCGGGATGTCGAAGTCGTGTCTGAGTGCTCACTAACCCTGTCCTCCATCTACGCCGCGTTCCCTGTTGACTGGACTCCTCGGGCGGCCCTGAAATGTCATCTGCTGTTGGAGCTGGACGCAGATTTCCATCGTAATGCGGTCATGCTCCCGCAATGAGTGTAGGATCTGTGTAGCAACTTCTCGAGCGGCAGTGTCAGTAGTTGAACTGAACAAATACTTTGCAATGTCCGCCTAAGAAACAGATATAATTTATGGCATTACACTGAATACAACATACAGATAGACACTAACAAATTGGTAAAGAACTTACCACATTCCCCTCCGATCTCGCATGTGTTGTAGTCCGTAACTTTACAAAGCTCTCTATACAGGTACGCCAAGACTGCGGACCCCCAGCTATATGTCCCGGCAACAGCAAAGTCCTCCAGTAATAGAAGGAACATTAAGTGCATAAACTTACCAGAATGATCGGGGCATAAGAAACCCCCAAGCAACCGAAGTATGTAATGTCGTGCACGCTGTTGCACGTACTCATCATCATCATCCTCAGTAACTGCAGTAACACTCGGCTGCCATAGGTATGTCATGTCAATGCGTGCCCCAACTATAAGTGACGGAGTCTCATAAAGACCTAATAACTGAACACACAGACTGAGCCAATCAGTCCTATGGGTAAGGCCAGTGACTGTAGCGCCGTCAATAGGAAGACCCGATATTATACCGATATCCTCCAACATAATGGTGCACTCTCCGGTAGGCATGTGAAATGTATGTGAAATGTATGCACTTACCAACCGTGTTGGCGCAACCTACATGGATGTGTCATCCTACTTGGCGCATCTTAGCTGACGTAGAAAATATTAAAAAATGCCACGTAGGACAAAATGGTGGCAGTTTGGTATATAGTTTCAAAAGAGTGGCATTTTGATAAATAGTTTTAAAAAAATGGTAATTTGATAAATAGTTTAAAAAAATGACATTTCGATAAATAATTTTGCCAACAGTGGTAGTTTGGTAAAAAAGCCAAAGAAATTTGTAGAGAGATAATGAGAATTAAGAAAATGGAAGCAATGTCACGGATGGGGGAGGGGGGAGGCAATATATACCCTGGTTGTGCTAACAAGGGTGACGCAGGTGGCTTGGTTATGCCACCCTTTTTGGAGTTTTCTTTGTCCACGTCAGCTAGGATGCGCCATCCTACTTGACACATCTTAGGTGACGTGAAAAATATTAAAAAATGTCACGTAAGACAAAAGCACAATAATTTAGTATATAGTTTCAAAAGAGTGACATTTTGATAAATAATTTAAAAAAATGATAATTTAATAAATAATTTAAAAAAATAACATTTCGATAAATAGTTTTGTCAATACTAACAGTTTGGTAAAAAAGCCGAACATAATGCAATCAGTGGCTTATATGAATGACTGAGTACCGGAAGATCCAGTAAAATAGGAGAAAGTTGAAAAATATATTAAAAAAAAGATTGGACAACGGTTTCCACCTGCAACGACTGTTCAGCCACAAAGAAAGTAGAGAGATACAGGACAAATGCTTCAACGCTCATCATCACCTATGCCTCTACCATAACCATTCAGCTTCCAATGTCCTCTCCCCCACAGATTCAGCTCGACAACCAAAAGATTCCAAAACTGAAACCCCCGAAGATCTCTCAGTCGGAGGAGGAAGACCAAGAACATATAGAAGAAAAAATGAATCATGAGCTCACTATGACCAGTGATCAAGGTACAAATGAAGAAAACTTTCATTACTTGCAATCTCCAATACGCTGCTGTAAATACATTATTATAGACCAAGAAGATCCTTTCAAACTAAACACAGAGAAAGTCCATGACAAAATAGATCTCCTCTTTGAGGAAGAGCCCCTCTGATATGCACAACTCAAAAACTTCTCAAAACCCAAATTAGAAGAACTTAACTTTTTTTATGAGCGTGAGGAGCTACCCATGTCTTCATCTTTCTTACACTTTATGAGGAGCAATTTTTCTAATTAAAGAATTCTTGTTGCCCCTTCTTAATTCAAATTTTTTTTAGGTACTTGCAGCCTAGAAGAATGTAATTAATTATAGTATTGTTCGTACTTCGAATATGCTTTATCATAATATCTGATGCTGTTATTGAATACAAAGGGTGGACATCAAACACCTCTAGATGATGCTTGCATCTCAGATCTAGGGTCTTCTGGTTGCCGCGGTGACTTTGACTTTCTGAACGACGATTTGCGTTTCTCGACGAGCTCGGCCGTTTTAATCGGAATCGACGAGGGTCACAAGGTGCACAACGATACACTTGTCCTGACCACAACTTCAAGAAGAAGATGATTATCTCCAGCCTAAACGGGAATGGAGTTTCTGACCCAGCTTCCAGTCATTTTTTAACAAACATGCAAGACACATGTGGATCCCACTCAAATATTTTTTTTTCACCATTTACCGGCTACAAAAGACGGGACAACTTCTAGTTACAGGTCATTTATCATGTTTTAAAGGGTGTACCCATGCTCCATAACTAAGTTGGATGCACCGTAGAATTAGCCGTTGTTTTTATGATACCATTGGTCTTACGTAGTTTTCTTGGGTGCACCATGATTAAAGAAAATCACATCCTCCTGAATTATTGAAAAGAATAAACTTTATATATCAATGTGGGCGCTGGCTAGACTATATGCACATGGTTAAACAATTAATTATTAAATTGGGGTAAATCAAAGATCATAATATTCATGTGGAAAAAAAAAGATCTGAATATTGTGCCCAAAAAAATATCTGAATAGAGTTGAGCATAATGAAACCAATACATAAATATAATGCCTCCTTTGTTGTTTTCCTCGATGAGAAAGATGCGGAACTTCAAGAGTTAATCCTTCAAATAAGTAGTGAACCACGGGTTGCGGAGTGTCTTAATTAAGAACTGGTTGCATAGCTATTGTTTTTTATACAAGTCCTTTTCTCCATTTTCAAGCTTTCAAGCTTCTAGCAATTGAAAAGGATGTAAGAAATGGTATTGATCTCGGTGTTATTAATGAGAAAGAATAAAAGATAAAAATAATAGAATGCAAAGAGTTACGAAATAATTAATAAATGAGAAATAGTGATAAAAGAGGAGGATATAAAGGAAAATTATTAAATGTTTCTGGGGTAACAATAAATGCATATTTTAAGAACATATTCATTATTGATTTTAAATAAATTTATATAAATTTTGAAAAAATAACTTAAAGTAATGATGAAGATCTTTTTGAACAATGCATATATTGTTGCTTAGGAACATGGTATATATAATTTCTCGGATATATAAGGTTCAAGTGTAAAATTAGTGAAAGCTATCAATGCTAAACCTTAATATACATTAAAATGACATAATGAATTAATGACTGATAGAAGTTAAGATAGCAGAAGTCGGAGAGCTTAAAAATCCTTTAAGTATGTTGACATGGGCTCAATTGATAACTAAGGATAAGTTGAAATTATATATTATAAATAGATCGATAATTAGTATTTAGAAATAGATAGAATTTCCAAGTCCAAGATATCTGCCAATTTTGCATGTATTTAAGTAATACATGTACAGTTATCAATTTATATCAACCATATTTCTCCCATTTATTTTGCCATGCTTTATAGTTCTTCTCGTCCATAGCTTCATTTTGTCCTATACAAAAACTTTCCGTTACAGTGGATCTTTGATCCCCTTTATATAAAAAAAAAATCATCATAGTGATTCTTTAATGTTTATGGCCAACGCTCGATGGTGTCACAATAATACCGTAGCAATTACTTAATTTAACTGCTAAAATTTAAATTTAAAATGTTAAAATAATTGTCAATTTCAATTGATATGGTCGGGAGGGTAATTTAAATTTACGCATTAGCTACCACATCAAAATGTTTGCAATATCAAAATTAAGCAAAAAATTATTGTAAAGAAAAAGTTAACAAGGGTGAGAATAATATTTCGATTACAGTACTGCAATTTTTCTCCAAAATCCAAATCAGCTGTAAATACTTGGTATGTGTTTTCTTTTTGTTTACGGAATAGTTGTAAACAATGTATGGCTCGATATGAAGCACGAACACATTATTTTGGTGTGTTTGTGTATTAGACATGTATTTGTATCAAATATATAAAGATACTTGTATAATATATGTGTCTCTCATATCTGAATATGTCTAAATTAAAAAATTATTTATTTTAGTTTAAACACATTTTAAACATGTTTAGACACTTCTCGGACACGTTTGTATATGTTTAGGACACAGTTTGAACATAATCTATTAATATTTTTTTTAAAAAATATTAATTTCCATGACTAACGTTTAATTAGTAAGTTCGTAATTCACTCAAGTCCAATCACATGAATGACGTCCCAAGTCAACATTTTCACATACTAATATTTTAAGTTTTATCTTTTCACACATTACTATTAGACTTTTAAGTTTTATCTTTTTACGCATCACTATTTTCATTTGCTCCTTTTATCTTTGCTTGTACAAAGCCGTCTACTTCGTCTTCACCAAAGCTTGCCTCACACTAATATCCTCTCTAGTTAATTTTTTTTATGCACATGTACTTGTACATTGTTAGTTTTTATTCTGGACTGTGATCCGGAATCCCGTCTAAATGGATCAACCTGGTACATGAGTATGCGGACTCCTCCCTGGCAGGCCTTGAAGGTAGTCAGGGCCTCATAGCTATATACATTGAGCGACATTAGGCCATAATATCAAGATCACTAGATAATGTGCAAGGATATATTCCTAAATATCCGTAATTGTCAATCATCTACTTATGATATTATAGGATCCATAACTGTCTCAAATTGATAAGTAGCTCTTATATTGAGAGTTCCCAACTTATAGGGGTTTATCCCATTATTAGAGGGAAAGTAATTCCTATCAGGATTTTAATCTTGAATACTTGCATTCAATACAGATTACATAAGGGTTTCGTATACGCTCTATAAATACAAGGCTAAGTGGCCTTAATCAGGTATCAGTAAATTACTCAATATACTCCTCTTTACTTGAGCACAACCTGACTTGAGCGTTGGAGTCCTTTTGTAGGTACCCACCCCTGTGTCTCAACATGCTTGATCGTTGCTGCCAAAGGAAGAAACCACCATACACGTGCCTTTTTCAAGTACCCTCTTAATCTACTTCAGAACATTGGCGTCGTCTGTGGGGATGAGAAACTTATAATCTCACTCCAATCATGGTAAACACGAGGCAGAATTCTAGGAAAGACGTTGGGCAGGCCTCCATAAACCAAAGACAGGATCAGGCCACTCAGCTCCCTCCTATTCCTGCCCCTCCACCTGCTGCTGAGGCCTCCGCTACTAGAAATCAGACGCTTAATGCAGAGAACCAATGCGATGGGTATACCACCTCAGTCTCTGATGAAAGCCCAAACCCACCGCGTAAGATTCCTGTGAGAGATAGACTTGGAATCCCAGCACCCAGGGGCAACCCTGATGCCTAACAGCGCAGAATCCTGGTTCATCAGCGCTTGGGAATGCTTAATAATGAAATAGGCGATCGTGCATCTCACTCCCAACGCACGAATCGGTCTATGGCATCTCAACGCCAGTTTCAAGACATGCTTCAACAACACATGACTATGCTGAACGAGCAATATAAGAGGTTGAAAGACATGCAACGAGCCATGCATGAAAATCGACCCAGACCTCACTGTGATGATGGTAGTATTAGCATGGGAAATAATCAAAGGAGGGCATATCCCGACGCTTCCGTAGCTAATATCTGGAATGATAATCTGAACCGCGGATTCGAGGAGTACCCTTTTTCTGATCAACTCATGGAATACCATGTTCCTAGGAATTTTAAATTCCCAGTTAACTTGGAGATTTATGATGGAACCACGGATCCCCAAGAGCACATCAATGCTTATGAGCAATCTCTCTATTTTCACAGAGGATCCATGGAGTTGCTATGTTGTGTTTTTCCTCTCTCCTTGAAGAAGGGAGCCCTTAAATGGTTCTCGAGCCTGCCATGGAGGTCCGTGGTCAACTAGCCGGATCTTAAACAACGTTTCCTGCTCCAATACACCACTAATAAGGAACAACTCAGGTCTATCAAATCCCTGGAAAAGCTCTGCTAAGGGAAGGATAAGCCACTCCGTGATTATGTAAGGCGTTTCATGACAGCTTGCACTAACGTGGAAAACTTTGACGATAGAATAGCCCTCCACTATGCCAGAAGTGGTTTACGATTTGGTTCTGAGTTCTTTGCTTCTCTAGTCAAAAAGAAACCAGAGAACCTGAGCGAGTTCCAGAGGCAATCCCAGAAGCATGTGGACTTAGAGGAAGCCACCGTGGATTAGAGGAGGTGGGATAAAGGTTAATCCTCTCATCAGAAGCCCAATTGTAATTCCTCACAGCCCCGATCTTCCAAAGATAGTCCACCTCGGGCTGGATACTCTGTTTATACTCCATTGAATACCCTATGAGAAACAATCTTAAAAGGAGTAATCCACACTGAGTTTCAGAATATACGAAGACCACCTCCATCAGGAAAGGCAAGCAGAAGAACCATTCTAAGCATTGCACATGACACAAAGGTTATGAGCATGATACTGAAAACTGCTATCAACTCTGTGATGCCATCAAATTTTTAATCAAGGCAGGACAACTACAACAGTATATCCTCTGGGTCCAAAACGAAGAACATTATGGCAAGCGCAGAGATGAAAAGCGTAGCCCATGAAGAAGCCCATCCCCCCACCGCAGAAGAAAAACTCGTAGTCCTAGGAAAAGATCCTAGACTCTACCACGCTAGGATAACAATGACCGGCAGGATAGGAATAGGGATGTCCCTGCCGATGATAATGGCGACAGACGCTCTGAGCCAAATAGAATGATTAATACCATTACTGGTGGCTGGAGGATCATCAAATGGATCCCGGAAGAAAGCCTTGATGATGACGGTGTTCAGTGTGTCCAATTCCTAACCCAGAATGCAGACTACTAACACAAAAGTGCCCCCATCACTTTTTCAAACGAGGACTACAGTGAAATTATCCCAGAACATGATGATTCACTCGTCATCTAGGGAATAATATCAAATGCCGAAGTCCGCTAAATTTTTGTGGATCAAGGAAGCTCGATAAATATCATCTTCCTAGATCTCTATCAGAAGTTAGAACTACCACCATCGGATTTGACTCCTCACGACAGGGAGCTGACAAGTTTTACGGGTGAGAAGATCACCCTGGTAGGCTACTACGAAACCCACCTGACTGTGGGATCCTCCAAACTCTTTAAGCTAGTCAAAGTAAAGTTTCTGGTCGTAGACTGCCCTTCGGCTTACAACATTATCTTAGGTCGTCCCTCTCTAAATTGTCTTAGCCACCAGGAAATGTTACAACGAAAGCTTGAAGATTTGTAGAGTTACCAAAAGCAGAAAACCTACCACCCCCGGCCAAGTCCTAGATCAGGTCAACATGCTTATGACTGAACTGGATGTTAAAGAAGAAATTCGTGGTACCAGACCTTAGGCGGAGGGTGAGTTACAACCTCTCTAACTTGGGGCCAAGCCAGATCAGGTCACTAAGATTGGAGCACATTTGGAAGATAAATAAAAATAACAATTGATAGAACTCCTATTGAAGAACAAAGACCTTTTTGCTTGGACATCTCTGACATGCCAAGGCTCGACCCCAGTTTCATCTATCATCGCCTATCCATCCGAGAAGATGTGAAGTCGATTGCTCAGAAGAAAAGAAAAGTCAACCCAGAAAGCAATATGTCATTAAGGAGCAGGTTAAGGGGTTACTAAGTGGCAACTTCATTACGGAAATCTCCTATACCATATGTTTGTCCAACGTGGTCCTGGTCAAGAAATCCAATGGGAAGTGGAGGATGTGCATAGACTATACAAATCTGAATAAGGCCTGTCCTAAGGATCCTTACCTACTCCCCAATGTGGATAAGTTGGTGGATAGTTCCTCAAGTTTTAAGTGGTTGTTGTTCATGGATGCGTATTCTGAGTACAACCAAATTCCCATGTATCCCAGAAATGAGGATAAAATCGCCTTCATCACCGACAGGGCGAGCTACTACTATAGGGTCATGTCTTTCGGTCTGAAAAATGTAGGAGCCACCTACCAGAGGATGATAAACAGAGTCTTTGAAGACCAAGTGGGGAAGATGCTAGAGGTGTATATAGACAACATGATAGTGAAAACCCCACAAGGTGGTTCATATGCGACTGACCTTGAAGAAGTATTTCCCCAGGTCAAGAAGTATAACATGAGGCTAAACCCCAAGAAGTATGCTTTCGGGGTACAAGCCGAGAAATTCCTGGGTTTTATGTTAACCCACCGCGGAATTGAAGCTAATCCAGACAAATGTCAGGCGTTCATTGACATGAGAAGTCCTCAAAGCGTTAAAGAGGTTCAACAGCTTATAGGCCGCATCGCAACCCTCACAAGATTTCTTGCCAAAGCAGCCTACAAATCTCTTCCTCTTTTTAAGTTACTAAAGAAAGGGGAAAGTTTATAATGGACCCAAGAATGCAAGGATGCCTGTTTATCTTTAAAGAAGTTATTCTCCTCCCCCCTATTCTGACAAGATCGGATCCCGGTGAGATGCTCTACTTATACCTCTCGGTTCATGAGGAAGTAGTGAGCTCTGTTTTAATCCAGGAAACAAAGGAAGGCCAGAAATCGATTTACTTTGTGAGTAAGGTTCTGCAAGGACCTGAACTTCGTTACCAGAAAGTTGAGAAGGTTGTTTTTGCACTGGTCATCACGGTCAGAAGACTGAGACAATACTTTCAGTGTCACTCGGTGGTGGTAAGAACAGATCAACCTATCCACCAGGTACTAAATAAGCCAGATTTAGCCGAAAGGATGATTACCTAGTTAATTGAGCTCTTTGAGTTTGGGATCATTTATCCACCATGGCTAGCAATAAAAGCCCAAGTGTTGTCTAATTTTGTAGTGGAACTCACATCAGACCTTGGTAACCCAGTAAGAATCTCTTGGACCATTTTTGTTGATGTATCCTCCAACCCCAAAGGGAGTGGTGCCGGGGTAATCCTAGAAAACTCAGAGGGACTAACATTGGAGCATTCCCTAAAGTTTGAATTTCCAACCTCGAATAATCAAGATGAATATGAGGCGTGTATTATCAGGTTGATAATGGCAAAAGACATGGGGGCAACCAAGATCATATTTTATAGTGATTCCTAACTTGTAATCTCCCAGATTCGGGGTGAATATCAAGCTTAGGAACCCTTCCTACAGAAATACTTGGCCAAAGTGCAAGAGATCCTTAAGAACTTTGAAGAGACAAAGTTCGAGCATATTCCGAGAGAACAGAATTCCAAGGCAGACCTTCTGTCCAAGCTAGCCAGCACTAAAGGCCCCAGAAATAACTGGTCAGTAATTCAAGAAACCCTCTTCTAGCCTTCCATCGCGGATTATGCCGTGTTTCAAGTACAGGAGGAGAATCCGTCCTAGATTACCCCAATCATGGAGTATTTGCAGTCCAGGATTATGCCTTTCAATCCTAAAGAAGCGTCTGAGTTAGTCAAGACAGCTGTAAGATACACCATCTATAGTGGATGGTTATACTGTTGTGGTCACTTTTCACCCCTCCTTAAATGCCTCACTTCGAAAGAAGCCGAATATGTCCTTGTTGAGATTCATGAAGGAAGTTGTGGACATCATTTAGGAGGCACAACCTTGACCGTAAAAGCGCTCAGAGTGGGATATTATTGGCCAATGATGGAAGCTGATTCCCATACGCATATCCGGGTTTGTGATAAATGTCAACACCACTCAGACCATTACCAGGCTCCCTCTGAAGAGCTATCTACAATGTCAGTATCTTGGAATTTCTATAGATAGGGCATGGACATCCTGGGCCCTTTTCATCAGCCCCTAGGTCAATTGAAGTACTTGGTGGTTACAGTGGATTATTTTACGAAGTGGATTGAGGCAGAACCCTTGGCCACGATTACTTCATCATGGATCTAGAAGTTTATTTGGCACCATATTATCACCAGGTTTGGAATTCTGGAATCCATTGTAACAGATAACGGAAACCAGTTTAAGGATAAAGGTTTCGAAGAGCTTCTAGCAGGCTTAAAACTTAAGCACCATTGTAGTTCCATGGAAAACCCCATAACTAATGGACAGGCCGAGGCAGCTAACAGAATTATTGTGCATGGAATTAAAAGACGACTGGACGATGCTAAGGGAAATTGGGCCGAGTAGCTTGACCATGTCCTTTGGGCTTACCGGACCACACCCCATTCCACTACGAGTGAGACTCCCTTTAAACTTACCTATGGGTGTGAGGCAATGATTCTGGTAGAGATAGGTGAGCCAAGTCTGTGCAATCAGTAATTCTTAGAGGACAACAACCACAGTCTGATTAGGGAAAACTTAGATTTGATCGAAGAAAAGAGACGCGTGGCACACATATGCGATGTTGCCTTCAAACAAAGAACAGCAGCCAGATACAACCTGAAAGTAGTCCTTAGAAGGTTCCAACTAGGCGATTTAGTGCTCAGAAGAGCAGATATTAGAGGAAAAAATGCTTCTCAACGAAAGTTAGCCCCTAACTGGGAGGGTCCCTGACGAGCGCTGAACTCAATCAAAATTAAAATCGAGTTGTACCTATGGCTTGTAGCATTGGAGTTAACATCGGATCGTCTCTCAAGGATCTTAGTTGCAAATTAATTAGATCAAGCCGAGATTAGGGGGAAGAGTTGAGAAACAGAATACGAAATAGTAAAATTAAGGAAAGAACAATCAATTAAAAGCACAATCAATTCAGAAATCTATCCAAAATTTGGTGGATTCTATCATAGATCACTAAACAAACATTTGGATTGCATTTGAATGATTAACTTGGAATTAACTAAGATCTCAACATTAAATCTAGAATTCATACTAGACAATCATCTAGAATTCAATTAACAATTGATACACAAATTCGCAATCGCATAATTCATGTTAGATCTATGTTAATTTTAGATTTGAATTTAGTTAACCTAAGCACAAATTAGCACTTAACTTCTAATTCTGTGACTAAACTAGATTAATCAACCTAAATTCAATCACAAATCTCAATCCAAAATCAAGATCCAATCAGATCAAGATTAAGAAAAAGAAAGGGGAAGAAGAAGAATCCAAATACAAATCAAAGAAAAATGAAATCAAAACAAGATCTCAAGAATCCAAACTGAAATTTCTTCAAGAATCCTGAGTTGATTACAAGGTGTTTAGCCCTCCATGAGAAGAGGAGAACTCAGAAAATGAAAATCTAGAGAGAATGAGGAAAGGAGAGTGTGAACACTCAATTTTGACCAGGCTCCAAAAAAAAATTAATTTTGAATTTATTTAATTAATGGTCCATATTCTTTTTTTTTGTTAGCCCAAATGTAAGCCCGCTTTAGCAAAAAAAAATCATTGATCTCATTTTCTAAAAAAAAAGGGGGGAGAGGGGGGATCAATTCTTCAATAGGTTCTGGTTAAGTCCTAACATCCAACCAAAACCAAGTTTAACGGTAGTTGAAATGCGACTAGCATCTTGTTTTTCTTTTCACTTCAATTTGTCACATTACTGCAATTAAGCAGACTCAAGGCTCAATGCAGAATCAGCACAAAAATGGTAAGGAGCAGAGATGAGAAGATGACAGGCTTAAGAAATATACACGAAGAAGGAAACTGAGCTAGGACTCTATCTGTAACCTACACTGATCTCCTTGGGTGGCAGATTTTTTTTCTTTCTGCTTACAAAAGAACAAAGCGTAACAGAGGGGGAGGGGTTTTTTTTTTGAATTGAGAAGGAAAAAGAACAAAAAAAACAAAGATAGACTCCCTGCTGCCATCTCTAGGGACCGATCCTGATGAACACTTGGATCTCCATTTTCACCACTCCATCTTCAGCAACGCCCTCACCCATAATCGTGAGAACCCATCACTACCCGCCTGAACCATCAACCTCCACAACCAACCTCACCATCCCTTCTAACCATGAGCCATCTTCACCCTCCTGCTACCCATCAGAAACCACCTTGACTGATTACCTTCCAACTTCATCTTCCTCATCCTTCATCTTCCAAGCCTCCCAACCGTGAGAGCCTCCTCGCCACCACCTTCAACCTCACCATTCCATCACCTTCAACTGAGTCAACTCACTCACCCTCACCAACCTCCACCCATTCTCCACCGTGAGCCACCCCTTCACACAGCATCCCATCAACCTCCAAACCATAGCAACTATCTTTAAATCCAAGCCACCCAACATCCTCTGACCACCCATCACCCAAGCAACCACCATGAGCCTCCACGCAACCGAGCTCCACCACGCACTTCTACCAGAACCCAAATCTGGCCACATCGTAAATCGAGCCCTTCCTCCTCGTCGTGACTTGTAGCGCCGCCCTGTGAGCCACAACCCATAATGCCACCGCACTCCACCCAAAATTGTCCAAGCTCCACGCAGGCTGTCCCTCCGTCGTACCTGCCGTGCGCCACACACCGGCACTGCAATCTTGGACCCCCGCTGTCTAGCGCCGTGACCCATCGGACCCGCGAGCCGCTCCGAGCCTAGATCCTACTATCGCCGTCGACCAAACCAAACGCTACGCCAGTCGTCATCCTCACACACTCACCAGATCCGGCCAACTGCGCACAGCAACCCGTAGCAGAAGCCCAGATCCATCGCTACCCGGACTAAATCTGGGTGACCCGTAGTCGCACCACCTGATGCTTGACCAGATCTCTTCACGCCGGCGCACCACCGAGCCAAGAACCGTCGAACCGTCCACGCAACTGAGCTCCACGGTGGACCACCGACTGGTAGCACTCCTGCACGTCACCTCTTGCGAAAGCAGAGGTCCAAGTCTTTCATTTTCAGCTTTGATATTGTTTTGTTTTCTAAAGCTTAATTTTGGCTTTTGTGATATTTGAATCGTGATAAATAAAAAAAAGGGGGGTCTGTTACGAGATTAAATTCTGATGTCTTTTTTTTTTTGTCTTTCTTACTTTTGGGCTTTTGTATTGAGTTAGTTGGGTGGGGTAAGAAGTGTTATTTTAGTATGATGATTTTAATTAGGATATTTATTTTATTTTTAAGTTTTATAATTTTGGGTTAATTACAGTTTTAAGTATAAATATGTATCTTTATGTAACTCACAAAAGTTAGAAAAATAAAAAAATAAAAAAGGGATATAAAAATTCAAAAAAAATGTGTTAAATGATAAAAAAAAAAAATTTTTGTGTTTGTTGTGCTGAATTTGGTTTTTGTTGTATTTACTTGGCTCCTAGTATGACAATATGTTATTTGTGTTTATATGTTTGTCTTTGTGTGCTTCTAAAAAAAAAACAACAAACAAAAAGAAACAACAAAATATATAAAAAAAAATCTTTAAATCAATGCAATGACCAATGATGTTGATTGAATAGCGGATGCTATCTTGAATGTCGTTTGGATCATGAGGGTTTATTGAGTAGCATGGTGCTAACTTGAACCCCGCGCAACAATGAATTTGTTTTCAAATAAAATCTCTTTTCAAAAAATCTTTTTTTAATTAAAATCAATCAACTCACACTCATTTAATAAAGAACTACGTAACTTTGAGTTCCTCATTGTACCAAGGGATACGTAGGAGCAGAATTTCATTTCTGTCAAGCCAAAATTAAATTTTCATAAATTTTGTGGTTTCTTTTTTTTATAAATAGTTACAATGTTTTGCAAAAGGGGTAAAATAAATATTTTCAAGGATTGTTAAGAATTTGCACAATTAACTCAAGGTACCGTTTTAGAACGGGTGTGTTAGGGGTGCTGTGGGATTAAGTTTCCACCCTTCCCTATCCATAACCGACTCCCGAATCCAATTTGGTTCCAAAGACCATTTTCAAATAAAGGTTTTCCAATTTTTCCTAAGTTAAAATAAAATTGGTGGCGACTCTATTTTTTCATTTTCGTATTCTAAAATCTCGTGAGTCGCTATTTTTCACCGCGATCACGGTCGCGACAGATGGCGACTCCACTAGGGACACTTAGAGAGTCAAACCCTGTTGTTGTTAGTTGTGCAAATTGTTAATATCTGAAATGCATTTATTTTACCCCTTTTGATCCTTGTTTTTGTTTTCTTTTTTGTGTGTAAATAGATTTTATTTATTTATTTAATTTTTTTTATCGATGGCATTATCTTATGTATATTGTTACCTGCAAATATATTGTGCATAATTGTTGAAACCCTAGGATAGATGATTGCTGGCTGGCTGTTGTATATATGTTTTTTGCAGGTTGGAGGTAGTTTTATCTTTTTAAAATTTTGTACAAGTTTGTATGCTGCCTCATATACATCACTATCACTTACCTCACACACTTTTTGGGCTCTATACCCGAGTCTATGCGAAGTCGAGGAATAGAAGGAGTCTCGACTTTTGTTATTGAGGGGCTTTATGCTCACTTGACATTTATTGAGACACCACTCAGATTGTTACTAATATCATGGACTAGTCATATTGAGAGGGTTTATCCCTACTTGTGATTAATTCATGAATTAGGACCTTGTCTTTATAGATAAGGGCAATCTGAGGACCATAACTTTTAGAAGTTTAGATCTGTCTCGAAAATCTTGCACTGATAGATCGAACGTAATGCTGCCAAAATTAGAGTCGTGACCTTAAGGAAATCCAACCTTTAAGTTCCACCTAACTAGGGCACAAAGGGGGCGTACTTCTTCTTTATCTATATCTTCTTTATGTGATTCATTCTTGCATTTCCTTTTCTTTTTCCAAAAAAATCATCAAAAATACATCATCTTACATTTCCATTCTTAGCAAAAAAAAATTCTTTATTTATCGTTTTCACATATCATTCATTCATGCATTTTTCTTTTTTTGTAAAAAAAAATCAGCATAAAAAAATATATACATATACTTCATCTTGCATTACTCATGGCTTACATTTTCATAGCATTAAAAAAAATATCTTGCATTCTCATGTCATTCACTGCATTAAAAAAATAAGGGATATCTCATCTTGTATTGTCATAACCCTTTTAGCAAAAAAAAAAATGTATTTGCATATCATGCATCATCCTTTGGGTTTACAACGCTATAAGGGTTTCTTCATGTAGGTTGTTAGGATACATTCCTAGAGTTACCTCGATAAGAGGTACCCTTAGGATGCACCCTTCCTTTTTCTGGCATGCTTACACTTTTTTAAATTCTGTAGGGTGAGTTTGCTTGGTAAAGTGAAAAGATTGGTACTCATCAATAGCAAAGAATGGAAGAAATGTGTCATGGGCAAAACACAAGCAATGCAGTTGACCTCAAGAGGAATATGAAGATTACAGTTAATGGCAGTGATCTGAGGCGTGTGAAAGACATTACTCAATAGATGACTCCTAAAGATCGATCAGAGTTCTCGAGTAGTTATGGGCAGATCCTGGACTTATTGCGCATCACAGTTGAAGAGTCTGTCTTGAGTGGCCTAGCTCAATTTTGGAACCATTCTCTGAAATGTTTTGAGTTGCCTGACCTAGATATTGCACCGACCATTGAAGAGTACGCTATCATGTTAAGACTCCCAATGAGCAAGCACCCAAATGTTTATCTTTATGGAGGGTATTATGGAAGATAACAGAACTGATAGAGGCTCAACCAAATTAATTGGGCATGGAAAAAAGGGGAGGAACAGAAAGCTTAAAGAAAAGCTACCTCGAAGCACATCTTCAGTATTTAGCACAACAAGGAAAGTGGGATTTGTTCAACAAAACATTGGCCTTAACCATCTTTGGGTTAGTGTTATTCCCATTTACCTCAGATATGGTAGATCAAGCAGCAATGGATGTATTCTTCAAGTTTGAGAAGCATAAAACAAATCCAGTCCCTGCTATTCTTGTTGATACTTTCTTGACAATGAAAATCTGTCATCAAAAGGGTGGTGGAAAGATTTGATGCTGTACACACAGGTTGTACATTTGGATCATGACACACATGGATGTGCACAATCACCTGGGCCTTTTACCTGACCGGTTGAGGAATTTCAGTCACATACCAGTGAAAAAACAAAAAAGCTCATGAATGGAAAAATGAGTTCATGAATATGGGATCAGATTCATTCAAATGGGTATGCCCATGGTATCATGGAGAAGAGATAGTTTTCAGCTGTGGTGACTTTCCTAATGTTCCTTTGATGAGCCCTAGAGGTGGTGTATCATATGCGCCAATCCTTGTGCTTAGATAACTCCGATGGACTCAATATGTGCCTAACAAAAAGCAACTTGAAGGGTTTAGCTTCTTATACCAGCAAGATGGAAGCACTACTAAGCAAGAAAAATAGATTAGAGATGCTTGGAAGAATATTCATATAGCAAGAAGAAAGGAATTAGGGAAACATGTGGTGGTCTGTACCCCTGAATACTTGCAATGGAGAGAGGTAAAAAGGGTACAAAATAGTATCCCTCAGACAATTTCAAATGATAAAGGTCATCCTCAAATCATACCTCAAATGGCCACCGAGATGGAAAGACTGAAAGCACAAATGAAAGTCTTGGAACAAGGAAAGGAAGCCGCTGAGTTAAAAGTAGTCATCCACCAGAGTCGATGCCAGAAGCTAATTGATGAAGTTGAATATTTAAAAGATATGTGCGCAGATATGGCTGAGACCCCAAGCCGAGTAAAAAGAGCATGGAAAGGAAAGGAGATAGAATTTGAAAAGACCACAACAGAAGTTCGAGAATTGTGAGCAAAGATAAGTGCTCAGGAAGAGACAATGGCGTTAGTTTTGCAAGAGAAAGGAAAGTTAGAGGCGAATGCTAGGGTACAAGATTATAGAATGTAAGCCTTACAAGAAGCTCTGACTGAAGCAAAGTGCCGCTTTGACCAAGGACGCGCATTAGCTACCAAATATCACGATGCACTCGTGGAAGCAAACCGAAAGAATGAGCATTTGAAGTTAAAAATTCAAGAGTTGGGGCGAGACCATGAGCAGTGGAGACTCGAAGCCCAAAGACTAGTGAGGCAAAAAGAAGAATGGGCAGAAGTGTGGCAATCAGTAGCACAAGATCAAAGGGCAGAAAAAGAAGAATGGAAGAAGAAATATGAAAACATGTCTGACAGCGTGCAATATCATGCTGTGCAACCGGTTGATCATTTTGAAGAGGCAGACCTTCAGATTCGACTGAATCCATTGTTACGGCTACCACAAAAAATAGCCGAGTTCATGAAGTATTGTCGAGGTCTTACTAAAGGTCTTAGGAAGAAACAAACAAAGTTGTTAATGTAATGTTGTTTATGTTACCTTTTGAGGAGTCTGAGACCTTGTACTGATTGAAATTTGAAATGAATATGAATGCCCAATTGCAGTGTTTTGCTCCAAACATTGATTTTACTATTTTTCACCTGGACATTATCCATTGAGGGGTGAATGCCCTCTTGAATAGGTTGTCAATCGTGTTCTCGACCTGAGACAATTCGTCCTTCAACGAAAGTACAGAAAGCCTAGTATTCAGTGAAAGAATAACTGCATGGACTGTGAATATCCAAGAAGATAGCACCCATTGAGGAGAAAATACTCCCTTGCGATCGCTGTCAACCATATTCTTGCCTAAGGGATGATGAACCTGAAGTGCAGAATTTGGGATCCTGCATTGCTATTGAATGTCCGTGCAAATCTTTCCACAATCACCAAGCATCCTCACAATAGCGCTAACTTTTTCTTTCCTTTTTCTTTGTTTAATGTTGTTTTGTTTTAATAAATCAATTTGATTCAGGAATCATTGTGCGGCCTAGGAAAGAAGATACCAATCAAACCTGAGTTCACAATACCAGATCTCGGACCAGAATGACTGCTAATAATCCTGAGGCAGGGAGAAACTTGAGCAGAGAAGTCGATGAAATGACAGGGAGGATAAATGAGATGTCAGAGGCCCAAGTAAGGTTGGAAGTAATACTACAAGACGTGAGGGAGTCTCTTCACTTAATCAGCGGAAATAGATGTACAAATGGGGTTGAAGCATATGTAAATGTGCCATCAATGACTGCCCCGACATTCTTAACTATAACCTCAAACATCACTGTGGGGATCCATGAACAACCACCTCAAGCGACATCGATTGTCATGCCTATTGGGGAGGGGTATCGTACTTTGGAAGGTGCTCATAATGAAGTTCCTGGTTATGCTAGCCCTACCTGGGAACAACCTCATGTGTCCATTACAGGGCAAGCAACAATACCTTACTCTGGGAATAGCCACGCCATGACCGAGAAAGATAGGATGAGGGAAGAGTGGATGGAGAAAGTGGAGGAACAAATCAAAGCAATCAAGGACCCCAGTGCTTATGGACCTCTGAGAATAGAAGAACTGTGTCCTACCACAGATGTCGTAATCCCTAAAGACTTCAAGATTCCTGATTTTGCCAAGTACGATGGAAGTGGCAACCCTCGGTTTCATTTGATCAGTTATGGAACCAAGATGGCTGTTTGGTCCAGGGATGATAAGTTCCTCATTAGCTTTTTCCACGAGAGTCTTACAGGTCTTGCTTTAGAGTGGTATCTTCAATTAAACCACTCTAAGATTTCTCGTTGGACGGAATTGGCTGACCTATTCATGGACCAATACAAATTTAATCTGGACGCAACTCCGACCCGGGAACAATTGAGCTCGATGCAGAAAGGAAATGATGAACCTTTCAGACAATATGCACAGAGGTGGAGAGCCTTGGCAGCTCAAGTTCAGCCCCCATTAACACTATCTGAGATGTGTTCATATTTCCTGGGAACCTTGGGAAATCCTTTTATCGGGGCAATGGTCGGGACAGCCTATAAGGATTTTGCAGACTTGATAATGGCGGGAGAAAGGATAGAGATTTTGGCCAAAGCTGGGAAGTTGTCGTTGAGCAATACGGAGAATACTGCCTTTAAGAAGGGATTCCAACCGAAAAAGAAGGAACCCAAGGTGAATTATGTCCAACGCCAGCAGACCTTTAGACCTCGATATTCCCCACAAAACTCAAGCCGCCAACTACCATATAACCTTAACCCTCACCTTCCATACCAAACACCTACACTTCCTTATTACCCGCCCCACCAAGTTATGCCTACCACAAACATTACCCCAACTCCGTAATTCCAAATCAATAATATTCCTACACCACAACCATATATACCAACTCGCCCAACCTATACCCGATACCCACCTGTACCTCCACAAACTTACCCAAATCACCCACAACCTCGGCCAAACCTCCAGAATCAAGGTCGCTTTCGTCCTCAAAACCTACCCCCTTTCCCAAGACTGTCCATTTCAAATGCGGACCTATTCCAAAGGCTGTTCGATACCCACCTCATTTCGGGAAATCCTGTACGTCCCTTAGAACCACTGTTCCCAGCATGGTATAACCCGAATTTGACTTGCAAATACCACATGGATATCCCAGGACATTCAATTGAAGATTGTGAGGCTTTCAAGACTGCAGTAAGGAAGCTTATTGCTTATGGGAAGCTTGACATTCAAGAAGAGGCTGGACCCAGTATCGTCAACAACCCAATCCCTAATCATAGTGGAAGGAATGAGGTGAATGCCGTGGAGATGGAAGGACCTCAAATAAAAGAAGTCATGAGCCTGCATACGTCGATGATTCGAATATTTGAGGGACTGAAGATAGCAGGATATGTTATCACTGCACCAGCTTCATCGGTGAAAGATTAGGAGAGGCATGATGAAGAGTCCAGGTGCGTTTACCATTGTGGGGAAACAGGACACGATATTGAGAACTGTTGGGACTTTAAGGTTTGAGTCCAGAGGTTGCTCATATTGGGAGTAATACAAGCAAGGCCAGGGGTAACTTCCTCTGAAGAGGTCAATGTGATTGAACGACTTATACTTAAGGTGGCACCTCTTAACCAAGCTTCGGCGCCAGGGAAAGTAGTATTGATAGTCAAGAAGCTAACACCATTTGCTTGTAATGACACCCGCGCAGTGCCCTGGAGCTATGAAACAAGGGTAGAGATAAAGGGAGTCGGGGAAGGGACTTCGAATGCCCGAGTTGCAGAAGTACATCAGGAGGGAGACCTAGTGACTAACATAGTCAGGGTAGGAGGAATTACAAGGAGTGGGCGATGTTATAGCCCAGGAGAATTAGAAAAGGGGAAAGTAGTCAAAGAAGTGAGTAGGGAAGAAACTTCAAAAGAAGAGGAGAAAAGGAAGGAAGAGGAAGAAGAGTTCTTGAAGATAATGAAGCAAAGCGAATATGATGTGGTGGAACAGTTGAAGAAGACTCCGGCCCGAATATCTCCTTTGTCACTCGTCTTGACATCTGAGATACACCGGAAAGCATTACTGAGAATTCTGAATGAAGCCTATGTCAAGCCTGATATTACCCCCAAAAGTGTCGTCAATATGGTGGACCCGATAAAACGTGTCAACATGATCACTTTTACTGAGGAAGAGATCATTTCTCGATCTGAGAGAAATCCACGGGCTTTGTATATAACCCTCAAATGCAAAGGGTATATAGTTGCAAAGGTTTTGACAGACAGGGGGTCTGCACTGAACATCCTACCTATGTCGACTCTGACTTCATTATCAATAAGTAAGGATGAATTGTCACCCCGAGAAATGGTGGTATGGGCCTTTGATGGAAATAAGAGAGGCATATTGGGAGAGATGATGTTACCGATGGAGATTGGTCCAAGTAACTTTCAAGTGTTATTCCAAGTTATGAATATTGAGCCTAGTTACACTATGCTCTTGGGGAGACCATGGATCCATACTGTTGGTGCTGTTCCCTCTACCCTGCATCAGAGTGTTAAATACAGTGAAAATGGGTCAGTCATTACCATACATGGAGAGGAAGAGATTATGTTGTCAAAACCAGTTTCAGTGCCATATGTGGAGAGTGCAGAGAAAGATGAAGATAACTTATGGCATAGTTTTGAAATAGTTGAGACTGGAGTTGGTAAGGATGAATCTCCGACGCAAAGTGTGGATCAGATGGTGGCTCGGATTATGGCGAGTAGTGGATACGAAGAAGGAAAAGGCTTGGGCTCACAATTGCAAGGTACTCGGTCGCGGGTGTTCTTCTAGGAAAAGTGGGACAAGTTCGGGTTAGGGTATGAAGCATCCCTGGAAGAAAGAACAAGGAACATGACCCTCAGAAAGAGAAATGACAATGGCAAAATAAAGCATATTCCCCACCTGAGGGAAACATTCCCAACACCAGCCGAGGTAATCATGTATGGAGAAGTCATCCGCTCCCAATGCCATCCCACTGTTAATGCGTTGCATGAAGAAGGCCCAGAAGAGAATAAGGCAATCCGTCCCTCTGCTGATGAGGAGCCACTGAAGAACTGGCAGTCCGAACCAATGATTGATGTGATTGTTTCCAAGTAATTGTCTGGTCATATTGTACTAAGCTGATATCTAAGAAGGATGGAAAAGTTTGAATGTGTGTTGGACTATAGGGATCTGAATAAGGCTAGTCCGAAGGATAATTTCCCACTCCCTCATATCGATGTTTTGGTTAATAACACTGCTAAGAATCACAGGTTTTCATTCATGGATGGATACTCAGGGTACAATCAAATCCCCATGGATGTCAATGACAAAGAAAAAACCACTTTCATCACTCCTTGGGGGATATTTTGCTACACAGTGATGCCATTTGGATTAAAGAATGCTGGGGCTACTTACCAACGCGCTATGGTAGCATTGTTCCATGACATGATGCACAAGGAGATTGAGGTGTATGTGGATGATATAGTTGCCAAGTCTAGAGAAGGAGAAAGTCATGTGGCAGTTTTGCGTAAGCTGTTTGAAAGACTCAGAAAGTACAAGCTGAGGTTGAACCCTACTAAATGTGTTTTTGGAGCATCCACTGGAAAGCTACTCGGATTTATTGTTAGTAGAGAAGGAATAAAGGTGGATCCGGATAAAGTGAAAGCAATATAGGAGATGCCCGCTCCTAAGACAGAGCGTGAAGTGAGAAGTATCCTCGGGAGACTTAACTACATTACTAGATTCATTGCCAACTTGACCAGTACTTGTGAGCCTATATTCAAGCTGCTGAAGAAACACCAGCCAGGAAAATGGGATGAGGAATGTCAAGGAGCTTTTGACAAGATAAATACTTATCTAGTGAACCCTCCTGTTTTGGTACCACCTACATCTGGTCGGCCTCTAATATTGTACTTAACCGTACTGCCAACCTCAATGGGAGCAATGGTGGGGCAGCATGATGAATCAGAGAAAAGGGAGTAGGCAATTTATTATCTGAGTAAGAAGTTCAATGACTGTGAAGCCCGTTACATGGCTGTTGAAAAGACTTATTGTGCTCTGGTATGGACCTCAAAACGGTTAAGGCAATACATGTTGTATTACACCACTTGGTTGATCTCCCGAATGGACCCCCTGAAGTATATATTTGAAAGCCCTCATGTTTCATTAAGGGTTCCAAGTCTTTCATTTTCAGCTTTGATATTGTTTTGTTTTCTGAAGCTTAATTTTGGCTTTTATGATATTTGAATCGTGACAAATAAAAAAAAGGGGGGGTCTGTTACGAGATTAAATTCTGATGTCTTTTTTTTTTTGTCTTTCTTACTTTTGGGCTTTTGTATTGAGTTAGTTGGGTGGGGCAAGAAGTTTTATTTTAGTATGATGATTTTAATTAGGATATTTATTTTATTTTTAAGTTTTATAATTTTGGGTTAATTACAGTTTTAAGTATAAATATGTATCTTTATGTAACTCACAAAAGTTAGAAAAATAAAAAAATAAAAAAGGGATATAAAAATTCAAAAAAATGTGTTAAATGATAATAAAAAAATTTGTTTTGTGTTTGTTGTGCTGAATTTGGTTTTTGTTGTATTTACTTGGCTCCTAGTATGACAATATGTTATTTGTGTTTATCTATTTGTCTTTGTGTGTTTCTAAAAAAAAAACAACAACAAAAAGAAACAACAAAATATATATAAAAAAAAAGAAAATCTTTAAAACAATGCAATGACCAATGATGTTGATTGAATAGCGGATGCTATCTTGAATATCGTTTGGATCATGAGGGTTTATTGAGTAGTCTGGTGCTAACTTGAACCTCGCGTAAGAATGAATTTGTTTTCAAATAAAATCTCTTTTCAAAAAATCTTTTTTTAATTAAAATCAATCAACTCACACTCATTTAATAAAGAACTGCGTAACTTTGAGTTCCTCATTGCACCAGGGGATACGTAGGAGCAGAATTTCATTTTTGTCAAGCCAAAATTAAATTTTCATAAATTTTGTGGTTTCTTTTTTTTATAAATAGTTACAATGTTTTGCAAAAGGGGTAAAATAAATATTTTCAAGGATTGTTAAGAATTTGCACAATTAACTCAAGTACCGTTTTAGAACAGGTGTGTTAAAGTCTTTGTGGGATTAAGTTTCCGCCCTTCCCTATCCATAACCGACTCCCGAATCTAATTTGGTTCCAAAGACCATTTTCAAATAAACGTTTTCCAATTTTTCCTAAGTTAAAATAAAATTGGTGGCGACTCCATTTTTTCATTTTCGTATTCTAAAATCTCGTGAGTTGTTATTTTTCACCGCGATCACGGTCGCGACAGAGAGGAGTAGAGAGAGGTGAGAAAAGTGTAGAATGAAAACTGATTTTTGGATCCCCCTTTCTAAAACTATAAATTGCCCCTTAAATTGGCCTCTAGTGCCTCATTATACTTCCCAAACATAGTTGGGCCTTGTAGGAATGCAATGGCTTAAGTCTCATCTGAATTGGACTCGAATTGACCAAGATATGCTCACTTTAATGTCATATGCTCCCCAAACCCGAGTTTGAACTTCCAGGCCCAATTAAGTCCACTAGACATCCGATTGAGACTTGAGCTCTTCATTAAAGTTGTAGAGCTTCCTCTCAGCTTTCCTACAAGGTAAAATACCCAATTATCAGATATCTAGAAATCAAGATATAGCCAAAATACAGAAACAGTGTAAAACCACAACAATGCTGGGAATTATCAATTAAGCCCAATTTGAGCCCAAACTTATAAAACATGACCAAGCTCAAACAATTAAGTATATAGAGAGTGTAAATCACTAAAAATGAGGGCTTATTAATGTATAAAATATGTGATTATCAAATTTTTCCACACTTAGCTTTTTGCACTCCTGAGAAAAACACATAAGACCAAAACTAGGGAACAAAGAAAAGCAAAAACTCAAAAGCTAGAAACTCTAAAAGACTCAAATTCCAATGACATTCAAGAATGCAAAATCTTACAAGCAAGAAGACCAATAAAAGATTCAAGGGAACAAAACATTCATGAATTAAAATTTCTTCACATCCCAAACCAACAAGCAAGGTAGCTTCAACTTGAAAAGCATGAATCAAGAATGATAGATCCTCACAAGATACACTCTCAATCCCTCAAGTGTTTACAAGGTAAGTATTTCACTCAATTCAACTCATGAACAATTACACTACCATAAGCTTGCTTATCTTTTACTTCTCCACTACTCAAACACATGCACACATAAATCAAGAGGACTTTATTCATGGTTGTAATGGAGCCAAGGTAAGAAAAGGAAACAATATGAATATGGCAAGTTAAATACCAAAGAGAATAAAAGAGCATTGGAAAGGAACTCAAATGACAAGTAACAAACATGAAATTTTATCCCCCAACTCCAAATAATGCATATTCTCTTTACATACTTCATTCTCTTTTCTTATATTCTTTTTTTTTTTCTTTCACAACCTTTCTTGAATTTATTATTTTTTTCTCTTTTTTTTACATTCTATTTTTTTTTCATTTGGCTTTTTCTTTCTTTCTCTTAATTCTATTTTTTTTTCAATCTTCTTCCTTTTTTTTTTATATATCACCAAATATCTTGCATATTGCACATCAAATTACACAATCCCACACCTGAACTACAAATTACCCACAAGCAAAAGAGCTCCTCCAATGAAAATGAACCAATGATCTCCTATTTCCTAAGGTAAGGTAAAAACATAGTTTTTCACATAAAGCATACAATGAGCTAAAACAAAGAATAGGCAAGTAGGCTCAAGGGGTTAAACAAAGGAAAATGATGCAAGGTTAGCTATTTGGCCAAAGTAGTTAATCAATAAAGAATGTCTTAATCATGTTCATGCATGCAAGTGAAAAATGTAGCCTCAAAAAGAATTAAAGCAAGTTCTAGAGTAATCAAATAACATGAGTGAAAATCATACAAGAAAGAAGAGAATAGTGCAAATGTTAAATCCACCAATAGGCTCAAAATCTCACAAGGTATGCATCTATCAAACTTAATCCACTAATTCAAACATCCATCACCAAGCATATCAAATTCAAGAAGAAAGAAAATTTATTCAATCATGTTGTGAACCTTGAATTTTAATTATCTCAAACTTTTCAACTTCACAAACCTTAAAACATCATTAGAAAGCAATAAAAAAACACTTTTTTAAAAAACAGAAAATAGAATTAAAAACAAAAAATGAAAGCAAAAATAGAGAAGTAACACAAACAAAAAAATAAAAACAAAAAATAGAAAATAGAATAAAACAATAGAAAATGAATTTAAATGTAGAAAATAGAAGACATCAAAACAAAAATTAAACAAAGAAATCAAAACAGAAAAATCAAACAATATAAAAGAAACAGAAATAGAAAAGTAAAACAAAAAATAGAAACAAAAAATAGCAAAAAAAAAAAAAAATCAATGACAAATAATTTTAATGATAGAAAATAGAAAATAGAAAATAGAAAATAGTGGAAATTAATGATTAGAAAATAGAAAATGTAAACCACAGAAATCAATGGCAGAAAATAAAAAATAAAAAATAGCAGAAATAAAAACAGGAATACGAGAAATGCAATTATGCAAATAGTAAATTATGCAGAAAATAGAAACAGTAAAAATAGCAAAGTAAAACAGAAAATAGCATGCTAAAATCCCTCCCCCACACTTAAATTTTGCATTGCCCTCAATGTAAACATAGGAAATATGCATAATGCAAATCACCAAAATAGTCATGGCAAGTAAAATAAAAGTGTGGTAAGGGTCTCCCTCATTTTTCATCCGTGTAAATAGCATTGAGCAAAGCCATCACTTCCACATCCACATTATGCTCTTGACAATCTTCATGAAAATGCTTTAGTCTATGCCTATTGACCTTGAATGTTCTCTTTGTTGTCACATCTTAGAGCTTAACTGCACCATAACGAAAAATATTAGTAACAACAAATGGTCCATCCCACCTAGACCTTAATTTGTTGGGCATTAACCTAAGATGGGAATTGTAAAGGAGGACTTTTTGACCAATTTGAAATTCCTTTCTAGTAATCAGTTTATCATGGAAGGCTTTGGTCTTCTCATTATAAATCTTGGAGCTTTGATAGGCCTCCAAACGGATCTTCTCCAATTCCTGTAACTGTACCTTTCTCTCCATGCCCGCTTGGTCTAAGTCTAAGTTACACCTCTTCGCAGCTCAAAATGCATGATGCTCAATTTCCACTGGAAAGTGGCATGCTTTGCCAAAAATAATCCGATAAGGAGACATCCCAATTGGAGTCTTATAGGCGGTCTTGTAAGCCTATAGAGCATCATCAAGCCTCTTGCTCCAGTCCTTCCTGTTTGGTTGGACTGTCTTCTGAAGTATCTACTTAATCTCTCTGTTGGAGACCTCAGTTTGCCCATTAGTCTGAGGGTGGTAAGGGGTAGAAACATTGTGCACGACTCCATACTTCTTCATTAAAGCCTCTATGCTCTGATTACAGAAATGCAAACCCTGATCACTAATGATGGCCCTCAGGACTCCAAACCTATAGAAAATATGTGATCTAACAAAATGCACAACAGCTTTGGAATCATCAATTCGATTGGCCATAGCCTCCACCCATTTAGATACATAATCCACAACAAGCAAAATATAAACAAAACCAAATGATATAAGAAAAGGACCCATAAAATCAATACCCCAAACATCAAAAATCTCACAGAACAACAAGGAGTGCTGGGGCAGCTCATTCCTATGAGAAATATTACCTGTTCTCTGCCATTGTTCACAAAATTTACAAAACACATATGCATCATGGAATAAGGTAGGCCAATATAAACCAGAGTCCAAAACCTTCCTAGCAGTCCGTTGGGGACCAAAATGACCGCCACATGCAAGTGTATGACAAAAGCTAAGAATAGAATGGAACTCATGATTGGTATGCGTAAAATACACTAAGAGCAAGTGTACTCTATCGCCAAGTAATACAAGACTTGAGTCCTAATTATCCATCCCACGAGGAATAAGTGGTAATTACTATATTCATACAACCCTTTGTTATTTAGACAATCGAAAGTGTATGAAGAAATTCAAGATAAAATTAGAAAACAAATAAAGAAAAATAATGAACAATCAAACAAGAATAGATAATCAATGAAAGAAAGACTAGGCCGCAAGGTTCTCTTGAATCCAATTATTCAGATTTTCTTTCATTTATGATGTAAGGTATTCTTTTGCCAATATTCTCTTACCTGCTATTGAATCTCAATGGTCATGAATGAAATAATATTCTATTCCTAAATTAAATCACCTATTTGGTCATTTAGTTGAATTAATTAGGAATGCATTAAGCCTCAATTCAAGAGATGAATCAACATACCTATCAATTTCATTGATAGGAAACATTGATGTTTGGTTATTCACCAATATAATCCTAGGCTTACTATATAGATCCACTCATTGAATGCAGATGGTCATCGGTCAAACAATGAACTAACACATGCCAAAAGTGATCAAGTTATGACAAGAATGCAACAATATGATAAACCCTAAAAAAATTACCTTAATCAAATTAGAAATCAAACCCAAATAATTAGGAAAACAAGATCCCCCATAGCCTTAGCTATGGGTTTAGCTACTCATGTTTAGTACAAACAAACCCATATCAAGATACAAACCCATGAAAAGAAAACTCAAAGAAAGGGAAAAACTAGAAAGAAAGAGAAATCAAAACCCTTTTAATGGAGATTATGATCTTCAAGTCTTCAAGAATTTAATCCTCCCTTTGAAGCTGTCCTCCAAAGTCTGCTGCCGCAAAAGTCTCTAAATTTCTAGTGGATGATCTGAACTAAAGAGAGTCTTTTTGCTAAACTCATTTTCCCCATTTTATAGAAAAGCTGATAGATTTTCTTATCTGACTTGCATGATTTTTCTCACCCTTTAGATGGCTGATTTTGCCCTTGATCTAGAGAAGTTGTAGGATTTTCTGTTAGCTTTCCAACACCATAAATGGCGCATCGATTTGATCTCTGTAACTCAAGATATGGCTCAATTAATGAGGAATTATCAGGACAGTGCGGGAATCCAAATTTTGCTCTAAATCAAATCTCTTTAAGAATCTTTATCCAATCTCCAATCTAAGATTTTGTATCCAATTAGAACTATAATTTGCATTTAAGAATAAGATAAGAATCCTTCACATATTTATCTTCAAGAATTTCTTCTTTTTATATAAAATCTAATGATTTACCCTGAAAATTCAAATATGACTAGGTGAAGAGATAATTATTTAAAAATAAACAAAAACTAAATAAAAATCAATAAAAAATTCTAATAAATAAATTCAAAAGATGAGTGTATTTAACACTCATCAATGATCAGGAATGCATCTCCTAATTACTTGGTCACTACAAAATCTCCAAAGATAAGGATTATCCCACACATAATACTTAGACTCACTCTTCAACTTATCAATCTGAGCCCTAGTAAAACATGGAGGGAAAACACCAGTAACTAGGTGATTCACCATATTCATAAACCAAGGAGAAATGACCTTACCTTGCAGATGTAAAAGTTGCTCATCAGGAAATGAATCATCAATGGGAAAGGGATCTGAGGCTCTCTCAATTCTGCTCAAGTGATCGGACACCAGGTTTTTGCTCCACTCTTATCTCGAATCTCCATATCAAATTCCTCGAGTAGCAGCATCCACCTAATCAATCATGGTTTAGCTTCACGCTTCTTCAGAAGAAATTTTAGAGCTGCATGATCAGAAAATTCCACAACCTTAAAACCAAGCAAATAAGATCGAAACTTGTCTAATGCATACACAATACCTAAAAGTTCTTTTTCTGTGGTTGTGTAATTTGCTTGAGCAACATCTAAAGTTCGTGAAGCATAGTAAATCACATAGGAAGCTCTGCCCACTCTCTGTGCCAAGACAGCTCCCATAGCATAGTTAGAAGCATCACACATTAGCTCAAATGGGAGTGTCCAATCAGGTGGCTGAATGACAGGGGTACTAGTTAAAACTCGCTTCAAATGATCAAAGGCCTCCATGCATTTCTGGTCAAACAAGAACTCCACATCTTTCTGCAACAAGTTGGATAGCAGAAGGGCTATTTGACTGAAATCTCTGATAAAGCACCTATAGAAACCTGCATATCCAAGAAAAGAATGAACTTCCTGCACGTATGTGGGGTAAGATAAACATGTGATAACATCTATTTTTGCAGGATCAATAGCAATACCTAAACTAGACACTACATAACCCAAAATTATACCCTGTTCTACCATGAAATGACATTTCTCAAAATTCAGGATAAGGTTAGTTTTAATGCATTGATGCAGTACTCTAGATAAACTATCCAAACAAGAATCAAAAGAAGAACCATATACAGTGAAATCATCCATAAACACCTCCATGCACTCCTCTAAAAATTTAGAGAAAATACGTACCATGCACTGCTCGAAAGTACCAGAGGTGTTGCAGAGGCCGAAAGGCAATCTGCGTGTAAGCAAAAGTGCCAGAAGGGCAGGTGAATGTGGTCTTCTCCTGATCCTCAGGTGCAATGTGGACCTGAAAGTAGCCAATGTATCCATCCAGGAAGCAATAATGGGATTTCCCAGCCAATCGATCCAGCATCTGATCAATGAAGGGCAAGGGGTAGTGATTTTTTCGAGTGGCCTAGTTGAGTCTCTTGTAATTAATGTAGACTCGCCAATTGTTCTGCACTCTGGTGGGGATCAACTCATTCTTCTGATTGGCCACAACCGTCACTCCAGATTTCTTGGGGACAACTTGCACAGGACTCACCCAAGTGCTATCATATATGGGGTAAATAATACCAACTTGTAGTAGCTTGGTTACGTCTTTCTTTACCACATCTAGAATCAGAGGGTTCAGTCTCCTCTGGGGTTGTCGCATTGATTTAGCTCCATCCTCAAGTAAAATTTTGTGCATGCATGTGGAAGGGTTGATGCTAGGAATATCTGTTAATGTCCATTTGATGGCCCTTTTATTTGCTCTCAAAACCTATAGCAATCTCTCCTCCTGGTCAGCATGGAGGTTTTTGGATACAATAACCGGAAGCTGCTCATCATTTGCCAAATATGCATACTTCAGATGCTCAGGCAAAGGCTTAAGGTCAAGGGTAGGTGGTTTTTGTATTGAAGGTATCAACCTGGTTGCAGAAACTTCCCAAATAGCAGGATCATATCTTATAGAATAAGGTAATGTAGAACATGCAGATTCACCATTCTCAACAGTAAGAATATCAGAAGATTCAAATTTACCACAATTAAAAATAGCAAATTTATCACAAATAGAAGCAAGATCAAGAGTAGGAAATTGATCAAAAATAGTAAATAAAGAAACAACAAATTGATTAGAAAGAGCAGATTCATCACAATAAAAAATAGCAGATTTATCATAATTAAAAATAGTATCACAAATAATAATATCTTCATAAACAACAGTATCTTCAAAATCAGCAGCAGTATCAAAGTCAGAGTTAGAAGAATCAGCAAAATCAGAAACAGCACATGCAGAAACAGCAACACCATTTAGAAATCTCACAATCTCAAGAAATTCAGCTAGCATATCAAAATGCACATCATCAACCAGCATATCAAGGACATCTAACTGAAAAATAGAATGCTCTTCTAAAGGATGCTTCATGGCATCAAAGATATTAAATTGACTATGTTATCACCAAATTCCATGGAAAGGGTACCAGCATGCACATCAATCTTAGTCTTAGCAGTTTTCAAGAAAGGTCTACTTAAAATTAATGGTGGCTGAGTAGATGGAAATTCATATTCCATGTTCAGAATATAAAAATCTCCTGGAAATATTAACTCATTTACCGTTACCAAAACATCCTCAAACAGTCCTAATGGATGAACCGTGCTCCTATTTGCTAGCTGAATGATGATTCTGGTAGGCTTCAACTCTCCAATATACAAGGATTCAAAGACTGATTTGGGCATGACATTAATGGAGGCACCCAAATCCAACATTGCATGAGTGAATTGTTGGCTGCCTATTATGCAAGGAATGGTGAATGTTCCAGGGTCCTTGCATTTCGGAGGCATGTTTGGCTAGATGATGAACATTCTGCCCCAAGCTAACTCTCTCATTGCCCTTTAGTCTCCTCTTATGAGTACACAGCTCCTTCAAGAATTTGGCATATTTTGGTATCTACTTGATTGCATCTAGTAGTGGAATGTTGATTTCCACCTTCCTAAAAGTCTCAAGCAAATCTTTATCTTTCTCGGCATTTACTATTTTTCTTGACTAGATAGCTCTCTGGGGAAAGGGTAGAGCTATGGAAGACGGCTGCTCATCATCAACAACTGTTAGTTTATCAGAATCAGACTTAGAATCTTCTACTGCTTATGGTTTGCTAGCTGCAACTTGAGGTTCAAGTGATGCTTGAACTGATTTCCCAAACCTCAACATAATAGCATGCACATCTTTTTTTGGATTTGGTACTATTTGGGAAGGAAGCTGCCCAGAACCTTGGGACTGTAGCTGACTTAATGTAGAGGCTAATTGTCTAATTTGTGTCTCCAAATTCTGTATGTAAGCCTCTGTCCTTTGTTAGAACTGAATGCTATTTGTAGACATCTGCTTCACTAAGTCCTCAAAGGAAGGCTCAAATTTTGTGGTTGCTAGACCTGGTAGCTGGAAGGGCTGCTGCCTAGGCTGTTGGAATTGCCTACTTGGTCCAGTTTGATGTTGAAACTCCTGCTGCTGTGTTATTAGCTGCTGGAATGCCTGTTAGAATGACTTCTTGTACTGTTGCTTATGCTGCTGCTGTGTTGTATTTCCATATCTCAAATTCGGATGGTCTCTCCAACCAGGGTTGTATGTGTTGGAAAATGGATCACATCTGGGCTGCTGGGCTTATTAATATTAGGATCTGCCAGGAAAAATTCCTGTTGCAGCAACAAGAAAGGCTTGAGTGGCAGAATTTTCCTCCTGAAGTGTTGAACAAGCATCTGGATGAGATAGACAAGAACATATTCCACATACAGTTGCAGCCATTTGAATAGGTGGTTGTTGTCCCACTGCTAACTACCTCACCAAAGAGGTCAACTTATCAAGCCTATGTTCCATTCTTTACTAGTCTACATGAGACACTTGAACCTCATTCACTCCTTTGGTTGAGGTAATCATTTGTGTGCCAAACTGTTGAGTGTTTGCTGCCATGTTTACTATCAGATCTCTTGCAGCAACAGGGGTCTTGTCTACTAAGGTTCCTCCACTAGTAGCATCAATCATGCTTCTGTCCATTAGCATCAGTCCTTTATAAAAATATTGGATCAACAACTGATCACTGATTTGGTGGTGTAGACAACTTGAACACAACTTCTTGAACCTTTCCCAATACTCATGTAAAGTTTCACCAGAAATCTGTCGAATGCCACATATGTCCTTCCTAATTGCGGTAGCTTTGGAGGCAGGAAAAAACTTCTCTAAAAACAACCTCTTCATGTCATTCCAGCAAGTCATAGAACCAGGTGAAAGATAGTAAAGCTAGTCCTTGGCTGCATCAGCAAAAGAGAAGGGAAATGCCCTCAGCTTGGTGTGTTCTTCATGTATGCCTTGAGGTCTCATAGTTAAGCACACAACATGGAACTCTTTCAAATGCTTGTGGGGATCCTCACCTGCAAGTCCATGAAACTTAGGAGGCAAATGGATTAGTCCAGACTTTAGTTCAAAATCAACATCAATTTCAGGATACTGAATGCATAATGGTTAATAAGTGACATCAGGGGCAGCAAGCTCTTTAAGAGTCCTATTATGCATGTTATCAGCCATGGTTACAAAATCACTTAAACTCTCAGGTTCCTCAGGTTCAATGATAGATTTAGTGTTAAAATTAAATGTTGAATCAATTCTTTGACTAAGCTTATGAGCTTTTATCAATGCATGCAAAGTCTTATCAATTTCAGGATCAAAATCAAGCAAGTTACCAGAATTAGACCTAGTCATGCACCAATTAAGGCAAAAGGGGTGGCAGAATGCAAAAACACAAAGTCATGCAAATCTACACTACAAAAATGGCTAGGAAAAATAGAAAACACATCAAATGATTTTTAAAAATCATGGGACCACCACAGGATGAAAACTACACTTTTTTAAAAAATTATCATGCAAAAAAAATTCAAAAAATGAAATAGTGGTCTAAATAAAGGAATTTGGGCAAACTAGGGTGAACCTCACAATAAGTGAGAGCCTTATGTAAAAGGTCATTTTCCTTCAACTGACCAATTTTCAGCTCAGTCGGAGCATGTTTGTCCATACAAAAATTACCAAAATGCCATTATTTCAACTAATTTTACTCAAAAACCTTATCAAATGATGGATTTTGGCCAATTTTCTGAAAGATGATCCTCGTGATTTCTACTAGTACTTTTTTGGCTCACAAAAAAAATGGAAAAGCAAGTAAAGGTGAAATGTGCAAGTTGGAAAAAAATTGTTAGAAAGTTAGACACTCATCCAAAATGATTCAATGATACCTACAAGGAGATCTTGCAATGCAATTGTCAATAAATGCAGCAAAAGGATGGTGAACAGCAACAAGAACCAATGAAACAATAATTATGCAGCAGAATTACAAGTAGCAAGTAATTGAGCAATTGTGTTACTTACAGCAAAATGATCAATTGTGTTATGCAATGCAATGCAATACCTTTATGAGGTAATCATGCAATGCAGCAGAATGCAGTGCAATGCAGCAAAATGCAATGGAACAGTAAAACTAGAATTATGCAGCAGAATGGTAGGTCAACAGAATGCACAATTATACAGCAAAAGGGTATGTTATACTAAGCAATGTAATGCAATTATAAAGAGATCATGCTATGCACAACAGCAGAATGCACAATGCAACAGTTAACAGAATTAAACAGCATCCAAAATTATGCAACAGCAACCAAAATTATGTAGCAGATAGAATTGCAATTATGATTAGAATGAACAAACAATGCAGTAAAATGTATAATGCAGCAAAATAATGCAATGCAACAGGATATAACAGTATGCAACTAATGCAACTACATGAATGTAACAAAATGTAGAAACAGAATACAGAACTGATGCAACTACAACTACAACTACATGATCAAAACAAGAGTTAATTGTTAGTAACGTAACTTAATATGATTAGATTGCAACTAAAGGGTCCCCGGCAATGGCGCCAAAATTTTGACAAGCGCCGAACTTAATCAAAATTAAAACCAAGTTGTACCTATGACTTGTAGCATAAGAGTTAACACTGGATCGTCTCTCAAGGATCTTAGTTACAAATTAATTAGATCAAACCGAGATTGGAGTGGAAGAGTATAGAAATAGAATACGAAATAGCAGAATTAAGGAAAAAACAATCAATTAAAAGCCAAATCAATTCAGAAATCTATCCGAAATTTGGTGGATTCTATCATAGAACACTAAACAAACATTTAGATTGCATTTGAATGATTAACTTGGAATTAACCAAGATCTCAGCATTAAATCCAGAATTCATACTAGACAATCATCTAGAATTCAATTAACAATTGATACACAAATTCGTAATCGCATAATTCATGTTAGATCTATGTTAATTTTAGATCCAAATTCAGTTAACCTAAGCATAAATCAGCACTTAACTTCTAATTCTGTGACTAAACTAGATTAATTAACCTAAATTCAATCACAAATCTTAATCCCAAATCAAGATCTAATCAGATCAAGATTAAGAAAAAGAAAGGGGAAGAAGAAGAATCCAAATACAAATCAAAGAAAAATGAAATCAGAACAAGATCTCAATAATCCAAATCGAATTTTCTTCAAGAATGTCAAATTGATTACAAGGTGTTTAGCCCTCCATGAGAAGAGGAGAACTCAAAAAATGAAAATCTAGAGAGAAGGGGAAATGAGAGGAGAGAGTTCTAGAGAGAGGTGAGAAAAGTGTAGAATGAAAATTGATTTTCGGATCCCCCTTTCTAAAACTCTAAACTGCCCCCTAAATTAGCCTCTAGTGCCTCATTACACTTCCCAAACATAGTCGGGCCTTGTAGGAATGCAATGGCCCAAGTCTCATCTGAATTAGACTTAAATTGACCAAGATATGCTCACTTTAATGTCATATGCTCCCTAAACCCAAGTCTGAACTTCCAAGCCCAATTAGGTCCACTAGACATCCGATTGAGACTTTGAACTCTTCATCAAAGTTGTAGAGCTTCCTCTTAGCTTTCCTACAAGGTAAAATGCATAATTATCAGATATCTAGAATTCAAGATATAGCCAAAATATACAAATAGTGTAAAACTACAACAATGCTGGGAATTATCAATTAAGCCCAATTTGAGCCCAAACTTATAAAACATGACCAAGCTCAAACAATTAAGTACATGGAGAGTGTAAATCACTAAAAATGAGGGCTTATTAATGTATAAAATATATTATGATCAATCCCTACCGTATTGTTATCAGCACTGGCAAAGGACCCTACACATTGGTGACTATGACGGGCACCCTAATCAAGAATTATTGCAATGGAGATAAACTCAGAAGATACTATAGCTAGATGCCCTTGATGACCTAGTTTGTTAGTAAAGCTAATGTGTATTTTGTCCTTCATTTTGAATCCTACACTCTGTACAAACTTCTGTCCCCCAAGAATCATCAATAAAAACATAGCTATGTAGATTTTATTCATTATAAGACATGTTAGCAAGCCCAAGTCATGGGGAAGGGTCAATACCCATCCTCAACACTTGGCAGTGACTATCAAGCGGTCACACAATCAAAAGACATTATGGAATTAATATCCGTGGTCCTCAATGATACCTAAGCCAGATGGGATCCTAATGGGACCCCGAGTAAGATTTTAAATTATACCTAGGACCGGAATGCCATATGTTCGATGAGATGAGCATAAGGCCTTGGACCAAGGTTTTAAATTATACCTAAGACCAGAATGTCATATGTTCAATAAGATGAATATAGAACCTCAGGCTAAGGCTTTAAATTATACCTAAGCCGAAAGGGATTCTAAAGGCCCCTGGCAAGGTGTTATATTTGTCTAAATCTTAATATGTCAGACGTTCCTTATTATGAACTTTGGTTTATGGATTAAAGTGTTATATTTTCCTAAGTCTCAAATTTCAAAACGCTTGATTATGATAAGCGTCAGACTATAGACTAAGGCGTAATTTTTACCTAAGTCAAGTGGAATGCCATACACTCATTATATAGGTGTGGGATCCTAGACAATGGTCACCCCGATATAAGAAAACTACCTCTTAAGTCCGCGTAAAGGAATTCCTGCATTCCATCTTGGGCGTTGGACCCAAAACGGACCATGGAAGTAAATTAAATTCGCGATGAAAAGCATGCACAGGAAGTAAAGTTTCTGGTTTTCTTTTAAAAAAAATGTTGCTTATGGTATTGTCGACATTAAGTGTTACCAAGTGGCTTCCAGTACTCAAGAGGGGGGATGAATTGAGTATAAAAACTTTTTGCAAAACCTCTTTTAATTAAAATAAAAATATTAAAACTTATTAAATAAATGCACAGAAGGAACGAGATGAAAAAAAGAAACTTTAAGAATAGCAGAAAATAAATGTGCAATAAAATAAAATTGCATAAAATAAAGAGATTAAGAAGAGAGAAGCAGACACAGTATTTATCCTTGTTTGACGACTAACCTACTTGTGGCCTACGTCCAGTCCTCAAAACAAAAGCCGAGATTTTTCACTATGTATACAAGTTTCAATAGGTGCTTGCAACCGTTACACAAAAGAGCACTTTTCACACACAAGGAAACTCTACCCTTGTGCTAAAGTCTCAGCCTGCAGGGATACCTCACCCTTATACAAACCTTGAGGGATACCTCACCCTCGATACAGAATAGCAGAAAGTAGATGAAGAGAAACTCTCACTCAAAGTAAATTATACAAATTGAAGTGCTAATGGAGCTCTCACAGAAATATCTCAAAGTTTTAATCGAAAATAGAGCGTAGAAAATAATTTCAAGAGTTAGAGCAAGTAGAGAATAATTCAGAGTGTTAGGCATTTTTAGACGTGACCCAAGGCTCCTATTTATAGAGAAAATTCAAAGAAATGGTCGTTGGGTGTAATTAAAGCTCATAAAAGCTAAAGGATATTTCCATATTAGTGTTCATAAAAGACGTGTTTATTTGAATAGATGAAAGATTTATTCGAATAACACTGTTTATAAAACCATCGTGAAAAGCCATCTAATATGGATTATTCGAATAACCACTGTGTTATTCGAATAACACTGTTAAAAAAACTATTCAGATAGAAAAGGTTTTATTCGAATAACAGTAGAGTTATTCGAATAATTCATTTATAAACACAGTTCTGAAAAACCCATTTATTCGAATAGCTATCGTGCTATTCGAATAGCATCTTGAAAAACAAAAGCTCGTGGAAAGGTTTATTCGAATAGAATAAAATCTATTCGAATAAAACAATAAAAACCAATTTTGGAGAAATTATTTCAAAGACACTAAGTTTTTTTTTAAAAAAAAACTAATTTTATCTTTTCTTTCAAAAACAGAGAGATATCAAAGTGAGCTCCGTACAAAAAGATCCTAAATCCTGAAGCTATTCTTATACGATCTTGGACTTGGTCTTTCCATCATCTTTATTTTATCTTCACGTTTGTTATCATCAAAACAAGTCTTCAAAGGCATATGTCCAAACATATTCTCCCCCTTTTTGATGATGACAAACTGTCAATAAGAAAAGAATTAGTATATATAATTGGAATTCACAAAGAGGTATAAAAGCTTACTCCCATCTTTACATATAAGAGGTAATGTATATCAGATATGTGCGCAGCTCCCCCTTTCAATTTGAATCCAATCTCATTTTAAGTTTTACCTGTCTTTTCTCAATTCAAATAATTAAACTCAAATATTTCTCCCCCTTTTGTCATAAGCAAAAAGAGGGGTAAGCTCCATAAACAGATATCTAGATGTAAAAGCAGGAAAAGAGAAATAACTATAAAACGTACTCAGAAAATAGACCAAAACTTCATTTATTTATTAATCAAAAAGGAGGTAGATACAGAGGTAAGAAATAAGTAGAGCAAAAACAAGGATCCTAAGATCTAAACAACTCCTAAAAGAAAGTATCCGGAGGCAGTGGTGAAGGAGCTAGTGCAGGAGCAGGTGAAGCAGATCGGAGAGCAGCAACCTCACGTTCAACACATTCTATTCTATCAAAAAGAATAGAGACGATATGTTCCATATAAGCTCGATTATCATGCAAGGTAGCCATGATCTGCTCTAAGGTAACTGGAGCAGGAGCAGTAGCAGGTGCATCAGCAGGGGTAGCAGGTGCTGCAGGGTCTAACTCATCCTCAGCAACGTTATCTTGGTACACCCAGCCTTCATCAGTCTCGATCATCTTCATTTTGCGTAGAGTGAAGGAACCAAAGACGTTATGATGAGCCAAGGCGATGGCTCGCTCAGTCTCTAAGACCTGAGGATACTTGCTGAGCAAGGTAGTGACGAGAATACCATAAGACAAGTCAGATTTTTCCTTTCCCTTGGCTCTCATCATGTGTTTCATGATAAACATAGGCCATTTGATCCTGTGACCATTCTTCAAGATCTAGAGCATGAAGATGTCATCTTCACTGAGGTAGGCATAATTTCCACCACGGGGAGCCAGAATGTAGGCAAAGGCGTAATGCAGAAGCCTATCTTGGCTCTTTAGCATGCGACCCTTGAGACCCTTGTCAGGCAAGGCTAGACCAGGCTTCAGCAGGTCCTCAATTGTCTGAAACTTGTTGAACTCCTCAAGAAAGGAGTTGTCATCATCTTTAACGAGTGCGTCGGTGAACTACAACCTAAACAGAGTCTGCCAGTCCTGCGGAGCGATCACAATGCTTTGATCGCAGACTTCGGAGAAGAGGTTTTAGCCATCAAAATCCAGATTGCAAAAAAAATCTTCACCAGAGCTGGGTAGAGAGTGGCCCGGTGAGAACAGAGCTGCAGAACCCCCTGGTTTTGCAACAGGGTCAGAAAGTCGAAGCCTCTGTGTTGCTGAAAGAAAGAGAGATCAAGATATTTAGGCTGGACAAGGTTATGCTCCCAGAAGTGTGTAATGAAGCGGCCATGGTGCTCTTCGTTGGAGGAGAGCCTTCTTAAGTTAAGAGGATTGTTGCATGGAGCAGTCTTCGTGCGTGGGCGCTTGCTGAAGGAGGAGGCCATAGTGATTGGAGGTGTGGAAGAGAGAGAGATGTCAAGGAGATGGTGGAGGAGAGTATGAGAGAAAGAAACAATGGAGGCATGGGCAGAGAAGGTGAAGAGCAGAAGAGAAAAGAAGGAGTGAAACGGTTGGGAGAACAGGGGCTATTTAAAGATAGACCCGTGTTTATTCAAATAAATAGAGGTTTATTCGAATAAACCTTGCGTAGAAACTGAAAGGACAGGCATTGAACAAGGATTTTTGCTAGGGTTTATTCGAATAGAGGGAGTTTCTATTTAAATAGATTAACTAGGAAAGCCAAGCATTTTGGCAATCTAACAGGATTTATTCAAATAACTTTAGGGTTTATTCGAATAGACAGAAAGATATCAGTCAAGACTGATAAACCAAGGCTCTAGTTATTCGAATAGCCTAAGTTGTATTCAAATTAATAGAGGGCAAAGACTAGGACTGATAAATTAAGGGCTCTGGTTATTCTAATTTATTCGAATAGACAGAGAGCACAGCAAACACAGGATTAACACAGAAGCCAGTTTATTCAAATAAATTAAGTGTTATTCGAATAAAGCTGATATCCAACACATTATTTTGATAAGCTTTAAAGAACTTTATTCGAATAAAACCTCTATTTATTAGAATAAAACTAACAAAAAGCATAGAAAAGCATATGTTCAAGAATATGATTTAAAAGAAAGTCAACTTACCCAAATATAAAGTACCTGCAAAACAAGATTTGGGATATCTCCGAAGCTTAAGTCAGTAAAGATTTAAGAGAGAGAAATAAATTCATGCAGTCATATATTAGATTGATCAATAATGCTCAATTCTCCTCTAATATAAAACAATGCTTCTTTTGCTAAGGGTTTAGTGAAGATATCAGCAAGTTGCTTAGATGTTTCAACAAACTCAAGAATGCAATCCCCTTTTTGTACATGATCTCTGATAAAATGGTGTCTTATCTCTATATGCTTTGTTCTAGGATGCAGAATGAGATTCTTAGAGATATTTATTGCACTAGTGTTATCACATCTTATCGGGATGTGATCAAGTTGAAGACCGTAGTCTAAAAGTTATTGCTTCATCCATAGGATTTGAGCACAACAACTCCCAGCTGTAACATATTCAGCCTCAACGGTAAACAAAGATACTATTTTATTTCTTGCTATGCCAAGAAACTAAAGAACTACTAAGCAAGTGGCATGTCCCACTAGTACTCTTTCTATCCAATTTGCACCCAGCAAAATCAGAGTCGAAATAACCTATTAGGCTACATGAGGCACCCTTAGGGTACCACAAGCCCATTTGTGAAGTGCCTACTAGATATTTCATTATACGTTTAACAGCATTTAAATGAGATTCCTTAGGGTTTGCCTGATATCTATCACACATGCATACACTAAACATAATATCTGGCCTACTAGCAGTAAGGTAAAGGAGAGATCCAATCATACCCCTGTATTTTGTTATTTCTACTGATTTACCTCCTTCATCTTTGTCCAAATAGCAAGAAGTGCCCATTGGAGTGGTCATATGTTTAGCGTTTTCCATTTCGAACCTTTTGAGCAATTCCTTGCAGTATTTGGTTTGACTTATGAATGTCCCTTCGTTTGTTTGTTTGATTTGAAGTCCGAGGAAGAAATTCAGCTCTCCCATCATCGACATTTCAAATTCATTCTGCATTGTCTTAGAAAATTCTTTGTAAAGGGATTCATTAATAGCACCAAAAATAATATCATCCACATATACTTGTACAAGAAGAATATCATGCTTTTTATTTTTAATAAAAAGGGTAGTATCAACTTTTCCTCTTGAAAAACCATTTTCTAACAGAAACTTACTCAACCTTTCATACCAAGCTTTAGGAGCTTGCTTTAAGCCATATAAAGCCTTTTTAAGTTTAAAAACATGGTTGGGTAGTTCATGATTTTTGTAACACCCCAAATTTTAGGCTATGTTACAGAACTAATAGAATTACACTGTTTTGTGTTTTCTGTGCAATATAAAAATAATTTGATTATTCTGATACTATTTTTGATCATTTTGTGTGATTTGCTTCGAGTCAAGAAAATAATAATTTTCTTGACCGAAAAAATCTTATTTTAATTAATTAGAGCTGGGGGATCTTACTAAACCTAATTCTGATTGATATATAAATTAATCTTTTAATTTTTAGGATTTAATTGTGTAATAAAATAATTTTATATTATTATAATATTATTTTATGTGACAAGATTTCTATTGTCTTAAAAATAGTAGAAATCTGCTTAACATGAACCCGAAAAGTCTGTGGGGCCTACGTTTAGTGTAACAGTCAACGATTCTGACTGGACAGAATTATGAACCAATAAGAATCAGTCAAAATAGGTGGCTTGACTATTTTAAACCAATAGGATGAAGTCAAATAAACAAGCATAGACTTCAATATGGACCCTTGGATGAAAAGCATAATTTAGATGCTTTTGATCATAACCGTTGATCCGATTAATGGTGTTAAAACGAATCCTGATAAAACCACTAAGTAATATCCACCGTAGATGAGATCAATGGATAGGAAACCAAGTTGATTTTCAATGGCTTAGATGAAGTCAACAATAGTGGCTTAAATTTCATTAGTAACTAATTAAATCTAATTTGATTAATCTAATGGCCTAATTAACAAGTTAAGTAAACTAACTTAATTATTAATTAGTTATAAACTAATTACTAATTAAATATCCTAATTTTAATTAGAGGTTATAATATATGTAATAATATGTTTAATTAGTTGGATAATTAATTAAGATTGGTTAGGAAACTAAACCTAATTAATTAGCTATTTGATTAGCAAGTAATTGGACTTAAATTGAAAACAATTAAGTCCCTAATAACCCAAAGAGTCCCACGGTTTTGCAGCAGCTTGGAGGAGGCTTCTCCATGATTCTTGAACAATCCAAAAAGCCTTGCAAGTTAAGTGGATGACATATGCCATGTAAAATTGCATGTGCACTCAAGTGATGATATTTTGATCCAAGTAAATCCTAATTTTTCCTTACACTCTCACAGCAGCAGCCCACTCATTTTTCACTCACACAATATTTATTTTCTCTCACATCAAAAGCATTCATCTTTTTCTCTCAAAAATTCCAAGAAACTAAGCAACCATTTCCTTCCATTTTTTCTTGAGTGGTTCGGCCTCTTCACCCAAGAACACCATCACTCACCTATGATTTTCACTCTCATCATTTCCTAAAGCTTGACAACATTCTAAACACTTTTCATTTAGGAAATTTTTCCAAAATCACACTCTAAGTGCTTCAAAATCCAACTTCTACCTTACTTCCCTAGAGGTAAACTTTGGTTTTTATGGTTTAAATTCATGTTTGTGATTTTCTAAACCATGTTTGTTCCATGGTTAGTCATTATTAAGCTGTGTTTGTGATCTTACTAATTGTTTTAGAATTGTTAGGAATTGATTGTGGTTCACACAAAAACAAGGAGAAGGAGAGGAGTTTGAAAAGCTTGTCTTCAAGAGGTAAGAGGGAGATTTTACCTCACCAACCATGTTTTGGTGGTGTGGGGATGGTTGTGTATGGTGAAAAATCCATAAGGGTTTATTCACTTATTGTTTGATGTCTCTTTGTTTGTGATTTTGGTGTTTATGGTTTTATAAATGTGTTTGCATGTGTGATATTATGTTTATTGCTTTGATGTATGTTTGTATGTATGAAATTGAATGCATGAAAATGTATGAGTAAAGTAAGATGTGAATAACAAGTGGAAACGAATTTATGAGAGCTCCAAAGAGCTTGATGGCTCACGACCTTAACATGAAATAGAGGACCAAAGTCCTGAAAATGAGGGATTCAAATGAGAATGAAGGATTTAAATGAAAAAGAAATGAATTTGAACAAGTTTGAATGTAGTACGCAAAATGGTTTTGGGAAAATAATCTAATATAATTAAATAAATAGAGTTTAAAATGAAATGAGTGCCAATACTTGAATTTTACTGACGTATGGCTCACCCTTCGGGTTTAGAGGTGCGTCTGTAAAATTTGAGCTGTAATATGTGAAGTAAATGAAAGAAATAACATTTTTGGGGAAACAATGTAAATACTGATTTTTAGAGGGGTAATATTGTAATTTTCATTTTTAAAAGGGGCCATATTGTAATTATGATTTTTAGAAGGGCAATATTATAATTTTTATTTTTAATGGGGCCATATTATAATTATTGATTTTAGAGGGGCTATATTACAAATATTGTATAAAAGAGGGACTATCTCGTAAAATATGAATTTTATGAGGAACTATTATGAAATTATTATTTGAAAAAGACTAAAACATAAATATGAATTTTATGAGGACTATTTCATAAATATAAATTTTATGAGGGATCATTGTAGAAAATATTATTTAAATGAGGATTATAATGCAAATATTATGTTTTGAGGGGTTATTATGCAAATATGAAAAATAAAGTCAAATTTTGGTGTTAAATGAGAAAAATAGTATTTTTTATTCAAAACGTATGAAAAATATTTTACACAATTGAGAAAATGTGAAAATATGGTTTTACGATGAAATTACAAGAATGATAATCTTGTTGGGCCTATATGAGGACCCCGAATATGAGATAAATAAATTGAATTGAAAATATGAGGTAAAGAAATTGAATTGAGAATATGAGATAATGAATTGAAACTGTAAATGGTGCATAGTACATGCATTGGAAAGGTCCGATGGACTGAATAAGGCTAGTTGCCTAGGAGAGAATACACCTCCTGAGTGGGTGCGATGTGCGTAGTGTAGGTCACTCGTTGACCTTGGGGGCATTAGGGTGCGGGTTGCCTACAATAGGCAGTTGGTAACTCTTCTGTACCGTGGGTTAGACCGACGTCACACACCAATGATCTGGACCGAGACACTATCCTTAATCACGATTTGATAAAGACTGTCGTGCATATGTTAGATGTGTAAAATTTGAGCACGTAGTCTGAGGCATATTGGTGCAGACAGATCTTTTCGATCACTCTCTCCGACCTGAGTTTTAGCTCCATGGAGTAAGAAATTGAGTCTAGGTGTATATGCATAGTTATTAAGGGTATTATCGTAATTATTGTCATGGTATTTGAATTATTGAATATTTGAAAATGATTGAGGGTATTATCATAAATATTGTTTATGATAATTAAATTGATGAATATTTGAATATTGGTAATGGTATGATTGTAATTATTGCTTATTGCATGAGTTATGATGATAAATGATGTTGGTGGCATAATTGTAATTATGTATGATGTGCTGGTATGAGATATTGTATGTGTTTATCTTCATTGCTACCATACTGGTATTGGTGTAGGTGATCTCACCTCTTTGTATGCCTATTCTGTGTTGTATTTATATTTGTTAAGACGCCGAGCAAGAAGTTGACCGAGAAGGCAGAGAAGAGCAGATTCCTATTGAGGACACTGAGTTTTGAAGTGATGGAGGAGTCTTGTTTCCTTGTGTATATGAGATTGAGTAGGCTACATCTTGGACATTAGTGTGAATATTAATACCTAGAGTTCCCATTGTCTACTAGACAGTACTGGGGAGCATACTATCGTACTCCTAGTACGATTAGTATAGTGTCGTCTGCTCGGACACCTGTCCGTAGGACTTCGCGTCAAACTGGATTCCTATCTTCTGAGGAATCTGAGGAGGACCCGTCTGAGGGTTCTACTGTGTAGTAATACTTGGGCAGTGTATTAGTTTAAATTAAAGCTTAAATATTTTGAGAGTCTAGTTTGTAAATATTAAAATATGACGATACTAAAGACTGGTATATGTATATAAGATGTGAATTATTTGTGATATGATAATGTTGTAATATTTTTATTTTCTGCTAAGTTTATCTTATTATTATTAAGAAAATTTACAACTCGTATTTCCATATTACAAGCACGATTTCCAACGAATGAGTAATTTGGTAATTAAGTAACATGAAGTGTGACGCCCTAAGGAGGGTGTTATATGAGTTGGTATCAGAGCCCAAGTTAGAGTCTTTTGGGTTTGTGGGTAGGTTTGTCTTGTTTGTGCTGTGTGAATCTCTGACACTGAACCCAGAGATATGTTTTGGTTTCCGAAAGGAGACGATGTTGTGTGAAATAGTTACATTTAGTTCGTTGTGTTTTGATTTTGTTTATCTTTGAAGAAAGATAATGGAACGTAGCAAACATGAGCATGTGGATGCGAGACGTGATGAAGATCGTATAGCCGCAGCTAGAAGTGTGATACGAAAGATGATAGTACAACAGAGACAGATGATTGCTCAGCAGCAGGAACTGATAATCGAACTTCATAGCTTATTAGGATTGGAGCAACCAACAGATGCGAGAAGCGGTAACTTAGAACCTTCGATAATCCAAGATAGAAGGAAGTGTAAGGTCAATCGTCTTCAACGAGAGTCGTATGTACAACCACTGGGGAAGCAACAACGAACAAAGAGAGGAAGTACTAGTAGCAAAGACTTTGGTCAAATTGTGGCATCAACCATGAAATGTTTCAAGTGTGGAAAAGATCATCTCACCAAAGATTGTCAGCATAAAGGGATTATTTGTTATGGTTGTGGGAAGCCTGGACATTTCTCCAAAGATTGTGATCAACTGAAGATGGAACCTTCCGTTAGTAATACACGTGTTTCAAAATCTCAAGAAGAAGAAAGAGCTAGTGCAGAGGGTGTAATGAGAACGTTCAAATACAAAAACTTAAGAAGCGAGAAAGTTGTGCCATAGAAAGTAATCTTGAAACTATGCTGTATAATTCGTAAGGTAACCCATTCTCTTGTGATCTATGACTGTGTAAATCTTTTAGGGTTATCTGTGTTTTGTTTCTTTTCATAATGCTACTCCAACTTCTAAACTTGTTATTACTACTCGAGCCTATTTAAAACTATCCTATTATTATTATTGGAGTTTGAAACTTTTCTATCAATCTGGTTTGTCTATTTCTTTCTCAAATAGACTGAGTAAATCAATATGACTTATCCATGTCTTTGTTATAATGTGATCTGAGTATTTCTACTATTCTTGTTAAACTTGTTGTTTATACTCAAGTTTTCTTGATCTACCCTATATTTATTGAATATCAAATTTTTTCTGTTGATTTAATTTGTTTATCTAAAATTACATCTATTTGAGAGCCTGACTTTTAAAATGGATTGGTTATTTTTCAATCATATCCTACTAGATTGTTGCAATGCAATTTTAGTGTTTCCTTGACCTGAGATTTTTGGATTTGAATCCAGAAAGTTCATTTCTAAAATTATTGGACCATGTTCATTTTGAAATCTATTAAACCATCTCAAATTCTTTGTTGGACTAATCTAGTAATCTACTGAATAGTCTTATTACTTTTCCTTATGACCTTCATAGTGCCTTTCATGTATCTCAATTAAGAAGGAATATTCTTGATTCAACTTATGTTATAGTACCAAATACAGTGCAATTAGAAGAAAACTTGATCTATGAGATAGTTTCTGTTAAGAAAAAAAAATAGGCATGTAGAACAGCTTACTTTGATGAAGAAAATCTAGAATGATGCGACAACAGGGGAACTAGAAGTTCAAATGAAGGAAGTCACTGTTTGCTCCAAGATTGATTTGCGTGCTGATTATTATCAGATTCGTGTAAAAGTAGAGAATGTTCCAAGATAGTTTTTCGGACGCATTACAAATGCGATGAGTATTTAATATTACCATTCGGGGTAAAGAATGTTTTTGCGATGTTCACAAATTATATAAATAGGATTTTTCTTTTCCATTTAGGCAAATTTGTCATTATCCTTATTAATGATATTTTGATTTATTCTCGAAATTTGAGGGAACATGATGAAGATCTTGATGCAGTTCTTCAATTTCTAAAGAAGAAGGAGTTATGCATAAAACTAGTCAAACACAAATTCTGTTAAAAGAAGTTCAACTTGTGGAATTAAATTGAGTATTGAGATCAAATAGAAAGGGTGTGGCGTATACTTCAAGGCAGTGGAACATGCATGAGAAGAATTATTCGATTTACATTTTAGGATATGCGATAGTCGTTTTGCAAGGAAAATTTGAAGACATTTTTTTTTTATATAAAGTCTACAATAATTTCAAGGGCATGACGTACCTGTTCAATCAAGAGGGGCTTGGATATAAGGAAAAGACGATAGCTAGAATTTTCAAAGGACTTGTTGAGAGCTTGTGTTCTAGAACAAGCTGGTTGTTGGGGTGAATTTCTACCATTGATAGATTCACTTACAATAATAGTTTCCATTCGAGCATAGGGATGGCACCCTATGAGGCATTATATGGGAGAAGATGTAGAACGCCATTGTGTTGGTACCACGATGGTGAAAGTACTGTGGTAGGACCCGAGTTTGTGCAACAGACAACTGAGAAAGTGAAGATGATCCAAGACAAAATGAGGACAACTCAGACGCGACAAAAGAGTTATGCTGATAAAAGACGAAGACCGCTTGAATGTGAAGAAGATGATCATGTGTTTCTACGTGTGACACCTATGACTGGAGTCGGACGAGTTTTTAAGTCGAGGAAACCCACTTCGAAGTTTATCGGACCGTATCAGATACTCCGTTGGACATCGTACAAATGAAGGAGAATTTAACCTACGAGACGTTTCCAGTCAAGATTGAAGATCGAAGGACAAAGCAACTTCGAGGTAAGAAGATTGCATTGGTTAAGTGGTTTGGAACGATGTAAGTGGTGAAGCAACATGGGAATTGGAAGAGAAGATAAGAGAGTAGTATCCGTTTTTATTTTAAGTGTGTCAAGTTTCGAGGACGAAACTTATTTTTAGAGGGGGAGAGTTGTAACACCCCAAATTTTAGGCTATGTTACAGAACTGACAGAATTATACTGTTTTGTGTTTTCTGTACAATATAAAAATAATTTGATTATTCCGATACTATTTTTGATCATTTTGTGTGATTTGCTTCGAGTGAAGAAAATAATAATTTTCTTGACCGAAAAAATCTTATTTTAATTAATTAGAGCTGAGGGATCTTACTAAACCCAATTATGATTGATATATAAATTAATCTTTTAATTTTTAAGATTTAACTGTGCAATAAAATAATTTTATATTATTATAATATTATTTTATGTGACAAGACTCTTGTCTTAAAAACAAGAAAATCGCTTAACATGAACCCGAAAAGTCTGTGGGGCCCACGTTTAGTGTAACAAATCCAACGATTAATGACCGATGATTAATTCTAAACCAATAAGAATCAGTCAAAATAAGTGGCTTGACTATTTTAAACCAATAGGATGAAGTCAAATAAAGAAGCATAGACTTCAATATGGACCCTTGGATGAAAAGCATAATTTAGATGCTTTTGATCATAACCGTTGATCCGATCAATGGTGTAAAACGAATCCTGATAAAACCACTAAGTAATATCCACCGTAGATGAGATCAATGGATAGGAAACCAAGTTGATTTTCAATGGCTTAGATGAAGTCAACAATAGTGGCTTAAATTTGATCAGTAACTAATTAAATCTAATTTGATTAATCTAATGGCCTAATTAACAAGTTAAGTAAACTAACTTAATTATTAATTAGTTATAAACTAATTACTAATTAAATATCCTAATTTTAATTAGAGGTTATAATATATGTAATAATATGTTTAATTAGTTGGATAATTAATTAAGATTGGTTAGGAAACTAAACCTAATTAATTAGCTATTTGATTAGCAAGTAATTGGACTTAAATTGAAAACAATTAAGTCCCTAATAACCCAAAAAGTCCCACGATTTTGCAGCAGCTTGGAGGAGGCTTCTCCATGATTCTTGAACAATCCAAAAAGCCTTGCAAGTCAAGTGGATGACATAAGCCATGTGAAATTGCATGTGCACTCAAGTGGTGATATTTTGATCCAAGTAAATCCTAATTTTTCCCTACACTCTCACGGCAGCAGCCCACTCATTTTTCACTCACACAATATTTATTTTCTCTCACATCAAAAGCATTCATCTTTTTCTCTCAAAAATCCCAAGAAACTAAGCAACCATTTCCTTCCATTTTTCCTTGAATGGTTCAGCCTCTTCACCCAAGAACACCATCACTCACCTATAATTTTCACTCTCATCATTTTCTAAAGCTTGACAACATTCTAAACACTTTCCATTTAGAAAATTTTCCCAAAATCACACTTTAAGTGCTTCAAAATCCAACTTCTACCTTACTTCCCTAGAGGTAAACTTTGGTTTTTATGGTTTAAATTCATGTTTGTGATTTTCTAAACCATGTTTGTTCCATGGTTAGTCATTATTAAGTTTTGTTTGTGATCTTACTAATTGTTTTAGAATTGTTAGGAATTGATTGTGGTTCACCCGAAAACAAGGAGAAGGAGAGGAGTTTGAAAAGCTTGTCTTCAAGAGGTAAGAGGGAGATTTTACCTCACCAACCATGTTTTGGTGGTGTGGGGATGGTTGTGTATGGTGAAAAACCCATAAGAGTTTATTCACTTATTGTTTGATGTCTCTTTGTTTGTGATTTTGGTGCTTATGGTTTTATAATTGTGTTTGCATGTGTGATATTATGTTTATTGCTTTGATGTATGTTTGTATGTATGAAATTGAATGCATGAAAATGTATGAGTAAAGTAAGATGTGAATAACATGTGGAAACGAATTTATGAGAGCTCCAAAGAGCTTGATGGCTCACAGCCTTAACATGAAATAGAGAACCAAAGTCTTGAAAATGAGGGATTCAAATGAGAATGAAGGATTTAAATGAAAAATGAATGAATTTTAACAAGTTTGAATGTAGTAAGCAAAATGGTTTTGGGAAAATAATCTGATATAATTAAATAAATAGGGTTTAAAATGAAATGAGTGTCAATACTTGAATTTTACTGATGTATGGCTCACCCTACGGGTTTAGAGGTGTGTCTGTAAAATTTGAGCTGTAATATGTGAAGTAAATGAAAGAAAAACATTTTTGGGGAAACAATGTAAATACCGATTTTTAGAGGGGTAATATTGTAATTTTTATTTTTAAAAGGGGCCATATTGTAATTATGATTTTTAGAAGGGCAATATTATAATTTTCATTTTTAATGGGGCCATATTGCAATTATTGATTTTAGTGGGGCTATATTGCAAATATTGTATAAAAGAGGGACTGTCTCGTAAAATATGAATTTTATAAGGAACAATTATGAAATTATTATTTGAAAAAGGACTAAACCATAAATATGAATTTTATGAGGGACTATTTCATAAATATGAATTTTATGAGGACTATTTCGTAAATATAAATTTTATGAGGGACTGTTGTGAAAATATTATTTATATGAGGATTGTAATGCAAATATTATGTTTTGAGGGGTTATTATGCAAATATGAAAAATAAAGTCAAATTTTGGTGTTAAATGAGAAAAATAGTATTTTTGATTTAAAACGTATGAAAAATATTTTACGCGATTGAGAAAATGCGAAAATATGGTTTTACGATGAAATTACAGTAATGATACTGTTGGGCCTATATGAGGACCCAAAATATGAGATAAAGAAATTGAATTGAAAATATGAGGTAAAGAAATTGAATTGAGAATATGAGATAATGAATTGAAACTGTAAATGGCGCATAGTACATGCATTGGAAAGGCCCGATAGACTGAATAAGGCTAGTTGCCCAGGAGAGAATACACCTCCTGAGTGGGTGCGATGTGTGTAGTGTAGGTCACTCGTTGACCTTGGGGGCATTGGGGTGCGAGTTGCCTACAATGGGCAGTTGGTAGCTCTTCTGTACCGTGGGTTAGACCGACGTAATACACCAATGATCCGGACCGAGACACTATCCTTAATCAAGATTTGATAAAGACTGTCGTGCATATGCTAGATGTGCAAAAATTGAGCACGTAGTCTGAGGCATGTTGGTGCAGACAGATCTTTTCGATCACTCTCTCCGACCTGAGTTTTAGCTCCATGGAGTAGGAAATTGAGTCTAGGTGCATATGCATATTTATTAAGGGTATTATCGTAATTATTGTCATGGTATTTGAATTATTGAATATTTGAAAATAATTGAGGGTATTATCGTAAATATTGTTTATGATAATTAAATTGATGAATATTTGAATATTGGTAATGGTATGATTGTAATTATTGCTTATTGCATGAGTTATGATGATAAATGATATTGGTGGCATAATTGTAATTATGTATGATGTGCTGGTATGAGATATTGTATGTGTTTATCTTTATTGCCACCATACTGGTATTGGCGTAGGTGATCTCACCTCTTTGTATGCCTATTCTGTATTGTATTTATATTTGTTAAGATGCCGAGCAAGAAGTTGACCGAGAAGGCGGAGAAGAGCAGATTCTTGTTGAGGACGCTGAGTTTTGAAGTGATAGAGGAGTCTTGTTTCCTTGTGTATATGAGATTGAGTAGGCTACATCTTGGACATTAGTGTGAATATTAATACCTAGAGTTCCCATTGTCTACTAGACAGTACTAAGGAGCATACTATCGTACTCCTAGTACGATTAGTATAGTGTCGTCTGCTCGGACACCTGTCCGTAGGACTTCGCGTCAAACTGGATTCCTATCTTCTGAGGAATCTGAGGAGGACCCGTCTGAGGGTTCTACTGTATAGTAATACTTGGGCATTGTATTAGTTTAAATTAAAGCTTAAATATTTTGAGAGTCTAGTTTGTAAATATTAAAATATGACGGTACTAAAGACTAGTATATATATATAAGATGTGAATTATTTGTGATATGATAATGTTGTAATATTTTTATTTTCCGCTAAGTTTATCTTATTATTATTAAGAAAATTTACAACTCGTATTTCCATATTACAAGCACGATTTCCAACGAAGGGATAATTTGGTAATTAAGTAACATGAAGTGTGACGCCCTAAGGAGGGTGTTACAATTTTCAAAACCTGGAGGTTGTTCAATGAATACCTCCTCTTGAATAAAGCCATTTAGAAAAACACTTTTAACATCCATTTGATATAATTTGAAATCCATTATGCAAGTATAAGCAAGTAACATTCTAATAGCTTCTAATCTAGCTATAGGTGCATAGGTTTCTTCATAATCTATTCCTTCTTCTTGATTATAACATTTAGCAACCAATCTAGCTTTGTTTCTAGTTATTAAACCATTTTCATCAAGTTTATTTCTAAAAACCCATTTAGTGTAAATTATAGGGTGATCATTAGGTCTAGCAACTAATTCCCAAACTTGACTTCTTTCAAATTGATTTAATTTCTCATGCATTGCTAAGATCCAATGTTCATCATCAAAAGCTTCAATTAAATCCTTAGGTTCAATTTGAGAAACAAATGCTAAGTGATTACAAGCATTTCTAAGAGAATTACGAGTACTTACACCTTTAGATACATCACCGATTATTTGATCAAGGGAATGATATTTTGAAGTTTGCCATTCTTTGGGAAGTTCCAAGGCTTGTGAATTTTCTTGTCTTTGTTTATCTTCTTGCTCCTTGATTTCTTTTTCCTTGCTATCCAAATGTGTTTCCACTAAGATTTCTGCAACATCATCAATAGCAAGATCCTTTCTCGATCCATTTGGGTCAGTTTCATCAAATGCAACATGTATAGATTCTTCAATAGTCATAGTTCTTTTATTATATATACGAAAAGCTTTACTATGATTTGAATAACCAAGAAATATACCTTCATCAGACTTAGTATCAAACTTACCTAAGTTATCTTTTCCATTATTTAAAACAAAACATTTGCATTCAAAAACGTGAAAATGTGAGACATTTGGCTTTCTTCCCTTGTATAACTCATATGGGATTTTCTTTAAAATAGGCGTTATAAGGGCCCTGTTCATTACATAACAAGCTGTACTTACAGCATCCGCCTAAAATACTTAGGAAGAGCAGCCTCATTAAGCATAGTTCTCGCTATTTCTTCTAAAGAATGATTTTTTCTTTCTACAACTTTGTTTTGTTGCGGAGTTCTAGGGGCAGAGAAATTATGATTAATACCATGTTCATCACAATAATTTTCAAAAACATTGTTTTCAAATTCGCCACCATGATCACTTCTTATAGAAGAGATTTGAGAACCTTTTCCATTTTGAATAATTTTGGCAAGTCTTTTAAAAGCTAGAAATGCATCATTTTTATTTGCAAGAAATAAAGTCCATGTAAACCTAGAAAAATCATCCACAATCACAAAAGCATAGTAATTCCCACTAAAGCTTATAGTTCTGGAAGGTCCAAATAGATCCATGTGTAAAAGTTGTAAAGGTCGAGTAGTTGAAACTATATTTTTTGCTTTAAAAGAGACCTTTATTTGTTTACCCTTTTGACATGCATCACATAATTTATTTTTTTACAAAATTAAGCTTGGGTAGTCTAATTACTAGTTCTTTAGAGACCAACTTCTTTAAGTGATTCATGTGAATGTGTGCAATTCTCCTATGCCATAACCATGAATCATCATTCTTACTTAAAAGGCATTTCGCATCATTTGAAGATATATCATCAAGACTAATCATATAAATGTTGTTTACTCTATGACCAATGAATTTAACATGCTTATCATTTTTATCTTCAATTATGCAATAATTTGAATCAAATATTACCTTATTTCCTTTATCACATAATTGGCTAATACTAAGCAAATTATGTTTCAAGCCTTCAACAAGCAACGCATTTTCAATAGAGGAGTTAGGATTCTTACCAACTTTGCCGATTCCAATAATTTTTCCTTTGTTGTTATCACCATAAGTAACGTGTCCATGATTCTTGGGAATGAGCAAGGTGAATTTTGAGTCGTCCCCGGTCATGTGCTTGGAGCAGTCGTTATCGAGATACCAATTTGAGCTCCTGGCTTTCAAGCACACCTACAACACATGTTTAGATTTTAACTTTTGGTACCCAAACTTTCTTGGGTCCTTGTGTGTCAGTTTTGGGTATAGTACCCTTGGGAACCCAAACCATTTTCATTCCAATTTTTGTGTTAATATTTTTCCTTGCATTGCAATTTGATGCACTGTGTCCTTTCTTTCCACAGTAAAAACATTTAATAAGAGGGCTACTCGAAACACTAGATGGCACAAAGAAATTTTTATACAGTTTTTGTTGATTTTTCGAGTTATACCCTATCCCGGCCTTTTGAAAAACCACTCTTTGTCTTCCTAATAAAATATTTAAATTATCCCTTCCAAAGGTGAATTTAGAAAGAGTGTTCTTTAAGTTTTCAATTTCTTTTTCAAGTATATGACATGAACAACAAGATGAAGATGTAGAAGCATGTGAAGAATGATTTATGCATACATCAATGATTCCCAAAGTTTCATTTTCAACTTTCAATTCTTCTATTTCTTTATTTAAAATAAGAATTTGATTTTCTAGAGAAGAGATTGTTTTCTTAGAAGAAGAAATTATTTTTGTGAGTTTTAAAGACTCTTCATGCAATTCTTCAAAGGCATCTTGTAACTCATCGTAAGAAGGCAATAAAGTAGTATTAGAACTTACCTCATTTTCATTTTCTTCTTCTTCTCCTTTGGCCATGAGACATAGTTGAGCTTCCTCGCTATCTGAGCTGTCAGTTGAATCCATGTCGTTTTCATCCCATGCTATATAGGTTTTTCTTCCTTTTATTTCCTTAAAGGGCTTTTTTTCAAATTCCTCCTTCTTCTTTTGGTAAACTGGGCACTCCATTTTCATGTGATCAGGTTTGCCACATTCATAGCAAGTTAGAGTTGATGAAGCTCCTTCACCTTTGTAATGAGTCTTCTTCGGAGGGAAGGGAGGTCATCTTTGCGTTCCCTTTTTTCTGAGAAATTTACCAAATTTTTTAACTAACAAATTAATATTTTCTTCGTTTACCTCGATGTTCTCTGAGTCTTCTTCATTTTCTTCATCATCATTGTCGGTTGTTGAGGATGTGGCTTTGAACGCTATTCTCTTTTTTCCTTTTATCGTTTTCTTCGCTTTGACTTAATCTGCTCAGTTCCAGTTTGTGCTCATGAAGTTTTCCAAAGAGGGTAGCTAGAGTCATTGTTGACAAATCCCTCAATTCTGATATGACTGTTACCTTGGGTTGCCAAATCCTGTTAAGACATCTCAATACTTTGTTAATCAAATCTTCGTTAGAAAAACTTTTACCTAAAGATGCAAGATGATTAACTATGTAGGTGAACCTCTTTTGCATTTCTTGAATGCTTGCTCCTTGGTTCACTCTGAATAATTCATATTCACAAGTTAGAGAATTGATTCTCGACCTCTTTACTTCACTAGTACCCTCATGGGTAACTTGCAAAGTGTCCCACGTTTCTTTAGCAGTTTTACAATTTGAAATTCTAAAAAACTCATCATATCCCAAAGCAGTAGTAATAATATTTTTGGATTTTAAATTATATTGAACTTTTCTTTTATCTTCATCAGACCATTTATTCCTTGGTGTTTCGGTCCTTACACCATCGACCTCATGCGTATGTATAAAAGCACCATTTTCGACAGCATCCCACACATCTAGATCAATAGCTTCGATGAAGATTTTCATTCTTTCCTTCCAATATGCATAACCATCCCCATTGAAAAAGGGTGTTCAGTTTATGGAAGATCCTTCTGAAAAACCATTTGAAGCAGTCATGTTCTCTTGAAGCTGCTAAGCTCTTTGTACAAGAGTCTAACTCTGATACCACTTGTTACCAAGTGGCTTCCAGTATCAAGAGGAGGGTGAATTGAGTATAAAAACTTTTCACAAAACCTCTTTTAATTAAAATAAAAATATTAAAACTTATTAAATAAATGCACAAAAGGAACGAGATGAAGAAAAGAAACTTTAAGAATAGCGAAAAATAAATGTGCAATAAAATAAAATTGCATAAAATAAAGAGATTAAGAAGAGAGAAGCAGGCACAATATTTATCCTGGTTCGACCACTAACCCACTTGTGGTCTACGTCCAGTCCTTGAAACAAAAGCCGAGATTTTTTACTATGTATACAAGCTTCAATAGGTGCTTGCAACCGTTACACAAAAGAGCACTTTTCACACACAGGGAAACTCTACCCTTGTGCTAAAGTCTCAGCCTGCAGGGATACCTCGCCCTTATACAAACCTTGAGGGATACCTCACCCTCGATACAGAATAGCAGAAAGTAGATGAAGAGAAACTCTCACTCAGAGCAAATTATACAAATTGAAGTGCTAATGGAGCTCTCACAGAAATATCTCAAAGTTTTAATCGAAAATAGAGCGTAGAAAATAATTTCAAGAGTTAGAGCAAGTAGAGAATAATTCAGAGTGTTAGGCATTTTTAGACGTAACCCAAGGCTCCTATTTATAGAGAAAATTTAAAGAAATGGCCGTTGGGTGTAATTAAAGCTCATAAAAGCTAAAAGATATTTCCATATCAGTGTTCGTAAAAGACGTGTTTATTCTAATAGATGAAAGGTTTATTCGAATAACACTGTTTATGAAACCATCGTGAAAAGCCATCTGATATGGGTTATTTGAATAACCACTGTGTTATTCAAATAACACTGTTAAAAAAACTGTTCAAACAGAAAAGGTTTTATTCGAATAACAATAGAGTTATTCGAATAATTCATTTATAAAGACAGTTCTGAATAACCCATTTATTCGAATAGCTATCCTGCTATTCGAATAGCATCTTGAAAAATAGAAGCTCATGGAAAGGTTTATTCTAATAGAATAAGATTTATTCGAATAAAACAATAAAAACCAGTTTTGGAGAAATTATTTCAAAGACACTAAGTTTTTTTTTAAACTAATTTTATCTTTTCTTTCAAAATCAGAGAGATATCAAAGTGAGTTCCGTACAAAAAGATCCTAAGTCCTAAAGCTATTCTTATACGATCTTGGACTTGGTCTTTCCATCATCTTCATTTAGTCTTCACGTTTGTTATCATCAAAACAAGTCTTCAAAGGCATATATCCAAACACATTAAGACCCTTAGCTTCAAGCGCCTTCTTGGCCAGGTCGGAGGAAGCCAATGTCGCTTCCAGCTCAATAATCCAGGATTAGGCGTCCTCATTCAGCTTAAGAGCTGTGGTTAACTTCTGAGTGGCCTCTTCATTTTCTTTTTTGTTTTCCTCTGTCATCCCCCTAATGGTCGCCTTGATGGACTTTTCAAGATAGCAGACCTCGACGGCAGTTTGAAGTGTAGTTGTTTGAAGCTTGACCAGGGTTTGGGCCATATTCCATTCTGAAATATGTCCCATTACCTCATCGCTCAGCAACCGCCCATCTATGAATGGGCTAGCATCAGACCACCCCAGGATGACGGGCAAGGGGTCCACCTTCTCTTGATTGCTGCTATCCAAAGCTTTTCCCCAACCCGATCAGCAGAGCTTTCAACAGCCCTCCTCTTTCTTCCTTGAAGGCTATGTGATAAAGAGTCCAGTTCCTCTGGGGTTGCCTCAATAACAACACCCTGGTTTACGATCACCGGGATGGTGGTAGTAGGGGCACTAGAAGACCCTGGTCCTTTCCTCCTCGAGCTCAAGGCCTGCAGAGCTACGAGGGAAGGTCTTAACGCCATGTTACTCGCTGAAATGAGATAACAGATAGAAGTCAGACAAGCAAAATTGCAAAGTAGTGAAATTCAAAGTGCAAAGAGTACGGAATAAACTACGGGTTCTAATATCCTAATTGCTACCTAATAAAACAAAGAGAAGATCATCACTAGGGGTATCAAGGACGTCTTTGATTTTGATAAACCCGTATTTTTTCATAATAATGGGTTATAAATTTGACACAATTAACCTCATCTGGAATAAGGTCTTTCTTTTCTCTTTCAAGCAGCATGGCGGGGAAATACCAGGTATCCTCGGTCCAGTATAAACAGAACTTGGGCTCCCCGTCGTCTTTCAGGAAAAAGGGGTGAAACCCCTCTGCTGCCATCCGTTTGAAGAACCTAGTCTGAAATCACTTGAAACTATCTTGAAAAACATCAAAGGATTTGCGACCGGATCTTGACCGAATAGTGAGCCAGCATTTTTATTTTGCCGACCCTTGGGGATTTATTTGGGTATAAAAATAAAAGAAGGTATTGGTTGAATACCGCAGCCCTATGATCTGACAAAATCTTTCGAAAGCAATGATGTAACCCCAGTTATTAGGATGAATCTAGGTAGGGGCTGCTCCCAGAGTCTGGAGTACGGCAGTTTGGAATTCAGTAAAGGGAAACTGAAGTCCCAAATTTGATGAAAAAAGGCTCGTAGAAGAACATGAAATGTGACCCCGCCTTCCGAGATGAGCAAACTCGCTCGTTCCATTCTGGGCATAGAACCTGGAATTCTCTATCGCAGTTTCTCCCTTTGGTCAGCTCCAGAAACTGTACTAATTATCTAAGCTCATTTTCAGAAGAAAGCTCTGATGTACACTCCCAGACATCGTCCCCTACCCATGGATATACTAGCCTTGGACCACGTTGGATCTGGATTTGCTCCTCCTCGTTTGGTTCACGAGCCTCAGCAATAGGTGCTTGGACTCTGGCTCCCCTTCTACCTCTACCCATGAAGATCCTAAGAACACCCAAAAAGGCAAGTAAGTAAATGTTAGAATTAATTAAATTAAAGATTCAGACACAGTGGAGGGTGAACTGAACGGTTCACACCCACACGTTGACCTCTTCTCCCTCCAAAGTTTAAAACATCATAAGAGACACCTCTGCCATGCTTGCAATGGCAGAAAGGGTGTTTCAAGAGGATAAGACCATGTGAAGAGGATTGAAAATCCTAAATCTATTCTACGAAATGGAAAATTAGAAACGCACTCCTATGAGCAACGCGTAGCTACTCTGCAATTCAGTAGAAGAAGAAAAAGGAAAAATATCATATAAGAAAAGCTCAGAGTTGTTGAAGATGAAAATGATTGAAGATCCTCCAGGGTTCCCGCTTCGTTACTGCGCAGAGTTCTTTGGAAGACGTTTGGGAACAATAAAATGGAGACTGTGAACCCCTGAATCCCTATTTATAAAGGCTAAGCGGTTAGGAGGCATTGTTGTCCTTACAGCTCAGTTTTCAAAAGAATGCTCATCATGGCGCGTGAAGCACTATGCACGTCCCTCTAGTGAAAATGTGCCACATGGCCCGTACAATTATTAAGGCAGTTGAAAAGACAGTATACAACAACTCAAATGTCACACAACTTCTGAAGTTTAAGTTCAAATTATTTTCATGAACCCTGGCCTTAGTCGGGATACTTGTTCAATGAAGAGTTACCACTTTGGATCACGGTCGCAATGGAGTGAGACCCCGGCCCACGCTTTACAAGCAGTAAATTATTTGAATCATGGATTAGAGACTTGAAGCTTGCTATTTATTTAAAATGGGCACCAAGCCGGGTGCAAGGTAATGTGATGCCCTAATAAGTGTTGAACTTACCCCAGTAAAAAGTGATGTGATGCCGGAATAAGCGTTGGACTTACCCCGATAAAAAGGAAAAGTTATGAACAATAACTAACAGTTAAGGGAAGGAAATGACATCGTGCAAAGTTTGTAATATACAAATTTTTATTAATTTGTTCTCATTCCATACATCATTTTACATTTGGAAAAGAGGGAAAAGAAAATATTAAGACATGGAAAGTATAAGGAAAGAGCATCGGCCTCTCCTTTATTTTGTCAGATGGGGCACAGTCTTTCATGAATAAGATCATTCCACTAGTTTCATGACTACACCAAGTTGCCTCAAATTGAGGAGCTGCTACAATAATCCCCCCTGCTTATCTGAAGAACCAGCAAGGTTTGAACCGAATCATCTACGAAGTTCTCAGAAATGAGGAGGAGTGTAGGCTCTGTTTCTCTGAGGAGGACCATCCACACATGATAGGAATCACAGATTTTCCCAGCAGTAGAGCGTGTTTCAAATACTCCATCGTACGCTGGGAAAGGAAAGTGCCCGTCATTGCTACGCTGAGAAAGAAAAGTCCCCATTGCAAAAGTTATTGGTGAGAAAAAGGAAAAACCTCTTCATAGATTTTAGAAAAAGTAAGAAAATGATCTTTGCAGAGGGCAAAACCCTCTTTGAATATAATGAGAAGAAAACCATGAAGGGTTGTATTCCAGAATACAATGGCAAAATGAGAAGAATGAAGCAAAAGAAATGCCAACTTAAACGCAAACATTCCCTAATTTATAGGCACAGTGAAGCATTCTGATTGGTCCCTGGAAAGGTGAACTGATCATATGATATAAACATCATCTTTGATGCTTTATGTTTCTGATTGACGGAGAGGTAAATGGGCAGTTGGGAAACAACACGATTTATTACTCTATTAATGGATTTGTTAATTTCCAATAAAGTTGAGGCACTAGTTTCCCAAGAAAGGCCAGTACAATCAAGAAGTATAGAAAAAGTCAGAGCTATAACTCATCATTTTGTCGTATTAATAACTAAATCCGAGTTGGGGGAAACAATACTAGGCGGTAAGTGTTGGACCTACCCTGGACAATGTAAGATAGAAAACAGAAGAGTAAAGTAAACTGGAAAACGGAAAGGAAAAATTAGAAGACAAAAGAGAACATCGATAAAATTTTATTGATAATCTCATTCCATACATCGTCAACCTCCACTAAAGGAGAAAAAGAAAATACAATAAAAGAAAAGTGAAAATAGTGTCCGTAAGAGAGCTTAAGGATGGGATATCATGACCGAGGCATCTTGCCGCACTGTCACATTTATAGTCACATCCACATGTCCTCTACTCTCTTCACCGGAATAGACTGAAGTCACTTCATTTCTTCTTCCCCTGTCTTCTTCACAGTGAAAATAAAGGCCAACACCGGTCACCTCTTCACAAAGTAAGTCAAAGAAAGCAGACCACCCCAGGTTACTCCTAGAGGATTTACCTTCCGGATGGGCTGGCATTCTTGCATATCCAACTGCACTATGAAGAAGACCGGCCTAGTGCCTCCAAATGACCCAAGAAAGAGGCAGGGGGAGGGATAGAGTGCTCTCCAGTGTCCTCATGCATTGGTCGATGGAAGCATCATTGCATCCTAATAACACGTTGGGTCAGACACCCCCGTGTATGCTAGGAGAGAAAGGCTTCTGCCTCCCTAAATGCATGACAACTCAACACTACGCCAAGAAAGAAAGGCTTCTTTGAAGAAGGGAAACGGCTAGCAGAGAGTTAATCATTTTCAGGAACTTTGAAAAGATTAGAAGAATAACCCTTACAGGGGGCAAAACCCTCCATCTAAGTGCAAAGGATGAAGGGAAAACTACTCTTTCAGGAAGGAGTATTCTCACACAGAGTTACAAAGCGAAAAGAAAGGGATGCCCATTCCACTGCAAACATTTCCTATATATAGAGAGAATAAGGCACTCTGATTGGCCCCGTAAAAGGTGATGCAGATTTAAAAGTTACAAACCCAAGTGTAGGTTATCTCAAGTAATAAATTCTCGGGAGTCTGAGGTCGATCCACAGGGAATTGATGAAGAAAAATTTGTTGAGTTAAAGAAAAGATTTGTCACAAAAATAAAGATGATAAATAAAATTGTTCACAAGTAAAAAGGAATTTCTTGGGCTAGGAGATCCATTCTTGATAAATAAATTAAGGATAAGATTAATTCTTTTATAACTTAATTAGAATCCACACATAACAGAGGTGTGGATAAATGACCCTAGTGTGTTTTGATTAATGACTAAACTTAATATGATTATTATTTTGAGTCACTAACTGCTTGCCAAGCTTGAATTTTTCAATGAGATTTAAAGGAGCAAGTAAAGTCAATGCAAGGATCAAGAAGGATTACTTGAAGAAGAAGCATCATGAAGAAGCAATACAATGAAAATCATTAGGAACATGTTGTAAAGAAAAGACTCAGTTTAACTCTTTGATTAAGCTCTCTCAATAAGTAAAACTGGTTTTTCAAAAGAATAAATGGACTAAGAATGAATAAGGTTAATTAATAAGTTTGTACATCTATGTGTACATCAATGTACTTTCAGTTAATTAACTAACTTTTGATGAAAACCTATGTGTACATCTATGTATAAATGTTATACATCTATGCATACATCGATTGATTCTAGACTTACTTGATCAATATGCACGTTTGCATATATACATCGATTAGTACATCGATGTATAAATATAATAGAGGCTAGAATGCATTTGACATATATATACATCGATTAGTACATCTATGTATAAGTCAAAACAGAAGCATTTTACTTTAATACATCTATTGATACATCGATGTATAAGCCAAAACAAAAGAAAGAACGTTTTAAAATAACTATACAATCGATTAGTTAATCGATGTATAATCTTCTGGGCTGAAATTTAAAGTGTTTTTGAAGAACAACATTGATGTATTCATATGTATATCATTCAAGATCAATAACATCCAAGAAAACAATCGATTAGGCAATCAATGTACACATGTTATAAAAGTGAAATCTTGTTTAATACATCTGTGTACACATTGATTGACCAATAATAGAATTTTTCTTTTAAGTCTGTTATGATCTCAACTGACTTGTAAAGTGTATCCAATGGATCTATTTTGAGATATACCTATATAAGGACATTGGTAAACACTTTTTAAAAGACAATTATTCAATATACAAAATCATACACTCAAAATTCAGAGAGCTTTTCATTGAAGAAAAATAGAGTATTATTTTTCTCTAGAGTTTCAATTTGTAATTTCTGATTTCTTGAAATCTGATTCAATCTCTTCAAATTTTGTAAAAAAGAGATAAGAGAGAAGGTTCTCTCACTGGTTAGATCAAGAGTAGAAGGGACTCTTGGTGCTGTGCAAGAATAAAAGGAATTCTTGTACGTTTTGCAAGATTGCTTTGACTAAAAAGCTGTCATTTGGGTAGAAGGAACCAAGAAGTGGACCTTTTGTAAAGAATCTTATATATAGATTTTCTATAGTGAATAAATCTCACAGTGGTGTAGGGACTGGATGTAGGTTACCAGAGGAGGTAGCTGAACCAGGATAAATCTCGGTTTGCAATTTTCTCTATCCCTTAACTCTTTATTTGCTTTATTATTGAATGTATGAATTAAGCAATATGTTAGGGATGCTTGTATGATCTGATTTGTTAATGATCATGTTTTAATATGAAATTAATCTTATTGTTAATATTTCTTTATAAATTTCAATTCTTGATTGCAATAAATCTTGCAAAAATACATTTTGGTTTATTGGTTGACAAAATCTCTTTCTTTGATTAAAGAAAAGAATCAGTTTTTGCAAAAAAGGAAAAAGTTTCAAAAACCTATAATACTCAGTTCAACCCCCCCTTCTTGAGTAATCAAAAGCCACAACCAACAAGTGGTATCAGAGCTTTCACTCTTGTGTAAAGCTTAACAGCTTAAAAGGATAGTTTCAAATGATATCTTGGGAGAAGGGGCTTCCTTGGCAAGACCCCCTGCTTTCAATGGCACTGCCTATATGTATTGGAAAGAAAGGATATTAATATTTCTTGAGGCAAGTGGCATTGATGTTTTAGATGCTGTTGAGAATGGCCCATACATTCCTCACTCTATTGATGCTAATGGCAACAAGAAAGAAAAACTTAGAAGTGATTAGGATGATGAGGACAAAAAGAAAGTAGGTTATAATGCTAAAGCTAAGAATATTATAACTGTTGCCTTGAGTTATGATGAATTTTTCAGGGTTTCAAATTATAAGACAGCCAAGCAAATGTGGGATATGCTGCAAATTACTCATGAAGGAACCAGTGATGTTAAGAGAGCAAGAATAAACTCACTCATGCACGAGTATGAACTCTTTCACATGAAGAATGGTGAAGGCATCAATGATATGCAAAGAAGGTTCACTCACATAGTGAATCAGCTAAATGGACTAGGAAAGAGCATTTTAGATGAACAACAAATCAATAAGATCATGAGATATTTGACAAGAGAATGGCAACCAAAGATTACTGCTATAGTTGAATCAAAGGACCTGGAAACCATAAATATTGCTACACTATTTGGAAAACTCAAAGAACATGAGATGGAGTTGCATAGATTGAATGATCATTAAGAGAAAGAGAAAAAGAAAAGAGGCTATCACTTAAAGCAATTGTCTCCAAAGAAAGTCTTGATAGTGATGAAGATGAAGAAGTTGAAGATGAAGAAGTTGAAGATAAAGATGAATCTGAAGAGGATATGGGACTGCTAGTTAGAAAGTTCAAAAGATTCCTTTAAAAGAAGAAAACTTTAAACAAAAGGCCCTCAAATTTCTTTTCCAAGAAGAACACTTCAAAAGCTGAAAGTTCAACATCAAATATGAAGTGCTATGAATGTGGCAGACCTGGACATTACAAGAATAAGTGTCCTAAACTTCAAAAGAAGGACAAGCATGATAATCATGAGTCCAAGGACAAAAAGAATAGAAAGCCAAGAATAGCATACATAGCTTGGGAAGAAAATGATATGGATTCCTCTGAACATTCTGAGGAAAAAGAAGCCAATCTTTGTCTTATGACTAACCATCAAAGTGACAATGAAGATGAGGTAAATGAAATCCCCCCTACCTATGATGAACTACAAGATGCTTTTGATGAATTGCATAGTGAATATCTGAAAATTGCTAAGCAATTAATGTCATCTAGGAAAGTCATTGCTAAACAATGTAGTGAATATGTATCTCTTCAAATTAAAATTAAAGAATTAGAAGCTAAAAACATTAAGCTAAGTACATCTAGTTCTACATGTTCTAATTGCAACATTTTGGAAAAAGAAGTGAAAAAACTGAAATCCACTCTATCTAAATTTACAATGGGAAGAGAAAATCCAAATGCCATGTTAGGATAACAAAAAGGAGTATATGACAAAGTTGGAATAGGCTATAAACCAGTAATGCATGAAAAAGCTTTTAAGAAACTTTTTGTTGCACCTAAATCCTCTACTAGTCCTTTTGTTAAATGTTTCTATTGTGCAAGAAAAGGACATACAGCTTCTACATGCTATTTTAGAAATCCTTCAAGGATTAGTGTTAAACAAATTTAGGTTCCCAAGGGAACATATATTATAACTAACACTAAAGGACCCAACAAAATATGGGTACCTAAGAGAAATGCTTAAATCTGTTTTGTAGGTGTGTTTGAGAGCCAAAAGTTCAAATTGGTATCTTGATAGTGGCTGCTCTAAACATATGACTAGAGATATCACTAAGTTCTCATCCTTCACTCCTAAACAAAGTAGAAGTGTCACCTATGGTTATAACAATAAAGGAAGGATTCTAGAAATTGGAACAATTGGAAGAAGCACAACTACCAAGATAGAAGGTGTATTATATGTTGAAGGGCTCAAACACAATCTACTAAGCATCAGTCAACTATATGATAAAGGTTATAATGTATTCTTTAACTCTAGTAGTTGCATTATAGAAAACAAGCATGATAGAAATGTAAAGCTGATAGGTAATAGATTGAATAACATATACATGATAGATTTAGAAAGTATTTCTGCTAATGATGTATGTTGTTTGATATCTAAGGAAGAGAAAAATTGGCTATAGCATAGAAGAATAGGACATATTCATATGGATCATCTGAACAAACTTATTTCTAAAGAATTGGTAATTGGACTTCCTAAAATCAAATTCTCAAAAGATGATTTATGTGATACATGCCAAAAGGGCAAACAAACAAAAGTATCTTTTAAGGCTAAAAATATAGTTCAACTGAAAGACCTTTACAACTACTGCACATAGATTTATTTGGACCCTCTAGGACCAAAAGTTTTGAAGGAAATTTGTATGCATTAGTTATAGTTAATGATTACTCTAGATTTACATGGACCTTCTTCTTAGCACATAAGAATGAAGCTTTTACAGCCTTTAAGAAAATGGCTAAGTTAGTACAAAATGAAAAAGACATGAAAATAAATACTATAAGAAGTGATCATGGTGAAGAATTTCAAAATGAAGAATTTGATAACTTCGGTGAAGAGTTGGGAATTCAACATAATTTCTCTGCTCTAAGAACTCCACAACAAAATGGAGTTGTAGAAAGGAAAAACAGATCCTTAGAAGAAATAGCAAGAACTATGTTGAATGACTCAAACATGCCAAAATATTTTTGGGCAGATGTTGTAAACACAGCTTGCTATTTAATGAACAGAGTCTTGATTAGACCAATTTTGAAAAAGACTCTATATAAACTCTATAAAGGTATAAAACCAAATGTTTCACATTTCCATATTTTTGGTTGTAAATGTTTTGTACTAAATAATAGAAAGGACAATCTAGGAAAGTTTGATCCTAAAGCTGATGAAGGAATATTTCTAGGCTATTCATCATCTAGTAAAGCTTTTAGAATTTTTAATAAAAGAATACAAACAATTGAAGAATCTGTATATGTTACATTTGATGAAACTAACCCCAAAAGGTTGGGAAAGGAATCTGTTGATGATGTTGCAGAAGTTTTAGAAGAGATTCAACTTGAAGAAAATCAGGACAATGCCAAAGTGGATGAAGCAGTGGAAATTTCAGAAGATACTCAACATGAAGATCTACCTAAAGAATGGAAAACTGCAAGGAATCACCCTCTGGACAACATAATTAGTGAAATATCCAAAGGGGTAACCACTAGACATTCCTTAAGAAATGCATGCAATAATATGGTTTTTGTATCACAAGTTGAACCTAAAACTATAGATGAAGCAATTATTGATGAAAACTGGATAATGGCAATGCAAGAATAACTTAATCAGTTTGAAAGAAATAAAGTTTGGAAACTTGTTCCTAAACCCAAGGACAAACAAATAATTAGCACAAAATGGGTATTTAGGAATAAGTTTGATGAAAATGATATCATAATAAGAAATAAAGCAAGATTAGTAGCCAAAGGTTATAATCAAGAAGAAGGAATTAACTATGATGAAACATATGCACCTGTGGCTAGATTAGAGGCTATTAGAATGTTATTAGCATATGCATGTATTATGGATTTTAAATTGTATCAAATGGATGTTAAGAGTGCATTCCTAAATGGATATATACAATAAGAAGTGTATGTTGGTCAACCCCCTAGATTTGAAATAAATGAATTTCCTAATCATGTGTATAAACTCACTAAAGCCTTGTATGGACTTAAACAAGCTCCAAGAGCTTGGTATGAAAGGCTAAGTAATTTCTTACTTCAAAAGGGATTCATAAGAGGAAAAGTTGACACAACACTATTTACAAAAAGAAAAGCACAAAACATACTACTTGTTCAAATTTATGTTGTTGATATTATATTTGGTGTTACTAATGAATTTTTGTGTAAGGAATTTTCCAAATTAATGCAAAATGAGTTTGAAATGTCTATGATGGGAGAGCTTACATATTTCCTCGGACTACAAATCAAACAATGTGATGATGGAACTTTCATAAGCCAAACTAAGTACTGCAAAGAACTATTGAAGAAAGTTTGGAATGGAGAATGCAAAGGAAATGATTACTCCAATGAGTCCATCATGTTACTTGGACAGAGATGAGAAAGGTAAATCAGTAGATGTTTTCAAGTACAGAAGAATGATTGGTTCCTTACTTTATTTAACTGCTTGTAGACCTGATATAATGTTCAGTGTTTGTATGTGTGCTAGATATCAATCCAATCCTAAGGAATCACACTTAACTACTTTAAAAAGAATCATGAAATACTTGTTAGGAACTAAAGAAATGGGATTATAGTATTCTAAAGGATCAACATGTAATTTAGTAGGATATTCTAAGTCTGACTTTGCTAGATGCAAGTTAGATAGGAAAAGTACTAGTGGAACCTGTCACCTACTAGGAAAATCATTAGTTTCTTAGTTTAGTAAGAAACAAACAAGTGTGGCTTTATCAACTGCTGAAGCAGAATATGTTGCAGCAGGAAGTTGTTGTGCACAAATCCTATGGATGAAACAACAACTTATTGATTATGGTGTTCTCTTAGAGAAAGTACCAATCAAATGTGATAATACTAGTGCTATAAATCTCACTAAGAATCCTATAATGCATTCCAGAACCAAACACATTGAGATAAGACATCATTTCATAAGGGATCACATTCAAAGTGGAGATATAATCATTGAATATATAGATACATCTAAACAATTAGCTGATATTTTCACTAAACCATTGGCTAAAGAAAACTTTTTCTACATAAGAATAGAGTTAGGAATAATTAATCCTACCTATGCTTGATGTTTTGAATGTTGAATGCGTGATATTTTGATGTTTGATGTTATACATCGATTGCACAATCGATAGATATAAGCATTATATACTTAAAATAACTAGAACATCAATTTGTACATCGATTGAAGTCAAAAATTAGAAAACATGTCTCTCTGAAAATCATTATGCATCGATTGGACAATTGATTCATTTGATTAAATAGGTACAGTATATGATAGGCATCGATTGATACATTGATTGACCTGATATCGAATTTTAGCAATTCCAATTTAATATGTTAGAAATCGATTTACACATCGATTGTATAACTAATCTTAAATACACTACTTATTGTAAGAGATTATGCATCAATTGATACATCGATTAGAATATTTTTAAAACACTGACCCTATGTATACATCGATTGTAACATCGATTGCATGATAAATCCAAAATTTAGAACTCACTGACTTACCCTATACATCGATTTATACATCGATTGAATGCTGCTACAATTATTGGACTCTCTGACATTGCTTATACATCAATTCACATATCGATTGTGTTGAGGTTTTAAAATTTGGTACTCTCTGACTTAGCTTATACATCGATTGACACATCGATGTATATGATTTAAAATTAAAATCTTGATGCTAAGTACATCGATTAGCATGTGTATTGGAGGTAAAAACCCCTTAATACATCGATTAGGAAATCGATTGACTGTACTGGGTTTATTAATTTCAACTTCCCTCCAAAATCTTCACTCGTCTAAACCAAATATCAAAGATCCTAAACCCTAGCAGAGCTTGAAATCTTCTCCAATGGCTCGTGTGAAGCATCCTGAACCCTCTACACCTGTTCCCTTTAACTCTACATCTTCCTTCTCAACTCAATCCTCCACACCTCAACGTGTATCACCCATAGCAACCACTGTTCGTCCTAAAAGAAAAGGGACTGAGAAAGTTCAGCCTTCTCAAAGAATTGACAAGCTTCAAATGAAAAGCTTGAAGAAGAAAACATAGGACAAAGGAAAGAAGGTTGCTGAATCTTCAAGACTAACACCTATGAAACAAGAAAAGAAGAAGAAAGTGGTGAAGGACACACCTAAAAAGAAAAATGTCCAAAAGAAAAGAAAGAGGACAGAGGAAGAAGAAGAAGATAATGAAAGAGTTACTGAGATTGAACTTCTCAGGAGGTATTTCTCTAATGAAGAGCACATTATGCTTTATAAGAACAATTTTAAGCACAGAGATACTCATGAAGCTAGAACTGTAGATTTCAATTATTTTGAAGCTCATGAATTTACTTTTCACAAAATTTTAGAAGAGTACAATCTAAATCAATTTCTGCAGATTAAGAGTGACATTTACCCTACATTGATCAAAGCATTTTATTGTACATATGAAATGGACAATGAGGGATTCTCTGCTGAAGTAAAAAACACTAAAATTGAGATGACTTTTGAAGAATTTGCTTAATTTACTGGATTAGATTACAAAGGAAGTAATTTTGCTGGTACTGGAATAGACAGTATTTGGATTAAGACCTTTGAAAGGGAAGAAGCAAAGAAGGTGCTTCTAATTGAAAATGCACCAGAAGGAAGACTGATAAACATCAGTTCAATGCACATTCAGCATAGGCTCCTGCAATATGTGTTGAGCAGGATGCTGCTACCAAGATTAGGAAATCATGTTGTGGTGCAGAACAATGACATCTTAATGATCTGGGCTATGCTACAAAAGAAGCAACTAAGTTGGAGCTACATAATTGCTAGACACATGTTGGACTGTAAAATCAGTGGAGCTACCCTACCATATCCTAGATTGGTGATGTGTCTGCTGGAACATTTTGGTGTTTCTCTGAAAAATGAAGAGAAATTTGATACCACAAAGGTAACTCACAAATTTGGTGAAGGAACAATTAGCAAGATGAAGCTTGCTAAAGTAGATGGAGAATGGGTCAGAATAGCTGGTGAAGAACCAACAAGAGCTACTGAGGAAAATTTAGAGCTGAATAGCAAAATGGACAAGTTAATACAAATGTTTGAAGGCTTTGAGCCTAAGCAAGCAAAACATCATATGATGCAAAAATAATCTATTGAGTACTTGAGTATTAGACTCAATACCTTAGAAGGTCAAATGGCCACTCTACATCAACATCTAGGCATTTCTATCACTGCACCTCCAGAAGTTCATCCTACTTCTGAAGATGTTGTGAACATAGCTAGAGAAACTGCTGCTGCTGTTGCTGCACCTGAAGAGGAAGTTAATCCTGAATGGCAAGCAAGTCAAGCTTCATAGCACACAGAAGAACCTAAAACCAATGAAGAAATTTAGGTCTTAGGATGTCTTAAGTGTGTCTGTAATGTTGCTTTTGATATTAATTGAACTATTTTCAATTCTGTTTTGAACAATGATGATGATAAATGACTGTATGACTTATTTTGATCAAGCAAATATGACTAAATGAAGGTTTGAATTTTAAAAATGTACTTTGTTTTATATACTTTTGTACTTTGATTCTCCCTTATATATATTTTTGTTAATGACAAAGGGGGAGAAATAGGTACCATACAAATATACTACATATATACTAAATCAACTTAAACTAATGATCTAAAATATAAATAGTGATGCAATGATCCTATACATGTTTACATATTAAAGAACTGTCAATTAGACAGGGGGAGTAAATGGCAATATTACTTTGATATACATTTTAATTACTCTGGTATATTGAATGTTAAACATGTTATGTATGGTAAGTTTGTCATTAATCAAAAAGGGGGAGTTTGTGGATAAATGACCCTAGTGTGTTTTGATTAATGACTAAACTTAATATGATTATTATTTTGAGTCACTAACTGCTTCCCAAGCTTGAATTTTTCAATGAGATTTAAAGGAGTAAGTAAAGTCAATGCAAGGATCAATAAGGATTACTTGAAGAAGAAGCATCATGAAGAAGCAATACAATGAAGATCATTAGGAACATGTTGTAAAGAAAAGACTCAGTTTAATTCTTTGATTAAGCTCTCTCAAATAAGTAAAAATAGTTTTTCAAAAGAATAAATGGATTAAGAATGAACAAGGTTAATTAATAAGTTTGTACATCTATGTGTACATCAATGTACTTTCAGTTAATTAACTAACTTTTAATGAAAACCTATGTGTACATCTATGCATACATCGATTGATTCTGGACTTACTTGATCAATATGCACGTTTGCATATATACATCGATTAGTACATCGATGTATAAATAAAACAGAGGCTAGAATGCATTTGACATATATATACATCGATTAGTATATCTATGCATAAGTCAAAATAGAAGCATTTTACTTTAATACATCTATTGATACATCGATGTATAAGCCAAAACAGAAGAAAGAACGTTTTAAAATAACTATACAATCGATTAGCTAATCGATGTATAATCTTCTGGGCTAAAATTTAAAGTGTTTTTGAAGAACAACATCGATGTATTCATATGTGTATCATTCAAGATCAATGACATCCAAGAAAACAATCGATTAGGCAATCGATGTACACATGTTATAAAAGTGAAATCTTGTTTAATACATCTGTGTACACATCGATTGACCAATAACAGAATTTTTCTTTTAAGTCTGTTATGATCTCAACTGACTTGTAAAGTGTATCCAATGGATCTATTTTGAAATATACCTATATAAGGACATTGGTAAACACTTTTTAAAAAACAATTATTCAATATACGAAATCATACACTCAAAATTCAGAGAGCTTTTCATTGAAGAAAAACAAAGTATTATTTTTCTCTAGTGTTTCAATTTGTAATTTCTGATTTCTTGGAATCTGATTCAATCTCTTCAAATTTTGTAAAAGAGAGATAAGATAGAAGGTTCTCTCACTGGTTAGATTAAGAGTAGAAGGGATTCTTGGTGTTGTGCAAGAATAGAAGGAATTCTTGTACGTTTTGCAAGATTGCTTTGACTGAAAAGCTGTCATTTGGGTAGAAGGAACCAAGAAGTGGAGCTTTTGTAAAGAATCTTGTATATTAATTTTCTATAGTGGATAAATCTCACAGTGGTGTGGAGACTGGATGTAGGTTACTAGAGGAGGTAGCTGAACTAGGATAAATCTCGGTTTGCAATTTTCTCTATTTCTTAACTCTTTATTTGCTTTATTGTTGAATGTATGAATTAAGCAATATGTTAGGGATGCTTGTATGATCTGATTTGTTAATGATCATGTTTTAATCTGAAATCAATCTTATTGTTAATATTTCTTTATAAATTTCAATTCTTGATTTGCAATACATCTTGCAAAAACACATTTTGATTTGTTAGTTGACAAAATCTCTTTCTTTGATTAAAGAAAAGAATCTGTTTTTGCAAAAAGGGAAAAAGTTTCAAAAACATATAATACTCAATTCAACCCCCCTTCTTGAGTAATCAGAAGTCACAACCAACAAGAGGTTCCAATCGAAAAATACAACATTCAATTTTTTTTAAAATTTATATTAGTTATATTATGATTCCTTTAATTATCCACTAACTCTAACACTTGTAAATGGGTTCAAGCATTCATTGTGTCAATCTCTTGTCTACAACAAATCAAGATCTCCACTTTCCAAGGAGAGTTTCTAACACCAACACTTATAAATGGGTTCAAGCACTCATTGTGCCAATCTCTTGTCTACAAAAAATCAAGAACTCCACTTTACAAGGAGGGTTTCTAAATTGATTGGAAACAAAATACAACAAATATAATGACCACTTGATAATATATCATTTAAGCACAAGAAAGAGATTAATCTAACCTTATTTCATTACCAAGAACTTCACCCTTTCACCTAAGCAAAATAAAACTTATTTACTCATAGACAAGAAGAAAGGAAGAGAGAAGAAGAAGAAGAAGAAGAAGAAGAAGAAGAAGAAGAAGAAGAACATAACTTTAATTTAGAACACAAGAAAACTACAACAAGATAAACAAACAACACAATAGCATGATCTTGGCCTCTAAGACCAAGACTCTTCAAATGTGCAGCCAATGCCCCCTTTTATAGAGGATTAGTGATACAAAATGATAAGATGACTGATTAATGAGTGAGTGGATGAGTGGGTGAATGAGTGGAAAATGCCAAATGACTTTTGATGAGTGGAAAATTATGGAGATTCTTTGTCTCCAAAATCATTCAGTTCTAAAGTCATTGAATACGTTATTTTTTCATCAAGTAGTCTTCATGAAAGTTGTAGATATGGATCGTAACTATCTTATGGTAAAATTTCAGCTCCAAAGACCAACTATAGCCCAAGATATGGTCCAATTATTGTACACTATTTAGGCTCAGTTTCAGTTCCTCTATTCTGACTTCCAAGTTGAATATGACCAATTAGACCTTAGAATCTCAAAAAGTGTTCAACATGAAAGTTGTAGCTTTGGGTCTTAACTATCAATCATCAAAATTTCAACCCATTTGATATCCTATATCCTGAGCTATGTCGTGAACAGTATGCATAAGTCAAGCTGTCAGGATCAGTACCCTAGTTCTTACTTCAACTCTAATTTGAGTTATACAAACGTATGATTTGGCCTTTGAGGTCTTCATGAACGTTGTAGGGAATTATCTCAGTTTTCCTACAAGACCAGAATCACATCAACTAAATATTTGTAACTCAAGTTATAGCCAGTTTACTGAAAACTGCCAAAAAGATAAATTAAGGCTAATTCATGCAATAATTCTTTCAATGATCCAATAAAGTCCAATATCATAAAATGTGTCAAAACTAACTTAATTAAACCTAATTGAACCTTAAGAAGCCCAGTGAGAGGATAATAAAATGTATAAAATATATTGTTATCAAATCCCCCCACACTTAACTTTTGCACTCCTGGGTAAAACACATAAAAAAAACTAGGGAACAAAGAAAAAAATGACACAGACTCAAAAGCTAAAAATTCTAAAGCATTCAATGAATCAAGAAGAGCAACCAGACATTCAAGGGATCAAAACATTCATGAGGTAACATTTCTTCGTATCTCAAATCAACAAGCAAGGAAACTTCAGTTGAAAATCATGAATCAGGAATGATAGATCCTCACAGAATTCACTCTCAATCTCTTAAGTGTTTAAAACGTAAGTATTTCACTCTATTCAACCCATGAACAATTGCACTACCATAAGCTTGCTTATCTTCTACTTCTCCGCTACTCAAAAACACATGCACACAAAAATCAAGAGGGTTTTATTCAAGGTTGTAATGGGGCTATGGTAAAGGAAAGGGGTAATATGGATATGACAAGTTAAATACCAAAGAGAATAGAAGAGCATTAGGGTACAGTTAGAGTGGAGAAGATGTTTGAGAACATTCAGTTTAAATTTCCCAAGGTTTTTTTAGTTCCTTCTCTGTTTGCTTCCTTTTCATAAATGACAATGACCAATATTTGACTAATGTTTTGTTGAAGATCAACACTAAATTGATGGGTTGAATTCATTGTTAGGCCTGAACATTCTCCTTCTCTTCCTGTTGTTTCCAAGCATCCACCCTCATTCTAGGTATGAATATGTCACAAGGTGCATTCTTTGATTGCAGTGGTGGTCAACTCTTTTTTTTTCTTTTCTTTTTTTTAAGAACATTTTGCACACACACCCCCATACTTATTAAAAAAAACTTAATCAATAACAAAGCCAATGCTCTCTTATTCCCTGAGGTTAGGTAAGAATATGGTCTTTTTAAGGCACATTATGAGCTAGAAATAAGGAATGGTCAAATAAGCTCAAAGGAGGTACACAAGGGAAAATATATAAGGTTGGCTATTTGGTCAAAGTAGCTATTTCAAAAATAAAATGCCTCAATCATTTTTATGTATGCATGTGAAAATGTAGCTTAAAAAAATCAAAGTAAGTTCTAGAGTAACAATTCCATGAGTGAAAAAAATCACACAAGAAAGAAGAGAATGGTACAGATGTTTAATCCATTCATCGATAGGCTTAAAATCTCACATGACATCTATCTATCGTTCTTAATTTATTAATTCAACATCCATAACCAAGTATGTAAAATTTAAGAAAGAAGACAACTTATTCAACCATGTCATGATCCCTGAATGCATTTGCTACTTCTATACAAAATAGTTACTATCCCAATCTAGATGCGTCTCAAGAGTAAAATTACTCCTTACTCTGTCATCCCTAATTGGTTTTGTTGTAGGTTTCTAACAATCATATCAATTAACATATTTCTCAATTTTTTTTTAGACTTCAAGAAAATCATCAGGGTAAAGAAGTCTAGAAACCTCTGAAGGACCTCACCAAAGAGATCATTCACTCAAAAGCTGTATACAAGGTGGCATATCTTTATACTGCGTGTCACCAGTGCAGTCCATCCTTACAAGGCATGGCTTCAAATCTCTACTGTGGCTAGAATTTACACAACCTGTCTGAATACCTACTTAAAGGCATTCAATATGAATATAGGTGCATACTCGACACCACCGGCATGACCTAGCGCATCAGAGCTCATACAGTTAAGTACAAGATAATGCTCAGTAGCTGTTTACGTTTCACAGCAAAGATGAAACTCCTCTTTCGGTCCAACAGCGCTACAGAGCCTAAGTTCCAAGAACTGGAAATGTAGCACGTGGCTCTCTACAGAGCATGGCACACGAACCTTATTTACGAACCGGCGTGCGAAGGTCTCTTCCTGAGTCTATGACAGGATGGGCATTCACACGAGGCTCCTAATCTAATTAAAGACCAAGTACAATTGAAGTTTCGCCCTTCTTCCTTTTTTTTTAAGATTAGTATATAAAGTACCAGGATTAATTTTAACCAAATGACCAGAATTTAAATCACAATATCAATTAAGCATAAATAAGTGACTTAAAATAAAAAAATAATATACAAGCTGGCGGTAAACCTGCCATGGTTAAAATAATAATAATAATAATAATAATATTAACAAGTAGGCGGTATAAACCTATCATGGTAAAAATAATAATAATAATAATAATATTAACAAGTAGGCAGTATAAATCAGTCATTAAATATTAACAAGGATGGGGTATAAATCGGTCACTAAATAAATATTAACAAATGTGTGGTATAAACCTGACCACCAAATAAATTAATAAGCGAGATAAAATAAAAAGTTAGATAGTTAGTAAGTTAGTAAGCAAGAAAATTAAAAGGTTAGTAGGTTAGTAAGTTAGAAAGTTAGAAATAAATTATAGAAAATAAAATACCAAAAATAAAGTGCGAGAATGTAAATTACGAGAAAATAAAGTGCAAAAATAAAGTACGAGAATGTAAAGTACGAGAAAATAAAGTGTAAAAAGTAAATTACGAGAAAATAAAGTACGAGAAAGTAAATTATAGAAAATAAAGTGCAGAAAGTAAATTATAGAAAATAAAGTACAAAATGTAAAATACGAGAAAATAAAGTGCGAGAAAGTAAAATACGGAAAATAAAGTTAGAAAGTAAATTTAAAATATGAAAATCGGATAGAGGTAGAGCCCCACCAGAGGCAGGCAAAGGAGGAAGAAGAGAAAAGTCAAAATTATTTCATTAATAATGATTAAATATTACATAGGGAGAAATGAGAGTAGAAAAGAGTTAGTACGTTAGTAAGTACAAAGAAAAAAATTAAAAGAGTAGACTATATATATATATATATATATATATAAGATCCACACAAAAAATATATAAATATAAAATATTTACACTAGAAATTTGTTCTTCAAATCAAGTCCCCGGCAATGATGCAAAAAACTTGATGCGAATTTAAAAGTTGCAAACCCAAGTGCAGGTTATCTCAAGTAATAAATTTCTCGAGAGTCCGAGGTCGATCCATAGGGAATTGATGAAGAAAAATTTGTTGCGGTAAGGAAAAGATTTGTCACAAAAATAAAGATGATAAATAAAATTATTCACAAGTAAAAAGGAATTGCTTGGGCTAGGAGATCCACTCTTGATAAATAAATTAATGATAAAATTAATTCTTTTATAACTCAATTAGAATCCACACATAATGGAGGTTCTAATCAGAAAATACAACATTCAAAGTTTTTTAAAAGTTATATTAGTTATATTATGGTTCCTTTAATTATTCACTAACTCTAACACTTGTAAATGGGTTCAAGCATTCATTGTGTCAATCTCTTGTCTACAACAAATCAAGATCTCCACTTTACAATGAGAGTTTCTAACACCAACACTTGTAAATGGGTTCAAGTATTCATTATGCTAATCTCTTGTCTACAACAAATCAAGAACTCCACTTTATAAGGAGGGTTTCTAAATTGATTGGAAACAAAATACAACAAATATAATGACCACTTGATAATATATCATTTAAGCACAAGAAAGAGATTAATCTAACTTTATTTCATTACCAAGAGCTTCACCCTTTCACCCAAGCAAAATGAAACTTAGTTACTCATAGATAAGAAGAAAGGAAGAGAGAAGAAGAAGAAGAAGAAGAAAAACATAACTTTAATTTAGAACACAAGAAAACTACAACAAGATAAATAAACAACACAATAGCATGATCTTGGCCTCTAACACCAAGACTCTTCAAATATGCAGCCAATGACCCCTTTTATAGAGGATCAGGGATACAAAATGACAAGGAGGCTGATTAATGAGTGAATGGATGAGTGGGTGAATGAGTGGAAAATGCCAAATGACTTTTGATGAGTGAAAAATTATAGAGATTCTTTGTCTCCAAAATCATTCAATTCTGAAGTCATTGAATATGTTATTTTTTCACCAAGTGGTCCTCATAAAAGTTGTAGATATGGATCTTGACTGTCTTATGGTAAAATTTCAGCTCCAAAGACCAACTATAGCCCGAGATATGGCCTAATTACTATACACTGTTCAGGCTCAGTTTCAGTTCCTCTATTCTGACTTCCAAGCTTAATATGACCAATTAGACCTCAGAATCTCGAAAAGTGTTCAACATGAAAGTTGTAGATTTGGGTCTTAAATATCAACCATCAAAATTTCAGCGCATTGGACATCCTATAGCCTAAGCTATGTCATGAACAGTATGCATAGGTCAAGCTATCAGGATCAGTACCCTAGTTCTTGCTTCAACTCCAATTTGAGTTATACAAACGTGTGATTTGGCCTTTGAGGTCTTCATGAAAGTTGTAGGGAATTGTCTTAAATTTCCTACAAGACCAGAATCACATCAACCAGATATTTGCAACTCAGGTTATAGCCAGTTTACTGAACACTGTCAAAAAGATAAATTAAGGTTAATTCATGCAATAATTCTTTCAATGGTCCAATAAGGTCCAATATCATAAATGTATCAAAACATTTTAATTAAACCTAATTGAACCTTAAGAAGCCCAGTGAGAGGATTATAAAATGTATAAAATATATTGTTATCAAAAGGCAATCTGATTGCACGATGGTAGCCACATTTAATGCTTTCAGTCTCTGATGTGTTACAGAGTATTAGACAGTTGGAAAATAGTACGAAACTGAGATCCTCTTTAAAGGATATTTAATTCCTAATATAGTCAAAGCAACAACTTCCAAGAGAATAGCAGACTGTTACTACCTACAATTTCAGAGATTATACTCAGAGTTTGCATGAAAACCATCAAAGGAAATCCCAAGAATTAATGCTTGAGGGTAGAGAATTTGTGGGAAGTAACGGCTTCTTATGGACACCGACATTACACGTAGAACATCTGAGGTCCGGTGTTAATTTTTTGGACTTTTGTGATAATCATGTGCCCGGATGATCCTATTAAAACTTGACACTTGGCTATCCTTCCAAGCACCAAGCTGGGGGCAATTGTTCTGGACCGTGATCCGGGATCCCGTCTAAATGGATCAACCCGGTACACGAGTACGCGGACTCCTCCCTAGCAGGCCTTGAAGGTAGTCAGGGCCTCATAGCTATATATATTGAGCGACATTGGGCCATAATATCAAGATTGCTAGATATGTGCAAGGATATACACGCTCTGTCTCAACACGCTCGATCGTTGCTACCAAAGGAGGAAACCTCCATACACGTGCCTTTCTCAGGTACCCTCTGTATCTACTTCAGAACAGTTTTGTTAAGAAAAGTTGATTTAGGATATTTTTTAAAAAATGTTAATAGAAATTATGCTTCATATTTTTTAGGAGAGACTTACCAAGTAGCAAATATTAGCACATATAATATATATTAAGATATTGTAAATTTTTAAACTTATAAAAATGATATTAATGAATTATGAATTTTTTAAAAAAATTTACAATTATATATATAATCCAAGTTCTTTAATTTATATATATTTGTCGTATCAATTTAATATGCCTTTATATTTGTATCTATATCAAGTATCATGTTCTATATATATATATATATATATATATATATATATATATATATATATATATATATATATATATATATATATATTTGTAAATATCAATGTTTTATAATTTTTTAAATTTAGTGTATCTTTATATTTGTATCCGTATTAGTATTAATATCATATTTTATGTTTACATCTGTATCCATATCCACGTCTATACTTCGTAGATGGGACGATAGAAAGAGGGAAAACGTTTTTTGTCCATTCAAAATACTCCAACTTTCCTCCACCCTATCTAAAATACGTATGTTTGTTGACTTTTCCGTATGCCAATATTTTCATTTCAAGCTTTTCATTTCCCGCTTCTTGGATTCACCGTAAACCGATCTTGATTAACCACTTATTCCTAACGTATTAACCATTTAATTTCCGCTTTTCATTTCCCGCTTTCGGGATTCACGTAAACCGATCTTGATTAACCACTTATTCTTAACGTATTAACCATTTAATTTCTCGCTTCTCATTTCCTACTTCTTGGATTCACCGAAACTAATATTGATTAACCACTTATTCTTAACGTATTAACCATTTACTCATTATTGAGAACTCTTTCTTGGATTTACAGAAACATATCTTGATTAACCACTTATTCCTAACGTATTAACCACTTATTCATTATTAGGAACTCTTTCTCGCATTCACCAGAACCGATATAGATTAACCACTTATTTGAAGGTATTAACCAGGAAATTTATCTTGATTAACCACTTATTCTTAACGTATTAACCACTTACTTATTTGAATGTATTAACTAGAAACTTATATTGATTAACCACTTATTCATAACGTATTAACCACTTATTCTTAACGTGAACAGTTTCATATTTCAAATTTCAAATGATGACACGTGACATACGGTGGATAAAAGTTGGAGTCTTTTGGTTGGACAAATAGCGCGACCGATAGAAAGAGTGATTCAAAGCACCGCAAAATATGCATATAAATAGGAGGGCCGTCTTCAAATGGTCACAAAACATGTTGGACCATGCATGGTTCAATTGTCCTGACCGTAGGTATATTAAATAAAAATATAAAGGGATGAGATCACTTATCAGTTACTTGTTGAAACGGTGAGAACAAGTTTTGATTATTTAAAAGTAAGTCCCTTTAAAATAAGAAAATTGAATGGAACTGAATTGCATAAAAGTCCCATGATTCGTCCATCATGACCCCAGGAAAGCTGGTAAATACTGCATGGGCCGAATATGGACCAATTGAAAAGGGTATGGGCCAAGTTTACCAGTGAGATAGTTTTAGAAATAAAAGAAATTGCAGGCCCACTCGTATTCTATTGATTCAATTAATAATTCAATATATATATACTTATGTGTGTGTATATAATTTATTAATATTTCAATAGAAAATGGATATGTTATGATCTGTTTTTTGTTTTGCGCTTATAAGAAGTATGAGTTGTACACAAATTTTGCCAGGAAGTTCAGTATAATGAGGAAAACCTTTTTGTTTTAATAAAGATTATTAATTATTAAGGATATTCTCATTTGTCATGGGATTTATAGGTGATTAATTTACTTCAATCATAATACATATTGAATAAGCTTGTTAAAAAATAAATTAGTATAATTGGTTTTTAATTGCCTCAACAAATTATTTTGCTTTCAATTTGGTGTGGAAAAATTAATTGTTGATTTGGATCATTAAGTTGAGATTCGTTAAGAATTTTGTCCTCCTTATGGCAGAAAAGGAGGGTAAAATTACTATAAATTTGTAATTTTATTTTATGCATATTATTTTAATATATAATTAAATAATTAAAAAATTATTTTAAATTTATAATTATATATAAGTAATAAATAAATAGACAACTGTAATAGGCTAAATAAGTTTTTCTAAAGGAAAATAATTAATCATTCTCACTTATTCTCCAAATAATCTTCTTAATTATTAAATGAAGAAAGTATTAAATATTTTTTATATTATCAAGATATTAGTTGCATTTAATTTTTTATTTAATATTTTTTATTAAATAGTAAAAAGATTATTAAAAAAACGTTTTAAGAGGATATAACAAAACTTTTTTATAATGGCTAAGTTAGTTAAACAAGTTTTCAAGAAACCTTAAGCCTAGCTTCACTCTTGAATAGATTACGCAAAACTATGCCAAAAATAAGATTGGCAGTAGGCGCCTAATAAATGTGTCTAAATTATTATCACCCCTGCTTACAAGCACAACCAATGCCAGCTTCGATTGTAAGGGTAAAAATGAATATTAATTAAATATTTTTAAATTAGTTATATCCTTTTAATCTAACTTTTTATCATATGAATACATAATTTTATTAGAAATTTATAGTTATTAGGTTAAAGCTTGAAGTGTACATATTATTTAAATAGGTTATCTCATTATTTAGTTTTAGTTTTTATCATGTTGATTAACACTAAATACACAAAGTCTAATTTTTAAAACTCAAATCCTTCCCAAATAGTTTTAGGTCGAATCGAACTGGGTTTAAGACATCCTTAATTTCAAATTTAAAATTATAGTATTTTTTTGCCAAATAAAAATAATTAAATTTATTCTATAATTCTGATTATATATGTTAAAGAAAATTAGTATAAAATAAGCCGAAAATTCAATAGTTTTAGAATATATAAGATATAACTACGTATTTGGTTAAACATTTTAAGACTTTTGAGTGACAAATTGTTATATATTAAGTTTGGAAGGTGGGGAGGGGGCCTCGCCACGATTGTTCCCCTTCCCCGTGTGGATCTTGTCACTGAATATAAGTAACAAATTATTGTATTATATATTGAATAATGCTACGTACCATGTAGATTTGTCACTGAATATCAATAACTAAAACAGATATTATACTATATTATATTATATATTGAATAATGCTACGAATACATAGTTATAGACATATCACTTTTATATGTGCATAATTTTCACAATCTTATTATAGTTAGATCACTAAAAATTATACATACATATGCTTTGAATTAACCACCTCATACTAATGTTAATTGATATGCCACTTTCATGATGTGTATGAAGCATTATTCTATTTATTATAAATACTTGTTAATATTTGTATATATTGAAATACACATTATAACCATATACTTCATAAATTTCTATTATTATTTTAATAATATCATTATCCAAATTTATTATTTAATTATTTCTTCCTATTTAAATACATATTTGTAATTTTATTTAGTATTAATCATATATAATTTGAAAGCTCCTTTCTTTTGTTTATTTTTGAAGTTATTTTTTTAAAGAATTTTAAACTAAAAATGAAAAACGGAGAGTTCTATTAAACTTTTTTATATTTTTCAAACTAGAAATTAATTAATTGTGTTGTGCAAGTGCAACCTGAATCCAGTGATATCTTCGAAAAAAGAAAAACCTGAATCCAGTGAGAAACAACCGCTCACGTGAGTGTATTCACAATACTCGGACTCTTCCTCTTCTCCACCTGATAATAAAAGATTGCAGCCCGGCTTTTATTGAGTTTTCCTTTTAAAAAATAAAAATAAAAATGAAAACGGTGGTTCTATCTTCTGGCTATAGGTTCTGCTGCGGGCTCAGCCACAAGTGAATGAGCTAGTGATTGAAGTTCAAGGGGAGAAGAATCAGGTGCTGAAACCATATAGGTGGCAGACTAAAATGCATTCACTACTAAAAATTTGAGTTTTAGAGACCAATTTATTTCGATCTTTTTATAGAAACTGATTTAGAGACTGATATAAAAAAAATTAAAATTATTTAAAAAAAATTAAATTTGCTACCAAAATAAAATTGTTCTTTAAATCAGTCTCTAAATTTTTTAGAGACCAAATTAGAGACAAAAAGTTATAAAAGAAATTAAAAAAATAAAAAAATATCTTATTGTTAGAGATCGATATTTCGGTCTCTAAATAAAAAATTTACAAAAAACAAATAAATCAATAGAGACCGCAAATTCGGTCTACGAAAAAAAAAAAAAAAAAATATATATAAAAGGGTTAGAGACCGATATTTTGGTCTCTAAATAAAAAAATTTATAAAAAAATAAATAATTAGATACTAAAAATTCGGTCTCTAAAGAATACTTCTCTTCAAAAATATTACACATATTTCCCATATGCTCGATTGTCTCTCTCATTCCCCCTCCCCCCATTCCCCCTAGTCCTCCTCCCATTCCACGTATTTGGTTCCACAGCCACGCTCCTCCCCCTATTCCACCATCTTTGGCTCCACGGGCCACGAACCGAAAAGGCGTCGGATCCACGCGAGCAGTTGGATCTGCTCCACCTCGAACGACCGTCGATCCGCAAATAGGCACTCAAACCAGATCAGCGACGCTGCGAACCAGACCGGCGACACAGTGAACAGCCGTCACATCCGACTCCCACCCCGGATCTGCTCCAACCGCATCCGTCCGACACAGCCGTCCATCCGCACCTCTGACTGCCGGTCGAACCAGACCGGCGACGCCGAACTGCTGCCGTCCACTCCCTCAAGTTGCCTGCCTCCTCATGCGCGAAGCCAGAGGTTGAGCCTCACTTTCAATTTTTTCTAATTTCATTTCTCATTATGTGATTTTGTTCTCTGAAGTATGCTTGTGTTTTTCTGAAGCTAATTTTGTGATTTTTTAATCATGAAAAGAAAAAAATAAAAATAAGGGGATTTGGCTTATTTTTAGCACCAGCCCACTTATACGTAATTCACAAGGGGATTTGGCTTTTTAATCTTATGTGTTATTTGTTTTAATATTTATATCGTTGTTTTCCCTCTTAAATTAGCATTCTTTCCATCAAAATGATACAAATTTATGGGGGTGGAGTCAAATGGCTTTTCAGTTTATTGTGCATTGCTTTGTGGTCATGAGTTTAAGGTTTAAACAAAGTAACTAGTCTATAAAAGTAATCCTAAGTTCATGTACTAGTCTATAGGATTCTAAGTTGTAATGATCTTGCAATTAATTCATGTTAAATCTTATTAGTAGATAGTGTACTAGTTTAAAAAAATTAGTAAGTAATTTATCTCTTGTTAATTCCTTTATTTTAATTTAACTCATAAAGCTCACCCATTTGTTGTATCTTAAATTTATATAATTTTTGTTTAAAAATAATGAACTAATGTCTAATTTTTAGATTAGTTTTAGAAATTTGTTGCTTGTGGTTATACTAAATTTCACTTGTAGTTTTAATATTTCATTTTGATTATGTTACAGAATATGGACATTCGTCAATATCGGGCTTGGATGTATAATAGACTTTTGCCGGGTAGGAAGGGACTTGCTGATATGTTTGTAGAGGGAGTAGAACAATTTGTTTCCTTTGCATGCCAACAATCACATTTATCAAATGAAAATATTAGATGTCCTTGTTCTATAAGTGCAAAAACCTGAAGTACTTGACTCCTGAGGACATTAAAGTTCATCTTTATCAAAAGGGGTTTAAACATGATTATTGCTATTGGACAAGTCATGGAGAAATTGATCTGACTTTGATTGGATCTTGTCATAGTCATCCAAGCACCTCTACCACTAGACAAATGGGTAATAATGACCATTTAAATAGATTTGAGGCCATGGTTTATGATGTCATTGGTCCAGGGTTTGGGTTCCATTACAATCAACCCTTAGAGGAGCCTCCAAATAAAGATGCTTAAAAATTTTATGATATGCTTCATGCGGCCCAAAAGCCTTTGTGGCCGGGATGTGAAGATAAAACTGAATTATCTGTTACTGTTGAATTATTAAATATCAAATCAGAGAGAAACATTTCCCAACGATATTTTAATCAAACAGTAGCACTTATGAAAAGGACACATCCTCCTGGAAATCTCAACCAAGAAAATTTTTATAAGGTGAAAAAAATAGTTTCCAAACTAGGTCTTATTGCAAAGAGAATTGATTGTTGCATGAATGGTTGTATGTTGTTCAATGAAGAGGGAGTTACAGAATGCACATTTTGTGGTGCGGCTTGATATAAAATAAAAGAGATTGGTAAGGAAAAAACCAAGGAGATCCCTGTAAAGAAGTTGATTTATTTACCTCTCATTCCTAGGCTGAAGAGATTATATGCTTCAATGAGTTATGCTCCGCATATGAGATGTCATTATGAAAATAGACGAGAATCGGGAGTGTTATGTCATCCATCAAATGGACAAGACTAGAAACATTTTGATGAAACGTATCCTGAATTTAAAGCTGAACCAAGAAATGTTAGATCAGGCTTGAGTGTTGATGGTTTTTCTTCATATAGTCAATCAGCTATTCCTTACTCGTGTTAGCCTGTAATTGTCACTCCGTACAACCTTCCTCTAGAACTATGCATGACAACTCCATATATGTTATTGACTTTGATTATTCCTAGGCCACACAATCCAAAAAGTAAAATAGATGTGTATTTGTAACCTTTGATAGATGAGTTGAAATTGTTGTGAGAACAAGGTATCCTAACTTATGATATTCCAAAAAAAGAAAATTTAGTAATGAAAGCTGCATTAATGTGGATAATAAATGACTTTCCTGCGTATGACATGTTGTCGGGTTGGAGTACAGCAGGGAGATTGGCATGTCCATATTGTATGAATCGAACAAAGGCTTTCACTTTGAAACATGGTGGCAAATGTTCTTGGTTTAATTGTCATTGTCAATTTCTGCCTATGGATCATGCATACCGTAGAAATAAGGATGCATTTTATAAGAATAGACAAGAGAAATATGTACCTCCACCTAGGTTGTCTGGAGCCGAAGTATGGGAAGATGTTTGTGATGTTCCAAAGGTAACTGAGGTGGGTCCATGTACATGTGCTGGGTTCGCGGTTACTCATAATTAGATAAAGCAAAGCATTTTTTGGGAGTTATCATATTGGGAAACTAATATGATCAGACACAATCTTGATGTGATGCATATTGAGAAAAATGTGTTTGATAATGTCTTTAATACAATAATGGATATTAAAGACAAAACCAAAGACAATGTTAAAGCTAGAATGGATATGAAAGAGTATTGTAGGCAGAAGGAACTACAGTTGCAAGAATTGCCTAATGGAAAAATTTTGAAGCCTAAAGCAAAATTTGTGTTGTTCATGGAGCAAAAAAGGGTTGTATGTAAATGGGTTAGTGAATTAAAAATGCTTAATTAATGTGCCTCTAATCTGCATAAATGTGTAAACATGAGAGAGGGGAAGCAATTTGGGATGAAGAGCCATGAATGTCATGTGTTTATGGAGCGATTGCTACCGATTGCTTTTGTTGCATTGCCAGATCCAGTGTGGAAGCCTTTAGCTGAGTTAAGTAAATTCTTCAGAGATTTGTACTCAACAGTGTTAAGTGTATCTGATTTGTTACTAATGGAGCAAAACATCGTCATCACAACATATAAGTTGGAACAAATCTTTCCACCTGGATTCTTTAACTCAATGGAGCATTTACCTATTCATCTGCCGTATGAGGCAAGAGTAGGAGGCCCTGTTCAATATCGATAGGTGTATCCATTTGAGAGGTAATCACCTACTTTATTGCATTTTAAATGTGGTAATCTTTTTATTTCAAATTTTAGTAATTAATGATATCATGTTTCTTTTAGGTACTTGAATAAGTTGAAACAAATGGTTAAAAATAAATCACGTCTGGAAGGGTCCATATGTAAGGCATATTTATGCCAAGAAACTTCTCATTTTTGTTCCTACTATTTTGAATCCCATGTGCAATCAATGAGAAATAGAGTTGGTCGAAATGATGATAGAGGTTTAGATGAGACAATCCAACCCACTTTATTAATTTTCAATCATCCTGGCCGCTCAGCTGGAACTTGTAACAGTAGGTATTTAATGGATAAGGAAGTAGCTGCTGCACATTTACATATCCTACTTAATTGTGAAGAGGTTCAACCACATATTGGGTAAGTGAACTAAATCATTCTTGAATTATTCATTTTAGTATGTATATGTAATTGGTTCATATTTAGTAACCTTGTGTATGTTGTTAGATTTTTTTAGGAATATTTGAAAGCAACTAATCCAAACATCAGTTGCACTAATGTTGATGGTCTGATTGCATCTGAATTTCCATCCTGGTTTCGAAGTTACGTAAGTGTCTTAACACTTTTTTTAATGATATAAATACTTGATAGTTATGTTATAAATTATATTGATTTTACTATTTTCATTGGTAGGTTCACAATAAAAATAACTTGGTACAAAATTAATTTTTGCACCACTTAGCATGGGGTCCTAAGAGAAAAGTTCATACATGGCCTATCTACTTTGTCAATGGTTATAAGTTTCATACAGAAGATTGGAGTATCGATAAAAAAAACCATCAATTGTGGGGTTTGTGTTAAGGATGATGACAAAGTAGAAGAAGAAAATTATTATTATGGCATCATTAAAGAAATTGTGGAAGTAGAATACCCCGGAGAACTAATGAAATGGTTAGTGATGTTTAATTGTGAATGGTTTGATGTTGTACTTAATCGTGGTGTGAAGATTCATAAATAATATGGAATCGTGGAGGTTCGACATACTCGACGGTATCCAAAATATGACCCCTTCATATTTTCTCAAAATGCAATTCAAGTATATTATGCACCTTATCCTGAAAAAATAAAAGACAAGGCTAATTGGTGAGTTGTCAATAAAACCAAACCAAGAGGTACTGTTGATGCTCAATATGCATTAGAGGTTGCATATCAAGATGCTGCAACCTATGTGGATTTTATAACAAATGATGACCCTCTTGATAACTTGAGAGATGAAGAAGGTGATAATCATGAAGAAGAAGCTGATGTTGGCGAGGATGATGAGGAAGATGAGGTAGAAAGTAATGAAGGAGAGGATAGCGAGGAAGATGAATTTGATTTTGACAATGATTCTGAAAATGACAATGAAGATGAAGATCTTCAACAGTATGAATTGCTTGATGATGATCGTGATGACGATGATAGTGATGAATGTGATGACTATGATGATGATGATGATACTGATCATGAATATGATTAGTGTTTGTTTTTTTCAAATGTTAACAAAAGGTAAATTAATTGTGTTTTGTATTTTGTACAAATTAGTTATTATTTATTTGATAAGCATTTTAATTTACAATGCATTTGTGTTCATTGCAGATGTCCGAGAAAGATTGAGGTAAAGGAAAAGTTTCTAAGAGTAGCCCAAAAAAGCAGCAGCCGGTGCGACCAGTGCGACATTCTACTTCTCACGTACCTTTAACCTCTACTAATTCTCCATCTCCTGCTACTACTCCATCACTCACATTACCCGTATTTACTTATTCGATCCCAAGTGCACTTTCACCACCTCTTACTTAACCATCTCACCATGTGGTGCCTCCGACAGAAGAGTCTCGTCACAATGTTGGATCATCTATCTATCCAACAGATGTAGGATCTACACCTGGATCAAGTCATATTTAGGATGCATCAGAAGCACAAATGCCTGGTAGCAAACCAATTTTATATCTAAAAGGAGATGAGTATGTATAAGCTTCATTTTATTTTAAATTACATTACTATGTTTGATATATTATAACTAAATGTTTGTATTGTTTGTAGATTTTTGCCTTCACACCTAGCGGCAAATGGCATCAGTGATATCTTTAGGAGCCATTATTTAGAGCAATTGACATCATGAAAAAGGATAGGTGATACCACAAGAGATATGTGATTTGCAGAGTTTATGGTAATTTTTAAATTTTTATTACTACAATTTAAAATTTGATAGACTTTTTTTGGTCATAAATAATTTTGTTACTCATATTTATTGCAGAGGAAGTATACTATCATTCCACCAAATAATTATTGGGCTCGAAGAAACTTTGAGAAACGGGGTGCATCATTGTTGAAGAATGTTATGGAAAAGGCTCGCAAGAAAATGGAGAGATCAAGTTGGCTCGGGAGGAGATATGGGACGCATTGTGTACACATTGGGAAAATGAGGCTTTCAAGAAGAAAATTACAATTGCAAAAGCCAATCGGGCATCTGATTATGGAGGATATGGAGCTTCATATCACACCAATGACTCTATTACCTCATCTCAGTATATAGCTAATCTAGTTAAGTTCATTATTATCTTTCATTATTGTCAAAGTTGTCTAATATGGTTAAATTTACCAATATAGTTTTGTTACAATTGTTGCAGACTAAGTTGAATGGTGTTGTTCCATCAGCACCAACATTGTTTCACCACACACATCGACGTAAGGATCACACATGGGTGGATAGGAGATCAGAGCATATAGCTGTCAGCAATTGTTTTATCTAATTTGAAGTACTCTTGAGTTTGAAATAATGATGTTCAGTAATTGTATTCTTGTTGCTATCTTGATGTTCAAAAGGAAATCTAAATATAAGTCATAATTTTTTTTTCATGTGTGTGCTTGCAACTTTTAACATATGATTGGAACAATGTTTATTCTTATACTTTATGTCATGACTTATATTATGTTAAACTTATATGCTGCTTTAACTTTTTGCATTAATTAGTGTCATATTGGTATTGATAGACCAAATTTGAAAACGAAATGCAAGAAATGACTTAAAGAGCATCAGAGCAGGGAGCTCCTCCCCAAGATGAGTTGGATGTGTGGCGCAATGTGGCTGGAGTGAAAAAAGGTAAAATATATGGTCTTGGAATTGAGTCAACCGTAGTGGCTGGAAGACCACAATATCGTGACTCAAGTTCTTCATCATCTGACTGGGTGCGAAGAGATGAACTTGAAGAATTAAGAAATAAGATAAATGAGCTTCGGGCTCAAGTGACAGATAATAGGAGATAGATTGAGGAGACAAACCGGCTGGTACGAGAGATGATGTAATCAATGAACATTTAGCATTCTCAAACATTTCCCGTGACTGATGGACATTTCCCGTGACTGATGGAGCAGAAGAGGAGGAGGAGGAGTTTTTATTATTACAGTTTAGTTTGTGTTGTGTTCAACTTTCTTACATTTGAAATGTTGTAGTAATGAGATATTGTAGACAATGCTTAGTTTAGTTTATTCTAGAATGTCTTGATGTTTAAATGAGATATTTTAAAGACTGAATTAGTTTAGTTTACGTTATTTTTTATTTATGTGTTTGGTTATATAGGAGATTGTTGACTGTTGTTTATTAAGTGTTTTAAAAATTTGGATTTTAATAAATTTAAAAATAATTACAAATTCATATCATAAATTAGAGATCGAATTAAGGACTGAATATATAAAAAAAGACATTTAGCAACCGATTTAGAGACTAATAAATCAGTCTTGTAATATATTTAACCTTTTAGAGACCGATTTAGAGACTAATAAATCAATCTCTAGTTTAGAGACCGATTTAATGAACGATGGTATAAAATATATAATATATTTAGGTTTTAGAAATCGATTTAGAGACTGTATTAGCGACCGATTTTATAAAATATATAATATATTCATGTTTTTTAGAGACCGATTTAGAGACTGATCTAGAGACTGAAAAATCAGTTTCTAAAAAATTAGTCTCTAAATCAGTTTCTAATGTACTTTTTTGAAAAATAATTGACTAATATTTGACCAAAAATTAGTGACTAATTTTTTCAAATAATCGATCTCTAAATTTAAAGATCGACTAATATTAATCGCTAATATTTAGCGACCAGAGTTTTAGATACTAATATAAATCGATTTCTAAATCGATCTCTAACTATTTTAGAAATCGATTTTTTTGATTTAAAGACTGATTTTTTGATCTCTAAAACTGAAATTTCTAATAGTGAATTTACATAAATATTTGAGTTCAAATATAATAAACAATGTTACACAATAAAAAATATTAAAATACATTAGCCGGTTATTCACCTACAATTGGCTGTAGTTTTCAGGGACCACGGATGGTCCAAACTATTTTTTTAACCATATTAGAATCCTCCATAAATAGGACCTAAAGATTGCATAGTGTGAAAACTATTTTCATTTTCAAGTGTGTTGATATATACGTTGGTCTCTGGTCGACAATTAGCAAGCCACTTATTACAACCACATGCCAATGAATGTTGTGCACAGGGATTCTGTTTCTTTGTCGTTTCTAAATGAGTCTCAGGGATCCTTTTATAGTAACCTTAATATTCTCGCCCTTTACCTATTGTGGTAAAGTTCAGATTTCCCTTTACCAACCAAAGAGTGGTTTGGTTTTGCAACAACTTGCCCTGATCATACTTTGGCGAAGTGACATTAGAAGCCTTGCTTTTGGACAATATTGCATGAAATGCCCTCGCCTCAGGCACCATCATCCACTTCTTGCCAATGCCATATGCCCTTTTGATTTACATGACCACACATTCTGATTCATATCAAACGCATTTCATCCTCGGACCTGCATGGCACAGTGGCTGTTACTGCGTTCATCACTAACTCGAATGGACATTACTACCCTTGCTCCCTCTCTCCATATTCATAAAAAGCATAAAAAGGCATTCTAGTAGTTTTGGACTTTACATAGGCTTTCAGAAATAGCCTTTATTTCGTGAATTATGGTATCAACAGATAAGTTTCTCAAGTTCTGACTTACAGGGAAAGGAAGATATCTGAGGTATCAACATGTTGAACTACAGACTTTCTTCCCTCCTCTTGCCTCTCTCTCTCTCTCCCCCTTGTGAACACTTCTTGAAACATTTCATCAATGGCGTCTCCTTTTAATTCCTTTTTTTTACAAGCTACACCCTAAACAAGAAACTTCTTCGTTTTCAATTATTTCTCTTTTCTAGCTACAAATTCTTTTCTCCAAAACCAATCTATGCAGTTTAATTACTTGTGGTTATTAGTAATAGCTATAAGTCTATAACAGTCACCTTTTTTTTTTCTGCTGCTTGTTTTCTGGTTGGAATTGGAAGCTTTAATCACTCAAAAGATACAAGAAGAAAAAAAGGGTATACATAATTTTTCTTTTGGCTTTCTTTCTTTAACTGGTAATATAGGGAGGGACAAAGACAAAGGCTAGAAAGAAAGCTAGGGTTTTTGAGATGGGACGCGGAAAGATTGAGATCAAGAGGATCCAGAACACCATCACCAGGCAGGTCACCTTCTCCAAACGAAGAACCGGCCTAATGAAGAAGACTCATGAGCTTTCTGTGCTCTGCGATGCTCAGATCGGCCTCATCATCTTCTCTAGCTCTGGGAAAATGTTTCAGTACTGCAGTGAACCCTTGAGGTACTTACACTACACTTTGGGCATTTTCTCCCACACCTTCATTTCATTTCTCAGATCCCCTTGCTTTGTGAATGTGATGTAAAATTTGATTTGGTATTGTTTTTGTATTTCTACAGTTTCATTCTTCTGCAATGGCTTTCAACTTTGTGTTAGTTTTTAGAATTTTGATTGGTTTCTCTCCTCAAATATACTATCAGTCTATAGTCTATTACTAATACAATGGTGCTTCTTCCTTCCTGCTTGTTCTCTTTATCTCTCTGTGTGTATGAAAGAGAAAGTGATAATATGACTTTGGTATTGTTTTTTGTGTTTCTTTCTACAGCTTTCATTCTTCTGCAATGGCGTACACTTTTGTGTTGGTTTCTAGAATTTTGATTTGATTTCTCTCAAGTGTATTATTAGTCTATTACTAATACAATGGTGTTTCTTCCTTCCTGCTTATGTTCTCTTTCTTTCCGTGTGTGTTTGAGAGAGAAAGTGATATATATATATATATATATATATATATATATATATATATGTCATATGACTTTTATAGGTTTTAAGACCATGTCTTCCATTCTCAAACGTTAAGAGGTTGACTGACCCACTTGAGTACCTTGGACTTGGACTGTTTGATGTTCTGAGTTCTGACGTAGATATTATAAATCTGATCAGTTCATGTTAATGATTTATTTGTTCAGGCGACATGTGGTGCGGATAAATTTCATTTTCAACCACACATGTTTGTGTACCCTAAACTCTTAAAACGACAACTTTTTTTGTCTGAACTCTGAACCATCACTGTTAGTAAATATATTTTTTTCTGAAAATTGTCTCGGGAACCATATTATGAAGTCAAAGTTATCTCTTTCCTGCATCTATTCTGTGTAACATACTCTGCTTTTACATGTACATGTTAAATATTAAGTCAATAATCTTCTAAAGTAGTGCATTGAACGTGTAAGGCCAAAATATAGAGGTAATGGAAACTGAACTTGTTGTAATGGAACGAGCGAACTTTTTACGTATTTTCCTTAGGTAGTTTGAGAATTTCATCCCGTTAACTTGGCAGAACCAAAATGTAATACTAATTGATGCATTTTTTTTCTGATAATGTAATATTTAAAATGTATGAAGGTACAGAATATAAGCTTTTGCATATCATATATGCATTTTACTCATGTAACAAATAATTAACTTGAAAATTTTCTCAGGATGGAGCAGATTATTGAAAAGTACCAGAGAGCTACAGGAACTCGCATAATGGAACGGGATCTCCACCACCGGGTATGAGGCTCATGTGCAAGATTTTCGTTAATATATTGTGACAAATTAAGCCTAGCTTGCATGAACTCAGTTATAATGTATACATATTAGTTATATACTTATATTAAATCCATATGTTCCTTCCTCAATTTGTAGGAAGATTTATTCAATGAAATGACAATGCTGAGACAGGAAACTCTCCGTCTTGAATTGGGAATTCAACGCTATCTTGGAGAGGACATGAGCTGTTTACAGTATGAGGGTTTGACTAAACTTGAAGAAGAAGTAGAGAACTCTATTGCAAAGGTTCGAAACCGTCAGGTGATCACTCTATCTTCCTTCATCTAACTGATTTTATCTTCTTCTTTTTTTACCGTTATGAATTGTCTTTGTTCAACTTTCTTTTCTGCATTTCACAGTTTATCAACAATTGAGCATAGTAATATAAAAAAATGAAAGTAATGGAGATTTGATCAAAGTGTTTGATGAAAACAATATATGATAAAGGACAAATTAAACAAAATTAATTTTTTCATTCACTATATCAAATTGATCATTGTTTAGCTTATAGCCTTCTTGCTGGTATTAATTAACTATTGTTACTCAATATAGTTTCAGTTCACCACGTGTTCCCCTGTAGCTATAAATCCAATGCATATACCATATATTATTATATTAACTTAATGAAAAGGATTGACTTGTTCAATATGTAACTTATCTGTAAAGTATTTTCATGATTCCATCTTTGACACAAATTATTTGACATGACTTGCCATGCAGAATGAGCTCTTGCGACAGCAAATGGAGAATCTGCGAAGGAAGGTCACATAATAACTCTCTCTCTCTCTCTCTCACACACACACACACACACATACATACGCACACAAATCACACCTTTAACCTTGAATAGATTAGACATGCATCCGTAATTATTCCATCTTGTTGTAATTTAGGAAAGAATTTTGGAAGATGAAAACAGCAATTTGTCCAATTGGGTAAGTAAATGTACAAACTAGTTAATTTAAGTGTCGTCAGGAATTTGGATTCATACATTAATTAAATTAATCATCTCAGCTTAATAGATTACTTTGGCCACTTAATTTGTTATAGAAAGATGATAGCTTTTGTTTGTTAACACTCACCAAGATTCAGGAGCAGCGGGCAGTGTTGGAATTTCAAAAGGCTGCAGTGGAAGCAAATAAACCAGTGCAGCATCAGCAGCAAGTAATGGATCACTTCCCATTCTTTGAAGAGCAACCTGCTGGTAGTATGCTTCAACTTGCTGCCCCTGTCCTTCCACACCTTCACCCATATCTTCAGCTGGCGCAGCCCAATATTCAAGACTCAGTCAGGGCCCCAGAGCCATAAAAATGGTATTGATATGTCAATCACCAATGCTATTTATTATCATCTCTCTCTTTATAGGCTGAGACTGACATATTGAACACATCAAGCTAACTAAAGATAAGTCAGCATATTTCCATTGTAGAAAGTTTCAAGAAATTGATATATAATACCAAAAAAATAAAAAAAGAAAGTTTCAAGAAATTATGTTTTTCCTGGCTTATGGAGTAGTTTCTTGAAGTGTCTATACAATCGATTTCATTTCAAACATACACACTTGGGATATACGTACTTTAGTACATGCAATTCTATCAATGTGATCAATTAAGCTGGCCTGTGTGTGTGTGTGTGTTGTGTGAGTTTAATATAGTACCATACCATGTGTAAATTATTGCTTTTTCCTTAGAAAGAAAGCATTGCTGATTGAAAGTAACTTGTCAATTAAATTTTCTGAGTTTTATTATCTCTAATGATATGTCTATGGGATCATGGCTTGCAGAGCACAATAGGTGGAGCTTTCTTCTGTGAACGAGGTATCTTGATGTGATCCACATATAGACTAGGATGATTTGTAAATAATATTACTTTTACTTAGTTGGTTGCAATGGTTAATTAGTTAGTTTTGGATCTTAATTGTACAAGCGCCCTTATATGGCTATAGTGACTCATAAAAATATTATATTATTTGGATGAACTTTATTTATATGGGAGTTTTCTTTTCTTGACTCGAAGTAAGAAAATATTTTGTTCTGCCGTAGACTGATATCACGCTGGCTCTTTTCCTGTAGAATATGCATGCTTCTATGTATCCAGCTTGAAAGTTGACAATACAATAACTTGCTTTTCGGTATTTTCCAGTCTAGTATATACATCAAATTTCAGCTGTATGTTGGACAACTAAGTGCTTATGTTTGTGTGTGCATGATCCCAAGAGAGAGTAGAGAGAATTAGATATAGTAGCTATATACCTATTATTAGAGTAGAGACAGCTAAGTGCTTATGTTTATGTTTGTGTGCATGATCCCAAGTGCTTATCTATAAGAGGGGCTTGTAGACATTATTATAGTTCTGTCATTGCAACGAGTTATATTAATTTAGTTATTAAGTGGCCATATTCCGGAGAGCACATGTATTTATATATAGAGACATATAGTTAGATACCCAATGGGTCTCTTATAGAAGCGTGTATAAAATTATTGAAAGCCATCAATCATTATTCAAGAGGTTGACTTATATTTGCAGAGAAATTCAGCAAGGTATACTCCTTAGGAAAACAATTAAATTTGCTTTATCTGTTGGGAAATTGCTGTGAGATCAATGGTGAGCACTTCAGCTTAAAAAGATGATGTGGTAGGTAGTGTCTAGTTAACAATTTCTCTTTCAATACCTGCATGTGATACAATGCATCTTGGCAGTAAGCAACCCAATAAAAACATGCATTGCATTCATACACATTTATGTGTGAGGCGCTTGAGCGGCTCACAGGATTTCGCTTTTCTTTTATTTTTGTTGTTTTAAAATTTTGTCCTTCACTTAAAATGCTTTGAAGAAGGCAAGTTTCAACATGATGATTGTTATGTTGCATAATGCTGCACCTAGCTTTCTATAAGCATCGATGTCTATATATCTATATATAATATATTAAAACAATAATCTTTCCAAAATGTAGCTTTTCCGCTCAAACATACATGTAATAAAATTTTATGTAGCTTTTTTATTAAGTTCATGAAGGTTTTTATTCCTTTTAAAATATGAAAATATTTTAAACTAATATTCAATGAATTTGAATTCAATCAAATATCAGGCATTAAATTGGTTACATGAAATAATACAAATCAAAGATTGCATAAAATTCTTTCAAACCAATATTACTACCAAAATTAATAAAATAAGAAATTATGTCTAATTAATATTCACTAAATTTCCCTTCAATCAAATATCTGGCATATCATTGAATTTCCAATAAACTTCTCTTACTTGATCCTAGTTATTTCACCCGTGCACAGGTTTGCTTTAAATTTGATGTTTTTGACTATGATATAAGTTTTTTATAAATATGTTTAAATATACTTAAAAAAATTGTTTTAATTTATCTTGACATGTTAAGTATTTTACTGTCACATGAAAATAGATGTTTACTCTTTGTCTTCATTCTTATTTTACAGTTTTATTAATAATTTTAATTCAATCTTAATTATATTTTAATAAATTTTTTTAAATTTAAATAAAGTTATACGTATATAAAATTGATAGTTAATAATAGTGTCATTAATTATTTCTAACTCAAGGTTGTTTTATATTGGATTTGATATTTAATAATTAATAGTTTTTTTATTACATCTTAAGACAATTTTACTTAAGTAAATTTAGCATTTGCAATATCAAAGATTACATGAAATCCGTTCAACTAAAAAAATCTATATAATACTCATTTGATGGTAATATTGACTTGAATTTAAAATTTTAAATGATATCGATTGAAATCATCTTTCTTCTTTCCTGTCTCCTCAATTGAATAATGAAAATTCAACAAAAAAATATTCTTTCTCTCTTAATTTGCTCTTTCTTAGCTGTCAATTTTTTTTTTTAAATAAGTTGTTAATATTCAATTAGAAGACAAGGTGTGGGACAAGAAAATGATCACAGAGGTGTAGCATCTAATTTTAAGAGAGTTTATGCTGGTTACAAGAAAATCATGTTTTACCAACTGTCAAATTCTTTGATAAAAGATAAATAAATCCACTAAAAATTTAAATTTTAGCATAATGTATAAGGCTATACTTTTTTTGCATATTTTTGATAAAACCAATGTTTATATATAGATGTAGAAAGATCTGTTTGGGAAGTAAGAAGCTCCCTCGGCAGGTGTGTATAATGTGGATCTTCTGATCAGAAATCCTACTGTGGACCTTATAATATGAGACGTTAGATATGTGTAAAATAGGATGGACGATTGTGATTGTCGATCGATTACCTGTTATTTAGGTAACGCTAAAAGTTAAAAATTAATACTAGTCCTTGCAAAAGTTTACCATGATCATTGGTAATTGTAAAATAAGTCTTTTAACAAAAGAAAATTATGCAACAACCATAACATTAGATCTGAGTTGGTGTTGAAGACGGTGGCGGAATGAGACTCTCCGGTGACGTGGAATTTTGGACCATCATTCCTCCACCACGCCACTGCCACCCAAACCACCAAAACACTCAACCGCAACCAACATATTTGCCATCTAATATAACAATCCACCGAACCCAAATCGCAACCTCGAACCCAGCCACGTCTACGACGCAGATGGTGTGCGAATCTGTTGTTCTGTTGCTCAAGGTGGTTCCTTGAACCCAGCCACGTCTGCAACGCGGATGGTGCTTGAATCTGCCGTTCTGCTATTCGAGGTGGTTCCTTTGGTGGTGGGTTTGGGTTTGGCTCACAGTGGTTGACGAATCTGGGCAGCACTACGGGTTGTATTTAGACGGCAACACGGGGTTGGTGGTAGATCTGGCTATAGTAGCTCGCGGATCTGGAGATGCAGCTCATGGGCGGTGGATCTGGTGGTTCGTGTGTTTCGGGTGGCTGGGAGCCGCAATTTCCAATTGGGACTTTAGGTGATTTGGTTTTCTGGTGGTTGGGTTTTCAAGTGAAGGGTGAGGATGGCGTTGTAGTAGTGGATCTAAGTGGTTGGTGCATGGGGAGGTGAACGACGTCTATGGCTTGGTCGCACATGGTGGCTTCCTTCGCCTGCGGTGGAAGACGCTGTAGCAACCGAACCACCATCCACGTCGCACCTCTAGACCTCCACCCAGATTGACGTACGGTGGTGCAAGGCCAAGAAGGTTATGGGTCGTGAGTCATGAAAGAAGCTTGGTGCAAGAAATAACAATAGTTGCAGGTCGTTGAAAAAAAAAGATAAACTTTGAGGCAAAATTACAAAATTTAAAAACTTATGAACATATGTAAAGTCAAAGGTCCAGTGGTAGACCTTTGACCATAAGGACTAGCATAAAACGACCCTCCCTTGACATCTCTTCATTTGCAAAGAATTCTCGATATGAAAACATAGAGACAAAAAATGATCTTTGAATAGGCAAACGAGTGGATCTATAGGGTCTCAAATGAATGACTTATTCGAAAAAGCCTTGTTCTTTGAAAGATTTATCTCATGTCTAGTATTGCATGGTTCCACCCTGCAAGAACTTCGAATCATTCTCTTGAAGCTCATCCTCTTTATCATAAATGATCTACTTGCCCCGAAATAATATGGCCTAATAGGAAAATCCCAATTCATTGGGCCTTTCGATACAATCCCAAAATCTTGATAGGAAATTTTGAAGGTGTACAAAATCGATTAAGTAATAAAGTAGTGAAAAAAATATTGTTCCCATAGAGAGGTGTTTATTTAATTACCAAAATTACTTTAACTTTACTATTATTTAAACTGTTGAAAGAAATTTAAATTAAATAAAAATAAAATAAAAATAAAACTAATTAATTAAATTCAAATGATATAATGACTAACAAGAGATAAGCAATGTCAATTAAAACTAGGGTACTTTGATTTCACTTGAACTAATCCTATTTAACTTAATTGATTAATAATCCAATTTTAATCATATAATGCAAGGGGTGGTAATCCTAAATTATTTAATATTCTTGATAACTCTTAGAAATAAGAGTTATTACTATCCTTTTAACTTAATCATTTTTTCTTGTTTTGATCAATTTAGGAGAAGAACTTCAAGTTTTATTTGATTGAGTAAATATCGTGTTTAATCGATTAATTTAGAAAAGTTTGTAAATTCGATCTGTTATTCTTTGAAGGTTTGATTTAATTTTGAGCATGTTTTAAAAGTGTAATTGCTGAAGGAAATGCTTTGGGATGTTTTGGAATGCTGCAACTTTGGGGGAGAGAGTCACTATAAGATAAAATCATTTCCAGCTCAGCTCTTGGCCACTAGAAGACAAAATACCTGCTGTACTGTGCTTAAAAGGAAGAGAGAGAATACAATGCAGCAGCTGTGTGTACTCGAGAATTGTGCCAAGGAATATTTTAGTATTTAACTTTGTAAAGGCCCAAAAAGTGAAGCATGAGAGAGAGTGTAACCCTATTTTTGGGGGCTAGTACAAATGGGAGTGTGACTTTGTACTAAGGGGGATCATGTGTATGGGGGCTGTGCAGAGCCACCAGCTGCTGGTCATATTCATGTTTTCATTGTTTACGCAGGATGCATTTATTCTTCATTTCTTTTACTTACTTTGTCTTCATGCTCATTATGAGCTAAATTCTATTAGTTAGGATTTTATGAATTTGTAATTGTACTGAAGGGTAATCCAATGTTATGGATGTTATTCATTTTCTTCTTTTCTGTTTTAATGTTTAATTTCTGTTTAGCCTGATCAATTAATCTGAAATATCAACTGATTTCGTTTGAAAAAACCAAGTTAGTGGACTTGATTAGAAGATAAAGATAGAACAATTAATTGGAAAATTAATTGTGTTGAATGAGCTAGGAATAGCCTTCAAGTCTTTAAATAGCTGGACGTGCTTCTATGACCACTGAGGGAAATTAATTTGAACTTAGGAATAAGAAGCTTTTAATGAACTCAGTGTTTACTGCTGGAAAGCAAAATTTATTCCTTGGGCTAAATGCTATAGCATCCTGAAACATACATTACCCTGAACTTAAGAATTACAAAGGATTAGAATCCTAACTGTTTCCATCTCTATTTTAAAACACTTCATTTATCACTTTTATTAATTCCTTGCATTTATTACTTACTACTCGGATACCTCATTACTCCATTTACTTTACATGCTTAGAAATTTCTCTTTATTTTATTACGTTAAATAGGAAAAGTTAATTCTAGAATTTGTATTCAATACAATTAAATTCTCATGGGAACGATCTTAACTCACACTTTATTACTTGTTTAACTATGTACACTTGCACATCTTTTAAAATAAAGTCAACAAGTTTTTGGCGCCGTTGCCGGGGATTGACAATGGTGTTGAATATTTAAATTCTTTTGTTAACTTTATCTATTTTGTTACTTCTAAAAATTTGGTGTACTGTGCTCAGCAACAGGTATTGCAATATGTATGTGCAGCAAGGGTGCACCCGAGTTTCAAATTGACTTAGAGATAGAGAAAACAGCTAAGAGGTTAAGGAAGAGAACCAAAGAACAACGTGCTCAAACCCAACATTCTGAGTTAGGCTTCATGGCTGATCTTTTCGTAAATGATGAGGAGCAACCTAGTATGATTGACATAGCAAATGACAGAGAGAGGTCCATCAGGGACTATGCAGTCTTTGATCCCCAAACGATGAATACTGGGATAGTGAGGCTAGTAATAACTACCCAGCAGTTTGAATTCAAGCCTATGATGTTTCAAATGCTTCAAACTGTTGGGCAGTTCAGTGGTGCTCCTACTGAAGATCCTCATCTGCATTTAAGGCAATTTCTGGAAGTGGCTAGCAATTTCAAGATCCTTGGAGTAAGTGATGATGCATTCAAATTGAGACTCTTCCCTTATTCACTGAGAGATAGAGCAAAGACCTGGTTGAACTCTTTGGAACCCAATTCAATTACTACTTGGAATGGATTGGCTGAAAGGTTCCTGACAAAATACTTCCCTCCCACTAAAAATGCCAGAATGAGGAATGATATTACTTCCTTTAGGCAGAATGATGATGAATCACTGTATGAAGCATGGGAGAGGTTTAAAGATCTGTTGAGAAAGTGCCCTCATCATGGCATTCCTGTATGTATTCAAATGGAAACGTTTTACAATGGATTATTACCTCATTCGAGGTTGATGTTGGATGCCTCTTCTGGAGGTACTCTTTTGACTAAGTCTTATAATGAAGCTTATGAGCTAATAGAGAGCATAGCTGCCAATAGTTATCAGTGGCCAACCAGCAGAGCAACTTCTTCTAAAGGTGGGGCTGGTGTTCATGAAGTGAAGGAGATAACTGCTATGTCTGCTCAGCTTGCTGCCATTACCAACATGCTGAAAAATTTAACTACGGCTAACACTAGTAAGGAACCTGTTATGGTTGAACCTACTATGGCTCCAGTAAATTCAGTAGCTTGTGTTTTATGTAGAGGAAGGCATCTGTTTGAAGAATGTCCTGATAATCTAGTGTATCTGAATTACGTGGGAAATAGAGGGAACAGTTCTTTTTCCAATACATATAATCCTGGCTGGAAGCAACATCCTAATTTCAGCTACTGTAATCACAGCAACACTCTGAATCCTCTTGCTGGTTATGCTTCTCCAAATTACCAACAACATCAATAGAACAGTCAGCAGCAGAACCATGCTCCTGCAAAGGAACCATCTTTGGAAGCTATGTTGAAAACTTTCATGGCTGAAACTAAAGCTCAAATCCAGAATCAAGGAGCTGTTGTAAGAAACTTGGAGAACCAAGTAGGTCAGTTGGCCAATGCATTAGCTAATAGACCTGCTTGCACTTTACCCGCTTCCACAGAGTCTCCATCATCTTCAAATGATAAAAGGAAGGAGCAAGTTAAAGCCGTAACCTTGAGGAGTGGTAAAGAGCTACAGGATGCTATAGCATCTAAGCAGCAGGGAACAAAGACAATTGAACCGCTGAAACAGAGGAACCTAAGCATGAATCAGTTCCACGGCCGAAGATACAGAGTAAGTCATTCCTAAGTGGACTAAACCCAAGATGATTCCGAGAAAGGCCATCTCCTCCATTTCCACAGAGGTTGAAGAAGGCGGCTCGAGAGAAGCAATTCAATAAGTTTGGATATTCGAAGCGTTGCACATTAACATACCTCTAGTTGAAGCTCTACACGGATGCCCAACTACACCAAATTTATGAAAGACATCCTTACTAAGAAAAAGATTGGGAGAATTTGAAACAGTGGCAATGACAAAGGAGAAGCGACCGGTACATTGTTGAGAATAAAGTTCCTCAGAAAATGAAAGATCCAGACAGCTTTACTATCCCTTGTTCTATAGGAAATACTTATTGTGGAAAAGCCTTATGTGATATTGGAGTAAGTATTAATTTGATGCCTATGTCCATTTTCAAGTAACTGAAAATTAGTGAAGCCAGGCCTACTGCTGTGACTTTGCAACTTGCTGATAGGTCTATTACTTACCCAGAAGGAAAGATTGAGGATGTCCTAATCAAAGTGGACAAGTTTGTATTTCCAGTGGATTTCATTATTCTAGACTTTGAGGCTGATAAGGAAATTTCAATCATCCTTGGAAGACCTTCCTGGCAACTGGAAGAATATTGATAGATGTGTAGAAAGGAGAGCTTACTATGAGGGTGAATGATCAGCAAGTAACTTTCAATGTTTTTAATGCATTACACTATCCTGATGAAGATATGGAAAGCTGTTCTGTTATTACTGATATTGATTCCCTGGTGCAAGAGCAATTGATAGCATCAGGGCGAGACTTAGAGCATGAGTCTGAACTGAATAAGGAAACTGATTTTGGAAATGAAAAGTTAGAGCAGCTAGTTGAAAGGAATTTGGCACACAGATCCTGGATCAGAAAATATGAATCCTTAGATATATCTGTAGACACCTTCAAGGAGAATGTACCCTCTATTGAAAGACCTCCTATCCTTGAATTGAAGCAACTACCTTCTTATCTGAAGTATGCTTATCTTGGAGAAATGGAAACTCTTCCTATCATCATCTCTTCCTTCTTAACTTCTGAGCAAGAAAGTAGTCTTATTTCACTTTTGAGGAAGCACAAGAAAGCTATTGGATGGCAAATGGCAGACATTAAAGGAATCAGTCCTAGCCTTTGTATGCACAAAATTCTGTTAGAGGAAGATACCAAGAACAGTATTGAAGGCTAGAGAAGATTGAACCCAATTATGAAAGAGGTGGTAAAAAGGGAGATCATTAAATGGATTGATGCAGGAATCATCTACCCCATTTCAGATAGTGTGTGGGTAAGTCCCGTGCAATGCGTTCCAAAGAAATGAGGAGTTACTATAGTGAAAAATGAGAAGAATGAGCTGATTCCTACAAGAACAGTCACATGTTGAAGGATATGCATGGATTATAGAAAGTTGAACAAGGCCACAAGGAAGGATCATTTTCCACTACCATTCATTGATCAGATGCTTGATAGGTTATCTGGAAGAGAGTTTTATTGCTTTCTGGATGGCTATTCTGGTTACAATCAGATAGCAGTAGCACCCGAAGATCAGCAGAAGACTACTTTCACTTGTCCCTATGGTACATTTGCTTTCAGACAAATACCTTTTGGGTTCTGTAATGCTCCAGCAACCTTTCAGAGGTGTATGATGGCCACATTTTCTGACTTTATTGAGAAAATTGTGGAAATCTTCATGGATAATTTCTCAGTTTTTGGAGATTCATTCATGGGATGCTTGGACAATCTAGAACAGGTGCTGGACAGATGTGAGGAAACCAATTTAGTTCTGAATTAGGAGAAGTGCCATTTCATGGTCAAGGAAGGCATTGTGCTAGGCCACAAAGTGTCAAAGAAAGGCTTAGAGGTGGACAAGGCTAAGATTGAGGTGATTGAAAAACTCCCCCCACCCAATTCTGTTAAGGGCATCAGAAGTTTTCTAGGACATGCTGGGTTTTATAGGAGATTCATCAAAGACTTCTCTAGAATATCCAAGCCACTCTACAAACTACTAGAGCATGATAGTGCATTTAAATTCATAGAAGAATGTTTATCAGCTTTTAAAACTTTGAAGAAGGCTCTGATCTCTGCCCCCGTAATAGTAGAGGGAGAAGCCATTTGAATTGATATGTGATGCAAGTAATTTTGCAGTGGGAGCTGTGCTAGGTCAGAGGCATAACAAGATCTTCCATACTATCTATTATGCTAGCAAGACTCTCATTGATGCTCAGATCAACTACACCACTACAGAAAAAGAATTGTTGGCAGTTGTATTTGCATTTGACAAGTTCAGATCATATCTGGTGGGAATCAAAGTAGTGGTATACACAGATCATGCAGCCATCAAGTATCTCATTGACAAAAAGGATGTCAAGCCAAGGCTTATCAGATGGGTGCTCTTGCTTCAAGAATTTGATTTGGAGATCAAAGATAAGAAAGGAATTAAAAATCAAGTAGTTGATCATCTCTCCAGAATTATTGAAAAAGGAGAAACCAAGCCTAAAGGAGAAATTAAAGAAAATTTTCTTGATGAACGCCTTTTACTGATTGAAAATGCTGCAGCACCCTGGTACGCAGACATTGTGAATTTTCTGGTCAGTGGGGTAATTCCAGTGGAAATGAACTCTCAATAGAAAAGGAGGTTTCTACATCAAGTTAAACACTTTTACTGGGATGAACCTTTTCTGTACAAAAGATGCCAAGACCAGATCATGAGGAGATGTGCTGCTGAGGAAGAAATGCAAGCTATCCTTAATGATTGACATGCTGCTCCTTATGGTGGTCACTTTGGAGGAAAAAGAATAGCTGCAAAGGTCCTGCAATCAGGGTACTTTTGGCCCACTTTGTTCAGAGATGCTCAAGAGTTTGCCAAGATTTGTGATAGATGTCAGAGGGTAGGGAATATTTCCAACAGACAAAAACTGCCACTCAACACCATTTTGGAGATTGAGTTGTTTGATGTATGGGGAATATATTTTATGGGACCATTCCTTATATCTTATGGAAATGCCTACATCTTAGTTGCAGTAGACTATGTTTCTAAATAGGTAGAAGCAGTAGCATTGCCTTCCAATGATTCCAGGGTAGTCACAAAATTCCTGCACAAGAACATATTTACCAGATTTGGCACTCCTCGGGCTATAATCAGTGATGAATGGACACATTTTTGCAACAAGTTGTTTGCTAACTTTCTTGCAAAATATGGAGTGAAACACAAAGTGGCTACTGCTTATCATCCTCAAACCAGTGGACAAGCTGAAATGTCCAACAGAGAGATCAAAAAAATCCTTGAAAAAATGGTGAATCCTTCTATGAAGGATTGGTCTGTGCACTTAGATGATGCTCTCTGGGCCTACAGAACGGCATTCAAGGCCCCCATTGACATGTCCCCTTACAGATTGGTTTATGGCAAGGCTTGCCATTTACCAATAGAGCTGAAACACAAGGCATTTTGGGCCATAAAGAAATTGAATTTTGATGCACAAGCAGCTGGAGAAGCAAGGTTACTGCAGTTGAATGAACTTGAAGAGTTCAGGCTCTTTTCTTATGAAAATGCTGAAGTACATAAGAGCAAGGTCAAAGCATGGCATGATAAAAAAATCCAACCCAGGGAATTAGTTGAAGGAATGCAAGTGCTCTTGTTTAATTCCAGATTAAAATTGTTCCCTAGGAAGTTGAAATCAAGGTGGTCTGGACCATTTAAATTGGTCAAAGTGCACCCTCATGGAGCTGTGGATTTGTTGGAGGAAAGTTCTGGAAGAGAGTTCAAGGTGAATGGACAAAGAGTGAAGCAATATTGGGGTGAGCCGTGTGCAAGAATGAAGGCCACCACTCATCTTTCAGATCCTTAGCCACCAGTGTGGAGTCAGGCTGAGGACAAGAAACCAAGCGCTACTGGGAGGCAGCCCAGCTTTATATCCTTTACATTGTCTTTTGAATTTCAGTTAAAATAGGTTAGTTTAGTTTAATAAAAATATAAATGCTGTTAAAATATGTTTACAGACTAGAGCATTCTAAGCTCAAGGTTGTCCTGGACAGGGTGGTGTGTGGTCATATCAGGCCCAGTTAATAGTGTATTGGTAGTGGCAGTTGGGCCAGCGCAAGAGCCCGCGTTCAACTGTATTATTTTTTTGTTTTCCAAGTTCAAGAATTGAAGAGTTACTGAACAAGGAAGGGTTACAAAAATCATGGAAATATAAATTGCCTCCACTCACTCACTTAATGCCACCCTTTTCTCCACCACTCACCTCCATCCTTCACCTCTCACCTCAATCTCCCTTTTTCTCTATTAAAGCTACTATCTTCTCTGCCTTAGCCCCACACGTAACCCCACTCACACGTCCTGTCTCACCTATCTCTTTCTATCACCATCACCCCACTCCTCTTTTATACCATTCCAAATACCATGGGTAAAGCACAAGCTCATTCTTCCAAAAAGCCTGTTATTGCCAGTTCATCCTCTTTTGATGAGAAAACCAATTTGTGTTTTATGGAAGAGGAAGGGAAACTAAAGTTCGAGAGGGAAATCAAGAAGTGGAACTTCCATTTGGAGTAGGGTTTCTTCATTCTAGACTCCCCTCATTATGGGCTCACTGAGGATATTGCTGAGCTCATAGACAATCGCAACTGGAAGAAGTTCATGACTCACCCGAGAGAGCCCATAATCCCTTTTGTGCGCGAGTTTTATGCCAATCTGACCGCACCACAGCAAAAATATGTCATAGTGAGGGGTTCAAAGGTGTCGTTCTCTGGCGCCACGTTGAACAGAAGGTGGGGCTTGAAAGGTGTTGAAGATGAATACCTGACTTTGTTGAGAAATGCTGAAGAAACAGAGCTGAATGACATGATGAGGGAAGTCACGGTGGAAGGGCAAACTGGATTCAGACAGATGAGAGTTGGAAAATAGCCGGGCGATCTTACCCCTTGGCCAAAGTTTGGTATCATGTCATCAGAACCAAGATTCTCCCTACCACGCACTTAGAAACAGTAAACAAGGAGAGGTTAGTCCTCTTGTATTGCATTCTGAAGAAGAAGAAGGTGGATGTAGGACAACTGATTGAGAGGGAAATTATTGCCTGCGCATTCAAGAAGAAAGGATTGTTGTTTTTCCCTTCTTTAATCACCTCTTTATGTTTGAGATGTGGAATAAAGGCCTTGTATGAAGATGAAATTATGGACAACAAGGGGGCCATAGATCTGCTGGCTATCAAACATTTTAGGGCATCAGCATCAAAGGTGCAAGGTTCAGTTCCTCCATCTGGGCAGCAAGAACATCCGGATGATGTGAACACAAAAGTGGACCAATGCTATTAAATGCTACAACATAGTTTAAAGCAGCAGCAAATCTTCTGGGAATTTTCTAAAGGGCAACATCTGTGGATGCAAAGGACCCTTGGAATCAACAAGCTGAGACAAGGTAGTTACCCTCCCCTATTTCCTGAAGCGATCTTTGACCCATTCCAGTACTCTTCCCCTGAACCCAAGAAACAAACCAACCCTGCAAAGGAAACTACACCTGCTAACCCTCCTACACTAGAACAAGACCCTGAAATCCCTTCTGTGAATCCCACTGCTAGTGAGCACTCAGTAAATAACAATGAAGTTAGTTCTGACTGGACACCACCACCACCACCTAGAGATCCAACACCACCTCCAACTCAACCAAGAGGGTCCAAGAGAGGAAAAGATAAGATGGTTGATGAAGCACCAGAAGACCCCCCTCCACCAAAGAAGGGTAAAATCAAGCACAGAGCTCCTCCCATGATTAGAAAAAAACCAAGAATTGATGCAAATGCTCTCATTACACCCAGTGATGACTCTGAAGATAACATGCCTATTATAGGAAGAGTTGGGAAACTCAAGTCCTTCACAGCCTCTAAGGCTCAGCCAAGAGCTGGTGGAAGGGAGGAGGAAGATGAAGCTGAAAAAAAAAAGTGTTGAGTTGGCCATTACCAAGGAAATTCCAGCAACAAATAAGCCAACAATGACGCAGATAGTCAGATCTGGCAGCAGAAGGAGCAGAGCAAGATTAGCTCAGCCTTGAGCAAGATGAAACACCCAAGGTGCTGCAACATAATGACCAGGATTTCCCTTGATCTTTTTTTAGTTTGTTTTAATTTGTTTTAATTTCTGTTTTACAATTGTAGTATTGTCTGCCCCCACTATTTAAATATAGTCAGCTTAATGACCAGTGGGGGCCCCCTTTTTGATATATCTTGGCTGCATGTTAATGAAAGAATGGTGTTTGCTGTCCATGTGCATCTGATGAAGACAAGTTTTACCTTACTGCATGTGAAATACATTAATACCTTAAATTAATCCTTTTTCACCACACAATCCCTAGCTCAAATTGGACTTAAAAGAAGGACTTCTTTCAAAAGTCACCAATCAATTGGGGGAATTGGGTTGCAAAGACCCTTGTCCAAGGAAGAGAGGGTGAGGTCTGAATTAGATTTCAATCTAAGTTTGGGGGTGAGTGAGACTGAATATGGTGCTGTAGCACTCTACAACATCAATCCTGTGAGCTTTTGGACTTCAACAGATTCGGTTCATAATGTATTCCATTCATGTATTTTCTCTGCAGAACTTAACTTATTTCTGTGATTGATTGCATATTTCACTGTTGCACACAAACTGACTTGAGGCACTGTTCTTGTTTTAAATACTGAGACTTCAAAGGCCAACCCTCAAGTATTACCCTTTGTGAACCCCTTTGAGCCTAAGACTTTCTTGATTGGTGATAAGCCACATTACAAGCTCAAATTCCCTGAAAAATAATGTACTACCCTGTTAGTTGGAGTTTAGGACTATGTCAAAGTGTTACCTAATTATAGGTTCTGACCACAATGGTTGAGGACAACCAACAGTCTACGTTTGGGGGTGGGTTGCCTATGCAATAAAAAGGGAGGAAAGAGCAAAATTATCAAAGGAACAAAATCTTCAAAACAAAAAAAAAAAAAACCTTCCCCCTTGTTACTAGAAAGATGGGTAAAAATTCAGAAATGTCTAAATTTGGGAGTGGGTAATTTTGACAAAGATCTTGAACTCCACCTAAGTAGCTACTTTTCCAAAATTCCACACCCGAACCTTAGCCTCATTACAACCCATTACAGTCCTCTTACTATGTACAATTTGTGTATGTGCTCTTGATTGATAGAAATTTGTCAAGCATATGATAGAGTTGCATATGAAGGATGATTGAGTGAAACATCAACACAGAGCATAAAATAAAGTGGATTGCGCAATATGACAAACCCAATAATGTGTTAAGCTCCTATTCTTAGGAAGATAATCTGGTGAGTCTTCACCCTTACATCCAAAGAACATTTGGAAAATGCACCTAAGACTCTGTTGAGGGGTGGTTTGGTTGGAGTTCCTTGCTAAAACTGAGTTGAGAACTTAGGGAAATCACACACACATTATGGAAAGTGATTAAGAAAATGGTATGTTGTGTTGAGCATAATTCTGAAAACTGCATCTGAGGATTGACATGGACTTTGCTTATACTATTCTGATTTTGTTCTGTTATTGCTTGTTGAATGTCATTACTTGAGGGCAAGCAATGGTTCAAGTTTGGGGGTGTGATAACTCTTAGAAATAAGAGTTATTACTATTGATAATAACATATTTTATTCATTAAGAAACCCTTATGTTTAGTCATTTACACTCTCCATATTCTTAATTGATTGAGTTTAGTATGATTTTGTGAGTTTGAGCTCAAATTGGTCCTAATTGAATATTTTTAGCATTATTGAGATTTTACACTATTTCTGTATTTTGGCCATAACTTGAGTTCCTGATATCTGATAATCATGAATTTTATCTTGTAGGAAATCTAAGAGGAAGCTCTACAACTTTGATGAAGAGCTTGAAGTCCTAAACAGATGTCTAAGGGACCTAAGTTTACATGGAAGTCAGGATACGGGTTCTGTCACTAGAATCCGAACGGTGTGCACTCATAAAATCATATCTCAAGCTGTAATAATGAAGATGGGCTGAAATTTGGATAGTTGATAGTCAAGACCCAAATAAACAACTTTCATGAAGAACACATTTTGAAAGAATGAAGTCTAATGGGTCAGTTTGGGCTTGCAAGTCGGAACAGAGGTGCTGAAGTTGAGTTTGAGCAACCTGTGGTATTTGGATCATATCTTGGGCTGTAGGAAGCCCAATTGGACGATCCAGATACGCATGTTATAGCCAAGACAAAGATCTACAACTTTTATGAAGAGTACTTTTCATGAATCTGAAGTATAATTGGTCATTTTTGGCTTCCAAGTCAGACCAAGGAATTTTCGCACTCAACCACTCCACTCCACTCATCCACTCAACCAAACCACTCAACCACTCCACTCAACCACTCCACTCCACTCATCCACTCATCCACTCAACCACTCAACCACTCCACTCCATTCAACCACTCATCCACTCATCCATTCAACTAACCCACTCAACCAATATTTAATCCACTCCACTCAAACTAACCCACTCATCCACTCACCCACTCAACCAATCCACTCAACCACTCCACTCCACTAACCCACTCATCCATCCACTCACCTTTGTCATTTTGTTACCCTAGACTTCTATAAAAGGGCACCATTGGTTATCATGGGGGGGTTGGACTCTCCTTCATTTTTCTCTCGTTTTTCTTGTGATTTCCTTCTAGTTATGTGTAACTAAACCTCCCTTGGTTAAGGGGGTGATGAAACCGCTAGTATTGATGTTGTAAACTTTTCATATTGAATTATTTCAACACAATTATGTTTTTATTCATATATTTCTGAATCTATTGTTGGTATGAAGGTTTTTATACTTGTTTCCACTTTCAAAGTGGTAGATCTGGGTTTATTATGTGCGGTTGCGGTAGTAGATCTAGTGGAATGTATAATGTTCATGTGGGTATAATTATCTTTGTGCTATTTGCCAGTTATAAAAGTGGTAGATCTGGGTTTATTATGCGCGGTTGCGGTAGTAGATCTAGAGAAATATATGTTCTAAGTAATTTAATCCCGGTGTGTGATTAGATCTTAGTGTAATTGGTTTTCTAAATCTTAATGCAATTGTTGGATAGTTGTAAAAGCGGTTGCTTTATGACTAATCAGTGATTAGGAGTTGATTTGAGTGGTTGCTAAATTGGCCAACACGTAAGGAAAACAGAGATTTACTCTCACAATTGCATAAAAACATAATTGAGCATGTTGGAATAAAATGATATGTGGATTTACATTATCATATAAATCTAGTGGTAGATTCAATCTCTTAACCAATTTTCTTATATTGTTGTTTTCAGTTTATTTATTGTTATTATTTTTGAAACTGTTCATTGTTCATCAAAACTCCAAAACCCCCCTTATTTACTATTTATTGTCAATCAGAGTTTAAATTGGGAATTACTTAATAATGTTAATTGAATTGGTTCTCTGTAGATCGACCCTTACTAACTACAACTAGTTGTAAGGTTTTTATTTTCTGGTGGACCTGACAACCAAATTTTATCTGAATTTTAATCATTATATCCTCACGCATCAGAATTTTGGCGTCGTTGCCGGGGAACCAATTTTTCAATGACACTATTAATTTATTTCTTATTTTTACTCTGTTTTTGTTTTTATTTTTTATTTTTGATTCTTTCTTTCTAAGTGTCTTGTAGGTGTTCATGTCCATTGATCATGGATGCTTATGGGATTTGCTTATCACCTGGACATATCACTGATTTGTGTCCTACTTTCCTAGTGGACACAAATGAGGAGGTAGAGGTAGTATGGGAATATTCTGAATCTTCCGACAACTACAACCCCTACTCCAATACATATTATCCAGAGTGGTGTGACTATCCTAATTTGAGTTATGGACAGCAGCCTCAGATACAACCTCCAGCCTATGAATTTCCAGAATTTCAACAGAGGCAAACATATTTCCCTCAGACACAGCAGCAAGTTCAAGATCCCTGGCAGCCTGAACCTTCATTGGAGGAACTAATAAGACAATTTGCCATTAATACCATATAGTTCCAACAAGAAACAAAGGCCAATTTACAGAGTTTCCAACAAGAAATAAAGGTCGCAATCAATAACATGGCTAACTCTTTGGAGCAGTTAGCCATAGAACTCAGCCATATGCAAAGCCTAAATTTTGAAGGACTTCCCTCACAACCCGAAGAGGATGTGATGAAAGATCCTAGTGTTGACATATTGCATAGTGAGAAGGCGTTGGATGAACCCATTTCTCCTCCACAAACCACTACAGAGGAAGACCAAGAACCTAAACAGGTAAATGAGGAAGGGAAGAACTCTGAAGCCCCCAAGGTAAGTAATCTTGAACCCCTTCTTAATGTAGTGGAGGAGCAACATGATGAGTTGTGTGATGAATTTCCTGATTTTATTGGTTTTAATAATTATATTCATTGCTACTCATGCACTAATTGTCAAGGTGATATGATATGTGCTAGCTTGTCTTTGAGATTTCTCAGATTTGAAAGTTGATGATTCTGTTTGCAAAGCAGAATCTAAGACCCAAAGGGAGGAGGAATTACAGGCCATGGAAGAATTTTTAGAAAAAGAAGAAGAGCACCCGATGATAGTCACTACTGAAGTGGACTTTGTTTTTGGGCCATCATTAAATAAAAACAATGCACATGAAGGCGATCAAGTGCACATATTACTTTTCGGTGGTGAAACCAAGGAAAATAAGGGCCAATGGGACCACGATGGGAGCCCTTATCTTTATGCAAGCTTAATTTTTTCATCACTGACCAATGGCATCTTGGTGAAAGCTCTCATATTGTTTCAATTATAACTTGGTCATCACTTTCTTCAACCAATGGCATCCTGGTGAAAGCTCTCATATTATTTCACCTACGGTTTGGTCATCATACTTCAACCAATGGGACCTAGGTGAAAGCTATCATGTTGTCTTAACTATAGCTTGGTCATCATGTTTCAAACAATGGGATCTGGTGGAGTCTTTTCACCTACCTAACTTGATAAGGCTAATAAACACCGCCTCAAACAATATCATGAACTTCCAGAGAATGCAGAAGTGGAGGTGATGAACCTTCTCCATCCGTATTATGAATAAAAAAAATAAAACAAAAAAAAAAATTAGCCTTTTATTTTTATCTTTATTTTTTTTTTTATTTTCTATTTTTTTTACATATTAATTAGTAGGGGTAATTATCCATTTTCTTTTCTTATACATATTAATAGTGGGGTTAATTCTCCTTTTTATTTTATTTTATTTTATTTTTTTTTTTTTTGAACAGTGGGGAACCTCTCCCTTTTACTTTTGAAATTTTTTTATTATTTATTTTTTGTCATCTATTTTTTATTTATTTTTTTATTTTTGTCGTTTATTTATTTCTGTCATTTATTTTTGTCATTTATTTTTGTTATTTATTTATTTATTTATTTTTTGCTTATTAATTTATTTGGTGGTTGGTTTCTACCGCACCATTTTTGATTTTTTTATTTGGTGGTTGATTTATTACCCCACCTTTGTTATTTTTTTTATTTTATTTATTTGGTGGTTGGTTTATTACCCCACCTTTGTTATTTTTTTTTATTTGGTGGTTGGTTTATTACCCCACCTTTGTTATTTTTTATTTTTTATTTTATTTATTTGGTGGTTGGTTTATTACCCCACCTTTATTATTTTTTTTATTTTATTTATTTGGTGGTTGGTTTATAACCCCACCTTTGTTATTTTTATTATTATTTTATTTATTTGGTGGTTGGTTTATTACCCTACCTTTGTTATATATAAAGAAAAAAAAACTAAAAAAAATAAAAAAAGGGCGAAACTTCGGTTGTACTTGGTCTTTAATTAGATTAGGAGCCCCTGCCAGTGGAGTGGCGGACCAGTCATTGACTCGGGTGGACCTTCGCACGCCGAAAAAGAAGCGTCCGTGTTTGCATTCTAGCGTGACAATGCCTCGAAATTTGGATCTGTGATTTAATGCCATGGGCTCTTCGGCGACCTCTCTCATTTGTGGTCGTTGGTGGTAGGCATTGTCGATTTACGCACTTTAATTAGTGGCGTCGTAGCTCAATCCAAAATATCCCACGAGCGGGAGGGAGAAGAATGCCCAGATTGGCTGAGCCGTCCTGGTATTACTGCACTCATGACGCGCAGTATAAAGATCTGTCATGAAACCTATACATAAAGGTATGTAATCATTTGTTTTAATTATTTTATCTTTGTATGATTTTGTTGAATTTTGGTTTTGGAAAGACGATCCTTTGGATGGGATCCTTCGGGGGTTTCTAGACTTCTTTACCCTGATGGTTTTCTTGAAGTCAAAAAAAAAAAATTCAAACTTTTCTGACAACAGCCAACCTACCCTTATAGGTGCAATTATTTCCCTTCCCATTCTCTTTCCTATTTAAACACTCCATTTTCTTTACTTTTCTGCAACTCTTAATCATTCAAAGAGAGTGAGTGTTGAAATGGAGGGAGCTTCTTCTTTAGTTCGTAGATTTCTCAGTATTGGTGTATTTTGTGGGACAAGTTATAGGAATGGTTTAGAGTTTGTAAACGCAGCAAGCACTGTTGGTAGAACACTTGCTGCGAGGAACATTCGTGTAGTATATGGGGGAGGTTGCATTGGGTTAATGGGGGCTGTATCACTTTCTGCATTTGTAAGAGGTGGTCAAGTTTTAGGTGTCATTCCTGAACCTTTAACTCGAAGGAACATCGTTGGAAAAACAGTTAATTTGGAAATTAAGGTATCCTCATGCATGGATGAATGAAGGCGATGCTTGACAACTCTGATGCATTCATTGTCTTACCTGGTGATTTTGGTACTTTGGAAGAAGTCTTTCAAGTTGTCTCTTGGGCCCAATTGAACATCCACCATAAACCCATAGGTTTGTTGAATGTTAATAATTTCTTTGATAATTTGTTATCTTTTGTTGACCATGCGGTGGAGCGAAATTTGTCACACCTTGACAAGACAACTCCTTATCTCTGCTTCTCTTGTTGATGAATTGATTGATAAATTAGAAGCATTTGTTTATGAACTGATCCGATATGACTCGAGATAGATTGGTCAGAAGGAAGCGGTGAAGGAAGTGGTGAAGGAAGCAAAATGAAAAGAAAGCTTGACCAAGACACTCCAACTATTTAAATAATTACTAGCTTTGGTTTTATTTATTGTACTTTGTTTTTGTTTGTGTGAGGTTTTTCTTTTCAGTAATTGCAGCAACAGATAATATATTCTATCCTTTACCTATCTATGTTTTGACAAAAAAAAAAAAAGAGTGTGTTTGTTAATATGTTTGTTGTATTTGTCATCAATTTAGTAATTAGGGATGGCAGAGTAAAGAGTAAATAATTTTACTCTTGAGACACATCTTAATTGGTGGCAGAGTAAGGAGTTTGTTTTTAGGTAGTAATTAATTAGTATGAAATTGTAGAAGTACTAAAGTTTTATGATTTGATTTCTTTTCAGGGTGTGATGCGGCACTGATAGTGTGCTTCTTTTCTGCTTGGCGTTGATTCACTTCTTATCAGGTTGTGTTGCTCTTTTCTATATCTCTCTTTCGCATTGAGGACAATGCTTATATTAAGTGTGGGGGAGACTTTTTAGAAATTTTTATTTCAAAAAAAAAATTTAGTTTAAAAAAAAAAGTTTCATTACATGATTGAATAACTTTTCTCCCTTCTTGAACTGATATGCTTGGTGATGGATGATTAAATTGATGAATTGAGTTTGATGGATGCATACCTTGTGAGATTTTTAGCCTAATGGATGGATTTAACATTTATGTCATTCTCTTCTTTCTTGTGTGATTTTCACTCATGTTAATGACCACTCTAGAACTTGCTTTGATTCTTTTTAAGGCTACATTTCACTTGCATGCATGAACATGATTGAGGCCCTCTTTCTTAATTAGCTAGTTTAACCAAATAGCCAACCTTATTTTCAATATGATATCAAGCACTCTTTTGACTTCTTGAAAATTCTCTGATTCCTGCCAACCTTGCATATTTTCCTTTGCTTAACCCCTTTGAGCTTATTTGACAATTCCTTGTTTCTAGCTCATTATGTACCTTAAATGAAAAATCGTGTTCTTATTTTACCTTAGGGAATAAAAGAACATTAGCTTGGTTAATGGATGAGTTTTTGAATAAGTGTGGGGGTGTGTGTACAAAATGGTTGTTGAAAAAGGAAAGAGTGCCTAAAAAAAAAATAAAAAAAAAACAAAAAGAGAAAAAAAAATGTATGTATATAGTTATGTTCATATATAAAAAAAGAAAGAAAGAAAAGGATTGAGAAATGAATATGTAAAGGGTTATACATTAGAGTTGGGATGAACTTTTATGCTTGTTATTTGAACTCAGCTCTCATTTGCTTTTATTCTCTTTGGTATTTATCCTCTCATATCCATTTTACCCTCTTCTGTTACCTTGACCTCACTACAACCTTGAATAAAGTCCCCATGATTTGTGTATGCATGTGTTTTGAGTAGTGGAGAAGTAGAAGATAAGCAAGCTTATGGTAGTGCAATTTTCATGGTTGAATTGAGTGAAATACCTACCTTTTAAACACTTGAGAGATTGAGAGGGAATCTTGTGAAGATCTATTATTCTCGATTCATATTGAAGATACCTTGCTTGTTGGTTTGAGATGTGGAGAATTGTTAACTCATGAATGTTTTGATCCCTTGAACCTTTGGTTGTTCTTCTTGATTGTAAAATTTTGGGCTCTTGAATGTCGTTGAAATTTAAAATTTTGTTAATCTCTTATGTCCTTGTTTTGGTCTTGAGTTTTGCCCAGGAGTGCAAAAAGCTAAGTGTGGGGGAATTTGATAATCACATATTTTATTCATTAAAAAACCCTTATGTTTAGTCATTTACACTCTCCATATTCTTAATTGATTGAGTTCAGTATGATTTTGTGAGTTTGAGCTCAAATTGGTCCTAATTGAATATTTTCAGCATTATTGAGATTTTACACTGTTTCTGTATTTTGGCCATAACTTGCGTTCCTGATATCTGATAATCATGAATTTTATCTTGTAGGAAAGCTAAGAGGAAGCTCTACAACTTTGATGAAGAGCTCGAAGTCCTACATAGATGTCTAAGGGACCTAAGTTTACATGGAAGTCAGGATACGGGTTCTGTCACTAGAATCCAAATGGTGTGCACTCATAAAATCATATCTCAAGCTGTAATAATGAAGATGGGCTGAAATTTGGATAGTTGATAGTCAAGACCCAAATAAACAACTTTCATGAAGAACACATTTTGAAAGAATGAAGTCTAATGGGTCAGTTTGGGCTTGCAAGTCGGAACAGAGGTGCTGAAGTTGGGTTTGAGTAACCTGTGGTATTTGGGTCATATCTTGGGCTGTAGGAAGCCAAATTGGACGATCCATATATGCATGTTATAGCCAAGACAAAGATCTACAACTTTCATGAAGAGTACTTTTCATGAATCTGAAGTATTATTGGTCGTTTTTGGCTTCCAAGTCAGACCAAGGAATTTTCGCACTCAACCACTCCACTCCACTCATCCACTCAACCAAACCACTCAACCACTCCACTCCACTCATCCACTCATCCACTCAACCACTCAACCACTCCACTCCACTCAACCACTCATCCACTCATCCATTCAACTAACCCACTCAACCAATATTTAATCCACTCCACTCAAACCAACCCACTCATCCACTCACCCACTCAACCAATCCACTCAACCACTCCACTCCACTAACCCACTCATCCATCCACTCACCTTTGTCATTTTGTTACCCTAGACTTCTATAAAAGGGCACCATTGGTTATCATGGGGGGTTGGATTCTCCTTCATTTTTCTCTCAGTTTTTCTTGTGATTTCCTTCTAGCTATGTGTAACTAAACCTCCCTTGGTTAAGGGGGTGATGAAAGCAGCTAGTATTGATGTTGTAAACTTTGTATATTTGATTATTTCAACACGGTTATGTTTTTATTCATATATTTCTGAATCTATTGTTGGTATGAAGGTTTTTATACTTGTTTCCACTTTCAAAGTGGTAGATCTGGTTTATTATTGGTTGCGGTAGTAGATCTAATGGAATGTATAATGTTCATGTGGGTATAATTATCTTTGTGCTATTTTCCAGTTATAAAAGTGGTAGATCTGGGTTTATTATGTACGATTGCGGTAGTAGATCTAGAGAAATATATGTTCTAAGTAATTTAATCCTGGTGTGTATTAGATCTTAGTGTAATTGGTTTTCTAAATCTTAATGCAATTGTTGGATAGTTGTAAGAAGCGGTTGCTTTATGACTAATAAGTGATTAGGAGTTGATTTGAGCGGTTGCTAAATTGGCCAACACGTAAGGAAAACAGAGATTTACTCTCACAATTGCATAAAAACATAATTGAGCATGTTGGAATAAAATAATATGTGGATTTACATCATCATATAAATCTAGTGGTGGATTCAATCTCTTAACCAATTTTCTTATATTGTTGATTTCAGTTTATTTATTGTTATTATTTTTGAAGCTGTTCATTGTTCATCAAAACTCCAAAACCCCCTTATTTACTATTTATTATCAATCAGAGTTTAAATTGGGAATTACTTGATAGTGTTAATTGAATTGGTTCTCTATGGATCGACCCTTACTAACTACAACTAGTTGTAAGGTTTTTATTTTCTGGTGGACCTGACAACCAAATTTTATCTGAATTTTAATCACTATATCCTCATGCATCAACTATCCTTTTAGCTTAATCATTTTTTCTTGTTTTGATCAATTTAGGAGAAGAACTTCAAGTTTTATTTGATTGAGTAAATATCTGTGTTTAATCTGATTAATTTTGAAAAGCTGTAAATTCTGATCTGTTATTGCTGAAGGTTTGATTTAATTTTGAGCAGGTTTTAAAGGTGTAATTGCTAAAAGAAATGCTCTGGGATGTTTGGAGTGCTGCAGCTTTGGGGGAGAGAGTCACTATAAGATAAAATCATTTCTAACTCAGCTCTTGGCCACTAGATGACAAAATACCTGTTGTACTGTGTTTAAAAGGAAGAGAGAGAATACAATGCAGTAGCTGTATGTACTCGAGAATTGGGCCAAGGAATATTTTAGTATTTGACTTTGTAAAGGCCCAAAAAGTGAGGCATGAGAGAGAGTGTAACCCTATTTTTGGGGGCTAGTACAAATGGGAGTGTGACTTTGTACTAAGGGGGATCGTGTGTGGGGGAGCTGTGCAGAGCCGTCAGCTGCTGGTCATATTCGTGTTTTCATTGTTTACGCAGGATGCATTTATTTTTCATTTCTTTTGCTTACTTTGTCTTCATGCTCATTATGAGCTAAATTCTATTAGTTAGGATTTTATGAATTTGTAATTGTACTGAAGGGTAATCTAATATTATGGATGTTATTCATTTTCTCTTTTCTGCTTTAATGTTTAATTTCTATTTAGCCTGATCAACTAATCTGAAATATCAACTGATTTCGTTTGGAAAAACCAAGTTAGTGGACTTGATTAGAAGATAAAGATAGAACAATTAATTGGAAAATTAATTGTGTTGAATGAGCTAGGAATAGCCTTTAAGTCTTTAAATAGCTGGACGTGCTTCTATGACCACTGAGGAAAATTAATTTGAACTTAGGAATAAGAAGCTTTTAATGAACTCAGTGTTTACTGCGGGAAAGCAAAATTTATTCCTTGGGTTAAATGCTATAGCATCCTGAAACATACATTACCTTGAAGTTAAGAATTACAAAGGATTAGAATCCTAACTGTTTCCATCTCTGTTTTAAAACACTTCATTTATCGCTTTTATTAATTCCTTGCATTTATTACTTACTGTTCTGATACCTCATTACTCCATTTACTTTACATGCTTAGAAATTTCTCTTTATTTTATTACGTTAAATAGGGAATGTTAATTCTAGAATTTGTATTCAATACAATTAAATCCTCGTGGGAACGATCTTTACTCACACTTTATTACTTGTTTAACTGTGTACACTTGCACATCTTTTAAAATAAAGTCAACAATTCTCTTATGAGTCATACTAAATATATTGAAAAATACTTATTACCTATTTTCCAATAGCAATAACAAACATAAATAAACTCATTAAGATTTAACGCAATCCCCACAAGGCAAATCTTTACTCTCATTTCAATTATATACTTATAGAGTTTATTACTTATGTCAAATCAAGAAATTTTCTTTTAAGTGTGATTCCAAGATACAAATCAAAATAAATTAAAAACAATAATAAACTCTTGCATAGATGAAGAAAACCAATTCAACAAGTATAAATATTTAAAAATTCAAGCTACATTAAAACCCTTAAAAAAATTTAGTTTATGATAAAATTAACTAATGACATAAAAAATTTCATCATACTCATTACAGAAAATAGGATAAGAAAATAAAATAAAAACCCAGTGTTCTCTCCTTTCCTACTCTGTCCTCTGCGCTTTCGTTGTGCTCTCGCTTATCTGCACCTCTCTTCCAATTTGTTGTGCCTCTATTTCTTTAATTTATTCCCTTATGTTTGGATATTTAGTAATTGATGGAATGAAATAGAATGAGATGAGATGAGATGAGATGAAATTGGATAAAAGTACCATTCTATTGTTTGGATATTTTAGGATGAAATTGAGTAAAGTTACCATTCCATTATTTGGGAAGTAGATGGAATGGTAAGAGTTATAACTTTATTTTTCTTAAATTATCCTTATTGTAAACATACTAATTTTAGGGTATGAGGTTAATGTAGTAAAATCTTAATTATAATTATAATAAAAAACATGATTCCATCCCATATCTCCCAAATTGGGAGAGGGAGAAAATTAATGGTTTGTGGTGGAATGGGATGGGATCCATCCCACCCACTTCCATCCCATTCCACCATTTTTTTAACATAACCAAATAATGAAACCTATTTTCATCTCATCTCATTCCATTCCACTCAATCCCACCAATCCAAACGTACCTAGGTTTTTCTTCAATTCTCATGTGCTGTGTTTCAATTAATTACTTGCTATACCACCTCACTAAACATTCATGGGCTCTAACTCTTCAATTCCACTAACGTTTTATTTGTGGCATATCGTGTTAAGTTGTTCTTATTTCCATCAATGAGGGCCCAACTTTGGGTTAATTCCTAAAATTTCCATCATAGCTTTGTTGCCTTGCTGAAGCGTGGTCTTTCTCTAAGTAAACGCCTCTTTTAATTACTAGACTTTGGTCACCTTTTCAAGTCAATTTACATTAAGTGTTTTTTTCTTTTAATATCCAATACTTATGGGTTTGCTTTCACTTAGCTTTTGGAATGGATATATAACCTCAAATGCATCTAAGCCCAAGAAACAATGTGAAACTTTTGCATTTTCTATCTTATTTGAGTTCACACTCTCTGAAGCATATAGAAACCTTTGAATTGTGTCAATATAATTTCTTCAATTCTCATGCGCTGTGTTTCAATTAATTACTTGCTATACCACTTCACTAAACATTCATGGCCTCTAATTCTTCAATTCCACTAGCGTTTTATTTGTGGCATATCGGGTTAAGTTCTTCTTATTTCCATCATTGTGGGTCCAGCCTTGGGTTAATTCCTAAAATTTCCTTCATGGCTTTGTTGCCTTGCTGACACGTGGTCTTTCTCTAAGTAAACGCCTCTTTTAATTACTAGACTATGGGTTACCTTTTCAAGTCAATTTACATCAAGTTTTATCTTTTTTTTAATATCCAATACTTAGTTTGCTTTCACTTAGCTTTTGAATGGATATATAACCAATCAAATGCATCTAAGCCCAAGAAACAATGTGAAACTTTTGCATTTTCATCTTATTTGAGTTCACACTCTGAAGCATATAAAAACCTTTGAATTGTGTTAATATAATTTCTTTTGTGCAACCTGGACTTCATTTTCTCAAAATTACTTTCTCATCACTTTTTATTTAAATTGACCTACAAAATAAAAGTGCTAAATTATGAGGCTAAATTACTAAAAATAAGCACAAGAATAACAAATTATTAAGTTTAAAGGAATAGAAAAATATATAAAAAATTAAGCACATCAGCTACCAATAAAAGCTTTAAATATTTTTAGTGAATTTTACGACGAAATAAAGATGTCGGTAAAAGCTTTGCAGGAAATCCATTTCTAGCAGCCTTTCTGCCGAAAAGTTCATTGGCAACCCACAATGAGACTTCAGGCGAATTCTAGCACCAAAATAAACTAGCGGTCTTATTCGCAGTAAATTAGTTGTGACTTGACTGGCTATTGCGACCTTTTGATTATTTCCAGCAGTATTGCAACTAGAAATGTTTTAATTATTTTTTATAATTAAAATGTTATATACTATACATTACATGAGATATGTAAATAATATTGAGTAATTAATATTATTTTACAAATATGTAATAAATTGATAAATATAATTAAATATGAAATAAAAAAATATTATCAAATGTTAGATAAAAAAGTATTATTAAATGCCAAACTATTTTTCATTGTCAAACGTAAAAATAAAAAGACTAATAAAATGAAAATATTTTTAAAAAATGTCTAATCCTCTAATTGCATCTCACCCTCGTCATCTAAAATACTATCAATAGGATCTTGGGGTGCTACTATAGGTGTTGAGAGTAGGGAGACTACTGGAAAGGGTGTTCGAATGACTGGGGGAGGCGGTTGAGAAGGCTACTGAATCGAGTGCTGAGGTGATAGGGAAGGGTGCTAGACCAGCTAGGGAGGTGACTGTGAATGGTGTTGAAGTGGGGTGGGGAGGCAGCTACAAAGGGTGTTAGAGTGGCTGGAGGAGCACCTGAGAAGATTGCATACGAGTCTGGGGCATCTTCATGGGAAAAGACCCCGACATGGATTACATACCTAAAGAGGATTGCATCCCCATGCTCATGCCTGCCTGTGTGCATAGCAAGAAATTTGCGAATTACTGGCGGTCATATCCACCGATAATCTTTTGAAATCCGTTGGTGCTCCCTGAAAAAATGCTTGCCAAAAACAAAAAAATTAGCTGGAAATTACTGACAGATTTGGTCGTTGGAATAAAAAAGACGAAGTATAAAAAAGGCAACACTTTTCGGCAAAATATCTGTCGAAAATTACTAGCTGATTTTCCCGCCGAAAATTACTATTCTAACAGATTTGTCCATTGAATTTTTTTTTAATTCTTTTTTAAATTGACATTTTGATTTCAAGAAAATTTTCTGCCGAAAATTACCTAAATTACTAGCGACTAATAATCCACTGGAAAATGCCATTGCTAAAGCTCGAAATTCTTGTAGTGGTGCTCATTGATGCTTGCTGAATGGTGATCTGTGTCCAAACTTACTGCAGAGTCTACATCATATCTTGCATCATCTGGGTTATCTGCTTAGACATCTTAGTTGTTATCTTTGCTGTGATGCACTCCACTTTAACAGGATTCAACTGAGATGACTGACTTTGATTGCTATAAGATGACTCAACAATGTATGCTTGGGATGCGAGGCCATAAATGCAAATTTTCTTCTTTCCTTTAGCCTCATCAATCCACAATTGTTCGAAATGTTTTTTCAGATAACTGTGTCCCCTCAGAGTTATAACTTTGAGCCTCCTTCCTAGCAGTATATTTTTGCTACAAAAATAATACATAATTATGTTAAATAAACAACATATTTATATAAGGAATAACATTTTTTAAATTGAAATTAATAAATGGCAATCACATACAACTATTATTCATGCCCTAGTCTCCACCTATTTGTTGATAGAATTCTTTAAAGTGGGTGTGTCTAAACACATCTACATCTTTGGGCGGTGCACCTATTTGCTGTGCCTAGGAAAATTCCGTGTATATAAATAAAATCATAAATTTACAAAGTTTGAGCAACATAAAGTAAGTAAATTAACTACAATTAACTTAAGGTAAGTATAAGTAAACAAGTTTTGTTGGTGGATCCCATGTGAGACAGATCCCCCCTGTGTGAAGGCATCCATCAGAAGTAGATGTTATGTTCCTCTTCGCTTATGCTGCCTTGTCTTTAAAGACCTATGTCTCCCTGTAGGCTTAAAGAGTTGCCCATGCCACTTCTCCAATATAGTTAGGCCTCCTGTCAACCTCCCTAGCATCCTGCAGCATATTAGTTAAACCACTTTGATGCACTGTGATTGAAAGCCTTAAATATTACTTCTTAGAAAAGTGAGAATCCAACCAAATAGACCTCTACAAAACAAGATTTGATTAATGGAAAAAAGAATACAACAATAACTAAGCATTTTCTCACTAGGTGGAGTCAGTTACATGAATCAAATGATGTCATTATGTCCTGTTATAAACTAAGTCTTCAGAAATTTCATACAAATCTAAATTTTTTTTAATTGTTTTACCTATAATCTTTCTTGGTCTCCCTCTACCTCTAGCTATTGAGCTATCTTCCACCTGATCTACTCTTTTTACATGGGCTTCTAAGTGCCTTCTCCTTACATGTCCAAACCACCTAAGACAAGATTCTCTTATCTTTTCCACAATAGGTGCTACCTCTATTTTATCTCTAATGTATTCATTCTTAATCTTATCTTGTCTTGTATGGCCACACATCCAGTGCAACATCCTTATCTCAGTGACATTGATCTTATACTATTGCTGGCTTTTTACTGCCCAATATTCAGTACCATACAACATCGCGGGTTTTATAGCTATATGGTAAAATTTACCCTTAAACTTGAGAGGCACTTTTCTATAACAAATAACTCCTGAAGTACTCCTCCATCTCATTCATCCAGCTTGAATCCTATGGTTTACATCTCCCTCTATCTCTCCATCATTTTGTATGATAGATCATAAACTATGTGACTTATGGTATGGTAGTATTAGCACGCTAGTATTAGCATGCTTCTTACTGAACTTACATTCCATATACTCTGTCTTACTCCTACTTAGACGGAAGTCATGTTCTTCCAAAGCTCGTCTGCATAACTCTAGCTTCCTATTTGTGTCCTCTCGTGACTCTCCAACTAAGACTATATCATATGCAAAAAGCATGCATTGTGGCACCGACTCTTGGATTTCCACAGTAAGCACATCCAAGACCAAGGTAAAAAGATAAGGACTCAAAGTTGACCCTTGGTGTAGTTCTATAATTATAGGGAAATCTTCTATGATCCCACCCTATATTCTCACACTAGTTTTAGTCCTATCATACATATATTAGATTACTCGAATATAAGCGATATGAACTCCTTTCTTCTCCAAAGCCTTCCACAAGACCTCTCTTAGTACCCTATCGTAGGCTTTTTTCAGATTAATGAAAACCATGTGTAAGTCTTTTTGCTTCCTCTGATACCTCTCCATCAATCTTCGTAGAAGATAGATTGCTTTCATGGTTGACCTCCCAAGCATAAAACTAAATTGATTCTCTGATATATGAGTCTCTTGTCTTAATCTCCATTCAATTACTCTTTCTCATAACTTCATGGTATGACTTATGAGCTTAATCCCTCTGTAATTTGCACAGTTTTGTATATCTCTCTTGTTCTTATAAATAGGAATTAAAGTACTTCTTCTCCATTCATTTGACATTTTCTTAGACCTCAATATCTCGTTAACCAGCTTTGTGAGCTAGCTTATACCTTTCTCTCCTAGGCACTTCCATACCTCAATAGATATATTATCTAATCCGACCGCTTTTCCATTATCCATCCTCTTCAAAGCTTCTCTTACCTCAAACTCTCAAATTTTACGATAAAAAGTTTTATTTTGGTCCTCCTCTCTAGTGTTTAGAATGTCCGAGTCTCCTAATGTAACATGTCCCCTCGTTAAATAACTTGTGAAAATAACTCTTCCATCTATCCTGATGTCTTGTTCCGTAACCAAGACTTTACCCTCTTCATCCTTAATGCATTTCACTTCATCCAAGTCTCTCGTCTTCCTTTCCCTACTTTTAGTAAGCCTATAAATATTCCTTTCTCCTTCTTTGGAGCCTAAAGATTGATATAACTTGTTGAACGCTTTATCTTTCGCCTCGCTCACTGCCTTCTTAGTATCTTTTTTAGTTGCATTATATTTTTCCCAATTTTCTTCATTTTTACACACGTGTCAAGCTTTATAATAGTCCCTTTTAACCTTAACCTTATCTTGTATACTTGTGTCCCACCACCAAGATTCTTTATGCTTGGATACAAAGCCTCTTGATTCACTGAGTGTCTCTTTTGCTACCTTCCTAATCCCTTTAACCATCTCGTCTCACATTTCATTAGCACTCCCTTGTACCTCCCAAATCTCTTCCTCCATAATCCTCCTCTAAAAGAGCATTTATTTTCTTCCCATTAGTTGCCACTATTTGATCCTTGGGACACTGTCTCGGTAATTTCTCCTTACTCTTATCTTAACCCGTACATCTATAACTAAAACCATGTGTTGGGTAGTCAAGCTCTCTCCAGGGATGACTTTGTAATCCATACAAAGCTTTCTATCAGATTTCCTTATTAGAAAGAAATTAATTTGAGAGCAAGAACCCCTACTTCTGCATGTGATAAGATGCTTTTCTGCTTCCTAAAACAAGTATTAGCTATTGTAAAATAAAAAAATTGCCGAAAAAACTAGAATCACTTTGCCCTCTACATTAGCTACTCCTAGGCCATACCCCCCATGCAAACCCTCATACCCCCTAGATTCACTCCCCACACGACCATTTAGGTCCCCTAAATTAATGGAAAAAAGAATAATTGAATAAAAAAGAATAATTAATGAAAGATCAAATACCTGAAAATGATTAAACCATTGTTCCCTAACATCTCGCACTTGTAGAATCCTGCCCCTAAGAATACCAACGACGGTTGTATTTCACAACCATTTAGCAAAGAAATCACACAAACATTATATATATATATATATCAGTGTAGAAGATCACGGGAAAGGCAGAAGAGACAGGATGAAAGAAAGTAGGAAAGCAGACGGACTGCGTTACATGCTATGTAAAATAATTAAGACAGAAAATTAAAGGATAGAAATAAAGATAGAATATAAGAATTAAACGCAAGAAATAACAAGAAAGAGAATAAAATAAAATAACAAGAAAATAAACAGCAGATAACAGATATGAACTTAACCCCTGATACCATCACCCTCATTTGGTTTCATAGATTTGTAACTAAAAAATTTAAGTCAAATTTTATCCTTTGAACTAGATGTTAAAATTATCATGTTTCATACCTTGATTTATGTCTGGTTTAAGTATTACCTTCTGAACAATTTGTCAAAATTTTATAGATCATACCTAGATCGTTAGCCACCGCGTTTATTTATCAATTCCTAACCATGGTCACCACCGTGCCTCATCCTTCACTACCTGTGGCGACATTGTCGAATTAGACTTACCACCTCTCAGGACTTACTGCTACAGCCCCACAGAATAGATCCAACACCAGGCATTATATACCGTCCAGTTAAGAAAAGATAACATATAGATGCATACTAACCAGATCCAGATATAATAATAACATTATTATTTAGTTCAGTTAAGATAATAATTAAAGCAGATAAAGATCAAAGCATAATAACGATTAATCGGTATAATAACATTAATATCTACTTCAATAAGATAATAAATAACTTAAATCCACCATTTACATTCCCACTTCCCCATCAGGCTCTGATACCAGAGTCAGGGTAGAAGATCATCAGAGTCAGGGTAGAAGATCACGGGAAAGGCAGAAGAGACAGGATGAAAGAAAGTAGAAGAGCAAACGGACTGCATTACATGCTATGTAAAATAATTAAAACATAAAATAAAAGACAAAAAATTAAAGTGCAGAAATTAAAACTAAAGCATTTAAAACCAGAGACTGAGCTTGGTAAAGTACAAAAATTAAAATGCAGAAATTAAAACATGAAAGCCGTGTGGAGGTGGAACCTTCCGTCTGGCGAAGGAGGAAGAAGAGAAAAGTTGATTATTATTAAAATATAAAGAAAAGATTACAAGATTGAAAAAGGGAAAAATGAGGAGAGTTTCTCTCTCTAACCTCTCTCTAGAAGGGTCTAAAATAACGAATGCCTAACATCATGGGTAGACATCCTATAAATAGACTAAAATTTTACTATTTCAACAGTGGCGCTACAGTGTCCCGCTACAGTGAACAATAAAATAGTAATCGATCACAGCGCTACAGTGAACAGTGTTCAATAGTAATCTTCCGCAGATTGCTACAGTGATTTGTATAGTAACTTAACTATTCATCTTCTTCAAGATTGATTGCGTAGCAGTCATCTTCATTCTGGTTTGCAAAGTCTTCAGACAAGATGATTGAAGGAGAAAGAGAACTATATTTTTTAGGACCCTGTTCTCTGCTAATAGCAATATCCATATCTCTGTAGAGTTTGAGGACGTCTTCCATGTTTCGGAATAGATGATCTTTATCAGAAGAGGCGGCAATAGCAGCCAAGATTTTTGCCCTTTGATTGAGAAACTGGCAATCCTCTTCATCAGCTATCTTGATGTATTTTGGGTTCTTTTGGAACCATAATTTGATGTTGTCTATAGATGCTCTGAAGGCGTCAAATTCAGCCCACCATTTTGCATATGCTTGCCTTTGCAGTGCAGGGAGGAGATTGGGGAGACCATCATGAGCCTTGTACTTGTACTACCAGGAAAATATCCAGGCAAGAGAAAGCTTGGAGAAGAAGTAAAGATCGACAGGAAATAAATCATCACTTGAATCAAACTTCTTCAAAAATATTGAAATCCTTCCATAACATCCGTTAGAAGAATCTGTTGGATTGGACCAAAGAAGTTCCACCATTGCATAAACCAGTGAGGGAACTTGTACTGGACATTCTGTTTGAAGTAGATAAGCTAGGAGTGGCAGTTGGACTTATTCTGGAGCCAAAACGTGTTGCTCCAAGCTTGCATGTAATCCCAGTAATTAAACCCGATTGGATCAAAATGCTGAGAAAATTTCTTCAAAGTGTTTGGGTTTTTACCAAATTCTGCCGGTGTCATGACCTTCAAAATCTGGATTGTTGAATGGGTTGTGTAAGATTCATCTTTTGGGTCCCTGTAATGCTTGAGAGAAACCGAGTCAGTATCAACAAGAATATATTCATAAAATTGTTGAGTTTTGTTTGATGAAATTGACTTAAAATGAAAACCGTTTGGAAAGATTTTTTGAGAAACTTTGCCTGGGTTAGGATCCCAGAATTTTGGTTCCATTTGGATTACAGGCCAAAAACTTTCTTTTGGGAAATAGTGTGGTTTGTAGGAAATGAGTTGAGGTTAGATGATTAAATCCTTTTTTGGTTAGTTAACTACAATGGCTTTGCCTTAAAGGGTTTGAATCATGGTTTGAATGTCAGTTCCTTTGACAAATTTTTCAGTGAAGATCTGTTTCCATGATTTATCTGGGAGATGGGTTAGGCCTTGATCTTGCAGGGCTAACAGGGTTGTGATTGGCATGGCATAGTCTTCTTTTGATTGTTTTCTCTGAGTCGATGACTCAGCCTTAGCTTGGGTTGATGACCCAGATGGAAGGGTTGAAGATCTCGGTTGAGATGATGATTTGGTACATTTGGTGTGCTGAGGGCGGATTACCTGTGCCTCTTCCCCTAGAGGAAGAAGATCTTGTTGATCTCGGCATGGGGCTACTTTCCCTGTAAATATTCACGGGTAAAGTAGTCAGGTAAGGTGTTTGAGGTGCCTTTGATATATTCTATGTCAAAATAAAAAACACTCAAGATTGCTTGCCATCTAGCAAAAACTTGTTTTGAAGCAAGATTTTTAACATCCTTTCGTAAAATATCTTTTGCAGATTTGTAATCGACACGGACTAAAATTTTTTATTTAATAAATCAGATTAAAATTTTGATATGCAAAGAACAATTGCTAAAATTTCTTTTTTGATAGTTGAATAATTCTGCTGTGCAGGATTCTAGTGTTTTGATGCATATGCAATGATATGTTCTTTGTCTGTGACACGTCGTTTGAGAATGCCACCATAACCGATGTCAGAGGCATCAGTTTCAATAATTTTGAATAATTGAGGATTAGGAAGGTAGAGGCATAGAAGATCATTTACCTGAGACTTTACCTATTTGACAATGTTTGTATGAATGTCTGACTAAGGAGGAGGACTATTTTTCAGACAATCATGTAGTGGTTTAATAAAATTACTCAGCTGAGGAAAGAAGTCAGTGACATAATTTAAATAACCAAGAAATCTTTGTAATTAGTTTTTATCAATGAGTTAGTTTGGAAACTTGTCAGTAAACTCAATTACTAGATTAATAGGATTGATAGTTCCTTGATAAATATTATGACCAAGAAATCTAATTTTAGTTTGGAAAAGATTAATCTTTGACTTGGAGACCGCAAGACCATTTCTTTTAATGACTTCAAGAAAAATATTAATGTGTTTAAAATGTTGATCTATTGATTGAGAAAAAATAAGAATATCATCAATGTAGACGATGGTAAAGTTTGAGTAAAGATTGAAGATTTCCTTCATAATCCTTTGAAATTCTGAAGGAGCATTTTTTAGACCAAAAGGCATTACGTTCCATTTGTACTGCCCAAATGGTATAGTGAAGGCCGTCTTGTAGCGATCACTTTCTTTGATTTGGATTTGCCAAAATCCAGATTTCATATCAAATTTTGAAAAGATTTTAGCAGAATACAGTCTTTTAAAAAGATCTTTTTTTTTTGGAATCGGATACCGAATCCATTGGAGTGCTTGATTTAGCGGTTTGTAATTAATGACTAATCGAGGAGTACCTCTTTCGATCTCGGCTTGTTTGTTGGCGTAGAAAGCTGAACAGGACCATGGACTCTTACTTTTCCTAATGAGTCCTTTCGCAAGAAGATCTTTGATCTCTTGCTGACAATACTGAATGAGTTCTTGACTCATTTGAATTGGTCTAGCCTTTGTGGGGATTTGTCTTTCAATGAAATCATTTTCGTAGGGAAGATCCACCATATGTTTCTTCATTTCCCAGAAAGCATTTGGAAGATCTGAACAAATTGATCCTTGAATCTGTTCAAGAAGAGATTGAATTCTTTTCTGGATTTGGGGTTTACTAAGGTTGGAATCAATATTTTTAAAGGAAATTTCCTCTTTTAGATAATTGATTTGATTTTGTTTATATTGGATTAAGTTGATGTTTCTTAGAATCGATTTCCTAAGAAATTTGAAAACGATTGTTTGACCAAGATGTTGGGTAGTAATCCCTTCATCCATGATTTGTAGAGGGAAGAGTGATCTGATGAACGTTGTTCCTAAGATCACTTCATTTTTGAGATTCTTGACTAATAAGAAAGAAGTTTCAACTAAGAAACCTTGGTTTTCAATGATTGCAGATGAAAGTTTGAATTTGATTTTAGTTTTGAACCGTTAGCCATGCTAAGCTGTTTGAATGTTTTTTCAAAATACTTTGTTGGGATTAATCCCTCCAAAATACAATTTGAATCTGCCCCTGTGTCAAATAGTGCGACAGTGTTAAGGACAAAGTCATCAATTTTGATATTTATGTTAATAAATAATTTTTGGGTTTTCATTTGATTAATTATTTGCGCAAAGAATTCTTCGTCTTCTTGATTTTCAATCTTTTGACTTTTTTGACTCTTGTTTTCGGGAATTGTATCCTTATCAGAGTCAGTTTGAATATCCTAAAGTTGGGATATTATAATCTGATGTAAGCTTTGTTGTTCTTTAAGTTGTTTAACTTCGATTTTCAGGTTTTTAATTTCATATTGAAGATCTTGGATTGTTATAGTTTTCTTAGAAGTTTTTGTTTTCAAGTTTTCTAAGTGTTTCTGTAAGATTATATTTATTTTGGATTATCGATTCTTTGAAAGATTTAGAAGAACTTGCTTCCATTAAAGATTTTATCTTTTCTAAATAGACTTTCCTATCTTGAGGATTATCAATTGAACTAAGAACTTCGAACAGGAGATCTTGCTCCTTTGTTAAGACATTGATTTCAGGAGAGTCAGAATCTCCTTCAGATGAAATATCATCATTTTGAATTTGGTTTAAGTCTTCAGAGGATTCTTTATCAGACTCTTCTTCGAATGATTCAACTAACAAATTATTAATTTGTTCTTCGATTATTGGTTCAAGATTTAAAGATTTTATCTTCTTCTTTAACCTACAATATTTACTAATGTGACCAGGTTTACCACAGTTATAGCAAATTATAGGTTTTTTGGGACTTTGATATTATCAATTGGAGGTTTGGACTTAAATTCTTGTTTAAGTCTTCTGGGTTTCGTACTAGCTTTATGTTTGTAGTATTTAGTTTTCTGGACACGATCAAATTTTGATTTCGGTTTCGGCTTCCTCCTAGCACAAGGAAGACCAGATTGTTCACAGAACGTTCCTCAGTCCCGCTTGGTTTGGGCCTTTTCTCTGGCGAGTTGGGCTTGAATCTTGTCATCTTGACAGATTTTCAAGGCTACTTTTTGGATGAAGGCAATGAGTTATCCGTAACTCAACTGCTCGTAAGGGATTTCTCCATTTGGGGATTAACTTCTGATCTTGTCACGAACCTTGTCGCCTAAGGATTTTGGAAGATCGGCAAGAAATTTTTCTTTCCAGAAAGGCTGTTGACTATCTTCTCTGGTGTAAACCCTTGTCAAGAAGGTGTTTCTATACCACCTAAAGTCAGCTAGAGTTTTGCATTTTAAGTTTGAAAGAAGTTCGACAGACCTATCTTTCCATAAAGATGGATCTCCTATGAAATGTTGCGTGATTGTGAAGATTAAATTGTTGACAGCATCGGGAATTGGCTTCCCGTCACTGAGGATTATATTGCCGTCGGCGTTAGTCTTGATTACTTCACTAATCTCGACTTTTTGGTCAGGGAAAATATAGTTATCCCACTAACCTTTGAGCTAGCCGAAAAACCCTGATACAAGGATTCTAACAATGACTTCTTCTGGACAGTCATATGAGATTTGATAAGCAGTAGACACCATGGTCATATGTTGAAAAGTGTTGATGATGGCATATTCAGTCATCCCATCAATGTTCCACTCATAGATGTTGTTTGCGCTAAAGCTTCTGAAGTTTGGATTTTTTTCTTCAAGCAGTAGATCAGGAGCTGTCGCTCTTTGATAGTAGAGTTTCGAAGGATTTTTCCGGTTAAGAGTTTGGCTGATTACAGGATTTACCTTGATAACAGAATTTGTCTCAGTTTCAGTTTCAGGGCAATCAGATCCCGATTATGAACTAGATTGTCTAATTATATTAACAATCAGATTTTTATCTTTAGATTTACTAGTCTTTGACTCTTGGGTTTGTGGTGTATCTGGGGCGACTAAGTTTAGTCTATCTATGAATTCATTAATAAGACTTTGGTTAGATGATTTTGGATTGTTTAAAAGTTTTATGCTTTCTTTAAGCTGTTTTCTAACCTTGAATGGTTTGAAAAAAGGCTTTTCGATTGGCTTGGGAGGTTTAGTTTCATCAGTTTTGATTCCCAAGGTTGAAGGTTTATCTACGGATTGTTTGACTAATTTTTCACCTAAAACTTGAAGGTATTTGTTTGTATAATTATTTTGTTCCATAAGACTTTTAATGTCTTTCATATTTATCGGCTCATCTTCTACTTTAGTCTTGAAAGGAGAAGCTAAGACGGGATTGTTGTCTTTATCTTTTACGTTTGGAATAAGATACTAACTGGAAGGAGGTAATTCAGATTTAATTAACTCACCATCTTTACGATGCCAGATGATAACATTGTATTTTATACATTTTATAATCCTCTCACTAGGCTTCTTAAGGTTCAATTAGGCTTAATTAAGTTGGTTTTGACACATTTTATGATATTGGACCTTAGTGGATCATTAAATAAATTATTGCATAAATTAGCCGTAATTATCTCTTTGGAAGTATTTAGTAAATTGGCTATAAATTGAGTTACAAATATTTGATTGATGTAATTTTGGTCTTGTAGGAAAGCTAAGACAATTCTCTACAACTTTCATGTTGAACACTTTTTCAGAATCGGACTCCTTGGAGGTGATATTGGGCTTTGAAGTCAAAATAGATGAAGTTGAAGGGGGTCTAAACACTCTGATAATTAGACCATATCTTGAGTTCTAGGAATGATTTTGAACTGAAACCAAAGCCATTTTAAAGTAAATATCCAGGCCTACAACTTTCATGAAGACCACTTCTCTCAAAAATAAAAAAATGACTGGACACATGACTGTGCATTTGCTCAATTATTATATATTAATAAATAAAAAAATAATAAATAAAATGTCGAAACTTAATCGTTAAGTTTAGATCACTTTGTAGATCATTTGTAGCGTCTTGTAGCGTTACTGTAGTTCCACTTCAAATTGCCTATAAATAGGCAATCAAATGAAAAGAAAACGCACGAGAAGGGGAGGGGGATTCAGAGGAGGAATTCCTCCTCCTCTCCTCGATTCTTCAATTTTCGTTCTTTTCTTTTTCTTTATTCTACTCTACGTGTAAATAAGTTTTTCTCTACTTGGGTCAAAGTGTGAAGCTCTTGGTAATAAAATAAGGTTAGATTTATTCCTCTCTTGTGCTTTAATGATTTATCTTTTAGTAATTATTATACGTGTTATATTTTGTTTCGATAATTTAGAAACTACCCTTGTAAAGAGGAGTTCTTGATTTATTGTAGACAAAATATTGACACAGTGAATGCTTTAACCCATTTACAAGTGGTGGTGTTAGAAACTCTCCTTATAAAGTGGAGATCTTGATTTATTGTAAACAAAATATTGGCACAGTGAATGCTTGATCCCATTTATGAGTGATGATATTAATGATTAAAGAAAACATAATATAATTACGTATATTATTTTAACAGACTTTTAACGTTGTATTTTCCGATTGGAACCTCCATGTTGCGAGGATTCTAATTGAGTTATAAAAGGAATTAATCTTACTTTTCTTTTATTTACCAAGAGTGGATCTTTTTACCCAAGTAAATAATTTTTACCGTAGGAACAAAATATTTACTTTACCTTAATCTTCAACAATTCCCTGTGTATCGACCTCGGACTCACTGAAAAATTTATTACTTGAGACAACCTGCACTTGGGTTTGCAATGCAATAATTAAAAAGTGTGCATCAAGTTTTTGGCGCCGTTATCGGGGACTTATTTTGAAGAATAAATTTTTGGTGTAAATATTTTTGTACATAGTAAAAAGTAAATAGTGTGTGAATAGTACGTGAATGGTGTGTGAATAGTGCATGAATAGTGCGTGAATAGTATGTGAATAGTGTGAATAGTAAAAAAAAATTGTGAATAATGTGAATAGTATGAATAGGGTAAATAGTGTGTGAATAGTATAAATAATAAAAAAGTAAAAAAATAATTTTTTTAACAATATAAAAATAATAATAATAAAATTAAAAAAAGATGTGTGAATAGTATAAATAGAAAAAAAAGTAAAAAAAGAAAAAGTAAAAAAAAAATTATATATTAAAAAACGAAATTGAAAAAAAAAACCAAAAAAATAGTAGTCACACCCGTGACCACCAAAAAAAAAACCAAAAAAAAAAGTTAAGTCTTTTATTTTTTTTGTACATATTAACTCAGTGGGGGAAACTCTCCCTTTTCTTTTCTTGTACATATTAATAGTGGGGTTAATTCTCCTTTTTATTTTTTTTTACAGTGGGGGTAATTCTCCCTTTTATTTTCTTTGTACATACTAACTTTGTGGGAGAAAATCTCCCTTTTAATTTTCTGTATATATTAACAGTGGGTGTAATTCTTCCTTTTAATTTCTGTACAGTGGGGGTATCTCTCCCTTTTAATTTTTGTATATACTAACTTAGTGGGGGGAATCTCTCCCTTTTATTTTCTGTACATACTAACTTAGTGGGAGTAACTCTTCCTTAACCCTCTATAATTTGCAATCATTAATGAAATAATATTTCTTCTTCTCTTCTCTCTCGCTGGAGCAAAAAATTAGCTCTGCCGATTCTCTGGTTTTCATATTTTAAATTTACTTTTTGCATTTTATTTTTTGTATTTTATTTTCTGCACTTTATTTTTATTTTTTTTTATTATTTATTTTTATCATTTATTTTCTGTCATTTATTTTGTTATTTTGTTATTTTTTATTTTTGTCATTTATTTTTGTTTACTAACTTACTAACTTACTAACTCTTTTACTAACTATCTAACTTTTTACTTTACGCTTCTAACATTTTAATTTATCTGCATATTTTTTTTGCTTATTAACTTATTTGGTAGTTAGTTCATACCACACATTTGTTTATATTTTTTTTTCTTTATTTGGTGGTTGGTTTCTACCACACCATTTTTAATTTTTCTTAGATGGTTGGTTTAATACCACGTCTTTATTAATATTTAATAATGATTTATACCGCCTACTTTTTAATATATATTTTTATAATGATTTATCGCCTACTTTTTAATATATTTTTTTATCATGGCAAGTTTATCTTTGCCTACTAGTAAAATATATATATATATATATATATATATATATATATATATATATATATATATATATATTTAAAAAGTCTTGGGAATCGACTCAAAAAGACCACTGTTTGTCAATTTATAAGAAAATTAGCTGGGAAGCTTATCCTCGACTCATAGAAGGCGTTTAAGCCGTTACTGGACGTAAAACCAGATGAAGATGTGAGCCACAATCATAACTACATGTATATATTTTCTTGTATAGATTTTAAACAACCACAAAAAAAGAGCAAGAAGTGGTCCGAAGGAAATGTTGTGTGAAGCAGTAAGAAAATGAAGCCAGTCAAGACACTCCATCTGTATAAATAATTTCAATCTTTGGTCATACTTTGTTTCTGTTTATATTTGTGTGAGGTTGCTCTTTTCAGTAATTGCAGTAACAAGTACTATCTTCTATCTTTTCCTTTCTATTTTTTAACATTGAGGACAATGTTGTGATCTGGTTGGGGGAAGGATAGTTGTGTAAATAGTTGTGTAAAAAATGCTTGAAAAAAAAAGAAAAAAAAATTTGAAAGTGTGTTTATATTTGTTGTGTTTATATGTTTGTTAGTAATTTTCTAACCTAAACCAGTTAAGGATGGAAGAGTAAGGAGTAAATTTTACTGTGGAGGAAATTTTACTCTTGAGACGCATCTAGATTGGGGTAGATATCTAGTTTGTGTGGAAGTAGCAAATGGATTCAGGAAAATTTACATGATTGAGTTAATTGTCTTCTTTCTTAAATATCACATGCTTGGTTATGGATGTTAAAATTTTTGTGGATTGACAATGATAGATATATGGCTTGTGAGATTTTGAGCCTATAAATGAATGGATTGAACATCTGTACCATTATCTTCTTTCTTATGTGATTTTTTTTCACTCATGGAATTGTTACTCTAGAACTTGCTTTGATTCTTTTTGAGGCTATATTTTCACATGCATACATAAACATGATTGAGGCAAATTTTCTTGAATTAACTACTTTGACCAAATAGCTAACCTTACATATTTTCCTTTACTTAACCCCTTTGAGCTTATTTGACTATTCTTTGTTTCTAACTCATTACATGCCTTAAATGAAAAACCATATTTTAACCCAACCTTAGGGAATAAGAGAGCATTGGCTTTGTTATTTAATGAGTTTTTGAATAAGTGTGGGGGTGCGTGTGCAGATTGGTTATATAAAAAAGAAAAAAAAAGGAAAAAATGACGTGAATTCTTGGAAATAACAAGAATAGAAGGAGAATGTTCAAGCCTAACAATGAATTCAACCTACCAATTGATCTTTAACGAAACATTAGTCAAATATTGGTCAATGCCCTTTATGAAAAAAAAAAAACAAATAGAGAAAGAATTAAGAAAATCTTGGGAAAGTTAGACTGAATGTTCTCAAACATCTTCTCCACTCTAACTGTAACATAATGTTCTTTTATTCTCTTTGGTATTTAACTTGTCTTATCTATATTACTTCCACCTTTACCTTGGCCCCATTATAACCTTGATTAAAGTCCTCATGATTTGTGTATATATGTTGTTTTTGAGTAGCGAAAAAGTAGAAGATAAGCAAGTTTATGGTAGTGCAATTATTCATGAGTTGAATAGAGTGAAATACTAACCTTTTTAAACACTTGAAAGATTGAGAGTGAATTCTGTAAAGATCTATCATTCTTGATACATTCTTTTCAACTGAAGTTTCCTTGCTTGTTAGTTTGAGATGCGAAGAAATGTTACCTCATGACTATTTTGATCCTTGAATGTCTAGTTGCTCTTCTTAAGTCATTGAATCTTTTGGAGTTTTTAGTTTTTGAGTTTGTGTTGTTTCTCTTTATTCCTTGGTTTTTGTCTTTTGTGTTTTGCCCAGGAGTGCAAAAGTTAAGTGTGGGGGAATTTGATAACACTGTATTTTATACATTTTGTAATCCTCTCACTAGGCTTCTTAAGGTTCAATTAGGCTTAATTAAGTTGGTTTTGACACATTTTATGATACTGGACCTTAGTGGATCATTAAATAAATTATTGCATAAATTAGCCGTAATTATCTCTTTGGAAGTGTTTAGTAAATTGGCTATAACTTGAGTTATAAATATTTGATTGATGTGATTTTGGTCTTGTAGGAAAGCTAAGACAATTCTCTACAACTTTCATGTTGAACAATTTTCCAGAATTGGACTCCTTGGAGGTGATATTGGGTTTTGAAGTCAAAATAGAGGAGCTGAAACCGGGTCTAAACACTCTGCAGTAATTGGACCATATCTTGAGTTCTAAGAATGATTTTAAACTGAAACCAAAACTATTTTAAAGTAAATATCCAGGCCTACAACTTTCATGAAGACTAATTCTCTCAAAAATGAAAAAATGACTAGATACATGGCTGTGCATTTGCTCAATTATTATAATATTAATAAATAAAAAAATAATAAATAAAATGTCAGAAACTTAATCGTTAAGTTTCGTTCTTAATATGTAGATCACTTTGTAGCGTCCTTTGTAGATCACTGTAGCGTATTTAGCGTTACTGTAACTCCACTTCAAATTGCCTATAAATAGGCAATCAAATGAAAAGAAAAAAACGGGGGAGGGGGATTGCGGAGACGCAGAGGCAAGAAACAGAGGAGGAATTCCTCCTCCTCTCCTCAATTCTTCAATTTTTGTTCTTTTCTTTTTCTTTATTCTACTCTATGTGTAAATAAGTTTTTCTCTACTTGGGTCAAAGTGTGAAGCTCTTGGTAATAAAATAAGGTTAGATTTATTCCTCTCTTGTGCTTTAATGATTTATCTTTTTAGTAATTATTATACGTGTTATATTTTGTTTCTGATAATTTAGAAACTACCATTGTAAAGAGGAGTTCTTGATTTATTGTAAACAAAATATTGGCACAATGAATGCTTTAACCCATTTACAAGTGGTGGTGTTAGAAACTCTCCTTATAAAGTGGAGATCTTGATTTATTGTAGACAAAATATTGTACAATGAATGCTTGATCCCATTTATGAGTGATGATATTAATGATTAAAGGAAACATAATATAATTACGTATATTATTTTAATGGACTTTTAACGTTGTATTTTCCGATTGGAACCTCCATGTTGCGAGGATTCTAATTGAGTTATAAAAGAAATTAATCTTACTTTTCTTTTATTTACTAAGAGTGGATCTTTTTACCTAAGTAAATAATTTTTACCGTAGGAACAAAATATTTACTTCACCTTAATCTTCAACAATTCCCTATTGATCGACCTCGGACTCACCAAGAAATTTATTACTTGAGACAACCTGCACTTGGGTTTGCAATGCAACAATTAAAAAGTGTGCATCACCAGACAGTAAGAATATTAGCTGATTTATCTTTAATCAGACCAATGCTCCAAGGATATTCAATTTCATTCTTAATCATGTAGGCATGAAACCAATTGAAGAATGAAATATGTTATTTGACTTTGTTGAGAAATTCATAGAACTTCTCTTGAATTTCAGTTCTGTTTGATCCCTTAAAATTTTTAAAAAACCATTTCCTTTGCGAAGTCCATTCCGCGGAATAGAAATCTTTCCTAATGGTTTCCTTATCTATAATGAAGTCAGATAACATGGACATCATCATTAAGAGAGGAATAGGCTGGAGATTGAATAGATCTCTATTCATCTTCGTCTTCACGTTGGTATGTTGGCCTTGGGATGCTTGATGAAGTATCCAGTCCTCGAAGATTGATTGTTGATGGAGCAGATTGGATTGTGGAAAAAGATTTTCTAGAGACAGCAGATCTGTAGTCTTCAAATCTGGAGGATAAAGATCTAAAAGATCTAGAAGAGCTAAACGAATTTCTTCTATTGAAGGCTAATTCAACTTTACCTGATTGGTGTTGAGTGATTTCCTGAATTTCAAGTGTTTCATTGGGCAAAGCTGGAGTTGCTTTATTCATAATCCATTTTTCAGGGAAGATTACATCTGCCCATCCGATTTGTTTAGGGACAACTACATTGGCCTTTATTATGTCTGTCAGGAGTAATATTGTTACTCCCTAGTCTTTTGGTTTTAACGCCTTTGAGTAGAAAGAATTCATTACTTTGTACTGAATCCTATAGATTAAGGCTAAAGGGATTGATCCGGGCTTCATGTCTAAGCCATAGACTTTAATGTTTAAAAATAACATGTCTTGAATATTTTTGTCTTTTAGACTAGCAGTCCTATTAGGATAACAATTAAAATAGATTGGACCATGATCAAGACTAGTTTCTACGGTTCCTAGAAGTGAATCATGGAATTGGTTATGTCTTATGTCTCTTAGAAAAAGCAAAATTGATGCGTTTAGTCATTCTCTAATTAGAGGTTTGACAGCTACCTGCACATATCCGATATGCAGATAATTATATTTGTTGGCTTGACCTTTTAAGGTCTCTTGACAGAGAATATGAAATTCTTCATCATCACCTTCAATAGTGATTTATTTCTTTATAGTTCTGATAATGTAATTAGAACTTCTGAACCTTCAGTTTTATAGAGTTCATTGTTTGGGATTCTGGGGATCTCCCAGTCATCCATGTCTTGATTTATGTTTTCAAAACAAATTTTTTCATTAAAGATGTTTGTTGTAGACGGATTAATTTGTTGCTCAGTGAGCGATGAAGAAGAAGATTGAGAAAATTTGAAAGAAAGCTTAGAAGACAGAGAATGCAACATGGTAGAAGATTTAAATAGAAATATAAAGGATAGAAATAAAGACAGAATATAAGAATTAAACGCAGGAAATAACAAGAAAGAGAATTAAATAAAATAACAAGAAAATAAACAGTAGATAACAGATATGAACTTAACCCCTGATACCATCACCCTTATTTGGTTTCATAGATTTGTAACTGAAAAATTTAAGTCAAATTTTATCCTTTGAACTAGATCTTAAAATTATCATGTTTCATACCTTGATTTATGTCTCGTTTAAGTATTACCTTCTAAACAATTTGTCAAAATTTTATAGATCATACCTGGATCGTTAGCCACCACTTTTATTTATCAATTATCAACCATAGTCACCACCGTGCCTCATCCTTCACTACTTGTAGCGACATCGTCGAATTAGACTTACCGCCTCCCCAGGACTTACTACTACAGCCCCACAAAATAGATTCAACACCAGGCATTATGTACCATCCAATTAAGAAAAAATAACATATAGATGCGTACTATCCAGATCCAGATATAATAATAACACTATTATTTAGTTTAGTTTGGATAATAAATAAAGCAGATAAAGATCAAAGCAGAATAACGATTAATTGGTATAATAACATTAATATCCAGTTCAATAAGATAATAAATAACTTAAATCCACCATTTACATTCCTACTTCCCCATCAGGCTCTGATACCAGAGTCAAGGTGGATATATATATATATATATATATACATATATGTTAAAATTTAACTGCTAAAAAACATTAAAATAAAATAAGAAATTCCTTACTGAAAATCATTGTCAAGTGTGATGGTGTGGGTGTTTCCACTTGGGGTGGAGTCAACACTAGACCAAGGATGGGTAGCATTTGAGTGACCAGCATATGAACCACTAGGATTCAAACGATCAGAATTCGAGGCAACGTGGTGAAAGGCAACATGAGTACCAAATGGAGATGGTGTAACATGGGCTCAAGTTGGGGAGAGAATAGATGGTTGGATCCAGTTGTAAAGCTAGGGGATGATTATTGCAAAAAAAAAATGATGAGGATGAATGAACTACACAAGAAGGTGGTAGTACAATTGGAGGATGTATTGATGGAGATCCAAAGACGGATGTAAATTCAAGGGGTGGGTAGAAAAAGTCAATCGGAAACCAGAAATGATGGAGATCCATACGGTGATCAACTTCCTAGCATGTCGTGGCTGTACAATAGGTGGAAAACTAGAAGAAGTTGATCACTGTCTGGGTGGTTGCTTTGCCTTCGCTATTCCCTTCCCTTTATCCTGGTGTGGTGTCATTTGCATAAACAAAGAATATGTCAACATAGCAAACTTAATTTAAATGTAAGCATAATACATTTATTAATTTTGGTTCATTCTTTTAATCTCATTTTCGTCTCTACTTAGGCAACATTGTCATTTCCACCTCTATTCATTCTTGAAGCCATCACTTAGTCTTATTTCCATCTTGATTCCTCTATGCTTTTGTTTTGTTGGGTAGATCTTGATTCTTCTCATTAATCCATTTCTTTTCAAGGTTAGTGGTATAATTTTTGTTTGTTTGTCCAGTTAGGTTTACCTTCTTTTGCTAAATTTTTCTTTCATTGTTTATTGGTTAGTGCTTTCATCTTTCATCTTCTATATGTATTTTTTGAAATAACCTTTCTTTGTGTTTTTTTAAGTATGGGCAAGTTTGGAATTTGAAAGAATGTTTCAGGAAAGGCATATGGAAATTTGTATTAGCGATTTTCCAAGATGCATCTATGAGTTCTTTTTTCTCCATTGGCATTATATTTTGAATTGATTCAAATATTTATTTGACTGAACCAAAACACATTTTCAGCGGAAATTATAATGTATTTTGATAGTGATAATAGTTATCGCAAATACATTTACAGGTAATTAGTTATTTGCCATTGTATCCAGTATTTGCAGAAGTTTTTCTACTGGCAATTATAGTGAGCGCTGGTGAAGACCCCAATAATTGCCGACAAAAGAAAAGTTCTATAGTGGCAATTATTTGCTAGCATCTGTTATGGCAACTAAAACCAATTTTAGAATTAGCTAATCCAAACATTTACTAGCTTTTGTTATTGCCGATAAAAGTTCAATGAAGGATTTCCTTAGCAATTATTGATTCCATATGTAACATCTTAAATTTAATAACCATTGTATAAATTGTATTATACTAAAGTGATTATATCCAAGAATGCTATGAGCCATATGTATATACAGATAATATGAGCTATGTATATCCAAGCATTTTCACATATAATCATTATGTATATACAGATAATATGAGCCATGAACTGTCGAACTTACATAACATGTATATTATCCATAAATACAAAAATAAGTACAAAACTTATATACTAGGCCTCTTAAGGCTCTTATAATACATATTTTCAAAAAGAACATAAAACAACCCTATATTAATTTCTCCATTTTTGCTTTGTCGTCACTTTTAGTAAATCTTCCTTTTCCCTGAAACCATCAAAGAAATACACACACACGGGGTGAGAATTATACATTATCACTAGTATGATTCATAAAACATGCCATTATAATAGTTCCAACCATTTCGGGGAAAAACACTTTTAAATCTCAAAACTTATATATAAACACACTAGAAAGGTGGCAAAAGCCAAAACCATTTCCTTTCTTTTCCCGAAATGGAACCCAATCTTACAAGTTTATATAAAGTCTCATTTTTACAAATTATAACTCACAGATTAACATTTCAAGAATAGCAATTTCCCATACAATTGCCATGTATGATTATGTTATAATTAGCAACTGCCCATACAATTGCCATGCACATGCTTAGTGATGCCTCATGTTCATGCCTATGCAATAACCTAAAATATATGTGGATAATGTCATGATTCCTTAGACTTAACAAAGAAACTCATCTTCAGTCCCTCAGGAAACATATGGTATGCATGAGCCATGAACAGAACAAAGGAACCCGGTTCCACAAGTCCTGATCAAGCACTGGAAGTCAGTTCCAGTCATTTCACAGGGTGTGAGGGAATGCACCATCCTCAGCTCATCACTGTGATAGGGAAGTAATGTTACCTCTTCACTTACAATAATGTATGATAACCCAAAATACATGAATTTGGAAAACAATGATGCTAATTACTATAATAACTAGCATACCAATTAGTTTACAATCCATAATCATTAACATGGAGGACTCCATCCTCAGTAACATAGTTATGAGATACAATGATGCCACTTAAAACTAACTAGTATGCCAATTGATTTACGCTCATAACCGTATGTGTGAATTACAATGATATCAATCACTACATAAATAGCATACCAATTGATTTACATCCATTATATCAAAATTGGACTACAATGATGCTAAATATCTCCATAATTGACATACTAATTGATTTATATTCAACACACAACACTTCATTAAATGCGCCTATTAGAGCCTCAACACTCATAAAAAGGCATATAATAAAGGTCCACATAAGTTTAGCCCTTCATTTTGCTCAAACAAGAAAATACTCTAAAAAATTGTCATGGGCGCCTAGACGTTCTCAATTGGGCGTTTAGGCGCTTAGGTGGCAGAGAGTATTCCATGCATTCTTCTGTAATGGGAGCTCAGACGCTCCTTCCTGGGCATCTAGGCGCTAGCTGCATAGCAGCACACACAATCTTGCTGGGCGTCGAGTGCCCAGACGCTTCACTAAGGGCGCTTAGGCGCTCTATGACAGGAAACGAAGTTGTACAAAATTCTGCAGAACTGCCACTATTCCTTTGAGGAATAATGGACTTTCAATCACTCAAGCTCTAATTTTTTAAGTAATTTCCAACCTCCAAAGAGATCCAATAACTCATTTCAATTCTCAAAAACCATTTCGAAAATACTCATCATACCTCAAAGTATCATCCATCACCATAAAAACCCAAAATCCTATTTTTACCTCAAATGAAATCATAAGTGTTTAAGGAATGAAAAAATACATTACCATATGCCCAATAACCCGAAAACAAACTATCAATTAGTTTTCTAACAAGAATCAAACCAAATCCCCAATTTTCACCCAGAAATCCATTTCTCTCATCAAGAACTCCCAAGAACCAAATGAAAAAGATGGAAGAAAAGAGTGAAAGTAAAGTTTTTCCCCTTACGTCAACGGCCAAAAATGAAGTCACTAAGAAGCTCTTCTCCACCTTTATCCTCTTCCTCCTCCTTGATTGATCCTTTCCTTGGATCTTCCATCTTTCCTTTTCCTTTGCCCTTGCCTGTTGTAACCAAGAGAGAAGAGATGAGAAAATGAGCAAAATATCTCATTTTGGATGCCTAAATAGGCAAGGCAAAAGAAGAAAGAGACGTGTGCTGTTTGGTCACATAAGTGACCACTAACAAATTTCAATCTGTTAAGAACACTTAGATTTTGTCAAATCCAGTTTTTCTTACTTCCAACAAATCCAAAATATTTTTTTGAGTTTTGATAAAAATCTTATTTCGTCATTTCCACATTTTTCCATATTTGCTGGTAGTCAATCTGGTATCAAAACACACACTCAGTATGCTTCAAAATGCCGAATTGACTACGTTTGATCTCAAATTTTAATTATAACATCTTTTACAAATTTGTGACCTAGAAACAAATCATCTACATTTATTTCCATTAACTAAGCAGTTTAAGCCACTTCCAGAACTAATAACAGTTATATTCGTCACATAGTTTTACAGTAAAGTGCCTAAACGTGCTTAAAAAGTCACAAAACTCCACAAGCATGTTAAGTGTGTATTTGAATACTTTTGTAATCATGTACAAGTCTAACATGTTTTCCCAGGATGTTACATTTCTCCCCTCCTGTTTAGAATTTTGTCTCCAAAATTTGGTTTACCTAATGTAAGAAGTCGTAAACTACTTACATATAAAGAAAACAAGTACAACCGAATATCAAAGAAACAAAATTCACCAATAAACTCACCTTTACCTGAACCAGGAGACTGTGTTGTCTCATTGGCTTCCAACTAATAGACTCTTCCCGGTCTAACCTCTGACTTGGGCTTCTTCCTATGAGGACAGTTCCTTGCAAAGTGGTCTGTCTTGCCACAAGTAAAACACATTATCTAATCTGCTAAACAAGTTTTATCTCTATGGTATTTACCATATTTAACACATTTTTGCCCTCGGTCATCCGTCTGGACTTGCTTTCCCTTGTCCTTCTGATCTCTAGGTTGTGGGGCACTTTAAGATCTATCCTCTGTACTCTTTCATTTATGATGATCTTACAATCGATGCTCCAAATGTGACCTAAAACTCAGAGGTTCTACCATTCTACACTTGTTCACTATGGTAGGGTAATCTCGAATTTCTAAAGGTTTCATTATTCTCTTCATGCTATTCCTCAAACCCGTCTCAAACTTCACACATTTTCATCTGTCATTTGGGTTGTACTTAAGATAAGATGAGAACTTAGACAATTGCTCAAATTTTTCTATGTACTGTCCAATCGTCATATCCCCTTGCTGTAATTGTAAGAATTCTATCTCCTTTTTTTCTTGTATGTTTTGTGGACAATACTTTTCTAAGAATGCAATTTTAAAGACCTCCCTAGTAATTTGTGTCCCCGCTGCCTCCATCATCCTTCTCACACCATTCCACCAATGCTCTGCATCGCCCTTTAGCATGTAAGTGGTAAAAGACATCTTTTGGTCCTCTGTGCACCTCATTACTGCAAAAATTTTCTCCAATTCAGCTATCCACTCCTCGACCTTTGCCAGATTATATTCTCCCCAGAAGGATGGAGGGCTAGCCTTCCAAAATTCTGAAAGATCATGAAAATTTTGGTTCCCTTCCACTTGCGCCGGCTGTGGTTGCGCTGTTTGTGCATTCCCCCATTTGTTCAAACATCTTAGCAGTTGCAGTTGCTTGCTCCCTCATTGCATTCATAGTTTCAGTCATTTGTTCTCGCATCGCATTGGCCATCGCCAATATGGCCTCGGCTATACTCAGTTCTTCTGGAGCTAGGTTTCCTACTTTTCTAGGTCGCCCTTTTTGTGCTATAGTTTCCGATATACACAAAAACAACATATATTGAGCTGCAGTCTCAATATCATGTAACCGTATAACAGTAGCTAATAACAAACTAATCTAAGGCAAAACATGCAATTCTATCATCATATCTAATATATGAGTTAAGAAATGTATAACACTTAGCGGAAAGGCACTAAACTTGCCTAAGCCTAGTCAATCCGTACCCTGGCTCAACAGGATGAACTGCTCTGATACCATAATGTAACATCTTGAATTTAATAACCATCGTATAAACTGTATTATACTAAAGTGATTAAATCCAAAAATGCTACTTACAACAACTAAGCATTTTCACATATAATCATTATGCATATATAGATAATATGAGCCATGAACTGTCAAACTTACATAACATGTATATTATCCATAAATACAAAAATATGTACAAAACTTATATACTAGGCCTCTCAAGGCTCTTATAATACATATTTTCAAAAAGAACATAAAACAACCCTATATTAATTTCTCCATTTTTGCTTTGTCTTCACTTTTAGTAAGTCTTCCTCTTCCCTAAAACCATCAAAGAAATACACACACACGGGGTGAGAATTATACATTATCACTAGTATGATTCATAAAACATGCCATTATAATAGTTCCAGCCATTTCGTCGAAAAACACTTTTAAATCTCAAAACTTATATATAAACACACTAGGAAGGTGGCAAAAGCCAAAACCATTTCCTTTCTTTTCCCAAAATGGAACTCAATCTTACAAGTTTATATAAAGTCTCATTTTTACAAATTACAACTCACAAATTAACATTTCAAGAATAGCAATTTCCCATATAATTGCCATGTATGATTATGTTATGATTAGTAACCGCTCATACAATTGCCATGCACATGCTCAGTGATGCCTCATGTTCATGCCTATGCAATAACCTAAAATGTATGCGGATAATTTCATGATTCCTTGGACTTAACAAAGAAACTCATCTTCAGTCCCTCAGGAAACGTATAGTATGCATGAGCCATGAACAAAAGAAAGGAACCCGGTTCCACAAGTCTTGAACAGGCACTGGAAGTCAGTTCCATTCATTTCACAAGGTGTGAGGTAATGCACCATCCTCAGTTCATCACTATGATAGGGAAGGAATGTTACCTCTTCACTTACAATAATGTATGATCACCCAAAATACATGAATATGGAAAACAATGATGCTAATTACTACAATAACTAGCATACCAATTGATTTACAATCCATAATCATTAACATGGAAGACACCATCCTCAGCAACATAGTTATGAGATACACTGATGCCAATTAAAACTAACTAGCATGCCAATTGATTTACACTCATAACCGTATATGTGAATTACAATGATATCAATCACTACATAAATAGCATACTAATTGATTTACATCCATTATATCAAAATTGGACTACAATGATGCTAAATATCTCCATAATTGACATATCAATTGATTTATATTCAACACACAACACTTCATTAAATGCGCTTATTAGAGTCTCAACACTCATAAAAAGGCATATAATAAAGGTCCACACAAGTTAAGCCCTTCATTTTGCTCAAACAAGAAACTACTCTCAAAAACTATCATGGGCGCCTAGACGTTCTCAATTGGGCGCTTAGGCGCTCAGGTGGCAGAGAGTCTTCCCTACATTCTTCTGTAATGGGCGCTTAGACGCTCCTTCCTGGGCGTCTAGGTGCTAGCTGCATAGCAGCACACACAATCTTGTTGGGCACCGAGTGCCCAAACGCTTCACTAAGGGCGCTTAGGCGCTCTATGACAGGAAATGAACTTATGCAAAATTCTGCAGAACTGCCACTATTCCCTTGAGGAATAATGGACCTTCAATCACTCAAGCTCTAATTTTTTAAGTAATATCCAACCTCCAAAGAGATCCAATAACTCATTTCAGTTCTCAAAAACCATTTCAAAAATACTCATCATGCCTCAAAGTATCATCCATCACCATAAAATCCCAAAATCCCATTTTTACCTCAAATGAAATCATAAGTGTTTAAGGAATGAAAAATACATTACCATATACCCAATAACCCAAAAATAGGCTATCAATTAGTTTTCTAACAAGAATCAAGCCAAATCCCAAATTTTCACCTTAGAAATCCATTTCTCTCATCAAGAACTCCCTAGAACCAAATGAAAAAGATGGAAGAAAAGAGTGAAAGTAAGGTTTTTCCCCCAACGTCAACGGCCAGAAATGAAGTCACTAAGAAGCTCTTCTCCACCTTTATCCTCTTCCTCCTCCTTGATTGATCCTTTTCTTGGATCTTCCTTTTTTCCTTTTCCTTTGCCCTTGCCTACTGTAACCGAGAGAGAAGAGATGAGAAAATGAGAAAAATATCTCATTTTGGATGCATAAATAGGCAAGGTAATAGAAGAAAGAGGCGTGTGCTCTTTGGTCACTTAAGTGACCACTAACAAATTTCAATATGTTAACAACACTTAGATTTTGTCAAATCCAATTTTTCTTACTTCCAACAAATCCAAAATATTTTTTTAAGATTCGATAAAAATCTTATTTCGTCATTTTCACATTTTTTCATATCTACTGGTAGTCAATCCAGTATTAAAATACATATCCAGTATGCTTAAAAATGCCAAATTGACTCCGATTGATCTCAAATTTTAACTGTAACATCTTCCACACATTTGTGACCTAGAAACAAATCCTTTACATTTATTTCCATTAACTAAGTAGTTTAAGCCACTTCCAGAACTAATAACAACTATATTCGTCACATACTGTTACAGCAAAGTGCCGAAACGTGCTCAAAAAGTCACAAAACTCCACAAGTATGTTAAGTGTGTATTTGACTACTTTTGTAACCATGTACAAGCCTAACATGTTTTCTTAGGATGTTACACCATAAATACTATGCCTATAATTGTTGAAGAACAAAACAAATTCGGCAAGTGCCCTGAATCGCAACAAGTAATATAATGTTGAGAAAAGAGATATCGTCTCCACAGGGATTGTAATTATTTTATCAACACAAAAAAAAGGTTGTTTCTACTTGAACTGAAAATAAACTTTTGGTAACTTGAAATATATTGATTTTAAACAAGTATAAATGAGATGAATTAAAACAGAACAATTAACAAATTTAAAGAATATTTTTGGATTTTTAAGGAGAAGAAAGTCTATCGAGAAAAGTGGCTAGGGTCCGAGTCCCATTGTTTACCCTCTTATGCTACTGATTTACTCTCAATACAAGTGATAATCATGCATTTGAAGTTCCAATCAACAAATTAGACTTAGACCAATTCCTTAATTCAAAGCCTCTTTAACCCAAAATACAAAACTCAATTCCTTAGGTAATTGTTAATTCAAATTAAGCATTAATAACAATGATTTCGTGGAACACATAATTACAATGATATATTCTTATATTCAATCATAATTATGCCAACCCAACTCAATTCTAGAATTACAACCAATTTTCCAATTAGAAGAAATACCCAAAATCAAATCAATAGTGATCAAGTATTGATTAGCATTAAGCGAAGAGTAGGATGATCAAATATATAAAATTAACTTGTATTGAAATAGTAAAACAGATTACATAAGAGTAACTACAATGTTCATCTGACCCTAGCTCAAAAAGATCTAGCTACTCATAATGGAAGAGAAAGAGATGAGAGAAATCAAACAAGTGGAAGAAGAAGAAGCCATTGATTCTTCAAGGTATTGTTCCCAAGCTTGAATCATCAATGGAGGTGGAAGAAAATGGAATCCTAGCAGAGCTCTGGGTAAAACCCCCAAAATTTCAGAATTCAAAAAAAGAACCAAAAAGAAAGACTTGTAAAAAATGTTTCGTCTGGCTTTTTAAAATTGGCTGGATAACGGTCATCGCCTCGTGATGGCTCATCATCACCTCGCGATGGCCCGTGTATGAGGCAAGACTCACAGCAACTTCAAAAGTCCTTCCACCCAGTAGCTCGCCTCGCGATGGATGTTCCTCGCCTCATGATGGAGAACTGTCACCTCGCGATGGCGCGATTGGAAGCTTCGCCTTGCAACACTGATTCATCGCCAAGCGACGGACTGAGTGAGCAATTCTTTTCCTTTCTTCTGAATTAAATCCAAACCTGTTTCAATCAAAGATTTAAATCTCATTAGCCAGTGAACATAAAAACCTATAATACTCAAAAATAATGAAAACTTATCTAAATTCTACCTAAATTCTTTAATTCTAAAACTAATTTGACCAAAAACTTACTTGTGCTAGAGATTCAACAATGGCATCCAAAATGCATTTGAGATCAAATGTAGAAAACATTAACAAAAGTTTTAGCAACAATTGTATTTGGCCTTAAAGAAATTATATATTGCTACACAAAATTTTTGTAATAAAAAATACTAAAATTCATTCTATAAAAATAAAACATATAATTATACTACAAGAATTTTGCAGATTAACGACCAAAATTTAGTGATGAAAATTTTCCCTCGGTAATACAAATTAGCGAGAGATCAACGACTGAAAAATCTCTCGCTAATCCCTAGCTAACAGAGTTTAGTAAGGGGTTATCAGGGAATTTTTCTATCGTTAATTAGTGAATTTCTGGTAGTGGTATTTCAATAAATCCACAACCAAAAAGAACTACTATTATAATTAATTCATGATGTCAACAACAAAACACAAAAAGTACACAGTTTGAGTCGAATAACTAGTATCATTAAATAGTCACAAGACAAGACAATAGATAGTTTATAAACATTTTTTCAACTCTTGACCACAATGAGGTTTTTCACAGTGAAATTTTGAAAATAATGGTGTATAACCTAAAATGATAAAATAAAAAGAATGTTGTTTTGTACCGAGGTGAGGGGGGAAACTCCTGGTGTCATACAAATAGTGGCTCACAACTACACCTCCTTACTGTGATGGAGTGAGGGGGTGGTGTACCTATAAGGTACTGTAACGCTAAAGTTGGTGAGTGTAGAAGGAGGCAGTGTGTGAGGGGGAAGATCCTTACCTTAAAGATCATTTCTTCTTTTTATAGAGGGGAGTGACTTGAGGAGCAAGTGGCTATTGGAATAGAGTTGTCTTTTCCTTTGCCCTACAAAATATCTTAAGAAGATTATACTATATTTCCTCTTTTCGTGTGCTAGCCAATCATTGGTATTTATAGGGTAATATTCCTTGATTAGAAAAGTATGGTGACATTCCCTTTTGCTAAGGTTGCATCTCCCTTTTCCTTGATAGGGCTTGGCCCTTATTAGGCCTAAATCTCCAGTTTGGAACAAATATGTCATTCAAATATATGGCATCAACCAAAGTTAGTAAACAATAGTAGAGGTTCAAGTACAAAATATTAAGAATGTTTTTTATATTTTTTGTAGATGCAAATAAATTTGGATGATTTCATCCATTATTAACTAAATTGTATCAAATTTGACAATCTAATCCTATCAAATATGTAAAGCATCAATGGTACAACTTTACTGTGTGCTTTCTTAAAGGATCCCAATTCACATGACAAGTTTGGAAATTAGCACAATCCACAACATAATTAGACACAATTTGGAAAATGAGCATTATATTAACATATAAATGCAAGGGCAATACCATGAGGGACTGTAGTATTTTTATCAACATTATATAATTGAAACTGCATATGTGGTGTTTGTAGTGCTCGTTCATGGCTATTATTGGCATCAAGAGCTTAGTGGATATTGAGATGTAAGTAGGGGAGTTCACGAATTGAATTGGATCGGTTTTGAGGGGAAAAAATAATTTGTTTTGATCTAATTGGTTTTCTTATTATATCATCCAATTGGTTTGGTTCAAAATGTAAATTCAATCCAATCTAAATTGGTTTGCATTAGATCTATTTTTCCATTTTTTTTATTAAAGTATTTTTATACATAAATTGATCAAATTCATCAAAATATGGAAATTCAAATTTATTAAAATACATCAAATATAACTCTAAACTAATTTATCAAAGTACAATAAATATAAGTTCAAACTAATTCATTAAAATATAAATCTAAATTATAAATATAAGTCCAAATTAATTATTAATTCTATAATAAATATCCAAATTCAGGAGAGATAATTAAGTTTGATTTGGGGAATAATAGGAAAAAATAAGTATAAGTTATATAATAATTTCCTAAGTAAAATATTATTTTAAAAAATGTATATAAAATTCCAGTTTCTTATTTTTTCAATTTATTCGATTTTGATTTTTCAACTCAATTTTTCAGTTTTAATTAAATTGGTTTTGGTTTTGAATACCCCTAGATGTAAAATAGAAAAATTGTCTCATGACATCAAATTTTAAGAAAAATATTTAAAATCTTTGAAAATATTACCAGTCCAAATGAGCTTTCGCTGAAGTTTTAAAACATAGATAATTTTGTAGGAACAAATTTACACATAACTTGTCTCATGAAAGATAATTCTAAGAGTAGCTTCTTTTGATTTTATTTCATCAAATTCATTTTTTCATCATGCTTTGCCTTTAAATCTTTCATCTTTTGCTCTAAGCTTTGGACTATCTCGTTAGACAAACCATCCACAATAGTACTTTCTAAAGATTCATTATGCTATTGATAATTGTATTTTCTTCATATTGTTTGCAATGAAGTTGATACCCATCTCAACTTTTCTGTAATATAAGCCATGGTGCACATTTGACTCCTTGCTTTTTTGAGACATAAAGGAAAATCAAAAGAAATATGCCTCCAAAGGTAGCAACTCAGAATACACAAGTGATTATTAACTCATAACATGAATGGATCATTAACTGAATATAGTATCTAATTATTGGAAAACACATCTAACTTGTTTGGCAACCTAGTTGACAAAATTGTAACAGTTGACATAGTAAAATTTCTTTATCCAATTATATGATCATATTCATAAAACATCTCTCCCAAAAGCTTTCGTTGATGAATGATTTTTATTATATCTCTAGCAAGACCCTTCATGTAAGAGCTTTTTGAATTGAAAATACAAGCGTGAATAATGTACATGTCCATTTTTACCATCTACTTAAATTAAAATTTTATTTAAAAGAAAAGAGGGAGGCATGGATCGAATTGAACTCTAGACCATTTAGTTATAGAAAATCTAATATCAAATCATGAACCATCTCTTTCAAATATTTTAACTATTAAGTAAAGATACATGAATAACTTTTATTATATCTTTGAAAATAGTGACAAACCTAGGTGAGAGCTTATTGGGCAATGGTATTCTAAAGGTTTTGAAACTCAATTTAAACCTTTAAGTTTTATTTTATTTTTGAAATATAACTTTAACCCCTTCAATATTTTGATTTTGGCTCCCCAAACTTTTCATCCTAATTCTGTCCGGGTATATGATGTCATATTAATTATTTGTTTATCCTTTTGAATTTAAAGTGAAACAAAATTAATTTGAAAACTACAATATGTTAAACAATATTTAAAAAGAAATATCTTAAGTCAAATATTTAGATAAAGGCTTTAATTCAAGGGTAGGTGGTTGCTGCACTGAAGGTATCAATCAGGTTAAAGAAAATAATTCTGTTGATTTAACTACAACATCACCTGCAGTTTGTGTACATTATTCCAAAATAGCATCATCATATCAGATATATGAAGAAATATTAGAATATGTGGCACACATACAAGTCTTATCACAAATAGAAACAAAACATCCACAACATCCAAAAAAATCAACACTATCTAGAAATCCCATAATTTCAGGAAATTCAGCTAGCATATCGACATGCATATCATCAACAAGCAAACTAATGACATCTAATTGAAAAACAAAATGATCTTATAAGGGATATTTCATTGCATCAAAGATATTAAATTGAACTATATTATCCTCAAATTCCATGGAAAGGGTACTAGCATGCACATCAATCTTAGTTTTTGTAGTTTTCAAGAAAGATCTACCTAAAATCAATAGGGGTTGACTAGATGAAAATTCATCTTCCATGTTCAGAACATAAAAATCTGTTGGGAATATTAAATTATTTACCTTTAACAAAACATCCTCAAGCACTCCTACAAGATGAGTTGTGCTCCTATTTGCTAGCTAAATGATACCTTCAGTTGGCTTCAACTCTCCAATCTATTGAGATTCATAAATTGATTTTAACATCACATTAATTTAGACACCTAAATCCAACATTGCATGTGTAAACTACTTGTTCCCTATTGTGTAAGGAATGATGAATATTTCAGGATCCTTGCATTTAGGAGGAATATTTGGTTGGATCAAGGCAGAAACATTTCTTCCCAGGCTCACTTTCTCATTTCCTTTCAACGTCCTATTTGTGAGTGCACAATTCCTTCAAAAACTTGGCATACTTTGAAATCTGCTTTATTGCTTCTAGGAGAGGTATATTGACTTCTACCTTACAAAAGGTCTTCATAATCTCCCTGTTCAATTTAGTTTCAACTATATTCTTTGATTCGGTCGTTCTATTGGGTAAAAGAAAAATTCTTGAAAAAAAAAGTCAGTTAACACCATAAGTTTCAATCTCAAACATAATTGGTCTCAATCTAATAAATTAACACCATAAGTCTTAGTCTTAAACATAATACGTTTCAATCTAACAAATTAACACCATAAGTCTTAATCGACCTTACTCAAACATAATAGGTCTTAATCTCAAATAAACTAAACACCATAAGTCAATAACTATATAACAAATTAACAACTAACAAGTCTTACTAAGTTTGGAATAAACTAAACAAAGTTAGTCATAACTCAAACAACAAATTAGTCTAACCAATCAAAGTCAGTGTCATCACACATGTCATAAGTATTGATATAATCATTGACTTTACTCTTTATTTTTTTTTCATATACTCTTTATCATCTAAATAACTTTTTACTAAAAAAAAAAGTGTGGGTGGGTTGGGTTGTGTGGGTTGGACATGTTCTAACCCACTACCCGACCCACACACAATGGGTTGAAGCATTTTTCATCCCAGCCTAACCCACGAACCCAACTAAACCTATATTTTATGGGTTGGGTTAGGTCAAAACTCGCAAGTTCGTAGGTTGACTTGACCCACTGGACACCTTTAGCTCCATCTAATGAGAAAGGGAAGGCTTTCAATTTAATATGTTCTTCTGGAATTCCTTGAGACTTCATGGTCGAACAAACTACATAGAACTCCTTCAAGTGCTTATGAGGGTCTTCACCTGCAAGTCCTTGGAACTTTGGCAGCAAGTGTATCAATCCATATTTCAATTCAAAATCAGCATTTAAATCAGGATATTGAATGCACAAAGGATGATAATTCACATCAAGTGCTGCTAGATCCTAGGGAGGCCTATCATGCATATAATCAATCATGTTTACAGTGTTATTTGTATTCTCAAGTTTAGTTTCAATTTTAATGTTACTTTCAATTTTAGAAACTATCCTTTTACTAAGCCTACCAGGTTTATTAAGTGTATACAAGGTCATCTCAATATTAGGGTCAATGTCAAGCAAATGATTACTAGAATACTTAGTCATACAACATGCAAAAGTGCAAAAACACAAGATATGTAAAATGGACTATACAACACTAAAATTTTATCAAAATAACACTAGTTACCCTATTTACATAATTTTAAAACTTATGGGACCACCACAGGGTGAAAACTACTTAAAAATGGTACCAAAAAATGTAATAAAAATATTCAAAAATTGGAAAAATGATCTAAACAATGAAATTTGGTCGAGATAGGGTAGACCTCACTTAACATAATGAGCCTTGTAGAACACACCATTTTCCTTCTACTGACCAATTTTAGACCAATCTAAGCTTCTTTGTCCGTATAACATTCCACTTGGAAGCCAAAATTAAGTTAAAAACTACCTGAAACAACGGAAATAGGGTTAGTGAAGGGTTAATAGTTAATTATACTCCTAATATGATTGATTAAACTCAGAATAGTCCCCAGCAACTATGCCAAAATTTAATAGCTACTAAGACTATCAAATATATCAATTTGTTAGCTGATTCATCAAATTACTTGTAGTATAAGGTACAAATGGGTCGAGCCATTGGATCACTATAATTAAGAAATTAAATTAAGAAGTTAACAAAAGGGGGAGAAATTTTCAAAATTAATAAAATAAAAATAATTAAAAATTGTAAACAGAATTAAGTATACAACCAATACAAGGAAATCAACTAATCTTGAATTTAATCCATCATTGATCACTAGGAATCCATTCAATTGCTAATTAGATTCTTGGTCTTAGATCACTTCAAGAAGTCTTAAGATGATATATGAATTCTCTACTAGAAAAGCATCCAGAGTTTAATTAATCAATGTTAAATGAATTAAGCACCCATCTAATCCTAAATTAACCTAAAATGCAAAATTCAACCAAGCTTAACAATTTATCAAACACCTTAAATGCATTGTTTAGTCTCTATAATCCTCATTAAATATGTGATAATTATGCAATTATCACATCAAAATCTAAATCAAATTAAGCAATTCAATCAAAATTTAACAAAATCAAAACAGTTCAAAGAGAAACTTGATTAACAAAGAAAAGAGAAACTTGATTAATAATTAAATGTAAAACAATACCTTATAATTAAACATCAAGATTGTCAATCCCTAGAATTGATTAAAAAGGATCTAGCCCTCCATGGATGGAAGGGAAGAAAAACAAAAAAGAAAGAAACTAGAGAACAGAGATGAAGAGAGAAAGTGCAAGTAAGAGTGGCTAAGAGAAAATTAAGGTTAAGTTCATGGTTGCTGTTATTGCTTAAATAACTATCTCTAAAATTAAAAATCCAAGTTTGGCCTTAGCTTAATGTTAATCTTCTTCCTCTTAAATTTAATTGGACACCTAATTTGCCTAATTTGGGCTTAGGATGAGAGAATTATGTCTATAATATTCTTAACAGCTCTCTAGACCCATTAGTTGACTTCAGAGGGAGAGAAGACCATCAAATTGTTATATTTTTGATAAGTGGTCTTTATAAGGGTTGAAGATCTATGTCTCATCTTTTTAATTGCACTGGCCTCAACTCCACATGACTACTACAACCCAAATCATAGCCCAATCTCTACATATTGTCTAGGTTCTAGTGACAGCATCTCTCTTTTGAGTTCTAGGCCCAATTTAACCCACTAGACATTCGATTTAGGCTTCGAGCTCTCATCAAAGTTGTAGAACTTTCTCTTAAATTTTCTACAAGGTAGAAATCATAATTTGTAGATATCTAGAACTCAAGTTATGCTTAATATAAAAAAAATAATGTAAAATTTCTAATAATACTAAAAAAATACAATTAAACTCAATTTGAAACCAAACTAATAAAATGTGGCTAAGACCAATCAATTAAGCACATAAGAGGTCTATAAGACTAAATATGAGAGTTAAATAATATATGAAAATTGTGTTTATCAGGCCACCAACCGGGTTTTACTTCGTGGGATCAAGAAGAGACTTGATGAAGCTATAGGGAATTGGTTGGAACAACTCGATTATGTCCTATGGGCATATCAGATCATGCCTCATTCCTCAATAGGGGAAACTCCTTTCAAGTTTATATATGGTTGTGAGGCCATATTCCTAGTTGAGATAGGAGAACCGAGTTGGAGGAGGCATAATTTCTCTTAAGAAACCAACCCAGACCTATCCACCATAACTTCGATCTATTGGAGGAACAATGCTGCATTGCCAATATTCATGAAGCTGTTGTCAAACAAAGGACTGTAGCTCGGTACAATTCCAAAGTAATACCATGGAGGTTCATATTGGTGATCTTGTTTTGCGCAAAGCGGATATCAGAGGCAAAAATGTGAAAGAAGGAATTAGCTAGCTCTAAATCAAGAGGGACCATACTAGATCACATCTAAGACAAACACTAGAGCCTATACCTTAGAGGCCCTCACTGGAAAAAGTATTAAGAATTTATGGAGTGCTGATAAACTCAGAAAGTATTATAGTTAATTATTTTTATATTTTTATCATGTAAGAGAAACGTTCCGTCATGAATAAATTAATGAATATATTTCCAGCACTTAGTAATTTTACACACTTACATTTATTGAAACCCACAAGGTTATCGCACATTGGAGAGTTATGAGGAATATAAGGTCCATCTCAGATTAGATATTCCAATGCAGAAATGAAGGTAAAAAAAGGCAACACACTTAGCTGTTCTCCGTAGTCTAGAAGTGAGCTAAAGGGTTTTAACCCATGCCCTAATGAGTCTGACCTTAACGTACAAACTTAAAGCAAATTTAAAGTGGTTAAGAGTATTTAGTCGATGCTCGGGATAAGGCAATAATGTTTTCCAGTATTCAGAAAAGGGATACCACCCTAAGAGGCTTCCATGTCAAAATTACACTTAGAAATTTAGCTAAGTGTTAAAAGACTCTAGTAAAGAACAAGAGTCGAAGTACGTTTTATTATTACAAAGTTTAAACACGGAAGATAGATTATATCATAAACACGTGCAAATAAATATTCACTAAGTGTAAGTTGAAAAACCACCGAGATAAAGTGTTGGACTCATCTTAGTTAGAAAGCATAAAGGCAATATGAAAGTGAAAGTAAAAAATATTCTAAGTATTTAAAATAATAAGAAATGCCCAAAATCTGGGACTTGTCTATATACATTCAAATTTAACCCTATGCAGAGGGTAAACTAGAGAAGACAAAAGAAATCAGACATCTAAGTTGGGCTCTCCGTGGTCGACCTCCTCCACCTTAACTTCTTCTTCTTGGCCACCCTCTAAACTCTCGTCGCCTTCCTCCTCGCAACCATCTATTGTTGGAACATGATTCACTGGGGTGGCTTCAGAGACAGCATCCACGTTGTAATCATCTCTGACCACCTTCCATGATCTGGTCCTTTTGGTAATGAGGTTCGGGTTTAAGAGGCGAAGTTGGGCATGCATATTGGCAAATGAGTCTTCTATTGAAGTAGCCCATTCACCTTAAAGATACATAACATCATTTTTTAGCTTTGCCTCGGACTTCTTGAGGATTTCATTTTCAACATGGATCATGGTCAGGCTAGACTCGGTTGAAAAGATTTGATCCTTTAGGGTCTTCTCATGAGATTCACCTTCCTCAACCTTTTTCTGAAGCCTGATAATTTTGACCTTTCAAAGACTCAGCTCCACACTCATCTAGGCTAGCTTCCTATCCTTTTAGGTCACCTTCATCTCCAGCTCCTTCTTCTCACCCACGAGGGCGTCCAACTCTTTCTCTAGTCTATGAGTCTGAAGGACATACTCGAAGGTGAACTCATCTGAAGGACAGACTTGAAGGCGGACTCCAAAAACCGAAGCACGAAAGTGTTGCGAAGAGCTCAGACCTAGGTATCCTGAATAATTTCATTTAAGTCATGTTTGAGCAGGACATCTTGATCAACCTAGGAAATGAGGGTGCTATCAATGATCCACCCTGGATCAACCCCTTTGCCCCAAATTGATCAGGCAACAAATTGTAGAGGGGCATCCTCTGGGATTTTAGACTCTTGGCCAAGAGTAAGATTAATCAGTGCTACCTCAATCACTAGCCTTTTTCCTTTCGGCTCCCACTGTACATCTCCCTTCCTCTTGCAAGGGTGGAGTGGTTGGGAAAGAGACTCAAGGTCCACTTTCTAAGGTTAATTTTGAAGTGGAGGAACTGGGATCGTAGGCTAGGATGTAAAGCCCGACGCCCCAGCCTTCCTTTAGGCCAAACGCAATGGTAGAGCTTCAAGTCCACCAGGTGACATCATGCTCTCTTCAAACATGAAATAAACATGTTATCACACTTAGAAGAAATCATGAAACACAAATTTATCAACATATTCAAATTGATGTACTTAAAAATTGTCTTAAAGAATCAGAGGGCTCATCCAAAACATCTTTACAATAGATGACCCCACGCTTGCCGGTCCACTCAACTAAAAAGTTGAGGACATTGGCCTCGTTCTCCATCAACAAGGACAATAAAATCTCTATTTCTTCCTGACTTTGGTTCCAAACTATCTGCATGCAATATAAATAAATTCTTAGATCATCCTCTGGAGTAACATAAAAAGGCATTAACCCCAGAACTCCTTCTACTCGAAAAAGTATTTCTTGAAGTTCTTGAAAGATTCTTGATATGGTTTAAATACTTTGCACCCTGCTTGAGAACACAGAGTAACCCATCCCTTTTGAAAGTTATTCCTATAGGGTGAAAATCGGGTGAAGAGGAAAAAGGAAGACTCCACGAAATACGTCCATCCAAAAGTTTTAAAGATGAGCTCGTAGGTATGAATGAAGCCCTACACATTTGGATGAAGTTGGGTTGGAGCCACTAGTAGATGGTTTAGAACTTCAATCTCAAAGTCAGAGAATGAAAGACGGACCCCGATGCGGGTAAATAGTGTATCATACATGTAGACAAAGTAGTCGCCCTCTGTTCTAGTCAAGCTCTTGATCTGATGGAGCCTAGATTATGAATTCGTCATTCTGTAGTCGTTTTTCTTTGAGATGAAGGTATTCTTGTTTAGCCTTTACATCCTCTGAGGTCTCGACATTAGACAGAGTACCCAGAACTTCACAGTCAATCCATTGATACAAATTGGCATCCCTTGGAAGATATATTCCTTTGGTTCTGATGTTGTCGTCCTTTGTCTTCCCATATCTGTATTACTGGTGTTACCTACAGAGGTCGTACTCATGTCAGAATCAAAATAGGTTTTATCATAACTCTCTAACTCTCTCATGAGTATGGAGAGCCAACGTGATGGTCTTTGCTTTGCAAGCTCCCTAGCACTTTCTGCTCTCCGTATCATTTCTAGGATATCCATCTTGAGTAGCAGCCTATGTGTTCTATCAGTACCTCCATCGTGAGGAGCCCGTCTCCGTCGCGCCTGAGGCGGTGGAGACGGTGCACTTGAGGGGAAGAGAAAGCAGAGAACTCAAAATTTCTAAAGAACTACTCTCGCTATCACTGTTATTTAACACTCTCACTCTCACCATGGTTTTTTTTAGAAAGAAAAAGAAGGGAAAAGAGAAATACCTTGTAGGTTGAAGAGGAAAAGGTGATGAGAAGTAGGAAATGCACGAAAAATCACTGTTGGAAACTCGCTGGAGAACCTTCAAAGTGCTAGAATTAGTAAAGTAATGGAGGAGAACGTGAAAGTGGGGGAAAAAACCCTACTCCCATTTATAGGCATGGGGGTAACCCCCAACAACCACCACACATGGGGGCAAATTCATCCTTTTGCATTTAATTTGAAAACAACAATCATGGTGGCACGAAGATCAAATGACAACTTCTAATAACTTTTCACCACGTGATGAAATAAACCTAACATAGTAGCTAAAAGGATAGTAGTGAACATTGAAGTAACACATCCCAGGGAGGACGATACTCATACCAGACATCGGATTAACGCCATGATGTTGCTATGGATTTATAATGCGGATTACAGATTTTATTTCAAAGAATTCACAATTAATGGATGGGTCCTACTACCAAAGTTGGTATGGGGGCAACTCAGTATGAATCTCAGATAACAGTGTAATGACTTTAAGGTAGAGTGATCTATATCTGATCCCGGCCTAACTCATCAATATTAGGGGCATCCCAGTTTTTATTTTTCATCACGGACTTTGGCCTTTCGTTAGAGACATCACAAGATCCAACATCTATATTATGACTTGGATCCCTTTATCCCATGTATGCCATTTGCTCTTGATAATCACAGATATCTTGACACTCAGCTGTTACATTTGCACGCCAAATTGAGGACAACTATTCTGGACCGGTTCCAAGTTAGCAATTCAGGAGTAGCCTGACCCGTTAGAATTGAATCACAGATATTTATGAGCTCTATTAGATAAGTAAATATGCCTATTTATGATGAGTAAATCTTTCATAGAATTCCTCATAAAAAGAGAAATCAATTATAAATGATAATGATCTTATTAGATTCTTATCCTAATTAAAAATATTTACTACCCGTTAATGCATATTTAAACATGATTTTTATCTATTAAGACGTTCCTATAAATAACACACAAGGTAGAAAAGGTATGCATCTAACTCTAAACATTCTACCCATCTTGTGCACGATCTAACTTAAGCGTCAGAGTGTCATTTGCAGATATCCATCCCTCGCACCACCGCCTCAACTACCGTGCGTCAGAGGAAACCACCTTCATTAACCTCATTAAGGTAATCATCTAAATCCAGTTTAGAACAACACTCTTTTAGATACTTGTTTCAAGACTTGCTTCATTATTGGTCCAAAAGCAAGTGTTGCTAGCATTCCTTTCCTAATAATCATTTCAAGTGTATGAGGTGAACCAATAGTAAAATAATTATTGAAAGAAGTTTCCAAAAGATTGTATTGCTAGCACTCTTTTTTTTTTTCTTTTCAATTATACTATAAACAAAACGTTAAATTTTAAGAAAAATAAAATTTGAATTTGAAGAGCCAATTTGTGTGTGTGAAGTAAACAAGTAAAAATAACTACGTTAAGAAAAAGAAAAGACATAATTTGCAGAGGAAGGAAGAATGGCAATAGCATCTAGTGTAACAGCTTGTGGATTACAACAAAGCTAAGCTATTGATTTCCAAAAATTCATTATGCTTTTGATAATTGTTTTTTCTTCATACTGTTTGCGATGAAGTTGATACCCATCTCAACTTTTCTGCCACATAAGCCGTTGTGTAAATTTGACTGCATGCCTCTTTGAGGACATGAAGGAAAATCAAAAGAAATATGCCTCCAAAAGCAGTAACTCTCAACATTACTCTTTCTGGTGGTGAGTTTGCTGTCAGATAAACACAATCCACAGTTATGAAGATCCAGCTAAACCTTTCCATCAAGCCTTTGATGAACAACAATTTCCCTGCGTTTCCTCCTAAGATTTTACATACAATCCTCAAACACAGAACCCCCACAACCAAAAAAGTGGTCATTGACCAACCCCTGTACTTCACTAGTTTCCCTCCCACAACTAATGCTTCTTTCCTGCACACACATGATGCACACTCACCTGACAATGTTGAAGACATCAGTGCATCAAAACCTGTATAATAGGGCAACACAACAGAATCAAGATATAAGCTCGCATGTAAAATGCCAGACACTGTTGATGCTGCAAAGAAAGCATACTTAATGTCCTTATCAGCTCCATTGTCAAATGATAGGGCAGAAATGAGAACCAGTTGAAGAATTGCAGGACCAGTGCAAGAGAGTGGAAGTATTGTGTTAATTTGAGGACCCTTTGCAAAGGCTAAGATTATAAGTGGGAGGGATATAGGACCAGAGGGCAAAAGGTATCTTTTTGATTGACGCAGAAAGATTCTTCCTTTTCTTGAGCTCATATCCATTATCACAATGACAAGAGTCATCAGGTAAGATGCTGTTGTGAAGAGAAGGACCAAGATATCAACAGCAGGTGGATAATTTGCAGGATATGTTCTGTCACAGACATAATGATAAGGGCAGTTGATTGCATCCAAGGTTTCTTCCACTTGCCAACTGATGCATTTGAAGAATGTGGCATGGATTTCTTCTAGGTCCCATCCAGGTTGGAATGTTGGGTATTCTGGGAGCCAGAGCAGCCTATTCATTGTATGGTTCTGTGGGTAAATTAAATTTTGATCATATTAATAAGAACCTTATGGATATTGTTGTTGTTGGTTGGGATATTCAACTTAAAGTTGAATGGATGAAGAAAGACCAACTAATCAATTTTATTTTCTACTCTAGATAATAAATTTGGTGGTATTAAAACAACTTTGTGGCTTCATTTATTTACTTCATGTATGCAATTTCGTTAGCTAATTGCCTTTCAGAGAGGAACTCAGTTTCTATCTGAAGCATACTCAGTAGTTGAATGGAAGTAAATTTCATAAACGATGTTGATGGATTTTTAAGTGAAGAAATGGGTACTAAGACTAAGGCAACGTGACTCCAAAGCGAAAGGGATGCTGTTTGGTGAGTGATGGCCATTGATTGATTGTATGATGGGCTGCCAAACTGATAGTATCAGCTATGTACAAACAAAAATTGGTGTACCAACAGGGCCTCATATGGAGCTTAACAGAGCACATTCGTTATAATTTATTTTAGTTGATGTATATGATGATTGAATTTGTTGTTTCTTAAATATTGTATGAGACAATTTAGAGATCACTCAACTGCAGAAGTTATTGAAATTTAGTATTTTTACTGATCTTAGAAATGTATTATTACACAATCGGTTCTCAAGATCTAGAAGATCATTGGGAGAAGAATCCCATGTCAACTAGTGTGTCAACGAATGCACTCATCTTCTTCATCAAGACAAGCTTAAGGAAATGTATGGATGGATGGAATGGGGTGGTCAGAAATGAAGTGAAGTGGTGAATGGAACCCAACTTATTGTTTGGGAGTTTTTTAAATAATGGAGTGAGATGATTAAGGATAGGAACCCAAACCACTCCATACCACCCAAAGCTACTAATTTTCATACCTCTAATTTGTGGGTTTGAGATGGAACATTTTTATCTCTTTTATTTTATTTTGTGACCTATTCCATTCCATTAATTATTATTGTAACTTCTAAATAATGAAGAGAAATTCCCTTTCAAAACTTCTAAATAATAGAGTGATATATTATTATCTTTCTACTTCATTATATTCTAAATCCTTCCATTACGAAGCACTCTACTCTATCATTTTCAAAACTTCCGAACATAACCTAAGTTAACTTTTCATTGCAACAAAAGCTAAAATTATAAATTCTAGTAATTCTTTCTACACTACTTTTTTTTTTCATAAAAGTAACAGCATTTGAATTCAAGTGCCCTGATAATATCTTTTCTCAAACTCTGGTACAGTCATATCTATAGTTTGTAAATATTTTATTAAAAATTCTGTAACTGACACTACTTTTAATTTAGCGTATTATGATATCATATTTTTCTTTTATGTAAAAGTGATTGAAGCTAAAATATTTATATAAATCATACCTCACGCTATTACTCCTGCAAGCCAATATGAAAAATCGTTATAATTGGAATATTTTAGCTGGCATGCATTTCAATTAATCAATAGAAAATATTTTATCAAAAAAATAATCAAAAACATTCTCGCTAATTACATTTTCTAAATTTATAATGTTGAGTTACATAACAAAAGTTAAATTCTTGCAATTACTCTCTGCCCAGCTTTCCGAACCCCACTTTCCCAAGCCCTATCCCCGTACCCTCTCTTCCAAGCTTCATTAGAGGCCCCACCAGGCGGCTTTCCGCCAGGCCCATAGGTGAATTCCAGACCTGCCAAAAAAAATTAGAATTTAAGAATCACCAATTTATTCAAGCTTGTGAGTATCCTATGCCTTCCTAATAACTATCGAGGTTAACAAATTATATCAATTTATAATTGATTCACTAAATTACTTATAGTATAAGGTAACACCGAGTCAAACCCTTAGAATACTCTGATTATGAAATTAAATTAAGAGATTAATAAATAAGGAGGGACGAATTTGTAAGATTAATCAACATAAAGTAATTAAAACGGTAAATAGAATTAGGAAAACAATCAATTCAAGAGAATTAATCAATCTTGATTTTAATTCATCCTTGATCACTATGAATTCATTTAATCACTAACTAAATCCTTGATCTTAGATCACATCAAGAAGCCCTAAGATGATCCATGAATCTTCTACTGGATAAACATTCAAAATTTTATTAATCAAGCTTAGACAAATTAAGCATCCATCTAATCTCGAATTGATCTAAAAAAATCAGAATCCAACTAAGTTAAACATTTCATCAAACATCTTTGATGCCTAGTTTAGTTTCTACAATCCTCCATTAACACATGGTAATTATACAATTATCATATGAACATCACAATCAAATTAAGCAACTCAATTAGAATTAAACAAAGAGGAAGGAAAGAAACTTGATTAATAATTGAACGTATAACAATTAATATAGAATCTCAAGATTAGGCATCAAGATTGTTAATCCCTATGATTGATTAAAGGCTCTAGCCCTCCATGAATGAGAGGGAAGAACTATAGAAAAAGAGAGAAAGTCTAGAGAGAAGGGAGAGGAAGAGAGATCAAGAGAGAGAATGAAAAATGCTGAAAGAGAAGATGATTCTCATTCTTCTGCTCTAACCCCTTAAAACTAACTCCTAATTTGACCTTACATGATTAGAATTGTGATAGGTACAAAGCTGGGTCCATTAGGAATCATTGGACCTAAGTCCCATGTCATTTAGAGGCCTAAAACTCAAGTTATGCTCAATTAAGTGGACTAACTCATCAACAACTCACCTCTACTTTCCATCTTCAATTGCATATCAAAAACGACATAGTTCAACTTAGGATCATAAGAGTTGTAGCTTTGTATCTTAACTTCCATTTGGGCTTCATTTGACATCCATTAGACTCATATAACTCAAGATATGTGCTAATGAGTGTGCAAAGGTCAAGTTGTCAGGATCAACATTCTAGCTCTTGTTTCAACTTCAGTTTAAATTATGCAAACGTATGATCCAGCTCCTGAGGTCTCACATGAAACTTGTAGAAATTTGTTTTAGCTTTTCTACAAGACCAGAATCACATCAATCAGATATTTGAAACTCAGATTATAGCCAAATTACTAAACACTACGAAATAGATAAATTAAGGTTGATTCATGTAGTAATTTCTTCAATGATCCAATTAGGCCCAATATCATAAAATGTGACAAACTAACTTAATTAAGCCATATTGAACCCTAAGAAGCCTAGTGAGAGGATCATTAAATGATAAAATATATTGCTATCAAATTTTCCTACACTTAGCTTTTGTACTCTTGGACAAAACACATAAGACCAAAACTAGGAAACAAGGAAAAACAACACAAACTGAAAAGTTAAAAACTCTAAAAGACTCAAATTCCAATGATATTCAAGAATGTTAAAGTTTATAAGCAAGAAGAGCAACCAAAGATTCAAGGGATCAAAACATTCATAAGGTAACATTTCTTCACATCTCAAATCAACAAGCAAGTAGCTTGAATTTGAAAAGCATGAGTCAAAAATGATAGATCCTCATAAGATACACTCTCAAACCCTCAAGTGTTTAAAAGGTAGGCATTTCACTCAATTCAACTCATGAAAAATTGCACTACCATAAGCTTGCTTATCTTCTACTTCTCCACTACTCAAACACATGCACATACAAATCATGAGGACTTTATGCAAGGTTGTAATGAGGTCAAGGTAAGGGAAGAAAACAATATGGATATGACAAGCTATATACCCAAGAGAATAATAGAGCATTAGGGAGAAACTAAAATGACAATCATGAAATTTTACCACCAATTTCATATAATGCGTATTCTCTTTACATATTCATTTCTTTTTTGTAATCTATTTTCTTTCACAACCTTCTTTTCATAATCATGAAATATAGATATTCTTTTTTTTTTCTTCTTCTTTTTTTCAATTGGCTTTTTTTCTTTATTTTTCTTCCACCATACACTTTGCATATTACATATTAATTTGCATAACTCCCACACTTGTACTATTAATTACCCATAAGCAAAAGTGCTCTTCCATTGATAATGAACCAATGCTCTCCCACTCCCTAAGGTAAGGTAAAAATATAGTTTTTCACATAAGGCATATAATGAAGCTAAGACAAAGAATAGTTAAATAGGCTCATGGGAGTTAATCAAAGGGAAATGATTTGCAACATTGGTTATTTAGCCCAAATAGCTAAATCAAGAAAGAATGCATCAATCATGTTTATGTATGCAAGTGAAAATGTAGCCTAAAAAAGAATCAAAGAAAGTTCTAGATTGATTAATTACCGTGAGTAAAAATCACACAAGAAAGAAGAGAATGACACAAATGCTAAATCTATCCATCAATAGGCTCAAAATATCACAAGGTATGCAACTATCAAACTCAATCCACCAATCAAATATCAAAAACCAAGCATGTGAAATTCAAGAAGAAGATAATTTATTCAATCCAGTTATGAACCTTGAATCTCAATTGCTTCAAACTCACAAACTTCACAAATCCCAAAACATCATTGGAAGACAAATAAAAACACAATTTTCTTCAAAAATAGAAAAATAGAATTTAGAATAGAATTTAAAAAAGAAAAACAGTTTAAAATAGAAAAACTAGAAACAGAAACATAATGTAAAAAATGTAAATAGCAACAAAAAATAGAAATAGCGAGAAAAATAGAAATAGAAAACAGAAATAGAAAATAGAAAATAGTAAACAAAAACGGCATAATTAGAAACAAAAAATAGTAAACAAAAAATAATAAAATAGTAATAGTAAATTAATAGAACAAAATAGTAAAAATAGCAAAAATAAAAACAGTAAATAGTTGAATAGTAAATAGCAAAAAAACAGAATGCTAAAATCCCCCTACAGTTAAATTTTACATTGTCCTCAATGTAAAGCTCAAAAATCATTAGCAAACCATTAATAGCATCAACAAATATAAGACAAGCAAAATAAAAGAGAGGGAAAAGAAACATATTTATCAATTGTAGATGGCCGTTTGCAAGTGGAGCTCCCCCACTATGACCTCTTGAGCTCCTTTATAGAATGGCTTGAGACGGTATCCATTGACTTTGAAAGCTTTGTTAGTTGCCTCACTTGTAATCTCCATCGCACCATAAGAAAAGACCTTAGTGACTACAAACGGACCAAGCCACCTAGAACAGAGCTTTTCGGGCATGAGCTTGAGGCAGGAGTTATAAAGGATAACTTTTTGGCTAATTGAGAACTCATTCCCTGTCAACATCTTATCATGAAGAAACTTGGTCTTTTCCTTGTAGATCCGGTAGTTCTCATATGCTTCCAATCAAAGCTCTTCAAGTTCTTGGAGTTGGAGTTTACTTTGGGATCCGGCTTGGTTCAAATCAAGATTGCACTTCTTTACCGCCCAATACGCCTTGTGTTCAATCTCCATCGGAAGGTGGCATGCCTTTCCAAAGATTATCTTGTAGGGAGACATCCCAATGGGTGTCTTAAAGGTAGTCCTGTTAGCTCAAAGTGCATCCTCAAGCCTCAGGCTCCAATCCTTCTTGTTAGGTTGGACAGTTTTCTCCAGGATTTGTTTGATCTCTCTGTTTGAGACTTCGGCTTACCCATTTATTTAAGGGTGGTATGGTGTGGAAACCTTATGCAGAACTCCATATTTTCTCATCAAAGCTTCTATGCTCCGGTTATAGAAGTGTGAGCCCTAATCACTGATGATAACCCTCAGAATGCCAAATCTATAGAAAATGTATAATCTAACAAAATCTACAACAACTTTAGAATCATCAATCCAAGTGATTTTTGCCTCCATTCATTTAGATACATAATCAACAACCAACAATATGTAAACAAAACCAAAAGAAATAGGAAAAGGTCTTATAAAGTCAATAGCCCATATATCAAAAATCTCATAAAACAATAAAGGCTGTTGGGGCATCTCATTCCTATGAAAAATATTCCCTGTTCTCTGGTACTGTTCATAAGACTTACAAACATGTATGCATCATGAAATAGGGTAAACCAATAAAATCTAGAATCCAAGACTTTCCTAACTGTACGTTGAGGCTCAAAATGTCCACCACATGTAAATGCATGGCAAAAACTAAGAGCATACTGAAACTCATGATCAGGTACACATCTCCTAATAATTTGGTCACTACAAAACCTCCCACAGGTAGGGATCACCCCACACATAATATTTAGACTTACCTTTGAATTTATCATTCTGAGCCCTTGTAAAATATGCCAGAAAAACACTAGCAACCAAGAAATTGACCATATCTGCAAACTAAGGAAATGTGATCTTACCTTGCAGCTATAAAAACTGCTCTTCAGGAAAAAAAATCATGGATGGGAAGGGGATCTGAGGCTCTCTTAATCCTTCTCAGGTGATCAATCACTAGGTTCTCTGCTCCATTCCTATCTCGGATCTCAATGTCAAACTCTTTGAGCAGCAGCATCCACTTAATCAATCGTGGCTTAGCCTTAGGTTTCTTCAAAAGAAATTTCAGGGCTACATGATCAGAAAACACCACAACCTTAGAACTAATCAAATAGGATCTAAACTTATCTAATGCAAACACAAAGCTAAAAATTCTTTTTTTGTGGTTGTGTAATTCGCTTGAGCAACATCCAAAGTTCTTGAAGCATAGTAGATCACATGGGAGACTCTGCCCACTCTCTATGCTAAGACAACTACCATAGTATAATTAGAAGCATCACACATTAGTTCAAACGGAAGTGTCCAGTCAAGTGGTTGAATGATGGGGGTACTGGTTAACGCCTGCTTCAAATGATTGAAGGCTTCCTTGCATTTTTGGTCAAATAGAAACTCCATATCTTTTTGTAGAAGGTTAGACAGTAGAAGGGCTATCTAACTAAAATCTCTGATAAAGTGCTAGTAGAAACCTACATATCCAAGAAAAGAATGAACTTCCATGCATGTGAGGTAAGATAAATAGGTAATGACATTTATTTTTGTAGGATTTACCTCAATACCCTCGCTAGACACTACATGACCTAAAATTATACCCTGCTCTACCATGAAATGACATTTCTCAATATTTAGAACAAGGTTAGTTTCAATGCATCTACGCAGCACTCTAGATAAACTATCCAAATAGGAATCAAAAGAAGAATCATATACAATGAAATCATCCATAAACACCTCCATGCACTCCTTTAGAAAAGTCAGAGATGATAATTACCATGCATCATTAGAAGGTACCAGGGGCATTGCAGAGGCCGAATGGCATCCTCCTATAAGCAAAAGTGTCGAAGGGACAGGTGAAAGTGGTCTTCTCCTAATCCTCAGGTGCAATGTGGATTTGAAAGTAGCCAGTGTAGCCATCCAAGAAGCAGTAATGTGATTTCCAAACCAATCGCTCCAGCATCTGATCAATGAAAAACAAGGGGTAATGATCCTTCTGATTGGCCTAGTTGAGTCTCCTATAATCGATGCAGACTCTCCAACTGTTTTGCACTCTAGTAGGTATCAACTCATTCTTTTGGTTTTCTACCACCGTAACCTCAGATTTCTTCAGGACAACCTACACAAGACTCACCCAAGTTCTATCAGATATGGGATAAATAATGCCAGCCCGCAGTAATTTGGTCACCTCTTTCTTTACCACATCCAGAATCAAAGGATTCAGTCTGCTTTGGGGCTGCCTCACTGGTTTAGCTCCATCCTCAAGTAATATCTGATACATGCATGTGAAAGGGCTAATACCAAGAATATCCATAAGAGTCCATCTGATGACCTTCTTATGCTTTCTCAGAATTTGTAATAATCTCTCATCCTGTTCATGAAGTAGGTTCTTAGCCACAATCATAGGAAGTTGCTCATCAGTTGTCAAGTATACAAACTTTAGGTGCTCAGGCAAAAGCTTAAGCTCCAATTTTGGTGGCTGCACTATAGAGGGAAGTAATCTAGGGGGATGCATTATTTCTATAGACCGAGTCTCCTTATAATCATCAGCTGCTGCGTAATTTGTAGAAATAGAATCATCATATCTCAAGAATGAAATTTTTTTAACAAAAACAACACATATCATATCACCATCACATTTAGTACATGAGTGGCAATGAATAGAATCATTAAAATCAATAAAATCAAGAAATTCATCACACAACTCATCATAAGTTTCCTCAAATAAATTATCAATCAAATCAATATGAAAAATAGAATGCTCCTTCATGGGATGCTTCATAGCATAAAAAAATGTTAAACTGACAATAGAGCCTCCAAACTCCATGGATAGAGTTCTTGCATGCACATCTATCTTGGTCCTTGCTATTTTGAGGAATGGCCTCCCTAGAATGAGTGGAGCCTTGCTAGATGGTGACTCCCCTTCCATCTCTAGAATATAAAAATCTAGGGGAAATATTAACTCATTAACCCTTACCAACATATCTTCAATCAACCCGGCTGGGTATGTATTACTCCTATTAGCTAATTGAATCACAACACCTATAGAATGCAAAGGGCCAAGTCCAAGAGAATTAAAAATAAACATAGGCATTACATTAATAGAAGCACCTAAATCTAGCATGGCATACTTAAATCTGTAATTTCCTATAATACATGGAATTATAAAAGTCCCTAGATCCTTATATTTCTGAGGCATAGGTTAAATAAGGGCTTAAACATTTTGGCCCATACTGATTCTCTCATTACCCTTCAGCCTCCTCATATGGGTGCATAATTCCTTAAGAAACTTGGCATATTTTCGAATTAGCTTAATTACATCTAGTAATGGAATATTGACTTCCACTTTTTTGAAGGTCTCAAGAAGCTCTCCATCCTTTTCAGCCTTATTTATCTTTCTGGACTGAGTGACTCTCTGTGGAAAGGGAAGGGCTACTACAGCCTTCTGCTACTCATCAACAACCATTGATTTCTTCTTACCCTCAGATTTTTGGGCTGGTTCATCAAAAACGAATTTATCTGCTCGTTGTTGCTTGCTTACAGGTTGAGGTTCAGTTGGTATTTGTACAGATTTTCCAGATTGTAGCATAATGGCAGTCACATTCCCCTTTGAATTGGGGATTGTTTGTGAAGTTGGCCAGACCCTTGGGCCTGTTGCTAACTCAATGAAGAAGCCAGTTTTCTAATATGGGTTTCTAAATTCTGAATGGAGGCCTTTGTCCTCTGCTGGAACTGAATATTATTGGTGGCCATCTACTTCACCAAATCCTCAAATGAAGGCTCAAGTTTTGTGGCTGTTGGACTTGGTTGTTGCATAGGCTGTTGGAATTGTTACCTACTTGGTCCAGCATGAGGCTGAGACTGTGGTTGGCTAGGTGGTTACTGGAATGGTTACCTGTACTATTGTGGTTGCTGCTGTTGTGAAGCTGCATTATCGTACCTCATATTTGGATGACCTCTCCAACCAAGGTTATATATGCTAGAGTATGGATTATATCTAGGCTATTGCTGCTGCTGGTATTTTGGTTTACTAAGAAAGACACCTGCTACAGCTACAGAGCGATCTTGAAATATAGAACCATCTTCCTGAAATGTAGGGCATGCATATGTGGGATGAGATAAAGAAGAACAAATGCCACACACGCTTTCAGGCCCCTGCACAGGTAATTGTTGTCTCACTACCAGCTGTCTCACCAAGGAAGTCAACTTATCAAGTCTATGCTTCATTCTCTGTTAGTCAACATGAGACACATGAAACTCATTGACTCTTCTAGTTAAAGTGATCATTCGAGTTCCAAACTAATGGGAATTGGCAGCCATGTTAGAAATTAAGTTTCTGGCAGCAACTGGAGTTTTATGAACCAATGCACCTCCACTGGTGACATCAATCATACTCCTATCCATAGGCAACAAGCCCTCATAGAAGTACTGGATCAATAGTTGGTCACTAATTTGGTGATGGGGACAACTTGAGCACAATTTCTTGAATCTCTCCTAGTACCCATGTAAAGTCTCTCATGTCATCTTTCTTACACCATATATATCTTTTCTAATGGCAACAACTCTAGATCTAGGAAAGAACTTCTTTAAGAACAGCCTCTTCATATCATTCCAACACATTACTGAACCTGGTGAAAGTTAGTATAGCCAATCCTTGGCCACATCAGTAAGGGAGAAAGGGAATGCTCTTAGCTTGATCTGTTCCTCAGGTATCCCTTATGGCTTCATGGTTGAACAGACTACATAGAACTCCTTTAAATGCTTATGAAGGTCCTCAGTTGCCAGACCATGAAACTTTGGCGATAAATGTATCAAACCAAATTTAAGTATCAAGATCAAGATATTGAATGCCTAAAGGCTGGTAAGTAACATCCAGAGCAACAAGTTCCTTAAGTGTCCTATTATGCATGTTATCACACATAGTTGCAATATCACTTAAGCTCTCAGATTCACTTTCAATTTCAATATCATATTCACATTCAGATGTAATTCTTTCACAAAGCCTACGAACTCTATTTAGTATATGCAAGGTTCTCTCAATGTCATGATCAATATCAAGTAATTGACTAGTAGAAGACCTAGTCATGCAACATACAAAGCTCAAAAACACAAAACATGAAAATTAAACTACACAACACTAAAATACTACCAAAATAAATTTAGTTAACCAATCTAGAAATTTTTAAAAAATATTGGACCACCAAAGCATGAAAACTACACAAAAATGAAACTAAAAGATGTAATAAAAAATCTTAAAAAATTGAAAAAGTGGTCTAAATGATAGAATTTGGCAAAACCCAGGGGTGACCTCACAAAAAAGCTGTGTGCCTTATTTTTAGGCCATTTTCCTTCAACTAGACAAGTTTCAGCTCATTGTGAGCATGTTTGTCTGTACATTTTTCTAAAAAATCACCCGTTTTTGCCTGCAAAACCACCAAAACACAGCAACAAAAGGGTTAATGAAGGATAAGTGGTCAAATATACTCCTAATAAGATTATCCAAATCAGAATGATCCCCAAGAATGGCTCCAAAATTTGATAACTACCAAGGCTATCCAATTATATCAATTTATAGTCAATTCACCAAACTACTTGCAATATCAGGTAACACCAGGTCGAGCCCTTAGATCACTCTGATTATGGAATCAAATTAAGAGATTAATAAACAGGAGGGTGGGTTTGCAAGATTAATCAACAAAAAGTAATTAAAAAGGTAAACAAAATTAGGAAAATAACAAATCCAAGGGAATTAACTAATCCAAGGGAATTAACCAATCTTGATTTTAATCAATCCTTGATTACTATAGATCCATTCAATCACTAACTGAATCCTTAGTCTTAGATCATATCAAGAAGATTCAAGATGATCCATGGATCCTCTACTGGATAAGCATCCAGAATTTGATCAATCAAGCTTAGACAAATTAAGCATCCATCTAATCCTGAATTGATCTAAAAAAATTAGAATCCAACCAAGCAAAACATTTCATCAAACACCTTTGAAGCCTTGTTCAGTCTCTCTAATCCTTCATTAACACATGGTAATTATGCAATTATCACATGAAAATCCCAATCCAATTAAGCATCTCAATCAGAATTAAACAAAGATGAAGGATATAAACTTGATAAATAATTGAATGTAGAGCAATTAAAACAGAATCTCACTATTAAGCATTAAGATTGTCAATCCCTAGGATTGATTAAATTCTCTAGCCCTCCATGAATGGGAGGGAAGAACTATAGAAAAAGAGAGAAAGTTTAGAGAAAAGGGAGAGGAAGAAAGATCTAGAGAGAGAATGAAAAGTGCTGAATGGGAATATGATTCTTATTCTTTTGCTCTAACCCCATAAAAATAACTCCTAATTTGGCCTTAATGATTAGAATTCTGATAGGTACAAATTAGGTCTATTAGGAATCATTGGGCCCAAGTCCCATGTCATTTAGGGGCCTAAAACTCAAGTTTTGCTCAATTAAGTGACCTAACTTATTAGCAACTCACCTTTGCTTTCCATCTTCAATTGCATACCCAAAATGATGTAATTCAACTTAGGAGTCTTCATAAGAGTTGTAAATTTGTGTCTTAGCTTCCATTTAGGCTTAGTTTGACATTCATTAGACTCCTATAACTCAAGATATGAGCTAATGAGTACGTAGAGGTCAAGCTATCAGGATCATCATTCTAGCTCTTGCTGCAACTTTAGTTTAATTTATCCAAACGTATGATCCAGCTCTTGAGGTCTCATGAAACCTGTAGAGATTTGTCTTAGCTTTCCTACAAGATCAGAATCACATCAATAAGATATTTGTAACTCAGATTATAGCCAAATTACTGAATACTGCCAAATAGATAAATTAAGGCTGATTTATGCAATAATTTCTTCAATGATCCAATTAGGCCCAATATCATAAAATGTGAGAAAACCAACTTAAGTAAGCCAAATTGAACCTTAAGAGGCCTAGTGAGAGAATCATTAAATGAATAAAATATATTACTATCACTTGCATAGGTTTTTCTAAATTTAGCTAGAATCTATGAAAACATATATTAAAAGAGAGAATATATTTGCAACTTCAAATGGGGATATTCATAGATAGATTAAAAGAGAGTTTATAATTAAAAAAATAAAGAATTTAAGAAGACATATTTTATTCTTTGAAAGAGAGTAGAATAAGAAATTAAACCACTCTTAAGTAAAAGGACTCAAATTTAATAGATAAGAGTGAATTCAAAAGAAACCATAACATTTATATATTTTTGGATTAAAATGTGCTTTCACTCTCAAGTAACTAAGTAAAAAAAAACATAACTTGTTACCCACAAAGGTGATGATGTAGTGGAAGCATGCAGTTTCTCAAGAAAAAAATGTGGATTCAATCCTTGGTAAGTCCATGTGGGAAGGATTATATCGAATGTCACTCTAGGGTCTAAAGGGGGTTAGGATCAGAATTCAAGGTCGTATTTACCTGTGACATGAGTTCAGCCTTAATCCCCTTTAGGTACTAAATTTCATCACTCTAGGGTCTAAAGGGGGTTGGGATCAGAATTCAAGGTCGTCTTTACCTGTGACATGCAGTTTAGCCCTAATCCCCTATAGGTACTAAATTTCATAAGGATTATATCGAATGTCACTCTAGGGTCTAAAGAGGGTTGGGATCAGAATTTCAGACCTTGAATTCGATCCCAACCCCTTTAGACCCTAGAGTGACATTCGATATAATCCTTCCCACATGGACTTACCAAGTATTGAATCCTATAAATAAATAAATAAATAAATAAAAATATATATATATATATATATATATAATTATATATATATATATATATCAAGTGAACTAGATATATAATTAAGTGCTAGTAGTATATGTCATGAACAACCCAAGTCCAATTGTAATCCACTTGATTTTAACAACTTGAAAACACATTGTTTCATTTAGTGTTATTTTGCGTTTTGGAAAAACGGATATAGAGTTAAGTGTGAACCCTTTTTACCTTTACATAAGATCTAAGTCCTATAACTAGTCTTGAAGGTTTCTTGGACTTGATATTCCAAGCATCTTCTTGTTTGTGGTCATGAAAACCATTGCAATTGCCAATTACAATTGGATGGTCTCTCCTTTACCATTTTATTATTAAAAAATAGATAAAAAATAAGAGGATGATAAGAAAATAAAGATAATGTGTTAAGCAAAAATGTAAAGATAAAAAAAAATATGCAAAGAATATTATGATTTCTTTTAAATGATATACATGTGTTTAATTTTAAAATTAGTTATGAGATAATAATAACGAAGTGTTATGATTTTCTTTTTGAAATTTTTTTTAAAGTGAACAAATAAGGTTATATCTATCTTTTATTTAATTTAAAATATATTGTGATCTTAACCTATTAAAATATAATGGTGTATTTAAAATTATATTATTTAAAATTTATTATTTATTATATTATGTAAATATTATATCTTTATCATACTTTGATGGGCCACTTGGCCTATTCCCATTTTTAATTCCATTCCATTCTACCATAAACTCCATTTTTTCTTCCCCGAAATTGGGTGGGGGAGAATGACGTAAACCTTGTGCTCCTATGGTCAAACAAGGATTAACCATATGAGTAATTCAAATGGGCCGAACTTATGAAAATATCTCGTGATCATGGCTGGATTTATGGAAATACTTCGTGGTCTCACAAAAATAAATCTTATAATTATATTTTAATCGTCGCACAAGTTATAAATTTTGAAAGGCAACATTGGCAAAGAGGTGGGCGGCATCACCGGTGAGAGATGGTTGAAAGTGCAGGTCGCATGAAGGTGGTCGTGGGTAAAGGTTGTGTCTGGGAAGATTTTCTACATTTCTTGAGAGTGAAAGAAAAATGAAAAGAGGGATTTAGGGTTCCCACACATACCTTTTTCACATTTTTTTAAAAAAAAATTCTATAGATTTAGAGATGGAAAATAGACTCTCTTTAAACCTTTCAGTATTAAAATTTTATCTTAAGAAATTTATTAACATTTTATTAAAAAAAATTATCAGTTAGAGATAGAAATAATTGTTTTATATTTTAGAAAAAAAAATTATTTTATTAATTTTTTAATTTCTAAAATTATATAAATTATTTAAAGACGAAACAATTCCGTCTCTAAATATATTTGACTCTTTAAAATGCTAAATTGACCGAATAGAGATGCAATTAGAGATGAAAATATGAGACATATAAATTTCGTCTCTAAATTCTGTCTTTAAATATATTTGACTCTTTTAAAATGCTAAATTGATTGAATATAGGTACAATTAGAAATGAAAAAAATTTAAGATAGGTAAATTTCATCTCTAAATGGTGTCTCTAAACATATTCGGCTTTAAATTGACTGAATAGAGATGAAATTAGAGAAAAAAAAGTTTGAGATGGATCAATTCCGTCTCTAAGTTGTAAATTTTTTTTTCTCTAATCATCAAATCCGTCTCTTTTTCCATCTCTATTTGAGACAGAATTGTGTCTATCTCAAAATTTCGTCTCTGAATAAGATTTTTCTAGTAGTGAGAGTTCATGGAACTTGTTAGAATTATTATTCACCACCTTCAGACCAAGATTTAGTATTGTTTTTCTCATCTTTGTCTCCTCCCATCCTCCCCTTTATTGAGTCATGATATGTTCTCTTCCAATTTCGATTTGTTGATAGAGTTGCTTTTCAATTGCATGCCCTTACAATGGTGCCTCTCCCATAGTCACCATCGTTCAAAACCTGATCAGTTTTGTCAGTTCCGACCTGAAAGATTGGCTCCGTTTTAGCTTGACTTTACATAGTTTGGCTCTAACCCAAATGTAGTTTGGTTACATCCCAGATGCAATTTGGTCATTCCCACCATTGTGCACCCTTACACTGATGCCCCTTCTGTTGTGCTTCTCCATGATCTTCAAGTTTTCTTTTTAGATTTTTTTTAGTTTATTTTCTTTTTGGTGCGTTTAATTGTAATAATTAAAGTTTAGTTTGAGGAGGAGTGTTAGAATATATTTAGAATGTCTTTAAAGTATTTTAGTTAATCTTTGGAATATATTGTCGAATCAATTATTCATCTAATTGAGGAAGCAATCTTTGGAGTTATTTCTTGACGTCGTAATATTTCATGATTTATTTCCTTATTTAATTAGGCTTAGGAGTCTATTATTAATATAAATAGGACAATTAAGTTAATATTTTGTTTCATATCACTTCTTTTAATAATATAAATAGGAAGCTTTTGTAGTCCTACCATGATTAAATTCATACCAGCCCCCGCCGCTGTGTAACCCCACTTAAGAAACAACATACATTGAATATAAATAGGTAATCACCATTTCAATTGACATTGCACCCTTTCCATTCTCATTCTATCACAAAAATCAGAACCACACTACATACATTTATCACAAACTAATGTCCAAAAAACCTAGCATTCTAGGATAAACACCATTTCTATTAACATTGCACCAAATACAACAAATGAGTTTTTGCTAGAAACTTACAGGTGTGAAGTTGTTCCTCTGGTGTCGAAACTGGTTTGAAAATCTCATGGAGCGTGACTTGCGCCTTTTGCTTTTTCCTCATGATGCATGTCACTGAATAAGTGAACTAGTGCAAGACGGAAATGGCGCTGAAATGGAAGCAGGGGAAGAGGGAGAAATGTTGGTGAGGAAGATGGAGGAAAGTTCAGATGGTTTTGGAAAAAGGAAAAAGGAATGTTGGTTTATTTTTACATAATAGTTTATTGTTGTTATTAGGAAATAAGGTAGATTAAAAAATTTAATATTTATCTAGTGTTTGCTGCGATGTAGGATTTCTTTTGCCACATAGGATGAAATTTAACGGTATCACTACAGTAGGTGACGGCGGGTACTATCGTGAAAACGGAATGAAAGTATAGGGATTCAGATAAAAAAAAATATAGGGACTAAAATCTAAATAGAGTAAAAGTATAGGGACCAAAAGTGTATTTAAGTCATTATTTTATATGTTGGAATGTTTCAAAACTAAAATATAATAAGGTCAAAAAGAAAGATGGAGAAGATGAGTTTGGGATATGAAAAATAAAGGATTAGTGTGCATAATGTTAGATTAAATTTCTTATGTAATGGACTTGTAACTTATCTTGCTAGTTTAATATGTAATTAAATTAAATTAAAGGACTAAATTTTTATTGGATAAAAGAGAAAGAATAGTTTTGTAATTATAAAAATTTTCAACTTGATAAAAGTTAACATTATTTAAAAAACAATTTTTGTGTAAAATTCAAGGTCAATTCTTAGTTGTGAGGGTTTTTTCTTCTCTCACTATTATTAAAGTAAAAGAAACATAAAAAAAGGTAAAAGAATAAAAAAAGAGTTTCTTTTATATCTCTCTAACATTCTTAGAATACAACTTATTTTTATTCATAGATAAAAATTAGTGTTTTTATATTTTCTTATTTGTAAGAATTATGAATTTTAAGATCTTTATGATTTAATAATGATTTTTAATATTAAAAATTAAAAAAAATTATAAATTAATATGTTGTATCAAAGCCGTTATAAAATTTATAATTCTTTATTAATGATACTTTAAATTTTCTAATTTGTATGAACTTTAATTAAAAAAAACAATTTTATTATGTTATTATGCTGTATTATGTAAGTTAGTTTCATGATATATTATTGATCCTAATTGTTCGATATGCCATCCTAATTTTCTCCATCACGTCACCGTACTTTAAAGAGGAATTGAAATATTCTTGGCACTCGGTCAATGGACGTGTTAAAACAATTTTCATGGCACACCACGTCACTGTGCTTATAATAATATTTTCCAGAATATTGATTGATCCTTGCGTTTTCGTTGATCACGTTCCTGTATATTACTTAAATAATCATCATCTTATCTCAAATAGTATTTATATTTATTTTAATATTATATGAAAGTTAATTAATAAATTACAAATTATTAATTAATAAATATGTACAAATATATATTTCTTTCAATCAGACCTTGTTAACTAACTTATATATATTATTAATCATTTTTTATTATTCATTAATCAACTTTTTATATACTCATTAATTAACTTCTATATATCATTAATTATAAATTTATACTTTATTAATTAATTTTATGTGATATAAAAATTAATATTATTAAAAATATATAAGAATATCGTGGTTGATATTACTTTGATTGTAATAATGTTTATTGTTTTCTTATGGCACAACACATCATATTATAGAATATGTAATATTTAATTTTTATGTATAATATTATTAATTTAAGATGATATTATGTAAGATTTATTAATTATTAAAGTAATTAAATCTTTAAGTTAATTTATTTTTAAATTATATGAAAGTTATTCTTTTAATTTTTCATAGAATAGATGCTGTAAATGATATAATGACTATTTGTATATGAGCAAATTGAAGTTTATTATGAGGAATTTATAGATCACCTAAATGTTGATTAGCTGTCCTTGTAACACATGAACATGATTGTTAGTAGTGTAAGTGCACTATTAGTTTTATTTATATATCCAAAGATATATAATAAATATTTCTAGTTAGTGCATATATTATTACCAAATTATGTAAATTTTATTAGCATTATTATGTTGAATATGGTATATTAATAGATCAATCAAAAGAGAACATTGATATACATTGAATGATTAAGTGATTTGTTATTTAAATTTGTATAGTATGTTAATTTATGGCGCAAAGTATTAATGTTAGACATGTGATCATTGCAGTATCTGTCTCCAATTCTTTAAATTCGTTTGCTTCGTTTGTTCTAGTCTTTAATAGGTTGAACTTCTCTAATTGGAGTGAACAAGTCCAATTTCACCTTTGTATAATAGATTTTGATTTGGCACTCTAAGTCGAGAAGCCTCCTACTATTACTGTTGCTAGTAACAATGAAGAGAAAATCCATTATAAGGATTGGGAAAGGTCAAACAGACTGAGCCTGATGATTATGCGAATGAGCATAGGAAACAACATCAAGTCGGTTCTTCCCAAAACTAAAAATGCTAAAGAATTTATGAGTTTTGTAGAAGAGCACTCCTAAACTGCTGATAAGTCTTTTGCTGGGACATTAATGAGTACTTTAACCACAATAAAATACGATGGTTCTCGTACTATGCATAAACACGTCATTGAAATCACAAATATTAAAGCAAGACTCAAGTCATTGAGAATAGAAATGGATAATAATTTCCTTGTACAGTTCATTCTGAACTCATTACCATTTGAGTATGGTCTATTCCAAATGAACTACAATATCATGAAAGATAAATGGAATGTGCATGAATTGCACAGTATGTTAGCTCAGGAGAAAACTAGACTTAAGAATAAAGGAAATCACTCTATCAATTATGTGAACTATCAAGGAGCTGGAAAAAAAGCTGAAAAGAAAATGGAAAAGGAAAAAGACCATTAAAGATTGAAGAGTCCTCTATCAAAATTCAGAAGAAAGAATCAAATAATAATAGATGTCATTTTAGTGGGAAATTTGGACACTTCTAGAAGGATTGCCCAAGGCGTAAGGCTTGGCTCAAAAAGAAAGATAAGCTTAATGCTTATTTATATTTCGAATCAAATATAACTAAAAGTTCTCATAATACTTGGTGGATTAATTTTGAATGTACAACTCATATTTCTAATATGAGGCAAGGATTTCTTACAATCCAAACCATAAGCCCAAATGAGAAGTTTGTCATCATGGGGAACAAAGTGAATGTTCTAGTGAAAGATGTCAGGACTTACCATTTAATCCTAGACACTAGATATCATTTAGATTTATTTGAAACTTTTTATGTACCTAGTATATCTAGGAATTTAGTTTCTTTGTCTAAACTTGATGTTATTGGATACCTATATGTTTGGTTCTAGTATACTTTGTGATGGTTTTATATAAATTGAATCTTAAAAATTTATATGCTGAAACTCTTATAACCTTGCATCATAATGTTGGCACTGTAATTTAGTGAATGAGCATTCTGCTTACTTGTGGTTTAAACGTTTGGGTCACATTTCTAAAGAAAGAATGAAAATGTTGGTAAAGAATGACATTTTTTCAACTTTAGATTTCACTGACCTTAATATTTGTGTAGATTGCACAAAGGGAAAACAAACAAAAGACACAAAGAAAGGTGCCACAAGAAGCACTCAACTTCTTGAAATTGTACACACCGATATATGTGGACCCTTTGATGTTAATACTTTCAATAAAGAAAAGTATTGTATCACCTTTATTGACGATTATTCACATTATGCATATGTCTATTTACTGCATGAGAAATCTCAAGTAGTGAATGCCTTGGAAATTTATGTAAATGAAGTTGAAAGGCAATTGGACAAAAAGGTAAAAATTATAATGTCAGATAGAGGTGGTGAGTATTATGGAAGATTTAATGAAATTTGAGAAAACCCAAGTCCATTTGCTAATTTTTTAGAAAAGCGTGACATATGTGCTCAATACACAATATCAGGTATACCACAATAAAATGGTGTAAAAGAAAGGCGTAAACGAACCTTAATGGATATGGTTAGGAGCAAGTTAAGTAACACATCTTTAACCTTGTCATTGTGGATGTATGCTTTAAAAACTGTCATGTATTTATTGGACAGGGTTCCTAGTAAGGAAGTTCCAAAGACACCTTTTCAACTGTGGATAGGTAGGAAACCCAGTTTAAAGCACCTGCATGTATGGGGATGCCAAGCAAAAATAAGAATCTATAATCTACATGACAAGAAACTGGATACAAGAATAATAAGTGGATATTTCAATGGTTATCCAGAAAAGTTTCAGGGGTATAGATTTTATTGTCCTACCCATAATACAAGAATTATTGACATTGGAAATATCCAGTTCATTGAAAATGGTGATCAGTGGGAGTGAAGCTTCATGAAATGTGGAGATTAAGGAAGTTAGAGTATAAATTCCTTTGACTTGTGCTCCTACTTATGAAATTGTTGTTCCTCATGTTGTTGAACAACATAACAATCAAGAAGAACAATAAATTAATGATCCCGAGATTAACAATGAACCTATAGAAGAACAACCACAAGAAATAGCATTAGGAATATCCCAAAGAGAAAAGAGATCTACTATTCCAAATGACTGTGTGGTGTATCTACAAGAGTTAGAAAACGACTTGAGAATTAATGACAATGATCCAGTCATAAACTATTAATAGTGATAATGCTGATAAATAGTTATATGTCATGAAAGATGAGTTTAAATCAATGGAACATAATAGTGTATAGGACCTTGTGGAATTATCTAAAGGGTAAAGAGAGTTAGGCGTAAATGAGTATTTAAGACTAAACATGACTTTCATAGAAACCTTAAACGCTACAAGGCCTATCTTGCTGTTAAAGGTTTTAATCTAAAGGATGATATTGACTATGAGGAAACATTCTCGCTAGTTTTCAAAAGAGATTCTTTTAGAACTATCATGACATTAGTAGCTCATTATAATCTAGTGCTACATTAAATATATGTGAAAACCACCTTTCTAAATGGGAATTTTGAGGAAAATGTTTATATGGATCAACCAATGGGATTTTCAGTTGAGGGGAAAAACACATGATGTGTAAACTTAAGAAATCAATATATGGACTTATGCAAGCTTCTTGGTAATGGTATCTCAAGTTCAATGATACTATTGTATTTTCTAAGTTTAAGGAAAATATTATTGATTGGTGTATATATCCGAAGGTCAGTGGGAGTAAGTTTATCTTTTGTATTCTGTATGTTGATGACATCTTGCTTGCAACTAATTATCTTGCTCTATTGAGCGAGACTAAGAAGTTTCTCTCTAATAATTTTCAAATGAAAGATATAGGAAAGGCAAGCTATGTGATTGGAATAAAAATATTCTGATAGATCACAAGGATTGTTGGGTTTGTCTCAGAAAGTCTATATCAATAAAGATATAGAAAATGGATATATGGCCAACAGGTATGGTTCCAATTCAGAAGGGGGTAAATTTAATGTTGTGGCCTTCTTGGAGACCATTATTATTGAATTATGGTTGTAGAATTTTATTTAGGACTTAGAATTGTCAATAATATTGCCAAGTTGCCAAAGTTTATTGCCTGCAGTAATCTTCTTTTCTAAAAATGATAAGCATTCTAAAGGTGCTAAACATATGGAATTGAAATACTTTGTACTTAAAGAAGAAGTTTAGAAACATAGAGTGCCAATAAAGTACATTAGCACCGACTTTATGATTGTTGACCCTTTGACAAAAGGGTTTTCGCCCAAAACATATAGTGAACATGTTAAAAGTATGTGCATTGTTGCTAAGTAGGTATTATTGTAAATTATGTTAATGATTATGTTTTATGTACTTTGACACTTTGAGCTCATTAATGAATATGTTTCTGTCTTACCTATTTTTTGAGTTTGTATACATGATTGAATAAGAATAATGATAACATGTTCTATTTTTAATAAAGACATTATTGTTGGACCAATTATGTGCTTCCTATTTATAGGTCATGTCAAGGAGATGACTAACTCTATATTACATGGAAGGGACTATGTTGATTAAATGATATACGACCACCATGACTCGTGTTAGTTTTCATTCTTGGTCATGATGAATGAAGTATCTAATGTAAAGATGAGTTTGCCTATATATATGAATTCATATTATATTTTGACAGACTTATCAAACTATAAAGAAAGTAATGTCACATGAGTCAAGTGAGAGAATATTAGATTAAATGTCTAATGTAATGGGCTTGTGACTTATTTATTAGTTTAATAAGTAATTAAATTAAGTTAATGAACTAAACTCTTATTGGGTAAAAGGGTAATGGTAGTTTTGCAATTATAGAAACTGCCAACTTGATGAGATTTAGTAGTATTTAAGAAATAGTTTCTGCGTAAAACTTAAGATCTGTTCCTGGTCGTCAGGGTTTCTTCTTCCCTCACTATTACTAAAGTAGAAGATATATAAAGAAAAGGCAAAAGAATAAAAAGTGAGTTTTTTTTTTTGGATCTCTTTAACACTATTGGAATACAGTTTGCTCTTATTCATGGATAAATATTAGTATCTTTATATTTCCTTATTTATGAAAACCATGAATTCTTAGATCTTAATGTTTTAATAGTAATTTTCTATATTAAGATTCTTAGAAAAATTACAAATTAATACAGAAGTCTTATGAATGGGTTGGGTGCATACTTGGAGTGGGTGCTGTTAAGATTTCTAGATTCTATTATTCCCAAAATTTTTGACATATCAAAATATATAAAGAATTTTAGGGTTACCTTAAAAAGGCATCGATGATGAAGTCATTGTTGAAACCCTTAAAATCAATCTCAATAAAGGAGCAATATTATTCATATCCCACAGTAGTCGCTCATGCATTAGTATCAATGGGGTAATGACACTTGTCAAGATTACCAAATTTAAATCAATTTATAACCGATTTACCAAAACTACTTGTAGCATAAGGTAACACCGGGTCGAGCCCATAGATCATTCTAATTATGAAGTCAGATTAAGAGATTAATGAACAGGGGGGGAAAATTTTGCAAGATTAAACAACAAAGAGCAATTAAAATGAGTAAACAAAATTAGGAAAATAATCAATCCAAGAGAATTAACTAATCTTGATTTTAATCCATCCTTGATCTTTATAGATCTATTCAACTATCAACCAAATCCTTGGTCTTAGATCACATTAAGACGCCTATCAATGATCTATGAATCTTCTACTAGAAATGCTTCTAGAATTCAATTAATTAAGGTTAGACAAATTAAGCATCCATCCAAAACCCAAATTAACTTAAAAATCAAGATCCAACCAAGCTAAATATTTCATCAAACACCTTTAATAAATTATTTAACCTCTAAATTCATCTCTTGGCATATGACAATTACGCAGTTAATATATGCAAATTCCAATCAAATTAAGCATTAAATCAGAATTTAAACAAGAGAAGAAGAGAAAGAGAAACTTGATTAATAGATGAATATATAACAATTAAAACAAAATCTCAAGATTAATCATCAAGACTGTCAATCTCTTGGATTGATTAAAGAAGTTTAGTTCTCCATAGCCATCACCATTGGAGAACCTTCAAGAACCATGAAAAATAACAAAGAGAGAGAAGGAGAGAAAGAGAAGAAGAGAAATCTTCAAAATCAAAAACTAACACTTTAATTATAACAACACTTCTACATAGAAGCTCTACATGTTTCAATGATCTGCATAGCCTCCCTTTTATAGAGAGTTAGAGGTACAAAATGTCAAAGGGGGCTGAGTCATGGTGGTTGGTGGAGTAGGTGGAGTAGGTGGAGTAGTGGAAAATGTTAAATGACTTTTGGTGAGTAGAAAATTCTGGAGATTCTTTGTCTCCGAAATCATGCAGCTCTGAAGTCATTGTATTTGTCATTTTTGAGCTAAGTGGTCTTCACGAAGATTGTAGGTCTGGATCTTAGCTTTCAAATGGCTTTGATTTGAGTCCAATATCATTTCTATAGCTCCAGATATGTTCAAATTACTGCACACTACTCAGGCCCCATCGTAGCTCCTCTGTTCTGACTTCCAAGCCCAATATCACCTCCAAGGAGTCTGAATCGGGAAGAGTGTTCAACATGAAAGTTGTAGATTTGAGTCTTAACTATTAACCATCAAAATTTCAGCCTATTCTATAACTTTCACTACGAGCAGTGTAATGAACAGTACACAAAGGTCATTTTGCCAGGAGCAACACTTTAGTTCTTGATTCAATGCCAATTTGAGCCATCCAAACGTGTGATTGAGTCTTTGATGTCTTCATGGAGATTGTAGAGCTCTCTATTATCTTTAAAATGATATAAGATTCACCTTAAACATCCACCTACAGCCCAAGGTATGACCCAAATACAGGATTAGTGTAAGACGTAAATCATGCTAAAAAATTCAATTAAATCTATTTTGAGTTCAAAACATACAAAACATAACCAAACTTAATTTATTAAGTGCATAGAGAGTGTAAATGACTAAAAATGAAGGCTTATTAATGCATCAAATATGTGAACATCAGGTAACTGTACACACTAGAGTGGTTAGGAATAGGGGTCTCTTCTTGTTTATATAGAATAACTAAAATAGGTTAAACCTACCCACTATGGCAAACTCATATACATGACTCATAAAACAAAATCCATATATGAGTAGTGCTTTAACAACAATAGACTCATTAACAATACTAATCACAATTTGGACTAAAAAAAATGCTCTAATAATTTTGACATCTGAATAATCTGGGTTTTATAAAATTATAATATGATTTATGTTAGTCCATAAAAAAAAGTTCTAACATTCTCCCACTTGAACAGCATAAGTCATATTACATTATTTCAATAAGAAAATAATTCTCTAGATTAATCAAATAATATGTGACCACAACATGATGTCAAAATCGAGCTAGCACTCTCAACAACTGGTCCAAATATGACTACAAGCATCTCAACAATGCATAAAATCATACTCAAAGGAGTACTGACATTATACATGCAAGATATTCATATCCTGTTGACCCAACAAAATGCGATATATGGGTAATTGGAAAACACATCCAAAATTGTATGTCAATATGTGATCAAAGTGTATTTCCCAACAAAATGGCCCTAAGCATCCGCCCAAGATGCTTTTTGAGATTTAACAAACATCTCAACACAATAACAAAATGAGACTGGGTCCAAAATGTGAACAAATAATATTGCACATATAATATTAATAACAATATTATATGACAACGACAATAATAACAACATAATTGTTTAAAGTCTCGAGACACAATAACAAAATGATGTCACAATAAAATTACAAAACAAACTCTCACTAACCCAAAACATTAAAAGACCTCATTATACCCATATGGGTCACATGTTCAACAAAACTGTGACAGCTAAACCTTTAGTTAGGGGATATATAATCATAAGTTATGTAGGGATATACTCGACATGAGTATGAAACATTTTAATCTTTTCTCTAACAAATATATCATTTGTGTCAAAAGCTTCGAGAGCTTAGAGCTCTTATTGATTTGAAAGAAGCATATTATGACAGAGTCATCATGTAATACCCTTAATGACATGTTAGACTTGTGTATGTGTACAAAGGAAGCATATGACTTGCTTGACATGCATGTTTTATTTTGTGACAAATTGAGTTAGTTTAGATACTTTGTTGCAACTCAGAGTGTGAAAAGTTGTTCAAAATGACTCAAATAATAGCATAAATTACTTAGATGAAAGAAATAAATATGGATAATTTATTTCTAGGTCACAAATGAATGAAACAAGATGTAGTTAAAGTTTCAAGGTAAACTGAGTTAGTTTTGCATTTTTAGGCATACTGGTTATGCATTTAAAGCCGGATTGACTAGTAGCAGATATGAAAATATCAGATAATGTTGAAACAAATTTTTATATGAATCTTAATATTTATTTTAAATTTGTTGAAAGTTAAAAATCTTGATTTAGTTAAATCTAAGTATTTTTAGCATATCATAATTTATCAGTTATGGCCTAATGGCCTTATAAGTCTTTTGTTCCTCCTTTATAAGCCTCATTCACAGCCTCTTTCTACTCAAAAAATAGAAACATGAAACAAGAGAGAAGAGAATAAAAAAGAGGAAAGAAGGAAGGAGGAAGAGGACGAGAAAAAGAGAAAAGTTAAAGGAAAATCCAAGGTGTAAAGATCAACTACACTTTAAGAGGTAGGGGAGATTATCTTCATCTTTCTAGTTTCAATTACTCATCTTCGTTTATTCTTGGTTGTAAGAATGGGTTTTAGGGTGATGTTGACAGTTGAATCCATGTGTGAATGAGTTAGAATTAGTGTTTGATGATTCTAATATAGTTATAGATCATATTTAGGATTAGATTTCACTTAGAATGCATGGTAAGATGATTGGAAATGAGTTTGCTACTAAAAACAACTAGTTTTTCTAGTTTTTTGCATAATGTAATTGATTACAATCATTAAGTAATCGATTACAAAGCCTCTGGATTCGACGTAATTGATTACAAGATTAATGTAAATGATTACCAAGCTTCTGGAATAAAAAAAGAAATAGAATGCAATCAATTACAAGAGGAATGTAATCAATTACATGAGGAATGTAATCGATTACCAAGGTTTTGGAAGTGATGTAATCGATTACAGTAGTAATGTAATCGATTACCAAACTTCTGACTTTGTTGTAATCGATTACAACAAGGGTGTAATCAATTACAAGTCCCCTATCTATGGAAAAATTGAGTTTCTGCAACCTTGGGGGTTAAAAGTAACCCTTGTAAACCTATGTATTGGCGATTAGTGATCCAATCAAGATAAATTACAGATGGTAGGAGCTTTAGTATCATCCTTATGGTTGAAAAGAAGTATATGCTTAAAGAGTTACCCTTTTTCTTTAATAGTTTGGGTTAACATAGAAAGTATGTACAATTTTAAGTTTTAAAGCATTCTAAAAGTCGAGAATTTGATATAGGTAAGTATCTAGCACCTTAGGCTACTTTTGTGGTAGTGTACATCATTTAAGAGTAATAAGTGATGATGTGGTGTTTAGATATATGTATGATGGGAAAGATTAGTAGTATTGATCTTTGTGAGTATCCTTTGATGTTGTGCACCATCATTAAAGCCAAGGGAGATAAGTGGGGAGTCCAGAAGGTTCTTTGAACAAGGATTCATTTTGAACTTCTCAATAGTGCTAGGATATGTGTGATGTGAGGATGAACTTTCCCTCTATTTATCACAAGATAATACACTAAACTAGTATTCCTAAGTTAAACATCTTGGTTCTAAGTTGAGCTAAGCATGTATGTATGAATGTATGATTAACTTGATTTATCTAGATGTTAAAGTTAAACCTTGTAGTTGCTTTAAACATATCTTATTTAGCATGTGTTAAGATTATGTTTATTATGCCATGTATGCTGGTCTTGGTTTACTCATACTGAGAAATGTTGTTTCTCACCCTGCTGTGTTGCCATGTAATTCTAGGTGAAAGTTCTTCCAAGAATAAGAAGAAAAAGGAAGCTAAAGATTAAATTAGCTTTATAGTTATATAACAACTGTTGTATTTATTAGTACTTCTTTTGTAATGTAAAGAATTATGTAATACTTCAAGTCTTTGCTAAGGCTAATGTTGTATATATATGCATTTTGCTATGAGTTTATGTTTTCCGCATTCTATATGACTCTCTATAATGTTTCCAATGAACATTATAGATATATGTTATTAGGTTAATACATATGTTGTAATGTTGTATTACTAAGGATCTCCTTGTACTCTAAGTATATCGGGATATTAGTATTAGGGTATTAAATTATGGTATCAGAGCAGTTCATCCTGTTGAGTTGGGGTATGGACTGACTATGCTTCGGCATGTTTACAATTTCTTTTTAGGAATTGTGTTTTTCTTGTCTCTTGTCTGAGATGTTTGTATAGAATTGCATGATTATCCTGATAGTTTGTTATTAGCTACTATTACACGGCTGCATGATATTGAGACTGCAGCTCAATATATGTTATTTTTGTGTGTACAGGAAACTATGGCACCAAAGAGGCGAACTAGAGAAACAGGGAACTCAATCTCACAAGGTCCAGATATGGCCGAAGAGTTTATGGCAATGGCCAATTGCATGAGAGAATAGATGACTGTTACAACAAGGATGCTTGAGAGGATGGAATCTAATCCACCTCACCAGCCTCCACCACCTGAATAGCCAGTTTAGGAAGTACAACAAGTCAGAAGGAATTAGAATTTTCAAGACTTGACAGCTTTCCGTCAAACGAACCATCCACCATTCAGAGGTGAGTACAATCCCGCTAAGGCTGAGGAGTGGCTCAGTGAGATGTAAAAGATCTTCAAAGTAATGGTTTGCTCAGATGAGCAAAAAGTGACATTCGCCTTCTATATGTTAAAGATAGAGGCAGTGCATTGGTGGAAATGTGCCAAGAGGGTATTGGAAGCCACAGGAACCTAGATGTCATGTGAAGTTTTCAAGATAATAACTCCATGAAATGTAGTTATTTATGCCCTATATTTGTGTTTCATGGCATGTTTAGTCCTTGTTCTTATGCATATTTAGAAGATTTTATGCTTATATTTGTGAAATTCTATTTTTAGATCTTCTTTTTTATTTTTGAGCAATTTGTGCATATTTGTTGATTGATTAAGTAGATTTGTAATTATATTTAACTTGGTGCTTTCTCTAATGCTAGAAAGGCTCAAAAGAGACAAATTGATGCAAGCCAAGACCCAACATTAGAGGAAAGAAGCCAAGGATGCATTCCAGTATGCCACACTGCGGTGCAAACATGTGCACGCCGTGGTGTGATGGTTCTAAACAGCATAACTCAGAGAGCAACACGGCCTACCCCGTGTTTGCACACACGGCCTTCCACGCCGAGGCTTGGGCATGTGCAATCCGCGGCGCGCGTCGGCGAGCTGAGCCTATTTATTTTATTTTTCATGCTGTTTCTTGCTCTCTCTGAGTTTTCTCTCTTTTAGGTTTTAGGTTTTTAGTTTTCTGGGTTAGAGGCTGCGGCTAGACCTCCATTGGAGGTGGAGATGGAACTTGGGGATCTAAGGATGGAAACCCTCTTTCCATTGGAGAAGGATCCGAGTTTCAATGGCGAAATCCATAGACTTTCTCTTTCTCTCTATTATATTTTCTCTTCCTCATTTCTTGAACATGTATTTTGTAATTTGTTCTCATGTTCATTGTATAGCTGAACTTTATTTAGGGATGACTTTGGATCATTTTATTAATATTAATGATTTGTTCTTCGCTGAGTTTGTGTGGATCTTTGATTTTGTTCAATCATATTGATCTTAATGCTCTTGAGTGTTTGACCAACATTTGAGTGATTTGATAAAATTTAATGAACCTAGACATAGGGATTTGGGTTTGAGATCGTATGTATGGTTGATGCATGTTCGATTCTATTCTAATGGCGGGATGAGTTGATTCGCTAATAGGATAAACATATACCTCTTAGCCATGCATAGCATGTGTTTAAGAATAGACCTTAAAGAGTGAATTTTGTGTTAGCTCTCAAGGACACTTAGTGAGTTAGGCAAATGAAGCCATAGTTAGATGACCTAGACATAGGTGTTTAGCTAATGTAGATTCTCAAGCTAACCTAATCATTGCATTCATATTTATGAAGAGGATTGCATATTGTTGGTTGAAGTAAAGGGTGAAGGAGGATTTCCCTAAGCTCTAACCGTTTATCCTTATTACTTTCTGTCTTTACTTTCTTTACTTTTATCCATTTTTATGCTCTTGAATAGAGTTAGGTGAGCTATCGGTTAATACTTAGCATTGGAAATAAACTTATCCTCGTGGGAATGATCTCTTACTCTATATCTATATTACTTGTGTGACCCGTGTACTTGCGGTTAGCAAATGGGCAAAACAACACGTTTTGACCCTAACAAGCTTTTGGCGCCGTTGCCGGGGATAAGGCATTATTTCTGTATTGCTAATATTGACAATGAGTTTGCTTAGTTCTAATTTAAGTTTTTTATGTTTTGTTGTTGTAAATAGTTTTAATTCATGTTTTTATGCTTTTGTTTTTGGTTTGTTTAAATAAGTAGTTATAGTTTGATTTTGTGTTTTTGTTAATTTTTGGTTGTACATTCTGTGTTTTAAGCTTTTATACGTGTTTTGGAGGTGCTAGGGGCCAAATGGAGCACCAATTCCAGCAGAAACTGGTTTGTTGTAGAATTCTGCAGCATGACCTTTCACGCCGCGCAACAATGTGCACGCCGTGGCATACTAGTCTCGACCATATTAGGAAAAGGCACCAGAGTGCTCCACGCCGCGGCAGACACTTGTCCACGCTATGGTGTGACCCCCTGTTTTGCATTTTTCTTTTATTTTCTCTATTTTTCTTTATTTAATAATGCTCAATTCTAGTTAGCCTCCTGTTTTGACTTGCTCAAATACCCTATAGATCATAAACACTAACAACACACATTCACTTTGGTTTGGGGGAGTATCATTGCATGTTTTTACCCTTAATGCTTAATGTTTACACATGTTTTGATACTTTAAGTATGTGCTAGTGATAGTCATCATGCTTTCATGATTATATCCTGTTTTGCCTATTACTGGTGAGCTGTTGATAAAAGTTTTAATTTTCAACATTCTCTACATGATGTTATACATGCTTGAATGAAAAATGATGAATCTTTTGAATGCATGATTTGTTGTCATTTGCTAGTGTAGTTTTAGTTGACCAATGATATAAATGCTGGCGATTGTCCTCAATTCTTTTGTGAATCCATTTGCGATCTTGAAGAATGCTTAAGCAATCTTGTTTGTTTTTATGCATGATGTGTTTCTCATTTAGATGCTTATTTAACTTTAGAAAGATTTGAGTGTTTGTCTAGAGAATGTTTATAAATTGTATATATGGATAATTTCTACTATCCTTGAAATTGTTTTGCAACTCTCTTGAGGAGAAATCTTAGGTTGTGCATGATTGAGGAAATGATTAGGGCATTGTTTGGACCGGTTGAGCCTTTCAAGCTTACCTTTACATGATTATATCCCTAGGTCCCCTTTTGAAGCCTTATAATTGTTTGGCCTTCTATGTTCTTCTTTCAACCTCATATTTCCTACCTTGTAACCATTCTATTGCATGCGAAAGCATTGCAATATTTTCCTTCCCTTTATGTTTATTGAGTGCATGATATGTTATTTCTTCACTTGAGTCCAATGTTTAGGGTATTTATGTTCAATATAAAAGTGGCTTGAAGGAGCTATTTGTTGTACAAAAAGTTATTTTTGTTAAAGAAAAAGAAAATACAAAAAGAGAAAAAGAAAAGAAAAGAAAAACAAATGAAAGAAAGAAAGCATAAATGAAAAAAGCATCAAGTGGTTCTGAATAGTGTTAATTGTTTCATTTTGTATACCCTTGTTGTAGTGACTTAAGTCTTGAAATGTCATGTTACGTTTCTCAATGTTTGTATGCTTTTCATTTCCCTTTTGTTCTTCACCCCAACCTTGGCCTTACATTACAAGCTATAAAGTCCCTTTTGATCCTCAATCATGTGTGATTTACATTAGTGGAGAGAGAGTTGTATTACAATTTTGTGGAATCTTGATTTGTATCCATGTGTAGGTTCATAAACTTATCCGGATGAGCACGATTTGAAAAAGATAAGTTGAGCTTGCTTGTTTGTGAGAGATGTCATGTGCATGATTGGAAGCTTGATTGATGGCATGTTAAGGATTGTGTATATGTTAAGCTTAACAGTGAGGCATGAGCATTTTTTGAGGGCTATTATAATCATTGTGCACTGGTTGTGTTTAAAAGAAAATTGAATTTATCATTGTTGAATGCATGTGAGCATGAATTGTCAAAGTGAGTTTTCATAGTTATACTTTGTGTTGCTCGAGGACTAGCAACATCTTAAGTTTGGGGGTGTGATAACTCCATGAAATGTAGTTATTTATGCCCCATATTTGTGCTTCATGGCATGTTTAGTCATTGTTCTTATGCATATTTGGAAGGTTTTATGCTTATATTTGTGAAATTCTATTTTTGGATCTTCCTTTATGTTTTTGAGCAATTTGTACATATTTATTGATTGATTAACTAGATTTGTAATTATATTTAACTTGGTGCTTTCTCTAATGCAGGAAGGGCTCAAAAGAGATAAATTGATGCAAGCCAAGGCCCAGCATTAGAGGAAAGAAGCCAAGGATGCATTCCAGTATGCCATGCCGCGGCGTGATGGTTCCAAACAGCCAAGTCAGAGAGTAACACGGCCTATCCCGTGTTTACACGCACGGCCTTCCACGTCGAGGCGTGGGCATGTGCACGCCGCGGCGTGCGTCGGCGAGCTGAGCCTATTTATTTTGTTTTTCATGCTGTTTCTCGCTCTCTCTAAGTTTTCTCTCTTTTAGGTTTTAGGTTTTTAGTTTTCTGGGTTAGGGCTGTGGCTAGACCTCCATTGGAGGTGGAGATGGAGCATGGGGAGCTAAAGATGGAAGCCCTCTTTCCATTGGAGGAGGATCCAAGCTTCAATGGTGAAATCCATAAGCTTTCTCTTTCTCTATTTTCTCTTTTCTCTTCCTCATTTCTTGAACATTTATTTTGTAATTTGTTCTCATGTTCATTGTATAGTTGAGCTTTATTTAGGGATGACTTTGGATCCTTTTATTAATATTAATGATTTGTTCTTCTCTGAGTTTGTGTGGATCTTTGATTTTGTTCAATCATATTGATCTTAATGCTTTTGAGTGTTTGACCAACATTGGAGTGATTTGATAAAATCTAATGAACCTAAACATAGGGATTTGGGTTTGAGATCGTATGGTTGATGCATGTTCGATTCTATTCTAATGGCAGGATGAGTTGATTCGCTAATAGGATAGACATATACCTCTTAGCCATGCATAGCACATGTTTGAGAATAGACCTTAAAGAGTGAATTTTGTGTTAGCTCTCAAGGACACTTAGTGAGTTAGGCAAATGAAACCATGGTTAGATGACCTAGACATAGGCGTTTAGCTAATGTAGATTCTCAAGCTAACCTAATCATTGCATTCATATTTATGAAGAGGATTGTATGTTGTTGGTTGAAGTAATGAGTGAAGGAGGATTTCCCTAAGCTCTAACCATTTATCCTTATTACTTTTTGTCTTTACTTTCTTTATTTTTATCCATTTTTATGTTCTTGAATAGAATTAGGTGAGCTATCGGTTAATACTTAGCATTGGAAATAAACTTATCCTTGTGGGAACAATCTCTTACTCTATATCTGTATTACTTGTGCAACCCATGCACTTGCGGTTAGCAAATAGGCAAAACAACACATTTTGACCCTAACACAAGACTGCCTTTCTAGAGAAGTTTTTCCCGCAAACTCTATATGATGACAAGGAAATGGAGTTTATGCAGTTAAAACAAGGAAGCATGTCAGTAGGCCAATATATGGCCAAATTTGAAGAGTTGTTGAAATTCTCTTCGCATTTTCGTTATCATCTGGATGAGAAATGGCGATACTTGAAATTCAAAACTAGTCTAAGAAGTGAAATCAAGAGTATGGTGAGACCTATGGAGATTAGGGGCTTTCCTTCTCTGGTTAATAAGTGCAGGATTGTGGAGTCAAGTGCTCAAAGCCCTCAATCAAAGAAAAGGGTACAAGATTCCCAGAAGAGAAAGAGAGAGGATGACAAGAGTAAGCAGGGTACTCCTAAGACGAGCAATCCTAAAGGAAAAGGCAAGAAGGGGTCTACAGTACCTCAATGCTCAAAATGTGGGAAGACACATGGAGGCAAAACCTGTTTGGTAGGCCAGTCTGTGTGTTACACCTGTGAGAAGTTAGGACACTTTTCTAGAGATTGTCCTTTGAAGAAGGAAGATGTGCCTACCCCAAAGCCGCTAGCCAAGAGACGAGTTTACACTCTAGGCGGAACAAGGTGGCCCAATCTTCTGACCTCATCCAAGGTAAAAGCATAATTCGTAATCATCTTTTAAATGTCTTGTATGATTCAAGAGCATCCTACTCCTTTGTTTCTTATGATTGTGTAAGGATGTTGGATGTGCCTATGTCAGAGTTACCATACGACTTATCTATTTTCACACCTACCAGTAAGCCAGTCATAACTTCAAAAGTATGTCTTGACTATTATATAAGGATTGCGGATAAAGTTTTCTTTGTAAACTTTATCTGTTTACCCCTTGTGGGCATAAATGTCATTCTTGGTGTGGATTGGTTGTCGTCCAATCATGTAGTCTTAAACTGTTCAAATAAGACTCTAGTTTTTCTATCTTATGTTCCTACTAGAGTTGTTTCTTCCGAATCTATCTATCTCAATGCTAATTAGGTCAATCATTGTTTAGTAGAAGGATCTCTAGGACATGTTCTTCTTTTCTCAATAGATGTAGAGGTTGAGCAGAGCCTAGACAATATACATGTGGTGAGGGAATACCTTAAGATATTTTTGAGTGACGTAGCTGAGTTGCCACCAGAGTGAGAAATAAAGTTTACTATAGATTTAGTGTTGGGTACAAGACGTATATCTACAGTACCCTATAGGATGACACCTTTAGAGTTGGCAGAACTCAAGAAATAATTAGAGGAGTTGTTGGACAAGAAATTCATTAGGCCTAGTGTTTCTCCGTGGGGAGCACCAATGTGTCTAGTGAAGAAGAAAGATAATACCATGAGGTTATGTGTTGACTACAGACAGTTGAACAAGGTAACTATAAAGAACAAGTATCCATTACCTAGAATAAATGATCTGATGGATCAATTAAGAGGAGCTTTAGTGTTTTTCAAGATTGATCTAAGACCTAAGTATCATCAAATCAAAGTTAAAGGAGAGGATATCCCTAAGACAGCTTTTAGAACTAGGTATGAAAATTATGAATATCTTGTGATGTCCTTTGGGTTAACGAATGCTCCAACAGTGTTTATAGATTACATGAACAGAGCTTTTATACCTTACCTAGACAAGTTTGTGGTAGTGTTTATTGATGACATCCTTATCTGTTCAAAGACAAAGGAAGAACATGAGCAGCATGTTAGGATAGTTTTAGATATCCTAAAGGAAGAGAAACTATTTGCCAAATTATCCAAGTGTGAGTTTTGGCTAACAGAAGTTCAATTTTTGGGCCATGTTATTTCTATAGGAAGAATCTCACTAGACCTTAGTAAAGTTGAAGCAGTATTGTAGTGAGAGGGACCCACCACTGTGACCGAGATCAGGAGCTTCATAGGCCTAGCTGGGTATTATAGAGGGTTTATCAAGGGTTTTTCTTAGTTAGTGTTGCCTTTGACTAGGTTGACTAGGAAGGGTAGTACTTTTGAGTGGACTCAAGACTGTGAGAATAATTTTCAAGAGTTAAAGAAGAGGTTGATTACTACGCTAATGTTGATAATTCTGGATCCCCATGAGAACTTTGAGGTCTTTTGTGAAACTTCAAATATGGGACTAGGGTGTGCTCTGATGCAGAATAAGAGAGTAGTTGCCTATGCATCAAGGTAGTTAAGGCCACATGAGGAGAACTACCGTACGCATGATTTGGAGTTAGCAGCTATAGTGTTTGCCTTAAAGATTTGGACACATTATCTCTATGGAGTTCAATTTGAGGTGTTCAGTGATCATAAGAGTTTAAAGTACTTATTTGATCAAAAAGAGTTAAACATGAGGCAAAGAAGATGAATGGAATTCTTAAAAGACTATGATTTTGAGTTAAAGTATCATCCGGGTAAAGCCAATGTAGTGGCTAATGCACTAAGTAGGAAGTCCCTACATATGTCCCGAATGATGGTCCAAGAGAATGAATTTCTCGAGAGTTTCAAGGATTTGAGTCTAGCAATAACTGTGATGCCACATAGCCTCTTTGTGAGTAAGATGGACATAGAAAATGACTTAAGGATTCAAATTTTAGAAGCTCAAAAGGAGGATGAAACTCTAAGGGACATAATTGAGTAGATCATTTTAGGAACCCTAGAGGATTTTGATATAACTAATGATGGAATGATAAAGTTTAGAGACAGACTTTGTGTTCCAAGAGAGTCAAAGATCAAAGAGAGGATTCTAGAAGAAGCTCACAAAAGTAAGTATACCATCCATCCTGGAACCACTAAGATGTATAAAGATTTAAGGAAAATGTTTTGGTGGTCTGGAATGAAAAAAAACATAGCAGAATATGTCTCAAGGTATTTAATTTGTCAAAAAGTAAAAATTGAACATCAGAAGCCTGCAGGACCATTACAGTCTTTGGGAGTCCCTAAGTGGAAATAGGATAATATTTCTATGGACTTTGTAATGGGCCTACCTAGGGTACAGTCAGGATATAACATAGTTTGGGTCATAGTGAATAGATTGACTAAATCTGCCCACTTCTTGCTAATGAGAGCTAACTATCCTCTAGAGAAATTAGCTCAGCTTTATTTGAAGGAGAATGTTAGATTGCATGGAGTCCCTATAAGTATAGTTTCAGATAGGGATCCTAGATTCTCATCTAGATTATGGGGAGCCTTGCAAGAAGCGTTCGGACTAAGTTAAGCTTTAGTAAAACTTATCACTCGCAAACTAATGGGTAAACAGAGAAGACTATCCAAACCCTTGAGGATATGCTTAGATCATATGTTTTAGAACAACGGGGTAGTTGGGATAAGTTCTTACCTTTAGTGGAGTTTGCCTCTAACAATAGCTACCATTCTAGCATAGGTATGACACCTTATGGGGCTTTATATGGAAAAAAGTACATATCGCCTCTATGTTGGTATGAAGTAGGTGAGAGAACCATCCTAGGTGTTACCAAGTGGTCTCAATACTCAAGAGGGGGGTGAATTGAGTATGAAAACTAAGTTCGCAAATCTTTCGCAAATCATTTGATAAACAATTTTCGTTGAAGCTAATTGATGATTAGAGATGATTGGATATAAAAGATAAACACTTTCACTTATAAATGCAATAGCCAAAGGTACCAATATTCAAGCAAATCAATAAAACAGTACTTAATGTAAAGAGAGGGGTTTAGAGAAAAGAAACATAATGATTTATCCTGGTTCGATCACTTATCTACTTGTGATCTACGTCCAATCCCCAAGCAACAACTTGAGATTTTCCACTATAACTTCAAGCTTCAATGGGTGCTTGATAACCACTACAACCTTGAGCACTCAACACTTTGGGATACCTCACCCTTGGAGCTTGAGTCTCTTCAACTAAGGAATACCTCACCCTTTACACTTTTGGAGGGATGCCTCACTCTCTTTACAAAGCAATAATGATAGATTGAATGAAGCTCTCACTAGAGCAGATGATTATAAATTGAAGCTCTAATATGCTCTCAAAGATTTTTCATGTTTTTAACAAAAAATAGAGCAAGAAATGGATTTGAGGATTGATTCACGTTTGGAAGTATTGATGATCAGTTTTTGGTTCAAGGTCAACCTCAAATAAAGACCCAACTTTGGTATTTATAAGTTTCTCAATTAATAGAGCCGTTAGGGTGTTCTGGGCATGCATTTAATATAGCCGTTGGACGTTGTCAGGGTTCGTGTAATCGATTAAACAACTTATGTAATCGATTACATTGTTGTTCCAACGTGTTCTTGGCTTTCTGGGCTCTGTGTAATCGATTACATTATTGGTGTAATCGATTACATGGCTTCTGACTTTGCTTGCAATCGATTACAATATCCATGTAATCGATTATATGACTTCTGACTTGCTGTGTAATCGATTACAATATCCATGTAATCGATTACATGACTCTTTGAACGTGTTCTTGCCTTTCTGGGCTTGATGTAATCGATTACATATATTGTGTAATCGATTACATGGCCTCTGACTTGCTTGTAATCGATTACATTGCTCATGTAATTGATTACATGGCTTCTGTTTGCTGTGTAATCGATTACAAACATCATGTAATCGATTACATTGGCCTTTGAACACATTTTTCAAGTCCAATAAAGGTTGTAAGTCATTTCTAACACCTTGAGACAATTGATTAAACAAAAATCATTTTAAGAGTGTTAGATTCAAGATAGAAACTCAAGTTTTCTTGAAAGCCATGTTTAACTTTGAAATTTTCCATTTATTTTGAAATGATATATTGAAAAATCATTTGAGAAATCTTGAGAGCATTTAACATAAATGTTCTAAGTCTTATAACTACATAAACCTTTTGACTTCTTTCTTTGATCTTGATTTTTCTTTTTGCGCTTGATCTTTTCTTTTGCACTTGATCTTCCCTTTTGCCTTTGTTATCATAAAAAACCATTTGATATGCCTTAGAGACATAAGCATTCACATTCTCCCTCTTTTTGATGATGACAAACTAATCATAGGAAAAAGAAAGATTTTTTGCAATTGTATATAATAGACATTTAGGCGCAATGCTCCCCCAGAGTTTATGCATGACATTGGGTTAGATTTTGCATATAAAAAGCTTAAGAGCTTAAAAGCTCAATAACTCCCCCGTACTCATGCAACCTTTAATTACATTTTTTTTTATTTTTCTTTATTTTCTCCCCCGTTGGCATTATCAAAAAGACATAAGCATTTAAAGAAAAATAGACAGCATAACAGCTATATTTCATGATTCCCAAATTTTGCCAGAACAAGAATGCCAAAGAGATTAAACAGTCCATTCAATATTATCAAACAACCAAATATTCAAAGCGGAAGCAAGTTCAGATATTATTAATCAGCATGTACAAGAGAACTTCTCACAACCAGTAGCCAATAATCAAAAACACCATAAATGTATACCAATGTTATATAATCAGAGTCAAAACAAAATAAATACAAGGTGGTCATCAAAACAAAAAAGAACATCAAGGCAATGAGCTATGATCACTATCAGTGGCCTCGCTATCACAAAAGACATCACCCTCTGGATCCGCAGTAGTGTCTCCTAGATCAACATTGTCATCGCTGGGCTCAAGATCGTCGTTGGAGTCCAGAAGCTCCTCATCATCAGCAGGGACTCCAGATGGACCAACAAAGGACATGGGAACCAGAGAGGCAGAGGATGTGGGAGGTGCAACAGCAGCGCTCTGAGGAATAGGAGGTCCACCCAGGAGAGATCGAATGGAAGCAAGCTCCTGATTTGAGTAGTCTATCCTCAGCTCAAGATGGTCAATCTTTTGCTCTATATGATCCATACGTGTGTTTACATTAGCGCTCAGGTTGCGCATTTCTTGGAGCAGGAAGTTCTTCCGGGAGAGATGATCTTGCGAAGCTGGAAGTTCTTCCGGAACAACTCAGCTTGCTTCACAGTGGAGAAGTGTCTCGTGAGGTCCAGGCCAGATATGTTACATGAGGCACCACCAGAAGACCCTCCAACGACAGCCCTTGTTCTTGGGCGCTTTGAGCGATGAGAGGATTCAGCCATTGATAAGAAGGAGTAGAGTGGGATGAGTGGTAAATGGTTGGGGATGAGTGAGGAGAGAGAGAGGGACGAGGTTAGGGCAGAGAAATGGAGATGGGGTTCGTGAGAGAAGATGGGGAGATTTGGGTGAGGGATGTGAAGGATGTGAGGAGATTTGGAGAGATGGGGTCTGTGTGAAGAGGGGTTTTCCGAGATTGAGAGAGGTGAAATGAAGGATTTTGATGGAGATTTGAGTGAGAAATGAGAGATTTTGAGGTTTGAGAGGTTTGGGGTGCATGGGAGCAGAGGAGGAGGACGAAGAAGATGAATAGATTTTGAAAAATGAGCTCTACGCGCGTCAGAAACCTTTTAAAAAACCCTGTGTAATCGATTACATTGAGTGTGTAATCGATTACATGCATTCTGGTGGGTATGTAATCGATTACATTTTTGGTGTAATCGATTACATGCTTTCTGGGAACCTTGTAATCGATTACATAGTTGATGTAATCGATTACCTGAGTTCTGAGTTAATTGTAATCGATTACAAAAGGTGTGTAATCGATTACATGCATGACAGAACCTGTGTAATCGATTATAAAGGCATTGTAATCGATTACCAGTACTCTTTAACTCAGATTTTGCATTCTAAACAGCATATAATCAACTTTAATCATCCAAATCAGTTCCAAAGCAACTTAGATCAATTCAAATCATCATTCAAACATATAATCTAATCATATTATGATTCAACTCACATAATTGATCAAAATTACCATTTTTACTAAGAATTTCACCATTTTTGGTGAAATTTTGAGGATGTTGAGTTGCTTGGGAGTCTTGGGCATGAGGGAGCACCTGCCAAACAACTTAGGGGAAATCTCCAACGCTCAAGTCAGTATTGGATTCAAATATGATGAAAAATTCAGAGATTATGCAGCAATTTGGCATGATTATGTAGAAAAAATGCAAGTTTATGCATTAGTTTTAGGATTATGCAGCAAATAGTTAATTTATGCATGATTGATCCAATATACCAAGTTCATTTCTTATATAGAAAAATGCTTCTTTTGCTAGGGGTTTAGTGAAAATGTCAGCTAGTTGCTTAGTGGTTTCTACAAACTCAAGCATACAATCACCCTTTTGAACATGGTCTCTAATGAAATGATGTCTTATTTCAATATGTTTAGTTCTAGAATGCAAAATGGGATTTTTGGACAAATTGATTGCACTAGTATTATCACATCTTATAGGGATATGATCAAGCTCAAGATCATAGTCCAAGAGTTGTTGTTTCATCCAAAGGATTTGAGAACAACAACTCCCAGCTACAACACATTTAGCTTCAGCTGTAGACAATGCCACACTATTTTGCTTTTTGCTATGCCAAGAAACTAGTGAGCTTCCAAGTAAGTGGCATGTCCCACTAGTGCTCTTTCTATCCATTTTGCACCAGCAAAATCAGAATCGAAATATCCAATAAGACTACATGAGGCACCTTTAGGGTACCATAAACCCATTTGTGATGTGCCTATTAGATATTTCATTATTCTTTTAACAGCACTTAGGTGTGATTCTTTAGGATTAGCTTGATATCTAGCACACATGCATACACTAAATATTATATCAGGCCTACTTGCAGTGAGATAAAGGAGTGAGCCAATCATACCTCTATATTTCATAATTTCTACTGATTTACCTCCTTCATCCTTGTCCAAATAGCAAGAGGTGCCTATAGGAGTAGCCATATGCTTGGCATTGTCCATTCCAAACTTCTTGAGCAGCTCCTTGCAATACTTGGATTAGCTTATGAACGTTCCTTCTCTTGTTTGCTTAATTTGGAGACCAAGGAAGAAGTTAAGCTCACCCATCATGGACATTTCAAACTCACTTTGCATAATATTTGAAAATTCTTTACAAAGAGAGTTGTTAGTAGCTCCAAATATAATGTCATCAACATAGATTTGAACTAGAAGTATGTCATGCATTTTATGTTTTATGAAAAGGGTAGTGTTAACTTTGCCTCTAGAAAAACTTTTTTTCTAAAAGGAATTTGCTCAACCTTTCATACCATGCTCTAGGAGCTTGTTTTAAGCCATACAAGGCCTTTTTCAGTTTAAAAACATGGTTGGCCATTTTAAAATCCTCAAAACCAGGAGATTGTTCTATATACACCTCTTCTCGTATAAAACCATTTAAAAATGCACTTTTGACATCCATTTGATAGAGTTTGAAATCCATGATGCAAGCATATGCAAGTAGCATTCTAATGGCCTCTAACCTAGCTACGGGAGTATAAGTTTCTTCATAGTCTATGTCTTCTTCTTGATTATATCCCTTAGCTACAAGCCTAGCTTTGTTTCTTATTATTAAGCCCGTTCATCAAGTTTGTTCCTAAAGACCCATTTAGTGCTAATTATAGGATGATCATTGGGCCTTGGAACTAATTCCTAAACTTGATTTCTCTCAAATTGGTTTAGTTCTTCTTGCATGGCCAAGATCCAATGCTCATCATTAATGGCCTCATTTATGTTTTTAGGTTCAACTTGAGAGACAAAGGCTAGGTGATTACATGCATCTCTAAGTGAGTTTTGAGTGATTACCCCTTTTGATACATCACATATCACCTTGTCGAGAGGATGATATCTTGAAGTCCTCCATTCCTTGGGTAGATCCAAGATTTCTGAATCTTTTTACCATGAGTGATCAAGGAGTCTCTCTTCTTCCTTCTTGGACTCTTTCTCTTGATTTTCCAAGTGCGTCTTTGCCAAGATTTCTGCAACATCATCAACAAGCTCCTTTCTCGGCTCATTTGGGTTAGTTTCATCAAATGCAACATGTATGGACTATTCTATAGTCATAGTTCGTTTATTATAGACTCTAAAGGCCTTACTATGAATAGAATAACTAATGAATATTCCCTCATTAGATTTTGCATCAAACTTCCCCAAGTTATCTTTTCCATTATTCAAAACAAAGCATTTATATCCAAAGACATGAAAATGTGACACATTAGGTTTCCTTCCTTTGTACAATTCATATGGGGTTTTCTTTAAAATTGGCCTTATTAGGACTCTATTCATAACATAACAAGCGGTGTTAACCGCATCCGCCCAAAAGTACTTAGGAAGGTTGGCCTCATTGAGTATAGTTCTTGTCATTTCCTTTAAAGATCAATTTTTCTTTTCTACAACACCATTTTGTTGTGGTGTTCTAGGGGCAGAAAAATTATGCTCAATGCCATGTTCATTACAAAAAGTTTCAAATTCATGATTTTCAAATTTACCACCATGGTCACTTCTTATGGATGCAATACAAAAACTTTTTTCATTTTGGATAACTTTGGCAAGTTTTCTAAATGATTGAAAAGCATCATTTTTGTGAGCCAAGAATAATGTCCATATAAACCTAGAAAAATCATCCACAATCACTAATGCATAGAAATTCCCACCAAAGCTCATAGTTCTAGAGGGCCCAAAAAGATCTGTGTGCAAAAGTTGTAAAGGTCTAGAAGTTGAAACTATGTTTTTAGCTTTAAAAGAGACCTTTACTTGTTTTCCCTTTTGTCATGCATTACAAAGTTTGTCTTTTTCAAATTTGAGCTTTGAAAGACCAATTACTAGTTCTTTAGAAACCAATTTGTTTAAGTGATCCATGTGAATGTGAGCAATTCTTCTATGCCATAACCATGAATCATTTTCTTTACTCATAAAGCATTTAGCATCATTTAAGGAGATATCATCGAGACTAATCATATATATATTATTGACTCTATGACCAACAAACTTAACTTGCTTATCATCCTTTCCCTCAATTATGCAACAAGAAAAATCAAATATAACTCTATTGCCTTTATCACACAATTGACTAATACTAAGCAAATTATGTTTAAGTCCTTCAACAAGCAAAACATTATCAATAGATGATGAAGGGATCTTACCAACTTTGCCAATTCCAAGAATCTTCCCTTTGTTGTTATCACCATATATGACATGACCATATTTTTTGTGTGTAAGGGAGGAGAACTTGGAGCCATCATGGTCATGTGCTTGGAGCAACCACTATCAAGATACCAACTTGAGCTCTTGGTTTTCAAGCACACCTACAACACACATTCAAGTTTTAACCTTTGGTACCCAAATTATCTTGGGTCCTTGTGTGTTAGAGTTAGGCATGGTACCTTTAGGAACCCAAACTCTTTTTATTCCAACCTTAGTGTTTATGTTCTTTCTAACATTGCAAGTTGATGCACTATGCCCTTTCTTACCACAATGAAAACATTTGACAAAGGGACTACTTGAAGTTTTTGAGGAAACAAAGAAATTATTATAAGACTTTTGATGGTTGTTTGGATTAAATCCCAAACCAACTTTTTGAAAAACACATTTTTGTCTCCCTAACAACACATTTAAGTTGTCTCTTCCAAAGGTGAATTTTACAAGAGTGTTGTTCAAATCTTCAATTTCTTTTTCAAAAGCTTTGCATGACAAGCAAGGTAATAGTATGGATGTATTATTATGTGAGGAACAAGTCATGCATAATGAATTAGCATCAATAAGTTCTAAAGTCTCATTTTCAATTTTAAGCTCATTTATCTCCTTAGTTAAAATAGAAACTTTGTTTGCCAATAAGGAGATTGTTTTATTGGAAGACAAAACCATTTTTGTGAGCCTCAAGGACTCATCATGCAATTCTTGAAAGGCATCTTGCAATTCATCATAAGAAGGTGAAGGTTATAGGTTAGAAGAGGTTACCTCGGTGTCGCTTTCTTCACTTTCTTCTCCTTGAGCCATGAGGCAAAGATGGGCTTCTTCATTCTCCAAATCATCGGAAGAGCTTAAGTCATTATCCTCTCGAGCTATATATGCTCTTCTTCTTTTCCTTTCCTTAGAAGGCCTTTTCTCAAACTTTTCCGTCTTCTTGAGATACATAGGACACTCCATTTTCATGTGCCCCGATTTTTCACATTCATAGCATTTTGGAGGAGTAGAGGATCCTTTTCCTTTGTGATACACTTTCTTTTGAGGAAAGGGTGGTCTTCTTTGAAATCCTTTGTTCTTTAGGAATCTTCCAAATTTTCTCACTAGGAGACTAAGATTCTCCTCACTTAGCTCAACACTTTCACCATCCTCTTCACCATCTTCATCATTATCTTCAATTGTAGAGGAGGTGGCTTTGAGTGTGATTCCCTTCTTCTTTTTGTCATACTCTTCATTTTGATTGAGCCTATTTAGTTCCAGCTCATGTTCTTGAAGCTTCCCAAATAAGGTGGCTAGAGACATTGTTAATAAATCTCTTGATTCCGCAATCGCCGTTACTTTGGGTTGCCAATTCCTGCTTAGACATCTCAAGACTTTGTTAATAAGATCCTCATTAGGAAATGTTTTCCCCAATGAGATAAGATGATTAACAATATGAGTAAACCTCTTTTGCATATCTTGAATGCTCTCACCTTAGTTCATTCTAAATAATTCGCATTCATGAGTGAAAGTGTTTATTCGAGATCGTTTTAGTACCTTCATGAGTTACTTGTAGGGTATCCCATATTTCTTTTGCCGTCTTGCAATTTGACACCCTAAAGAACTCATCATACCCCAAGGATGTGGTGATGATGTTCTTGGCTCTCAAATTGTATTGAACCTTCTTTTTATCATCATCGGTCCATTCATTTCTAGGTGTATTGATTTTCACACCATCTTTAGTTTGTGTTGGAACAAAAGCACCATTTTCAACGACATCCCACACATCTAAGTCAATAGCTTCAATGAAAATTTTCATCCTTTCTTTCCAATAGGCATAACCATCCCCATTGAAATAAGGAGGTCAGTTTATAGAAGAACCTTCATTTGAAAAACCATTTGAAGCCATCACTTCTCTTGAAGCTGCTAAGCTCTTTATACAAGAGTCTAGCTCTGATACCACTTGTTACCAAGTGGCCTCAATACTCAAGAGGGGGGTGAATTGAGTATGAAAACTAAGTTCACAAATCTTTCACAAATCGTTTGATAAACAATTTTCGTTGAAACTAATTAATGATTAGAGATGATTGGATATAAAAGATAAACACTTTCACTTATAAATGCAATAGCCAAAGGTACCAATATTCAAGCAAATCAATAAAACAGTACTTAATGTAAAGAGAAGGGTTTAGAGAAAACAAACACAATGATTTATCCTGGTTTGATCACCAATCCACTTGTGATCTACGTCCAGTCCCCAAGCAACAACTTGAGATTTTCCACTATATCTTCAAGCTTCAATGGGTGCTTGACAACCACTACAACCTTGAGCACTCAACACTTTGGGATACCTCACCCTTGGAGCTTGAGTCTCTTCAACTAAGGGATGCCTCACCCTTTACACTTTTGGAGGGATGCCTCACCCTCTTTACAAAGCAATAATGATAGATTGAATGAAGCTCTCACTAGAGCAGATGATTACAAATTGAAGCTCTAACATGCTCTCAAATATTTTTCACGTTTTTAACAAAAAATAGAGCAAGAAATGGATTTGAGGATTGATTCACGTTTGGAAGTATTGATGATCAGTTTTTGGTTCAAGGTTAACCTTAAATAAAGACCCAACTTTGGTATTTATAAGTTTCTCAATTAATAGAGTCGTTGGGGTGTTCTGGGCATGCATTTAATGTATTTAATATAGCCGTTGGACGTTGTCAGGGTTCGTGTAATCGATTACACAACTTATGTAATCGATTACATTGTTATTCTCACGTGTTCTTGGCTTTTTGGGCTCTGTGTAATCGATTACATTATTGGTGTAATCGATTACATGGCTTCTGACTTTACTTGTAATGGATTACAATATCCATGTAATCAATTACATGACTTCTGACTTGCTGTGTAATCGATTACAATATCCATGTAATCGATTATATGACTCTTTGAACGTGTTCTTGCCTTTCTGAGCTTGATGTAATCGATTACATATATTGTGTAATCGATTACATGGCCTCTGACTTGCTTGTAATCGATTACATTGCTCATGTAATCGATTACATGGCTTCTGTTTGTTGTGTAATCGATTACAAACATCATGTAATCGATTACATTGGCCTTTGAACACATTTTTCAAGTCCAATAAAGCTTATAAGTTATTTCTAACACCTTGAGACAATTGATTAAACATAAATCCTTTTAAGAGTGTTAGATTCAAGATAGAAACTCAAGTTTTCTTAAAAGTCATGTTTAACTTTGAAATTTCCTATTTATTTTGAAATGATATATTGAAAAACCATTTGAGAAATCTTAAGAGCATTTAACATAAATGTTCTAAGTCTTATAACTACATAAACCTCTCGACTCCTTTCTTTGATCTTGATTTTTTCTTTTGCGCTTGATCTTCTCTTTTGCACCTGATCTTCGCTTTTGCCTTTGTTATCATAAAAAACCATTTGATATGCCTCAGAGACATAAACATTCACACTAGGTCCAGAGTTAGTCTAGCAGACTACAGAGCAAATTAAGATAATTAAGGATAGGTTGGTTACTGCTCAGAGCGGTAAAAGAGCTACGTTGACAGGAGAATGAGACCTCTTGAGTTTGATGAGGGTGATAATGTGTTCTTAAGAATTGCTCGTACAACAGGGATTGACAGAGCATTGAAAACCCAAAAGTTAAATCCTTGTTTTCTTAGTCCGTACTAAATTCTAAAGAAAGTTAGACCCGTAGCCTACTAGATAGCCCTTTCTCCCAGTTTGTCAAACCTTCATAACGTTTTTCATATGTCTCAGTTGAAAAAGTATAATCCAGATCTTTTGCATATCATAGAACATGAATCTGTACAGTTAAGAGATAATTTATCTTATAATGTACATCTGGTAAGGATCGTGGATAGAGGGGTCAAAGAGCTTAGAGGTAAGCAGATTCCTCTGGTGAAGGTTTTATGGGGTGGCAATGACATCGAGAATGCTACTTGGGAGTTAAAGTCCCACCTACAGCAGGACTATCAAGAGTTGTTCCTTTCAGGTGAGCAATTTTGGGGTCAAAATTTTAAAAAAGATTGGAGAAATGTAATACCCTTAATGACATGTTAGACTTGTGTATGTGTACAAGGTATCATATGACTTGCTTGACATACATGTTTAATTTTGTGACAAAGTGAGTTAGTTTAGGTACTCTGTTACAACCTAGAGTGTGAAAAGTAGTTTAAAATGACTCAGATAATAGCATGAATTGCTTAGATGAGGGCAATTAATATGGATAATTTATTTCTAGGTAAAAAATAAATGAAACAAGATGTAATTAAAGTTTCAAGATAAACTGAGTTAGTTTGACTTTTTTAGGTATACTGGTTGTGCATTTAAAGTCGAATTGACTAGTAGTAGAATTGGAAATATAAGATAATTGTGAAATAACTTTTTAAATGAATTTTAGTGTTTATTTTAAAGTTGTTGGAAGTTAAAAATCTTAATTTAGCGAAATCTGAGTGTTTTTAGCAGATCGAGATTTATCAATTATAGCCTAAAAGCCTTATAAGTCTTTTGTTCCTCCTTTATAAGCCTTACTCATGGCCTCTTTCTGGTCCAAAAACAGAAAGAGGAAACGAGAGATAAGAGAAGAAAGAAGAGGAAAGAAGGAAGGAGGAAGAGGACGAGAAAAAGAGAAAAGATAAAGGGAAATCCAAGGTGTAAATATTAACTACACTTCAAGAGGTAGGGGAGATTATCTTTATCTTTCTATTACTCATCTTCTTTTATTCTTGGTTTTCCTTGATAAGTAAGAATGGGTTTTAGGGTGATGTTGATGGTTGAGTCCATGTGTGAATGAGTTAGAATTAGTGCTTGATGATTCCAATATGGTTATAGATCATATTTAGGATTGGATTTCACTCAGAATGCATGGTAAGATGATTGGAAATGAGTTTGCTGCTAAAGACAACTGGTTTTTCTATATAATGTAATTGATTATAATGGTCAAGTAATCAATTACAAAGCCTTTCGATTCGATGTAATCGGTTACAAGAATGTAATCGATTTCCAAGCTTCTGGAACATGAAAAGGAATAGGATGTAATCAATTACAAGAGGAATGTAATCGATTACTAGGGTTCTGGAAGTGATGTAATTGATTATAGCAGTAATGTAATCGATTACCAAACTCATGAATTTGTTATAATCAATTCCAACAAGGGTGTAATCGATTACAAGTCCCCTGTTGATGGAAAAATTGAGTTTCAACACCCCTGGGGTTAAAAGTAACCCTAATAAACCTGTGTATTGGTGATTAGTGATCCAATCATGATAAATTACAAATAGTAGGAGCTTTAGAAGCTTTAGTATCATCCTTATAGTTAAAAAGAAGTATATGCTTAAAGAGTTACCCTTTTTCTTCAATAGTTTGTGATAACATAGAAAGTATGTACAAGTTTAACTTTTAAAGCATTCTAAAAGTTGAGAATTTGCTGTAGATAAGTATCTAGCACCTTAGGCCACTTTGTGGTGATGTATATCTCTTAAGAGTAATGAATGATGATGTGGTGTTTAGATATATGTATGATGGGAAAGATTAGTTGTATTGATCTTTGTGAGTATCCTTTGATGTTGTGCACCATCATTAAGGCCAAGGGAGATAAGTGGGGAGTCCAGAAGGTTCTTTGAACAAGGATTCAGTCCAAACTTCTCGATAGTGCTAGGATATATATGATGTGAGGATGAGCTTTCTCTCTATTTACCATAAGATAATGTATTAAACCAGTATTCCTAAGTTGAACATCTTGGTTCTAAGTTGAGCTAAGCATATATGTATGAATGTATGATTAACTTGGTTTATCTAGATGTTAAAGTTAAACCTTATAGTTACTTTAAACATATCTTATTTAGCATGTGTCAAGATTATGTTTATTATGTCATGTATACTTGTCTTGGTTTACTCATACTGAGAAATGCTATTTCTCACCTTGCTGTATTGCCATATAATTCCAGGTGAATGTTCTTCCAAGAATAAGAAGAAAAGGAAGCTAAAGATTAGATTAGCTTTATAGTTTATATTACAACTGTTGTATTTGTTACTACTTCTTTTGTAATGTAAAGAATTATGTAATACTTCAAGCCTATGCTAAGGCTAATGTTGTATATATGTTCATTTTGCTATGAGTTTATGTTTTCCGCATTCCATAGGGCTCCCTATAATGTTTCCAATGAACATTATAGATATATGTTATCAGGTTAATATGTATGTAGTGATGTTGTAATGCTAAGTATCTCCTTGTACTTTAAGTATATCGGGATATTAGTATTAAGGTGTTACATATCATAAAAGATAGTAAAAGGCCTAAAAATACTCTCTACAATATGAAATTCAATAATAAAAATTTTCAATCATATCATTTGAAGCATGGCCTCATAGTAAACTACATACTCTACCTTCATAGTGGAAATAACTGTAAGTGTCTATTTAACACTCTTCCAAGAAACAACTCCTCCTACCAATATAAAGATATACCCTGATGTGAACTTGTGGTCATCTAGGCAACCATCATAATCAGAATCAAAATAGCCTATCACCTCAAGGTGATCCGATCTCCCGTAGGTAAGCTTATAATCTTTGGTACCCTGTAGATACCTTATAACTAGTTTTGCAGCCTTCCAATGAGCCACACCAAGTTTGCTCAAGTATATCCCAAGTACACTAATAATAAAAGTAATATCAGGATGTGTACAAACTTGAGCATACATAAGGATGCCAACAACGGAAGCAAATGATACCTTCTCCATTTCGATAATATCTTTATCATTTTGAGGACATTGGGTATTAGAGAGTCTTTCACCCTTTTGAATGGGTGCAACACAAGGATTACAAGATTTCATATTAAAGTTATTCAGAATCCTTTCAATATAAGCATTTTGAGACAAGTCAAGAATACCACGAGATCTGTCACGGTGAATCTCAATGCCCAGTACAAAAGAGGCATCACCAAGATATTTCATATCAAAGAACATTGTCAACATTTGCTTAGTCTCATTCAGAAAAAAAAATGACATCATTACTAGCCAACAATATATCATCAACATATAAAATAAAATAATGATGAATTTGCTCCCACTAAAATTCAAATAAATGCATTGGTTAATAGTATTTTCTTTAAAGCCAAGAGGGCCAACAATATAATCAAATTTCAAGTACCAACCATCTTTAATAAAGCTATCAGGTTGATCCATATACAGATCCTCATACAAATCACCATTTAAGAAGGCGGTCTTAACATCCATTTGATAAAGCTCCAAATCAAAATAAATAACGAATGCCATCACAACACGAAAAAAGTCTTTAGTGGAGACCAGTGAGAAAGTCTCCTTATAAGCAATGCCTTCCCTCTGGTTATATCCCTTAACAATAAGTCTGGTCTTATACCTCTCAATTCACCTCTAGCATCACGGTTGGTCTTAAAGACCCATTTTCAACCAACAGTTTTACAACCGGAAAGCAACTTCACAAATTCCCAAACATTATTCTTTCTCATAGAAGCTAACTCATCCTCCATAGCCACCAACCATTGTGCATAATCAGGACTAATCATGGCCTCTTGAAAAGAAATAGGATCAGAATCCTCAACTGAATTAAACTCATACTCTTGTAGGTACACAACAGAATCCCTGAATCTACTAGAGTCAATGGATATAGAACATGCTTAAATCTTCTCAGTGGAGTCACAACATCATCTTGATTCCATACATTATTTTCAACTTGATAAGGGACATCAACATTATCAACAGGATCAACACCATCATTATTATAGATCAAAGGAGATGACATTATCCCTAAAAAGGGTACAATAGGAATAGGAATGACAACATGCTCCTCTATAAAATCAATAATATGTAGTCCCCTTCAAAATATACAGCCCAATCAGATTCAATAACTCTAATAGTATGAGAAGGACAATAAAGCATAGAACCTCTTGAGCCAATACAATAACAAATAAAGAAACCGCTAATGGTTTTTGAGATCAAGTTTCCTTAAATGTGGGTTATAAGGCATCACCTCTGCCATACAACCTCAAACACAAAAATGCCTTAGAGTAGGCAGTTTGCCTGACATAAGCTCCTATGGAGTCTTCGGCACAAATTTACTTGCCATATGATTCAATATATAAGCATCAGTCTTCAAGGCATCTACCCACGAGAATTCTAGAAGAATAAAATGACTAAACATACATCTTACCATATCAATAAAAGTACAGTTTCACCTTTCTGCAACTCTATTTTATTGCGGAGTGTCAAGCATAGTGTACTATGCTTCAATATCATAGTCTTGTAAGAACCTAACAAAAGGTCTAGGATTTATACCAATTTCATCATACCTGCCATAGTACTCACCACCACATCAGACCTCACACATTTGATCTGCTTACTAAATTTCAATTCAACAATGACTTTAAATGCTTTAAAGGCATCTAAAAAGTTTCTCACACAAAAAATCAATCCACCCATATCTAGAGAATTTATCAATAAAGGTTATAAACTATCTAAAACTACTATAGTAATAATAGTAATGGGCCCACAAATATCTGTATGAATTAATTGTAGTATTCCTTCACTCCTAGTAACCTCACTCTTCCTAGTTCCAGTTGCAAATTTCCCTTTTATAGAATCAACACAGATATAAAAAATAAAGAAGTCTAGATCATGAAATATATTCTCCTTGATTAACCTCTTCATTTTCTCCCTAGAGATGTATCCTAAATGTTTGTGCCACAACATAGAGAAGTATTTAGTAACTCTACTATGCTTGTTCCTAACAACATTATTGATATCTAAACGTCGTTAGATCAATAGAAGGGGTCAATATTTAACATAAAAAGGTCATTAGATGCAACTCCAGAAATAACCAGAATAGAATCATATGGTAGGGAAACTCTCTTATCACTAAATAGACATGATAGTGCAACTATCCAAAATAGAAATTAAAAACAAGTTCCTTCTTATAGAGGACACATAAATGGTGCCTTTTAAACCTAAAGAATATCTAGTACACAATTTTAAGGAAATAACACCTATATACTCTACTTTGACACTAACTTTATTTCCTATGTGATTATCAACTCTCCTTTACTTGGCTTTCGTCTATTTTGAACTCTAGTAATGAGCTTGTAAACGTGAGTAGTTGCACCAATATCTAACTAACAAGTGTTAGAAGGAACATTTACAAGATTGGATTTAAAACACATTAGAGCCATGGGTTCAACTTCTTTCTCCTTAATCTAATTATTAAACTCTATACAATTAATTTGTTTGAGCCAATCCACAAATTTCGTGGCGTGTTCACAATCACTAGTCACGCCATCATGCTTAGTCTTGGTCAACATAGAGAGGTCACAAGCCCTTCTAGATTAGTCAAAAGCATTACAAAATTGGTTGACATTATCCCCTTCATGAAAACTCTCCTTAATGGCTTTGTCCATGCTATACTTTATGGTTATGAGACGAACTTTATTTGAATGATCCCACCTTTCATATTTCACCATAATAGTAGTAAAAAAAATATCTATGGGCTTCGAGGCTCATCTATAATGAGAGCAACATCAATAACAAAGATGATCAGAAATAAACTCATTGACTTATCGCAGTCCTCATAATTGGTCCTACACAAATTTGTCAAAAAATTTATTTTCATAAGCAAAGCTTAATCAATATTTTAAAGGGAGATTTTCTTGTTGAGTATTTCAATAAACAAGATGAGCAATAACCACAATGGAGCTGACCCATGTAATTGTAATCCCTCCTAAGGGTCTTAAATTACAATACATGAGTAGACTCCCATAGATATTAAAATCATATCCCTAAAGCTAGTACCGAGAGGATACTAAAAACTCTAAATATATAATCTCAATGCCCTTAACAAATCATTAGGAATTACATTAATAAAGGCAAATCGATAGGGTAAGCGCATTATCAACATAATTTCTAATGCCACAAAATAACAATATTTTATCTACAAAAAAGTACCTCACTGCGATTAGTCCTACGAAGGTGAGCTCACAATCATACAAAGTGCCCCAAAATAGTATCACTTAACAAATCATCAGGAATTACATTAATAAAGGCAAACTGATAGGGTAAGCGCATTATCAATATAATCATCAATGCTACAAAATAATAATATTTTATCAACAATATAATACCTCAACACAATTGTTCGCAAAGGCGAGCTCACAATCATGTAAAGTACCCTAAAATAGTACCACAATGCTTTAAACAATAATTCTCATAATCAAATTGCATAAATAACAATAAAATAAATAGTTTTTTAAAGATTATATATTAATTTATGCACAAAATAATATAAAAAATTATTTCAATGATCAAACAACATCAACTTTGAGAGTGCACAATATATATCATGCCCAAAAATATGATAATAATACACAAAAATTTTCAGAGGTAAAAGAAGACAGTATTATATATTTTTAAGAATTTTAATCTCTAGAATTTTTGAAATAAATAATAAATAGGTATGAAAAATAAATAAAATTCACCAAAAAATATAAAAAGGGCACGTGGAGCACAACCCAAAAAATAGAATTAAAAATCATGTAGGAAAATGCCACACACGCCTACACGCACTCAACCTACGCGTGGGCTAAGGAAGAATGTAGCATCTTCCTTACCAATTTCCTGCAAAACAAGTCACATGAAATTTCTCCTTCAATTCTCAGTCATTTTATGCAATCCATAGCTTGTTTGAATCAGAAAAATGAGATCGATAATTCCCTTAAGTTAATTTCATGAAAGAAACAACAATAAAAAATTGGATTTTCTAGATCAAAACTTGAATGTTTGTGGTACAAAAAAAGGAGAAATTCTCAATGATTTCTCAACCATTTGACACGATTCTTGTGTCTATGAAAGCGAAATTTATAGATCTTTAATAATCCTAAATCAATTTCTTAAATTGATCATCAAAAGAAAAATGAATCATAAAATTTAAACGTTTTAGGATTCTACGGATTTGAACAAAATTCTTTGTGAATTCATAACATTATAATACAATACATATTTTAGACTCAGGATAACTTGATCTAAAAACACCCTTGGCCAATTTTCAATTTAATCGTAAAAGAAATGAATTGAATATCACATACTTAAGATTAAAAAAAATTGGGATTTGGGGAATCATTAACGTACATTGGACAAACCTTAAATTGTCCATAATGTTGGACCATCATCAACCATCACATACGTTTGAATTAAATCTCATATAAGTTTTTGGTAAAATAAAAAATTGATAATCATAATTGGGATTAAAATTATTCTGATACCAATTGTTAAGATTTTTTGAATCTATTAATCTCAAAATTTATGACATATCAAAATATATATAAAGTTTTAGGGTTACCTTGAAAAAGTGCTGATGAGGAAGTCATTGTTGAAACCCTTAAAATCAATCTCAATGAGGGAGAGATATTATTCCTATTCCACGGTAGTCGCTCACGTGCCAGTATCAATGGGGCAACTGTACACACTAAAGTAGTTAGGAATAAGGGTTTCTCCTTGTATATATAGAATAACTAAAATGAGTTAAATCAACCTACTATAGTAAACTTATATACAAGACCCATAAAATAAAACTTATATATAAGTAATGTTTTAATAACAATAAGCTCATTAACAATAGTGATCATAATTTGGGCTAAACAAAATATTGTAATAAATTTGACATCTAATTAATCTGAGTTTAATAAAATTATAATATGGTTTATGATAGTCCATAAAAATACTCTAATTGGGGCAACATTAATTAAAAGTGAAAATGGATTTACAATGCATTGTTGACAGAGCTGAGAGGGGATGTCACCCCTGCACAAACAGTCCATAGACTGAGTCGGAGGGGTTTCTTCTAGCGACTATGGTTTTGTAGAATTTGGTGTTGCCAGTGGCGTTGAATTGTAAGGAAGAGAGGAGGGTCCTGAGGTCGTATTGGAAGATGCTGTTAGTAGTGGTTTTGTTGTTTGAGCAATCTTGGTCTAGATAAATAGGGTCATACTATTCTTCACTAGTTGCAAAACTGAGGAAGCTAGCAACAATAAAGAGGAAGAGAAGCTTGATGGAAGCCATGGATGTATTATTGGGTCTATTAATCTTTGAGAGCACTACCATGGATGGATGTAGTGTTGCACAGTTTATGGTTTGTAAAAAATTATGTCTGGTCTATTGTGACAGTAGAGGAATAAATGCAAGTAGAGGTGTTCTTGGATTGGTTTGGATCGATTTTGAGGCAAAAAACCATTCGATCCAAGCAATATAAGTATCATCGGTTTGGTTTGGATTGGATTAATTTCAACAACCAAACCGATCCAATCCAAACCGGTTTTAATCGGTTTGGATTGTATTAGATGATTCAATTTTTAACCAATAACATAATAAAAATACAATCTAAATAAGAGTAATACACAGCAACAATATAATTCAAATTTCAAACTTCAAACCATTCATAAAGTCATACAAACCATACAAACAAATAAAATCCAGCAATAATTTCAAAGTTCAGAATTCAAACAAATAAAATCAAAATGACAATTCAGCAATTGTAATCATTTCTGGAATTGAGTCAGCAATTGCAATATACTAATACAGTTAACAAGGTAGCAACTCCAAAGCTAATCAGAGTCAGCACCATAATCCTCTTCATTTGGTTGTGGGATTGGGGCAAGTTCTAAAAAATGTATAAAATACAATAATCAATATGAATGACAAAATTATACAAAAATAGACAAGTGTAATAGAGTTTAATAAATAAAAGACAACATCAACAACAAAATTACCTAGCTCAAGTCTTTCTAAGTCCTCCACGAGCTCTTCAACATCCATTGACATTGGGGTGGAGTGGAACCAATTTTGTGTACAAATTAAAGCTTCAACTGTCTTTGGAGTAAGAGAGCTCCTATAACAATTAAGCACTCTACCTCTAGTGCTGAATGCAGACTCTAAAGCAACTGTAGACACAGGCATGACCAATATATCCCTAGCTATATGACCAAGAATAGGATATTTAGTGAAATTCACCTTCCACCAGTTCAATATGTCAAAGTTAAGTTTACTTGTCTTCTCCAAGGTCTCCATGAGATACAAATCCACTTCATTTTTATTCATACTCTCATTAAGATTCATGTCCTTCTCGAATTCCATAGCAAATGAAATGTCATTAGTTGGTTCAAGATCAATCATTTCCACTTCATGAGAGAATTGTGCAGAATTTTCAGCTTGGCCTTGATTAAGGAAAAACCTATAGCTATCAAACATTTTGTATAATGTCTCTTTTACTTTTTCACGCAAAAATTCAGCATCATCCTTCTCAAAAAATTTTCTAAACTCCACTTAACAAAATGAAACTTGCTTCGAGGATCAAGTACCACAGTAATAAAAATCATAATGTTCATATTTTTAATGTTCCCCCAATATTTATCATGTTTAGCTTTCATTTTTTTAGTCATGCTTGCAAGCAATGGATCATGACTACCAATCCATTTCTTAAATGTAGTCATTCACACAAAACTCATGGAAATATTAAGAAGAAGTCACAAAATTTGAACCTGATACCTTCTTAGTGACATCATAAAAATATTTCAAGAACTTAACAAAACATTTTGCATTATTCCAATCATCATTCTTTGGGATACCACCTTGCATCATCACAAATTCAGCATCTCTCTCTCCCAACCTCTTAAATTCCTTTTGAAACTTCAATGCACTTTTAAGCATAATGTAGGTGGAATTCCACCTAGTAGGAACATCCAATTGCACAGAACACTTTTCTTGAATCCTAGCTTCCTTGATACAAGTTCTAAACCTATCCATGCGACCAGGAGATGCATGGACATACCTAACAACATTCCTAATTTTGGAATTGAAGAATAAATGTCCTTCAATCCATCATTGATCGAAAGATTTAAAATATGTGCACAACATATGTTCTCCTTTTAATGGATGTGAATTTCAATCCTCCATTCTACTTTTCAAGTAGAATGTGGCAACATCATTTGAACTACCATTGTCAATCGTGATAGTGAAAACTCTACCAATTAACCAACCCTCCAAGCATTTCTCAATTTTTCTACTAATTGTTTCTCCCTTATGATTCTTGATTAGACAAAAGTTAAGAATCCGTTTATGCAATTTCCAATCTTTATTAATAAAATGCACAGTAAGACAAAGATAATTCAAGTTTTGCATAGAAGTCCAGCAATCAATTGTTAAACACAGACTTTGATTTGATTGACAAAACATACTTTTCAGCTTATTTTTCTCATTCATGTAAAGATTCCAACAATCCCTAGCAATTGTAATCCTTCCTGGAATTGACAATTTAGGTTGCACAACACTCATAAAATAATGGAATCCCTCTCCCTCAACAAACTTAAAGGGAAACTCATCCATAATTATCATCCTAGCTAGAGCTTGTCTACATGCATCAACATCAAAAGCAACACTAGCAAAAACACTACTAGTGCCTTTTCCATATTCTTTTTTCAATTGTTGGAGAGAAAGAGTTGTTTGAGTATGATCAATCGTCTCTTTGGAAAACTTTTTACACTGACTCAACAAATGGTTTTTAAGATTGCTTGTACCATTCCTATGTGAATCACATGCATAGGTTGCCCCACACCATTTACATTTAGTTCTAGGATTAGTTGAATCATCTTTTGTAAAATGATCCCAAGTCCAAGATCTAGGCTTAGAAGGTTTTCTCTTACCTGCATATTCAACATCAACATTAGCATCATTGTACACTTCTACACTTTTCCTCTTCTTATCAACCTTGGAAAGTTTGAAACTTTCCTCTTTGCTCAAATTATTTTGCTCATCACAGTTTGGTTTAGTTGTAGACTTCATGGATTCAACATTTGCAACGCTCATTTTCTCACTACTTATAGTATTTTTAGCCTGCAAAATAAAGACAAAGACAGTAGGTGAGGGCTTGCAAAACAAAGACAGAGACATAGAAACACCAATCAATTCTACATGTGGGGTGGTCACGGTGTGCTCGTACATGAACACTAAATCACAAAAATCAAAGCCAAAAATAGGGAGTAAGGGGCTACAATACTACCTCAGACATAGTGGTGAGCGATGGTGGCGTGGTGGCCTTCAAGGCTCTTTAGTGGTGCTCAGTGGTGGCGTTGGAAGACCACTAATTCAATTGGTGATGAGAGCTTCCAAAGCTGTAAACACACACACACACAAGGTGCATATTAAAAAATGAATAGTGAATCACATAATAACAACAGAGCAGGAACAAAAGACGCAGATAGAATGGGGAAAATGGAGAGCAAAGGAATTCAGGGAGAAACAAGGATATTCTGTTGGTATATCTTATGGAATTCAGGGTCATGGGTTGTTGTTGAAAAAGGAAAAAGAATCCATGAAAATTAAAACAAAAAAAAATATTCCAAAATTTAGAAATAATAATAAGATATGACTTAAAAGATTATTAAAGAATCAGGGAACCTCTTAAAATCTTTAACAAAAACATGTAAATTTTTATAAATAAGTTGACTTGACCAAGCCATTTTTCTGCAAACATAACAGAAATAAATAAATAAAAAACATACTTGTTGTTGTGGGGTTGGAGTAGAGCGAGGCTGTTGGGGGGTTGGAGTAGAATGAGGTTGAGAATGTTGAGATTAAGCAGGAGAACGAGTTAAAACTCTTCGCTTACCCAGTTGATGTATGCAGAGTCCTATATGTCATGGTTAGGAAGAAAGCCAAAAAAGAAAAAGAAAAAGAACAGTAAGAAAGGATACACAGAAATTAATCGCAATCCTCAAAAGGTTGGTGAGGTTCAACCTATGGAACTTGGAGAGCTGAAATTCTTCACAAACCACCAAGATCGCGACGACTTTGGGTCCAGGGGCTAGGACGTGACTTACTGAGTTACCGGGACGGAATTGACAGTTGGGCCAGACGCAATGGGCGCGACGTCGCGAATTGGAAGCAGGAGGTTTGTATCAGAGGAGTTAAGGTTAGGGGATTTGGGGGAAGGGGAAGTGTGTCTCACACTCACGTCTACGCCGAAGTGGGGGGAATGGGCCATTGGCCCAATGGGGGGATAAATTTAGTTAGGGATATTTAGGTAATTTTTAGTGTAAAATCGGTTTGGATCGGTTCTATAAAATTGAATCGAAAACTGAACCGAATTGATCGGTTCTTCAAAAACTTCATCCAAATTAATCCAATCTATTTTGATTTTCGTCGGTTTTCAATTTTTTTGGATCGATTTTCAATTATTTTTTTGGATTGGTTTGGATCTGAACACCCTTAGATGCAAGGAAGTCAAGTATGTCTTTTTCATTTTCATCCCAATATTAACTCTCTCTAAAAAATCTTATAAATTTATGTTGATTATTTTATATGTTGGAATGTTTCAAAACTAAAAGATAATAAGGTCAAAAAGAAAGGTAGAAAAGATAAGTTTGGGATATGGAAAATAAAGCATTGGTGACCATAATGTTAGATTAAATTTTTTAGTGATAGATTTAAAACTTATCTTATTAGTTTAATAAGTAATTAAATTAAGTTAATGAGCTAAGTTTTTATTGAATAAAAGATAAATAGTAGTTTTGTAATTATAAAAACTATCAATTTGATAGAAGTTAATAGTATTTAAAAAATAATTTTTTCGTAAAACCCAATGTTAGCTCCGAGTAGTCAGAGTTTATACTTCCTTCACCATTACTAAATTAGGAAAAACATAAAGAAAAGACAAAATAATAGAAAATGAGTTTTTTTGGAATTTCTCTAATACACTTGGAATACAACTTGCTTTTGTTTATGGATAAAGATTAATATCTTTATACTTTTTTATTTGTAGGAATCATGAATTATAAAATCCTTATGTTTTAATAGTGGTTTTCTATATTAATTTTTTTAAAAAACTATAAATTAACATATAATATTAGAATCGGTATAAAATTTATAAGAATAATGATCATTTTATATCAAATAATGCTCACACTCATTTTAACACTATATAAAAGTTAGTTAATGAAGTATAAATCATTGGTTAATGAGTATGTACAAATATATATCATTTTCAATTGGATCCTGTTAATCAACTTATATATATCATTAACTGTTTTTTTTTTCATTAACGAATATTTTATATACTCATTAATAAATTTTTATATATTATTAACCACAAATTTATATTCTATAAATTAATTTTATGTGGTATAAAAAATGATGCTGTTAAAAATAGGTAAAATTATCATAGTTGAATTTATAATTCTTTATTGAAGATGATTAAGTTTTCTTAATTTTTATGAACCTTAATTAAAAATATTGGAGATTTTTATTATGTTATTAAGCTGGATTATATAAGTTAATTTTATGATATATTATTTATTCTAATTGTTCGATATGCGGTCCTAATTTTCTCCATCACGTCACCGCACTTTCAAGAGAGAATTGAAATTTTCTTGGCACTCGGTCAATGTACGTGTTAAAACAATTTTCGTGGCACATCACGTTACTGTGCTTATAATATTATTTTCCAGAATATTGATTGATCCTTACGTTTTCGTTGATGACGTCATTGCACATTACTTTGATTGTAATAGTGTTTAATGCTCCAATATTACACAACGTTATTACTTTGCAATAATATTTATTGTTTTCTTGTGGCACATCACATCATATTATAAAATATATAATATTTGATTTTTATGCATAATAAAATTAATTTAAGATGATATTATATAAAATTTACTAATTATTAAAGTACTCAAATCTTTAAGTTAATTTAATTTTAAATTGTATAAAAGTTATATTTTTTCTTCTTATAATAGATATTGTGAATCACATTATAAATGTATATGAGCAAATTAAAGTTCATTGTTACATGATATTTATGAATCACCTAAAAGTTAATTAGTTGTCCTTATAACAAACAAACATGATTGTTGGTTGTCTAATTGCACTATTAATTTTATTTATATATCTAATGATAATAAATATTTTTAATTAGCACATATATTATTTCCAAATTATGTAAATTTTATTAGCATCTTTATGTTGAGTTTGGTATATTGATGGATCACTCAAAGGAGAACATTGATATACATTGAATGATTAAGTGACTTTTTGTCTGAATCTATATAATATGTTAATTTATGACTTAAAGTATTAATGTTAGACATGTGATCATTGTAATATTTATCCCTATTTATTTAAATTTGCTTGCTTCATTTGTTCCAGTCTTTAATGGATTGAACTTCTCTGATTGGAGTGAACAAGTCCAATTTCACCTTGGTGTAATGAATCTTGATTTGGTACTCCAAGTTGAAAAGCCTGCTACTATTACTGTTGCTAGTAACAATGAAGAGAAAATCCATTATAAGGCTTAAGAAAAGTTAAACAGACTGAGCCTGTTGTTTATGTGAATGAGCATAGCAAACAACATCAAGTTGACCCTTCCCAAAACTAAAAATGCTAAAGAATTCATGAATTTTGTAGAAGAGCGCTCCTAAACTGATGACAAGTCTTTTGTTGGGACATTAATGAGTACTTTAACCTCCATGAAATTTGATGGTTCTCATACTATGCATGAGCACGTAATTGAAATAACAAACATTTAAGGATGGCAACGGGGGGTGGGGCGGGACGGTAGTAGCCCCCACCCCGCAAATAATATCTGCCCCGGCCCGCCTCCTTCTCGCTCCATATCCGTCTGCAGTGCACCGTTTATCATTCCCTTGTGGGTAAACGGGTACCTACGGATATCCGTGGTACCTAATAAATTGTAAAAAAATGACAAAATTAAAAAAATAAAATGAAAAAATGAAAAAAAATAAAAAAAGTATAATACTATAATTTCTCAAAATTTGTTTAATACAACTTAATCCAAAAATAATGTCAAACACCTAAAATACTTTCGATTTATATAACTCTATCATATTTTAATTGATATAATTAAGTTTTTTAGTAATTTTATATAAAATATTTGTGAAATTTTTTTTGGTACTTCTGTAGTGCGAGGAACCACCCCACCCCGCCCGTTTATTAAATAGGGATAACACAAAATGAGTATTTATACCCACGAAAGAAATTAGACGGGTATTACCCGCCCTCGTCACGGGTATTACCCGCGGCGGCGGGTAAAATTGCCATCCCTACAAACATTACAGCAATACTTAAGTCATTAGGAATGTAAGTAGATAAGAATTTTCTTGTACAATTCATTTTGAACTCATCACTATTTTAGTATGGTTCATTCCAAATGAACTATAATAACATGAAAGATAAATGGAATGTGCATAAATTGCACAGTACGTTAGTTCAAGAGGAAACCAAACATAAGAATAAAGGAAATCACTTTATCTATTATATGAACCGTCAAGGAGCTAGAAAGAAAGCTGAAAACAAACATGGAAAGGGAAATGAACCGTTAAAGATTGATGAGAACCATAAAGGAAACTAGACTTAAGAATAAAGGAAATCACTCTATCCATTATGTGAATCATCAAGGAGCTGGAAAGAAAGCTGAAAACAAAAATGGAAAGGGAAAAGAACCATTAAAAATTGATGAGTCATCTGTCAAAATCCAGAAAAAAGAATCAAACAATAATATACGTCATTTTTGTGGGAAATATGGACACTTCCAGGAGGATTGCCCAAAGGGTAAGGCTTGGCTCAAAAAGAAAGATAAGATTAATGCTTATGTATGTTTTGAATCAAATTTAACTAAAGTTTTCCATAATAATTGGTGGATTGATTCTGGATGTATAACTCATGTCTCTAATACAATGCAAGAATTCCTTACAATCCAAACCATAAGCTCAAATGAGAAGTTTGTCTTCATGGGGAATAGAGTGAAGGTTCTAGTGGAAGATGTCAGGACTTACCATTTAATCCTAGACAATAGACATCATTTAGATTTATTGGAAACTTTTCTATATCTAGTATTTCTAGGAATTTAATTTCTTTGTCTAAACTTGATGTTGCTGGATACTCTTTTAGGTTTAGTAATGGATCTTTTAGTTTGTATAATCATACCTATATGATTGGTTGTTGTATACTCTGTGATGGTTTATATAAATTGGATCTTGATATTTTGTATGCTGAAACTCTTATGACCTTACATTATAATGTTGACACTAAACGTAATGTACTGAATGAACGTTCTGCTTACTTGTGGTTTAAACATTTGGGTCATATTTCCAAAAAAAGAATGGAAAGGTTGGTAAAGAATGACATCCTTTCAGATTTGGATTTCAATGACCTTAATATTTGTGTGGATTGCATTAAGTGAAAACAAACAAAACACACAAAGAAAGGTGCCACGAGAAGCACTCAACATCTTGAAATTGTATACATCGATATATGTGGACCCTTTGATGTTAATTCTTTCAGTAAAGAAAAGTACTTTATCATCTTTATTGATGATTATTCACATTATAGATATGTCTATTTACTGCATGAAAAATCACAAGCAGTGAATGCCTTGAAAATTTATGTAAATGAAGTTGAAAGGTAATTGGACAGAAAGGTGAAAATCATAAGGTCAGATAGAGGTGATGAGTATTATGGAAGATTTGATAAAACTGGAGAAGACCTAAGTCCATTTGCTAAGTTCTTAGAGAAGAGTGACATATGTGCTTAATACACAATGTCAGACATACCACAACAAAATTGTGTATCAGAAAGGCATAACTGAACCTTAATGGATATGGTCAGGAGCATGTTAAGTAACACGTTTTTACCCTTGTCATTGTGGATGCATGCTTTAAAAATTGCCATGTATTTGTTGAACAGGGTTCCTAGTAAGGTAGTTCTAAAGACACCTTTTGAACTATGGACAAGTAAGAAACTAATTTAAGCAACCTACATGTATGGGGATGCCAGGCAGAAATAAGAATATATAATCTACATGAAAAGAAACGGGATGCAAGAAAAATCAATGGATATTTCATTGGTTAACTAGAAAAGTCCAAAGGGTATAGATTTTATTGTCCTACCCATAGTTTAAGAATTGTTAAAACTAGAAATGTCTAGTTCATTAAGAATGGTGAGACCAATGGGAGTGAAGGTTCATGAAATATGGAGAGTAAAGAAGTTAGAGTATAAATTCCTTTGACTTGTGCTCCTACTTCTGAAAGTGTTGTTCCTCATGTTGTTGAACCGCATAACAATCAAGAAGAACAATAAATTAATGATCCTGAGGTTAACAATAACCTATAATAGAACAACCACAAGAAATAGCATTAAGAATATCCTAAAGAGAAAGGAGATCTACTATTCCGAATGACTATGTGGTGTATCTACAAAAGTCAGAAAATGACGTGGGAATTAATGACAATGATCTATTTTCATTTTCATAAACTATTAATAGTGATAATGCTGATAAATGGTTAGATGTCATGAAAGATGAGCTCAAATCAACGGAACATAATGGTATATAGGACCTTATGGAATTATCTGAAGGGTGCAAGAGAGTTAGGTGTAAATGTGTTGTTAAGACTAAGCATGACTCATAGAAACCTTGAACGCTACCAGGTCCGTCTTGTTGCCAAAGGTTTTAATCTAAAGGATGACATTGACTATAAGGAAACATTCTCGCCAGTTTCCAAAAAAGATTCTTTCAGAACTATCATGATATTAGTAGCTCATTATGATCTAGAGCTGCATCAAATATATGTGAAAATCGTCTTTCTAAATGGGAATTTTGAGGAAGATGTTTATATGGATCAACCAATGGGGTTTTCAGATGAAGGGAAAGAACACATAGTGTGTAAACTTAAGAAATCAATATACAGACTTAAGCAAGCTTCTTGGTAATGGTATCTCAAGGTCAATGATACTATTGTATTCTCATGGTTTAAGAAAAATATTATTGATCGGTGTATATATATGAAGGTTAGTGAGAGTAAATTTATCTTTTTGATTCTATATGTTGATGGAATCTTATTTGAAACTAATTATATTGGTCTATTAAGTGAGACTAAGAAGTTTCTCTCTGATAATTTTGAAATGAAAGATATGGGAGAGGCAAGCTATGTGATTAGAATAAAAATATTCCGTGATAGATCACAAAGATTGTTAGGTTTGTCTTATAAATGTTACAAAGTGGCCTCAATACTCAAGAGGATGGTGAATTGAGTTTGTAAAATATTTTCGCAATTCTTTTGCAAATCACTTGATTATCAATTTTCGTTGAAGCTATTGTTTGTTAAAGATGAATGAATAAAGAAGATAGGGACGATAGAGAGCTTTCACTTATAGATGAATCAACCAAGGGAGATAATATTCAAGTAATTCAATAAAATAGTGCACAAAGTAAGAGAGTTCAGTTTAGGAAAATAAATATAAAGCTTTATTTTGGTTTAGCTACCAAACCACTTGTGGCTTACGTCTAGTCCTCAAGTAATCACCCGAGATTTTCACTGAATCTTCCAGCTTCAAACAGGTACTTGACAATCTTTACAAACTTGAGCACTTAATACCTTGGCATACCTCACCCTTTGTGCTTGAGCCTCTACTTTCAAGGGATATCTTACCTTTACAGATTTGAGGGATACCTCACCCTCTCTCTTACAAATTATACAAAATGTAGAAGATAAGAAACTCTCTCTAGAGTGGATAATACAAATTGAAGAACAATGGATATCAAGAATTCATACACTTATATCTCAAAAATAGGGGATTGTAGAAAGAGATAGTGAAACACGAATTTAATATTCAAGGATGATTTTCAGATTGTTCTCTAACTTCTTTTTAATGCCCAACTACTTTTATTTATAGTCGAAACCTATTTAGATCCGTTGGTGGTTGTTGGGGCATTAAATGCTCTTAATAGAGCCGTTGAGAAATGACTTTTGCTATCTCAGATAACAGGTTATTGGTTTTGCCTAACATGTTATTTGTTTTATCAAAAAACACTATAGCCTTCAAATAACAGGTTATTTGAATGGTCTAATTAGTTAGGAACATTTGAAAATCAGGAAGGAATGTTCCCAACATGCAAATAACCTGTTATGGACTTTCCATAATTGGTTATTCACTTTAAAACCTTTAATGGAGTGTTTCTATCACAACAAATAACCTGTTATGGATTTTAAATAATCAGTAATTTGGAAACATATAATCAGTTATTGGCTTACCATGAAAACAAGATTTCTAAAGGATTTCATAACCAAAGTTTCCTAAATCATTTTCAAACTTTCTAAAATCATTTTCCACAAACTTGATGAGTATTTTCACAAGTATAAAACATGATTTTCTTTACATCCTTTCTAAAAACATTTTGCTCAAACTTGATCAATATTAAACATGATTTTACAAAGAGATTAAAGTTGAATGATGAACAAGAAATGAGTTAGTGTGAATCCTATTTACCATTAACATAAGATCTAAGTCCTATAAGCTAATCTTGAAGAACCTTCGGACTTGATCTTTGCAAAATCATAACTTCTCTTGTTTGTTATCGTCAAAACCATTGTCATTGCCAATACTAATCATATTCTCTCCTTTTTTTATGATGACAAATATCCATTGAGAAAAAGAGTTAGTACAAATAAATTGGAACTCACAAAAAGAGTTAGAGACTTACTCCCCCTCTATTTTTCAAGAGGTGATTAGATTAGAGATGCACATCTCTCCCTTAATTTTGGAATCCCAAGATCATTAAAATTGTACCTTGTTCTATTTTGCTTTCCTTTTCTCATTGACACATAATCCATAAACTTCTCTCCCTTTTGTCATGATCAAAAAGATATTCAATAAAGAGATTTTGACAAAGAGAGAGGTAACAATATAACCTTAACCACAAAACCATTGTCATTCAACAAATATTCAATAATAATTCAGCAATAATATAACCAGATCAGCAGTATATAATGTCAATAGATCATCCATTGCAAAATATCTAAGTCATACTAAAACAATATATCAAAGTCATACTATGGTTAAGAAAGGTCATAAGTTGAGACAATGAACAACATATTTAGCAGATAACTCATTATGGTTAGATGAGCTTTAAGTATTATAACATAGCTAAAACAAAAAAAAATTAGCTAAATAAAAGAGATCCATACTTAAGCCCCATGATTATCTAGTGATGGATGACGACGCTCAAGCTTATCCAAGCAGTCTTCCATAGCACTTAAGCGGTCATAGATGGATGCACTGCTATGCTCCCGATAGACCTAAAAATCTGTGAGTTGGGTTTGAATGCCCACATATTGGGCTCACAGATCTGCAACGACAGCTAGGTTTTGATCTTCTTTGTGGCTGGAGCCTCTTTCGTAACTATATCAACAGAAGCAGTAGGAAGTTATTTTTCTTATGTGGCTGCATCATGCCCAACACCATAAACCTAAGCACTATTAATCATCTTGATTTCATGCGATTTATGGAAGCCTATGCAAATTTGTTGTGACCAGTAAGCTGAATGACTCCTTCATCACCTTAGCTTAACTTATATTGATTTAGAATTTTAGCAATAACTATGGCATATGGAAGGTCCATGATCATTTTATCCTGTGCTTATTTCATATAATGCATGATATAGAGGGGCCAGTTAATGTGCAATTTCTGTTTTATGGCCCAAAGAAAGAAGATGTCCTCTTCCTCAACTATGGCATAGTTGCTCGTTCTCAGAGCTAAAATATGTGCCAACACATAGTGGAGAAGACGATCCTCCACCTTCATAATTCCAATAGTGAATGACTCTTTTGGAACTTCATTGCCTGGCTATATCATGCTTCTAACAGCCTCTTCTCTAACATACCCTTCCCAGTTTTTGTGACTATTTTCTGTGAAAGTTGTTCCAGAGTGATTCAAACCAAAATGAAGAGCCCAATCATTGGGTCTCATAATAATCCTATGCCTCTTGAGCTCAAAAACTAAATTTGCTCTAGATATACTCATATTGCAGTAAAAGGCTTTGGTAAGTTCAAGATAGTACTCACATTTTGTCATGATAAAGGTTTTCAGTCCATGGTACTCTAGAAGGCTTGTGAAAAAAGTGAACTCGTTGTTGACAAAGTAATCCCAATCCATGTGCTTTCGTTAAATCAGATTTCGTGCTTGAAACTCTGGCCTATATTTTCTCATTTGAACCTTATGTGATAAGTACCTCCTTTGATCCAAATTTAGAGGAATATTCAGATTGAAGGTTGGGGTAGGGGTTTCCTTTAGAATAGAGGGATTTTTGGTGCACGATTTCTTAAGGTGAGAGGAACTGCTTGCCATGGTTGAAAATGGAGGTTAGGTCACAGTTTTAGAGAGAGAAGATGAGAGGAGTGAGATTTTTAGAAGAATTTGTGGATTTTAATCAGTGAAAAGTGGTGGAAAGTGATGGAAAATGAGTTTTAATGGTAGATTTTGGTTGGATTTGGAATAAGAGAGGTGGTTGAGAGAGTGGGTGCGAGAGATTTTGAGAAGAAGAAGATGACCATGGAGGTGGAGCTGTCGTGAATGAAGAAGGAGTGTCACGATTTACTGCTATAAAGAGACCCAATAATCGGTTAGGGAATTGGGTAATCGGTTATATGCATGGATACCAAAACATGTGGCCTCTGGTGTGCCAAAATATCCGATTAGGGAGTTGAGTTAATTAGTTATTTTCGTGTTGCAAAAGTCTCATAACCTCTGTTTGTGATAAATAACCAATTAGATCATTGAGGTAATCAGTTAGTTTGGTATTTCCAAAAGCACCATGGCCTCTGTTTATCTTGAATAACCGATTAGAGACTTCATATAATCGGTTATTTGCGTGACTTCAAAGTACCACAACCTCTGCCTATTTCAATAACCGGTTAGGTAGTGCACATAATCGGTTATTTGTAGTTTCCATGAACCACTGAATTGCCTCAATAATCGGTTAAAGGTGGTCTTGCAACTGGTTATTTTCGTGCAATAAAAGACCAACAACTTATGACTTCAACAATAACTGATTAGGGCTATCTCATAAATGATTATTTGTTAGAGGAAAGGCGCATTAACAACCACTAACTTTGTGAATAACAGGTTAGGTACTTCTTCTCCTAACTAGTTATTTGGTTTAACAAAATATATGATCACACCTCCCAGGAGCCAATAATTGGTTATTTGTTTTCCATAACAGATTATAACATCCCCAGAAATAGAGAAAACTTCAAGAATTCAGTCCTTAAATCACCAACTTATGCCATCTTAAGAGTGATTTTATCATCTCAAACCACCATAAATGCAACTCATAAGCTGATTTTTCTTCTTCAAAAATACTGACAACAATTTCTTCAGTAAGAACTTGAGATTGAAAATTTAAGAGACTTAAGCATGGATCAAGCAACTACAAAATAAACTTGGGGGAAATTCTGACGCTCAAGTCAGTATTGGATAGAAAAGTGATTAAAGCAAGATAATTATGCAGCCAAATAACATATTATAAAGCAGTTTTTGGAAATATGCAGCAAGATAATGACCTAATGCAAAGAAAATCATGTAGCAATGCATGAACGATCAAATATGCCAAGTTCGCTTCTTATATAAAAGAATGTTTCTTTATTTAATGGCTTAGTGAAAATCTCATCTAGTTGTTTAGTGGTTTCAACAAATTCAAGCATGGAATCACCTTTTTGAACATGATCCCTTATAAAGTGATGCCTAATTTTAATGTATTTTGTTCTTGAGTACAAAATGAGATTTTTGGACAAATTGATTGCACTAGTGTTATCACACCTTATAGAGATGTGATCTAACTCAAGACCATAGTCTAGAAGTTGCTGCTTCATTCAAAGGATTTGAGAGCAACAACTCCCAGCTGCAACATATTCAGCTTCAACTGTAGACAATGCCACACTATTTTGTTTTTTGTTATATCAAGAAACTAATGAGCTTCCAAGCAAGTGGCATGTCCTATTATTTCTCTTCCTATCCATTTTGCATCCAACAAAATTAGAATTGGAATAACTAATAAGGCTACATGAGGCACCCTTACGGTACCACAAACCCATTTGTGAAGTGCCTATTAGATATTTCATAATTTGTTTCACAGCACATCAGTGTGATTTTTTAAGATTAGCTTGATATCTAGCACACATGCACACATTAAACATAATATCAGGCCTACTTGCTGTAAGATAAAGGAGTAAGTCAATCATACTTTTATATTTTGTGATTTCTATAGATTTACCTCATTCATCCTTATATAAATAACAAGAGGTGCCCATTGCATGACTAAGATCCAATGTTCATCTTTAATTGTCTCATTTATGTCTTTAGGTTCAACTTAAGAGACAAAAGCTATATGGTTACATGCATCTCTAAGAGAGTTTGAAATGATTACCCCTTTTGATACATCACCTATCACCTTGTCAAGAGAATGATATCTTGATGTCCTCCATTCCTTGGGAAGGTCCATGATTTATGAATCCTCTTACTTTGAGGGTTCAAAGGAACTCTCTTCTTGCTTCTTGGCCTCTTACTCTTGATTCTCCAAGTGTGTTTTTACCATGTTTTCTGCAACATCATCAACCATATCCTTTCTCGGACCATTTGGATTAGTTTAATCAAATACAATATGAATTGATTCCTCAATAGTCATTGTTCTCTTATTATAAACTCTAAAGGATTTAGTACTTAAAGAGTAACCAAGAAATATTATATCATTGGATTTAACATCAAACTTGCCTAAGTTATCTTTTCCATTATTTAAAACAAAACATTTGTAACCAAAGACATGAAAGTGAGAAATGTTTAATTTTCTTCATTTGTATAGTTCATAGGGGGTTTTCATTAAAATTGGCCTCATCAAAGTCCTATTCATAACATAACACGTGATACTAACTATATCCGTCCAAAAATACTTAGGAATGTTTGTTTCATTGAGCATAGTTCTTGCTAACTCTACTAAAGATCTATTTTTTCTTTCAATCACTCCATTTTGTTGTGGAGTTCTAGGAGTAGAAAAATTATGCTCAATGTTATTTTCATTGTAAAAAATTTCAAATTCTTGTTTTTCAAATTTCCCACCACGATTACTTCTTATGGATGCAATGCTACAATTTTTCTCATTTTGAATAACCTTTGCAAGTTTTCTAAATGCATGAAAGGCATCATTCTTATGAGCAAAGAATAGAGCTCACGTATATCTAGAGTAATCATCCACAATCACAAAAGCATAGTAATTACCCCCAAAACTCATAGTTCATAATGGTCCAAAAAGATCCATATGTAAAAGTTATAAAGGTCTAGTGGAAGAAACAACATTTTTAGCTTTGAAAGAGACCTTTACATGTTTACCCTTTTGACATACATCACAAAGTTTATTTTTCTCAAAATTGAGTTTTGCAAGACCAATTATTAAATCTTTAGAAACAAGTTTATTTAGGTAATCCATATGAATGTGAGCAATTCTCCTATGTCATAGCCATGAATTACTTTCTTTACTCATAAGACATCTTGCATTTTGAGAGGTAATATCATCAAAATTAATCATATATATATTATCAATTCTATAACCAATAAACTTAACTTACTTTTCATCCTTACCTTCAATTATGCAACAATTAGAATCAAAGATAACTTTATTTTCCATATCACATAATTGACTTATACTTAACAAGTTATGTTTGAGTCCTTCTACATACAAGACATTATCGATTGAAGTAGAGTGAATCTTACCAACTTTTCTAACTCCAATGATCATTCCTTTGTTGTTGTCCTCATATATGACATGACTATTTATTCTTGGGTGCAAGGGAGGAGAACTTGGAGCCATCACCCATCATGTGCTTGGAGCATCCATTATCAAGATACCAACTTGAGCTCTTGGTCCTTAAGCACATCTTGACGTCACTTTCTTCTTCTTCTTCTCTGTTAGCCATGAGACATAAATAGGCTTCTTCATTTTTTGAGCTATCGGTAGAATCCAAGCTATGTAGGCTCTCATTACTTTCTTTTCTTTAGAGAGTCTTTTCTCAAACTTCTCTGTCTTCTTTAGGTATATCGGACAATTATGTGACCCAGCTTTCTGCATTCATAGCATGTTGGAGTGGTTAAAGTTCCTTCCCCTTTGTGATATGTCTTCTTTAGAGGGAAATGTGGCCTTCTTTGAAATCTCTTCTTCTTTAGGAATCTTTCAAACTTCCTCATAAGGAGACTAAGATTCTGCTCACTTAGCTCTAGATTTTCTATACCATCTCCATCATCTTCATCATCATCTTCAATTGTAGAGAATGTGGCTTTTGAGTGCAATCCCATTCTTCTTCTTGTCATGCTCGTCATTTTGATTGAGCTTATTTTGGTCCAATTCATGCTCTTTGAGCTTCCTAAATAAAGTGGCTAATGTCATTGTTGATAGGTTCCTTGATTCCGCAATAGCTATCACCTTAAGTTGCTAATTCCTGCTTAAGCATCTCAAAACTTTGTTAATAAGGTCTTCATTAGGAAAAATATTTCCCAATGAATCAAGATGATTTATAATATGAGTGAACCTTTTTTTACATTTGTTGAATGCTTTTTTGCATTTGTTGAATGCTTTCTCCTTGGTTCATTCTAAACAATTCATATTCATGAGTAAAAGTGTTTATTCTTGATCAATTTACCTCACTTATGCCTTTATGGGTCATTTGCAAAGTATCCCACATTTCTTGGGAAGTTTTACAGTTTGAAACCCTAAAGAACTTATCATACCCCCATTGAAGTGGTAATGATGTTCGTGGCTCTCAAATTGTATTAGACCTTTTTCTTGTCTTCATCAATCCATTCATTTCTTTTTATATTAGTTCTTACATCATCAACTATACGTGTGAGAACAAAGGCGCTATTTTCAATGACATCCCACACATCAAGATTAATAGTTTCAATAAAAATTTTCATCATTTCTTTCCAATAGGCATAACTATTCCCATTGAAATAGGGAGGTCTATTTATAGAAGAACCTTCGTTAGAAAAACTATTTAAAGCCATTACTTCTCTTGATGTTGCTAAGCTCTTTACACAAGAGTGTAGCTCTGATACCACTTGTTACCAAGTGGCCACAATACTCAAGTGGGGGTGAATTGAGTTTGTAAAATATTTTCGCAATTCTTTCACAAATCACTTGATTATCAATTTTTGTTGAAGCTATTGTTTATTAGAGATGAATAGATAAAGAAGCTAGGGAAGATAGAGAGCTTTCGCTTATAGATGAATTAACCAAGGGAGATAATATTCAAGTAATTCAATAAAACAGAGCACAAAGTAAGAGAGTTCAGTTTAGGAAAGTAAACATAAAGCTTTATCTTGGTTCAACCACCAAACCACTTATGGCTTACGTCTAGCCCTCAAGTAATCACCCGAGATTTTCACTATATCTTCAAGCTTCAAAGAGGTGCTTGAAAACCTTTATAAACTTGAGCACTCAACACCTTGGGATACCTCACCATTTGTGCTTGAGCCTTTACTTTCAAGGGATACCTCACCTTTACAAATTTGAGGGATACCTCACTCTCTCTCTTACAAATTATATAAAGTGTAGAAGATAAGAAACTCTCTCTAGAATGGATAATATAAATTGAAGAACAATGAATATCAAGAATTCACACACTTATAACTCAAAAATAAGGGATTAGAGAAAGAGATAGTGAAACACGAATTTAATGTTCAAGGATGATTTTCAGATTGTTCTCCAATTTCTTTTTAATGCCCAACCACTTTTATTTATAGTCGAAACCTATTTAGATCCGTTGGTGGTTGTTGAGGCATTAAATACTCTTAATAGAGCCGTTGGGAAATGGCTTCTACTATCCCAGATAACATGCTACTAGTTTTTCCTAACAGGTTATTTATTTTATCAGAAAACATTGTAGCATGCAAATAACAAGTTATTTGAAAGCTCTAATCGGTTAGGAACATTTGAAAATTAGGAGGAAACGTTCCCAACATGCAAATGACCTATTATGGACTTTCCATAACCAGTTATTCACTTTAAAACCTTTAATGGAACATTTCTGTCACAATTAATAACCTGTTATGAATGTCAAATAATAAATTTTTTGGAAACACATAATCAATTATTGGTTTCAGATAACTAATTATTCAAAACACATAATTAGTTATTCAAAACACATAATCAATTATTGGCTTACCAAGAAAATAAATTTCTAAAGGATTTCACAACCAAAGTTTTCTAAATCATTTTCAACTTTTCTAAAATCATTTTCCACAAACTTGAGAAGTATTTTCACAAGTATAAAATATGATTTTCTTTTCATCCTTTCTAAAATTATTTTGCTCTAACTTAGTCAATATTAAACATGATTTTGCAAAGAGATTAAAGTTGAATGATGAACAAGAAATGAGCTAGTGTGAATCCTATTTACCATTAACATAAGATCTAAGTCCTATAAGCTAATTTTGAATAACCTTGAGACTTGATCTTTGCACAATCATAACTTATTTTATTTGCTATCATCAAAACCATTGTCATTGCCAATGCTAATCACAAGAAAGTCTATATCAATAAAGATATAGAAAATGGATAATTGGCCAGCAGGTATGGTTCCAATTCAGAAGGGGGACAAATTTAATGTTGTGGCTTGCTTTGAGACCATTATTAATGAATTATGGTTGCATAAATTTATTTAGGAATTGGAATTGTCAATAATATTGCCAAGTTGCTAAAGTTTATTATATGCAGCAATCTTCTTTTCTAAAAATGACAAGCATTCTAAAGGTGCTAAACATATGGAATTGAAATACTTTGCCCTTAAAGAAAAAGTTCAGAAACATAGTGTCAATAAAGTACATTAGTACTGACTTTATGATTGTTGACCCTTTGACAAAAAAGGTTACCACCCAAAACATTTAGTGAACATATTGAAAGTAAGGGCATTGTTTCCAAGTAAGCATTATCATAAATTATGTTAATGATTATGTTTTATGTACTTTGACACTTTGAGTTTCTATGCATGATTGAATAAGAATAATGATAACATGTTCTGTTTTTAATAAAGACGTTATTGTTAGACTAATTATCTGCTTCTCATTTATAGATCATGTCAAGGAGAAGACTAACTCTATAATACATGGAAGGGACTATGTTGATTTAATGATATACGACTGCTATGACTTGTGTTAGTTTTCATTCTTGGTCATGATGAATAATGTCTCCAATGTAAAGATGAGTTTGGCTATATATATGAATTCATATTATGTTTTAACAGACTTATCAAATTATAAAGAAGGAAATGTCATATGAGCCAAATGGGAGAATGTTAGATTAAAAATGTCTCATGTGATGGGCTTGTGACTTATTTTATTAGTTTAATAAAAAATTAAATTAAGTTAATAAGTTAAACTCTTATTGGGTAAAAGGGAAATAGTAGTTTTACAATTATAGAAACTGAACTTGATGAAATTTAGTAGTATTTAAGAAATAGTTTTTGCGTAAAACTCAAGGTCTGTTCTTTGCCATCAGAATTTCTTCTTCCCTCACCATCACCAAAGTAGAAGAAACATAAAGAAAAGATAAAGGAATAGAAAGTGAGTTTTTCTGTGATCTCGCTAACACTCTTGGAATACAGTTTACTCTTATTCATAGATAAAGTTTAGTGTCTTTATACTATCTTGTTTGTGGGAATCATGAATTCTAAAGTCCTTATGTTTTAATGGTAGTTTTCTATATTAAGATTCTTAGAAAAACTACAAATTAACATAGAAGTCTTATGAATGAGTTGGGTGCATACTGGGAGTGGGGGCATTATTAATTAAAGTGAAAATGAAAAGTCCTTTGCATCTATGTAAAAGTTACATGACAAAAATTGATTTTCCATTACTCCTAATAGGTTCATAAGAGCATGATTTTCTTTAAGAAAATTGATAAGCCAAGTGACCGTGTGAGAGAGAGCTAGTATGGTCTACACCTCTTGCCAGTTTACAACAAATTCAAGCATACTATCCCATCTTTCTAAATTAACATTATTTTGCTTCTCTCCGAGTCATGAAGATAGTGAACCTCCCAATGACAAGGGTCTTGAAAACCTTTCAAAATTCCTAAGCAAACAAAAATATCAAGAGGGGAGGAAGTCTTTGGAATTGTTTGGCATGTAGCATATAATACAAGTAAATTTTGATTATTGTTAAGTAAGCTTCCATAAAGCTATAAATACCATAGGCATTCAAAAAGACAGATAAATGAGAAACTTTCACCCATTATAGGCTAATAGAGACTGCCACGGAAATTTGATTAAGGGCATTTCCAGGTGCTCTATACCACATTTGCACAACTTGCAATAACCAATTATGCCAATAGATTAAAGCACTAAAGATAAGTTGTTCAATTCAGCTCCCCTGTTGGTAAAAGGGATACCCACCCTATTATAGACACAGGACCATTTTTACTAATTTACCTTTTCCTACACATCAGTTAAAAGATCACATAATACAGGACAAAAATCATTTCAATTGTATTTATTGATGAAAATACATTATAAATGTCATTTAAGGTGTGTTGGAACCGAAATATATATATATATATATATATATATATATATATATATATATATATATATATATATATATATATATCCCACAACTCTATAATATAAGATAAAGATGAAGCATACATGTAAAACAATAGAATATTATGATGCAATCTCCTATGATAATAAAGAAACTTCATGTGATATAGAGGGAAGTAGCTTAGTTAAAAATTTGCTTAATCTTGATAGTTTATACTTTTGAACCTACTCAATAAACACATGATCAATTGAGAGGGGGAAATGTGAGAAAAAGGATGTGGAAATTGTTATGATGACCCCAACTAATACTTCGCCCAAAGTTAAATCTAGCATCAATTATGTATACTTAACAGTAAGCATTGACCCATATCTTGTCATGCAGCAGTCATTGTAAGAACAAAAATTGTAGGACTCTTACCAATTCTAGATAATAAAATTGTATATCACCTAAAATATTCAGATTTTGAAAATAACTTTCCTGGCTTCAACACTAGTAAGATAGGAAAAACAATTTCTAACCAGGGACTCAATTAAAATGATTCATTACTCCATATGCTTAAGTGGATAAGGAAAAAGATTCCAACATTTTACCTATAGCTTTTACAAATGTTATAATGTCTTTAAAAAAAAATTCTACAAGTAAGCACATTTTTAAGTAGTCAACTTTAGGAAAACACTGCAACATACTATAATAATAAAAAGTGAAACAGGAAAGCATGACCTGTTTTCACATATAATGCAATATATTTATTTGAAAACTACAATCTATAATATTTAACTATAATAATCCGTTTATTCTCAACATGATTTATGTAACATCCTAATACAGATATCTAAATATATCCTTGATACACAGAGATATATAAAGATATCTAGTACTAGCGACGTCACTTCTACATACTATATACTAACATATATTCATAATCACAATTGAGTAATTATAGAAAGCCTAGAGAGATTATGAAAAACATAAACTCACACACACACACACACACAACACTTACCACAAAAAGACATATTGTAATACATACAAAACAAATGTAAATTGTATACATAAGCTTTGTCTACTAAAGCATATAAAATTATACTAGTCTTCATGCTTTACCTTTATTCCCTTAACATAGTCTGTACCTCTGTGCCTGGATTTACATGGAAGAATAACTAGGGTGAGAATTACAATTCTCAGTAAAAGTAATTCCAATACCAACTAGTTATAACATAGTATATCAAATATAACAATTACTATAACTACTGACATAGGAGTTTCCTCCACTAATATCATAACTGCACTCTACTAAGTAGTGCGATCTAAACCGATAGCCTATATATCATTAAACACAAACAACTGTAACAACTGCCCATACAGTTATAAATATCAATAGCAAATAGATAATGCTCATGCAACTGTCTGTAAATGCAATGCAGATGATATGCAATATGATTATGCTCATAAAAATCCTAAAGACATCATGCAATACTTGTTTTGAAATATAGGCAAAGGTTTATTTTGAATACCAAGAAGATCATTAGGACCTGGTTCAGTATATTATCCCGTGGTGAATAGAGGTATCTCCTCACATCACACATATCCTAGCACACTGAGAAATTCGGTCTAAATCCTGATTCCGAAGAACCTTATGGACCTCTACTTATCTCCTTTGGCCTTAGCACTAATGAAATATTAGGGTTATGTCCTTCCTCAATTAAGTCTATTAGATACCCTTCAATCTCTCTTGGCCTTCATGAATGCACATCAAAGGATACTTACTAAGATCAATACTACTAGATCATTTCTATTTACATACATACATCATTCTTATATCCAAACACAACCTCATTACTTATAACTCTTAAGTGAATCTTGTGCAACACTATGTTGCTGAAGTGTTAGATATTCACCTATGGCAAACCATTACTCTTGGTTGCACTAAGGTTCTTATAACTTTCATATACAAGCTAGATTAACTAATTAGTGTGTAAAAAGCGTAGTGTTATGTTTACCTCTTACATAAACACTACCTTAACATTCTCATAGACTCAACTCATCCTAGTGAAAAAGCCTATCGTAGCTAATATCTCATTTAACCTTGCTTAAAGAAATAACCAAGCATTTCACTATAACTTTATATACTTAATGAATACGATAAGCTTACAAGTCAACATTCATTCTTTTGTGTATTCTATAATGCACAAGGTCTAGTTTAACTAGAGACTTAGTACATAACATTCCCTCTATAGAACTAAATACACAACCTTATCTCCACTCAAGTAAATCTAACTCAAAGTGGTTCATACTTACAACTCTTTGTTGCTTAAGGTTGTAGGTACCTTCCGAAGGCAATCCACTACTATTGGATATCTTAAGGCTCATACCTTCCTTAATCTTACTAGAGTGAATACTATGATCCATCCTAGTATACTTATCTCCATTGCACCATCTTATCACATCTTGAGTAATATCTAATGCAACACTAGGTTGCCTAAGGTTCTATGTCATTACTTAGAGCAATCCTTCACTTTTGGATGCTCAAAGGCTTATACTTTCTCATTCATTCTAGGTGTTAGTCATATCTTGGAAAATATATCCATTTGTGTCTTCACACACTTTAGGAAACATATACTAATGATTCCATCTATTTTATATTTTTAAAACTATTGGGAATCACAGATATCTAGATTGAACACAAGGCATGGAATGCGTCACCCTTGTATAGTCGAATCCTTCGTTTCCTGATACTCGAGTAGACTTTGTAATAACAAATGAAATCAATATATCATATTGACTCATTTGAGAATGACCATGCATTTCGCAGTCTCACTCAATCAGGGGCCCCGAAGATATCGCTCCTGTTATGCAGGAGTGACAAATCTCATCTAGGTCACTTACATCCCTTTGTATAATTCGCGGTATGTCTAATAACTAATTTTATAATCACCTTATTACAGATGATATTTGATGATATTAAAACACACAACTCCTCATGTAGGAATCGTAGTGATTTCAGGTCAAAGGACTACAGACACCATTGTCACTATGAGAATCGCTTATGACACTCACATAACGATCCATGTAGTGTTCTCATGGTAGGTCAGTCTAGTACATCATTACTCTAATATGTACTCATGTGAAGACTTGATATCTCATATCCATGACCTGTGAGATGTGGTCATCAGTCTACGCACATACTAGTCTCAATGCATTATTGTTGTCCTAATTAACAATAATACTTGACTAGGGACATTTAAGAATAGTGTTCTAATTTTATCCAATAGGATCTCACGATCAAGTCAACCACTTGATGTCCGATGGCATCAAAATTACTATTCTAAGGATTTTATTATGTTTATTAGAAAGAACACAATAAATAAAATGTCTCATATATTAAAATTAGCATAATAGAATGTATATAAACACAGATAAATGTATCAGCCTCTAGGCCTTACACCAACAAAAACATCATCAATGACATTTTTAGCTATCCTGGGCCTCATGCCGCGGCACAACGTTCCTCACACTACGGCGCGTGCTACAAAATTGGCCTCTCGCTGCGGTGTAACCTTCCTCACGCCACAACATTCAAGCTGTTCATCCTCACGCAGCGGCATAACGTCTCTCACACCACGGCGTTAACAACCGAATCTAGGTTCTGCATAATTCTGTAAATCGTGGTACTGTTCCATTGATTTTTTTCTCGGATTTTGACCATTCCAACTTAGTTTCTAAGTGATTCTAAGTTCCTAATCAGTTCATAAACATATAAAAGAATTATCAATCACTAACTTAAACCTTTTAATTTAGATTATGGATCAAAATCACATATATAACGACCTAACCCCTCTTTTGGGAATCCAAGGTCAAATTCTTACTTTCAACCATCTAAAATTGGTTTCTTGGTAATTTCTAACACTCATCCATGCCCTTAACCTCGTTGTAACTCAATTAAAACCTATAGATTCTCTTAGACACAGATTTAGGTCCAAAACCACAAAACCCCAACCATTGTCCAATTCTTAAATTTATGGATCATAATGGTTGATCTTAAGCCATAAGTGACTATCTTTAACTCACTAAGTTCAAACTAACTTAACCTAATCCTTAGAATTAAGAACTAAGCTAAGAACATGGATTTGGTTCTCCAAACTCCTATTTCTATTCAAAACATCTAACCTCATTCAAAAGAATCAAAGAAGAGATTGATAAATAGAAACCCCTTACCTTTTGATTGGATGAAGATCTTCAAGGTTGAACTTGATCCTTGAAGCTTGATCCTCTCATTTTTCTTCGTCCTTTCTTCCCCCTTTCTTCGTTTTCTCTTCTCTATTTCTACTGAGAGAAATGGGAAATAAATAGGAAAACAACATAAATTCCTGTGCTGAAACTTATCGACTAAGGACATCCAAATTATACTAATTCAATTTTTTCAGTTTCCAATAAGTTTAGAATAAATCATGAGATTCATCTAAATTATTATTTCTCCATTTTCATAATTTTTCATATTTATTGGTAGTCAATCCGGCATTAAAAACACAACCAGTATGCTTAAAAATACCAAACTAACTCAAATTCTCTTGAAACTTTAACTACATCTTACGTAACTCATTTGTGACTTAGAAACAAACTCTTTATATTTATTTTCCATCACTTATCAACTTATGCTATTATCTGAGTCATTTTAAGTTACTTATCAACTTCTGCATTGCAACTAAGTGCCTAAACGAACTCAGCTTGTCACAAAACTTCATAGGCATGTTAAACAAGTCAAATGCTACATTTTGAATATATAAACAAGTCTAACATGTTACTAAGGGTATTACAATTTACCTTTTTCCCACCTAACTATTTTAGAATATGCAAAACGAATAGCCTTAACATATTTTTACATGAAGATTGAGAGCTCTAAGTTGATGATCAATTGGCAAAAGTGGCTAAAACTGTTGAGAAAGAGCACAACTTTGGTGTTCAAGGTTTAAAATTGTTATGCATCATATGAGAGATAGAGAAAACTGTTTTGGTGTTCAGTATTTAAAACTGTTCTGCATCTTCGTATGCATGTGAGATGCAAAGAGTGTATGACAGTAAGTTTCACCTGAAAATTGAGAGCTCTGCGCTGCGAACCAGTTAGCAGATGACACCCTGTTGAGTCGAAGTGTTGCAGCCTATAATAGAATCAAGAATTAAATCTTTATCCTGGCTAGTAATATATATGAGATGACCCTAACACTGTTGTTCAAAGATTTTAAAATCATAAATAATGTAGTCTGCAGAAAGTATTTAATTAAGAGGGTTGCTATTTCTTGCTAAAGTTAATTTTACGAATTTCACGAATAGGTAAAACAAGAACGTATGCAGGTAAATCTCACCCCAAGTTTGCTTCTACAACCCCAACTTTCTTACTACAAATAACTCTATCTGAGCTCGAACGCAAAATCTCATAAGTTTTCGTAGGAAGTAGGATTATTCTTTAACTAATGAATGAACTGACTTGAAGTCACTAAGTAATGGTCGAGAACAACTGAATATTGTTATATAGGGCACGATCTAGAATGTCTATGGCAAAAAAGTAAAAATGAGTTTAGGACCATTCAATTCATCTAAAAAACAAAATAGTTTTTCATTAACGTGTAACAATTTTTCTTCTACTAAACCAAAAAAAAAAGGTACATGATCAAATGTCTGCCATCATTATTATGACTTAAAAGGAGAAAAAACTATCAAACCATCAAAATTACCATTGTGTCTGAAAATATAGACCTGTTTTTGCCTCACGATCACGAAGCATAAGAACCCTCTTCAATCATACCAGGAGAACACGTTGCACCCTTGGTTTGGGTGACATCTGCCATGTTTTCAAAATTAGGAAGCTTGTGGATTTGGAAAATGATAGAAGTAGCTCCTTGGACTCCATGATCTTCGTTGACACCACAGCCTTCCTTACAAAGCCAAGCTAGTTTTTCTCGAGCGCGTAAGCTCTATCCACCACACCCACCATTGGAAGAAGCGATCGAAGCAAGAAACTCAAAAAGCATTACAAATGCCTTGTAGTGACATCAATCAATTACTTAATTTGAAATGGGGAGGTGGATAATTAACATTAGCAATTACTATAGAGTTGAAGAGATGCCATACAGAAGTGAGATGCAAAATAAACGGCTAATGGTTACGTTAGAGAAACAAATGGGGTGGAGAAAGGGCGTTGGAGTAGTCATGAAACGTAAATGGTTACATTAGAGAAGCTGAAAAGAATGTTAAGAAGAAGAGTTGAGAAGTCACTCAATCAAGAGGTGATAATCATCGAAAATTGTTTATATAACGGCATATTAGAGACTGAGAAGTATGTCAAATTAGGTGGCAAAATGTTGTGGTTTGAGGGGAGTTGATGTGGCAATTTTACAAAAGCTTATACAGCTGATGTGGAATTCTCACAGTCTGGAAACTAGCTTTTAGATATTATAAATGAAATAAACAGATTGGGTGCATATTGGGAGTGCGGACAACATCGAGAGTGAAGATGGAAAGGCCTTTGCATCTATGAAGAAATATAACTTAAATGTTTAAGTTGTTGCAAGAAAATGCTGATCTTTTCGCTTGGGACTCGACCGACATGCCAAGCATCGACCCAAGCTTCATGTGTCACAAGCTCGTAGTAGACTTGAAGGTGAAATCAGTTACACATAAGAAGCGGTGACTCAGATAAGAAAAGAGAAAGTAATGGCAGCAAAGATAAAGTGACTTTTAGAGGTCAGATTCATTGAGGAAGTGAAATACACCACAGTGCTTTCCAATGTCAATATGGTGAATAAAGCAAATAGAAAATGGAGAATGTATGTAGATTTTGCCGACCTAAACAAAGCTCATCCAAAAGACTTGTACCCACTCCCAAGTATAGATAATCTGGTGAGCTTCATGGACACCTACTCAGGATATAATCAAATTTCAATGCACCTAAATGATAAAGAGAAAATATCGTTTTAGATCGATGTAGCCAATTTTTGTTATAAGAAGATGCCACTCAGACTAAAGAATGATGGAGTGATGTATCAAAGGCTTATGGATAAAATATTTGTAAAACAAATTGAAAAAGTAATAGAGGTTTATGTTGATGATATGGTAGCTAAAACCTCAACATCGGGTGATCATTCTTTCGACCTAAAAGAAATTTTTGACCAACTAAGACCCATAACATACGTTTGAATCCAGAAAAGTGTTTCCGATGTACAAGCAGGGAAATTTCTTGGATTTGTGCTCACCTATCGAGGGATCAAGGCTAATCTCGAGAAAAGCAAAGCAATTATGGAAATGTGAAGCCCGACCACAATTAATGAAGTACGACATTTGACAGGAAGAATCATGGCGTTGTCTCGCTTCATGTCCCGATTGCCTAGTCGAGCCCTACCATTTTTCAAATGCCTAAAAAAACTAGACCAATTCCAATGGAACAAAGAATGTGAGGAGGCTTTACAAAAGATAAAGGAATTCTTAGCATCCCCACCAATCCTCAGCAAGCTTGGCCATGGGGAAAATTTGTACTTATATCTGTCAGTCTTAGATCATGCAATCAGTTCTGTATTGATGAAAGAGAAAGGAAAAGACCAATATCCAATTCATTTTGTCAGTCGGATTCTACAGGGACTAAAAACACAATATTAGAAGATTGAAAAACTTGTATTAGCTCTCATAATAACCACCCAACGCTTGAGGGCCTTATTTTCAAAGCCACCCCATCTCAGTGCAATCAAACCAGCCTATCTATAAGATCTTGAGGAAGCTTGAGCTGGCTAGGAGAATGGTTTCATGGTTAATTGAATAGATAAATTTGGAATCCAATATGTGCCAAAAGGATTAATCAAGGCCCAAGTGCAATCAAATTTCTTAGTGGAATTTTTCAGAGAACCATAAATGGAGCAAAAGAAAGAGTAGACTTTATTTGTGGATGGATGATAATCACATATTTTATATATTAATAAACCCTCATTTTAGTTATTTACACTTTCCATGTACTTAATTGATTGAGCTTGGTCATGTTTTGTAAGTTTATACTCAAATTGGGCTTAATTGATTTTTTCAGCATCATTGAGTTTTTATACTATTTCTGTATTTTAGTCATATTTTGAGTTCTAGATGTATAAAAATTATATATTTTACCTTATAGAAAAGATGAGAGAGAGCTCTACAACTTTCATGAAGAGCTCCAGGGCAGAATCGGACATCTAATGGAGCTAATTGGGGCCTGGAAGTAAGAACATGAGTTCAGACATCCTTTGAGAATGTTTTGTCCATAACTTGAGTTGTAGACCTCCAAATGACATGGGGTTTGGGCACAATTACTCATAATACCTAGCTTTGTAACTAATGGGGTTATAATGATGTGAGGCTAAAATAGGAGTTAGTTTATAGCTGTAAAATCAAAAATCTGAGAGAGATATTATTTTTTCCACACTTTTCTCACCTTCTCTCTAGATCTAGATCTTTCTCTCTTCTTCATCCTTCTTCCTCAAGCTCCTTCATGGTGATAACTATGGAGAGCTAAACTTCTGTATTCAATTCAGAGATTCTTGAAGAAATTATGGTTTGAGTTCTTGAGATCTTGGTTTTGTTTTTGTGTTTGAATTGCATTTGGATTCCTCTTCTCCTTCTTCTTCTTGATCTTGAATGCATGAATGGTAATTTTGTTTATGTTTGATCTGATTGGATCTCAATTTAAGATTGAGAATTGTGATGGAATTTAGGTTGATTGATTCGAATTAATCATAGAATTATAGAGGTTAGGTTACTGATTTGTACCTAGGTTAATTGAATTCGGAGATCAAATTAACTTAGATCTAACATGAATTGTGTGATTTCAAATTTGTGTGTCAATTTTAATTGAAGTCTAGATAGTTGTCTAGTATGAATTTTGGATTCGATGCAGATATTTTGGTTGAATGCAAATTAACCATTCAAATGCATTTTAAATGTTTGTTGAATAATCTATAATAGAATAAACTCAACTTCAGATAGGTTTTTGAATTGATTGCTCTTTTAATTGAATTTCTCACTTCAATTTTGTTATTTACATATTCTGAGTTCTCAAACCATTTCCCTAATTTTGGCTTGATCTGATTAAATTGCATTTACAATCCTTGAGAGACAATCTGGTGTTGTTTCCTATACTATAAGTCATAGGCATAACTCGGTTACAATTTCGATTGAGTTCGGTGCTCGTGAATAGAGCTTCTAATGTAAAGGGAAGCTGGGAAAGAATTATTCTTGAGGCACCCGATGGAAGAGTGGCAAAGCAATCCCTAAAGTTTGACTACCTTGCAAGCAACAATCAAGCCGAGTACGAGGTTTTGATAATATGCATGAGAAATGAAGGCAACAAACCTAGTGGCAAATAGCGATTCATAGCTAATAGCTTAGCAAGTTAAAGGAGAATATTAGACAAAAGAATCACACTTGGCCAAGTATCTAGAAAAGATGAGGCACATGGAAAAAGAATTCACAAATTTCAAAATGGAGCACATGCTAAGGGATCAGAACTTGAAAGCTAACCTTTTATCCAAGCTAGCAAGTACTAAAAGGCTAAGGAACAATAGATCAGTCACCCATGACACAATCAACAAGCCTTGTATAAAGGAAGAATGAATAATGGCAATCATACTAAAACCTGACACTTGAGAATACCTGATCCTTAGGTACCTATAAGCTAGAATAACACTAGAAGATAAATAGTAAGCCAAGAAGCTCATAAGATTAGCTAGCTTTTACATATCCTGAATTATGTTTTATACAGGTGAGGATTCACCACCCCACTATTGATGTATATAAGCTTCGATCAAATAGGAGGAAGGCTGCTTGCAACAAAATTTCTAAAGGTAGGATACTATTGGCCCACTATGAAGAAAGGTTGCTTAGAGTATGTTAAGAAATATGATAAAAGTCAAAGGTTTTCTCAACTCCACCAAGCATCAATTAAAGAATTGCATACATCCTATAACATCCCAAAAGTTATCTCATTCATCATAAATAGTCATTTTATAATATTTAGAATTTTTAGGAATTTTTTAGGATCTTTCCTAAAATGTTGAATATTTTAATATATTTTTCATTTTACGTGCACACTGAGCAAAACCCGTATAACGCTCCAAAAATTATTTGTTTCATCACAAATAATCATTTTATAATATTTGTGAATTTTTGGAAAATTTTCTGTATATTTTCGAAAATGTCGAATATTTTAATATATTTCTCGTTTTACATGTACACTACGTAGAGTCAGTGTAACACTCCGAAAATTGTTTCTTTCATGACGAATAGTCATTTTTCAATATTTGTGATTTTTTGAGAATTTTTGTGGATTTTCCTAAAAATATCAAATATTTTAGTATATTTCTCATTTTACGTGCGCACTGAGCAGAGTCGGGGAAACGAAATGTTTTCCCTGAGGCTGGTAAACGTTGAACTGTGGATGTGTCGATGGGAGATCTTACTAAACCCGAGGCTGGGCATAGTTTACAAAGTTTACATTTTACGAGGTTTATCTGATAAATAAAATCTCTGTACGCACTGTTAAATAAAATTTTGCAGTACGCGCTATTATCCGATAGATAATTAATACTGGCTTGTGTGCTATAACAATTATCCATTAGGTAATAGCTTGTAGTAAAATCCTAGCTATCCTATTATTTAATTACTAAATCACATTATCTTATCCAAAGGTAATCTCCTTTATGTCTAATCAAATCTTCTTTATTAAAAAATGCTACAAGCTTCTCAAAGAAGCTTCATTTTCTCTCTCTCCCTCCCACTCTCCACGGCAGCAGTAGCCCCAAATTGGAGCCAAAATTTTGCTCCACTTAGTTAATTCATTTATTTCAATTTCAAACCCTAAAGCAACTTTCACTTTCAACTATCACTTTCTTTCTCTAAGTTTCATCTTTTCCTTCACAAAATTTTTTTCTCCTCCTTCTCTCTAGGAGCCTCACGGCCAACCCCTCTCTCCACCCTCTGCCATCACAAAATTTTTGTCTAAACCCATTTTCTTAATCTCCCTTATATTCTAAACATATCTCTAGTTGGTGATTTCTTGAAAAGGTCTCATCTCCACCATCTTCTTCTTCAAGCTTCAAGCTTCAAGCTTTTGGGTAAGGTTCTTAGTTCCTCACCCTTTTCTCTTCATTTTCATGATCCGTGGTCACTATGGTGATCATGGATGCCTTTTTCAAGCTTTGATTATGATTCTTGTGAAAGTTTGATGCCCTAGGATTTTGGTGTTAATGGAATCCGAAAATTGCAAGGAGCTTCAAGAGAGTTCCATTACTTGTTTTCTCCTCTAAGTAAGAGGGAGATACTCCTCCTCAACCTCTCTAGTAGGAAACTTGATTGTGTGATTGGTTGTGAGAAACCCTTGCTAGGGTTACTCTCTTTGTTTGTATGATTTATATGATTACATATTGTTTTAATTTGTTTGAGTTATTTGGTTGATTTTATATGTACATTGGTGTTCTTGGTTTGATTGGTATGGATTGAAAATTTAAATGGAAGCAAATTAATCCTTGTTCTCTTCTAAGAGGCTCACGGCCTTAAGCTCCAAATGGGGAGTTCTTGTTGAAAATTTGTAACTAGTTGAAGACATGATTAATTAAGGGAGTAACATGTAATGAATGGAAAGAAAATTGGGGTTCCCAATTTTAGGGAGGCTCACAGCCTCAAGAGCTCATTACGGCTCAACCATGTAACTTTTACAACTTAGAAATTGAATTAATCAAGTGATTTGAATGGTTAATAATGAGATGGAAGGGAACAAATTTGATAACTTAAAGGGGATCTTTGGACTCAAGAAAGTGAATAAGGATGTGTGAGACTTGGAATGATTTTCTAAATGAATGTAACTAAACTTAAAATATGGAACTAAATAATTAAAATAATTCCCCTAGAGGAGAAGTTCATAAGGAATACTAAAGCAAAGTGAAACTCAAATAAATTGAACAATTAGAATTTATTAGGAATTCATAAAATGAAAATGACCGAAAAATGGAATTTGTGTCATAAAACTTAGAATAATTTCTATTCAAAGGAAGATCATAGTTATAAGTAAGAACCTTGAATATCTCAATTTAAATTACTCTAATGCAACTTTGTCTATAATTTAATGGTGAACTTGTATAATTAAAATAATAAAGATAAAAAGAATGATGTGAGGGGAACTTATTAATAAGGGTATAGAAAGTTAAGCGTAGATTTCATAATGTGCCTAAAAGTATAATATATTAATTGAGGACTAATTGAATAAGAAAAACAAGAATTAAGAGTGTAAGTGAGATTTTGAGAATCATAAGACATTTAATTAAATGAATCTTATTAAGGACAAAGAGAAGAATAATGATAAGACTTTATGAGACAATGGTAAGTCTTAAATAGATTATGAATGACGACTTTGTTAACGGGCCCATGAGTGGGACCCAAAATCTGTTGATGCTTACTTTGGCCAATTGAGGCATATTATGAAAAAGTATGTAATAATAAACATACATGATAAATGCATGGAGTCATCATGCATTGTGAAAGTCCGATGGACTATTTGTCAAGGCCATGTTACCTAGGAATTGAGTAACACCTTAGTGCGGGTGCGAATAGACTAGTGTGGGTCCTGCTATTGACCTTGGGGGCGTTGGGGCGCGGGCATCTCACAGCAGGCAATTGGTAGCCCCACTGGATCGTGGGACAAACTGATGCAAACGCACCGACAATCCGAACCGGGCATTGTCCTATATCGCGATCTTATGAGAATGCCGCTGTATAGAGCCTTATTACACAATATTGATGATTTTGAATTCTGGAAGCACTTGGTCCTAGGCGGACGAGATACTGACATGTCTCCCTGATCATTTACTCCGATGTTTGTGTCTAGTTCTATGGAGTAGGATTTTGATATCATGTACATGTGAATAATGAGTCAATACATTACTGGGCATTTAATTTATATGATAATTGGATCTGCTATCTTATTGTCGATATACTGCCTGAAACTGTTAGACTGCTTAATATCTGCTTCTTGATACTGTTTATTATTTTTGTTATGCTATATGGGCGTCCTACACCATTTATGTTTCTTACTGCCATAATTGGTAATGAAGTTGGATATCTCACCTCTTGCTTGCACTGTTATTGTTCTATGTGATATTTGGTTAAAGACTGTAGAGGGGACGAGATTGTTTTTCCTAGACTTCATTGGGTATTGATCACCTGCTTTCGAGGATGTCGTCAAGAAGGGGTTCTATCGGTTTCATTAGGATCGTGTTTACCGGTGGCGCCAATGCGTGGCGTGTCGACTAGGTTGGACAACGTATACAATATGTGGGAGACCTGATCTTAACCGTAAGGAGGACCCGCGATGGAGATCCTGTCCTGACACTTACTACTTCGGTACATTTGGAGTTCATCTTGCCTATCCAGGAGTTATAGGGTGATCCGATTCACACCCCTAGAGAGGACGAGGATTCCATGGCATCAGCTGCTAGGGCACCTGCCCGTGGGACCGCACTCGGTCCTATCCTTATATCTTCAGACGACCCGAGGGAAGATCCCGAGGTGGATTCTGATAAAGTACCCATCTCCTTAGACGTGGATGTCTTATGGGTAGTTTATGTTTTTTCCTGCATTAATTATGTTATGGTGTATTTTTAATATATTTACATTTTGAAGTAAATCTTGATGTATTTCATTGTGAGTGGTATGAGATATGTGCCACACTCTGTATGCTTTAACTTAATTAATTTAGTCCTACGTATTGTATTTTGCATATATTCTGTTGAATCATATCTGTTAACAACGATATATATATTATTTTATTCGTGGCTCATATTTCCTTTTATATATATATATATATATATATATATATATATATATATATATATATATATATATATATTCAAATTTGGAAAAGTATTATGAAGAAGTCAGTAGTATACGCTAAAAGTTTAGTGACCATGGTATAATGACGATTGTGCCGTGGATATTAAATCGAGGGGTGTTGCACATCCTGCTCAACATGGCCATTTTGTTAATAGGGAATAGACATCCTCGACCCTTTTCCCACCACCCTGGGACAAGTCAAATTTCTCTTGGTTGCTATTGATTATTTTACAAAATGGATAGAGGCGAAACTTCTAGCTCGGATAATACTAGAGAAAGTGGAAAAGTTCACTCGGCCTACCTTATGCAATTGTTTCCGGTAACGACACTCAATTTGAAGATAAAAGGTTCAAGGGATTCTATGAAGGACTTAGAATTCGGCAACAATTCACATCGTTGAATATCCTCAAGCAAATGGTCATGCACAATTAGCAAATAAAGTTATCTTGAATGGGCTCATGAAGCATCTCAAATGAGCCAAGGGAAACTGGGTAGAAGAGTTGCCCAAGGTGCTATGGGGATATCATATAACAACGCAATCATCAACTCAGGAATCACTTTTTTGACTCATCTATGGAATCGATGCTATGACACTAATTGAACTAGGTGAGTCAAACATAAGAAGGATGCATTTTGACCAAGATCAAAATAAGGAAGACCGAAGAACATAGCTTGATTTACTGGAAGAAAATCGAGAAATAGCTCACATCCAAGAAGAAGCAACAAAAAGAAAGACAACAAGAACAACTTAAGAATCATTCCCTAGAAATTTCAAGTCGAAGACCTCATGCTTAGAAAAGTGAGATCCATAGGAAATTTGATTGATGTGTGTTGATGTTGTGTTGAAAGTAAAGGTTGAATGCCTACATGGGAAATTGATACATGGAAGATGCTAACACCATCTTTACATGTTCATTTAGTTATTTATATTTATATTATGACATTGACATGTGTGTTTGACGTTGACATTCTTGGCTCTGAGAAATATGTAATGTTGGAGTATTCAATCATGAATATAATTTGAGTCGATATAACAATTCTTCATACACATACACATAGTATATTGTTTACTGTCTTATTATAATTGAGTTTATTTTGTTTTTAATATACTTATAATTTTGCCACCTAAGTAAATATGAGTGGTGTGAGAGCAAAAATGATGTGTCGTTCATATCTTTCAAGGTGATACCAATATGTATAGCGTAAATAATGCAACTCACACATATTTACACACATATCACCTCATGTTGGGACTGACCTAAATTTCTTATTTGATAAATAATTGATAATTTCCTATTTTATTAGTAGATTTGTATCTTATAATTAATATTGAGATTTGTAGAAGATTATGTAATAAATATGAAAGATATGTGAAAGGTATACAAGATATGTGAGAGATTTGTTTTTAATAGGAAATAGGAAAGTCATAAAGAGTGTAAAAAGGGTAGTTACTTGTCAAGCAAGTTCTTGTTAGTTATAAATACTTTTATTGAGGAATTGGTTAAGGCATACGAAATTGTGAATAATGTTGCAGTGGATGGTTTTCAACTTTGTACTTAAAAGTTGCATCGACGAGAGTTTGCATTTTTTTCCACAAAAATTATAGTTGTTGGGAGAAAGTTTTACTTTATCAGTCCATAAGTTGTAGAAGTTGTAGTAAGGGAGTGTTTGCAGCTTTATGTGTAGAAAAGTTGTATTGCACTGTTATTCATAGTGGATTTGATATATTCTAATCTGTGGATGTAGGCATATTGAATCAAACTGCATTAAATTTGTGCATCATTTGTTTATGACGATTTCTTTAATTACTCCTATTTTATGCAAGTGCGTTCAGAATGGGATAAGGTATTCCCCAACACCTCACATTTGCATAGTTTTCACTATTTGATTACAGCTGATCCCACCTTATTTTCTAGATATTCACGTTCTAATTTTACCACCTCATAGTGATATAAGAGAATATGAGGCTTAGTGATATGTTACAAGCATTCTACACATTAGGTGGTTGTCTATGGCCAACTAAAGCTTGTCTTTGTATCGTGCGTGATTCATTTGAAGTATGTGATTATCGGACTTTGCAAAGATTAATAATATTTTTAGAAATATCTTCATTAATGAATGAAAGGAAAATGAACCTAATGATATTTCATTTTTTTCTACTTTTCTTCCTCTCATAATTAGGAAGTCATTTAGACAAGTCAATGGAAGCCATATGAAGATTCTAAACACATATAATCCAAGCATATATGAATCACCAAAAACATTATCTTGCAACTAGTTTAGTCATTTTCCCATTTTGTAGTTTGTTACCAACTGGCTTCAAACTCAAGAGGAGGGATGAATTGAATTTGTAAAAGATTTTTGCAAACTTTCCTAAAAAATCTTGTTTATCAATTTTTGTTGAAGCTATTAATTATTAGAGATGAGTAGATAGATAAGGATGAACACTTTTCACACCAAGAAACCATCTAAGAGCTAAAGTATTCAAGAAAGCATATAGCAAAGAAAGTTCAAATATAAATGAGATATAGTAAAGAGAAGCAAACTCAAGATTTATATTGGTTCAGCCACTCCTTGTGACCTACATCCAGTCCTCAAGTGATTCACCAGATATTTTTCAACTAAACTTGAAGCTTTAACATATGCTTGCATCCTTTACATTCAAGAGCACTCATAACACCTTTGGGATACTTCACTTTTGTGTTTAAGCCTCATTACAAGGGATACCTCACCCTTTTTTCTCTTGAGGGATACCTCACCTTCTTACAAAGGAATTCAGACGAATAAAGGAATAAATACTTTCACAAAAGTGGATTATACAAATTGAAGTTCAAGAGGTAACTAGATGATCACACTTTAAGCTCAAAAACAGAGTAATATGAATTAAGACTATTAAAGTTCGTAATAAATGCTCAAGAAGGTGTTTTAGAGTGGTATCCTACTTCACTTGAGTCCCCCAATGCTTTGTATTGAAAGCCCAAGTCATTTAAAAGCCGTTAGGAGTAAGTTGATAGCACTTAATGTGAGCTACTAGCCATTATTATTGCTTTTAGACACCCATATAATCGATTATTGGAACCCTATAATTGATTATTTGTGAGATAGCACAAAACAACAAGTTTATGAAACTCCAATAATCGATTATTGCCTTTTGATAAAAGAGGCGCAAAATAGCCTTTTTAATTCAATAATCAATTATCGTCGTGCAATAATTGATTATTGCTTGAAAGATTAAAAATCAAGGTATTCTAACTTTTGCTAATCGATTATGGTAATCTCATAATCGATTATTTGGCTTAAAAATCCAAAATAGGGCACTCTATTGAGCCCAAATAATTGATTATGGCAAGCTTATAATCGATTACTTGGCTTCAAACAGCTTTAAGAAACTTAACCATTATAAGCCAAATGCAATCAGTTGTTCCAAAACACTTTCAAGCACTTAAAAGTCATTTCACTTTATTTTAAAAACATTTTAACAACTTGAAAACACATTGATTCATTAAGTGCTATCTTGGATTTTTGAAAAACGGATTTAGAGCTAAGTGTTAACCCTCTTTACCTTTTCATGTGATCTAAGTCCTATAACTAGTCTTGAAGGTTTCTTGGACTTAATTTTGCAAACATCTTGTTTGTGTCATCAAAACCATTGCCAATTGCCAATTACATCTTTCCCTTTTTGATGATGAAAAACAACCATTGAGAAAAAAGTTAATTCAAATAGAAATTCACAAAGAGTGTTAGAGAGTCTTACTCCTCTTCTGTGTCGTAAGAGGCGATTAAATCAGAGATGCACAACTCCCCCTTACTAGAATCCCAAGATCATTTTTTTTAATTTTACCTTTCTTTTCTCAATACCAAGAACTAAAAGCCTTTCTCCGCCTTTTGTCATGATAAAAAAGATGTGCAAGAGAGAGAACAAAGCATAAAGTCATGGCATTGCCAAAGCAAAACAATATATCCATTCAAAATGCAACAACAACTAAGACAAATGTTCAAATAGCATGATATATTCAAAAGTCATAAAGAAAAAACAACTATGTAATTCCAAAAGTATAAACCCAACATAACCAACATAGTTTAAAACAAAGTAAAATATATGACTAAAAACAGAGTCAGATATCATCAAGGTCAGACTAAACATCCAAAGACTAAGGCCCATGGTCCTCCGGTGGTGGTGGTGTAAGGCAGTGCTCAATAGCTTCAAGATGGTCATATATGATCCAAAAGCTATGTTCCATATAAGCTCAAAGATCAGCAACTGCTGTCAAGACCTAGTCCTCATGAGCTGGTGGAGCAGTTGACATATCCACATCGGCAGAGGACAACCTCATCGTCATCCTCAGCATCATCTCCAATTGTAGCCTCAACTTCATCTTCAACTTCACCCTCTTCATCACCATAACTCTAAACTCCATGTTCCTTCTTCATATGCATATGGTTGAGAGTGCTTAATCCAAACTTATTTTAGTCAAAAACCTTGGTTGCTTCCTCAATTTCCACGATGGCAGTATATTTCTCAAGAATATTAGAAATGAAAAAATCATTGGGGAGATCTATTTTGTTCCTACTTTGTACCTTTATCAAGTGATGCATGATAAAGTAGAGCCAGTTAATATGCAGCCTCTGTGATACGCATAAAATACACTAAGAGTAAGTGCACTCTATCGTATAGTAATATAGGACTTGAGTCCTAGTTGTTAATCCCACGAGGAATAAGAGGTAATTACTAGATTTTCTAAACCCTTTGTTATTTAAACAATCGTAAGTGTAAAGAAAAACTCAAAATTAAATTAGACAATAAATAAAGAAGAAAGAAAGAAGCTTAAACAACGTAAAGATAAATCACTTAGAGAGAAACTAGGGCTCACTTGAATCCATTTAACCAGATTTTTATTCATTTATGATGTAAAGTAATTCTCTCGTCAAATTCTCTTAATTACTATTAAGTCCCAATGGTCATAGATAAACAATATTCTATTCCTAATTAATCACCTATTTAGTCATTTAGTTGAATTAACAAGGAATGCATTAAACTCATATTCAAGATATGAACTAACATAATCGTCAATTCAATTAGTAGAATAAATTGATGTTTGGTCACTCACCAATCTAATCTTAGGTTTATTATATAAGTCCACTCATTGGTTGCAGATGGCCACCGTTTAAACAATGAATTAAAACATGTCAAAATTGATTAAGTCTTGACAAGAATTCAAGCAATACAATAAACCTAGTTGAAATTACCTTAATCAAAATTGAATTCAAAACTAATTAATTAAGAAAACAATATCCCTCATAGCCCTAGCTATGGGATTAACTGTTCGTGTTCAATAACAAACCCAAATCGTAATACAAATCCATGGAAAGAAAAACTTAAAGAAAGGGAAAAACTAGAGGAAAGAGAAATCAAAACCCCTTTCATGGAGATTGTGATCTTCAAGCCTTCAAGAATTTCGTCCTCTCTTCATAGCCGTCTTCCAGAGATTCCTAGCAATCCTCTCTTGTGAATTATCTCTCCAAAGTATATTACTGCAAAAGTTATCCTCGAGTTTAGGGATTCACTTCTATTTATATTAGTGAGAGAAAAAACTTTCATTTTTACTCACAAAAGACCTCATACATTTGTGTCTAAGCTCGACACAGCTGTGTGCGCATGTAATTGTGTAAAATCATCATAAGGGAGACACGGTTGTGTGACCCAGAGACATGGTCATGTCTCCTAGTCAAAAGTCTTCTTCAAGTTAGACAGGGTCGTGTCTAACTCAGGAATCACTTCTAAGTTGACACAGGGCCCTGTCTAAGCTAAAATGATCTTCTTTTGCTATGAAAATGCGGTGTTTTCGCCTACTTTCACTCCAAATGTGATAAATACCATTCAATCTGCAAAAACGAAGACAATGATAAGGATCTATCTAAAATTCATTAATAAACACAAGTAAATCACGACAATTCATCTAGATTAAGACTACAAAATATGGACTTATTAACCCCCCACACTTGAGCTTTGCTTATCCTCAAGCAAAGAATAAGCATAAAAAACAAGATTAAACTCAGCATCCAGAAACATGAATGAAGGGAAATTCCATAATTTAAGAATTCAATTAAGTTTAGCAATCAAATCCAACCCAGCAAGATCATTTAGCACTTAATACAATTATAGGCTTGGATCTAACTTGTATCTTTTCTCCTTACCAACCAATTGTGGTTACTCATCTCTCCATCACTCAAGTGTTTAAGGACAAGGAGATCACTCTAGTTTCGCTTAATAAACACATTATCATAGGCTTGGTTATCAATCTCATCTTCACTTCCAAGTTCACATACAACACTAGAATCAAAAGGGCTTCCTTTGGTTGTAACAGGGCCAAGGGAAAAAATGAAAGGTAGGAAAAAGATAAATAAGGATAAAGAATGTTCATAGATAAATTGATACAAAATAGAATCAGGTTAAAAAGATATTAAGTAAAACATAATGCATAAAGGTATAACAGATTCTCACTTTCAACCCAATATTCTTATTATTCTTCACCAACAATCCTTTTCTTTCTTCTTCCTTTTTCATATTTTTATTTATTTATTATTTTTTTCAAAGCAATAAATCCTTGAAGACAAAAGCAACCATTAATGACCTTTCAATTAACACATCAGTTATTCTATTATTCTAAAAAGAATCAAAGAATTCAACCTGATTATTCAATTAGGTAATCAAAGAAATCAATTTCAGGCACAAATGGGGCAACTAAGGGATTATTTTCTCAATGCAACTATGGAGGTCAAGAAAAAGTTAAACCTAATTGCCTTAATCATGTTCAAGTATGTATGTGAACCATTAAAGTCTTAACAAGATATCAAAGCAAGTTCTAGTGCACATTAATCAAGAGAAAACTCACTCCAGAAGAAAAAAATAGGATTTTATTTATGAAAAATCCAATCATTAAAGCTCAAAACTCATTTTCTGGCTAAGTTAATTAATAGAGAGAACAATGCAGGCAGACATGACTTTTTTTCAAGTAAGATGCTAAATTTCTCTTTACTAAATTGAAAAAGATTGCTTCACACAATATCAGCTCATCAACAATAGACTCCCCTCTTAAACATATCTCTATTAGCTTAGTATTAATTTAAGAAATTAACACACAATTCTTGCTTGATTACTAGCAATACTCAAGTGTTCATTGATTGCACAAAAATTTAAGTGTACCCTCTACACTTAAGATGAACATTGTTCTCAATGTGGAAAAATAAGAAAAATAACAGAATAAAGGATAATGAAACTTCCCTGAAAATTAAACACAAGATCACAAAGGTGGTGGGCGAGGTGGAGCCTGGAGGAGGCGTGTAGTCATGAGGTCAAACATTTGGTCTAACTGAGTGGCGACATGTTGTCAAAAACTGTACAAGAAAAACAAAAAGTGTCAACCAATTTTTTTTATATATATAGAAAAAATAAAGCAAAAATTGAAAAACCAAATGTAAGGACTAAGAGTGCTATAAGAAAGGATAGAAACATAGGTTGCCTCCTATGAAATGCTAAGTTATAGTCATTAGCTTGACTATGGGCCGATGCCATGCTTAAGTGAGGCAAATGGAGTGGTGCTCAGTCCCCACTTATTCTTCATAGTGCTTTGCTCTCTGGCCATTTATCTTGAATGTCTTTTGGCCTTCTTTCTTAACAACAAGCATACTGTACAGTAAGACTTGAACAACCTCATATGGTCCGTACCATTTTGACCACAAATGACCAGGAGAGAGACATAGACGTGAGTTACAGATAAGAATTTTATCCCCAATCCTAAACTCACGCTACTTCATATGTATGTTATGCACATCATCAGTAGAAGCTTCCTGACATATAAAGACATAGTACTATCCACAAGATCAGTAGCATCTATGCAATTACATGAATCAAAGGAATTATGATTTTTGACAGAATTAAAATCATTAAAAATCACTTCCTCATCATTTAATCGCAAGGTCAACTTCCCTTAATGGACATCAATTATGTAGCTTCCAGTGGCGAGGAATGGATGCCCAAGTATGATTAGGACCTTGGCATCTCTTTCATGTCCAACACAATGAAGTCAGCTGGAAAAATAAATTTATCTACCTTCACTAAAACATCCTCTAATACACCACAAAGGTAAGTGATGGATCTATCAGCCAGCTGTAGTAAAATGTTAGTAGGCTTTGGTTCTTGCATTCCTAATTTCTTAAAAATAGATAAAGACATTAAATTTATACCAGCACCTAAATCACATAATACTTTCTCAAAATAAGAGTTACCAATAAAGTAATAAATAGATCCCTAGATCTTTTAATTTTGGGGATAACTTCTTCAGGAAAATGGCAGAGCACTCATCATTTAGCCTTATCATCTTAAATTCCTTAAGCTTGTGTTTTTTTGTAAGTATTTCCTTCAAGAACTTTGCATACTTGGGCATTTGGGAGATGACTTCAACAAATGGAATATTAATTTGCAATTTCTTGAACATCTCCAAGAATCTAACAAATTGCTTGTCTTGGTAAGTGTTCTTGAGTCTCTGAGAGAATGGAATAGAGGGCTTTTGTGGCTCACTTACATGTGTCGTAGAAGGTGCTTCACTTGCCTTCTCGTTTTCTACATTAACTAAATCATCAAGAATATCTCCATATTCTTGCATTTCCTTCTCCTTTTTCTTGGGGAGCTCCCCGAGCTCCTTGCCACTTCTCAAGGTAATTGTCTTGACATATTCCCTTGGATTAAGCTTGGTAGTACTAGGAAATGTCCCTATTGCTCTTTTTTGACATCAAGGTAGTCAACTGGCTAATCTGAGTTTCCATGCTCTTCATTCGAGCCTCTGAATTCTGAATGTATTTCATTACAAAATTTTCAAAGCTTGGCTTCTCTTCAGTGCTTAGAAACATGGAGGTGAATGTGAAGCTCGCTGATGGCTCTGTTGATTGCCTTGTTAATTTGCCCATTTGAAATTGGGGTGGTCCCTCTAACCGAGATTATACGTATTGAAATATGGATTGTACTGCGGCCAATTAAAATTGCCAACAAAATTTGCTTCTTCGGGCTTGGGGGCAAAGGGACTACTAACTTGACAGTTTGAACTTTTATGTCCCTATTCGCTATATGCTTCACATATGATTGGTGGAGCTACACTATTTGCCACTATTAGAATCTCAACATTTTTTGTCAATGCTTCCAATTGACTCAAAATAGCAGTAGAGGAGTCAACAGTATGCACACTGACTTATTTCTTAGTCACCTGGCGCTCATTTTTCCATTGATAACTATTCAGCGCCATTTCTTCAATTAGTCCATGGATTTCAATCGGTGTTTTCCTCTAGATTGTACTTCCCACAGCAGCATCAATGAATGAATAGTTGGTAGGAGACAGACCATTGTAAAAAGTTTGTACCTGCTACCATACGGGCAATCTGTGATATGGACATTTCTTCACCAACTCTTGAAAACGTTCTTAACCTTTATAAAAAGTATCCATAGCAAACTACATAAAAGTAGAAATATCATTCCTTAACTTAGCAGATTTAGAATGAGGAAAACATTTAGTTAAAAATTATTGTGTCAACTAATCCTATATGGTGATGGAACCCCTTGGTAGTGACGTTAACCATTGAATTGCTTTGTCCCTAAGAGAGAAAGGAAAGAGTCGTAATGGATTGCATTATCTATCACCCCATTATACTTGATAATGTCACACAATTGTAAGAACTTGGCCAGATGTTGATTTGGATCATCCCAAGGTAATCCACTAAACTGAACAGAAGTTTGAATCATGGAGATCAATGTCGATTTGATCTCAAAGTTGTTGGCTGCCACGACTGGTCTTGGAATACTCCCTTTGTATCCTCCAGCCGTGGGCATGGAATATTCAAGCATTGTCCACCCTGCTGGGGTAACTCATTCTTCACGAGTCCCATTAACTATTTGTTTCTCCTTCACGAGTCCCATTAACTGTTTGTTTCTCCATTCTCCTTATATTTTCTTTAGTCATAGCTTCAATATGAGATTGCTTCCTTAACATGGGAGCCATTTTCTTAATTTCTGGATCAAATTGTAAATTAGGAGATTGAGAACGAGTACGCATAAATAAGAAATATAAGTAGGGAGATGAAGTGACAAATGAATTTAAAAATAAAACTAAAATAAGAAATAAAATAAAAATTCATCTAAATTAACTAGAGTTTTTCACCTCTAATATTACCAAACTTATTCTTCGACAACGGCGCCAAAAAACTTGATATGTATAAAATACATTAAGAGCAAGTGCACTCTATCGTATAGTACTATAGGACTTGAGTCCCAATTGTTGATCCCACAAGAAATAAGATGTAATTACTAGATTCGCTAAACCCATTGTGATTTAAACAATCATAAGTGTAAAGAGAAACTCAAAATAAAATTAGACAATAAATAAAGAAGAAAGATGGAAGCTTAAGGAACGTATAGATAAATCACTTAGAAAGAAATTAGGGTGCAAGGTTCACTTGAATCCAAATGACTGGATTTTCATTCATTTATGATGTAAGGTAATTCTCTTGCCAAATTCTCTTAATTGTTATCGAGTCCCAATGGCCATGGATAAATAATATTTTATTCCTAATTAATCACCTATTTGGTCATTTAGTTGAATCAACTAGGAATGCATTAAGCCCCAATTCAAGAGATGAATTAATATAATCGTCAATTCAATTAGTAGAATAAATTGATGTTTGGTCATTCACCAATCTAATCCTAGGTTTATTATATAAGTCCACTCATTGGTTGCGGATGGCCACCGTTCAAACAATGAATTAAAGCATGTTAAAATTGATCAAGTTTTAACAAGAATTCAAGTAATACAATAAATCCAATTGAAATTACCTTAATCAAAATTGAATTCAAAACCAATTAATTAGGAAAATAAGATCTCACATAGCCCTAGCTATGAGATTAGCTATTCATGTTCAATAATAAACTCAAATCATAATACAAATCCATGGAAAGAAAAACCTAAAGAAAGGGAAAAACTAGAGGAAAGAGAAATCAAAATCTGTGATCTTTAAGCCTTTAAGAATTATATCCTCTCTTCATAGTTGTCTTCTAAAGACTCCTAGCAATCCTCTCTTGTGAATTATCTCTCTAAATTCTACTGCCACAAAAGTTGTCCTCAAATTTAGAGATTTGCTTCTATTTATATTAGTGAGGGGAAAAACGTCTATTTTTATGCATTGGAGACCTCACACAGTCATTTCTAAGCTCGACACAACTGTGTGAGCAGACAATTGCATAAAATCATCGTCAGGGAGACATGGTTGTGTGACCCAGAGACACAGTCGTGTCTCCTAGTCAGAAGTCTTCTTCAAGTTAGACAGGGTCGTGTCTAACTTAAAAATCGCTTCTGAGTTGACAAAGGGCCCTGTCTAAGACAAAATGATCTTCTTTTGCTCTGAAAATGCGTTGTCTTCGCCTAGTTTCACTCTAAATGTGATAAATCCCATTTAATCTGCAAAAACGAAGATAATGATAAGGATCCATCTAAAATTCTTCAATAAACACAAGCAAATCACCACAATTCATCTGGTTTGAGACTACAAAATATGGACTTATTACTTTGCTTAATGGCCCACAAAATGGAAACATCATCCTCACTGAAGTAAGTATAATTGGCCCTTCGTGGAGCAAGAATGCGAGCATAAGCATAGTGCAAAAGGCAGTACTGACCTATAAGCTTACCAGCTATGAAGGAACCTCCAGGGATTGCGTAACCCAGTTTGATTATAGACTAGATTGTTGTGGCTCTATTGTAGTTTTCCCAAACATTGTAACTGTTCTTAGAAAGCCTCTTTCCAATACAATCCAACCCAAACAAGTCTAACCAATCTCGTGGCTTGACCATAATCTTGTACTCCTTCACCTCAGTCACCAAACCATTATCAATTATCCCAAGGTTGTAGTAGAATACCTCAATCAAGTCAGGGTAGAACTTTTGGTGGTGAATGCAAAGTTGCAAAATCTGTTGGTGCTCAAGGAGGTGGATAAACTAGAACCTTTCCCTATTAAAGAAATCAAGGTTCATGTATTTGGACTAGACCAAGTTCCTCATTAGATAGTGGCACCTGAAGTGGTTCATCTAAGAGTTGTCAGAGATCAGCCACCTGAGATCCAAAGGGTTGATGGGATTAACATCTCCAGGAACATTCTTAGTGCGGGCTTGCTTTGGGTGAGAGTTGGAGGCCATTTATGGAGGTTACGGTCGTGGGTTGTGTGATTACCATACGACAATGAGATGATGAGTTTTGATGATAACAAACATGGAGATGATGAGAAGACTGAGTCCAAGATCTTCAAGATTAGCGTTAGGACTTAGGATCTCTCTTGTACAGAGATTTTATAGGATATCTAAGTGTTTGACTTAAAAGATCTAAGAACATGTTTTCTTACAAACTAAATTAAAGTTTTAAAATAGCTTTGAAAATCAAAGAGTTTGTAAAAGTTCAGAAATCACCTAATCTATTTTCTAAAAAGTGTTTTTAAATGTCTTGAAACAGAGGTATTCGAATAACCTTGAAGGTATTCGAATACAATCCCTCTAAAAAGCTTTTAAAACGTGTTTGAAACAGTGGTATTCGAATATACCCTTGTGGTATTCAAATAACCCACTTCTGAACTATCTTTTATGAGAATAAAAGTAGTGGTATTCGAATACACCCTTGTGGTATTCGAATAACCTGACTCTGAACTGTTTTTTATGAAAACTGAAAATAGTGGCATTCGAATACCCCATGATGGTATTCGAATAACCCACGAGACTCTGTTTTGGTTTTTGAATTTATATGTAAATGCGTTTGCATTTATTATCATATTAAATTCCTCAAACGGCTATTTCTGATCAAAAGCTCTATAAATAGAGACCGTGAGTCACTTCTAAAATATGTGAAATTTCTAAAATTATTTTGCTTGTGCTAAAACGCTGTTTACATAATTCTCTCTTTTTTTCTCTGTGCTCTTTTGGCAAAATTCTGAGATATTCTTAGAGAGCTCTATAGTGCTTCAATTTGTATAATTTGCTCTGAGTGAGAGTTTCTCTTCATCTACTTTCTGCTATTCTGTATTGAGGGTGAGGTATCCCTCAAGGTTTGTATAAGGGTGAGGTATCCCTGCAGGCTGAGACTTTAGCACAAGGGTAGCGTTTCCCTGTGTGTGAAAAATACTCTTTTGTGTAACAGTTGCAAGCACCTATTGAATCTTGTATACATAGTAAAAAATCTTGACTTTTGAGGACTGGACGTAGACTACAAGTGGGTTAGTGGTCGAACCAGGATAAATACTGTGCCTGCTTCTCTCTTTTCAATCTCTTTATTTTATGCAATTTTAATTTACTACACATTTATTTTTCACTGTTCTTATTGTTTCTTTTCTTCTTCTCATTCCTTCTGTGTATTTATTTATTAAGTTTTAATATTTGTATTTTATTTTAAAAAGAGGTTTTGCGAAAAGTTTTATACTCAATTCACCCCCCTTCTTGAGTATTGGAAGCCACTTAGTAACAAGTGGTATCAGAGTTAGACTATTATATAAAGAGCTTAGCAGCTTCAAGAGAACATGACTTCTTTAAATGGTTTTTCAGAAGGATCTTCCATAAACCGACCACCCTTTTTCAATAGGGATGATTATGCATATTGGAAGGAAAGAATGAAAATCTTCATCGAAGTTATTGATCTAGATGTGTGGGATGCTGTCGAAAATGGCGTTTTTATACCTACACATGAGGTTGATGGCGTAAGGACCGAAACACCAAGAAATAAATGGTCTGATAAAGACAAAAGAAAAGTTCAACATAATTTCAAAGCAAAAAATATTATTACTACTGCTTTGGGATATGATGAGTTTTTTAGAATTTTAAATTACAAAACTACTAAAGAAATGTGAGACACTTTGCAAGTTACCCATGAGGGTAGTAGTGAAGTAAAGAGGTTGAGAATCAATTCTCTAACTCGTGAATATGAATTATTCACAATGAACCAAGGAGAGAGCATTCAAGAAATACAAAAGAGGTTCACCCACATAGTTAATCATCTTGCATCTTTAGGTAAAAGTTTTTCTAACGAAGATTTGATTAACAAAGTATTGAGATGTCTTAGCAGGATTTGGCAACCCAAGGTAACAGTTATATCAGAATTGAGGGATTTGTCGACAATGACTCTAGCTACCCTCTTTGGAAAACTTCATAAGCACGAACTGGAACTAAGTAGATTAAGTCAAAGCGAAGAAAACGATAAAAAGAAAAAGGGGATAGCGCTCAAGGCCACTTCCTCATCAATCGACAATGATGATGAAGAAAATGAAGAAGGCTCAAAGAACATCAAGGTAAACGAAGAAAATCTTAGTTTGTTAGTTAAAAAATTTGGTAAATTTCTCAGGAAAAAGGGAACGCAAAGAAAACCTCCCTTCCCCCCAAAGAAGACTCATTACAAAGGCGAAGGAGCTTCATCAACTCCAACTTACTATGAATGTGGCAAACCTGGTCACATGAAAATGGAGTGCCCAGTTTACCAAAAGAAGAAGGAGAAATTTGAAAAGAAGCCCTTCAAGGAAAGAAAAGGAAGAAAAGCCTATATAGCATGGGATGAAAACGACATGGATTCAACTGACAGCTCAGATAGCGAGGAAGCTCAACTATGTCTCATGGCCAAAGGAGAAGAAGAAGAAAGCGAAAATGAGGTAAGTTCTAATACTACTTTATTGCCTTCTTACGATGAGTTACAAGATGCCTTTGAAGAATTGCATGAAGAGTCTTTAAAATTCACAAAAATAATCTTTTCTTCTAAGAAAACAATCTCTTCTTTAGAAAATCAAATTCTTGTTTTAAATAAAGAAATAGAAGAATTGAAAGTTGAAAATGAAACTTTCGAAATTATTGATGCATGCACAAATCATTCTTCACATGCTTCTACATCTTCATCTTGTTCTTCATGTCATATGCTTGAAAAAGAAATTGAAGACTTAAAGAACATTTTTTCTAAATTCACCTTTGGAAGGGATAATTTAAATATTTTATTAGGAAGACAAAGAGTGATTTTTCAAAAAGCCGGGACAGGTTATAACCCAAAAAATCAATAAAAACTATAAAAATTTCTTTATGCATTCTAGTGTTTCAAGTAGTCCTTTTATTAAATGTTTTTACTGTGGAAAGAAAGGACATATTGCATCAACATGTAATGCAAGGAAAAACATTAATACAAAAATTGGAACAAAAATGGTTTGGGTTCCCAAGGGTACTATACCCAAAACTGACACACAAGGACCCAAGAAAGTTTAGGTACCAAAGGTTAAAAACTAAACTTGTGTTGTAGGTGTACTTGAAAGCCAGGAGTTCAAATTGGTATCTCGATAGTGGCTGTTCCAAGCACATGATCGGGGATGACTCGAAATTCACCATGCTTATTCCCAAGAATCATGGATGTTACCAAGTGGCTTCCAGTACTCAAGAGGGGGGGTGAATTGAGTATAAAAACTTTTTTAACCAAACCTCTTTTTAATTAAAATAAATATCAAAAGCTTAATAACTAAATGCACAGAAAGAATGAGAAGAAGAGAATAACAAACAAAAAAACAGCGTAAAATAAATGTGTAATAAAATAAATTACTTAAAATAAAGAGATTAGGGAAAACAAGAAGCGAGGCACGATTTATCCCTGGTTCGACCACTAACCCACTTGTGGTCTACGTCCAATCCTCGAAAGCCGAGATTTTTCACTAAGTATACAAGCTTCAATAGGTGCTTGCTACCGTTACAAAATAGAGCACTTTTCACACACGGGGACACTATACCCTTGTGCTAAAGTCTCAACCTGCGAGGATACCTTACCCTTATACAAACCTTGAGGGATACCTCACCCTCGATCTGATTATCGAAAATAGAGATGAAGAGAAACTCTCAAGCAGAGTATGTAATACAAGTTGAAGTGCTAATAGAGCTCTCACAGAAATATCTCAAAGTTTTTAAGCAAGAAGAGCGTAGAAAATAGTTTTCACAAAGACAGCGTAATCAGAAAATAGTTCAGAATAAAGGGTTATCGAAAACGTGACCCAGGCTTGCTATTTATAGGGAAAATTAGGTTAAACAGCCGTTGGGTACAATTAATGGCAATTAAAATTCTTGTCTGTTTCCATTTACGTAAACCAAGTTCTGTGTTTATTCGAATAGAGCCAAGGCTTATTCGAATAACACTGTTTCTAAAAAACTCATACAAGATGGGTTATTCGAATAACCACCCTGTTATTCGAATAACTCTGTTAAAACCAGAGTTTGTGAAAACGCACGTTTATTCGAATAATGCCTCATCTATTCGAATAACGTGTTTAAAAGGAAGTTCAGAAAGAAAGCATTTATTCGAATAACATATGAACTATTCGAATAACTCATTTCAACACAGGGTTCTGAAAACTTAGTTATTCGAATAAACCAAGGTTTATTCGAATAGCCACTTTAAAACCAGATTCTGAAAAACCTTGGTTATTCGAATAACGGGGTAGTTATTCGAATAACTCTTTTAAGAAAACAGACCACGTGTAGATGGTTATTCGAATAAGCACAACTTTATTCGAATAACTCAGTTTAAAAGATGTTTTTCAAGGGTTACTGAGTTGAAAACAGTTTTCTCTTTTCTTTTCAAAAACAAAGAGATATTAATGTGTGAGCTCCGTATAATAGATCCTAAGTCCTAATGCTAAGCGAATATAAACTTGGACTTGATCTAAATATTATCTTCATTTATTCTTCCCGTTTGTTATCATCAAAACAAGTCTTCATAGATAAGCATCCAAACACATTCTCCCCCTTTTTGATGATGACAAACTATCAATAAGACTATCAATGAGAAAAGCGTTAGTGCATATAATTGGAATTCACAAAAAGGTATAAAAGCTTACTCCGCTTCTTTAAATAAGAGGTAATATATATATATCAGATAAGTGCGCAGCTCCCCCTTTCAAATTGAATCCAATCCTGTCTTTTCTCAATAAAAGTCAAGTGATCAAATATTTTCTCCCCCTTTTGTCATGAGCAAAAAGGAGGGGTAAGTCCCATAAACATATAGCAAAGTGTAGAAAAGGGAACAGGCTCAAATTAATAGATCAACAGTAATTATTTATTTATGCATTAATAAAATGAGATTCAAGTACATAAGCCATAAATAAAATTACATAGAGCCAAACACAAACAGCCTAAGAACAAAAGAAAACTAAAAGTAAGCATCCGGAGGTGGTGGTGAAGAGACTGGTGCAGGAGCAGGTGAAGCAGATCGAAGAGCCGCAACCTCACGTTCAACGCCTTCTATTCGTCAAACAGAATAGAGAAGGTATGTTCCATGTAAGCTCGGTTGTCTTGCAAGGTGGCCATGATGTTCCAGAGTGACAGGAGCGAGGTGCAGCAGCAGGGACATCAGCAGGAGCAGCAGGGCAGCAGGGGCATCAGCAGGGTCAAGCTCGTCCTCAGCAACCTCGTCTGGGTACACCCAACCTTCATCAGTTTGAATCATCTTCATCTTCCGTAAGGTGTGAGCGCCAAAGACGTTGTGATGAGTTAGAGTAATGGCCCGCTCAGTCTCTAAGACTTGAGGATACTTGCTCAGCAAGGTAATGACGATGATGCCATAAGGTAGGTCGATTTGTCCTTGCCCTTGGCCCGCATCATGTGCCTCATGATGAACACAGGCCAGTTGACGATGGCCATTCTTCGAAACCATAGCATGAAGACGTCCTCTTTGAGATAGGCGTAGTTTCCACCGCGAGGGGGGCCGAATGTGAGCATAGGCGTAATGCGAAGCTTATCTTGGCTTTTCAAAGCATTCCACCCTTGAGACCTTTATCGGGAAGGGTCGGGCCGGGCTTCAGCGGGTCTTCAAGCGCTTGAAGTTTGTTGAAGTCTTCAAGGAATGGCGTGTCATCCTCTTCAACAAGGGCGCCGGAGAAGCTGCAGCCCGAACAGAGTTGACCGGTCCGGTGGTGTGATCACTATGTTCGATCACATACCTCGAAAGGAGATTCGGCCGTCGAAAGCCCGGATTGCGAGAAGAACATCTTCACCAAGGTGGATAGATGGTGGCCGGTGAGAGCAAAGCGAAGAACACCCTGGTTTTGCAGCGGGGTCGAAGTCGGCCGCGGTCTTCTTGGAAAAAGGAAAGATCCGGATACTTGGGTTGAACCAAGTTTCGCTCCCAGTGAGAGATGAAGCGTGCACGGTGCTCTTCATTGGAGGAGAGCCTTCGAAGGTCAAGCGGGTTGGTGCACTGGAGCATTCTTCGTGCGAGGACGTTTCTTTGGAGGAGGAAGCCATGAGAGAGAGAGAGAGAGAGCGAGATAGTGAAAGGTTGGAGAGTGAGGAGTGAAGAGTCAGAGAAGAGAAGAGAAGATGGAGGGTGAAAGGCTTTGGGCGCGCAGGGTTTATTTAAAGAACCCGTGTTTATTCGAATAAACAGAGGTTTATTCGAATAAACCTTGCGAGAAAGGTGAACAGACAGGCGCGTAGGAAAGCGAAGAGGTGTGGCGGCTAGGGTTTATTCGAATAATAGGTGTTCTTATTCGAATAAAACGACTAGGAAAGCCAAGCGTTTTGGCTAGTGGAAAGATTTATTCGAATAACTATGGAGTTATTCGAATATAGAGACCCATCATCAAGACCGATAAAAACAAGGTTCGGGTTATTCGAATAACACGGGGTCTATTCGAATAGACCGAGATCAAAAAGAGACCGATAAAACGGGACGTTGGTTATTCGAATAAAAAGGGTTTATTCGAATAAGCAGAGAAACAGAAAGAAACATCGAGAAAAAGGGTTTATTCGAATAGGAAGATTTTATTCGAATAAGCGAGAAAAGAAAAGAAACACCGAGAAACACAGGTTTGGTTATTCGAATAGGGAAGATTTTATTCGAATAGCAGAGATGAACAACACACAGAAGTAAGCAAAGGTATCAGTTTATTCGAATAAGCTGAATTCTATTCGAATAAGGCTGATATTCAAAAACAAGCAGAGAAGGAGTTTAGTCGAATAACGCTTTGTTTATTCGAATAAAAACTCACACAGAAGCATATACGTATAAAATTAAAGGCATACAAACATGATAATGATCAGCAATGAATAATCAAATAAGCAATTCAAATATTTGATTGATCAATTATGCCCAATTCTCCTCGAATATAAAAGAATGCTTCTTTTGCTAAGGGTTTAGTAAAGATATCTGCAAGTTGCTTAGAAGTTTCAACAAACTCAAGAATGCAGTCCCCTTTTTGTATATGATCTCTGATAAAGTGATGCCTTATCTCTATATGCTTTGTTCTTGAATGCAGTATGGGATTCTTAGAGATATTTATTGCACTAGTGTTATCACACCTTATCGGGATGTGATCAAGCTGAAGACCGTAGTCTAAGAGCTGTTGCTTCATCCATAGGATTTGAGCGCAGCAACTCCCGGCTGCAACATATTCAGCCTCAGCGGTAGACAAAGCCACACTATTTTGTTTCTTACTATGCCAAGAAACTAAAGAACTACCAAGCAAGTGGCAAGTCCCACTAGTACTTTTTCTGTCTAATTTGCACCCAGCAAAATCAGAGTCAGAATAGCCTATTAGGCTACAAGAGGCACCCTTAGGATACCATAAGCCCATTTGTGAAGTGCCTACTAGGTATTTCATTATTCGTTTGACAGCACTTAAGTGAGATTCCTTAGGGTTTGCTTGATATCTAGCACACATGCATACACTAAACATTATATCTGGCCTACTAGCAGTAAGATAAAGGAGAGAACCAATCATACCTCTATATTTCGTTATTTCTACTGATTTACCTCCTTCATCTTTGTCCAAATAGCAAGACGTGCCCATTGGAGTGGCCATATGTTTAGCGTTTTCCATTTCAAATCTCTTCAGCAATTCCTTGCAGTATTTTGTTTGACTTATGAAAGTCCCTTCGTTTGTTTGTTTGATTTGAAGTCCAAGGAAGAAATTTAATTCTCCCATCATTGACATTTCAAATTCATTCTACATTGACTTAGCAAATTCTTTGCAAAGGGATTCATTAGTAGCACCGAAAATAATATCATCCACATATACTTGCACAAGAAGAATGTCATGCTTTTTATTTTTAATAAAAAGAGTAGTATCGACTTTTCCTCTCGAAAAACCATTTTCCAAAAGAAACTTGCTCAACCTTTCATACCAAGCTCTAAGAGCTTGCTTTAAACCATATAAAACTTTTTTAAGTTTAAAAACATGGTTTGGTAGTTCATGATTTTCAAAACCTGGAGGTTGTTCAACGTATACCTCCTCTTGAATAAAACCATTCAGAAAAGCGCTCTTGACATCCATTTGATATAATTTGAAATCCATGATGCAAGCATAAGCAAGTAACATTCTAATAGCTTCTAGTCTAGCTGGTGCATAGGTTTCTTCATAATCTATTCCTTCTTCTTGATTATACCCTTTAGCAACCAATCTAGCTTTGTTTCTAGTTATTAATCCATTTTCATCAAGTTTGTTTCTAAAAACCCATTTAGTTCCAATTATAGGGTGATTATTAGGTCTAGCAACTAATTCCCAAACTTGATTTCTTTCAAACCGATTTAATTCCTCATGCATAGCTAGGATCCAATGTTCATCATCAAAAGCTTCAATTAAATCCTTAGGTTCAATTTGAGAAACAAAAGCTAAGTGATTACAAGTATTTCTAAGGGAGTTACGAGTACTTACACCTTTAGAAACATCACCGATAATTTGATCAAGGGAGTGATATTTTGAAGTTCGCCATTCTTTGGGAAGTTCCAAAGTTTGCGAATCCTCTTGTCTTAGTTCATCCTCTTTTTCCTTGATTTCCTTTTCTTTACTTGTCCGGTGTGTTTCCGCCAAGATTTATGCAACATCATCAACAACAAGATCCTTTCTCGATCCACTTTGGTCAGTTTCATCAAATGCAACATGTATAGATTCTTCAATAGTCATAGTTCTTTTATTGTAAATGCGAAAAGCTTTACTATGATTTGAGTAGCCAAGAAATATACCTTCATCAGACTTAGCATCAAACTTGCCTAAATTATCTTTTCCATTATTTAAAACAAAACATTTGCAACCAAAAACATGAAAGTGTGAGACATTTGGCTTTCTTCCCTTATACAACTCATATGGGGTTTTCTTTAAAATAGGCCTTATAAGGGCCGGTTCATTACATAACAAGTGTACTTACAAGATCGCCCAAAAGTATTTAGGAAGAAGCGACCTCATTAAGCATAGTTCTCGCCATTTCTTCTAAAGAACGGTTTTTCCTTTCTACAACTCCGTTTTGTTGCGGAGTTCTAGGGGCAGAGAAATTATGATTAATGCCATGTTCATCACAGTAATTTTCAAAAACATTGTTTTCAAATTCGCCACCGTGGTCACTTCTTATAGAGGATATTTGAAAACCTTTTTCATTTTGAATAACTTTGGCAAGTCTTTTAAAAGCTAGAAATGCATCATTTTTATTTGCAAGAAATAAAGTCCATGTAAACCTAGAAAAATCATCCACAATCACTAAAGCATAGTAATTCCCACCAAAGCTCATAGTTCTAGAAGGTCCAAATAGATCCATGTGCAAAAGTTGTAAAGGTCTAGTGGTAGAAACTATATTTTTCGCTTTAAAAGAGACCTTTATTTGTTTACCCTTTTGACATGCATCACATAATTTATCTTTTATAAAATTAAGCTTGGGTAGTCCAATTACTAGCTCTTTAGAGACCAACTTCTTTAAGTGATCCATGTGAATGTGTGCAATTCTCCTATGCCATAACCATGAATCATCATTCTTACTCAAAAGACATTTCGCATCATTTGAAGATATATCATCAAGACTAATCATATAGATGTTGTTTACTCTATGACCAATGAATTTAACATGCTTGTCATTTTTATCTTCAATTATGCAACAGTTTGAATCAAATATGACTTTATTTCCTTTATCACATAATTGGCTAATCTTGAGTAAGTTGTGTTTCAAGCCTTCAACAAGCGACACATTTTCAATGGAAGAGTTAGGGTTCTTACCGACTTTGCGATTCCAAGAATTTTACCCTTGTTATTATCGCCATAAGTGACGTGTCCATGATTCTTGGGAATAAGTGCGGTGAACTTTGAGTCATCCCCGGTCATGTGCTTGGAGCAGCCGCTATCAAGATACCAATTTGAACTTTTGGCTTTCAAGCACACCTACAACACAAGTTTAGTTTTTAACTTTTGGTACCCAAATTTTCTTGGGTCCTTGTGTGTCAGTTTTGGGTATAGTACCCTTGGGAACCCAAACCATTTTTGTTCCAACTTTTGTATTTATGTTTTTCCTTACATTGCATGTTGAAGCACTATGTCCTTTTCTTCCACAATAAAAACATTTAATAAAAGGGCTACTTGAAATACTAGAATGCACAAAGAAGTTTTTATAGAGTTTTTGTTGATTTTTCGGGTTATAACCTATCCCGGCTTTTTGAAAAACCACTCTTTGCTTTCCTAATAAAATATTTAAGTTATCCCTTCCAAAAGTGAATTTAGAAAGAGTATTCTTTAGATCTTCGTTTTCTTTTTCAAGTGTATGACATGAAGAACAAGAAGAGGAAGTAGAAGCATGTGAAGAATGATTTGTGCATGCATCAATGATTCCTAAAGTTTCGTTTTCAATTTTCAATTCTTCTATTTCTTTATTTAAAACAAGAATTTGTTTTTCTAAAGAAGAAATTGTTTTCTTAGATGAAGAAATAATTTTTGTGAGTTTTAAAGATTCTTCATGTAATTCCTCAAAAGCATCTTGTAACTCATCGTAAGAAGGTAATAAAGTATTAGAACTTACCTCGTTTTCGCTTTCTTCTTCATCTCCTTTTGCCATGAGACACAGTTGAGCTTCTTCGCTATCTGAGCTGTCAGTTGAGTCCATGTCATTTTCATCCCATGCTATGTAGGCTTTTCTTCCTTTTCTTTCCTTGAAGGGCTTCTTTTCAAATTTCTCCTTCTTCTTTTGATAAACTGGGCACTCCATTTTCATGTGACCGGGTTTGCCACATTCATAGCAAGTTGGAGTCGATGAAGCTCCTTCGCCTTTGAAGTGTGTCTTTTAGGAGGAAGGAGGTCTTCTTTGCGTTCCCTTTTTCCGAGAAATTTACCAAACTTTTTAACCAACAAACTTAAATTTTCTTCACTTACCTCAATGTTTTTCGAGCCTTCTTCATTTTCTTCATCATCATTGTCGATTAATGAAGAGGTGGCTTTGAGTGCTATCCCCTTTTTCTTTTTATCATTCTCTTCGCTTTGGCTTAATGCTCAACTCCAACTCGTGCTCGTGAAGTTTTCCAAAGAGGGTAGCTAGAGTCATTGTGGACAGATCCTCGATTCGGATATAATTTGTCACTTTGGGTTGCCAAATCCTGCTAAGACATCTCAACACTTTGTTAATCAAATCTTCATTTGAAAAGCTTTTGCCTAAGGATGCAAGATGATTAACTATGTGGGTGAACCTCTTTTGCATTTCTGAATGCTTTCTCCTTGGTTCATTACGAATAGTTCATATTCACGAGTTAGAGAATTGATTCTCGACCTCTTAACTTCACTAGTACCCTCATGGGTAACTTGCAAAGTATCCCACATTTCTTTAGAGTTTTACAATTTGAAATTCTAAAAAACTCATCATATCCCAAAGCAAAGTAGTAATAATATTTTTGGCTTTTAAATTAAATTGCACTTTTCTTTTGTCTTCATCAGACCATTTATTTCGTGGTGTTTCGGTCCTTACACCATCGACCTCATGTGTGGGTATAAAAGCGCCATTTTCGACAGCGTCCCAAACATCTAGATCAATAGCTTCGATGAAGATTTTCATTCTTTCCTTCCAATATGCGTAACCATCCCCATTGAAAAAGGGTGGTCGGTTTATGGAGGATCCTTCTGAAAAACCATTTGAAGAAGCCATATACTCTTGAAATTTGCTAAGCTCTTTATACAAGAGTCTAGCTCTGATACCACTTGTTACCAAGTGGCTTCCAGTACTCAAGAGGGGGGTGAATTGAGTATAAAAACTTTTTTTAACCAAACCTCTTTTTAATTAAAATAAATATCAAAAGCTTAATAACTAAATGCACAGAAAGAATGAGAAGAAGAGAATAAACAATAAAGAACAGCGTAAAATAAATGTGTAATAAAATAAATTACTTAAAATAAAGAGATTAGGGAAAACAAGAAGCAGGCACAGTATTTATCCTGGTTCGACCACTAACCCACTTGTGGTCTACGTCCAGTCCTCGAAAGCCGAGATTTTTCACTAAGTATACAAGCTTCAATAGGTGCTTGCTACCGTTACAAAATAGAGCACTTTTCACACACAGGGACACTATACCCTTGTGCTAAAGTCTCAACCTGTAGGGATACCTCACCCTTATACAAACCTTGAGGGATACCTCACCTCGATCTGATTATCGAGAAAATAGAGATGAAGAGAAACTCTCAAACAGAGTATGTAATACAAGTTGAAGTGCTAATAGAGCTCTCACAGAAATATCTCAAAGTTTTTAAGCAAGAAGAGCGTAGAAAATAGTTTTCACAAAGACAGAGTAATCAGAAAATAGTTCAGAATAAAGGGTTATCGAAAACGTGACCCAGGCTTGCTATTTATAGGGAAAATTAGGTTAAACAGCCGTTGGGTACAATTAATGGCAATTAAAATTCTTGTCTGTTTCCATTTACGTAAACCAAGTTCCGTGTTTATTCGAATAGAGCCAAGGCTTATTCGAATAACACTGTTTCGAAAAACTCATACAAGATGGGTTATTCGAATAACCACCTGTTATTCGAATAACTCTGTTAAAACCAGAGTTTGTGAAAACGCACGTTTATTCGAATAAGGCCTCATCTATTCAAATAACGTGTTTAAAAGGAAGTTCAAAAAGAAAGCATTTATTCGAATAACATATGAACTATTCGAATAACTCATTTCAACACGGGGTTACGAAAACTTAGTTATTCGAATAAACCAAGGTTTATTCGAATAGCCACTTTAAAACCAGATTCGAAAAACCTTGGTTATTCGAATAACTCTTTAGTTATTAAGAAACTCTTTAAGAAAACAGACCACGTGTAGATGGTTATTCGAATAAGCACAGCTTTATTCGAATAACTCAGTTTAAAAGATGTTTTTCAAGGGTTACTGAGTTTAAAACAGTTTTCTCTTTTCTTTTCAAAAACAAAGAGATATTAATGTGTGAGCTCTGTACAATAGATCCTAAGTCCTAATGCTAAGCGAATATAAACTTGGACTTGATCTAAATATTATCTTCATTTATTCTTCCCGTTTGTTATCATCAAAACAAGTCTTCATAGATAAGCATCCAAACACAATGGACACGTTACTTATGGTGATAACAACAAAGGAAAAATTCTTAGAATTGGCAAAGTCGGTAAGAACCTTAACTCCTCTATTGAAAATGTGTTGCTTGTTGAAGGCTTGAAACATAACTTGCTTAGCATTAGCCAATTATGTGATAAAGAAAATAGGGTAATATTTGATTCAAATTGTTGTATAATTAAAGATAAAAATGATAAGCATGTTAAATTCATTGATCATGGAGTAAACAACATTTATATGATTAGTCTTGGTGATATATCTTCAAATGATGCGAAATGCCTTTTAAGTAAGAATGATGATTCATGGTTATGGCATAGGAGAATTGCACACATTCACATGGATCACTTAAAGAATTTAGTCTCTAAAGAGCCAGTAATTGGACTACCCAAGCTTAATTTTGTAAAAGATAAATTATGTGATACATGTCAAAAGGGTAAACAAATAAAGGTCCCTTTTAAAGCAAAAAATATAGTTTCAATTACTAGACCTTTACAACTTTTGCACATGGATCTATTTGGACCTTCTAGAACTATGAGCTTTGGTGGGAATTGCTATGCTTTAGTGATTGTGGATGATTTTTCTAGGTTTACATGGACTTTATTTCTTGCAAATAAAAATGATGCATTTCTAGCTTTTAAAAGACTTGCCAAAGTTATTCAAAATGAAAAAGGTTTTCAAATATCCTCTATAAGAAGTGACCACGGTGGCGAATTTGAAAACAATGTTTTTGAAAATTACTGTGATGAACATGGCATTAATCATAATTTCTCTGCCCCTAGAACTCCGCAACAAAATGGAGTTGTAGAAAGGAAAAACCGTTCTTTAGAAGAAATGGCGAGAACTATGCTTAATGAGGCTGCTCTTCCTAAGTATTTTTGGGCAGATACTGTAAGTACAGCTTGTTATATAATGAATAGGGCCCTTATAAGGCCTATTTTAAAGAAAAGCCCATATGAGTTGTACAAGGGAAGAAAGCCAAATGTCTCATATTTTCATATTTTTGGATGCAAATGTTTTGTTTTAAATAATGGAAAAGATAACTTAGGCAAGTTTGATGCTAAGTCTGATGAAGGTATATTTCTTGGTTATTCAAATCATAGTAAAGCTTTTCATATATATAATAAAAGAACTATGACTATTGAAGAATCTATACATATTGCATTTGATGAAACTTACCCAAATGATCGAGAAAGGATCTTGTTATTGATAATGTTACAGAAGTCTTGGCGGAAACACATTTGGATAGCATGGAAAAAGAAATCAAGGAGCAAAAGGATAAATAAATACAAGAAGATTTGCAAGCTTTGGAACTTCCCAAAGAATAGCAAACTTCAAAATATCATTCCCTTGATCAGATTATCGGTGATGTATCTAAAGGTATAAGTACTAATAATTCTCTTAAAAATGCTTGTAATCACTTAGCTTTTGTTTCTCAAATTGAACCTAAGGATTTAATTGAAGCTTTTGATGATGAACATTGGATCTTAGCTATGCATGAGGAATTAAATTAGTTTGAAAGAAATCAAGTTTGGAAATTAGTTGTTAGACCTAATGATCACCCTATAATTGGCACTAAATGGGTTTTTAGAAACAAACTTGATGAAAATGGGTTAATAACTAGAAACAAAGCTAGATTGGTCGCTAAAGGTTATAATCAAGAAGAAGAAATAGATTATGAAGAAACCTATGCACCGGTAGCTAGATTAGAAGCTATTAGAATGTTACTTGCTTATGCTTGCATCATGGATTTCAAATTATATCAAATGGATGTTAAAAGTGCTTTTCTAAATGGCTTCATTCAAGAGGAGGTATTCGTTGAACAACCTCCAGGTTTTGAAAGTCATGAACTACCCAACCATGTCTTTAAACTTAAAAAGGCTTTATATGGTTTAAAGCAAGCTCCTAGAGCTTGGTATGAAAGGTTGAGTAAGTTCCTTTTAAAAAATGGTTTTTCAAAAGGAAAAGTCGATACTACCATTTTCATTAAAAATAAAAAGCATGATAATCTTCTTATGCAAGTATATATAGATGATATCATTTTTGGTGCTATTAATGAATCCCTATGCAAAGAATTTTCTAAGACAATGCAGAATGAATTTGAAATGTCAATGATGGGAGAGCTGAACTTCTTCCTCTGACTTCAAATCAAACAAACGAACGAAGGGACATTCATAAGTCAAACCAAATACTGCAAGGAATTGCTCAAGAGATTCGAAATGGAAAACGCTAAACACATGGCCACTCCAATGGGTACTTTTTGCTATTTGGACAAAGATGGAGGAGGTAAATCAGTAGAAATAACGAAATACAGAGGTATGATTAGATCTCTCCTTTATCTTATTGCTAGTAGGCCAGATATTATGTTTAGTGTATGCATGTGTGCTAAATATCAAGCAAACCCTAAGGAATCTCATTTAAGTGCTGTTAAACAAATAATGAAATACCTAGTAGGCACTTCACAAATGGGCTTGTGGTACCCTAAGGGTGCCTCATGTAGCCTAATAGGCTATTCCGACTCTGATTTTGCTGGGTGCAAATTGGACAGAAAGAGTACTAGTTAGACATGCCACTTGCTTGGTAGTTCTTTAGTTTCTTGGCATAGTAAGAAACAAAATAGTGTGGCTTTGTCTACCATTGAGGCTGAATATGTTGCAGTCTGGAGTTGTTGTGCTCAAATCCTATAGATGAAGCAAAAACTTTTAGATTACGGTCTTCAGCTTGATCACATCCTGATAAGATGTGATAACACTAATGCAATAAATATCTCTAAGAATCCCTTTCTGCATTCCAGAACAAAGCATATAGAGATAAGACATCACTTAATCAGAGATCATGTACAAAAAGGGGATTGCATTGTTGAGTTTGTTGAAACATCTAAGTAACTTGCAGATATTTTCACTAAACCCCTAGCAAAAGAAGCATTCTTTTACATTAGAGGAGAATTGGGCATAATTGATCAATCCAACATATAATTACTTGTTATTTGCTTAATTATAAGTTTAATCTTTCTTAAAGTATTACTGACTTGAGCGTCGGAGTTATCCCGAAATCTTTTTTGCAGGTACTCCATCAAAAGGTAAGCTTTCGTCTCTCACAATGCATTTCCTAGACATAATTTATATGTTTTCTTGTTTAAGTTATTCGAATACCTCTCTATGGTATTCGAATACCATTGCTTTTATACGTGTAAATTTGTGATTTTCTAATAGGCCTATTCGAATAGACCTATGGCTATTCAAATACCATACATCAGTACATTTTTTCCTATAAGCTGGTGTATTCAAATAACTAAGTAGTTATTCGAATAACCTGAGGCTTAGTATATCAGTGTTTCTCACATATCTCTAAAGTATTCGAATACCTTGTAAGCTATTCAAATACTTGCCCTTGTTTTGCATATTTTGTGTGTAGGTATTCGAATACTGTAAAAAGCATTCGAATACCATAGACTGGCAGCCAAGCCAATTTGGCCATCTATTTGAATAACTGGGAAGGTATTTGAATACCTTCTATCTGAAGGCTGCATCCTTTGATCTTTCCCAACCGTTCTATTCGAATACACCTCATGGTATTCGAATAGATTTTGGGTATTCTTTAAATACCCCCTTCGTATCCGAATGGGCCTCTCTCGTTTTCTCTCCATTTTCAAAACTCTCTGGTTTCCCTCTTCTCTCCATAAACCCTTTTCTTTCTTTCTCTCGTATCTCACCTTCACTCCCTCTCTTTCCTTCCTCACTTTCCTCCATCTATGGCTTCGTCTTCTCGCCCAAAGCATCCTCACACGATGACGGCTCCATGCAACAACCCGCTAGACCTTCGAAGGCTTTCCTCCAATGAGCAACAACTTGGGTGCTTCATTACACACTTTCGGGAGCGTAACCTAGTGCAACCGAAGTACCTCGACTTGGGATTCTTCGAAAGAGAAAGTGGTTTTGACTTTCTGAACCGGCTGAATCACCAAGGCGTACTTCGTTTCTGCTCTTACTCAACTGTTCTGTATCCCGACCTGGTCAAGATATTCTATTGCAACTTGAAGATTGAAGGTCAGGAGCTGCACTTTAGTGTTTGCGACCAAAACAATGTGATCACATCAAACGATTAGGTTCAGATGTTTTGCTTGCAGTCAACTGGTCGCAACGTCGAAGAAGAATCGCTTCTCCAGCTCTTCAACAAGAACAGAGCAATTGAAGATGTTCTGAGACCTGGGTTGGCATTACCTTCGACTCAAAAGGGAGTCAAAGGAGGCATGATGAAGGGCCAGGACAGGCTCCTACATTATGCTTATGCCCACATCCTAGCCCCTAGAGGTGGGAACTATGCCTACCTGAGCGAAGATGATGTGTTCATGTTGTGGATCCTAAAGCAAGGTCACTTGATTAACTGGACTGTCTTCATCATAAAGCATATGATGAGGGCAAAAGGTAAAGGACGGTCTGAGCTACCCTATGGAGTGATCATTACTGCCTTCCTAGGCAAGTATCCTCATATTCTGGAAACCGAGTGAGCGACTTCGCCAACCCATCATCAAGTGTTTGGGTCCTTTACCCTCAATAAAATGAAGATGATCAAGACCGATGAAGGCTGGGTGTTCCCAGTTGAAGTTGATGATGATGAAGACGACCCTCAAGGCGATCCTACTACCCCTGCTACTGCTGCTGCTGATGTTCCTGCTCCTGCTCCTGTCACAAATGAGCAAATCCTGGCTTCTCTGTTAGATAACAGAGCTTACATGGAGAACACCTTCACTATTCTGTTTGACAGAATAGCTAGTGTTGAGCGTGAACAGGCTGCACTTCAAGCTCTGCTGTCTGGCAACGAACCTGCCTCTCCTCCTCTACCACCATATGCCTATTTCTAGGACCTACTTCATCTTAGGATTTGTTGTTTACATTCTAGTTTTTGGATGTTTTCTGTTTATTGTATTGGCTGTTTTTGGACCAACATTGTATATGTTCTTAGCCAATTATATTTAATGTAATAAGTACTTTGATAAATATGTTGCCAATTATAATTATTTATTATTTATCACATGCATATTTATAGAAGTGCTTTATTGAATGCGTGCATCCTTTTTGATCATGTCAAAAAGGGGAGAAAAATGATCAATCTTATTTGAGAAAAGACAGGTTAAACTAGATTAACATTGGCTATTGGATTCCAAAAGAAAGGGGGAGAATATGCTTGTTTTTGACATTAAATTACCTCTGAGAGTAAGTCTCCTATCTTCTTGAATTCTAATTTATATGAACTAATACTTTTCTCAATGATAGTTTGTCATCATCAAAAAGGGGGAGAATGTGATTACCATGCGACAATGAGATGATGAGTTTTGATGATAATAAACATGGAGATGATGAGAAGACCGAGTCCAAGATCTTCAAGATTAGCGTTAGGACTTAGGATCTCTCTTGTACAGAGCTTTTATAGGATATCTCAGTGTTTGACTTAAAAGATCTAAGAACATGTTTTCTTACAAACTAAATTAAAGTTTTAAAATAGCTTTGAAAATCAAAAAGTTTGTAAAAGTTCAGAAATCACCTAATCGATTTTCTAAAAAGTGTTTTTAAATGTCTTGAAACAGAGGTATTCGAATAACCTTGAAGGTATTCAAATACAATCCCTCTAAAATGCTTTTAAAACATGTTTCAAACAGTGGTATTCGAATACACCCTTGTGGTATTCGAATAACCCACTTCTGAACTGTCTTTTATGAGAAATAAAAGCAGTGGTATTTGAATACACCCTTGTGGTATTCGAATAACCTGCCTCTGAACTATTTTTTATGAAAATTGAAAACAGTGGTATTCGAATACCCCATTATGGTATTCGAATAACCCATAAGACTCTGTTTTGGTTTTTGAATTTATACGTAAATGCGTTTGCATTTATTATCATATTAAATTCCTCAAACAACTATTTCTGATCAAAAGCTCTATAAATAGAGACCGTGAGTCACTTCTAAAATATACGAAATTTCTAAAATTATTTTGCTTGTGCTAAAACGCTATTTACATAATTCTCTCTTTTTTTCTCTGTGCTCTTTTGGCAAAATTCTGAGATATTCTTAGAGAGCTCTATAGTGCTTCAATTTGTATAATTTGCTCTGAGTGAGAGTTTCTCTTCATCTACTTTCTGCTATTCTGTATCGAGGGTGAGGTATCCCTCAAGGTTTGTATAAGGGTGAGGTATCCATGCAAGCTAAGACTTTGGCACAAGAGTAGAGTTTTCCTGTGTGTGAAAAGTGCTCTTTTGTGTAACGGTTGCAAGCACCTATTGAATCTTGTATACATAGTGAAAAATCTCGGCTTTTGAGGACTGGACGTAGACCACAAGTGGGTTAGTGGTCGAACTAGGATAAATACTGTGTCTGCTTCTCTCTTTTCAATCTCTTTATTTTATGCAATTTTATTTTACTGCACATTTATTTTTCGCTGTTCTTATTGTTTCTTTTCTTCTTCTCGTTCCTTCTGTGCATTTATTTATTAAGTTTTAATATTTGTATTTTATTTTAAAAAGAGGTTTTGCGAAAAGTTTTATACTCAATTCACCCCCTCTTGAGTATTGGAAGCCACTTGGTAACAGGTTGGTGAGGCAAATAGATTTTTTTGGTGAAATTTTTTTGAAAAATGAAAGAGAATGAGAAAAAGGAACTTGGTTGATACAGGGGAGGAAGTTAGGCGGTTGATTTGGGGTGTTTGGTGGGGTTTGGAGGGTGGAGGAGGTTAGGTTTTAGAGAGAGAAAGGAGAAGGAGGTTTTGGAAAGAGGAAAAGGCATATGAAATGTAGAAGGAGGCACTGCAAAGAATGATATAGGCCCGCAAATAGTCGATTATTGAGATTCAATAATCAATTATTTGTGTGATTCTCAGAGATTGAAAAACCCATATAATCGATTATGGTCATCTCATAATTGATTATCCCTTGAACAAAAAGAGCCTCTGCCATGGAAATAATCAATTATGGCTCTTCCATAATCGATTATTGTTGATAAAAAAACACTTCTTAGTGTTTTGCCATGATGATAATTGATTATCTACCTAAGATAATTGATTATTCTCAATTGAAAACACAAAATTGAACTGTCGTGACACTAATAATCGAATATCTTCTTCCATTAATTGATTATTGATCACCAGAAACATCAAAAACTTATATGCAACAAGTGCATTAGATTATTTTGAAATTAGGGGACTTAGTCAAGGATCAAGTACCTGTAAAACAAATTTAGGGAAATGTCTGACCCTTAAGTTAGTAATGGATTTAAATGAATAATTTAAAGAAAATGCATCATGCACAAATATTCACTCAAATGCAAGATTGGTCAATTATTCCTAGTTCTCCTCTTATATAAAAGAAACTTTCTTTTGCCAATGGTTTTGTAAAGAAATCAACTAATTGTTGTCATGTTTCCACAAATTCAAGCACACAATCCTTTTTTTGTATATTATCTCTTATAAAGTGATGCCTAATCTCAATATGCTTAGTCCTAGAGTGCAAGATTGGGTTCTTAGTTAAATTGATTGCACTAGTGCTATCACATCTTATAAGGATGTGATTAAGTTGGAGTCCATAATCCAGAAGTTGTTGCTTTATCAAAAGGATTTGAGCACAACAACTTCCGGCTACAACATACTTAGTTTCAGTCGTAGACAATGTCACACTATTTTGTTTCTTGCTATGCCTATAAACTAAAGAGCTTCCAAGCAAGTGGTATGTCCCACTAGTACTTTTCTTATCCACTTTGCATCCGACAAACTCAGAATCGGAATAACCAATTAAACTATATGAGGCACAATTGGGGTACCACAAGCCTATTTTTGATATGCCAACAAGATATTTCATTATTCTTTTTACAACACTTAGATGAGATTCTTTAGGACAAACTTGATATCTGGCACATATACATACACTAAACATTATATCTAGTCTACTTGCGGTAAGGTAATGTAGTGAGCCAATTATACCTCTATATTTATTGATTTCTATGTGTTTACTTCCTTCATCCTTATCCAAAAAGCAAAAGGTGCTCATTGGGGTAGCCATTTGTTTAGTATTATCCATTTCAAACTTCTTGAGCAACTCCTTGCAATACTTAGTTTGACATATGAATGTTCCATCCTTTGTTTGCTTGATTTAAAGTCCAAGGAAGAAGTTAAGCTCATCCATTGTAGACATTTCAAATTCATTTTGCATTAGACTAGCAAACTCCTTACACAAAGATTCATTAGTAGCACTAAATATAATATCATCAACACAAATTTGTACAAGGAGAATGTCGTGCTTTTTTGTTTTGATAAAAAGTGTTGTGTCAACCTTGCCTCTTGAAAAACCTTTTTCTAAAAAGAACTTACTCAACCTTTTAAACCAAGATTTAGTATTGTTGTTTTACTTATCTTTGTCTACACCCAACCTGCTCTTTATTAAGTCTTGATATGTTCTCTTCCTATTTCAATTTGTTGATAGAGTCACTCCTCAGTTGCACGCCCTTACAATGGTGCCTCTCACATAGTCACCATCGTTCAAACCCCGATTAGTTTTGTCCATTCCATCCTGAAAGATTGGCTCCGTTCTGGCTTGACTTTGCATAGTTTGGCTCTGACCTAAATGCAGTTTGGTTCCATCCATGATACAGTTAAGTCCCTCCCACCGTTGAGCATCCTTACAATGATGCCCCTTCCATTGTGCTTCTCCATGATCTCGAAGTTCTCTTTTTAGATTATTTTTAGTTTATTTTCTTTTTGGTATGTTTAATTGTAACAAGTAAACTTTAGTTTGAGGGAGGAGTGTTAGAATATATTTAGAATATCTTTAAAGTATTTTAGTTTATTTTTAGAATATATTGTGGAATCAATTAGTCATCTAATTGAGAAAGCAATCTTTGGAGTTATTTCTTGATATCTTAGTATTTCATGATTTATTTCCTTATTTAATTAGGCTTAGGAATATAGCATTAGTATAAATAAGACTATTAAGTTAATATTTTGCTTTAGATCACATCTCTTAATAATATTCTTAGTTTACAGTCATCTCTCTCTTTTCTTTATTTCCTAACCCTGAACCTAATTCGTCAACATGAATAATAAAATTTTTAATAAATATTCAAAACTGATAATTGAAGATAAATTCAATGGAGCAACCAAGTTTTATTCCTTGAGTGGAGCACTATAGACATCTTCTGGTCGAAAAAATAAAACAAGTATATTGATGTGAATTGGAGGCTTTTACAAAGCTCCACTTAGGGATGGAGCATCCATGCTCCACATTTGAAACCAACAATAGCAGGTTAGAGCAGGTATATTTACATTTTTGTTATTAAACTTAAGTTTATTGCTAGTTGGTCCTTATTTATTACTGTTACACAAAATGACCCAATAGCATAATAGAGAACATCAATGGCCAAGCCCCGAAAATCCTGACCTCCACCATTGATGACCCAATTTCAAATTTTGTTCTGTAATTACACAAACAAAGATAGGGAAAAAGTCTGATCAGGCCTCAAAAATTTCAGATTCAGTTCTTCCCCTTAGTCATCTTGTTCTTGGAAAACCGTCCATGACGTTGAACAATGCCATCCTCAACACTAGCAATAGCTTCATTGTCAACTCTAGCGAGATGCTAATCCACATCATCCCCATCATCTTCGGTATCTCCCTGGCACTAGTATCGAGCTTCCTCAATGCTTCTGGTGGCACCCTGCCAATGTAGCCATTATCATCATTTAGTTTCCTGGTGACACGGGTGGGGCTACATAGCCATGGCCGCAAGCCACCATGACCAAGACACACCTAGCCACTACCACCAATCCCCACCATCGCACAACTCATCGCTCCTTGTTGTTGTCGCGCTGCCCATCGTATCATGTCGCAACCAAACACCCCAGCAATCCCAATAGCTAACATCATCGCATCGTATAACTACCACAAGATTTTTAAAAAACCTTTTGCAGCACTACCATGATTAAAGTCGCACTAGCCCCTGTCGTTGCATAACCCTGCTATGTTTTTATCTCTATAATGAATTTTGATTAATTTTAATTTAATTATTTATTAATTTTTCACTTACAAAATTTGATAAAATAGATTATTTATTTATAAAATTATAAAATAAAATATTAATGCAATAATAACATTATATAATATAATAATCACTTTTTTAAAAGTTACAAAAAAAAAAAAAATTAGGTATAATAATAATTTTTTCAAGGCTTAAGACCCACCTTATAGACTTAGTAGAGAGGACACCTAATGAGACCTTAAATGGCCCTCTAATAGGGTCAAAGGGAGGAAGTGGGAGATAAGGAAAGGAAAATTGGGATGGAGAGCATTTGCAAGAATTGAACTCTACTACTCTCCCTGCAAATTTTTTAGTTGGAATAATATGCAAACTTATTTATAATTAAAATATTAATAAAGTAATATTTTGTTTAATAAATTACATGAGAAAGAAGGGTTTAGTATATGAAACCTTGAAATTGATTATTATTAGGGTAGACACTAAGAATATTTAGTTAGCTTTTCAATTTCTTTGAATTGGTACATAAATTACAAATCTAATTCTAAAAGGCCAATCAAACACTATAAAAAAAAGAGAATAAATTGGCAGCTTGGATTTTAATTTCAAGCTCCAATTTCATGTCTAATTGCACACATCAAACAAAGCATAGCAATAATTTGTCAAACTCAATTAAACTAATTAGACATTACGGAAATTATTCACCTGCATCTTTAAGGGACTACAATAGGTGTTTATTTGAATTTACAAAGTTAAGTCATTGAATTTCCTAATTACTTTATAAGAATTGTGAAAGTAATTCCAAATTTAGTACTTATAATGCAATTAGGTCTAAGTGAAATCCTTCCAACATTAGTTCATGTCAATGAATAATTGTTAAGTGAGATTCTCTCTCTCTCTCTCTCTCTCTCTCTCTCTCTCCATCTTTCTTTTTCTCTTTATATATATATATATAAAGAAGTCCTACTAATTAATTTTCATAATTTTTAATTAGCTTAACTAAGGATTTGTTGTTATGTGAGATGCTAAATAGATTAAAGAAGACAAGTTTTAGTGATTAATTCTCATAGAATAAACAAAATAATCATAGTAGTAGAAATTATTGCATAAACATGAAGCACCAAAGTTGGGTGCATTGAGCTAATCACTTCATTAATTAATAGATAACTACAATAGTTAATTCATAATTACTTATTGTAATATATCATAATTAATTATATGATTGACTTAATGCATTCAACTTGAGTTTTCTAAGTTTATGTAAGAATTTCTCTAGGATCGAATAATGGGACCCCTCATTGATAAACAATTTGTAATCCCACTAAACATTCATGCTAGTGATTTTCCTTGCTTTAATTGGGGAGGACCTCCTACTCTTCATCCTCTCATTCCTACTAAAGCGCTAACACTTGATTTAATGCTTTAGAATAACAACATAAATTTGCTTTAGTTGTTAGTATATGTTAATATTTCTTTTAATAACTTACTAATTTTACTGTATAATGAAAAAATTAAAATATATATATATATATATATATATATATATATATATATATATATATATATATATGTGTGTGTGTGTGTGTGTGTGTGTGTGTTTGTTGTAACATCCTAATATTTACTATTCAGGTATATCGTCATATAAAAGACTAATTCATATTGACCATGTCACTTCTAACATCTAACCACTATCTCATATCATTCATACATAATGAGTAAATATGGAGAGCCAAGATAAGAAAAGTTATATATATACATCACTGCTTCCAAGGCACATTGTAATACATAAACTTTTACAACAATAAAAACTAGCATATTATACAAGCTTTTTCATCAAAAAGTATATAACTACATTAATCTTCATTCACCTTCTCCTTCCCTTTTGAGGAACTAGCACCTAAATTTACATAGCAACACAAACGGGGTGAGAAAACATATCTCAGTAGAAGTATTCCAATACCAGTATATATATATAAACGTATACCAATAGATAATATTCTCAATTATCAAATAAACACTTCAGTCACAGAAGCAAACAACATCTCCATCTCAGAGACACCTAATTGCCCATACAACTGCAATGCATAAATATGTCATGATAGCAACCGCTCATACAATCGTCATGCTATGCTAATTTATGTCTAATGTTTATGCCTATGCAATAGCCTAAATATGAAATGCATAAACCATTTACAAGAACCCAGTTCCATGGTAATGTCATGAAATGCATGAGCCTTGAACAAAACAAAAGAACCCAATTCCATAAGCTCTAAACAAGCACTGGAAACCTAATTCTAGTATTCTTCAATCTAGATAGTGAGGGAATTGAACCATCCTCATCAACGTGGTCTTCAACAATGATCATTATGATAGGAAGGATTAGTTATCTACTCATTCAAAATCATATTTGATCACAACAATAATCTCTGTGATAAGAAGGATTAGTTACCTACTCATTCAAAATCACATTAGACCATCTACAATGAGGACTCACCCTCATCAACATAGTTAAGGAACAACAATAATGTCAATTACTACAATAACTAGCATGTCAATTGATTTATGTTTCTAACTACAAACATGAAATACAATGATGTTAAATACCACCATAATTAACATACCAATTAATTTACATTCACCTCACAACCACTTGATGAAATACTCCTATTAGAGTTTCAATACTAAAAAAGAAGTATAAAAAAGAAACTACACCACAGGAAGACTCCATGGCATCAAACACAACTTAAAGTTGCTCCCAGACACCCACGTCGCGGCATCCCTTGTTCCACATCGCAGCACCCAAGTCTCGAGTTTTAGTACTGGAAGGAAAATGCTTCCAACGCCGTGGCACTCAATGTGCAACGTCGCGGTGCGCACCCCAAGTCATCTACACGCTGCGACACTCCAAGTGTGACTGCAGAACTCAGAATCTATAAAAGTCTACAAATACGGGTACTGTTCTATTGGAACTAAACTATTATCCAATCACTCAAAACTCAATGTCAAGTGATTTTTAACCTCTAACAATGTCTAACTGCACATAGCAACTCTTAATTCACCTCAATTTTACTTAAAACTACAAATCATGAAAAATCATTCAATATAAAACTTAAAACCCCAAAACTCATCTCAAATTGGATTAAAGGGATACAAGGGCTGGAAATCCATTTCCTTACACTCAACAATTTAGAAACAAGCCATCCTCGAGTTTTCCAACAAGTTTCAAACCAAAAACATCAAAATCACACTATAAGTCCATGATTCACATCAAGTACTCTTAAGACCTAATGAAAAAAAATAGAAAGATAGTATGAAAACCAAGGTTCCCCCTACCTCAATTCCCAGAAATGAAGTCGGTTAACCGTTCCTCTGCAAAGCTAAGCTCTCTCCCTTGCTTAGTTGTTGATCCTTCTCCCTTAGCACTTTGATCTCCCTTCTCCTTTTCGTTTCCTGTGGTAGCCATGAGATGAGGATGAGAAATGAGAACTACTTCTCATATTAGCCTTAAATAGGCCAAGAAACAGAAACAAGGGTCGTGCCCTCTTATTTTGGTCACTTAAGTGACCAAAATTCACCCTAATAATTAAGAATGCTTAATTATTACCAAATCAAGTTTTCCAACTTCCAACAGATTCAAAATAAATCTTAAGATTCATTAAAAATCTTGTTACACCATTTTCACATTTTTTCATATTTGCTGGGGGTCAATCTGGCACCAAAACACACAACTGATATGCTTAAAAATGTCAAACTAACTCCGATAAATCTCAAACTTTAACCACAACTACTTCTATATATTTGTAACCTAGAAACAAATTTTTCACACTTATTTCCACAAACTAAGTAGTTTAAGTTAAAATCGGGACTGAAAACAGGAATATTTCACATATAAAGTTACAACAAAGTGACTAAATATGCTCAGATGGTCATAAAACTTCACAGACATGATAATCAGATATTAGACTACCTCTGTAATCATATACTAGTCTATCATGCTTCCACAGGTATTACATTTGTGCTTAATGAATATTATATATACTACTTACTGAAGAAAAAAATATATACATACTGCATTTAATGATGGTGAAGTTGAAATTGAAATTTCATAAAATCTTTTGATCTTGAATTCCAATAACCATATTGTTAATGTTGTGGATTTTATATATCCTAATTCAATTGAAATATGAAAGTTGAAATTGAAATTGAAATTTCATAAAATCTTTTTGATCTTGAATTCCAATAACCATATTGTTAATGTTGTTGATTTAATATCCTACGTCAATTGAAATATGAAAGATATCAAGTTATTTGAAGATATAGCAATTCTTGATCCAGCCCATGAAGTTGAGGAGAAAATCAATGATTTCATTTATTTTCCTTAATTCTTGCATTAGAAAAATATTATCTTAGTTTAGATTCAATTTTTGAAATAGATAAAGATGTTGAGATTGAAGCAAAATGTTTTACAACAAAATGTTTGGTACCTCCCTCTCATTTTCTTCCATTTATTTTTCTTTTTCTCTTCACTCATTTAATTTTCTTCCTAATACTTCAAACGTTGTGTACATAGAGATGGTGCAAAAGCTTCAATTTTGGTAATTATTTTTATACTTCGAATGTAATTTTTTTGGATTCATGTTCTAATATGTATCAGATTTTTCAAATTCATGCTCTAATACGTATCAGTATCCTACCTTTTTTTATTCATCTAATTTTCTATTGCATTTGTTTTATTTGTTTGCATGCTATGATTTATATCAAGATCATACCTTTTATTCATCATTAGTGAGTTTTAGTGTACTTAAGGATTTTTCAATTTTTCCAATTAGAAATATATTTTGAGTTTTCTTTTTCAATTTTGGTAATTGTTATTCTACTTTGATTGTATTTTGTTTGGATTCATGCCCTGATTCATGTTCTGATTCGTATCAGTATCATACCTTTTATCCATCTACTTTTCTTTTGTATATATGTTATTTGATTACATGCTCTGATTTGTTATGTAATTTTTTAAAAAGCAAATTGCAGGTGTCATTTAAAAAAAATAAAAGCATATCTAAGGTAAGATATCTTAGTATTTTTCCTTCCATCGTTTGTGGAGGCTGCCATTAGAGAGTAATAAATTCAATTCTCAAATAGAAATACATTTCTTTATTATCCTAGGCAGTGGAACTAAAAGGATTTTAACTGCTAGGCTGTAATTAATTTTTAGATAAATTGTATAACCTAGGGCATGATTAATTTTTAGATAAATGGTAGGCAGTGTACATTGTATATAAAGCAGTGGAGATACTGGCATTGTAATTTCAAAGTTTAAATTTTTTTTAAGATTAATTTTTTTATTATTATGTTTGTCAAATTCATATGATGTGTCTGTCCTGGGATTTTATTTGTTTGATTTACTAGAGGTAAGTAAATGGAATATACTTTTAAGATGAAACTGTAAAAATAAAAAAACAAAATAAAAAATCATGTGGTATGTTTGTCCAAGGACTTGATTTGTTTGATTTACTATTGGCAAGTATATCCTTATCTCTTTGAGTCTAAGCTTTATATGCATATTCTTTTTCATTTGGTTCATGTAAATTAGCATCTCTATATACACATAACAATTTCAATTTTTTTTAAATTTGATTATAATTTGTAGCTTCAAAGCTTTCTTTGATAAGGATAAAAATAAAATTATAGATAAATGGACTTGAACTTGGATTAGTTAGCTATCTGGCATTATATGACCAAGTAAAGTCTCATCCTTGGACTTGGATTATATGGCTTTATATTTAATCATGTTCTTAAGTAGTCAGAAGAGGTATTTTGTAGTGAAAATAGGGATGAACAACCTTCTAAAAATCACACCCAAATTGAATATTTTTGTAGATTTGTTGTCAATACAAGTGCAGGCCATACTAAACATATATGTAGAGGCATCTGCGAATTATGTGGCCAAATTCTATTTGATATGCTTATGAAGGCTGAGGGGGAATGGCAAAGAGAAGTTCAGGAGTTGATGGACTAATTGGTTGCATCTTATTTCACTTTTTTTTTTGCTTTATTTATTGAAGTGTTTGTTGTTTATGCTCCAATGATGCCAATATTCAGCTCGGAGTTTCACTAATACATTCCTCAGTCTATTGATATTGCTTACCTTTACTTTGAAATTAAAATCAACGTTTAATTCTGTGTAAAACATTAAAAATGGAGAGTTTTAGTTTCAACTCCAATGAAACTACTCTCATTTGCAAGTGAAGAGTTTTATTTGGGAAAGAATCTTAAAGTAAAAGCTTTTCGAACTTACTATGTAATACCTATCCAAGTAGCCAGCAATTATAATTTATATAACTCTTTGAGTCTTAAGCCACTTTCAATATGGCTTCAAAACAAGGCCCTCTTTGAAAGTATTGTGGTTGTTGGTTTTGCCGCCTTTTGAGATTACAAATCTTAGTTTGGTAAGTTGTTTTAATGATGCTTCTTCCATTGCTTTTATGGCTATCAAAACTATAAAAACACCTTCATTTTCTTTTGAATTCTATTTTATTCTTTTCAAGTTTAAACATGTATCTATTATAGTTTGTAATATCTATTTTTGAGATTCTAGATAGAGTAAATCCCCAAATTTATCCTTGAAAAATTTAGCGACTAACACATTAGTCCCGAGGAATGAAAACCCCCAACTTATTCTCTAAGAATTTCAAATTTCAATCAAATTAATCTCTGATAAGGACTAATGTGTCTGACAAAAAATGACTAATTTGATTGCCATTTGAAATTCTTAAGGACCAAGTTGAGAGTTTTCATTTCTTAAGGGCTAATATGTCAGCCACTAAATTTTTTAAAGACCAAGTTGGAGTTTTATAGTCTTTTAGATATGTAGAGCATTGGATATTTAACAAACATCCATTTAATTGATGTGCAAATGCGCATTTCATCATAGTCATTATACAAGTTTGGGTTTCAATTGGCATTTAGGAGATAATTTAATTTTCTAAATAATTCAACTAAGAGTTATGATTTTTGTTTTTAATGTAAGCGTTGAGATTGCCCTTTTGTCCTTCTTGGTGTTTCAAGTGAGATTGGTGAAATAAAGAATGATATTTCTAAAAGGTCTATGTTGTTACCTATCCATTCTTATTATTGTGAAGTGGTGCATTAGTTCTCAAGCAAATTTGTGTTATTTAATGATCTACACATATTCTTCATCGTAGAAATTATTTAATGAGAAAACCAATCTTTGGTGATTAGAAAATTCTATAGGCTATGCTTTTACTTATGGTAATTGTCTATTTGCCTTGGATGATGTTCGCATAATCGTTTTTATAAATTTTAGGTAAAAATCGAGTATCTATAAAACTAATAAAAGTTAATATGTTATGCAAATTAACATCAAATATTGGTTTATAAATCATTCATTGAAATTGTATAATTACATAATATTGTTGTTATTATTTTGTGATGTTGTATGCATCCAAATTTAACTTTTGGTTTATGAAGTATGAATATTTATATTACTTCTTTTATGTTTGATACAGACATACAGTCAAGCCTACTCTAGACTATAATATAAGAAAGTGAATAGCTTTAGGAACAATATGGGACTTGCTATATTTGCATGAGCAATGTGACTGTAACATATTGATGTGTTAATGCATTTTGTAATAATGATCCATTAATTTTTTAGGTTGTCTATATTTAAGAGATGAAAATAAAATAAAGTGAACTGTAAATGACCCCTAAAATTAATGTAATGATTAATGATATTGTTTTTATAGAATTTTTAAATGATATTACTTTGCTATAGTTATTGTTTACTTTATTACCTAATTGTTATTGTTATTATGCTGCTTCATCAAATATTCAAATTTACATTTTTGACATGTCCATTGCATTTTACATTATAAAATTCTAATATTTTTCATAATTGTATTCATAAGGACTATATAATACAATTTAATATATACTTACTAAATACCACAATGATTATTCAATGGGGTGAGATTGAAAGTGGTGACATTGCTAAACAAGGGAAACTATACAATACATGGGTTTTTTTTTTTTGGCAACACATCCAAATAATTTCACTTTTTTCTTGGTAGATATTTAAATATTCTTTTTCTCAATTTAAGGTAGATTTCCAAAGTGCCCAAGAATAGAATTGCTTAAATTAAAACGTTGGTGTCCTAATTTTCTGAATTTGCCTATTATGTTATCCATATAAAAGAGGAAATAGGAACTTTACTTTATATTTTTGATTAATTACATGTTTAGTTTTTCAAAAATTAATAATTAGTACTTTAAAAAAACTAATAATTAAAACAATTAAAGAGAACTTTAAATTGAAAAATGAAAAGTTGTTTTTGCTTAAAAATTAATCTAAACTAAACATGTGCTAAGGAATTTCATTAAAACAAGTCTTTTATTTAAGTGGTTTTACTGAAATTTGGTTTTTGATAAAGCTCAATGGTGCGGATTGATACATGTATGCAACTCCACTTGTTGATGTTATTGTATATAATTAAAGATGACAATCTCCTGATTCCCTGTCTTCTCCTTAAAAACATCTATAATAGAACATTTTCTTTTTCTTTTGCTTCTCCTTATTTATTTTATTCATTTCTATCCAGAAAGCATTATAGGATGTGTTAGTGTTGCCAAATGTCACTAGACAAGAGATGTTTTTTAATATTGACTCGTCTGGATTTGTTTTCAAAGTATATAAGTTGTTGCTAGCAACTGTAGTGTTATAGGATCTGGCATTGGGAGCTAAAGTGTTGTTGCTTGTGCAATTATAGTAAGATTTGGGACCTTGATAGATAGCAGCTTGGACGATGAGAGAGCAATGAATGGAGAGAGAAAAGAAATATGGAAGTAGAAGGATCAAATGGAAGGACCTCACACTTTGCAAGGGGAAATGAGGAGCTCAGATAATGTGCAAATACAACGCATGACGATGTGGGGGTGGCAGATAAATCTACTTTATAATCTTTTAAGTTAGTATTGAATAATGATGACAATGTAATTTTAGTTATCATGATATTTTGTTTTGTTTTTAATACAGGTATGATGATATAAGAGTAAATAGTTACTTTCGTCCCTGGCACATGCGCCACCAGTCTTATTAGTCCCTGATAGAAAGAAATGTCAAGTGTGGTCCCTGATAGTTGAATTTGTTCGTCCTGCTAGTCTAGACATCAGGTTGGGTCCATTTGAGTTAATAGAATTGATGATGTGGCACGTTAAGTGCGTATTTGATACTTTGTGGATGTTAACATGGCCATTGGTGGAGTGGGAGCTAGAAAAGATGCTATAAATTCGGTCAAATTGGTCCATGAATCCCTAATCCCCCCAAATTACCTCCATTAGGGATTTAGAGATCAATTTGACCAAAATATATGCAGCTCTTTTTCTACCTTCCACTCCACCAATGCCACATCAGCATCTATAAAGTGCCACATACACACTTAACGCGCCACATCATCAATTCTATTAACTCAAACGGATCCAACTTGACGTTTGGACCAACATGATAGACAAATTCAATTGTTAGGGACCACGATTGATATTTTCTTTTGTCAGGGACTAATATGACTAGTGTGAATCTGTCAGGGACCAAAATGGCTATTTACTCTTTACCTAATACACTTAGTACTTGATTCACTCCCCTTGATACATTCCTAACCTCAACATTTTTTTTTATACATGTCACGTTCACACAATCATTTTATATTTATCACCATCTTTGGAAATCCATATGAACCATATCGCAGCGATCATAACAAGTAACAACCCACTTTGTATACATATTCTACAATGATGGAAAAGACCTTGGCTGCTTTTGTTTGAAACTCCCACTTAGAACATAACAATGGAGCTCACAAATATACTTCATCCAGATATATTTAAAATCCGACATCACATGTAATGGAATATAATATTCCCTCAGTTGCATAGTTTAGAGCGATGTATATCCACTAAAAGTAGCAATCTAGTTGTTTTATGAGAATTCACGCTCCTATACACACACACACACACACATTTTATTTGTAGCCTGAATTTCTTTGCTTTATTAAATGATTTTAGAATCATAAAAAAATTTTTAATGGTAAAACATTAAGCAATAAAATAAAATAAAAAGCTCATAATTTGACCTATACCAGTAAAAGTTCCAAATGACATTTTACAGTTACACAACAAAAATATTAGTAGACATCAATATCAAACGGAAAATTAACTTACTATCGAGGAAGAAATTTACTTATAGACATTTCATTGATAGAGAATGGTGTGGAACTGGTGATAGATTTACTGGAACTTGGTTCCTCTGCAACTGCTTTTGGATCCATTTTACCATGTAAGAAAAATGCAGGTTCTTGTGGAGTTGGCAATTCAATTGAATGGCCGCTAAGATATGAAACAACTGTTACCATTGTTGGTCTGACATCAGGGTTTTGTTGAACACATAATAAACCAATCTTGATGCACTTAATGACTTCAATTTCAGAATAATTGCCTTTAATATTTGGGTCTAATATGCTTAATGGTGTTTGATTCCTCCACTGTCTCCAAACCTATAATAATTTGTCAAATTAAATATCCAAATTAGTACACTCTTTTGCATTTGAAACAATTTGACTCTACATTATATATATGGCATATGAGCATTAATATAAGAAAACAAAATACTAGATTATTATACTCACATAATTCAGGAGGCTATCAGCAGCATGGTATGATTCATAAGAACTTACATTCTTTTTTCCAGTAATAATCTCTAAAACCATGACTCCAAAACTGAAAACATCTGATTTCTCAGAAAATTGCCCGAGCATTGCATATTCTGGAGACATATAACCACTATAATAGAAAATTAGAGAAAAAAAATCAATGTCAATTTAGCCGAAACATACCTTCATAAAAGTGGAAAAGTGAAGGATACGAATAAACATTCAAAACTTACTATGTTCCAACAATTCTATTTGTACTCCCTTGGTCTTGATTTATGTCAACAATTCTAGCTAGACCAAAATCTGAAATTTTGGGATTCATATTTTCATCTAATAGAATATTACTAGGTTTGAGATCACGATGTATAACTTTGAGTCGAGAATATTCATGTAAATAAAGAATCCCTCGAGCAATCCCTCCTATAATATTGTGACGTTCGAACCAGCTCAACAACTTTTGTTGTTGAGTATCTACAAAATTGTTTAAGTGAGAAATGTAAGAGTAAAGCATGTTTTGTAATCAATCAATTGAAATTAAAATAAGTTCATAGAAAAGCATATATACATATTGCATGAGTGCTAAATGTTGACTGATTAAAGAGTTTAAGGCCATGGTGTCAAACCAAATAAAAAGTAATCAAGGCTCTTGTTCGACACGTATTCGTAGACAAGCATTTTCTCTTGTTCTTCAAGGCAAAAACCTATAAATGTCACCAGATTTCTGTGTTGAAGTTTGGCTATCAATAAAACTTCATTCTTGAACTCATTTGCACCTTGCTTCGAACTTCTTGAGAGCTTCTTTACAGCTATTTGTCGTCCATCCGAAAGAATGCCCTGAAAATATAAACCATTATTTATGTGAAAAACTAGAACATAAGAAACCAATTTTCACGTTTTCTGACCTTGTAAACTTCTCCAAATCCGCCTTTGCCAATCTTGTTCTCGTGTGAAAAGTTGTTGGTTGCTGCTTCAATTACAGCTAAATGGAATTGCAAAGGCTCTAAATTTGCACTTTCATGACCAACTAGATAAAATATACTTAAATAGTTAAACTAAGCTTTCAAGCTTCTTGAAGCTTAGAAATTAAGAGGTATGGGTTTGAAATACTTTTTTAAACAATACGTACAATTTTCTCTAAGAATGGTCTTATTACTCTTTCTTGCTTTTCTCCGCAGCAAATAATAACCGAAAGAGAACATCATCGCCAAAAGAAATGTAGACACAAAAATCAAGATAATTGTTCGTGACCGGCCTTTTCTTTTTTCTGCACAAAAAAATCAACACATCTCATTCACATTGAGTAGTAATAGTCAATAATAAGTCATAGCAAGTCATGATATGATAACAACATAAGAAGTGGCTTGCTTTCTGTCTCTTCGAATTTTGCTTGTTTTTAACTTTTATTTGTCAAGTCCATATCTCAATGCATGGATTAAAAAATAAAATGGTTAAAAGTCTCAACCACTTGTGTAGTTGAGTATTATGTAGCAAAAATATTTTAAATTTTTAAGATATTAAATGTTTATATTTTTTATTTAATATTTTTTATTTTAATTTCTTAATATGTAATTTTATGAAACATATTAACAACTTTTTTCTTACATCTTGGAGTCTATGCACAAAGACTTTCGTGCCAGAATCATTTCTAGTCATGGATAAGGGTGGACAAGTAAAACAGCTACTGGAAACTTCATTCAAAAACATTAATGTTAGTGATATTGGGATAGACTCATATTTCATGTACATCTCTTTATATAACAGAATCAAAGTGCGTGTGCAAAAAATAAGATAAGCCTGATTATAATTAAATAATAAAATTATGAAAATATAAAATGTTGTGAGTGAAAATATGTATAAATAGCATTACTCATTCAAAAATGATAGGGTAGAGTTAATGATTGGCCAACCGAGCATTTTCAATTAATAATACTAATGCCACAACCTAAAGCACATACAAAGATAAACAACTATATGGTGGTTTAATTAACAAACTTAGTTTTATATATTGATTTTAGAGTTTTGCTAATAAGTGCTCACTTGTTAAGAAAGACAAAATAGAAAAAACAAGACAAAAATATAAGTTTTTTCAATTTTTAATGCATTGAATATCTTGTTTTCGTCAAAAACTTTCTATTTTGGCTTTCTTAAAAAGTGCCCTTGGCAAAATCCTTGATTTTATTAGTGCAAACTCATTAGAAACATCTTGGGATTAAGAAAAGGATTTGATTTAATTGCACTATCAATGTAAAAACCTTATATACTGTTATTTAATTATGTATTGTCACGTCATAAAAAAATATTTTACTTTTATAATAATTACCTTAAAAGTCATGTATATAGTAATTTATGATTAATTGATAATATAAAAACTTTACACTAATAGTGCATCAAAAGTAAACTCATATATATATACATATATATATATAATACCATTGATTTGATCAACAACTAGCTTTTTAAAAATCTATAAACAGAGACACAATCCAGAAATTAGCTAGTGATAGGCCAATTATAGTAAATGTAATTTTGGTCTTTTACATATATAAACATTACATTTGTCTTATTTTTAAAGGTGACGTCAAATAGGTCCTTAAATAGTAATTAATGTTAGAATAAAATTTAAGTTCATTTCTTTATGTCTATTATATTCATTTCACTAATCAAATTATGACATGTATTTATTAATATTTTTTCTCCTACTCTCTTTTTAAAAAAATATGAACATGATACTCATTAATATTTTAATTTGATGAATGTTGAAAATACTTGAGTAAGTAGCTTTTGATTTTATATGAAATTGCAAAGAATATATATAGAAGAAATGTTTCTTATTTGAAGTAACCTATTTAATATAGTTATGCAAATCAAGATTTACTGCATGATATAAATATATAACTTAGGATAAGCAAATATTACTTGAGTCGGGACTTCACCTGTGGGTCTTGATGGAGAAGGACTACCTGGCGTGGGCGTTGGTGCTGGAATAGTGGAGCTATAGAAAGGGTACAATTCATACCTAATGTTACAGCTCGGATATAGATCTCTCCCTCCCTGCTTTCCTCCACAGCACGATGTAAGTTCCCGTATCGCACCAGTGAGACAACTTCTGCAATCTTGGGGTGACAGGTCCTGTGTGCACTGAGCAAGACAGTAAAGGGTCTGAAACCCCGATACCGATGCTTGCTTTGTGGCGAATTTCTTGGCACCAATAGGATAATTGGCTGCTTCCTCTGCTGTTCTATTCATTGTCTGGAGCAATAAAGACTTGAAGCTTTCCTGGTTGGAGATATTGCCGTTGTTCTCCATGTAAAAGCCAGGCGTTGTGTCCATGGTGGAGAAGAAAGAGCGGTTGGAATACCGAACCATGCACTCATCGTACCAAATCACAGCTTCTTTGGATAAGGAGCACCCTGATGATAGTAGCTGGGTTGCTTCTTTAACGCATTGTTGACAGAGCTGAGAGGGGACGTCACCCCTGCACATGAACAGTCCGTAGAATGAGTCGGAGGGGTTTCTGCCAGTGACTATGGTTTTGTAGAATTCGGTGTTGCCGGTGGCGTTGGATTGTAAGGAAGAGAGGAGGGTCCTAAGGTCGAATTGGAAGATGCTGTTAGCAGTGGTTTCGTTGCTAGAGCAAATTTGGGATCGATAATCAGGGTCATACTGTGCTTCACTAGTTGCAAAACTGAGGAAGCTAGCAAGGATAAAGAGGAAGAGAAGCTTGATGGAAGCCATGGATGTATTATTGGGTCTGTTAATCTTTGAGAGCACTACCATGCATGGATGTAGTGTTGCACAGTTTATGGATTGTAAAAAGTTCTGTCTTGTCTATTGTGATGGCGAGTGGGGTGTACACGAAGTCAAGTGAAGCTTGTTATGTCTTTTTCATTTTCATCCCAAGATTAACCCTTTCTGAAAAGTCTTATAAATTTATGTTGATTATTTTATATGTTGAATGTTTCAAAACTAAAAGATAATAAGGCCAAAAAGAGAGATGGAAAAGATAAGGCCCAAAAGAGAGATGGAAAAGATAAGTTTGGAATATGGAAAATAAAGGATTGGTGACCAAAAGTCTTATGAATGGGTTGGGTGCAAAATGGGACTGGGGACAGGATTAGTTAAGGAAAGTCCTTTGCGTCTACGCAGAAGTTACATGACAAAGATTGATTTTCCATTACTCCCAATTGGTTCATAAGAGCATGATTTTCTGCAAGAAATTTGATAAGCCAAGTGGCTATGTGAAAGCGCTAGTGTGTGGCCTACACCTCTTGCTAGTTTACAACAAATTCAAACACACCATCAATTGCTGTCCCAATTAAACCTTATTTATCAAGGAAAAAAATTTCCAATCTTCCACCATCAATAGCCTCACCCCCTAAATGCTTAAATGACGGAATGTAACAATCTTCTTACTTTGAAGAACTTGATAAAATTAAAACAACATAATGGTGTGAGATCTTAAACTAAAAATAATCATGATGTATTGGCTTCTTTGAAAACATGGTGAATGTGCACGTTCCAATCATGATGAATGTCAACACTGAATGCTTGATAAATTAGGTGAAATTCTATGTACACATTCCAATCACAGTGAATGTACAACTTTTTTACTAAATTGTCACTGTTTGTAAAATTATTTATTAAAATGTCATTTTTTAAAATTTATTTATCAAATTATTACTTTTTTTAAACTATTTATCAAAATATCACTCTTTTCAAATTATATACCAAATTGTCACCCTTTTATCCTACGTGATATTTTTTAACATTTTTTGGCCACGTGTGATGCACCAAATAGGATGGCGCATCCATGTAGGTTGCGTCAACACGCTTGGCGCAACCTACGTGGATGCGACATCCTATTTGACATATCCCAAGTGATTTTGCCATCTATGATGGCGTATTTCATAGAATACATCAAGCTTGTTAGCGTAACTAACAAAAACACGCCATCCTAGTTGGCGTATTAAACATACGGCCGTGTCAAAACTACACACGACCGTGTCTTCTTCCAGAAATCAAATAGAAGCATTGTTGTTTTTAGAGACGACCGTGTCTCCCAAAAAATTTCAGACAGAAGCATTTTGGGAGTTAGACACGGCCCTGTCTAACTCCTCAATCGCTCACAGGACCCTGTGAGAGCCAAAATGATTCTCTTTTGCATGGAAAATAGTAGGTCTTTGCAATTTGTCACTTTTAATGTGATAAATCTCATTAAATTTACAAAAAATGAAGACAATGATAGGGATCTATGTTTAAAAAAATTTTAAATGATGTTTTTTTTTTCTTTTTTTTGCGTATGTTACTGCATGTTTATTTGAGTAAAAAAATAGCATTGTTTTAAATGTTTATTTGGTGAGTAGGATCCCAATCATGTCCCTCCCAATTTTGAGGAGTGACATTTTTTTATTATATTTTTAGTTAACGCAGAAGGACACAAAGTTTGATATAATTAAACCACAGTTCAATCATTCAGATTGGAGTAAAATTTTTGAAAGAGTTTTCCCTAAATATTAGATCTCTCCAAAAGCACATGAACCTGTTTAATTCAACCAGTTACCAAGATCGTTAATAAAAATTAAAACTAAGTAGTAAACATATTTAATCCAATAAGTGTACCAAAATCACAATAGAAAATTATCAATAGTATTTTAAACAAAATCACTAAATATAACATTATCAGATACACTAATGACATATAATTACACGTCAATACGATAGGCCCACATCAAAATGTGGTGGCCTGTGAGAGGGATTAGAAAACGGACCTGGCTATGATGGGTAAGGATATGGTGGGTAACCATGTGGTGGGTAAGGATATGAGGGGTAACCCGGTGGCGGGTAAGGATACGGTAGGTAAGGGTATGGTGGGTATGGTGGGTGATATGTAGGTGGTAGCAAAGTGGGTGGGTATGTAGTGGTAGGAGGCTGAGTCGTGCGGACTGGTAGAGCCGGAGTCCTCGAGATGTCGAAGTCGTGTCTGAGTGCTCGCTAATCCTATCCTCCTTCTACGTCGTGTTCCCTGTTGATTGGACTGTTCCGGCGGCCCTGAAATGTCATCTGCTGCTAGAGCTGGGTGCAGATGTTCCATTGTAATGTGGTCATACTCCCGCAATGAGTGTAGGATCTGTGCAGCAGTTTATTAAGCGACAGTGTCAGTAGTTGAACTGAACAAATGCTCTGCAATGTCCGCCTAAGAAATAGATATAAATTATGTCATTATGCTGAATACAAAATACATATAGTCACTAGCAAATTGGTAAAGAGCTTAGCGCATTATCAATAGATGCACTAGTGGGAGAAATCCAACATTTCGTAATTCTTTTATACTAACGCATGTACTCAGAACGCGAGTCGAGGGGTGCGAGCAATGGGATTCCCCTAACAAGCTTCTCCCTTCAACTATCCCATGTGTCTATGTAAACAACATGTGTAGCTGGCCAATCCTCATCATGCTTACCTGCCAGTGTAACTGAGTGCAAACTGTCAATACCAACCACACAAAAAGGTGAAAGTGATGGCACATTCTCATCTATGTATGGTTGCCATATAATCTACAAAATGAGGTGCACACAAAATTAAGACGACATATACATAAGTAAATAATTCAAACAAATGTAAAATAAGATATATCTCATCATTCTTCAACTGATTAAAGAACCGGCGATAATATTCAAGGACGCTAATCACAGTATCACTCAAAACTTTATGCTTGTGCCACCTATTTGTAAATGAAAGTATTATAAACGTAAGTTAGAAATATTAACAAAGTAATAGAACAAAGTAATGTAAATAAATGATATGAAATAGAAACTTACTCCCATCCTAAGGGACGTAATTGACCACGATCAGCACCATAGAGCATATTAGGTTCAACATGGTCAGCTAGTGTAGGGGTAAGCCGGAGGAATCTGTACCATGCCCAATACTGTAATAAGATGCACGCCCCTCTGATCTCATGTGCCTTGTAGTCTGTAGCTTTACAAAGCTCTCTATACAAGTACGCCAAGACTGAAGACTCCCAACTATATGTCCCGGCAATAGCAAAGTCCTTCAATAATGAAAGGAACATCAAGTGCACAGACTTACCAAAATGATCGGGGCATAAGAAACCCCCAAGCAACCAAAGTATGTAATGTCGTGCACGCTATTGGACGTACTCATCATCATCATCTTCAGTGACTGCAGTAAAACTCGGCTGACACAGGTGTGTCATATCAATGTGTGCACCAGATATGAGCAAGGGAGTCTCATCAATCCCTAACAACATAACACATAGGCCAAGCCAATCAGTCCTATGGGTAAGGCCAGTAACTGCAACGCCATCAATAGAAAAACTTGATATGATACTGATATCCTTCAATGTAATGGTGTAATCTCTGGTAGGCATGTGAAATATATACGTCTCTGGGCGCCATCTCTCAACCAACACAGTGATCAAGGAGTGATCAATGCTGCAATAGCTCATGTGGGTAACCCCCAAGAAGCCAGCCTGCTGTAGATACAAAAGAATCAACGTAGGGGGTCCATATGTTTTGTCTTCTAAGCACATCTAACACGCAGATGCTAGTCCTCATGTCTCTGCCATATATGCTGAGAAACGTGATACTCCTGCAACTCCAAAATCAAGTCGTCCTCTGGTCCAGGGTTTACACGGAATGCCATTTGTCAGCTGTATGCCAAACAATAATAAAATATGATATGACCATATGATTACTATACCAAAATATAATATGGGAGAAATGAAGTGCACGCTGATAATCAACTAATATATATTAATAGTATTCGAATACAACATCATAGATCAATGATACAAAATAATACAACTCCAAAATACATATTAATGGTTGGTTAATATAAGATTCTGATAATGAAAATATGTCCTAGATCAACTAGATGACCCCACTCCATCATCCCTCATGGAACTTGATTCACCGGCACAACATGTGCGAGAATTATGTCCAGGTTGATGACATCTTGTACGCGTTTGTCCTAGCCTTACTTCGCGCTAATCCATCTCATTCCTGATTCGGGTTGATTTTAGTCAACCTTTGGATCTAAGTAATACACGATTTGACACAAAAAGTTATGTCAGGACCTGCAGGCCACCATGGTTCAGCCCGAACCGATTCAAAATCAAACTCGTAAGCTTTGTAAATGCTCTCCATCCTATAAACCCTATGCACATATCGAAATGGGTCAATTGCCACAAAAGCACATGCAGCAATTGCATGAGAGCATGGAAAATACAATGCTTGAAATACCCTACAATCACACTGGCCTTCTTCCAGGTTTAAAGTATAAGAAAGTCCACCTTGTTGTGTTACAGGGTTAAAAGCCTCTTCAACCATGAACCTTATGTTCTCTCTATTGTACCAGCGAACTTGGTGTGAGCTGGCCTTTGCCATGTTGACTCTCCAGTGCTTCAATAAGTCATCACTCCATTCCTGCCCAAATATCATCAATTTCACATTTGCCTCATCTTTTCGGTTGATAAAGTATTCTACTAACTTCGTATATGTCAACTGAATGTAGTTATAGGTAAATTTCTACTACCCTTCAACACTCCGTTGATGTATTATAACAAATTGGTAGTCATATGACCTAATCTGCAACCAGCATCATATGCCAAACTCCATTTTTCTTTTGGAATTGTATTAATCAAATTTGTCATCTCTGTAGTAGCTGTCAGCTTCTCTAGCCTAGCATCAAATTTTATTGCAATTGGTACATACCCTGATACAACAAATGAATTGAGTTGGTATTAGAAACTAACTATTCTTATCATAAATTAGATTACAAGTTGAAAATTTTAAGTACCTGTGTTAATCAAAAATCTTTTCAACTCCTTATTCTGGAATTTGGAGTTAAAATTGGAACCAATGTGTCGTATGCAGAAGAGATGATACGCATTCGGTAGTTGCCATCCAAGATTTTCATTTGCCACTGATTGTATGATGCCTCGATGTCGATCAGAGATCAAACACAAGCGCTCTTGTTGTGTGACATGCAACCTCAAGTGAGCTAAAAACTAACTCCAAGCATCCTTTGTCTCCCCTTCTACAATGGCAAAGGCAATTGACAAAGGTTTTCTATTTCCATCTTGAGTTGTTGCAATCAAAAACTTATAATGGTATTTGCCATATAAATGAGTGGCGCCAATATGAACAATGGGCTTGCAATATCGAAAGCCAGCAACACATGGTCTAAATGTCCAGAATAATTGACAAAAGACTCTTTTCGAAAGATCAAGTCAATTATTCACAAAACAGTCCTCATCTTGCAGCTCCACCACTGTGCCTTCCATGTCTTTTCTCATGGCCGCTAGCCATATGGGCAACACCTCGTAAGATTTGTCTCAATCCCCAAAAATATTCACAATGGCCAATTGTTTTGCTTTCCAAGCTTTTCAATATGAAACTTGGTAATCGAATTGGCTTCGAATCCGTTCAACAATTAAGCATATAGGTATATCGGGTTTTGTTCTAACTAACTCCAAAATGCAAGAGCAGATCATATGAGAGTCTAACTTGCGGTGATCTAATGACACAGCTAGGTGTACGCAACTGTGAGGTCCATTATATTTTGTAATCTACCATGTATTCGACCTCTTGCTTTGTATGACCCTAACTCTCCAATTACAACATTCGTCAAAACTAGGGCACTTTGAAGTAAGTTTTCGTGAATCAGAATCTTCAATCTTGTACTCTTGATGCCTGTGAATCGAATAATGTTTGAGGGCCAACTTTATGGCATCTTTTGATGGAAATTGCAAGCCAACATAGAATTCATCATTGATGCTCCAAGTCCCACGACTATCTAAATTAGTCAAGTTATCAGGATTACTCAATGCATCCTAATTGATTTGAGAAAATTGAGGGCATGGTAGCACAAACACAGGTTCAGGGCCTGGAGGCATAAACATAGATTGAGGAGCAACCGACAATAGTACTTGTCAATTTTTTTCGGCATCAAAGTTTTTTGTCTCTATGTCAATGTCTGAATCATCAGCCTCAACTAAATGTTCTTCATCTTCACTTGTGTCCCATACTGCATCTCTGACAAGTAGGTTATCAGCTTCAACCATTGCACCACCAACTACAATCATATTGCGTGGCTCAGCTTGATTAGAAGACTTAACTTGAGCTTCGGTTTCACCAAGAGCTTCAACATGCTCTTCTTGGCCACTTGTTTCTATCTCAACATACAACTCCATCAATGCCATGTTCGGAGTTTGACAGAAAGAATCTATCATGTACTTTACATCATCATCGTCTTCTAATGGAGGACCTACCCGTCTCCATAAATTGTAGCATTGTGGACACCGATAGACAACCTTTGACACATGTTGGTTTGCTTAGAGCCTCAACTTTGAATGGATCTTAATTTTCAACCCATCCAAAGTCATATTGGCTGTGATCACCATAGGCCTAGGAGGAGGACCTTGATATATGAGATATTCTTCAACATCATACATTGTCTCATTGAAGTAAATGTGCACATTCAGGTGTTTTGCCATGTTATTTCTACTTTTGAACAATAACAATTCAACACATATGTATTCAATATACACATGTCAATTACAATAAAATTGAACATATAACAATGAATTTATATTATTATTATTTTACGTATAAATAACTTCCTAAACCCTACTAATTTGAATTAAACTACATTTACTTATTTAAACCATGTCAAGTACTCAAGAAAAAAATTATCCTATTATTTTACGTACAAAATAATAATTCATACAATTCAGATAACATATCTTATTAATCACATTATTAATTAGTCAAAGAAAATAAATTTTGGACCTCTAAATACGTATACAATAACATAAATGTATAATTAACACTAATATAATAAAAAAATAATTAACAAATTATTAACAAAAAATTCAAACATTGAAAAAGATACTTACATATAAGAAATACGATCTGAATTTGATCACAGATAGAGATCCAGACACCACTTCTAGTGAGAATTGAGTACGTTTAGAGAGTTGAGAGTGTTTAAAGAGAAGAAATTTATAGAGAAATAGTAAAAATTGAGAAAATGGAATGAATGTCACGAATGGGGGAGGTGGAGTAAATATATACTCATGTTACGCCAACACGTTTGGCGTATTTAGATTAGTTACGTCAACCGTGTTGGCGTATTCAATACAAATACCACTTATTACAAGTTCCAGATGCTTATTCAGCAAAATCTCATAAGATGATCTTGCAATTCTATCTCAAATAGTTTGAATGTCATCATCTCCAAGTGTAGAGAGAGAAAAAGGGGCAATGCCCACATTAAGTGCTCTTGAGCCTACTCTATCACCATGTATTATCTCAATGTCACCTTCCTGCATTATAATACAGATGATGAGATTCCAGCACCTCGCTATATGTTCGATTGGATGGCTGAGACATCAACAAATACTTGAAAGTTGAAATCAATCATGAATCAAACAAGCAGATATAACCATTGTATCCAAATCATTGAGAAGCATCTAAAATGAGGTCAATCATAATTTTCCTCTCTTTTAAGCAATTTCTACTCTCATACTCTGATGAAGAAACGGTGAGTGCTGCGTAGTTAAATCATGCTACAAAAAGAACTAGCTTCTTTAAAAACATGCTTGCAATCATGGTTTGTAAAATAATAACGATTCGCAATCACTTGAATGAATCGTTTGTTAAACAATCACGGTTCACAATGCTCCACGTTTCCAATCAATCTATTTTGTAAAAAGCAATAGATAAATGTTTATCCTGTAAATTTTATCTCTTAATGGTTTGTTTTGTAAAATTAATTATTAAAAAAATGTTACTTTACATGTCATCAAACTATTCCACGTAGTTTATTCTTATTAGTTTACATATGCAAGAGTTTTGAAACCCATGGTTTCATAGAATTTTCCATCTAAATGCCCAAGGATACCCTTCACGACCGTGCTGACGTGGGACTGTGACATCCCACTGAGTCCAACCTTAGACAATTCAAAATCCGAAACCTTAGCCCCATTTCTCATCTAATAAGATAATTGTGGTCTTCATTTCACGGTGAATGATATTTTGCTTCGTACTAGTGTGAAGATAATGCAGCCTTCTTGCTATACCAAGATCTCAAGCCCTTGGTTCCATGAATGAGGCTCGTTATCTCAAGCCCTCTTGCTACACCATCGTTACAAGTTCATTCAATTATTTATATGATGACATTGGCGTGTGTGTGTGTTTTAACATTACTGTCCTATGTGTTTGATATTAACATGTGTAACTTGGAGTATTTGAACCTGATTATAATTTAGGGGATTCTACGCTATTTATATGAAGGCCATACAGTGATCTTATTGAGGGATACCTCATTCTTATCTGCATATCCTTCTATAAATATTAGTAATTTAAAAAGTATTATAAATACATTATACATAAATTTAACATAGTTTGACTTAATATGATTATATTCTCGAGTGAAAAGAAATCAAATTAATAATGAACAATATTATAAATACAATTTTTGTTACTAGATAAAGTTGCAAATTCTCTCACATTACAATTTTTGAACGGATAAAACTATAAATCCACTCTCAACTAATATAATTTTTATGGACAAAATTGTAAACCCTCACCTATGCAACATTGGAAGCTGAAGTTAGAAGCTATCTATCACAACATTACTCACAATTTTGTCTTTCTTATTCTCATATTTATACTAATTCCACAATACAAGTATTCATAATTCACAAAAACTTACTTGATAAGTAATTACCCTTTTTTACACTCTTTATGATTTTTCTAGTAATTCCTTATTACAAATAAATCTCTCTTTTATTTTACGTATTTATTATATATATCTTTTACATATTTCAATATTAATCATAAGATATAAATCTATAAATAAAAATAAGAAAATGTTAATTATAATTTTAAAATTAAGAATTTGGGTCAAAATGGTTTTCTTTGGGCAGCTAAAGCTTTGTCCTTGTATTGTGCTTGCATAAAGTTTGAAGCATGTGACTGATGGGCCCAACAAAGACCTATGAAGCACAAATATGTTATTTTTTATATGTGTTTGTGTGTTGGACGCGTGTCTGTGTTAGATACATAAGAATGCGCATACGATATAAAAAATTCTACGTGTCTGAATATATATGATTAAAAAGATTTTTTTTTATTTGGACACTGCTTGGACATGTTTTAGACACACTTGAACACATCTAGGACATAACTTGAATACAGTCTATTAATATTTTATAAAAAAATTAATTTAAATAACTAAGTCTAATCAATAAGCCTCAAACACACTTAAACTCAATCACATTACTAATGTCCTAAGTCACTATTTTTATATACTAGTATTTTAAGTTTTATATTTTAACAGACCACTATTAGGCTTTTAAGTTTTATCTTTTCATACACTGATTTTTTTCATCTGTTGCTCGTACCAAGCTATCTGCTTCATCATCATCGAAACTTGCCTCACACTACTATTCCCTCTAGTTAATTTTTTTGGATGCATATGTACTTGTACATGATTAGTTCTATTAGGAGAAGTTAGTTTAGGAGATTTTTTAAAAAATGTTAATTGAAATTATGCTTCATATTTTTTGGGAGGTGTAACGCCCCCTTTTTCGGGAGGAGAACGTCACACCAAACGTACGAAAATTCAAAAGAAAAACTATTATTAAGACTCAGTTTATTTTATCTATAGGTATTAGCCTGTTTATCAATAGAGTATCCTAATTTAGCCATTTTCTCTTAATTATATTATATTATATTATATTATATTATATATATATTTGCAAGCGAAAAACATAAACTTAATGAGAACTCAACATGAAGATCAAACCGTACATTCATACAAAAGATACTTAATATATATATTTAGATGCATAACATAAGTCATTAAATACATCAACAGTTCACAAAAGAAAGCAAAATCTTTACACGCCCCAAAAGGTTATACAGACAGTCACCAAGGCTACAAAAGTATCATTCCCCCAACGGCTACTGAGAAGGAACCTCAAAGGGGTCCTCCTCAGGTTCCTCCATAGGATCCTCCTCAGTAGAGGAAATCCTCACCAGAGCAACAGATTCACGAGCAAGAGCTCGTACAGAAGACAGAAACGAATCCTCGTGTAGGGTATACTCACGGTCGCCCCACACCTCGCGCATCGGCATGTAGAACTCCAGCCATACAGAAACGTCAAAAGAGAAGACAGGTGGATCATAGTGACCCCAAGCCAAAGATATAGTCACATCTCCCACGTAGATAAAGCACTCGGTGATCAAGTTGATGTGCCAACAGTCAATGCCTCCGTGGAACCTCAATCTAGCATACCCTAGGAAACCTCGCTGGGATGCCATAGCCAAACAGAAAACTAACTCGCCCCAAAACCAGGAAACTTAGGCCTTTCATCGCCTTGATCTTTTAAGAAGCATAAATATAAACAGAATAGCAGAATACAAAAAAGAGGTGAGATATCCAGAATCAATACCAGTTATGGCAGTAAAGAACTAGAAACGGCACATGACCCCATACAACATAGCAAACATAATAAGCAGCATCAAAATTCAGATGATAAGCAATTTAATAATACAGATAGTCATAACATCATTAAAAGAAACAGTTCCACAATCATATACATTTTCATGCCAGATGAATATATTGACAGACTATGTACATGCACAAAGTACCAAAATCCTACTCCAAAGAGCTAGACACAACATCGGAGAGAATGATCAAGGAGACATGCCTGTATCTCATCAGCCTCAAATCAAGTGTTTTCAATATTAACAAATTGTGCAACATGGCTTATACAAGGCATTCTTCACAAGATCGTGATATAGGACAGTGTCTCGGTCCGGATCATCGGTGGGTTTGCATCGGTCTGTCCCACGACACAAAGGAGCTACCAACTGTCTATTGTGAGATACCCGCACCCCGATGCCCCCAAGGTTAACAAGTGACTTACACTAGTCTATTCGCACCTGCACGTAGGTGTAATTCATCTCCTAGGCATACAGCCTTACAAATAGAGTCAAACGAACTTTTATAATGCATGATGACTTGATGCACATATATATACAAATATTCAATAATAGTGTGACTTGTCCATGATTACACACCACATTAGGCCTGATTAATCATCAATAATCCTTGGTCCCACTTATGGACCCACAACAAGTCAATATCCAAATCTCAAGGGTGAAGACATACTTTTTAAAGTTTAGTATGAAAGTTGCACCTCAATTTCATTATATTTTTCTATTAACCTCTCTAGGGAAGTTATCTAGTATTTCTCATTCAACCTTTATTGCTCTTAATTAGATAAGTTCTCTCCTTTGTTTTAGATCTAACTCATTTAAATTAATTATTTTAAGCTCCTCACAATCTCACCCACACTCATGTTTTTTCTTTGTCCAAAAATCACTCTAGGCTACAAGATAAGGGTTTGTTCTTTATTCTTTCCATATTATGAATTCCTAATTAATTATCTAATTACCTAATTACCTAAGTTTTAATTGATACAAAAATTTTGTCCATAGGTGCCCTACATGGCTGTGACCTCCCAAGGGCTAGGAACCCAAAATTTTTATTACATTATTAATTACTTATTACTTGATTGCTTAAGTCCTAAAATAGCACAAAAATCCCATCTTGGACCCATTAAAGGCCTCTTGGCCGTGAGCCTCCAAACAAAAGGGGTAAGAATCCCTTGATTTCCACATACACATCCAAGCATCCAATGCATTCCGAATCTATTAAGTTACACAATAGCAAGTATTAAAGTCATACAATACAACCAATCACAACATTACCAAAGAAAATCATACAACAAAATGAGCAACTCACACATGGATTCCTCACCATCAACCCAAAAAATTGTGTTCCTCAATACCAAGATAGGTTGAAGAGGATGATCTCCCTCTTACCTCAAGAGACAACAAAAGAAAGCAAGTTTCTTGATGCCTCCTTGTGATTTTCGTCCACCACCACCAAGAAAACCCTAGGATAGTCAAACTCACTTAATCAACAACCAAACCTTGAAAAGAGGAGTCCTTGATCACAAAGGTGACCAAGGATCATGAAAATGAGAAAAGAAAAGATGAAAGTCAAGAACTTTACCTCAAAGCTTCAAGTTTTAGGGCTTGGTAGAAAATGATGAAGATTGAGAAATCAAGAGATGATCACCAAAGAGAAAAGCTTCTAGGTGACAAGGAGAATCAAGAACCAAGGTTGGTTGGAGGAAACAAGGATGGATGTCCAAAAATGGTGTAGTGGCTGTGAGGATGAAGAGAAAATGGAGAAGATAGAAAAATGAGAGAAAAGAAAAAGTGAGAGAAAAAAATGGAATTTTGTTTGCAATGGAAAAGTTGATAGGTAAATGAAAAAATGATAACTTTTTGGTCATCTTTTCCCCCCAAAACAGTGGGGTCACAAAGAGAGGAGAGAGGGAAGTGGCTTCCTTGAGAAGCTTGATACAAAACTTGCTTGAAAAGCTTCATATACTTTTTGAAAAAGTCAAGGGTGATGTCATGGTGATGATGTCATCTTGGTGATATCATTAAAGTGCTCTCTAGAAAAATGACTAACACTCTACTAGAGCTATTATCTAGTGGACAAAGGTTACAGTTAGCAAAAATAATATTTATTGCCCAACAGATAATAAAATGTACCTCAAATTTATTCATCAGATAAAATCTCAAAAAATAAAAGTTCGTAAACTGTGCCCGACCTCGGGTTTAGTAAGATCCCCCGTCGACGTTTTCATAGTCCAAAGTTTTTTGGCCTCGGGCAAAATATGTTATTTTCTCGCTCAGTGTGCACGTAAATCAAGATATATATTAAAATAATCAAACAATTCAAATAATTCTAGAAAAATTTAAAAAAATCATAAATATTATAAAATATATATATATATATATATATCATAAAATAAGCAATTTTGGGGTGTTACAACTCTCCCCTTCTAAAAAGAAATTTCGTCCTCAAAATTTTCATACCTCAAAATAGATGTGGATGTTGTTCCTTCATCTTATCCTCTAACTCTCACGTCGCATCTCCGGTTACGTCATTCCAAATCACTTTTACTAATGGAATCTTCTTTCCTCTTAGTCGCTTCACTCTCTTATCCTCAATCTTTACAGTAAGTGTCTCATAGGTCAAATTCTCTTTTAACTGTACTATATCCGGTGCTATGATGTGATTTGGATCAGGAATGTATTTTTGCAATTGCGAAACATGAAAAACATTGTGAAGGTTAGAAAGAAAAAGTGGTAAGGCTATTTGGTAAGCTACTGGACCTATCCGACGAAGAATTTGATAAGGTCCGGTGAACTTTGGAGTGAGTTTTCTAGATTTAAGAACTCAACTAACCCTAGTCATGGGCGTGACTTTCAAAAACACATGCTCGCCTTCTTCAAACTCAAGAGGCTTTCTTCTTTTATCTGCATAGCTTTTCTATTGACTCTGAGCCCACCGCATCCTTTCCTGAATCATCTTAACCTTCTCCGTTGTTTATTGACACTTGTCGAGATTATCAAATTTAAATCAATTTATAACCGATTTACCAAAACTACTTGTAGCATAAGGTAACACCGGGTCGAGCCCGTAGATCACTCTAATTATGAAGTCAGATTAAGAGGTTAATAAATAGGGGGAAAGAGTTTTGCAAGATTAAATAACAAAGAACAATTAAAATGAGTAAACAAGATTGAGAAAACAACCAATCCAAGAGAATTAACAAATCTTGATTTTAATCCATCCTTGATCTTTATAAATTCATTCAACTATCAACCAAATCTTTGGTCTTAGATCACATCAAGACGCCTCTCAATGATCCATGGATCTTCTATTAGAAATGCTTCTAAAATTCAATTAATTAAGGTTAGACAAATTAAGCATCCATCCAAAACCCAAATTAACTTAAAAACCAAGATCCAACCAAACTAAATATTTCATCAAACATCTTTGATAAATTATATAACCTCTGAATTCATCTCTTGGCATATGATAATTACGCAATTAACATATGCAAATCCCAATCAAATTAAGCATTAAATCAGAATTTAAACAAGAGAAGAAAAGAAAGAGAAACTTGATTAATAGATGAACGTATAACGATTAAAACGAGATCTCAGGATTAATCATCAAGCTTGTCAATCTCTTGGATTGATTAAAGAAGTTTAGCTCTCCATAGCCATCACCATTGGAGAACCTTCAAGAACCATACAAAAATGAAAGTAACAAAGAGAGAGGAGGAGGGGAAGAGAAGAAGAGAATTCTCCAAAATGAAACACTAAAACTTTAATTATAACAACACTACTACATAAAAGCTCTACATACTACAATGATCTACATAGCCTCCCTTTTATAGAGGGTTTAGAGGTACAAAATGTCAAAAGGGGGCTGAGTCATGGTGGTTGAGTGGAGTAGGTGGATGAGTGGAGTAGGTGGATGAGTGGAAAATGTTGAATGACTTTTGGTGAGTGGAAAAATTATGGAGATTCTTTGTCTCCGAAATCATGCAGCTCTGAAGTCATTGCATTCGTCATTTTTGAGCCAAGTGGTCTTCATGACAATTTTAGGTCTGGATCTTAGCTTTCAAATGGCTTTGGTTTGAGCCCAATATCATTTCCATAGCTCTAGATATGTTCAAATTACTGCACACTGCTCAGGTCCAAACGCAGCTCCTCTGTTCTGACTTCCAAGCCCAATATCACTTCCAAGGAGTCTGAATCGGGAAAAGTGTACAACATGAAAGTTGTAGATTTGAGTCTTAACTATCAACCATCAAAATTTCAGCCCATTATACAACTTTCACCACAAGAAATATAATGAACAGTACGCATAGGTCATTCTGCCAGGAGCAACACTTTAGTTCTTGATTCAATGCCAATTTGAGCCATCCAAACGTGTGATTGAGTCTTTGATGTCTTCATGAAGATTGTAGAGCTCTCTCTTATCTTTAAAATGACATAAGATTCACCTTAAACATCCACCTACAGCCCAAGATATGACCCAAATACAGGATTAGTGTAAGACGTAAATCATGCTGAAAAATTCAATTAAATCCATTTTGAGTTCAAAACATACAAAACATAACCAAACTTAATTTATTAAGTGCACGGAGAGTGTAAATGACTAAAAATGAAGGTTTATTAATGCATCAAATATGTGAACATCATTTATTGCACAAGATTAGGTCCGATCGTAAGGTGCTCTCCATCTTGGTACCAACACAAGGGTGTTCTGCATCGTCGTCCGTATAGAGCCACATAGGGTGCCATCCCTAAGCTCGAGCGAAAACTATTATTATAGGTGAACTCTATCAAAGGCAAAACTTCATCCCAACTTCAAGTCTGTTCTAGAGTACAAGCTCTTAGTAGATCTTCTAGCGATTGGATCATCCTTTCCGATTGACCATCGGTTTGAGGATGATAAGCAGAACTCAAATGAAGTTTTGTTCCCATTGCTTCTTAAAGACTTTGCCAAAACCTCGATGTAAATCTCGGATCTCTATCAGAGATAATAATGGAAGGTACACCATGAAGTCTAACAATCTCACTAATATATAGTTGAGCTAACCTCTCCATTGAATACCTTATGTTGATTGGTAAGAAGTGATCAGGCTTCGTAAGCTGATCCATAATTACCCATATTGAGTCATAACCCTTTCAGGTCTTTGGTAACCCAACCACAAAATTCATCATGATGCCATCCCATTTCCATTCGGGAATAGCTAAAGGTTGCAACATTCTTGAAGGCCTCTGATGTTCAACCTTGGCTTTCTGACAAACTAGATAAGACGACATGTACTGGGCAACATCCCTCTTCATTCCATGCCACTACAATAACCACTTTAGGTCTTAGTACATTTTAGTCATTCCAGGGTGTATACTCAACTAGCTCGTGTGAGCTTCATCAAGAATTAATTTCCTCATCTCTAGATCACTAGGCACACAAACCCTACCTTGGAACCTTAGAATACCGTCATGTCCTTCCTAAATTGTTGGCATAATGTCTTGCTTCATCAGCTCCCTCTCAGTTTACAGAAACTTGTCATCTTTCTATTTCTCTCATATTTCTTCCATCAAATCACTTGAGATAGTAACCATAATCAAACAAATCTTCCCAGTGTCAACTCCATAGACGTCCACATATCCCGAAATTGTTCTATTAATTCTTTTTCCTTGATCATCATAGCAGAGATACTAAGCATCTTTCTACTTAAAGCATCTGCCACCACGTTTGCCTTTCCAGGATAATACTAGAGTTAAAAATCGTAGTCTTTTAAAAATTCTAACCACCTTATTTGCCTCATATTCAGCTCCTTTTAGTCGAACAAGTACTTTAGACTCTTATAATCACTGTAGACGTTGAACGTTGCTCCGTACAAAAAATGTCTCCATATTTTTAAAGCAAACACCACCGCTGCTAACTCCAGGTCATGTGTAGGATAATTCTTTTCATGTACTCTCAGCTGTCTTGAAGCATAAGCCACCACTTTCCTATCTTGCATGAGCATGCATCCCAATCCTTGATGTGAAGCATCACAATACACTTCAAATGGTTCATTGGGATCAGGTAGAACCAAAACTGGTGAAGTAGTCAGTCGTCTCTTCAATTCCTGAAAACTCTCTTCATAATCATCAGTCCATACAAAGGCTTGGTTCTTTCTCGTAAGTTGAGTGAGAGGACCTGCTAACTTAGAAAATCTTTCAATGAATCTTCGATAATAACCAGCCAATCCCACGAAGCTACGGATCTCTGTCACAGTCTTTGGCTTTTCCCACTGCAGAACTACTTCAACTTTCGATGGATCCACTGTAATTCTGTCCTTCAAGATTATATGACCCAAAAGCTTAACATTTTCTAGCCAAAATTCAAACTTCAATAACTTGGCATACAACTTATTCTCCTTCAGAATCTGAAGAACTATACTGAGATGTTCAGCATGTTTCTCCTGATTTTGAGAATAGATCAGAATGTCATCGATGAAGGCAACAAAGAATCTATCTAGGTAAGGACAAAAAATCTTATTCATGTAATCTATGAATATGGCAGGTGCATTCGTCACTCCGAACGGCATCACAAGATACTCGTAATGTCCATAACGTGTACGAAAAGTTGTTTTAGGAATATCCTCTACCTTCACTCGGATCTAATGATAACCCGAACGTAGATCGATCTTAGAGAAAACAGAAGCTCCTTTCAGCCGATCCATCATATTTTCTATCCTCAGAAGTGGATACTTGTTCTTGATTGTGACCTTGTTCAGCTAACAATAATCTATACATAAGCGTGAAGTTCCATCCTTTTTCTTGACCAACAGCACTGACGCTCCCCAGGGTGACACACTAGGCCTGACAAACTACTTTTCTAGGAGCTCCCCTAACTGTTTCTTGAGCTCAACTAATTCCAACGGTGATATCCTGTAAGGTGCTATGGATACAAGATTAGATCCAGGCACAAGATCGATAGTAAACTCTATCTCCTGCTCAGGCGGTAAACCAGGTACCTCATCAGGAAAGATTTCAGGAAACTCATTGACTACCGGAATAGTCTTCACATTCATTTCGCTCTTGACTTTTAAGGAAGACAATAACATTTATCCCTGAGCTTCTTCTTTCAAGAAAGCTTTAACTTGGTTAACAGTCAAAAATCTAGAAACTTCAACAGTAGGGAAAACTATGATTTTACTGGAACAGTCTAACAGGATATGGTTAGAAGATAACTAATCCATTCCTAAAATTATATCTATTTGAGAAAGAGATAAACAAATCAAATCAACGAAAAGACTCGACCTTCAACAGATAAAGGACAATTCAAACAAACTTGGGTGGTAATAACAAGTTTAGCAGTAAGGGTAGAAATACTCAAATCAAAAGGTAAAGAAGACATAGGTAAACCTAATCGATGCACACAGTCATAAGCAATAAAAGAATGTGTCGCTCCCAAATCATACAGTACAGATAAAAGATTAACTCCTATGGTACCATCTCCCTTTATCAGATCTTCAGATTGAGAGGCTTCTGCTCCACTCATCATGTAAACTCTACCTCTTACCTGAGGCTTTGCAACTCATGCATTGTTGACAGAAGGCTCCGTCTTGGGTTGGTTTCAATCTCAGGAGAGATGTCCAGGATTTCCACATCTGAAGCAGATAATCCCTTTGATTGTACAGTCCCTTATCGGGTGGTCATTTTCACATTTCACACACTTTGGTGAAGATGCCAGAGTTTGACCAAATCTATTGCCATCAGAATTTCCACTAGAGCCTCCACTAAGTGATTGTTGTTGACTTCCTGGTGGTCGAGAATAGCGCTTCCTCTGAAACCGGTTGTTGTTGTTTCCTCCCCTTTGGAACCTAGATGGTCCAAAGTTATGGTTCCTTGTCTTTCGGGATGGTTCTAAGGCTTCAAGTCTGCAACATATATCCATTAAGGCTGAGAACTGATTCATTCTCATTGGTAATACTCCTTTCTTCAATTCAACCCTTAGACCTTCTTCAAACTTACGGCATTTCCACACTTCATCAGGATGGATTTGAAGATACCGTGAGAACTTTGAGAAGTTCTCAAACTTTGAAGTATACTCATTAACTGTCATCCCACCTTGTCATAACCCAAGAAATTCCATTTCCTTGGCATACCTTGCATTATCCAGAAAATACTTTTCCAGAAATGCATTACAGAATACTTCCCATGTAATTTTCCTTCCTTTTTCTTGTAGCAATCTTCGAGTTCCCTTCCACCAATTTTCACCGTCTCCCACCAGCATAAATGCAGCATAAGTTACCTTGCAGTCGTCCACACATCCCATTCCTTCAAAAATCATTTCCAGCTCTTGAATCCATAAACTTGCCTTTTTCGAATCAAAATCGCCTCTGAACTATGGAAGGTTGTTTCGACGAAATTCAAACAAATTATGGGCATCAACATTCACCTCTTGCTGTTGTGCTGCTCATCAATTTTGTTGCACAATAACCTCTGCCATCCGCAGTATAGCTTTAACAGCTGCAGTCATCACCTCGCTGTCGCGTTCCACATTGACACGTTCTCCTCTACCTCGTGCCATTACTTTTCTCTAGAGCCAACTAATCAAAACACAAGGAAAGTTTAGATGTAGCCTTTTAGAAACTAACCACAGAGAATCACATAGCACAAACAAGACAGACCTAACCACAAAACCCAAAAGAAAACTCAAATCGGGGCTCTGATACCAAACTAGTGTAACACCCTCTTTTTCGGGAAAAGAACGTCACACCAAATGTACAAAAATTTAAAAGAAAACTATTATTAAGACCCGGTTTATTTTATCTATAGGTATTAACACATTTATCAATAGAGTATCCTAATTTAGCCATTTTCTCTTAATTATATTATATATATATATATATATATATTTGCAAGTGAAAAACGTAAACTTAGCAGAACTCAACATGAAGATCAAATCGTACATTCATACAAAAGATACTTAATATATATATTTAGACACATAACATAAGTCATTAAATACATCAACAGTTCACAAAAGAAAGCAGAAGCTTTACATGCCCCAAAAGGTTATACAGACAGCTACCAAGGCTACAAAAAGTATCATGCCCCCAACAGCTACTGAGAAGGAACCTAAGAGGGGTCCTCCTCAGGTTCCTCCATAGGATCCTCCTCTGAAAAGAAAATCCTCACAAGAGCAACAAATTCACGAGCAGGAGCTCGTGCAGAAGACTGAAACGAATCCTCATGTGGGGTATACTCACGGTCACCCCACACCTCACGCATCGGCATGTAGAACTTTAGCCATATAGAAATTTCAAAAGAGAAGATAGGTGGATCATAGCGACCCCAAGCCAAAGATACAGTCACATCTCCCACGTAGACAAAGCGCTCGGTGACCAATTCGACGTGCCAACAGTCAATGCCTCTGTGGAATCTCAGTCTGGCATATCCTATGAAACCTTACCGGGATGCCATAACCAAACAGAAAACTAACTCGCCCTAAAACCAGGAAACTCAGGCTTTTCCTCACCTTGGTCTTTAAGAAGCATAAATATAAACAAAATAGCAGAATACAGAAAAGAGGTGAGATATCCAACATCAATACCAGTTATGGCAATAAAGAACCAAAAACGGTGCAGGACGCTATATAGCATAGCAAACATAATAAGCAGCATCAAAATTCATATGATAAGCAATTTAATAATACAGATAGTCATAACATCATTAAAAGAAACAGTTCCACAATCATATACATTTTCATGCCAGATAAATATGTTGACAGACTATGCACTTGCACAAAGTGCCAAAATCCTGCTCCATGGAGCTAGACACAACATCGGAGAGAATGATCAAGGAGACATGTCTGTATCTTATCATCCTCAAATCAAGTGATTTCAATATCAACAAATTACTTAACATGGCTTATACAAGGCATTCTTTACAAGATCGCGATATAGGACAGTGTCTCGATCTGGATTGTCGGTGCGTTTGCATCGGTCTGTCCCACGGCACAGAGGAGCTACCAACTGTCCATTGTGAGATACCCGCATCCCGACACCCCCAAGGTCAACAAGTGACCTACACTAGTCTATTCACACCCGTACGTAGGTGTGATTCATCTCCTAAGCGTATAGCCTTACAAACAGAGTCCAACGGACTTTCACAATGCATGATGACTTGATGCATATATATACAGATATTCAATAATAGTGTGACTTGTCCATTATTACATGCCACATTAGGCCCAATCAATTATCAATAATCCTTGGTCCCACTTATGGACCCATAACAAGTCAATATCCAAATCTCAAGGGTGAAGACATACTTTTTAAAATTTAGTACGAAAGTTGTGCCTCAATTTCTTTATATTTCTCTATTAACCTCTCTAGGGAAGTTCTCTAGTATTTCTTATTCAAGCTTTATTGCTCTTAATTAGATAAGTTCTCTCCTTTGTTTTAGATCCAACTCACTTAAGTTAATTATTTTAAGCTCCTCACAATCTAACCCACACTCATGTTCTTTCTTTGTCCAAAAATCACTCTAGGCTACAAGATAAGGGTTTGTTCTTTATTCTTTCCATATTATGAATTCCTAATTATTTATCTAATCACCTAATTCCCTAAATTTTAAATGATACAAAATTTTTGTCCATGGGTGCCCTACTTGGCCATGACCTCCGAAGGGCTAGGAACCCAAAATTTTCATCACATTATTAATACTTATTATTTGATTGCTTAAGTCCTAAAATAGCACAAAAATTCCATCTTGGACCCATTAAAGGCCTCTTGGCCGTGAGCCTCCAAACAAAAGGGGTAAGAATTCTTTGTTTTCCACATACACATCCAAGCATTCAATGCATTCCAAATCTATTAAGTTATACAATAGCAAGTATTAGAGTCATACAATACAATCAATCACAACATTACCAAAGAAAATCATACAACAAAGTGAGCAACCCACATATGGATTCCTCACCATCAATCCAAAAAAATGTGTTCCTCACCACCAAGATAGGTTGAAGAGGATGATCTCCCTCTTACCTCAAGAGACAACAAAAGAAAGCAAGCTCATTGATGCCTCCTTGTGATTTTCGTCCACCACCACCAATAAAACCCTAGGATAGTCAAACTCACTCATTCAACAACCAAATCTTGAAAAGAGGAGTCCTTGATTACAAAGGTGACCAAGGATCACAAAAATGAGAAGAGAAAAGATGAAAGTTAAGAACTTTACCTCAAAATTTCAAGTTTTAGGGCTTGATAGAAAATGATGAAGATGGAGGAATCAAGAGATGATCACCAAAGAGAAAAGCTTCTAGGTGACAAGGAGAATCAAGAACCAAGGTTGGTTGGAGGAAACAAGGATGGATGGCCAAAAATGGTGTAGTGGCCATGAGGATGAAGAGAAAATGGAGAAGAGAGAAAAATGATATGAAAGAAAAACTAAGGAAAAAAATGAAATTTTGTTTGAAATGGAAAATGTGATAGTTAAGTGAAAAGATGACAACTTTTTGGTCATCTTTTCCCCCCAAAACCATGGGGTCACAAAGAAAGGAAAGAGGGAAGTGGCTTCCTTGAGAAACTTGATATAAAGCTTCCTTGAGAAGCTTCACACTTTTTGAAAAAGTCAAGGGTGATGTCATGGTGATGATGTTATCTTGGTGATGTCATTAAGTGCTCTCTAGAAAAATGACTAACACTCTACTAGAACTATTATCCAGTGGACAAAGGTTACAGTTAGCAAAAATAGTATTTATTACCCAATAGATAATAAAATGTACCACAATTTTATTCATCAGATAAAATCTCGAAAAGTAAAACTTCGTAAACTGTGTCCGATCTCTAGTTTAGTAAGATCTCTCGTCGACGTTTTCATAGTCTAAAGTTTTTCAGCCTCAGGAAAAATATTTTATTTTCCCGGCCTCGCTCAGTGTGCATGCAAATTGAGGAATATATTAAAATTATCAAATAATTCTATAAAAATTCACAAAAATCACAAATATTCTAAAATGAATATATATCATAAAATAAGCAATTTTTGGGATGTTACAAGAGCGGCTTTCTAGGTAGCAAATATTGGTACATATGACATATATTAAGATATTGTAAATCTTCAAATTTATAGAAATGATATTAATGAATTATGAATCTTTTTCTTAAATTTTGTAATTATATATACACATAAATCAAGTTCTTTAATTTATATATATATATATATATTGATATACATACCGTGATCGTGTCCTACAATTTTTTGAATTTGGTGAGTCTTTGTGTTCGTGTCCGTGTATGTGTTTCATAGGCAAAGACTAATAAAGAATAGTTCTGGAAATATCTTCAGCAGTGAAATGTGATATTTCATTTTTTCTACTTTCTTCACTTGCAATCAGGAGCCATTTTAGACAAGTCAATGGAAAACATAAGTCGTATGAATATTCTAAACACATAATCCAAGGATATGAATAAGCGTTGTCTGGTAACTGGTTTCGTCATTTTCCCATTTTTGTTGTTTACAACTTGCATGGAAGATGCAATATCTGTGATAGCAATTACGACTCGTAAGCTTCAGATATATATGAGTAAACATTAAATCTCATCCTGAAAAAGATTTCGCTTTCTATATTAGTTTTTTAGAAATAAAAATCCCTAACTCAAATCTTAAATCAGGTGGTCAATTTAATTTGTAAAAGAAAATTGTTACTAATACCACATGACAACTAAATAAAGAGAGCATGCTGCTTCATTACATTAGCATCAAAAGTTCTTCATTACATATAATCCTAGGCTTTAGAAAGCATCTATAAACATGGGTAAAATGTGATGCTTCAAGGTTAGCCTACATACATATATGTATCAATATTTAATTAGGATTCTAAAAGAGTTAGCACCTAATTACAGCGAAAGATATGGTTAATACTAGACCTTATATTAGTGCTACAAAATAGAAGACTCTAAAGTCTACTAGCCATCAACATCTCTTTCCACGATCCTAGTGTCCACGTGAGTGAAGACCTTAATCATAGCACCCAGTTCTAAAGCGTAAGTCCAGATGTAATGAACCTCAAATATAACACAGAACACTGGCATCCCATCCACGGTCGGGACCTCTATGATAACTCGATAAACATGCATTATCTCAGGAGTATGAAATACCATGCTTCAATGGTGAGATTAAACCCCAGCAGAAGTGTTTATGGTAAACTTTTGTCAAAGGATAAATTTGATTCACGATCTCAATTCGGGTAAGGGAATCTCTTTCTCTTGGGGTTCTCTAGTTCCTAGACTGATATTTTAAATAAGAACGACAAAGGTTAATTTTGAATGAAACACATAATTGTGTAAATCAAAATTGAAGTATTTATGCGTAAAAAAAACAAGTAAAAATGAAAGAGACTTTGTTTTGAAAAGTAAGAAAATTAGTAAAATAAAGCAAATTAAATGACATGAAGTGTAAATAAAAAAAGTAAGGTGCAATTAAGTAAACTTGACAAGTAATATAAAGTGTTGAAATTAAACAGCATGAAATAAAATTAAGCAAAGTAAAGGACAATGAAAAATAAACTTGCAGGTATGTAAAGTGCAGGAAAGTAAATTTGCAAAAAAAGTAATGAAAAGAATTAAAAAGCAATCAAATGATCTCGAAAAAACACTCGATCGGGAGTAGAAAAAAGTTTGCAGAAAGTAGAGACTGGAAACGTAAATGAACTTGAATGTAAATGAACTGAATTTAAAGTTGCATTGAATTTGTAAAAGTTACATGAATGAAAATGGATGGAAACATACTGGACTAGACTTGTGTTGTTTGCCCGAAATGTTAAGGATGTGAGAGTGTGAGTTACAAGTGTTTGAGCATAGAATTTTCAACCTCTAAGTGTTTCTATCCTTTTAGTATTTATAAACTTTCTAAATAACTATCTTTTCTACAGGTTCGTGACATGTGTCTAAAATAAAGATAACTGCCTAATAATTATTAGTGATCCTTGTCAAGTAACCACCAGATCTTTGTCAGCAATCCTCGTGCTACAAGTAACTGCTCAATCTCTGTCAGTAATCCTTATATTGTCTTGATCTTGTATTTTCAACCACTGCTAACTTCTATTTCAAATTAAAATCCTTTCTTTTGAACTCAAACTTGAATTTTCAAACATTTGTCAGCTTTTGGTCGAGATCCCTTGTTTCTTTCTTCAGAAATTTGTTAAGTGTAGCTACTCTTTGAATCTCTTTTTCGATACTGATTCAAAATTGCCACTCTTGATATGAAATTGAAATGACCTTTCTTGATTTCAAATTGAAACTATTATTTTGATAACCTCGAGTCTTTACTACAATTTCGAGTCTAATAACACTGAAGTCGAAGATCTCAATGTTCGAGACCTACTCGAAGTCACCACTTATTGTATGAAGTCGAAAATATCATTTCTGATAGCAAATCAAAACTAATACTTTAGTATCAAAACTTACAATTTCGACTTGAGCTACCATTTTTCGATACTAAATCGAAACAACCATTTTGGTAATTTCCAAATCGAAAACGTTATCTCGATAACCTTATTACCTTTGATTCTATTAGAATCATGTAAGGCTTCGAAGTAGGCCTTCGACTATTAATAGTAATATATTTTATTCATTTAATTATCCTCTCATTGGGCTTCTTAAGGTTCAATTGGATTTAATTAAGTTGGTTTTGTCACATTTTATGATATTGAGCTTAATTAAATCATTGAAGGAATTATTGCATGAATTGACCTTAATTTGTCTATTTGGCAGCATTCACTAAATTGGGTATAATTTAAGTTACAAATATTTAATTGATGTGATTCTAGTCTTGTAAGAAATCTAAGAGAATTCTCTACAACTTTCATGAGACCTCAAGAGCTGAATCACTCGTTTGGATAATTTAAATTAGAGTTGAAGCAAGAACTAGAGTGTTGATCCTAACAGCTTGACCTCTACGCATTTATCAGCCCATTTCTTGAGCTACAAGAGTTCAATTGACATCAAACAAGCCCAAATGAAAGGTAATACCCAAATCTACAATTTTCGTGAAGAACACAAGAGCTTAACCAGATGTCTAGTAGGTCATATTAGGCCTAGAAGTCAGAACAGAGGTGTTGTTATTGGAACCCAAACATTGTGTAAAGATTGGGTCATATCTTTGGTTGTAGGAGTCAGATTGGGCTAAAACTGGTGGCATTAGAAATCTGAGACAAAACCCTTCAATTTTCATGAAGACTACTTATGCAATAGGTAACGTTATGAGAAAGTTATAGTCATGTGAAGACAGCTAAATTAGTTGAATAGGGAGACAAGCATGGCAATAATTTTCTACTCATCCTCCTACTCATTAAACAACTCTCGTGTCATTTTGAACCCTTCATGCTCTATAAAAGGCACCATTGGTTGCTCATTTGAATCATCTTGGTTTAGAGATCAAGATATTATTCTTGTATTATTTGTTTCTCTTATTGTAGTTTTCTTTTGTTCTAAATAGAAGTTATGTTCATCTTCTTCTTCTTCTCTATTTCTTTTTGCTTGTTGATGAGTAACTAATTCTCATTTTACTTAGGTGAAAGGATAAAGCTTTTGGTAATGAAATAAGGTTAGATTAAATCTTTTTCTTGTGCTTGAATGACATATTATTAAGGGATTATTATATGTGTCATATTCTATTTCCAATCAATTTAGAAACCCTCCTTACAAAGTGAAGATTTTGATTTGTTGTAGACAAGAGATTGACACAATAAATACTTGTACCTATTTGTTGGTATTAGTGGATAATTAAAGGAATCATAATATAACTACGTATATAACTTTAAAAGAACTTTGAATGTTGTATTTTTCGATTGGAACCTCCGTTATGCATGGATTCTAATTGAGTTATAAAAAGAAATAATTTTGACCTTATTTTATATATGAAGAGTGGATCTCTTCGCTCAAGCAAATCCTTTTTAATTGTGAACAAGTTTTATCACCTTTATTGTTGTGACAAATCCTTTCCTTCCCTCAAAGATTTTTTCTTCATCAATTCCCTGTGAATCGACCTCGGACTCCCAAGAATATATTACTTGAGACAACTTGCATTTGAGTTTTCAACAGAACAAATCATATCAAGTTTTTGGTGTCGTTGCTGGGGACCTGATTTGAAGAACACGTTTATTGAGTTTTTCTTTCTTTAAGTAAACTTCACCATCTAGTATATTTTTTCCCTACTCTTTTAATTTTCTAATTGTATCATATACCATGACAGGTTTACCGCCTACTTGTTAATATTTGATGGCTGGTTTATGCCACCTTCTTATACATTTTCTTTTCTTTTTTAAGTCACTTATTAATGCTTAATTGGTATCGTGATTCAAATTCTGATCATTTTGTTAAAACTGATCCTAGTACTTTATATATTGATATGTTTGAATCACAATCACACACAATAAACACAATGACTAAAAATGAAAATGTACATGATGAACATGAAAATCAACTATTGTGAATCATGTCCGAATATTTGCAACCATCTCAAAATTCTAGTCCATAATGTTTTATCTTTTCATTCAATGATAATAATTTTAGATTTAAGCCTGGTATGATTTCATTACTTCCTAATTTCCATGGTTTAGAATCTGAAAGTTCATATTTACATCTGAAAGAATTTGAGGAAGTATGTATCACTTTCATTTATCAAAATTGCACTAAAGAGATTATTAAACTTAAATTGTTTCCTTTTTCTTTAAAAGATAAAGCAAAAACTTGGCTTAACGCTTTGAAACCAAGATCAATTGGCACATGACAAGAAATGCAAAGTGAGTTTTTAAAGAAATTTTTTTCAACATATAAAACTAATACTTTGAAAAGACAAATCCAAAATTTTTTCCCAAAATTCAAATAAAGCATATTTTTAAAGTTGGGAACATTTTAAAGATTTATTAAATTCTTGCCGACATCATGGTTTTGAAAAATGGCGCACTATAAGCTTCTTTTATGAAGGGTTAACACCTGAAACTAAACAATTCGTGAAAATAATGTGCAATGGTCAGTTTTTTGATAAAGAATATGAAGAAGCTTTAGAATATTTAGACCATTTGGTTGAGAATTCTCAATCTTGGCATGATACTAATCTTTTTGAAAATTCAATTAGATCTAACTTTGCAAGTGTTAGTAAAGGAAAATATCACCTTAGTTAAGAAGAAGATCTAAATGCTAGGTTTTCCAATTTGGTTAGAAAGATTGAAGCCATGGAATCAGGGAAAGTAAAAGAAATCAAATTTGTTTAAAATGAACAAATTTGTGACATTTGTGATGAATTAAGACACTTAACAAATGAATGTCCAAAAATTTATATTTTTAAAGAAGTTGTGCATGAGCAAGTAAATGCAATGAATAATTCTAAAAAGTCATTCACCTCTTCTTTTTCAGATTCATATAATCTGGGATGGAGAAATCACCTGAACTTCAGTTGGAGGACTAATAATCATGCATAATTTATGCAACCACCACCTCCTCAGGAACAACTAGACTCTCAAAATTCTCAATGATATGCACCTTACGTCTCATCATATAGGAAAAACCTTGAAGCAATATTGCATGTATTCATGGAAAAGCAAGAGGCCATTCATAACCAAAACACTCAAGTCATGATTGACATAAAAGACATTCTTGTTAATTTTGCTTCTACACTGATCACCATTCACAAGAAAGGAAATTTTTCTTCTCAACCTGAACCGAATCCCAAGTGTTAGTATAGTCAAAATGAGAATAGTTCAGAAAGCCAACAAATAGATTAAGTCAAGTTAGTGATAACTATTAGGAGTGGAAAGATTGTTAAAAACAAATTCTTGAACTTTGTGAGAGATATGATGAATCAATCCCCTAAGATAAGGAAGAGATTGATAAGCCACCTGGCTAAAAGGAGATCAAACTCTCGTCTTTACCCTCATTTCCTCAAGCATTAAACAATTCAAGGAAATTGAGCCATAACACTAAAATTTTTGAAATTTTTAAACAAGTGAAGGTCAATATTTCTCTATTAGATGCTATCAAACAGGTTCTCTCTTATGCTAAATTTTTTAAGGACTTAAGCAATATTAAAAGGAAACTAAATATGAAAAGAAAGCCTTTTTGTCTAAACAGGAAAGCTCCATTCTTCAGAATAATAGTGCCTTGAAATATAAAGACCCTGGTTGTCCTACAGTTTCATGTATTATTGGAGAACGTAAAATTGAATAAGCTTTACTTGATCTTGGTGCTAGTGTTAATTTGCTTCCATATTCAGTTTATCAGCAACTCAACCTGGATGAGTTAAAATCAACTTCTGTAACTCTTCTACTTACTGATAGATCAATTAAAATTCCTAAAGGAATAGTAGAAGATGTGTTAGTACAAGTTGATAAATTTATATAGCATGTGAATTTTATTATCTTGAAAACTGAACCTATGGTTAATAGTTACAAGTCAATTCCTATTATTTTAGGTCACCTATTTTTAGCAACATCTAATGCTTTGATAAATTGCAGAAATGGAGTGATGAAACTAACATTTGAAAATATAACACTAGAGCTTAATGCTTTCAACATATGCAAGCAACCATAGGAAGTCCATGACGAAAAGGAGGAAGCTGACGGGATTGAAGCCATTGTAGATGATCATCTTCAAACCAGGAGTTCTTTTGACCCATTAGAAAATTATTTAATCAATTCATTTAACTCAAGTATGCAATTAGATGATGATATTTCTAAAATATGCTCTTTGCTTAATTATATAGAGGTAATGGAATACAAAGGATAGAAACCAAGATTCAAAGAGTTAAAACCTATAAATGATAATACCCATGAAGAAGTACCCGTACTGGAACTAAAGCCATTACCTGTCGGGTTAAAGTACACATTTTTGGGAGAATAACAAAGCTTTCCAATGTTAATTTCCTTGACCCTTACCAGAGAACAAGAAGGTATGTTAATAGGAGTACTTAAAAGGTATAAAAGTGCAATTGGATGGACATTAAAGAACATAAAAGAAATTAATTCATTAATTTGTACACATAAAATACATTTAGAGGATAATACTAAAATATCTCAACAACCTCAAAGAAGATTAAATCCACACATGAAAGAGGTAGTTAGAGCTGAAGTTCTCAAATTATTTGACGTTGAAATTATCTACCCTATCTCTAATAGCCAGTGAGTAAGCCCTACACAAGTTGTACCTAAGAAATCTGGAATAACAGTAGTTGAAAATAAAAAAAAAAGTGAATTAATACCTACACATGTTTCATCCAGTTGGCGTATGTGTATTAATTTTAGAAACTTAATTGCTGCCACTAGGAAAGATCATTTTCCCTTGTCATTTCTTGATCAAATTCTAGAAAGGGTAGCAGGACATCTCTACTACTATTTTCTTGATGGTTATTCGAGCTATTATCAAATACCTATTGCATTAGAGAAGATTAAGAAAATACCACTTTTGTATTTAGAAGAATGTCTTTTGACATTTGTAATGCTCTAGCAACATTTCAAAGATGCATGTTAAGTATTTTTAGTGACATGGTTGAGCATTATTTAGAGGTTTTCATAGATGACTTGACATTTTATGGAAATTCATTTGAAATTTATTTTGATAATCTGGAAAAAGTTCTTAAAAGATGCGAAAAAAATGACTATGTTAAATTGGGAAAAATGCCATTATATAGCTACCTTAGGAATAGTGTTAGGTCATGTGATATCTTTTAAAGGAATTGAAGTTGATAAGGCCAAAGTTGAATTAATTGCCCTTTTGCCTTCGCCAAAAATAGTCAAAAAAGTTCATTCATTTTTAGGACATGTAGGATTTTATAGAAGATTCATTAAGGACTTTAGTGCCATATCTAGACCATTATGTAATCTTCTAATAAAATATGTAACATTTTATTGGACTCAAGAATGTCAAAAATCTTTTAAAAAATTAATTGGTCTTCTAACATCTGCTCATATCATGCAAACCCCTGACTGGTCTTTGCCTTTTGAGTTAATGTGTATTACTAGTGATTTTGCTGTGGGCGCTATTTTAGGCCAAAGAAAAGAAGGTAAGCGTCATATAATTTATTACGCAAGTCAAACTTTGAATAGTTCATAAATGAATTATACCACTACTGAGAAAAAACTACTTCCTGTAATTTTGCATTGACAAATTTTGAACTAATTTAATTGGTTCTTCTACTGTTGTTTTCACCAATCATGCTGCTGTTAGATATTTAATGTCTATGCAAGACGTCAAACCTAGGTTGATACGGTGGATCTTGTTGCTTCAAGAATTCAACATCACAATAAAAGATAAGAAGGAGTCAAAAATGTTGTTGCATGTCATTTGTCCAGACTTACAATAGACTCACTTTTTGATATCACACCTATCAAAAATTCTTTTCTTGAAGAATTTTTATTTTTTGTCAATTCCAAGCATTGGTTTGCTAACATAGTCAATTTTCTTATAATAAGAAAGATGTCGCCTCAATGGATGCACCAAATCAGAAGGAAGTTTTTAACTGAGGTGAAAAAAATTTATTGGGACGACCCATATTTGTTCAAATATTATCCTGATCAAATCATTCAGAGATATGTACCCAATATTGAGGTAGGTAATGTCATTAAATTTTGTCACTCAGAAGCATGTAGAGGTCACTTTTCTTCAAAGAAAATAGTTGTGAAAATCTTGCAGTGTTAAATTTATTGGCCCACTTTATTTAAAGACAGACATACATTTTGTAAAACTTGTGAAAACTGACAAAAATTGAGTTTCACTTCTAAGCGAAACATGATGCCTCTGAACTCTATCATTGTCATTGAAATTTTTTATTATTGGGAAATTAATTTTATTCATTGTTTGGATTTGTGTATATTTTGGTTGTAGTTGATTATGTCTCAAAATAGATTGAGATGATTCTATGTTGACACAATGATCCTAAAACTATTCTTAAATTTTTGAAAGAAAATGTCTTGAGTCGATTTGGAATCCCTTGAGCTATCATTAGTGATGGGAGAACACATTTTTTCAATAAACCATTAGAATCCTTAATGAAGAAATATAGCATTACACACAAAATTGTAACCCCTTATCATCCTCAAACAAGTGGACAAGTAGAATTAGAAAATAGGAAAATTAAACAAATTTTAGAAAAAATGGTTAACCTAAATCGTAAAGATTGGTCTTTATGATTAAACGATGTACTTTGGGCTTGTTGTACTGCTTTCAAAACATGTTTAGGCATGTCACCCTATCGATTAGTCTATGGAAAACCTTGTCACTTGCTTGTAGAACTTGAGTATAAAGCATTTTGGGCCATTAAAGTTTTCAACCTAGATCTTGATGATGCCTGCAAAGTATGCAAATTACAATTAAATGAACTTAAGGAATTGAGAAATGATGCATATGAAAACTCAAAGATTTATAAAGTTAGAGCAAAAGCTTTCATGACAAATCAATTTTGAGAAAATCTTTTGAAATTAGTCAAAAAGTTTTGCTTTATAATTCTCGTCTTCACATATTCCCTAGAAAATTGAAATCTAGGTGAAGTGGCCCTTTTGTTGTCAAACATGTGTATCCACATGGGGCCATAAACATTGAGAACCCTAGGAATGGTAATGTGTTTAAGGTCAATGGACAAAGACTCAAATTACTTCTAGAAACCCAAGTTGTTGAGGTATAATCCATCTCCCTTTCAAAACTTTGTTATGAGAAGAATTTATTTTAATTTTGTTGCTTTCTTTTTCCAATTATTTGTGACACTGGTTAAGTGGCAGATAACGGTACTTCGTAACTCTCAAGTTGGTTTGTTTTTTAGTTTCTCATAATAACTGATTCCTTCTCCTTTAAAATGGATGTCACTCTCTCGAATTTAAGAAAACATTTTCCTTTTCTTTCTCAAAATGCTCTAATAAAAATCAATAAAGTTAGGTGTGAAAAATTGAGAATGTTAATGCATAAGGGCATTCCGGAAGATATACATTGGATAATCGAAGCAAAGGTCAATTTAGTAGATGAATTTTAAAATTCATTTACCTCATACATGTCTGGTCGCAGTAAAAGTTCGTATTCTAAAAGGAGAATAGCAAAAAGAATGCAAGTTTATCACAAATGTGTGCGATGGAATTGTAACAAGTGATGTAATTCTTTGGAGATGGTTTTTGAAAATTGAGAAGATAAAATATACTTTATTAAGAATGGATTGAGTAAGGAGTCATTAGATGATATCTTATTGACTCTTGAGACGCATTCTTATGGAGTTGTGCATCGTGAACTTTTTAATTTATGGAATCTCTTCAAAGACGAACATAAATGTTACAGTCTTAAGAATCTGACTCTAAAAGACTCAGTTTGCCAATTTATAAGATAATTATATGGGAAGCTTATCCTTGACTCATAGAAAGCGTTTAAGCTGTTACTGGATGTAAAACCAGAGGAAGATGTGAGCCACAATCATAACATGTATGTTATTATCTTGTTCATCTTAAAAAAAAAGGGCAAAACTTCGGTTGCACCTAGTCTTTAATTAGATCAGGAGCCCCGGGCAACTACCCGTCCTATCATAGACTTAGGAGGAGACATTTGCACGCCAGTCTGTAAATAAGGTTCTTGTGTTATGCTCTATAAAGAGCCACGTGCTACATTCCCAATTCTTGGAACCTAGGCTCTGTAGCGTTGTTGGACCGAAAGAGGAGTCTCGTCTTTGTTGTGAATGTAAACAATTACTAAGCATTATATTGTACTTAACTATATGATCTCTGATGTGGCAGGTCATACCGAGAGTGTTGAGTAGTTATGAATGCCAAATTATGTTCTCTAACGAGTACACAACTTCCTAGGGTGTAATTCTAGCCTAGGCAGAGATCTGAAGCTATGCCTTGTGAGGATAGACTGCACTCATGACACACAGTATAAAGATACGTCATGACAACTGTCCTAGTGACACACAGTATAAAGATATGTCGTGACAACTATATTGGTGACACACATTATAAAGATATGCCGTCTTTGTTGAATAAATGGGCGTGAGAGCCTAGCCTCTAGTTTTGCACTAGTTCCAGCTCTCGTTTTCTTTCAAAGAAATAAAAAAATAAAAAAAGTAAAAAATAAAATTAAATTAAATTAAAAATAAAAAAAGGAAGAAAAAATTTGTGTTTCTTAATTTCAAACTTTTCTAATATCAACCAACCTACCCATATAGGTGCTATCATTTTATTTTCCATTCTTTTTCCTATTTAAACACTCCATTTTCTTCATTTTCATCCAACTCATAATCATTCAAAGGGAGGGTGGGTATAGAAATGAAGAGAGCTTTTATTCATTGATTTACAAATATCTGTGCATTTTGTGGATCAAGTTTTGGGAAGGGTACAGAGTTTGTAGAAGCAGCAGGCACTCTTGGTTTAGCGCTTGCTGTGAGAAAAATTCATGTAGTATATGGAGGAGGTAGCATTGGGTTAATGGGGGTTATATCAATCACTGCACATCTAAAAGGCAGTCAGGTTTTCAGTATCATTCCTAAAGCTTTAACTCAAAGGAACATCACTAGAAAGATAATTGGGGAGGAACTACGAGTATCAACTATGCATGGACAAATGGCTAAAATGCTTCATAATTCTGATGCATTCATTGCCTTACCAGGTGGCTATAGTACTTTGACAGAATTTTTTCAAATTGTCTCTTGGGCCCAACTGAACATCCACCATAAACTCATAGGTTTGTTGAATGTTAATAATTTCTTTAATGGTTTGTTATCTTCTCTTGACAATGTTGTGAAACAAAACTTTATCACACAGTCAACTAGGAAGATCCTTGTCTCTGCTTCCACTGTCGATGAGTTAATTAATAAATTACAAACTTTTGTTTATGAACCTAATCTAGTAATAGCTCATATAGATTAGTCAGAGGGAAGCAATAAGGAACGTGGATTTGATCTAACACTCCGTCTATAACTTACCTTTACCTTTGGTTTTATTTATTGTACTTTTTTTTGTTTAAGTTTGTGTCAGGTTTCTCTTTTCCATAATAGCCACAACATGTAATATCTTCTATCATTTACTCATCTATTTTTAACATTAAGGATAATGTTGTGATCTGGTTGGGGGAAGGATAGTTGACATAAAATAAAATTTGTGAGCAACTTACTAACTGCAAAACCAATTAAGTGTGGCAAAGTAAAAAGTACATTTTACTCTTAAAGTAATTTTACTCTTAAGATGCATCTAAATTGGGGAAGTAACTTAGGGATCATAGCATTATTGAATAAATTATCTTCTTTCTTAAATTTCACAAGCTTGGTTTTGGATGTTGAATTAGTGGATTAAGAATGATAGATATATGCCTTGTGGGATTTTGAGCCTATTAATGAATGAATTGAACATTTGCACCTTTATCTTCTTTGTGTAATTTTCACTAATGGAATTGTCATTCTAGAACTTGCTTTGACTCTATTTGAGGCTACATCTTCACATGCATGCATAAACATGATTGAGACATTTTTCTTGAAATAGCTACTTTAACCAAATAGCCAACCTTGCATATTTTCTCTTGCTTAACCTCTTTGAGCTTATTTGATCAATCTTTGTTTCTAGCTCATTACATGTCTTAAAAGAAAAACCATGTTCTTAGCTAACCTTAGGGAATAAGAGAGCATTAGCTTTGTTATTAGATGGGTTCTTGAACAAGTGTGGGGGTGTGAATGCAAAATAGTTGGTGAAAAAGAAAAGAGTGGCCAATTGAAAAAAAAGTAATATATATAAGGCCAACAAGGCAAAAAGGAAAGGGAAAAGAATATGTAAAGGGAATTTGTATTATGTTTAGTTGAGACGAACTTTTCATGTTTTATAATTGAACTTAACCCTAATGCTCTTTTATTTTTTTTGGTATTTAACTTGTCATATCCATATTACCCCCTTCCTTTACCTTGACCCCATTACAACCTTGAATAAAGTCATCTTAATTTGTGTGTGCATGTGTTTTGAGTAGTGGAGAAGTAGAAGAAAAGCAAGGTTATGGTAGTGCTATTTTTCATGGGTTTAATTAAGTGAAATACTTACCTTTCAAACACATGAGGAATTAAGAGTGAATCTTGTGAGGATCTATCATTCTTGACTCATACTTTTCAATTGAAGTTTCCTTACTTGTTGGTTTGAGATGTGAAGAAATGTTATCTCATAAATGTTTTGATCTCTTGAATCTTTGGTTGCTCTTCTTATTTATAAACTTTTGCATTCTTGAATATCATTGGAAATTAAGTCTTTTAGAGTTTTTAACTTTTGAGTTTGTTTTTATTTCCCTAGCTTTGGTCTTATGTGTTTTGTCGAGGAATGCAAAAGTTAAGTATGGGGGAATTTGATAACAATATATTTTATTCATTTAATAATTCTCTCATTGGGCTTCTTAAGGTTCAATTGGGTTTAATTAAGTTATTTTTGTCATATTTTATGATATTGAGCTTAATTGGATCATTAAAGGAATTATTGTATGAATTGACCCTAATTTGTCTATTTAGCAGCGTTCAATAAATAGGCTATAATCTGAGTTGCAAATATTTGATTGATGTGGTTCTAGTCTTATAGGAAAGCTAAGATAGTTCTCTACAACTTTCATAAGACCTCAAGAGTTGAATCATATGTTTGGACAATTTAAATTGGAGTTGAAGCAAGAACTAGAGTGCTAATCCTGACAGCTTGACCTCTACGCATTCATTAACCTATTTCTTGAGCTATGAGAGTTCAATTGACACCAAACAAGCCAAAATGAAATATAAGACTCAAATCTACAACTTTCATGAAGAAACAAGAGCTTAATCGGATGTTTAGTAGGTCATATTGGGCCTAGAAGTCAGAATAGAGGTGCTGTTACTGGAACCCAAACACTGTGCAAAGATTGAGTAATATCTTGGACTGTAGGAGTCTAATTTAGCTGAAACTAGTGGCATTGGAAAGTTGAGACAAAAATCTTCAACTTTTATGAAGACTGCATATGCAATAGTAGATGTTATGATAGAGTTATAGTCATGTGATGACAGCTGAATTGGTTGAGTAAGGAGACAAGCATGGCAATAATTTTTCACTCTTCCACCCACTCATTAAACAACTTTATTGTTATGTTCCACTCATCCACCCACTCATTAAACAACTCCCTTATCATTTTGTACCCTTCATGCTCTATAAAAGGCACTACTGGTTGCTCATTAGAATCATCTTGGTTTAGAGATTAAGATCTTGTTCTTGTATTATTTATTTCTCTTGTAGTTTTCTTTTGCTCTAAATCAAAGTTATGCTCATCTTCTTCTTCTCTTGTTCTTTATTCTTGTTCATAAGTAACTAATCCTCATTTTGCTTGGGTGAAAAGGGTGAAACTTTTAGTAATGAAACAAGATTAGATTAAATCTCTTTCTTGTGCTTGAATGATATATTATCAAGTGATCATTATATGTGTTGTATTTTGTTTCCAATCAATTTAGAAACCCTCCTTGTAAAGTAGAGATATTGATTTGTTATAGACAAGAGATTGACACAATAAATGGTTGAATCCATTTACAATTGTTGGCATTAGTGGATAATTAAAAGAACCATAATATAACTACATATATAACTTTAAAAGAAATTTGAATGTTGTATTTTCCAATTGGAACCTCCATTATGCGTGGATTCTAATTGAGTTATAAAAAGAAATAATCTTAACCTTAATTTATATACCAAAAGTGGATCTCCTAGCTCAAGCAAATTCTTTTTAATTGTGAACAAGTTTTATCACCTTTATTATTATGACAAATCCTTTCCTTACCTCAAAGAATTTTTCTTCATCAATTTCTTGTGGATTGACTTCGGACTCCCGATAATTTATTACTTGAGACAACCTACACTTGGGTTTGCAACAACACAATTCGTATCAACTATACATCAAAATTTCCTAGATCAAAATTTGTTATTTTTATACCAGTTGATGCCCCCTAATATTTATTCTCGAAGTGTGAGAGATAAATATTATTATTTTGAGCACTCACTTTTTAATTAAAACTTGACTTAGAGCTTTATTTGCTCTATATCAGTTCATCCTATAACAGGTAAGTGAAAGGTCAGAGGGTAAATATGGAATCATACTTCCACTTATTTCTACAGCCACTCCCCCATTAATCAACTACTTCCACTACTTAGGGAAACACAACCATTAATGGCTTTTTAATAGATAAAAAGGCCTCAGTCGTATTCCCATCATGTATTTATGAAGTGTACGCTCGTTTCTTCTTTCTTCTATCTCTTTCCTATTTTGAAAATCCCTACTTAAAGGGTTGTGATCTGTTGATTATTCCTATATTTTAGTTGCCTTATAATTGATTCATTGAACTCTATTTGTGCTTAATTGTCATCATTTAGCTTAGTTTCTAATATCAAACCCTAATTGGAGCATTATTGTGAAACTTTGCTTAAATGTGTTCATTTGCACTCATAATTGAATTATGCTTTTCAATCACTGGGCTTCTTAAGGTTCAATTAGGTTTAATTCAGTTGGTATTGACATATTTTATGATATTAAGCCTAATTGGATCATTAAGGGAATTATTGCATGACTTAGCCCTAATTTATCTCTTTGACAATGTTCAGTAAACTAGCTATAATTTGAGTTTCAAATATCTGATTGATGTGATTTTGGTCTTGTAGGAAAGCTAAGACAATTATCTACAACTTTCATGAAGACCTCAAAGGCCCAATCACAAGTTTGGATAACTCAAATTGGAGTTAAAGCAAGAACTAGGGTGCTGATCCTGACAGCTTGACCTTTGCATACTGTTCATGGCTTATCTCGAACTACAAGTTGTCAAATGAGTTTAAATTTTGATGGTTGATAGCTAAGCTCAAAATATACAACTTTTATGTTGAACATTTTTCCAGATTTGGAGATCTAAGGGGTCATATTGAGCTTGGAAGCTAGATTACACGGCCTGCCTGTGGTTTCTACCACGGCCATGGTTAGAGGGAGTCAGCATTAACAAATTTACTTCCAGAATCAACCACGGCCAGGCCGTGGTGGCCACCACGGCCGTGGTTGAGAGTCAGCATTCACAAATTTACTTCCAAAATCAACCACGGCCTAGCCGTGGTGGCCACCACGGCAGTGGTTCGCAGCGTAGACAGCGATTATTGAAACTTCTACGCGAAGTTTGTACGGGAGGCCTATATATTGACACCCTTGGCACATTTTTGAGAGAGTTCTGACCTAGGAGAGTAGCTACAACTCCTTGGAGAAGGAGAGGGGAGTCTTGGATCAAAGATTGGAGTCTCAGGTTCGAGCAATCGGAGATCCATCATCCTCAATCCTCAGAAACTCATTTGCTTTAGTTTTTCTTCTGCACTTTCTTTCTTATGTTGTTCTTTCTCAGTTTTTCTTGTGATTTCCTTCTAGCTATGTGTAACTAAACCTCCCTTGGTTAAGGTGGTGATGAAACCACTAGTATTGATGTTGTGAATCTTGTATATTTGATTATTTCAACACAGTTATGTTTTTATTCATATATTTCTGAATCTATTGTTGGTATGAAGATTTTTGTACTTGTTCCCACTTTAAAAGTGGTAGATCTGGGTTTATTATGCGCAGTTGTGGTAGTAGATCTAGTGGAATGTATGGTGTTCATGTGGGTATAATTATCTTTGTGCTATTTTCCAGTTATAAAAGTAGTAGATCTGGGTTTATTATACGCGGTTGCGGTAGTAGATCTAGAGAAATATATGTTCTAAGTAATTTAATCCCGGTGTGTGATTAGATCTTAGTGTAATTGGTTTTCTAAATCTTAATGCAATTGTTAGATAGTTGTAAGAGCGGTTGCTTTATGACTAATCAGTGATTAGGAGTTGATTTGAGCAGTTGCTAAATTGGCCAACACGTAAGGAAAACAGAGATTTACTCTCACAATTGCATAAAAATATAATTGAGCATTTTGGAATAAAAGGATATGTGGATTTACTTTATCATATAAATCTAGTGGTGGATTCAATCTCTTAACCAATTTTCCTATATTGTTGTTTTCAGTTTATTTATTGTTATTGTCTTTGAAACTGTTCATTGTTCATCAAAACTCCAAAACCCCTATTTACTGTTTACTATCAATCAGAGTCTAAATTGGGAATTGTTTAATAGTGTTAATTGAATTGATTCTCTATGGATCGACCCTTACTAACTACAACTAGTTGTAAGGTTTTTATTTTCTGGTGGGCCTGACAACTGATTTTTATCTGAATTTTAATCACTATATCCTCACGCATCAGAATTTTGGCGCCATTGCTGGGGAGCTAATTTTTCAATTACACTATTAGTTTATTTCCTATTTTTACTCTATTTTTTTATTTTTTTGTTTTTGAATCTTTCTTTCTGAGTGTTTTGTAGGTGTTGATGTCCATTGAAGGGGTAGACGAAGGATTGCTAAATTTGAGGAACTATATTGATCAACTCACTTCACATCCTCAATTTCCCTTCCATCCGGCTAACTTCCACTTCACACTTGCTGACATTGAAGCTGCCCATTACATTGATCTATCTAGTTCAGAGACATTTGAGCCATTTGAAATATCTGAAGAAGTGACAATGGCAGAAAACACTTTAAGGGCATTGGGTGCTTCAGATCTAGATCAACAGCCTCTATGTATAGACATTCTTGAAAATGAAGAGGCATTTGAATTAAAATCCGGCTTAATCTGTAACACCCCAAATTCTGACTATATGAATGATAAATAGCAGAATTACACTGTTTTGCATTTTCTGTGTGTATAAAATTAATTTGACTGTTCTGAGATCATATTTGATCATTACGTGTGATTGCTCTCGGCTAGGAAAAATAATATTTTTCGGTAGGAAATTGATCTGTCTCGGTTGGAAGGGGGATCTTACTAAACTCGACTCTGAGTGATTCAGAAAAGAATCTTTTAATTTTTAGAATCCATCTATGAAAATAAATAATATTGTACTAATAAATATCCGTAATTGCATACATAGCGGATCGTTGCTATGAATGTTGGACCGATAAGTTGTAATTAATAGAAAAAGTGTTTAGAACATTTCTTGTAAGTAAAATTAAAGTGAACCAATAGGATATAGTCAAAACAATTGGTTGGACTTTTCTAACCGATGAGAATTGGTCAAGGAAAGAAGTTTAGACTTTCTTGTGGACCATTAGATTTGAAGCTTGACTTAGAAGTTTTAATCTTCACCATTGATTCAATCAATGGTGTAAAACAAAACTTAACAAAACCATCAAGTAACATTCACAATAGATAAGATTAATGGATAAGATTTAGTCAACATTAATTGCTTGACTTTTTCTTAAGAAATTAATTAACCTTAATTTAGTTGTCCTAATTACCTAATTAAGCAATTAAGTAAACTAACTTAACTAAGGATTAGTTATAACTTAGTCCTTACTTTAATATCCTAATTATAATTAGAAGTGATGATGTATGATTAAAATGTATTAGATACAAGCTAAATACGTTAAACTTAAATTAGTTATGTACTAGAAGGATTAAGTAAGAATGGTTAGGAGATTAAACCCAATTAATTGGCTAATCAATAAACTAGTAATTAGGCTTGAACTAATGATGAATTAAGGACTTAAACTCACCTAAAACTACCATGGACAGCAGCAAAATTTGGGGCCCAACAACAGCAACTTGTGGACGGTCCAGCAACAATTTAGAGCAGCAGAAACAGCAACCACGTCCAATGAAAGAAGAGCAAAGACCGTCGGCCAGAATTGTGAAGCCTATATGTAATATTTGAATGTCCAAATGCCATGCAAAGTCAAGTGAGCAACCAATGAGAAGAGAGAGTCATTGTGCAATTAATGCATGGCTACTTAAGCAAGCAAAGGCTCACTCACGTCTATCACAAAGGCACAAACACTGCAGAAGACATGGCAATTTGGATGGAGGGGATAATGATGCAATAAAATTCTTAATTTATCATCACAAGTAATTCACGGTGGCGTGAGCTCATTCACGTATTCATCTTCATTTTTTCACTTCTCAAATATAAGCAAATTATCTCCCAAAATATTACACGACAAAAGACTCTCACTTTCTTATCTCTACTTTTACTTCTCAAGGCATAAGTCCATTTCTCTCCAAAACACCAAAGAAAACTCACGTACCTCTCTTCCATCTTTTTCTTCCAACCGGTCATCATCTTAAACTTACACCATTCACCCTTTAAAATACTTATCTCTTGGTTGGCTTCAACTTAAATTCTACTCTAAAATCATTTCTTCTTCACAAGGTCCTAAGTTTCTTCAATCTTCTTCCTAAAAAGGTAAGTTTTAAGTTAATGATTCTAAGTTTGATTTTAAATTTTTTTAACCATGATTTTTCCATGGTTTTTCACCTTAATTCTTGTAGGATCCTTCATTAATTTTTATTAAAAAATTTTAGGGCTTGTTAGGAGATTTATAAAGTCTCAAGGCAAGGGAGGAAAACTTACAAAGCTTGTCTTCAAGAGGTAAGAGGAGACTCTACCTTACCACCCATGTTTTGGTAGTATGAGGATGGTATGTTTGGTGAAAAATCCCTAAGGATTCATTCACTTCTTGTTTGAGGGTCTTGGACTATATTGATTGATTTGTTGTGATTGGGTGAATTGATTAAACCGTATTGAGATGTGTTTGATTGTGTCTGTATGCTTGACCGTATTTGAGATGTGGTCGCTTGTGTTTCTAGGTTTGTATGTGTAGTATTTATGAGATACGATTTTATTTCGTATTTGTTTATATGTTGTGATGCTTAAGGAAATGATAATGTATGGGTATGTAAAATATATACTGAAGACGGGTATGAAATTTATACGTAAATTTTATGAGAAATGGAATTAATTGGAAATCTTGTGGAAATATGTAATTAAAATGTAAATTTTCTGTTTTGAGGGACTAAAGTGGAAATATTCTGTTTTGAAGGACGAAAATGTAAATTATGGGTTTTGAGGGACTATAATGTAAATTTTTGTGTTTTGAGGGACTATTATGTAAATATGAGAGAAATATAGTAAAATTTGATATTAAAATAAGTAAAACAAGAATTCGATTTAATACGTACGAAAAATGTTCACGCGATTGGAAAACGTTGAAAAATCACTACGTGATTCGAAAAGCGACAATTGAGTCGCGAATGAAAATACATGAGAATATGACTACGTGATTAAATTACAAGTATTATCACCGTTAAATTATTTTATGAACCCCTGTATATGTGATATTAGTAGAAATTATGAATAGTGCATAGTACATGCATTGGAAAGGTCCAAAGGGATTTGTGTAAGGCAAGATGCCTAGGAGAGATTACACCTCCCGAGTGGGTGCGATAAGCGTAGTGTAGGTCTCGATTGACCTTGGGGGCATTGGGGTGCGGGTTGCCTACAATGGACGAGTTGGTAGCTCTTACGTGCCGTGGGTTAGACCGATGCAACACACCAATGATCCAGGACCGAGACACTATCCCTAATCATGATTTGATAAAGACTGTCGTGCATGTGCTAGATGTGCGAGAAAATGAGCACGTGGTCGAAACACGTTGGTGCCGACAGATCTTTTCAGTCATTCTCTTCGACTTGAGTTGTAGCTCCATGGAGTAGGATATCGAGTCAGTGTACATTTGCATTCATAACGGATATATCATTATAAATTTATTTATGTGTAATTCTTGTTCGTGGTAATTATTATATTGAATACTTGAATATTAAAAGTAGCATAATTGTAATTTTTCTCGTTATTTCTTGTGTAATGATTATATTTAAGATTAATGGCATAACCGTAATTATAGTATGATGTACGTATGATATTTTGAGATTTGTTTATCTTCATTGCTACCATCTTGGAATTGGCATAGGTGATCTCACCTCTTGTATATATATATTGTATCATGTATATGTATTGTTAAGACACCGGGACCTAGAACGTGAAGTAGAGAAAGATCCAGATTCTGTTGAGAACCTAGAGTTCGATGGCGGTAGAGATTCCTAGCTTCTTGGGTTACCCGAGACCGACCTTCATTGACGGGGACAATGCATGGTGAAGACCTAGATAGAGAGAGTATTTATTATTTGGGTGATGTAAATATTAGACCGAGTAGGTTTACGGTCGGAAATCCCTACTTTTCTGTCACTATATATGTACAGTTAGAATTTCCTATATCTATCGGGCAGCATTGGGAGCATACTATCGCACCCCTCGAGAGAAAGAGTGTTGTATCGTCCGCTCGGACATTTGCTCCACGGACTTTACGCCGGGTTGGAATTCCCCCACCCGGAAGGTATGAGGAGGATCCATCTGAGGATCCGGCTACTTCTGAGGGCTCAGCTGCTTAGTTGTACTTGGGCAAAGATGTCAATGTAAATAGTGTGTAAACTTTTTGGAGTGACTAAGTTGTAATATTTATAGTATGACAGTGTTAAAAGTTTGTATATGTATATCCAGAGACTTTGATATGTATAATGATGTAAATTATTTGTAATGATGCTGCTCTGTTTTATTTTCTGCTAAGTTTATTTTCTTGTAAATAAGAAATTTTAAATTTCATATTTTTTTATTACAATGTACATTATCTAGATGAGATTAATTTAGTAATTATGTAACATATATGTAGCACCCTAAGGTGGGTGTTACATTAGTTGGTATCAGAGCCCAAGTTAGAGTCTTTTGGGTTTGTGGTTAGGTCTATCTTGTTTAAGTTGCGTGTTTCTCTGTGTTTGTTTGTCGGAAAGGAAATCATATTACCAGAAGATTGATTTCAACTATTATTTGTGTTGTCAGTTGATTTGAGAAAGACGAAATGGCTGGACGAGGAAGAGGGCGTGTTAATACTAGGGCGAGAAGGTGAGAACGCCGGCAATGACAATCGAGAATATGGTCATGACTATAGCAAAGAATACAAAGGATCGCCGAAGTTGTTGTGTCTGAGAACAGAGAGCAACCGACGATGCTCATAGCTTGTCGAATTTCGAAGGAATAATCCGCCTAAGTTTCATGGAGAGTTTGATCCAGAGAAGGCCGATCTCGTGGATTAAGGAACTAGAAAAGATATTTAATGGTATGGGTTGTACCGATGAGCAAAAGCTTACCTTTGCGATGTTCGTGCTAGTTGGAGATGGAGAAGCTTGGTGGGCGGGAGCCCGAAGATCAATTGAAGTGAAGGAAGAATTGTAACATGGCGGCTCTTTAGACGGGAGTTTTTGGCAAAGTATTTTCCGGCGAGTGTGCGACATGCTAAGGAGATGGAGTTTCTTAGTACGAGGCAAGGAGCAATGATTTGTGAGCGAGTACGTAAAGAAGGTTCGATAACTTGTCTAAGTTTTCGAGGTACTTCCAGATGCATCCGGATGAGGAATGGAAGTGTAGGAAATTCGAAGAAGGATTGAGACTTGACATCAAGAGAGCTTTAGCGACGGTGGATATTGATCAGTTTCCAGTGTTATTGGACAAGTGCCGTAAGATTGAAGAGATCGACAACCAGCGGGCGGCAAGGACTAAACATTTTGGGCCAACACGGTTCCAAAGGGGAAGAGGTATTGGAGGTAGCGGTGGCAACCGTTATCAACAAAAGCCCTACACTAAACCAGCAGCAAGTCAGAATCGACAACAATCAGTTGGGGGAAGTTCAAGTGGTAGTAAGGCAGCCTCAACTGGAACTTCTGCACTTAAATGTTTTAAGTGTGGGAAAGGACATCTTACTAGAGACTGTCAGCATAAGGGGGTGATCTGTTTTAGATGTGGGAAACCTGGACATTTTTCCAGAGATTGTGATCAGTTGAAGGCAGAGCCATCAGTGAGCAATGTTCGTACTGCAAGACCCCAGGCGGGTGGTCGAGTGTATACTATGAGCGGGGAGGAAGCCGCTAAATCCAAGGATTTGATAATGGAGGAGTGTGCCATTAAAGGTAACCCTTTAACAGTGTTATATGATTCAGGAGCAACACATTCTTTCATTGCATGTGATTGTGTGGAGCGGTTGGGATTGATTTGTGACTACATTGCCATATGATTTGACTGTAGTTACTCCTACTGATAAACCTGTGATAACTACAAAAGTATGCTTGAATTGCCCCGTATGTGTTAGGGATAGAATCTTTCATGTGGATTTGATTTGTTTGCCTCTTTCTAAGATTAATGTAATCTTAGGAATGGATTGGTTATCCTCTAACCATATTCGATTGATTTGTTCGAGTAAGACGTTAGTTTTCCCGAGGTTAAGGATTCTAAATTCTTAATGACTACTCAAGTGGAAGCTTGTTTAAAGGAAGGAGACCTAGGATACTTGTTGATATCTTCTTTGGAAATTCACCTTTGTGAAGATGTTCTGAAGGATATCTTTGTAGTGAATGAATTTCCAAGTGTTTCCTGAAGATATACCTGGGATTACCACCGGAAAGGGAGATTGAATTCTCTATTGATTTGGTACTGGAGTGGACCTATATCTATGGCACCCTACGAGAATGTCACCAGTAGAGAGTTGGCCGAATCGAAGAAGCAATTGGAAGATTTGTTGGAAAAGCAATTTGTGAGACCAAGTGTATCACCTGGGGAGCTCCAAAGTGTTGTTGGTAAAGAAGAAGGATGGGACTTCTCGGCTATGTGTGGATTATCGACAATTGAATAAGATTACAATCAAGAATAAGTATCCCTACCGAGAATTGATGATCTGTTGGATCAATTGCGAGGAGCCGCCATATTTTCTAAGATTGATTTACGTTCTGGTTATCATCAGATACGTGTAAAGGTGGAGGATATTCCGAAGACTGCATTCCGGACTCGATACGGGCATTATGAATACCAAGTGATGCCTTTTGGCGTGACTAATGCACCTGCAATATTTATGGACTTCATGAACAGACTTTTTCGTTCATACTTGGATAAGTTTATTGTTGTCTTTATTGATGACATCTTGATTTATTCTCGAAGTCAGGAGGAACATGCTGAACACCTCAGAGTGGTTCTCCAGATTTTGAAGGAAAATAAACTATATGCCAAGTTGTCCAAATGTGAATTTTGGTTGAGCGAAGTACAATTCTTGGGGCATGTCATATCGGCAGATGGAGTTGAAGTTGATGCTTCGAAGGTGGAGACAGTTGTTGAATGGGAAAGACCGAAGACTGTATCGGAGATCCGTAGTTTCATCGGATTGGCCGGTTACTATCGGCGATTTATAGAAGGATTTTCAAAGATTGCAGGACCTCTTACCCAACTTACACGAAAGAATCAACCATTCGTGTGGACTGATGCATGCGAGGAAAGTTTTCAGGAGTTGAAACGACGACTGACTACTTCACCAGTGTTGATTCTACCTGATCCGAATGAACCGTTCGAAGTTTACTGTGATGCTTCTTATCAAGGATTGGGTTGTGTACTTATGCAGAACCGCAAGGTTGTGGCATATGCATCGAGGCAGTTGAAAGTGCATGAGAGGAATTACCCGACTCATGACTTGGAGCTAGCAGCAGTGGTGTTTGCGTTGAAGGTATGGAGACATTTTTTATATGGGGCAATGTTCACTGTGTATAGTGATCATAAAAGTTTGAAGTATCTGTTTGACCAGAAAGAGTTGAACATGAGACAGAGGCGTTGGCTCGAGTTTCTGAAAGATTATGACTTTCAGTTGCAATATCATCCTGGAAAAGCGAATGTCGTAGCGGATGCCTTGAGTAGAAAATCGCTTAATGCTTCTGTTATGATGATGAAGGAGAAGGAATTGATAGAAGAATTTCGAGATATGCGATTGTCTGTGAAGTTGACACCGGGGAAGATGTGTTTGAATATAATCACCATCTCGAATGAACTGATGAATAAAATACGAGAAGGACAGAATAGTGATCAATATCTGCAAGAAGCAAAAGAAGCAAGAAGTCAAGGAGCAGAATTAGAATTCAGTGAAGGTGTTGATGGAATTTTGAAGTTCAAAGGGAGAGTTTGTGTGCCAAATGATCCAGAACTTAGGAAATTGATTTTGAATGAAGCTCATAGAAGCAAGTTGAGTATGCATCCAGGAGCCACGAAGATGTACCAAGATTTGAAGCAGTTGTATTGGTGGCAAGGAATGAAGAGGGATGTCGCAGAATATGTATCATCATGTTTGACTTGTCAGAAGGCCAAGGTAGAACATCAACGGCCATCAGGAATGTTGCAACCTTTGCCTATTCCTGAGTGGAAATGGGATGATATAGTAATGGATCTCGTCACGGGGCTACCAAGAACTCGGAAGGGTCACGACTCTATATGGGTAATTATAGATCGGCTCACAAAGTCGGCGCATTTTCTACCGATTAATATTAAGTACTCAATGGAGAAGTTGGCTCAGATATACATCAATGAAATTGTTAGACTTCATGGTATACCATCCAGTATAATTTCTGATCGAGATCCGCGATTCACATCAAGATTTTGGACTAGTCTACAAGAAGCGATGGGGACAAATCTAAAATTGAGTTCTGCTTACCATCCACAAACTGATGGTCAATCGGAAAGAACAATTCAGTCGTTAGAGGACTTATTGAGGGCTTGTGTTTTAGAGCAACTGGTTGTTGGGATGAATTTCTGCCATTGATAGAGTTCACCTACAACAATAGTTTTCATTCGAGTATAGGAATGGCACCCTATGAAGCCTTATATGGGAGAAGATGTAGGACACCATTGTGTTGGTACCAGGATGGTGAAAGTACTGTGATAGGACCTGAATTTGTACAGCAGACAACTGAAAAGGTAAAGATGATCCAAGACAAGATGAGGACAGCTCAGACGCGACAAAAGAGCTATGCAGATAAAAGGCGAAGACCCCTGGAATTCGAAGAAGGTGATCATGTATTTTTACGTGTGACGCCTATGACTGGAGTTGGACGAGTCATCAAGTCGAGGAAGCTCACTCCTAAGTTTATCGGACCATATCAGATACTTCGTCGGATAGGTCCGGTGGCTTATCAAGTCGCGCTGCCACCATTTTTATCAAATCTTCATAATGTGTTTCACGTGTCACAATTACGAAAATATATTTCAGATCCGACTCACATTATCGAACCAGACACTGTACAACTAAAGGAGAACTTGACCTATGAAACAGTTCCAGTCAGGATTGAAGATCGAAGGATAAAGCAGCTTCGAGGAAAGGACATTGCATTAGTTAAAGTAGTTTGGAATGATGTAAGTGGTGAAGCCACATGGGAACTGGAAGAAAAGATTAGAGAACAGTATCCGTTTTTGTGTTAAGAGTATGTCAAGTTTCGAGGACGAAACTTTATTTTAGAGGGGGAGAGTTGTAACACCCCAAATTCTGACTATATGAATGATAAATAGCAGAAATTACACTGCTTTGCATGCATTTTTACGTGTGTATAAAATTAATTTGACTTCGAGATCATATTTGATCATTCTGTGATTGCTCCCTGGCTAGGAAAAATAATATTTTTCGGTGGGAAATTCGATCTGTCTCGGTTGGAAGCGGGGGATCTTACTAAACTCGACTCGAGTGATTGAGAAAAGAATCTTTTAATTTTTAGAATCCATCTATGAAAATAAATAATATTGTACTAATAAATATCCGTAATTGCATACATAGCGATCGTTGCTATGAATGTTGGACCGATAAGTTGTAATTAATAGAAAAAGTGTTTAGAACATTTCTTGTAAGTAAAATTAAAGTGAACCAATAGGATATAGTCAAAACAATTGGTTGGACTTTTCTAACCGATGAGAATTGGTCAAGGAAAGAAGTTTAGACTTTCTTGTGGACCATTAGATTTGAAGCTTGACTTAGAAGTTTTAATCTTCACCATTGATTCAATCAATGGTGTAAAACAAAACTTAACAAAACCATCAAGTAACATTCACAATAGATAAGATTAATGGATAAGATTTAGTCAACATTAATTGCTTGACTTTTTCTTAAGAAATTAATTAACCTTAATTTAGTTGTCCTAATTACCTAATTAAGCAATTAAGTAAACTAACTTAACTAAGGATTAGTTATAACTTAGTCCTTACTTTAATATCCTAATTATAATTAGAAGTGATGATGTATGATTAAAATGTATTAGATACAAGCTAAATACGTTAAACTTAAATTAGTTATGTACTAGAAGGATTAAGTAAGAATGGTTAGGAGATTAAACCCAATTAATTGGCTAATCAATAAACTAGTAATTAGGCTTGAACTAATGATGAATTAATGACTTAAACTCACCTAAAACTACCATGGACAGCAGCAAAATTTGGGGCCCAACAACAGCAACTTGTGGACGGTCCAGCAACAATTTAGAGCAGCAGAAACAAAGAACCACGTCCAGAAGAAGAGCAAAGACTGGTCCAAAGAGAATTGTGAAGCCTATATGTAATATTTGAATGTCCAAATGCCATGCAAAGTCAAGTGAGCAACCAATGAGAAGAGAGAGTCATTGTGCAATTAATGCATGGCTACTTAAGCAAGCAAAGGCTCACTCACGTCTATCACAAAGGCACAACACGGCAGCAGCATGGCAGCAGCTGGATGGAGGGGATAATGATGCAATAAAATTCTTAATTTATCATCACAAGTAATTCACGGCTGGCAGCAGCTCATTCACGTATTCATCTTCATTTTTTCACTTCTCAAATATAAGCAAATTATCTCCCAAAATATTACACGGCCAGCAGCTCTCACTTTCTTATCTCTACTTTTTACTTCTCAAGGCATAAGTCCATTTCTCTCCAAAACACCAAAGAAAACTCACGTACCTCTCTTCCATCTTTTTCTTCCAACCGGTCATCATCTTAAACTTACACCATTCACCCTTTAAAATACTTATCTCTTGGTTGGCTTCAACTTAAATTCTACTCTAAAATCATTTCTTCTTCACAAGGTCCTAAGTTTCTTCAATCTTCTTCCTAAAAAGGTAAGTTTTAAGTTAATGATTCTAAGTTTGATTTTAAATTTTTTTAACCATGATTTTTCCATGGTTTTTCACCTTAATTCTTGTAGGATCCTTCATTAATTTTTATTAAAAAATTTTAGGGCTTGTTAGGAGATTTATAAAGTCTCAAGGCAAGGGAGGAAAACTTACAAAGCTTGTCTTCAAGAGGTAAGAGGGAGACTCTACCTTACCACCCATGTTTTGGTAGTATGAGGATGGTATGTTTGGTGAAAAATCCCTAAGGATTCATTCACTTACTTGTTTGAGGGTCTTGGACTATATTGATTGATTTGTTGTGATTGGACTGAATTGATTAAAGCGTATTGAGATGTGTTTGATTGTGTCTGTATGCTTGGACCGTATTTGAGATGTGGTCGCTTGTGTTTCTAGGTTTGTATGTGTAGTATTTATGAGATACGATTTTATTTCAAAGATTTGTTTATATGTTGTGATGCTTAAGGAAATGATAATGTATGGGTATGTAAAATATATACAAGACGGGTATGAAATTTATACGTAAATTTTATGAGAAATGGAATTAATTGGAAATCTTGTGGAAATATGTAATTAAAATGTAAATTTTCTGTTTTGAGGGACTAAAGTGGAAATATTCTGTTTTGAAGGACGAAAATGTAAATTATGGGTTTTGAGGGACTATAATGTAAATTTTTGTGTTTTGAGGGACTATTATGTAAATATGAGAGAAATATAGTAAAATTTGATATTAAAATAAGTAAAACAGTAATTCTGATTTAATACGTACGAAAAATGTTCACGCGATTGGAAAACGTTGAAAAATCACTACGTGATTCGAAAAGGCGACAGAATTGAGTCGCGAATGAAAATACATGAGAATATGACTACGTGATTAAATTACAGTATTATCACTGTTAAATTATTTTATGAACCCTGTATATGTGATATTAGTAGAAATTATGAATAGTGCATAGTACATGCATTGGAAAGGTCCAAAGGACTGTGTAAGGCAAGATGCCTAGGAGAGATTACACCTCCTGAGTGGGTGCGATAAGCGTAGTGTAGGTCTCTGATTGACCTTGGGGGCATTGGGGTGCGGGTTGCCTACAATGGACAGTTGGTAGCTCTTCTGTGCCGTGGGTTAGACCGATGCAACACACCAATGATCCGGACCGAGACACTATCCCTAATCATGATTTGATAAAGACTGTCGTGCATGTGCTAGATGTGCAGAAAATGAGCACGTGGTCTGAAACACGTTGGTGCCGACAGATCTTTTCAGTCATTCTCTTTGACTTGAGTTGTAGCTCCATGGAGTAGGATATCGAGTCAGTGTACATTTGCATTCATAACGGATATATCATTATAAATTTATTTATGTGTAATTCTTGTTCGTGGTAATTATTATATTGAATACTTGAATATTAAAAGTAGCATAATTGTAATTTTTCTGTTATTTCTTGTGTAATGATTATATTTAAGATTAATGGCATAACTGTAATTATAGTATGATGTCGTATGATATTTTGAGATTTGTTTATCTTCATTGCTACCATCTTGGAATTGGCATAGGTGATCTCACCTCTTGTATATATATATTGTATCATGTATATGTATTGTTAAGACACTGACCGGACCTAGAACGTGAAGTAGAGAAAGATCCAGATTCTGTTGAGAACCTAGAGTTCTGATGGCGGTAGAGATTCCTAGCTTCTTGGGTTACCTGAGACTGACCTTCATTGACGGGGACAATGCATGGACTGAAGACCTAGATAGAGAGAGTATTTATTATTTGGGTGATGTAAATATTAGACTGAGTAGGTTACAGTCAGGAAATCCCTACTTTTCTGTCACTATATATGTACAGTTAGAATTTCCTATATCTATCGAGCAGATTGGGGAGCATACTATCGCACCCCTCGAGAGAGCAGTGTTGTATCGTCCGCTCGGACATTTGCTCCACGGACTTTACGCCGGGTTGGAATTCCCCCACCCGGAAGGTATGAGGAGGATCCATCTGAGGATCCGGCTACTTCTGAGGGCTCAGCTGCTTAGTTGTACTTGGGCAAAGATGTCAATGTAAATAGTGTGTAAACTTTTTGGAGTGACTAAGTTGTAATATTTATAGTATGACAGTGTTAAAAGTTTGTATATGTATATCCAGAGACTTTGATATGTATAATGATGTAAATTATTTGTAATGATGCTGCTCTGTTTTATTTTCTGCTAAGTTTATTTTCTTGTAAATAAGAAATTTTAAATTTCATATTTTTTTATTACAATGTACATTATCTAGATGAGATTAATTTAGTAATTATGTAACATATATGTAGCACCCTAAGGTGGGTGTTACATAATCCATCTCTTGCCATCTTTCAATGGATTACCCGGAGAGGACCCCAACAAACACTTGAAGGAAATTCATATGGTATGTTCTAGCATGAAGCCTGCAGGAATTCATGTAGAGCAAGTCAAGTTGAGAGCTTTTCCATTCTCATTGAAAGACTCAGCTAAGGAGTGGCTTTACTACTTGCTACCCGGATCCATCCAATCATGGCAGGACATGGCCCGAACTTTCCTTAACAGATACTTCCTTGCCTCAAAATCTGCAACAATCAGAAAAGAAATTTGTGGTATTCAACAAAGGCATGGGGAATCACTCTATGACTATTGGGAGAGATTTAAGAAGCTATGTTTCAGCTACCCTCATCATCAAATAAGTGAGTAGCTCTTAATTCAGTATTTCTATGAAGGCTTACAAGTGATGGATCGCAACATGATTGATGCTGCTAGTGGAGGAGCATTAGTTGATAAAACTCCTCAAGAAGCTATAAACTTGATCTCAAGAATGGCTGCCAATACTCAATAATTTTACTCTAGAAATGACACTGGAGCAAGAGCAGTGAAAGAAGTAGAGACAACCAGTCTACAGCAGCAAATGACTCAATTAACTACTATGGTTCAGCAGTTAATGGATACAGGCAAAGCACCAGTTCATGCTTGTGGGATCTGTTGTTCATCTGGACATCCCACTGATATGTGTCCCACTCTCCAAGAGGACACAAATGAGGAGGTAAAAGCAAGTAGGGGATATCTTTGGACTTTCAAAAATTACAACCCCTACTCAAACACATATAATCAGGGTTGGAGGGATCATCCTAATTTCAGCTATGCAAAGCAACCTCAAAATCAACCTCCAGCTTATGGACCTCCAGGATTCCAACAAAGGCAAGCACCTTTCCCTCAGAGACAATAGCAAGTTCAAGCTCCTAAGCAACCTGAGCCTTCACTAGAGAAGCTAGTGAAGAAAATGGCTACTAATAATTTGCAGTTCCAATAAGAAACAAATGCAATCATACAAAGTTTTAAACAAGAAACAAAGACTGCAATCAATAACTTGCAGAATCAGATAAGGCAGCTGTCCATAGAATTCAACAAGTTTCAAAGTCAAGCTTCAGGGAAACTACCCTCACAGCCAGAAGTGAATCCGAGGGAAAATGCTAATGCTGTCACATTGAGAAGCGGAAAGACGATGGATGAGCTTACACCTCTTCCACCAATCACTCAAGAGAAAGATGAACCACCTAAAGAAGCAAATGATAAGGGGCAAAATTCCAAAGCCCCTAAGGTAAGTATTTCTGAACCCCTTCCTAAATATGTCACTAAAGCTCCTTTTCCTAGTAGGTTGGCTAAAACCAAGAAAAAAGAAGCAGAAAAAGAAATACTTGAGACTTTTAGGAAGGTAGAGGTTAATATCCCTTTGTTAGATGCCATTAAGCAGGTACCTAGATATGCAAAATTTCTGAAAGAATTATGCACTAACAAGAAGAAACTAAAAGGAAATGAAAAGGTCCAAGTGGGAGAAAATGTTTCAGCTGTAATTAAAAAGAAACTCCCAACCAAATGTAAGGACCCTAGCACATTCACCATTCCATGCACTATAGGTAACACAAGGTTTGAAAGGGCAATGCTTGATTTAGGTGCATCTATAAATGTCATGCCATATTCTATTTATGCATATTTATACTTAGGTCCTTTGGAACCTACTGGTGTTGTTATTCAATTGGCTGATAGATCTAATGCATACCCTAAGGGTGTGGTTGAAGATGTTTTAGTGCAGGTGAATGAATTAGTGTTTCCGGCAGACTTCTATGTTTTGGACATGGAAGAGGATGTTTCTCCCAAATCTGCTCCTATCTTGTTAGGGAGACCATTTTTGAAGACTGCACGGACAAAAATTGATGTGCACTCAGGAACTCTAATAATGGAATTTGATGGGGAATTAATTAGATTCAATATTTTTGAAGCTATGAGATACCCAAGTGATGTGCACTCTGCTTGTTTAATTGATTCTTTTGATCCTTTTGATTCTTTAATTTCTGCAGCTTTTGATACTGACCATTTTGATGCTCTTGATACAATTCTAACTCATAGCTTAGATGTACAGAAGGAAAAAAAGAAGAGTGAAGAAGAGCCATGGAGTGAAGACATTGATGAAATTATTGCTGCCTTACAAGAGCTCTCTTCCACTCTAGAAGAGCATGAGGTAACTTTTGTTGATTTACCTGTTACTACTGATTTACCTCAACCTTCCGTTGTGCAAGCACCTGAATTGGAACTTAAAGCATTTCCTGATCATCTTAAATACATCTTCTTGGGGGAGAAGGATACCCTTCCAGTAATAATTACAAAGTCACTCACCCAAGAGCAAGAAGAGAAACTGGTAGCTGTTTTGCAGGAACATAAGACAGCCATTAGTTGGTCAATAGCTGATATCAAGGGTATTAGTCCCTCCATTTGTATGCACAGGATATTAATGGAGGAGGATACTAAACCTGTGAGAGACCCCCAGCAGAGGTTGAATCCTCCCATGATGGAGGTTGTGAAAAAGGAGATACTGAAGCTCCTAAGTGTGGGGGTGATCTACCCCATTTCTGACAGCAAGTGGGTAAGTCCAATCCAAGTAGTACCAAAGAAATCTGGAATTACTGTGGTAAGAAATGCTAAAAATGAGCTTATTCCTACTAGGTTACAGACAGGGTGGCGTATTTGTATTGATTACAGGAAATTGAATGCCGCCACGAGAAAAGACCACTTTCCTTTACCTTTCATTGATCAAATGTTAGAGAGATTAGCTGGTTATTCTCATTATTATTTTTTGTATGGCTTTTCAGGTTACAATCAGATTGCCATAGCTCCAGAAGACCAAGACAAAACTACATTCACTTGTCCATTTGGTACCTTTGCATATAGGCGAATGTCTTTTGGACTCTGCAATGCACCAGGAACTTTCCAAAGATGCATGATGAGTTTATTTTCTGATTACATTGAAAATATCATTGAGGTTTTTATGGATGACTTTAGTGTCTTTGGAAATGATTTTGAAAATTATCTAGAACATTTAACATTGGTGCTTAAAAGATGCATTGACATTAACCTGGTACTGAATTGGGAAAAATGTCATTTCATGGTTAAGAAAGGTATTGTGTTAGGTCATGTAATTTTTGCTAGGGGAATTGAAGTAGATAAAGCTAAGGTAGAACTCATGCATTCTTTGCCCCTACCCACTAGTATGCGGGAGATTCGTTCTTTTATTGGTCATGCAGGTTTCTACCGGAGATTCATTAAAGACTTCTTTAAAGTCTCATTGCCCCTTTGCCGACTTCTTCAAAAAGATGTCAATTTTAACTTTGATGAGAAATGTATGGAAGCTTTCAATAAACTCAAGAAGTTGTTAACTGTTGCGCCTATCATCAGGCCACCTAACTAGGATTTACCATTTGAATTAATGTGTGATGCCAGTGACTTTGCAGTAGGGGCTGCCTTAGGACAACGAGTTGATAGGGTTCCTTATGCCATTTACTATGCATCAAGGACTCTAAATGATGCTCAGCTTAATTACTCAACCACAGAAAAAGAACTTCTAGCTGTTGTATTTGCTTTGGAAAAATTTAGATCATATCTAATTGGTTCTAAAGTAATTGTGTTTTCAGATCATGCAGCTTTGAAGTATCTACTAACAAAGAAAGAAGCAAAGCCTACATTGCTTCGATGGATTTTATTGCTCCAAGAATTTGACTTAGAGATTAAAGATAAGAAAGGGAGCGAGAACTTGGTGGCCGATCACTTGAGTAGGTTGGTAACTGAAGAGGAAGAAATGCCTATCATGGAGACTTTTCCGAATGAATATTTGAAAGTTGTCAATGCCATAATCCCTTGGTATGCTGACATTGTTAACTACCTAGTTACTAAGGACTTTCCGGAGGGTTTGAACAAGGCCCAAAGAGAAAAATTAAGGAGTGACTGTAAATACTATATCTGGGATGACCCGTACCTATGGAAGCATTGTGCAGATCAAGTCATTAGGAGGTGCATTCCTGATTCTGAGACACACTCCATCCTCTCTTTTTGCCACACCTATGCATGTGGAGGACACTTTGGCAGTAAAAGGATAGCCAACAAAGTGCTTGACAGTGGTTTCTATTGGCCCACAATTTTCAAAGACGCTTACAACTTCTGTAAGTCTTGTGATCGTTGTCAGAAAACAGGTAACATTGGTCCTCGTAATCAAATGCCTCAGACTCCGATCATTTTTGTGGAAGTCTTTGATGTGTAGGGTATTGATTTCATGGGACCATTCCCTTCTTCATTTGGTTTCACATACATTCTCTTATCTGTTGATTATGTGTCTAAGTGGGTGGAAGCAAAAGCCATCCGATCTGATGATTCTAAAACTGTTGCAGATTTTGTTAAGTCACATATTTTCTCCAGGTTTGGGACCCGGAGGGCTATCATCAGTGACTAAGGGACCCATTTCTGCAACAAAACCTTTGATGCTCTATTGAAGAAATATGGAGTAATGCACAGAATTTCCATTCCTTACCATCCATAGATAAATGGGCAAACTAAAGTGTCCAACAGGGAGATTAAATCAATCCTTGAAAAGACAGTGAATCCCTCAAGAAAGGATTGGAGTACTCGACTTGAAGATGCTTTATGGGCTTATAGGACTGCCTATAAGACTCCCATTAGCATGTCACCATTTCGGTTGGTGTATGGAAAGCCCTGTCATTTGCCCGTTGAGTTGCAAAGATCGCTTCTTTGGGCCATTAAACAAGTAAATATGGAATTGGAAGGAGCTGGAAAGCAAAGGAAGTTCCAGTTACAGAACTGGAAGAACTAAGAAATGAGGCCTTCGAGAATGCCCTGATTTATAAGACTAAAGCTAAGGCATTCCATGACCAATTGATTTCTAGAAAGAAATTTCACAGAGGACAAAAAGTTTTGCTTTTCCAATCAAGACTCAAATTGTTTCCAGGTAAATTACGTTCTAAGTGGATTAGGCCATTTGTGGTAACTAATGTCTTTCCTTTTGGTGCAGTTGAGATCAGGAGTGAAATTTCAGGCAAAGCATTTAAGGTAAATAGTCATCGTCTCAAACCTTATCATGAACCTCCTGATAGTGTAGAGATGGAAGTGATGACCCTCATCCTTCCACAATATGAGGAGCATTGAAAGTGTCACAATGTCAAATTGAGGACAATAAACTAAGCGCTCATTGGGAGGCAACCCAACCAAATTTGCTTTCTTTATCCCTTTTTAATTTTGTGTTTTTATTAGTTTCTTGGATTATGTTTTTATCTGTTTGTTGGTTGTAAGCATTTGAATCTTTGAAAGAACATTGTGTTTGGTTTGATTAATTATGTGTTTGAATGGGTTGTTTATTTGATTTTTGTGTGGGTTAAGTACAGTGGAAACCAAGCGAAACTAAAGGAATTAGTTCATTTGTAAATTGTTGTTTTATTCTTCTGATTGCTGAACCATGTTCTTTGGGAAGGATTTCATTCAATTGAGAAGTTAAATTTTAAGTTCTTGTTGAATGGACTGAGTAAAGAGTTATACTCTTGAGACGCATTGATATGAACTTGTGCCTTATGAACTTCGTAGATTTTTGACATTCCCTCAAGAATGATGAGTAAATGTACCCCCTTAGTTTCCATTGTATTTTCATTCTCTTGTATTGTGTACATTTGGGAATTGATTTGCACTATTGATTTACTTGTTTCATTCATAGTAGATTTGTTTTTGCTTTTGGTTGTGGTATATTTGTTTTTGCTTGTTTTCCTTTTACGGATGTGTGTAGCATTCTCTTTGTCGTTATTTTTCCTTTTCTAAATGTGTGTAGCATTGAGGACAATGCTTGTTTTAAGTGTGGGGCTGTGGATACTTCTCCATTGTTCTATTGTGAATACTGTTGATTTCTGAATTGTTCTCCTGGGATTTGAATGACTGATTGAACTTTCTTGGGGTGAGTGTATTTGATCTTGATGGTGTTGTTCTTCTTGTGATACTTCTCCATTGGGCTTTTAAAGTTTCCAATAAGCTTTCTAGTGATGTGATTAGTGAGCAATCAACCCGAAAAAAAAAACTTTGAGCATGATTGAATGAACTTTCTGGTTAGTGATCTTGTTGGGTGAAATTTTAAAAAATTAAAGGGTTTAATTGAAAATGATGAATCGAAACCTAGTGAGTTTTTGGGCTTTGTTGTAAATGGCTAACTTTAGGCCATTTTGGATCCTTGATTGTGTGATTCCACTCATGGTTATTGTGTTTTTCAGAACTTGTCTTGGTTCTCTTTTAAGCTGCTAATGACCACTGCATGCATTTGAAATGATAAAGACAATTTTCTTTTAAATAACTACTGGCCAAATAGCCATCCTTGCATTTTTTCCATTGATTAACCCATTTGAGCCTAATTGACTAAATTTCCTTCTATCTAAGCTCAATTTAAACCTAAAAGTGAAAAACTATTTTATTACCCTACCTTAGGGAGTAGAAGAGCTTTATGATTATGATGGAAATTGGTTCTTGAATAAGTATGGGGGTGTGAATTAATGATGTATTGCCTAGCTATGTTTGTATATAAAAGTCTCATGCTGGCAATATATCATTGTGAATAGGATGCAAGGTGTATATATATATATATATTAAAAAAAAGAAAAAGAAAAAGAAAAAGAGAAGTTAGAAAAAGGAAAAGGTACAGAATAGGAATTTGAATTTGAAGACTATTGGGAAATTCTGTGTAATAATTGAATATCTTTCCATTTTGCTCTTCTAATTCCTATGATCTAACTTTATCTATCTTTGATGTATCCTACCTTAACCCTGACCCCATTACAACCTAAATAAAGTCCTTTTGATCTCTGTTTGCATGTGGTCTGAGTAGTGGAGAAGTAGAGGCTTGACAAGCCTATGGTAAAGCATATTCTCATGAGTTGGTTGAGTGAAAACACAAGCTTGAAACACTTGAGTGAGAGAGCATTTCAGTGAGGATTTATCATGTTGATTGAACCCTAAAATTTGATTGATTTTGCTTGTCAACTTGGATTGCTAAGAAAAGGAAATTTTGAATTGTTTAAATGCTTTGAAAACTAAATGCACAAAGGTCTTTGCTCATTATTCTACATTTGTTTGACTTGTTGTGAAACTGTGTTGAACTGTATATTTTTGCCCAGGAGTGCAAAAGGCTAAGTGTGGAGGTAATTGATCTGTTGATTATTCCTATATTTAAGTTGCCTTATAATTGATTCATTGAACTCCATTTGTGCTTAATTGTCATCATTTAGCTTAGTTTCTTATATCAAACCCTAATTGGAACATTATTGTGAAACTTTGCTTAAATGTGTTCATTTGCACTCATAATTGAATTATGCTTTTCAGTCACTGGGCTTCTTAAGGTTCAATTAGGTTTAATTAAGTTGGTATTGACATATTTTATGATATTAAGCCTAATTGAATCATTGAGGGAATTATTGCATGACTTAGCCCTAATTTATCTCTTTGACAATGTTCAGTAAACTAGCTATAATTTGAGTTTCAAATATCTGATTGATGTGATTTTGGTCTTGTAGGAAAGCTAAGACAATTATCTACAACTTTCATGAGATCTCAAAGGCCCAATCACACGTTTGGATAACTCAAATTGGAGTTGAAGCAAGAACAAGGGTGCTGATCCTGACAGCTTGACCTTTGCATACTCTTCATGGCTTATCTCGAGCTACAAGTTGTCAAATAAGTTTAAATTTTGATGGTTGATAGTTAAGATCAAAATATACAACTTTTATGTTGAAAACTTTTCCATATTTGGAGATCTAAAGGGTTATATTGAGCTTGGAAGCTAGATTACACGGCTTGCCCATGGTTTCTACCACGGCCATGGTTCGAGGGAGTCAGCATTAACAAATTTACTTCCAGAATCAACCACGGCCAGGCCGTGGTGGCCACCACGGCCGTGGTTGAGAGTCAGTATTCACAAATTTACTTCCAGAATCAACCACGGCCTGGCCATGGTGGCTACCACGGCTGTGGTTCGCAGCGCAGACAGCAATTATTGAAACTTCTACGCGAAGTTTGTGCGGGAGGCCTATATATTGACACCCTTGGCACGTTTTTGAGAGAGTTCTGACCTAGGAGAGCAGCTACAACTCCTTGGAGAAGGAGAGGGGAGTCTTGGATCAAAGATTGGAGTCTCGGGTTCGAGCAATCGGAGATCCATCATCCTCAATCCTCAGAAACTCGTTTGCTTTAGTTTTTCTTCTGCACTTTCTTTCTTATGTTGTTCTTTCTCAGTTTTTCTTGTGATTTCCTTCTAGCTATGTGTAACTAAACCTCCCTTGGTTAAGGGGGTGATGAAACCACTAGTATTGATGTTGTGAATCTTGCATATTTGATTATTTCAACACAGTTATGTTTTTATTCATATATTTCTGAATCTATTGTTGGTATGAAGATTTTTGTACTTGTTCCCACTTTCAAAGTGGTAGATCTGGGTTTATTATGCGCGGTTGCGGTAGTAGATCTAGTGGAATGTATGATGTTCATATGGGTATAATTATCTTTGTGCTATTTGCCAGTTATAAAAGTGGTAGATCTGGGTTTATTATGCGCGGTTGTGGTAGTAGATCTAGAGAAATATATGTTCTAAGTAATTTAATCCCGGTGTGTGATTAGATCTTAGTGTAATTGGTTTTCTAAATCTTAATGCAATTATTGAATAGTTGTAAGAGCGGTTGCTTTATGACTAATCAGTGATTAGGAGTTGATTTGAGTGGTTGCTAAATTAGCCAACACGTAAGAAAAATAGAGATTTACTCTCATAATTGCATAAAAACATAATTGAGCATGTTGGAATAAAAGGATATGTGGATTTACTTTATCATATAAATCTAGTGGTGGATTCAATCTCTTAACCAATTTTCCTATATTGTTGTTTTCAGTTTATTTATTGTTATTGTCTTTGAAACTGTTCATTGTTCATCAAAACTCCAAAACCCCCTATTTACTATTTACTGTCAATCAGAGTCTAAATTGAGAATTGTTTAATAGTGTTAATTGAATTAGTTTTCTGTGGATCGACCCTTACTAACTACAACTAGTTGTAAGGTTTTTATTTTCTGGTGGGCCTGACAACTGATTTTTATCTGAATTTTAATCACTATATCCTCACGCATCAGGTTGAAAAAGGTTTTACCTTTTCTACTCTCTTTTCTCTAGTGAACCTCCTTTTTCCAACGTCTTCTTGTGTTTTCCACCATTGTTGCATTTGGAAGCTCTCTAACAAACTTTTTGATCTCTCTTTGTCTTCTTAAAGCTATCAAGCTTGCTTTTTAATCACACCCTCTTTCTTTGCTTCACATTTCTTAAAACCCTCACACATTCAATGGCTTCCTCTTCCTCCAAAATTGCCTTTGCTCAACCATCCCATTCAAGCTCTAAGACAAAGGAAATGGTGGTTTTGCTATATGCTGCCACCGTGACTACTCTAGTGGAGAAAGGTGGTATCTTTTATGCTCCAAACCCTTCCACTAATAATTCTGAGCTGTGGAAATCCCAGGTAATTATCTCCTTCACCATTGCCTAAGAGAAATTTGCATTTCTAGGTCCAACCCTTCCTTTAGAGGAATATGAATCCATTTGATCTTTCTTTCCTTATATTGAAGGTGAGTCAATTTCAGCTTTTGATCCTGTGTTAAAAACTAACTTTTTCGACTTCTTTCCTAAAGTCTTTTGAAGGTCACCATATTTTGGTCCTCAAACTAGATCTTTGTATCTTAGGTGACTGAATATAATCAAAGGTGCCAAGCAAGCTGCTTGGAAATGAACTTGTATTTTTTATTTTATTTAGATGAGTAGAGAGTGCATGGAGTACAATACTCCTATGTTAACAAGTTCTTTCTTTTTTTGGAACAAAACTACTAACTCTTATTATGTTCCCTACGGGATGTTGACGCCTACCGTGTTTGATCTAGTTACCATTACTGGCCTTAAGCATACTGGAAAGGTAATTACAAGTTCAATGGCCCCAAAAACAATTGTCGAACTGAAGTTCTCGAGATTGACATATACTGCCTTTATCGAGAACAATTTCCTTGATTCTGACCATGTCTTATATGAGGAGCATGTTATTTTTCTCATTCTATGGCTAAGTGCCTTTGTTTTTTGCACTCGGTCACCTCAAAATCCCAAATATCTCATTCCTCTAGCCATTTTTCTTCATGAGGGTTCTCCCCTCTATTTGGGCAAATTGATCCTCACCCAACTTTTTACTTTGATGACTGAAGCAATGAATATGCTCTGATCAAAAGATAAGCCCCAAACTAACCTTGGGGAGCCTTTCTGGTTGTTGCAACTCTGGCTCAATGCCATTTTCAAACCACACCTTCAAAGTTCTATTCCTTCCACCACCTTATATTCAATCGAAGGGCCACGATTGTCTCAACTTTATTACACCTTGAAACCTAGGAAATAAGTTGAGGACTTCAAATTCTTTTTCTCCTTGTTCATGACAATGAAGAATCAATTTGACAACTTTAACTTCTCACCCTTTGCATATCGAAACTATGGCCCAGAATGGTTTCGACAACCATTCTTTTGTGACACTCCAAGGGCTCAGTTTGATAGCCAAAATATTTGGGGCAACATCTTGACCACCTAGATCCTATCACTTGGCTATCCAAAGTGAAATGACTATAGCAGATAACTTTATCTCCCCTCTTGTGCCTCTAGACAATTAGGATTTTCTCATTGTATTCCTTGCCCCATTTCCTTTCCAGATGTAGGTCAAAACTATGAGTCAAAGGTCAGAGATTTTGAACAATACAAGCGCTTCCTGTAGAAAAACATCAAGAAGAGAGAGGGGTTTAACCCCTTCGAATGTGAACCTTTATTCTATTCACAGAGTGGTGGGAGAAGTATTATTCTACACAAAAGCCTTTAATCGAATTATGCTTCCAAAGATTTACTAATTCGAGCTCATTTGTACAGACTAGAGCATCCCATAAGAAAACCAAAGGTATGCACCTTAAAGAAATTTCTAATTTTGAGAAATTCTTTAAAATCAAGTACGATCCTTGAAACTTAAGACTAGTGGTTCAAGAGGCTAAACAAGTCCTGAAGCAAAAGAAAGTAGAGAACCATTAGAAGTGTTATGCTCGTTTCATCGGTGTGCTGGTTTCGAATCCTTTGGCTTTTTTCGAACGATTCGAAACCCACTAAAGTTTCCTCCATTTCCCAATGCTTCTTTTAGCATGGCTAACTGGTATCCAAACATTAAAAGTGGAGCGTTGGGTGTGGGTAAGGATTTGAAAAAATGAGAAGTAATTTTTGAAAACTACTATCTGGACAACTACCAAGTTCCAATTTAGGGATACACTCAAGTAATAAAATATCCACAATATGGTAAAGTCTTAAGTCTTTTCTCTTTATTTTCATTACTTTGATTTGCTTGCTAACTATATACTCATCGACGCAGTCTCAAAAAAAGCAAGAATAATGGAGGACTTAGGTGAGGGTGAAGACAGGGAGGATGAACCTCTGAGGCCAAAGAAGGTTAAAAAGACAAAATTGAGGGTCTTAGAGAAGACAACTTCTTCGACCCAACCCAAAAAGAAACTTGGTCTAACTCTTCCAACGATGAAGCTTGTCAAGAAAAAGAATAAGTTCCTCAAAGAACATACACCTGTTGCTCCTCAACAATCCAAGGTAAATTCGAATCTTGGATCTTATTTTTCATCAAATTCCTTTGTCATTTCTGACTTCAATTCCTCTTCAATTTTTAGGCAAAGGTCACTGAAAGCAAACCCTATGAAAACTGGGCGAATTAAACACATGGGGATGAAGCAAAAAGAGGTCTTAACTCTTGATAGCTCTGATGAGTCTTCCTCTAAAGATGAAGAACTAGCTTTTTCGAGGAGTGCCAGGTCAACTTCAATCAATCAAAGGGCTGAACCTTTTAATAGTAAGATTTTATACTAACTTTTTTATTTGAAATCTCTCCATTATATACTTAATTATTTCGATGTCAAACAGGAATCTTCGCCACCAGTACACAGGGAAACAACTCCTGCTACCTCGAGGAGGTTCATGACTCCATCACCAATTCCTTCTCCTCTAAGGGATTCAATTCCTACCCCAGGTGTACTAACACCTGGGCCTGAAGTAACATCAGTTCTAAGTACTCATTTCGATGGGTTATTTGACATCTAAGCCCAAATCATAAAAGAAATGAATACTAGGGCTCAAGAAAACCCCATTGAAACAATTGCTTAGGTTGGACATTTTTTGTAAGTCTTTAATCCAATCCTACTTGTCTCGATCTGTCCTAATTTTTTTTCTCCATTTCAGGAACAGATCACTTCTGAGGCTAAATTTGATGATAAGTCCCAACCATCGAAACTGGTGCTCAAGTTTGACACTTGAATTACTGAATTTGATTCTATACATATTTCTTGTATAAAAAATCCCAACATTTATCTTTTTTATGATATAGGAAAGCATCAATCCCTAAGTCAAAATAAACATATCTACTGTTGAAGTTGATGCCCCAACCTCAATTGAAATTGCATAGGCTGATGAAACTACACCATCAACTTTTGCCTAACCTCAATCAGTCTAGACTGAGACTATACTCGAAAAGGAGGCAGACACACTAAATGTGGACAATGAGGAGGATGAGGATGATCCCCTTAGACGCCTCAAAGAAATCCTTTCTGGGTGAACCTTGTCCTCAAAGTCTCATCTATCAACAGCCCATTCTGAAGCAAAAGTGAAAAGCATCTTAATTCCTCAACTTTTGCAAGAGTTTACTGACCTCCAAAACCTTAAGGTGGATTAAGTACTGGCCACCAAGGACAAAAAGCAGAAGCTGCTAAGTCCCCTTGAATAGATAGATCAAAACAAACACCTCTTAAATTCAAAAAAATAAGAAGTTGTTCAAGGACTGAAAAGCTTAGTGGAGGATTTGTCAGTCAAACTTCCTGGTCTCGACCAGACCATTGTAAACTGATGTGGAATTAAAGGTTGCAAACCCAAGCGTAGGTTATCTCAAGTAATAAATTCTCGGTGAGTCCGAGGTCGATCTACAGGGAATTGATGAAGAAAAAATTTATTTGACGTAAGGAAAATATTTTGTTACAACAATAAAGGCGATAAAACTTGGTCACAAATAAAAAGGAATTGCATGGGCTAGGAGATCCACTCTTGGTAAATAAATTAAAAACAAGATTAATTCTTTTATAACTCAACTAGAATCCACACATAATGGAGGATCCAATCAGAAAATACAACATTTAAAGTTCATTAAAAATTATATACGTAATTATATTATGATTCCTTTAATCATTTATTAACACCACCACTCATAAATGGGATCAAGCATTCATTGTGCCAAAATCTTGTCTACAACAAATCAAGATCTCCACTTTATAAGGAGAGTTTCTAGCACCACCACTTGTAAATGGGTTAAAGCATTCATTGTGCCAATCTCTTGTCTACAACAAATCAAGAACTTCACTTTACAATGAGGGTTTTTAAATTAATTGGAAACAAAATATAATACGTATAATAACCACTTGAAAATATATCATTTAAGCACAAGAGAGAAATTAATCTAACCTTATTTCATTACCAAGAGCTTCACTCTTTCACCCAAGCAAAATGAAACTTAGTTACTCAGAGATAAGAAGAAAGAAAAAGAGAAGAAAAAGAAGAAGAACATGACTTCAATTTAGAACAAAGAAAAATTACTATAAGAAAACCTAGTAACAAACTAGCATTATTTTGGTACCTAACACCTAACACCCTCAATGATCTGCCAAGGCCCCCTTTTATAGAGGATTAAAGATACAAAATGACAAGGAGGCTGAGTCATTAGTGAGTGGATGAGGGAAAAATGAGTGAAAAATGCCTAATGACTTTTGGTGAGTGGAAAATTATGGAGATTCCTTGTCTCTGAAATCATTTAGCTCTGAATTCATTAAATGCATTAGAATGAGCAAATATGATCTTCATCAAAGTTGTATGCCTGGATATTAGCTTTCAAATGACTTTAGTTTGAGTCCAATATCATTTCTATAACTCCAGATATGTTCAAATTACTATACACTACTCAGGCCCAGTCATAGCTCCTCTGTTCTAACTTGCAAGCCCAATATTACCCATTAGGTCTCAGATTCTGGAAAAGTCTTCAACATAAAAGTTGTAGAAATAGGTCTCAACTATTCCGCATCAAAATTTCAGCCCATTTGACAACTTCTAACCCGTAAAATGGCATGAAAAGTACACATAGGTTAAGCTGTCAGGAACAGCACTCTAGTTCTTGCTTCAACCCCAATTTGAGTTATTTACTCGTGTGATTGGGCCTTTGAGGTCTTCATGAAAGTTATAGAGCTCTCTCTTATCTTTAAAATGCCATTATATTCAGCTCATTTGACCACCTACATCCCAAGATATAACCCAAATACAGAAACAACGTAAGATGTAAATTATGCTAAAAAATTCAATTAAGTCCAATTTGAGTCCAAACTTACAAAACATAATCAAAATCAATCAATTAAGTACATGGAGAGTGTAAATAACTAAAAATGAAGGTTTATTAATGTATCAAATATGTGATCATCAAATTCCCCCACACTTAACCTTTTGCACTCCTAGGCAAAACACACAAGACCTAAACTAAAAAAAAAATGAAATAGACTCAAAAGTTAAACACTCTAAAAGACTTAATTTCTAATAATATTTAAAAATGAAGAGTAACTAATCATTCAAGTAATCAAAATATTCGTGAGGTAACATATCTTCACATCTCAAACCAACAAGTAAGGAAACTTCAATTGAAAAGCATGAGTCAAGAATGATAGATCTTCACAAGATTCACTCTCAATCCCTTAAGTGTTTAAAAGGTAGGTATTTCACTCAATTCAACCCATGAAAATTGCACTACCATAAGCTTGCTTATCTTCTACTTCTCTACTACTCAGAACACATGCACACACAAATCATGAGGACTTTATTCAAGGTTGTAATGGGGTCAAGGTAAAGGAGAAGGTAATATAGATATGACAAGTTAAACACTAAAGAGAATAAAAGAACATGAAAGTTGAGTTCAATTGACAAGTATGAAAGTTCATCCCAACTCAACCTAATACAAATTCTCTTTACATATTCTTTTCCTTTCCTTTATTGCCTTGTTGACACTCTTTTTCTTTTTACATTTTTATTTATTTTTTTATTTTTTATTTTTTATTTTTATTTTTATTTTTTTATTGATTTTTTTTAATTTTTTTTTTTTTTACAAAAAGAACATCATATATACATTTTTTTGACCATTCTGCACACATACTCCCACACTTGTTCAAGAACTCATCGAATGACAAAGTTAATGTTCTATTATTCCCTAAGGTCAGGTAAGAACATGGTTTTTCATTTAAGGCACATAATGAGTTCAAAACAAAGAATATTCAAATAAGCTAAAAGGGGTTAAGCAAGGGGAAATAGGTCATTTCCAATGCTTTACGTTGACAGGAATCAGAGAATTTCCAAGAAGTCATAAGAGTGCTTGATATCATATTGAGACAATATGCTGCTAAGCAAGGCTGACTATTTGATTAAAGTAGCTATTTCAAGAAAAATACCTCAATCATATTTATGTATGCATATGAAAATGTAGTCTAAAAAAGAATCAAAGCAAGTTCTAGAATAACAATTCCATGAGTGAAATTCACACAAGAAAGAAGAGAATGGTACAAATGTTCAATCCATTCATCAATAAGCTAAAAATCTCACAAGGCATAATTCTATCATTCTCAGTCCACCAATTCAACATCCATAACCAAGCATGTGAATTTTAAGAAAGAAGACAATTTACTCAATCATGCAAATTTCCTTGAATTTGAATTGCTACTTCCACACAAACTAGTTGTCTACCCCAACTAAGATGCATCTCAAGAGTAAAATTTACTCCTTACTCTGTCATCCTTAACTGGTTTAGTAAATTACTAACAAACATATAAACACAACAAACATATTAATGCACACACTTACTAAAATTTTTTTTTTGATTTTTTTTTACACAACTATCCTTCCCCTCAACCACATCACAACATTGTCCTCAATGTTAACAATTAAATCCAGACTGAAGAAATAATTATTAATATACATCAAAGAAATTATTGGGACAAAATTAAATAAAGTAATGGGGAGAAGTCACATACCCGAAATGCTTAGATGAGAAGAGAATAGCTACATCTTGACAATGGTTAGCAATGACAAAAAAAAAATGAAATAAAATGAAATAAACAAGCATGTAAACATTTTTTTTTGGGTTCTTTTGTTTTATAATTTTTTTTTGTTGGCCGATACTATTTACATCCCCATACAAAGGCTCCGAAATTTGGGAGGCACTTAAGCCGACTCAATAAAAACACGAAATACTAAAAACTTACCTCAGCTTTGGTAGACAGGATCGTCTACCAAAGTCTCTGCTACATCTGAATCCTTCAACTCAAGTTATAGCTTCAATCGCTGACCATTTACCTTCTTCCAAATTAATTTTACAAGAACAGACCAAGGGATGAACACCTTTTTTTATCAGTAATGCTCCAACCTTTCTTAAGAAACTCCTTAAACTTTGGTTGCCATGCCTGAGTGTCATGATCTTGAGTTTTATCAAAAGTAGTAGAAATATCAACTACATCAGAGGGATTACTGATAGAATCAAACTCAGAATTGACAAGAAAATTCTCAAGGGGATCAAAATCATAGGTTGTAAAAACTCTCCTATCCATGATTGAGTCAATCATGTATGTCTGGTGGCCCTCGTCATCATTTTCTAGCTTAACAATACTTTTTGTCACCTCAGGTTCCTTGGGTAGCTTAGCATCACTACTATCTTGATTCTTTTTCACATCGTCTAGCTCATTCACACTCAAGGAGTTCATCACTTTGGACACTTGGCTCTTTATCTCCCTACTTTCTTCAACAACCTTTCCATTCCTAAGAGTTATCACTGACTTGACTTAATCTATTTGTTAGTTTTCTGAATTACCATCATTTAGACTATATTGACCCTTGGGATTTAGTTGAGATTGAGAAGAAAATTTTTCTTTCTCGTGAATGGTGAGTGCAGAAGAAAGTTTAGTAAGAGTGTCTTTTATGTCAATCATGGCTTAAGTGTTTTGATTAATAATGACATCTTATTTTTCCATGAATGCATGCAATGTTTCTTCAAAGTTATTCCTGTATGATAGGACAAAAAGTGCATATCCTTGAAAATTTTGAGAGCCCTGTTGTGCTTGAGGAGGTGGTGGTTGCATGAATTGTGCCTGATTGTTAGTCCTCCAACTGAAGTTCAGGTGATTTCTCCATTCCGGATTGTATGTATCTGAAAAAGAAGAAGTGAATGACTTTTTAAAATTGTTCATTGCATTTACTTGCTCATGCACAACTTCTTTAAAAATAAAAAAATTTGGACATTCATTTGTTAAGTGTCCCAATTCATCACAAATGCTACAAATTTCTTCATTTTGTACAGATTTAATTTCTTTCACTTTCCCTAATTCCATAGCTTCAATCTTTCTAACCAAACTGAAAAACCTTGCATTTAGATCTTCTTCTTGACTAAGGTGATATTTTCCTTTACTAGCATTTGCAAAGTTAGATTTAATTGAATTTTTAGAAAGATTAGTATCATGCCAAGATTGAGAATTTTCAACCAAATGGTCTAAATAGTCTAAAGCTTCTTCAGGTTCTTTATCAAGAAACTCACCATTGCACATTGTTTCCATAAATTGTTTAGTTTCGGGTGTTAACCCTTCATAAAAGAAGCTTATAGTGTGCCATTTTTCAAAACCATGATGTGGGCAAGAATTTAACAAATCTTTAAAACGTTCCCAACTTTGAAAATATGCTTCATTTGAATTTTGGAAAAAATTGTGAATCTGTCTTTTCAAAGTATTAGATTTATGTGTTGAAAAAAATTTCTTTAAAAACTCACCTTGCATTTCTTGCCACGTGCCAATTGATCTTGATTTCAAAGTATTAAGCCAAGTTTTTTCTTTATCTTTCAAAGAAAAAGAAAACAATTTAAACTTAACAACCTCTTCAATGCATGTTTGATCATGAAAAGCAGTACATACTTCCTCAAATTCTTTTAAATGTAAATATGGACTTTCAGATTCTAAACCATGAAAATTAGGAAGTAAAGAAATCATATCTGGCTTGAATCTAAAATTGTTAGCATTGAGTGGAAAGATAAAACATGATGAACTAGAATTTCGAGATGGTTGTAAATACTCACGCATGATTCGTAACGGTTGATTTTCATGTTGATCATGCACACTTTCATTTTCAACCATTGTGTTTGATGTGTGTGATTGTGATTCAGACAAATCAATATGTAAAGTACTAGGATTAACTTTAACCAAACGACCAGAATTTAAATCACGATACTAATTAAGCATAAACAAGTAACTTAAAATATAAAACAAAATGTACAAGCTAGCAGTATAAATTGTCCATTAAATATTAACAAAGATGTGGTATAAACCAACCACCAAATAAGTTAATAAGCAGAAAAATTAAAAAGTTAGTATACAGATAAATTAAAATGTTAGAAACAAGTAAAATAAAATATTAGAAGTAGGTAAAGTAAAAAGTTAGATAATTGATAAAGTAAGAAGTTAGATAGTTAGTAAGTTAGTAAGGTAGTAAACAAAAATAAATGACAAAAAAAAAATAAATATAAATGATAGAAAATAAATGACAAAAAATAAATAACAAAAAAAAATTAATAAAGTGCGAGAAAATAAAATACAAAAAAACTAAAGTGCAAAAAGTAAATTTAAAATATGAAAACTAGAGAATCGACAAGCCGATTTTTTGCTTTGGCGAGAGAGAAGAGAAGAAGAAAGATTATTTCATTAATGATTAAAGATTACAGAGAAATTAGGGAGAATTTTGATGCGTGAAATCCGCAAGTGTACGGTTTCGTCGTCAAGTAATAAAAAGATCAAATCCACAGGGACTGTGTCTATGAATACCAATTTATTAATTAATTCAATTAAATTAAACAAAAGAGAATATGATTGTTGATTAAGAAGAACGTAGTAACAAAATAATTAAATAAAAATCAAGAAAACAGAATTCAGAACAAAGATAGCAAGTTATCAAGATTGGTATTCAGATTCAAGAAAGCTTCCAAGATTGGGATACCACAATGATACAAGATAAATCCTAATTGACAACCCTTTTATTAAATCTAAAATTCAATTGAAGGTGAATTACCCTAAATTAGTTAATGTTCTTTCTCAAGATACAAGGTCCATGCCCAATTAAACCAATTCTTACTCTCGTGGTAATTGAATTTAAATTGAACCCATTACGCTTTGTGGCAATTCATTGAATCCCCGAAAGGCTAAAACTACTCTCGTGATTTAGACCTTAAGTTCAATTCTTATGGTTCCAACACTTAGGTTCACCTCTCAGTACGTCCCTAAATGCCTATGAGATGCAAATAAGTGACCAGCAAATTCACATGAATAAAAGCAATAAGGATTGAATCAAAGAACATTCAAGATCATTAAAAGGGAAAACAACGTCAATTAATCATTATCAATGTATCAAAGGGCATTACCTAATCCTAGAAACAAAGGAAACTACTCAGACATAGAGAAGAAAGAATCAGAAAACATGTTCAAGAACATCCAAACCCGTAACCCAAGAGAGAAGAGGGAAGAAAGATCAAGATCAAGAGCCTCCTTCAAAACTAAATTAGAACTTCCTAATTCTATTCAGAACATCTATTTATAACTTAGGGTTTTAATTGGCTAAAAAGCCCTCAAAAGAAACAAAAAATAAAACTTTAAAACTGATGCGTACTGCGATCCACGACCGTGGATCATTCCACGGGCTGGCCGTGGATCTTGCTGTCAGAATTCCATGGCCATGGATCATTCCATGGCCAGGCCGTGGATCATTCCACGGTCATGGATCATTCCACGGCCAGGCCGTGGAACTCCCTGGAATCTCTCTTTTCCTCCTTTAAGTTACCCCTCAATCCATGGCCGTGGTTTGATCCACGGGCAGGCCGTGGATCCCTCTGGAATTGCCTTTTGCACCTTTATTGCTATCCATTAAGCTCCAGCTTCAAACATGCAAGCTTTCCATCCATTCCAAGGCCAATTTAGCACCAATCCTGCACAGGAACACCAAAAACACCGCAGTTATCCGAACTAAGGGAAAAACTAACTAAAAAGGGAAACTAAAATGCCTAAAATGCTCAAGAATGTATGTAAAACAAGAACAAAACATGATGTTATTTCACACACATCAAATTTCCCCCACTAAGTTAGTAAGTTAGTAAGTAAAATAAAATTAAAAGAGTAGAATATATACACAAAATATTTACACCATAAATTTATTCTTCAAATCAAGTTCCCGGCAACCGCGCCAAAAACTTGATGCGGAATTAAAGGTTGCAAACCCAAGTGTAGGTTATCTCAAGTAATAAATTCTTAGTGAGTCCGAGATCGATCCACAGGGAATTGATGAAGAAAAAATTTATTTGACGTAAGAAAAATATTTTGTTACAACAATAAAGGTGATAAAACTTGGTCACAAATAAAAAGGAATTGATTGGGTTAGGAGATCCACTCTTAGTAAATAAATTAAGGACAAGATTAATTCTTTTATAATTCAATTAGAATCCACATATAACGGAGGTTCTAATAAGAAAATACAATATTTAAAGTTCATTAAAAATTATATATGTAATTATATTATAATTCCTTTAATCATCTATTAACACCACCACTCATAAATGGGATCAAGCATTCATTATGCCAAAATCTTGTCTACAACAAATCAAGATCTCCACTTTATAAGGAGAGTTTCTTGCACCACCACTTGTAAATGGGTTAAAGCATTCATTGTGTCAATCTCTTGCCTACAACAAATCAAGAACTTCACTTTACAAGGAGGGTTTTTAAATTAATTGGAAACAAAATATAATACGTATAATAACCACTTGAAAATATATCATTTAAGCACAAGAGAGAAATTAATCTAACCTTATTTCATTACCAAGAGCTTCACTCTTTCACCCAATCAAAATGAAACTTAGTTACTCATAGATAAGAAGAAAGAAAGAGAGAAGAAGAAGAAGAAGAACATGACTTCAATTTAGAACAAACAAAAATTACTACAAGAAAACCTAGTAACAAACTAGCATCATTTTGGTACCTAACACCTAACACCCTCAATGATTTGCCAAGGCCCCCTTTTATAGAGGATTAGAGATACAAAATGACAAGGGGGCTGAGTCATTAATGAGTGGATGAGTGAAAAATGAGTGGAAAATGCCAAATGACTTTTGGTAAGTGGAAAATTATGGAGATTCATTGTCTCCAAAATCATTTAGCTCTGAAGTCATTGAATGCGTCAGAATAAGAAACTATGATCTTCATCAAAGTTGTAGGCCTGGATCTTATCTTTCAAATGGCTTTAGTTTGAGTCTAATATCATTTCTATAACTCCAGATACGTTCAAATTATTGTACACTGCTCAGACCTAGTCATAGCTCATCTGTTCTGACTTGCAAGCCAAATATCACCCATTAAGTCTCAGATTCTGGAAAATTGTTCAACATTAAAGTTTTAGATATAGGTCTCAACTATTAAGTATCAAAATTTCAGCCCATTTGACAACTTCTAACCCACAAAATGGCATGAAAAGTACACATAGGTCAAGCTGTCAGTAACAGCACTCTAGTTCTTGCTTCAACCCCAATTTGAGTTATCTACTCGTGTGATTAGGCCTTTGAGGTCTTTATGAAAGTTATAGAGCTCTCTCTTATCTTTAAAATGTCATCAGATTCACCTCATTTGACCAACTACATCCCAAGATATAGCTCAAATACAGAAACAACGTAAGACGTAAATTATGCTAAAAAATTCAATTAAGTCAAATTTGAGTCCAAACTTACAAAACATAATCAAAATCAATCAATTAAGTATATGGAGAGTGTAAATAACTAAAAATGAATGTTTATTAGTGTATCAAATATGTGATCATCATAAACCATCAGCACCTGCTCGAGAAAAAAGGACCAATTGGTAAAGGAACTTGCTAAGGCCAAGAAAAGACGCTCGAGGCTTACTATTGCTCTTTTGACTACTTAGCAGAATATAAGTCAGAATGAAGAGAAAATTGTTGAGCTAGAAGAGCAACTACAAAAGCCTAAACAACAACAAAGCAAGCTTCGAGCACTTGCTAGTGATTGCATAATCCAAGAACAAACACTTAAAGATGATTGCAAAAAATGGGTTGCTGAAGGTGCTGATATAATGCAAGCTATTTCAACTTTGACTCCAGTTTTCAAAGCTGCCTTAGCAAAAAAGAATAGCGTAATAGAGGCTTGGAGGTCCTTCCAATCAAAGCATCAATAATGACTCTATTATTTTCACATGTATATTTTTATTTATTTTGACATTGTAATTGACAATTATTTTGAATCTGAAAAAATTCAAAATTTTTATGACTTTTTACAATGAAATTTTTACTTCATGAATTGTTGGTCTATATAATTTTAAGTATTTGTCATTTATCAAAGCAATTCTCTGGTTAGAATTAATATTTGTAATTGAATAAGCATTACTAGAAAAATGTTTTCGATTTGATATGGTCCTTCCCAATTTGGGGACTATTTGCCAAATAAATTTGATTCTTTCTCCATAGGTAATATAACCTTTCATACTAAATCACCTAAGTTAAACTCTTTTCTCTTGACTCAAAGATAATTTCACAATTCTTTCTTTCTGTCAAATCAAGTTTTTGAGAGCAATTAACCTTTTTTCATCTAAGTGATTTAGTTCATCAAACATTGAATCCCAATAATATTGAGTAAGGATTTCATTTGACATTGTAATATAATTGATTGAAGATTAATTTCAATTGGTAGTAGCAAATCATGACCATATACTAAATGATATAGCATGGTACCAATTGCCTCCTTAGGAGAATTTCAATAGGTCCACAGAACTTGGCTCAAAGTTTCATGTCAACTTCTTGATTTTCGGCCAACATGTTTCTTAATTAAACTAATTAAGATTTTATTAGTTGCCTCAACTTTCCCATTAGCTTAAGCATAATAGGGAGTCGAAGTAAGTAACTTGATATTCCTTGATTTAACAAACTCAGTAATATAATGACCAGTAAACATGGTACCCTGATCAGTAGTTAGAGTTTGAGGAATACCAAATCTATGTATAATGTTTTCTTCAACAAAATTTATAATATCTTGTTGAGTAACATCCTTCAAAATTATTTCCTCAACCTACTTTGTAAAATAATCAATGGCAACTAATATATATTTGTGTCCTTTAGAATATGGTGGATGGATCTGTCCTATTAGATCAAGAGCCCATCCTCAAAATGGCTAAGGTTTAATTATCGAATGTATATCACTAGTAGGAACATATTGAATGTTTACATGCTTTTGACCTTCTTCACAAGACTTGGCATAGGAATGACAATCTTTAGTCATTATAGGCCAATAGACTCTGCCTATGCAGAACCTATTTTATTTTTTCACTAATCTGATGAGCACCACAAATGCCTTTGTGCACCTCTACTAAGGCTGTGCATGCTTCTTTTTCACTTAGACATGTCAATAAATTTCTATCTACTAACTTTCTATAAAGTGAATCACTTATTATAACATAATGTAGGGCTTTATATTTTAATTTCCTTTCGACTGATGAACTTGGGTTTTGTAAATAATTGACAATTGAATTTTTCCAATTAGAATCATTCATATCTTCAATTGAACACACTTCTAAATTCTCAAATGGATATAATTGTTCTTTAATTTTGATTAACTTTGATAAAGTCACACTTGAAATCTTATAAACTGAAGCTATTTGAGCAAGCTCATTGGCTTCATAATTTTCTTCTCTTGGAATATGTTGCATTATAACTTAGTCGAATTTACATAGTAACCTTGCTGCAAAAGCAAAGTACCTGAACAAATTCTTATTAATACACTTATATTCTCGAGTTAATTGTTTAATGACTAATGGGAAGTCACCCAAAACTTTAATATTTTTGGCCTTAAGTGAAATTAACATTTGTAGGCCAGCAATCAAAGCTTTATATTCAGCTTCATTATTCGAACATTCATGTTTTAATTCGAATAAAAACTTAGTTGGAATTCCAATTAGTGAAATAATTAACACTCCAAGACTAACATCCCCAATGTGTTTCAACCCATCAAAATATAACTTCCAAGGTTTTAAGCCTACGTAGTTAATATTATTTTATTCGATCTCAATACAAGGATGGTCAATCAAAAAATTTGCCAACACTTAACCTTTTATAGCCTTTAGTGGCACATACTTTAAAGAAAACTCAATTAAAGTAAGAGCCTATTTCCCTACTCTACCTTACAAGATAGGCTTAGATAACATGTACTTTATTATATCTATCTTCGAAAGGACAAGTAAATCATATGACTTTACATAATACTTTAACTTAGTATAGGAAAAATAAAAAAGCTAAACATAGCTTCTTGATTGCATTATATCTAGTTTCAACATCTATCAAACTAATTAATATACTTGGAAGTTTGAATAAGCTTAAACTTTAGTAACCTTTCAATTTCGTCTTTGATTTTTAAGACCACTTTAGGGGCAAACTTTCTTGGAACTTGCTTGATTGGTCTTTGTCCTGCTCGAATTGGTAGTCTGTGTTCTACCAAATCTCGACTAAGTCCAAAATTTTCTTTATACTCCTAAGAAAAATAGTGTTTATATTCCTTGAGCAAATGGACTAACTCATACTTGAAACTTGCATTTATTAATCTACTAATAAAACTAAGTTTATTTATTACATCATTTCCTAAATTAATTTTCTCCAAGGGATCTTGTACCTCTATCCTTTTAATTTCAGAAGATAGATGGGCTTGTTTGAAGCCTAAGGAGGAATCATCATAAATACAGTCTAAGTTGACGATACCAAATTTTTCAACCATGTAGGCTAAAATTAATTGCATTGTTTGTGCAATTCTCAGCCAAATAAGTCACTATTCGAGCCATGTGGCTCTTAAGTTCCATCATTATTACAACTTGAGGCAAAATATACTCGGCCTGAAAAATTAAATAGGTGCCTATAGGCTCTAGAACTGTTATAATTTCAAAGTTAGGATGAATTAGCTTTCAGAATTTTAGAGAAGCCTGTTGGGGTGAGGGCCACCATCTTGACCCCTTTCTTATCCAAAGCTTATGAATCCCAAATGCAGAAAGGTCTGACTCCAGGCACATAGATTTACAAATTTGCATGATTTTGGTTAACATGACATAATATGTCATTAACTTCAACCATCTCCAGCTCTCCCAGCTAGTTCCAAAGGAACATCTTCTGGTTCAAAGTCGAAGGTACTGCATCCACAACATGTATCCATTCTTTACCCAACAAGAGATCATAATTGGCCTTGGAGGGGACAATTATGAACAAAGTTAACCTTGTGACTGAGGCCACTTTGATGTCAAGAGAAATAGTCCCCTTTGATGTCGAGGATCTTCCATTGAAGTCAGTTACAACCATATTATGTGGTAGCAAGTTAGCCTCTGATTTACCAAATTTCTTTAGCAAATTCTTGGGCATCAAATTGATGGTTGCTCCTCCATCAACCAGCACTTTTCCCACCAACTTACCATTTACAATAGCTTTAATAAAAAGTGGGCGTAAATGACTTTTCATCTCAAGGATAGGAATGTTAAACACTACAGAGTTTTCCATTACCTTTATTATGTCTTCTTCAACCAAATACCAACCAGACTCATTCGAGTCATCCTCAAAGTCTTCCCCTTGGTTTGCTTCTACATTACTTGAAATGGAAAAATTGTATAGAAGAAGGGACACCACATTTACACCAAAAATGGTGTCCAAAACATTTTTAAACCCAAATTCGAATGAATTTGTTATGAAATCCTCATCTATTAGACTTAGAGGTTGTCTTATCTATCTTCAAAGGTGGTCCTTGAACCACTAGGGCATAGGATCTCTACTGCAACTACAGCTTAGTCAATGCTTGTTCTTATTGTTTTTATAGTTGTTACTGTTGCACCATTAGGACTTGGACATGTAAGGGCTTAAACCCTAGTTTGAGTTCGATCCTCCACCTCAAATCTAGGTATTAGGCTTCTCACCAATGGGATTAATGATCCCATAGTCAAATCTTGGCTAGTTTGGACTATTTTGAACCTTGTGGGTGTGTGGAATGTTTCTAATCCACTAGTTGGGAGCCAGATTCAATGGAGGCACCCTCATCTTGCCTTTCTGGATCCTATCAGGATCTTCCACCACCATAGAATTGTGGTTTATTAGTTGATTATTTATATTGATCGAACTCCCTACAGAACTCTTCATGTTCTGTTTCTGCTTCATGGCAGCCTGGTATGATTTGGATGCCAATCTGTCCAAGACCGCATTGTAACATGGGCAGAGAGACATCTCTCTCATATCCTCTTTCTTTTTAAGGAGGAATTTGACCAAAGTCTCCCTAGCTTTTGGGAAAACTTCTTCTTTATTAGTCATGAATGCCTTGAGGCTACAGTCATAGGTGATGACAAAGGTAGGTTCCCCTACTTCTACCATGTTGACTTCTGTGAAGACAACTGGCTTGATATAGCTGGCATTCACCTCAAATGGATCAATATCAATCTTCATTTTATTATTATTTTCAAACTTCAATCTTCCCTTCTGGATGGCTTTTTTAATTAAATCCCTGAAATGGATACAATTGTTAGTCGAATGACCATATCTATTATGATACTTACAATATTTTTGACCCTTTATTTCTTCAACTGAAGGGATTTTATGTCCATCAAGAAGTTTGATTTGCTTATATTTTAATAAGACATAAAAGATTAAATCTGCCTTCGAGATATCGAAAACATAAGTTGGCCTATTAGAGGATTTCATGTTATCCCTAGTTTGATTATACATTAAAGAAGAACAAGTATAGGGAGGACCAGACTTTAATTCTTCTATGTTAACCTCATTCTCCTCATCATCTTCAACCTCATCAACTTCAACATAGGCTACTTTATTATCCTTCGATTGTGCAAACTACTTTTCCTGTACATCAGGAGTTTCGACATAAGCAATCTTTTCTTTTCTAAGGTGTTTCTTAAACCTCTCATTTTCAAGTTTCAATTGCTCTATTTATCTCACTTTATCTGCAAGCTGAGATATGTCTAGGTGTTGCTGGTTTATTATTTTCTTTCGAATTGAATAGTCTAAACCACCAATAGTCATCTTGACTACCTTAGATTCAGGGATGACTGTGAAACATCTAGCCTTCATTTGGCTGAACTTTGCTAAGTAATCATTGATAGACTCTCCATTACCTCTCCTGATATTAAACAAATCCACGAGACTTATCTTAGTCTCTCCTCTAAAGAACTGATCATGGAAGTTTCTTTCCAATTGGTTCCAATAGTGGATCGAATTTGGTGGAAGCGTTCTAAACCGAGTAAAGGCATTCTTGGTTAAAGAGATAGGAAAATATTTCATTTTTAAATATTCATTCAATGCTGCATCCTTTGCTTCAATGGTATATCGAGCTATATGTTCTACCGTGGACTCTCCACTTTCCCCAGCAAATTTTCTAGAGATCTTAGGTGCTTTGCATCCTCTGGGCAATTTTTCTAGTTGGATGAATTCAAGGAAGACTAATACAAAATAGGATCAATTTGTGCATCCCACATTAAAGCCATACCTGCTAAGCATTTACTCAACTACTTGGTTGATGTTTTGCTGTCTCCCAAGATTATTTAGCCTAATACTTTCTAGGAGGTTGTCAGCATCTTGATTTTAATTGACTATTCGAAATTCTACATTTAGGCCAAGTGGATTTTCTCTTGGCTAGTTATCCTCAATTGTGTTATTTGTAACACCCCAAAAATTATTTATTTCATCATAAATAACCATTTTATAATATTTATGATTTTTGGAAAATTTTATGGATTTTTCTGAAAATGTCAAATATTTTAAGATATTCCTCGTTATGCATGCACACTGAGCAGAGTCAGTGTAACACCCCAAAAAGTGTATGTTTCATGATAAATAGTTATTTTTTAATATTTTTTATTTTTGATAATTTTTATGAATTTTTCTGGAAACGTCGAATATTTTAATATATTCCTCGTTTTACATGCGCGCTGAGCGGAGCCGGGAAAATGAAATATTTTTCCAGAGGCTAGTAAACCTCGAACTGTGGAAATGTCAACGAGGGATCTTACTAAACCCAAGGCTGGGCACAGTTTACAAGGTTTATATTTTTCGAGGTTTTATCTGATAAATAAAATCTCTGTACGTACTGTTAAGTAAAATTTTGTGATACGCTCTATTATCCGTTGGATAATTAATACTGGCTTTGTGCACTATAACAATTGTCTATTGGGTAATAGCTTGTAGTGAAAATCCTAATCACCATATTATCCTATTATTTTAATTACCCTATCACCAAATTATCTTATCCAAATATAATCTACTTTTTGTCTAATCAAATCCACTTTTGAAAAAGCTAACACTTAACCCTAAATTTTGGTGACCATTTTCCCTCCAATTCTCCCTCTCTACTACACGGCCACAAGGCCCATTTGGGAGCCAAAATTCCTTTTCACTTAATTAATCTCATTTCTAATTTCAAAACCCTAAAAGCTTATTTCATTTCTACTATCACTTTCTCTCTCTACACTCATCTCCTCTCAAAGTTTTCTCCTCCTTCTCTCTACACCCCACACGGCCACACCCTCATCCACACATCCAAAGATTTCAAAAATTCAAAGTAACCACATTTCCTTAATCTTCATCACATTCTAAACACTTTTCTAACTTGGATCTACTTGAAAAGCTTCCATCTTCATCATCTTCTTCAAGCTTAAAGTTTGAAACTCTAGGGTAAGATTCTTGATTTCTCATCTTTTCTTCTTCATTGTCGTTTTCATAGTCATCACCATGACCATTGATCCATTCTTTTTCAAGCCTTGGTGTTGATTTGATGCAGTTGTAATTTCTAGGGTTTTTGGTGAGCTTGGCCGAATTTCACTAGGAGCTTCAAGAGAGTTCTTGGCTTGTTTTCTCTCTTGGTAAAAGGGAGATGATCCTCTTCAACCTCTCTTGGTAGTGAGAGACTTGATTTTGTGTTGGTTGTGAGAAAACCCTAGTTAGGGTACTCTCTTTGATGTTTGATTTTTATGGTCATAATGATTTTTCCTAGTTTAATCTATTTGGTTGATTGTATATGTATATTGATGATCTTGGATTGATTTGCATGGATTGGAAAAATGAAATAGAAATAAAAGTCCTTTGCTTTCCTCATGGAGGCTCACGGCCATGACCCTCAAAAGGGGTGATCATGGTTGAAATTTTGTAACTAGGATGGAAACATAATTAACCAAGAGAATAAAATGTAAGGGAGTTAAGAAAAACTTAGGGTTCCACCCTTGGGAGGCCACGGCCACTAGGGCCATTTTAGGATCAAATTATGTAACATCATGCAACCTTGGAATTTAAATAATCAAGTGACTAAATAACTAATAATGTAATGGATAGAAACCTATTTGACAACCTAAAAGTGACTCTTTGAAACTAAGTAAAGAAAAAAAGTGAATGAGACTTGGAAAACCTTAGAATAATTCTCTAAGCGGGTTTGAATAAACTTAAAGTAAGGAACTTAACATTCAAGAGAATTCCTCTGGAGAAGAATTCCATTAGAAATTTTAAATTGAGGTGAAACTTAATTAATTAAATAATTAGGAATTAATTAGAGGTTCATAAAATGGATAGAATCAAGAATGATATTTTATCATAAAACTTGGAATAATTTTTAATTGAAGGAAGACCATGAATGTAAGTAAGAATGTTGAATAACTCAATTTAAATTACTCTAAAGGAATTAGGTTTAAAATTTAGTGATGGACCGTTTAATTAAAATAATAAAGATTAAATAATAATGTGAGAGAATTTCTCTATAAGAAAAACTTATTGAGAAGGATGTAGAAATTTAGGCCTAATTCCATAATGTACCTTAAAAGTGTAATGTATTATTTAAGGACTTAATAGTATTTATTGTGGGTCCGTGAGTGGGACCAAGAATATGTTGATGCTTATCTTAGCCAAATTGTGGCATGTTATGGAAAGTATATTATTGTTGAGTATACATGATATATACATTGAGTCATCATACATTGTGAAAGTCCGATGAACTGTTGTTAAGGCGATGTTGCCTAGGAGATTGAACACACCTTAGTGCGGGTGCGAGTAGACTAGTGTAGGTCATAGTGTTGACATTGGGGGCGTCGGGGTGCGGGTACCTCGCAATGGACAATTGGTAGCTCTTTTGTCCGTGGGGCAGATCGATGCAAACGCACCGATGATCCAGACCGAGATATTGTCCTATATTGCGATCTAGTATAGAATGTCTTATACAATACCTTGACGTGCACGTGGATAAATTGATGATTTTAGCACTTTGGCCACGGCAGCCGAGTTACAGACATGTCTCCTAATCTTTCTCTCCAAATGTTTGTGTCTAGCTGCATGGAGTAGGATTTTGATATCATGTGCATGTGCATAGTGAGTCTATATCTTTTCTAACATTTAATTCTTATGATAATTGGAACTGTTATCTTATTGATGTATAACTACCTGGAATTGTTAAGTTGTGTAATATTTGCCTCTAGATTACTGTTTAGTACTTTTGTAATGCTGTGTGAGCGTCCTACGCCATTTTGTTTCTTTACTGCCATGATTGGTAATGAATGCAGGATGTCTCACCTCTTTTCTGTATTTCTACCATCTTTGTGTATATACATATATTTCTCTGAAGACGGTGGTGAAGAAGGGGAGGTACACGAGTTCCCCGATTTTTGGCCTGACTTTGACTAGTAACTGCTTAATCATGACGTCCTGTCCGTAAAGCTTCTTGGGTTACGTGAGACTGAATTTTCTTGGAGGTCCATATTGCTGGCATATCAACCTAGCTTCAAATCACTGTGTTTATCTGGGGATGTGACGGCGTCACTAGCTTGGGGGCGATATAACCCGCCTATCTTTACCTGTAGTGTTAATTTGCATTTAGAATTTATTTGCCCATTAGGGATATGTGGGGTGAACGTTATTACTCCCCATAGGAGGATTCATTCCTCTCTACAGCCCGAGCCCCCACCCGTAATTTGATGGCTCTAATGAGGGTTTCCTCCAATGAGGAAGACTTTTAGGAGGATCCAGCTACGTTTTCTTCTCTTTTTCATAGGGGCTGATACAGTTGATAGCTACTGATGGCTATCTATTTTCTTTTTGGGGCTTGATGTCTTATCTTTTTGGTAGCTATATATATGTGTAACTATTTTGGGGTAGGTAAAGCTTTTTGCTTTCTTTTGTATATCTGGTAATGTAACTAAACAGACATGATGTCAGTATATATATAGCATGATGTATGGATGTATGTTTTTCTTCACATGTTAATTTCTATTATAACCACGTATTACGATCTTACTTTAACAAAAAAAAAATATTCACCATTTTACTTATACATTTATAAATGATTAAGTTTATTTATAATATAATGAACTGGGTCTTAGTTTATTCTATTTATTTTTCACTTTGTCTTTGATGGTGTGATGTTCCCTCTCAAAAAGGGGCGTTATATTAAGTGGTATCAGAGCCCTAGTTTATGTTTTCTTTGGGCCTTTGTGGTTAAGTCTGTCTTGTTTGTGCTGTGTGTTTCTCTGAAATCAAACACAGAGATGTATTGTTTGGTAGTCCAAAAGGATACATCTAATCTTTTCTTATGTTTTTCAGTTAATCTAACTCTGAAAGAACTTAATGGCACGAGGTGGAGACATGGCTGCAGCAATTGAGGTGATGCAACAAATGGCTGAGGTTATCGCACAACAAATGAAGAGGACCACTCAGCAGCAGGAAAGGGCTACACGACAGCTGGAAGCATTGGCTGACGCTCAAAATTTGGCAGATTTCTGTCGCCACTAACCTTCTCAGTTTAAAGGAGAATTTGATACAAAGAAAGCTAGTCTGTGAATCAAGGAGTTGGAGAAAATCTTCAGAGGCATGAACTGTGCCAACGATAAGAAGGTAACTTATGCCACTTTTATGCTGATTAGGGATGCTGAAGACTGGTGGAACGGGGCTCAGAGAGTGTTAGAAGCTGAAGGTTGCGCAATCACTTGGGAGGTATTCAAGAATAAGTTCTTGAAAAAATATTTCCCCGCAAACGCCAGGTATGCAAAAGAAATGGAGTTCCTCAACTTGAGGCAAGGAAGCTTGTCTATCAGTGAATACACCATGAAGTTCGAGAGCTTATCTAAGTTTTTGACATATTTCCAGCACCATCCGGATAAGGTGTGGAAATATCAGAAATTTGAGGAAGGACTGAGGCACGAAGTGAAAAGAGCAGTCATCACCTTAAAGATCAACCAATTTTCAGAGTTGTTAGATACGTCCTGCTAGGTGGAAACTCTGGATCAAGTTCGGGACACAAGAAATTGAAACTTTGGACCTACTAGATTCCAAAGAGGGGGCAGCAACAACGCGAATCACTTTCAGAAGAAACCTTATTCCCGACCATCGTGAAGTCAGTAGGAGACATTTGGTGGAGATTCCAGTGGAGGTTCTGGTAGGAACTGAACTAGACAGAATGTGGTATTTCCTTCAAAATGCTTGAAATGCAGGAAAGATCACGCAACAAGAGACTGCACCATCAAAGGAATCATCTATTTTTGATATGGGAAACCTGGACACGTCTCCAGAGATTACAACCAAGCTAAGGCTGAGCCTTCAGTCAATGCCGCACGAGCTACAAAGCCGCAGGCAGGGGGCCGAGTCTATACCATGAGTGGAGCTGAAGCCTCCAAATCCGAAGATCTGATACAGGGAGAAGGTGCCATAGGAGGTAATCTTTTGACTATACTGTATGACTCTGGGGTAACCCACTCTTTCATTTATTATGATTGTGTGCGATGACTTAGTTTACCTGTGTCTTCCTTACTTTTTAATTTGACTGTTTCTACTCCACTGATAACCTTGTTGCTACTCCCAAAGTCTATTTGAATTGTCCTTTGATTGTTGAGGGTCGAATCTTTTCTATTGATTTGATCTGTTTGCCCTTTTCTCAGTTAGACATAATTTTAAGGATGGATTGGTTGTTTTCTAACCATATCCTGTTAGATTGCTCTAGTAAGACCATAGTTTTCCCTATGGATGAGGACTCCAGATTTTGACGGCCAACCAAATTTGAGTTTTCTTGAAAGAAGGAGCTCAGGGATACATGCTATTGTCTTCCTTGAAGGTCGAGAGCGAGACTGATGTGAATGTAATTCCAGTGGTTAACGAGTTCCCCGAAGTCTTTCCTGATGATGTACCTGGTTTACCGCCGGAACAGGAATTCGCTATTGATCTTGTACTTGGATCTGGTCTTGTATCTATAGCGCCTTACAGAATGTTACCATCAGCGTTAGCAGAGCTTAAGAAATAGTTAGAAAAACTCTTAGAAAAGCAGTTTGTTAGACCCAGTGTGTCACCTTAGGGAGCAGTAGTGTTGCTAGTCCGAAAGAAGGATGGTACTTCACAATTGTGTATGGACTATCACCAATTGAATAAGGTTATAATTAAGAATAAGTATCCACTTCCGAGGATAGATGACTTAATGGATCAACTAAAAGGAGCAGTAGTGTTCTCTAATATCGATCTGCTATCGAGCTACCATCAGATTCGAGTAAAGGCGGAGGATATTCCCAAGATGACTTTTCATACCCGTTACGGTCATTACGAATACCTTATGATACCGTTTGGTGTAACGAATGCATTTGCCATCTTCATGGACTACATGAATAAAATCTTTCATCCTTACTTGGACAGATTCGTTGTTGTCTTCATTGACGACATTCTGATCTACTCTCAAAATCAGGAGGACCATGCTGAACACCTCGGTATAATTCTCCAGATTCTGAAGGAGAAGAAGTTGTACGCCAAATTGTCAAAGTGTGAATTTTGGCTGGATGAAGTCAAGTTTTTAGGCCATGTGATCTCGAAGAAGGGATTATTGTGGATTCGTTCAAAAGTAGAAGCAATTCTACAATGGGAACAGCCGAAGACCGTGATAGAAATTCGAAGCTTTGTGGGTTTGGATAGACACTATCGGAGGTTCATTGAAGGATTCTCCAAAATAGCAGGGCCTCTCACTCAACTCACGAGGAAGAATCTAGCCTTTGAGTGGACTAATGCTTGCGAAGAGAGCTTCCAAGAATTGAAGAGACGACTAACTACTTCACCAGTGTTAGTTCTACCCAATCCGAATAAAACTTTCAAAGTGTATTACGATGCTTCATATCAAGGATTAGGAGCTGTGCTTATGCAAAATGGAAAAGTGGTGGCTTATGCTTCGAGACAGTTGCGAGTGCATGAGAAGAACTATCCAACACATGACTTAGAGTTAGCAGCTGTGGTTTTCACTTTGAAGATATGGAGACATTTCCTGTATGGGGTGACGTTCAATGTCTTTAGTGACCACAAGAGCTTGAAGTACTTATATGATCAAAAGGAGTTGAATATAAGACGGCGCAGGCGGTTGGAATTTTTGAAGGATTATGATTTTTGACTTCTGTATCACCTTGGAAAGGCAAACGTCATGGCAGACGCATTGAGTAGGAAGATACTCAGTATCTCAGCCATGATGATCAAGGAAAAAGATTTGATAGAGTAATTCAGGGATGTATGGTCTTTCGTGGAATTAGCACCAGGAAAAATTTGCATGAACATGATTACTATCTCAAGCGAATTAATGGAAGACATCCAGGAAAAGCAGAAAATTGATAAGTTCTTACAAGAGGAAAGAGAGCTGATAAGGCAAGGCAATGCGACAACATTCAAGGAAAGAACAGATAGAATTCTAAGGTTCTGAGGTAGGGTTTGTATACCCAAGGATCAAGAGCTAAGGAAGTATATACTTGAACACGCTCACACGAGCAAGTTGAGTATGCACCTGGGGATAACTAAAATGTACCAAGACCTGAAGAAGTTATTTTGGTGGCATGGGATGAAGAGCGATATTACTAGATGTGTGCCTTCTTGTCTAGTTTTCTAGAAAGCAAAGGTGGAACATCAAAGACCGTTAGGACTGTTGCAACCTCTATCTATTCTTGAATGGAAGTGGGATAGCATTGCGATGGATTTTGTGGTTGGATTGCCGAAGACCAAAAAAGGTTATGACTCAATATGGGTAATCGTTGATCGACTCACAAAGTCAGCACACTTCCTACCAATCAACATAAGATACAACATGGAAAATTTGACCCAGCTGTATATCAGTGAGATTGTTAGGCTACATGGTGTGCCTACCAGTATTGTTTTGGATAGGGATCCAAGGTTCACCTCAAAGTTTTGGCAAATTTTACAAGAAACATTAGGAACAAAGCTACGATTAAGTTCTACTTACCATCTACAAACCGATGGGCAATCAGAAAGGACGATCCAATCGTTGAAGGATTTGCTCAAGGCTTGTGCTTTAGAACAGACTGGAAGTTGGGATGAAGTTTTACCGTTGGTAGAATTCACCTACAACAATAGTTTTCATTCAAGCGTAGGGATGGCACCCTATGAAGCTTTGTATGGACGACAGTACCGAACACCTTTGTGTTGGTACCAAGACGGAGAACGCCTTATTGTTGAACCTGATATTATACAGCAGATGACTGAGAAGGTCAAGATGATTCAGGAGAAGATGAGGATGGCTCAAAGTCGACAGAAGAGCTATGTAGACAAGAGAAGAAAGCATCTTGAGTTTGAGGAGGGCGAGCATGTATTTTTGAAAGTCACGCCAATGACTGGGGTCAGTCGAGTTCTGAAATCTAGAAAATTTACTCCAAAATTCCTTGGACCTTACCAAATCTTTCACCGGATAAGTCCAGTAGCTTACCAGATAGCCTTACCACCTTTTCTTTCAAACCTTCACAATGCATTTCATGTGTCATAACTACGAAAATATATTCCTGACCCGAACCATGTCATAGCACCGGACACAATACAATTGAAAGAGAACTTAACCTATGAGGCACCTCTTGTAAGGATTGAAGATAGGAGAGTAAAATAACTCAGAGGAAAGGAAATCTCATTAGTGAAAGTGATATGGAACGAAAAGATTGGAAATGCAACATGGGAATTAGAAGACAAGATGAAGGAGCAACACTCATAACTGTTCTAAGGTATGAAAATTTCGAGGACAAAATTTCTTTTTAGAAGGAGAGAGTTGTAACACCCAAAAAATTATTTGTTTCATCATAAATAACCATTTTATAATATTTATGATTTTTGAGAAATTTGTGGATTTTTTCAGAAATGTTAAATATTTTAATATATTTTTTGTTTTGTGTGCACACTGAGCAGAGTCAGTGTAACACCCCAGAAATTATTTGTTTTATGATAAATAGTTATTTTCTAATATTTGTGATTTTTGAGAATTTTTTTGGATTTTTCTGGAAATATCAAATATTTTAATATATTTCTCATTTTACGTACGCGCTGAGTGGAGCCGAGAAAATGAAATATTTTCCCCGAGGCTGGTAAACCTTGAACTATGGAAACATTACAGGGGATCTTACTAAACCCGAGATTAGGCACAATTTACGAGGTTTATGTTTTTCAAGGTTTTATCTGATAAATAAAATCTCTGTACGTACTGTTATGTAAAATTTTGTGATACGCTCTATTATCCGTTAGATAATTAATACTAGCTTTGTGCACTGTAACAATTGTTCATTGGGTAATAGCTTGTAGTAAAAACCCTAATCACCATATTATCCTATTATTTTAATTACCCTATCACCTAATTATCTTATCCAAATGTAATCTACTTTATGTCTAATCAAATCCACTTTTGAAAAAGCTAACACTTAACCGTAATTTTTGCTGACCATTTTCCCTCCTATTCTCCCTCTCTACTACATGGCCACAAGGCCCATTCGGGAGCCAAAATTCCTTTTCACTTAATTAATCTCATTTCTAATTTCAAAACCCTAAAAGCTTATTTCATTTCTACTATCACTTTCTCTATCTACACTCATCTCCTCTCAAAGTTTTCTCCTCTTTCTCTCTACACCGTACACGGCCACACCCTCATCCACACATCCAAAGATTTCAAAAATTTAAAGTAATCACATTTCCATAATCTCCATCGCATTCTAAACACTTTTCTAACTTGGATCTACTTGAAAAGTTTCCATCTTCATCATCTACTTCAAGCTTCAAGTTTGAAACTCTAGGATAATATTCTTGATTTCTCTTCTTTTCTTCTTCATTTTCATTTTCTTGGCCATCACCATGACCATTGATCCATTCTTTTTCAAGCCTTGGTGTTGATTTGATGAAGTTGTAATTTCTAGGGTTTTTGGTGAGCTTGGCTGAATTTTACTAGGAGTTTCAAGGGAGTTCTTGGCTTGTTTTCTCTCTTGGTAAGAGGAAGATGATATTCTTTAACCTCTCTTGGTAGTGAGAGACTTGATTTTGTCTTGGTTGTGAGAAAACCCTAGTTAGGGTTACTCTCTTCGATGTTCGATTTTTATGGTCATATTGATTTTGCCTTATTTAATCTATTTGGTTAATTGTATATGTATATCGATGATCTTGATTGATTTGCATGGATTGAAAAAATGAAATGGAAATAAAAGTCCCTTGCTTTCATCATGGAGGCTCATGACCATGACCCTCAAAAGGGGTGATCATGGTTGAAATTTTGTAACTAAGATGGAAACATAATTAACCAAGAGAATAAAATGTAAGAGAGTTAAGAAAAACTTAGGGTTCGACCCTTGGGAGGCCACGACTACTAGGGCCATTTTAGGATCAAATTATGTAACATCATGCAACCTTGGAATTTAAATAATCAAGTGACTAAATAACTAATAATGTAATGGATAGAAACCTATTTGACAACCTAAAAGTGACTCTTTGAAACTAAGTAAAGAAAAAGATTGAATGAGACTTGGAAAACCTTAGAATAATTCTTTAAGTGGATTTGAATGAACTTAAAGTAAGGAACTTAACATTCAAGAGAATCCCTCTAGAGAAGAATTCTATAAGAAATTTTAAATTGAGGTGAAACTTAATTAATTGAATAATTAGGAATTAATTAGAGGTTCATGAAATGGAAAGAATCAAGAATGATATTTTATCCTAAAACTTGGAATAATTTTTAATTAAAGGAAGACCATGAATGTAAGTAAGAATGTTGAATAACTCAATTTAAATTACTCTAATGGAATTAGGTTTAAAATTTAGTGATGGACTGTTTAATTAAAATAATAAAGATTAAATGTATAATGTGAGAAAATTTCTCTAAAAGAGAAACTTATTGAGAAATATGTAGAAATTTAGGCATAATTCTATAATGTACCTTAAAAGTGTAATGTATTACTTAAGGACTTAATAGTATTTATTGTGAGTCCGTGAGTGGGACCAAGAATATGTTGATGCTTATCTTAGCCAAATTGTGGCATGTTATGGAAAGTCTATTATTGTTGAATATATATGATATATGCATTGAGTCATCATGCATTGTGAAAGTCCGATGGACTGTTGGTAAGGCCATGTTGCCCAAGAGATTGAACACACCTTAGTGCGGGTGCGAGTAGACTAATGCAGGTCATAGTGTTGACATTGGGGGCATCGGGGTGCGGGTACCTCGCAATGGACAATTGGTAGCTCTTTTGTCCGTGGGGCAGACCGATGCAAACGTATCGACGATCTGGACTGAGATACTGTCCTATATCGCGATCCAGTATAGAATGTCTTGTACAATGCCTTGACGTGCACGTGGATAAATTGATGATTTTATCACTTTGGTCACGGCAACCGAGTTATAGACATGTCTCTTGATCTTTCTCTTCAAATGTTTGTGTCTAGCTCCATGGAGTAGGATTTTGATATCGTGTGCATGTGCATAGTGAGTCTATATCTTGTCTGGCATTTAATTCTTATGATAATTAGAATTGTTATCTTATTGATGTATAACTGTATGGAATTGTTAAGTTGTTTAATATTTACCTCTGGATTACTGTTTAGTACTCTTGTAATGCTATGTGGGCGTCCTACGCCGTTTTGTTTCTTTACTACCATGATTGGTAATGAACACATGATGTCTCACCTCTTGTCTGTATTTCTACCATCTCTGTCTATATGCATATGTTTCTCTGAAGACGGTGGTGAAGAAGGGGAAGTACACGAGTTCCCCGATTTTTGGCCTGACTTTGACTAGTACCTGCTTGATCATGACGTCCCGTCCGCAAGGCTTTTTGGGTTATGTGAGGCTGACTTTTCTTGGAGGTCCAGATTGCTGGCATATCAACCTAGCTTCAGATCACTGTGTTTATCTGGGGGATGTGACAGTGTCGCTAGCTTGGGGGTGATATGACCCGCCTATCTTTACCTGTAGTGTTCGTTTGCATTTATAATTTCATTTACCCATTAGGGATATGTGGGGTGAACATTATTACTCCTCACAAGAGGATTCATTCCTCTTTACTACCCAAGCCCCCACCCGTAATTTGGTGGCTCTAATGAGGGTTTCCTTCGACGAGGAAGACCCCGAGGAGGATCCAACTATGTTTCCTTCTCTTTCTTCTTAGGGGCTGACACGGTTGATAGCTACTGATGTCTATTTGTTTTCTTTTTGGGGCTTGATGTCTTATCTTTTTGGTGGGCTATATATATGTGTAACTATTTTGGGGCAAGTATAACTTTTTGCTTTCTTTTGTATATCTGGTGATGTAACTAAACAGACATGATGTCAGTATATATATATAGCATGATGTATGGATGTATGTTTTTCTTCACATGTTAATTTTTGTTGTAACCACGTATTACGATCTTACTTTAAAAAAAAAATATTCACCATTTTACTTATACATTTATAACCAATTAAGTTTATTTATAATATAATGAACATGGTCTTAGTTTATTCTATTTATTTTCCGCTTTGTCTTTAATGGTGTGACGTTCCCTCTCAAAAAGGTGCGTTACAATATTAACATTGGGATTATTTACCAATTGGGCATTTTCTTGATAAACAGGTTGATTATTTCCTTTTGATTGCCTGTGGATTCCTCAGGGTTGCCAAAGACATCTATAATCCTACTCATTTTCCTTGCCAATGTGGAGTAGGTGTTATTGGTTGACTCTATGAGTGGGGTTATCACAGTGGTCATATGCTGAGTTAGCATGTGGACCATCTCGTGGGTGCTTTCATTAATCTGTTGCCTGATGTTATTTAGGGTTGTATTCATATTCCCTAAAGTTATCGAAGACAAATCCTTAGGAAAATTAGGGAATACTAGTATTCCTACACTTGGCCTATCAGTTCGATTTGCACTGGTTCTTAGAACTTGGCCACTACAATTTACCACTTGGTTTCTTGGTGAAACATTGGGTATTGAACTTGTGTATATGGCTTGGACAATGCCTATACTTTGTGTGACATTTTGGGGGGTATACCCAGGAGGCAACTCATATAAAGGTGTAGTTCTATTTATCCCAAGAGTTCTATTTTCTAAGTTAGAAACAGGGACCCCTATGATTTCACTAATCACAAGCTCCAAAGGTTGTGGCAAACTTGCAGAGACTATGGTATCCCTACTACCATTGGCTCCATTGTTCCTTGATTGAGGGTTCTGAGCACTTATTGACGTGTTATTAGATATTCTTGGCAGTATTTTACCACTTCTCAAATGCGTAAACAAATAGAATCCTTTAAAATACTAGTCTTTCGACTAGTCCCACTGGGTGTGCTAATTTATTTATGGTAAACTTTTTACAAATGACAAATTTGATTTACAATCTCAATTTGGGGAAGAGAATTGCTTCTTCTTTGGATTCGCTAGTTCTTAGATTGATCTTTTAAGTAAGATCATCAAAGGTTAATTTTGAATGAAACATAGAATTGAGTAAATTGAAATCGAAATATTTATGTGTAAGGAAAAAAAAACAAGTAAAAATGAAAGAGACTTTGTTTTGAAAAGTAAGAAAATTAGTAAAATAAAGCAAGTTAAATGACATGAAGTGTAAATAACAAAAGTAAGGTGCAATTAAGTAAACTTGATAAGTAATGTAAAGTGTTGAAATTAAAGAGCATGAAATAAAATAAAACAAAGTAAAGGACAATGAAAAATAAACTTGTAGGTATGTTAAGTGCAGGAAAGTAAGTTTGCAGAAAAGTAATGAAAACAATTAAAAAGAAATCAAATGATCTCAAAAGAACACTCGATTGAGAGTAGAAAAGAGTTTGTAGAAAGTAAAGACTAGAAATGTAAATGAACTTGAATGTAAATGAATTGAATTTAAAGTTGCATTGAATTTGTAAAGGTTACAGGAATGAAAGTGGATAGAAACAGACTGGATTAGACTTGTGTTGTTTGCTCGAAATGTCAAGAATGTGAGAGTGTGAGTTACAAGTGTTTGAGTATAGAATTTCTAACCCATAAATGTTTCCATCATTTTGATATTTATAGACATTCTAAGTAACTACCCTTTCTACATGATCTTGACATGTGTCTAAAACAAAGATAACTACCTAATGATTATTTGTGATCCTTGTCAAGCAACCGCCAAATCTTTATTAGCAATCATCGTGCTATAAGTAACTGCTCAATCTCTGTCAACAATCCTTGTATTGTCTTGATATTGTATTTGCAACCGTTGCTAACTTCTATTTCAAATTCAAATCCTTTCTTTCTTTTAGAGAGGGTGAGAAGAATAAATATTGATCACATAACTATACATAAATGACTAAGATTAAAAGTCACTTAAAGGTCATGTGACCACTTAAAAATATCATATGCATTTATATTTTAATCTTAACCATTAATGTAAAATCTAATGGTTAAGATTCACTCATCTCACCTCTTATAATAAAAACTCTTCTCACTAGATATGTCCTTATATATATATATATATATATGAAGCGTATATAGTGAGATAAATGTTTATTGTAAAAAGTGAGATAAGTAAATCTTGACTATTGGATCTCACTATATATGCTCCATATATATATGGTCAAAATTAAAAGTTACTTAAAGGTCGTGTAACCACTTAAAAATATCACATGCATTTATGTTATAATCTTGACTATTCATATAAGATCTAATAATTAATATTCACTCTACTCACCTCTTACAATAATCACTACTCTCGCCAGATACGCTCCCTAAATTTTTCATTTCTTGCTTGATTTGCATCAAAACCAGATTGGAAGAGTAGTCAAATACTATTAGTATTCTGTCATAAAAAAAACCAGAATTTGTAAATAAACTTATTGACATATGAAGTAACAAATCCCTGCACGTATCATCATTCAAACACAAGGTATGTTATGCATGTCAATCAATTAAAGACTCAATGAAATATTAAGGTAAATAATAGTTAGAATCTCTCATTTGAAAGTACAAAAACGTCAACTTCCTGAATTTGGTCAGGATCGAATGCTGCCCATGCATTCATCGATCCAAATTAGCATCAAGCATTCTAAAAGAAATTAAACTGAATACTAATATTAACTCTCAAATTTTAGAATGGAGTAGCAGCTTGAAAAGTGAGTTATAGTTTTTTTTTTAATAATCAAAAATCAGTAATAGAAATTAGAACATTACAGTCAAGGGAAGACACAAAAATGCAAGGCTTCAACTACATGAAACCTAAATGGGAAGAGAAATTTTAGATTGTGAAATTCTAACTTAAAATCAATCGTGTCCGAAAGATTGAAGCAATAGAAACCTAGCAAAAATATCAGCTCTAATATTATGTGAAATTTTAACTTAAAACTAATTGACATTGAATAGAGTGACTCAATAGATATATAATCCGCACCCGAAATATTAAGACAGATGTTGTGAAATTCTTAACATAAACAATTCAATATTCCTAAAAGAATAGAAACTTTCAATATTCCATAAACAGTCCAGCAGCCAATGGAATCAGAAATTTCAAACTCCATGTAAAATTACAACACTTGGGGTTTCTACCCTTCAAATCCTCCTACGTTTTTCTCTAAAAAGAAAAGAACAGAATGGGAAAGACGTATGGAACGAGAAAAACGTTCTGCATATAAGGACTTGGGGCTCTACCAAACCAATCTCGCAGCCCCCCTTAAAATGAAGATGGTGAGGGTCAAAAGGATAATCCAACAACTTCCTTTTACTGTAAAAGGCACTAGAAATTAAGAAGGAACACATACAACGACGTTTTGACCTTCAACCAAGGAATTTGTGTTCAAATAAATGATCAACAACATGCATGTAACTCAAACAGCAATTTCGACCAAAAGGAGAAGAAAAGAGAGGACTTTTTTAGACAAAAACCTGCAACTAGAATTTGAGATTAAAGCAAGTGGAAAAATAAAGGAAAAAAAAAGATTTTTTCTATTCCTCAACCTTAGCTGAGACCTAACTTGAAGGGAATGAGGGATGGTGAATATCCTTGGTTGAGAGCTAGGCGATCAAGATTGCCTTCAACGTAGTTTTCTTCTCTTCCTTTCCCGTTTCTCTCTGTCTTAGTTTTCTAATGAAAAATGATTTTTCTTGACATATTACTTTTTATATCATTTTTTAATAATTGTGATTAAGTGAGAGAAAGTGATAAAGAAAATGATATGATTAATTATATGAGAACTAGTATAAAAGTGATACAAGAGAAAATTGATGTAAGAAAATAATGATTGTTTTGTAACAAATGGTAGGATAATGATATTCTTACATTATTTTTTAAAATACATTATTTTTTATTATATTTTTAATGATTGTGATTAAATGAAATAAAATAATAAAAAAATAATATAATTAATGATATAAAAAATAATATAAAAAATGATGTGAGAGAAAAGTTTAGTGAGAATATCTTTGCTGTAGATGGTGTTACGAGTAAAGGAGAAGATGGTGGTGGTATATGAAAGGCCATGGTAATGATTTACTTGGGACAGGTGTCAGGTGTGCAGTTACATATACTGCCCTCTTTGTGGCCTTTCCTGAATTCAGATTAGTTAATTAGATAAGTCTCATTCTTAATTAGCTATTATTTAAGTTAACCTTGATAGCTGTTAACTCTTTCATCTATCTTATTAATTAGATATTCGTTTAAATTTTAAATTTGAAAAGTTTATATCTCCAAATTTTATTCTATAATTAATATAGCAAATTTTATTGATATTATTATTTTATATATATATATATATATGTATATTCCTTACATTTATTATTTATGCACCATTACTTCAATAAAATTTTATTAAGATAATGTTATTAGTAGTGATGCTACAACATTGGAGCAAAGATTGCTCCCAAAGAATGACATGCAATAACCAGTCAATTTTGTTGACTTTTTTTTCTTTTTGCTTTTTTCAATTATAGTGGATAGGAAAATAAGTGATGAAAAATGGAGAAAATAAATGGAGATTCCTGTATAAGTAGTGATAATGAATAATTTAAACTTAAATCAACACATAATAAGCTTAAATCATCATTTGACACCAATCATAGGTCACCAGTTCATGAATTGATGCACTTGAAAGCTACTAAGAGGTGAACAAAAAGAAAATAAATGTTGACTTTTGTATAAGTAATGGTAATGAATAACTTGAACTCAAATAACCACATAATAAACTTAAATTATCATTTAACATCAATCATAGGTTACCTGATCATGAATTAATACATGTGAATGCTATAATTAAGTGGTAAACAAGGAGAAAATAAAATGGTGATATTTGTGTAAGTAGTGTTGATGAATGACTTAAACTTAAATCATCATAAAATAAACTTAAATCATCATTTTGTATCACTCATATGTTACTAGATCAAAAATAACATTAATTCACGTGATAACCAAATAAGTGGTGAATATAAGAAACATAAAATTTCTATGTAAGTTATGATGATTAATAACTAGAACTTAGTTGATGCCTTTAAAGACTTACCTGTTGTGCAAGTATCAAGTAATCATTTTGAATCGTTGATCAATTTCAAATCATAATGAACGGTTGTGGTTGCTTAGAGCATTAGATACTCCCATGATGTTTATGAGCACATTAAACTTTTCCTGCAAGAATAAGTGTGGCCACCTCAACTATATGCAGGCTCATCCCACTATTTCTCTTCAATTCTTCAACTTTTAGGTGACATTTACGGTGTTCATAAAACTTTTTGTATGTAAATTTCTCTTCAATTAAAGCTGGTTAATGGACTTTTTTTCAAAATTTTATTATTGTATATGTAAATATTACTAGTTAAAATCTTTAGAGTTTTTTGTATGCACAACTATTTATAGTAAAAAAAAAAAATAGAGTTGATCCAAGCTCCCTGTGTGTGAGTCTACGTATGTATAATTATTGACAGTTAAAATCTATAAAATTTTCTATACATACAATATGAACCATACTTGTTACCTGTTAATTAGGTAACAAGTAATTAGACAAATATAAGATAATATACCATTCCCATGAGGCCGTTTAATGTACTCATAACCAACTTTGGAGCATGGATGCTATGAAGACCAACTTGCAATAACCGGTTAATTTCATTGATTTTTTTTTTGTTATGGTAGCAAAGAAAATAAGTAGTGACTAAAGAGAAAATAAATAGTAATTATTGTGTCAATAGTGATGATTGATAATTTGAACTTAAATCATTACATAATAAACTTAAATTGCCATTTGGCACTAATCATAAGTCACCAGATTATAAATTAATACATATGAAAGTTACTAAGTGGTGACCAAAGAGAAAATAAATGGTGATTCTTATATAAGTAGTGATAATGAATGACTTGAGCTTAAATCATCATTTTGCACCAGTCATATGTCATTAGATCATAAGTCATCAGATCATGAATTAATATATATGAAAAGCTACTAAGTGGTGATCAAGGGAAAAATAAATAGTGATTCATGTGTAAGTAGTGTTGATAAATGACTTGAGCTTAAATCACCACATAATAAACTTCAATCATCATTTTTCACCACCCATATGTCATCAAATCATAAAATTAATTCACATGATAACTAAATATTTGATGAACATGAGAAAAATAAATGATAATTTTTGTGTAAATTATGGTGATTAATGATTTGAACTTAGTTGATGCCTTTGAAGATTTATCTGTTGTGCAAATACCAAGTAATAATTTTAGACCGTTAATCAATTTCAGATCATAGTCAACGGTTGTGGTTGCTTGGAGCATGGATGCTCCTTACTATTTCATGAGCATGTTAAATCTTTCCTTCCCATGAAACAATAGATAATGAACTTCTAGATTTAAGTTAACAAAAGCATCGTCTATTGTAGCATAAGACGAGATATATATTCCAAAAAATCGCATGCTAGCTTAAGCCGAAACTTGTGGTATATATAGCTTAATTTTGCTATATCGGAACTGTTTAACTTCTTAGAAGGAATACTCTTTACCGTGTTCTTCACCATCAGATGATGACGAATATAAACTTGCAAAGTCAACATTCTCTTCAGCCAAGAAAAGAGCTTCATTTTCTTCTCACAATTTAAATGTTGCACACCTATATAAAATTGAAAACGTTTCCATAATACCAATGTTAGGGAATAGTATTCAAGTAAAGTGGCTAAAACTGAAAAAGTGAGCAGGGGGTGGGAAGATTCTCCGGGATCTGCTTTTACTCTTTCACAGTGTCTTCTATTTTGTAACTACAGGAGAACCAATAATTAAAATTTGCAGCAATTGTCCATATTCTCCTCCTCCATCAATATGGAAGGCATATAAAGGAAGTAGACAAAAAGAAAATCCCAAGAGATGTAATGTAAGTTTCGGAAACACATTTATAATGTTCTTAAAAAAATTTAAACATTAATGTTCTATTAATTTTACTTAATATAACAAGTAAAAAAATTAATTTTAATTTTTTTAAAAAAATTATAAATTTTTTCTAAATATGAATTTAACTCTAAATACATAAGAATTGGACTTAAACTCTTCTTTTTTTTTTTTTGGCTGCTGGGTGAGGCTGAGTTGAGGACATTTTGGATATTATGCATCATCGGGAGACGCTACAAGATGAATACCTGGTTGCTCAACCCTCAAAATGTCAATGTCGGTGGTGACAACGGTTGGGTAGGAAGGGCTATCGTGGGTTGAGCAGCGGAGGCGTGGCTGGGTGGTTTAATGGGTGTTGTGGAGGTTCAGTCATGGTTGATTTGGTGATTTGGGGGTGGATTTGGGTGATGGTGCACAGGGACTACTAGCGGTCGATTACGTTTTTGCTGGTTTAATGAAGCAGGGTGGTTTTGATTCATGGAAGGTGGAAGGTTCTGTTCTCAAGATGGTCTTGGTGGTTGTTGGCGGGGGTGAAGGTTCATAGCTATGGTGGTTTTTGGGTTAACTTTGTTTTCAGGAATGTCAAATACTTGAATCCCAGATGCATTTATGATGGAAGTTGGGATTGGACCTGACAATTGATTACCACCAAATGCTAACAACCTGAGATTAGGGAGGGAGAGGAACGTATTGGCTGGAAGAGAACCATTAAATTGATTGATTAAAGTTGAGATGAAAATAAGAGATGGCAAATTATAAAGTGAAGAGAGGGGAGTACCACACAATTTATTGGCTCCCACATACAACTTTTGCAAGTTTTTCAAATGGCCTATTTCTTCTAGTATGTATCCCTCCAAGTGATTAATCGCCACATAAAGAAGAATGAGGGAAGAAAGATTTCCTATGGAAACAAGGATTTGTCCAGTTAGATTGTTATTAGAAATTTGCAACTCTTCAAGCTTCCTAAGGAAGTCAATCTCCATTGGTATTTGGCCGATAAAATCATTCCTTTTCAAACTCGAGCTCCTCAATTCAGAGCAATTTGTCAAGTTGTGGTTGATTTGTATATAGGGGAGGGGTTGATTTCAGCCTCAGCCCTTGGGCCACCATGAAGCAACACCCAACATTCCAGCACCTCAGCAATACTCAAATGAAAATTACAATAGTATTGGGGTTACTTTTTAATGTAACCTATTATGTAGGTTATTAGTCTTTAATCTGAACCATTAATTATTAAAGTGTATAAATCAATGATCATTACTTTAGGAAAATCCATGCTCCTTAATGTTTTAGGAGCATTTAAATCGTTGTTTGTGCCCACATGGAAAAAGAAAAAAATGATATTTCACAAATTACAAGCACCAAGGTGGAATTGAAGGTTGTAGATCATGAAGGGAAACTAAGATTAAAATTAAATAAACAGCGCCACATATAGTTTAATTGTGTACGCAATTGATGAAGCATCATGACCTTAATTTACAGGGTCCATAAATAACAAGCTTCCCTCCCCAACCCCCCCCATATAGAATGCCAAATGAATGGAAGTGAAAATAAATGCTACAACAGAAGAAAAGTCACTTATATGTCCCTCTGAATAGTTGTCTCATGATACACAAGATCAAAACAGTTATGGTTTTTTAGGCAATATTAAAATCCTGATGGGTGTCGAAACCAACAAATATAATCCTACTCTTTTAACAAAAACAATTTACATATAGTGATGAGTAGGGTCGAATTCATAGGGACTGGTAAAACTTACTTCTTTATAAAAAAATAATAAAATAAAATAAATAAAAGGGGGTTGGAATAGGAATCGAATAAGCTAACGAGCGCAAAAGAAAAATTAAAATTCAATCATGAGTAGAGCCTAGCCTAAGGAATAATTTCAGTATTGGTTTATGAAATTAATCATTGATTCAAAGGTAAATTCTTGAATCCTTCAATAAATTGGTTATAGTTATTAACAAGCTCTAATAACCAATCTCTCTTTACCTTCTCGATAACCAAAACAAGCTCTTTGATTACTTCTCTTACCAATAAATAATCCTAAACAAGTTCTTAGGATTTAATTTATTGATAGCATTAAGATTTAGAGACCTAATTCTAGCCCACAAATGCACAAGCTCGGTTCATTTAGACTAGATTATATATCCACACAACATAAGCCAAAAACCTAGTATTGAGCCTTATTATTTTACCACTAGTTATTAGAATGATTAGACAATTATGGATCTAATGTCCCAAATGGCAGTATATTATCTTGCTAATTGAACAAAGGGCCTTTTTTGCATCAATAAACAAAATAATAATCGATGAATGATTTCAGAAGATATATAAATGTTAAAAAATAAAAGAACAGAAGAAAATAATTAGATCTCACAATTCTTAAAGAACCAAACTTCAATTATCCTTGAACTAGAAAAAGGGTTTAGTTCCATGGAAAACACAAAGAAAAATCAAACAAAAGATGTCGTCTTTTCTTCTTATTGAAGCCCTTTTTAAAATACCCTCACTCCCCTCACAAATCAGAAATAAAATCTAAAATTAATCTAGAAAATATAAATCTGAAAATATCCTAAAAGATAATCTCACAAAATTAGGAAACAAAATCTAAATTAAAAACCTAGATAAAGAGTCAACAAAATCTCAAAATTTTAGGGATAATATTCTCATGATAACTTCCTAAAATAAAACTCTAAACAATCTTCCAGAGTATCTCCAAAATAATTGCGTGACCCACGTATCATTAAAAGATAGGATTTGCTTAAACGAATTCACTTCACTTGGCGTGGGTTTAGGACATGGGCACGCCTTGTTCTCAGACATCTTCTAGTTGCTCTATCTTGCTCCTTCCTTGTCAAAAATCCATTTTGAGTCCATTTTAATCTAATTCTCCAACCTATCTTATAGAACACAAAATACAAACATGAGGTTGTGATTACAATCATTTTACCAATCAAAACATAGGGAATTGACATGAAATATGTGTATATTGTGCATGATATCAAATTCTCCCACACTTAATCAATGCTTGTCCTCAAGCATACAACAACTCAAATTTATCAATTTCTTTAGACACCCTTCTCATGTTTCTCAATTCATCCCCTTACAACTCAAATCACCATGCTTCATAAATATGAATTAAGCAACAAACAGGAGATGGCAACTCATCGTACAAGTCCTTATAAACCACACTAGTGAACAATCATCCTAACAATCTTTCCAGAATCAAATGCAATAGGAATCAATACCCTCTCAATGGATTCACTCTATGCACACAAAGTGTCTAGGGTATTAGAGATCCCTCAAGTCAGTACACAAAAAGAATTTTACCATAGGCTTGCTTATATATTATATCTCCACCATAATGCCTGAAGTAAATGCAAAAATCCAAGGGTCTTGAAAGGGTTGTAACGGGGCTTAGGTAAGGGTGGAATAGAAAAGGGGTTGGAAGGGCTATAAAATTGAAGGAATTGCACAAACTCATCCATTAGAGTGTCAAATCAACTTAAATAAGTTTTATAATTCTTTTGTTTTAAGACACCAAACCACACTCTCTCAAACCCTTCTTTCTCTTTTTTATTTTTTTCTCAAATTTTTTTCAACTTCTCAGTCAATTTTTTTTCTCTTCTCTTTTTTATCATTTTTTTCATCAAATGTTTTTTACTATCTCTCTCTCTCTCTCTCTCTCCTTCTCTCTCTCTCTCTTGAATAGATGGAAGGGTCAAGAATACAAAATTTTCAATTAATTTGTCACATTGTCCACAATGCCAATTGAAATTTCATGTAAACAAGTTCATACAATTCTTCAATATGGGGTTCAAAAATCATGGGAGAATCAACAAAAAGAGGATGAACATGGCTTGTATTGTGGTTCACATGCAAGAAAAAGAAGGTCAAGGCTCAAATGGGTTCTCTAATGGTAACAATTAAGGTGGGCCTTTAAGGTCAAAAGGTGGTAAACCTAGGTGCCTTCATCATTTTACTGCATATAATTTAGCAATGCTGTTTTGACATGCATAACAAAGCAAGTTCTAGAAAAATCAATTCATGCATGACAATCACACAATCAAAGGAATTAGAGCATAATGTAATGAATGCTCGTAGGCTAAAAAACTCACATTTTAGGTCAGTGTGTATCAAGTCCTATACATTTTTCATCCAAATCAAATGTTAAGAGTAACCACTCAATGTGTGGAGAATGAGAATTCAACTATTCATGCTAACCCCTTATTTTATTTCAACCAAAAATAATGATTCATGGTAATTCAATGTATACCACCCCCCACACTTAATCTATACATTGTCCTCAATGTATCAAACACTCAATGATTTCAAGGAGAACAAAAATATAAGAATAAGGGGGACTTCCCTGAAAAAGCCGAGTGCTCTAGATACACTGACTACAAGCTTGGCGGTGACGCTGGCGTGTGACTGCTCTTGCAGATCTAAAAATGTGATGGTCTTTGGGAGGAAGGAGAAACGTGAAACATAGGAGAAGATCTGGAAAAAAAATAGGCGACGACTGCTAAAAATTAGAAGGAAGGAGATTAGGTTAGGAAAACTTAACATAAAAACAAAGGTGAAAAGAAAAATAAAAATAGATTAATAAAATAATATTTATTTTTTTTGTAATTTTTTTAAAAAAATGACTTAGAGACAGAAGCAATGTGGCTATAAGGCGTGGGCACGCCTATTTCAGTTAGCATCTCTGAAATTTTCGTGCATGCTTGTGATGCACAGGCAGAAGAAGTCTTCCTGTTAGACATGGGCACGCTTTATTACTAGACTATTTCTGGAACTTTCTTTCATTGGGACAACTTGGAGACAGAAGAGGTGTTCTCGTTAGGCATAGGCACGCCTTATTACTTGACCACTTCTGGAACTTTCTTTCACTGGGACACCTTGGAGACAGAAAAGGTGTTCTCATTAGTCATGGGCACGTCTTATTACTAGACCACTTCTGGAACTTTCTTTCACTGGGATACCTTGGAGACAGAAGAGGTGTTCTCGTTAGGCATAAGCACGCCTTATCAAAGTGCATTTTTAGAGTCTTTTCCACCAGAATTCTTTCACACATTATAGCACACCTGACACAAAGACAACCAAAATAGCTATGATATTAATGAAATAAAAATAAATAAATAAATGAAAGGATTTTTTTTTAAAATATAGGAACATTGGGTTGCCTCCCAATAAGCGCCTTTCTTTAACGTCTTTAGCTAGATGCCATCATTTCTCAATTGTCATAAATCGGACATTCCAAACCCATTTGGTCAACATTATATACTTGAAAACCTTCATAAAAAGGTTTTAAGCGATGACCATTGACCTTAAAGGTTTTTTCAGTATCCAAACTTTGTATTTCAACTGCACCATGAGGAAACACATTAGTGACAAGAAAAGGTCCTATCCATCTAGAGCGCAATTTACCAAGAAACAACTTTAATCTAGATTGATAAAGAAGAACTTTTTGACTAATAGAAAATTATTTCCTAGGAATCATTTGATCATGAAAGGCTTTTGTCTTTTCCTTGTAGATCCTTAAGCTCTCATAGGCATCGTAAATGTTAAATTTAATAATTTCACCATCAAATTCCATTGTGAGTGTACCATCATACACATTAATTTTTGTTCTAGATGTTTTTAGAAATGGTCTCCCTAGTAAGATTAATGTGGAATTAGAAGAGTCACCTTCCATATCAAGCACATAGAAATTAGCAGGGAAAACCAATCCATTAACTTGCACTAAAACATCCTCTAAAACTCCTTTGGGGTACACATTAGATCTATTAGAAAGTTAGATAATCACACCTGTTTCCTTTAATGGACCAACATTCAAAGATGAATAAATAAAGAGAGGTATGACATTTATTGAAGCTCCTAGATCTAGCATTGCTTTCTCAATCCTAAGATCACCTAGTCTGCAAGGGATATTAAACATACCTGGATCTTTGCATTTAGGAGGTATTTTTCTTCTAGAGGACAGCTGAAACATTTTCCCCTATACTTACCTTTTCATTACCTTTCAACTTTCACTTGTTGGTGCATAACTCCTTGAGAAATTTAGCATATCAAGGCACTTGTTTAATTGCATCAAGTAAAGGAATATTTACCTCAACCTTGGGAAAGGTTTCTAGAATTTCCTTCTCTTCATCGTCTTTCTTGGATTTAGTTAATCTTGTAGGAAACAGAGGATTTATCACCAATGCCTTTGTTTTCTAGTCAGTTTGAGATTGGGGAACAACTATTTCTTTCTCAGAGTCTTCTTTTAAAGTGCGCCCCAACTTTGTCTTATTGGGTTCCTTCAATTGCTTCCCACTGCTCAAGGTAATTGCACTAGCATTTTATTTTGGACTAAGAACTATTTGTGAAGGCAATTTACCTTGAGATTCCAATCTGCTTACAGAAGATGCTAGCTGACTCATTTGATTTTCTAAGTTTTGAATGCTTGTTCTTGTCTCTTGTTGAAAATGTTGCATGTTAGTTGCAAGTGATTGAACAATTTCTTCTAAAGACAAACCTGGCTTTTGAGTAGGCTGCTGTGGTGGACGTGCTGATCCATTCTGGAAATTTTGTGGCCTTGCTCCATAGCTAAAATTAGGGTGATCCCTCCATCCTGAGTTATGTGTTTGAGAATAGATCATATTTTCTTTGTGGTGGACCAGGGTACCTTCCTACCACATTGGCTTACTTTTGAGTATCCTCTTAGAGTATTGGGCACATGTCGGTTGGATGGTTAGGAGTAGCACAAATTCCATAAGCTTTGACTTGTTGCGCCTTTCCCACAGCAATCTATGGATAAATGACCCTAGTGTGTTTTGATTAATGACTAAACTTAATATAATTATTATTTTGAGTCACTAACTGCTTGCCAAGCTTGAATTTGTCAATGAGATTTAAAGGAGCAAGTAACCTCAATGCAAGGATCAAGAAGGATTACTTGAAGAAGAATCAAATACAATGAAGATCAGTAGGAACATGTTGTCAAGAAAAGACTCAGTCTAATTCTTTAATTAAGCTCTCAATTAAGTAAAAATGGTTTTTCAAAAGAATAAATGGACTAAGGATGAACAAGGTTAATTAATAAGTTTGTACATCTATGTGTATATCAATATACTTTCAGTTAATTAACTAACTTTTGATGAAAACCCTTGTATACATCTATGTATAAATGTTATACATCTATGTATACATCGATTGATTCTAGACTTACTTGATCAATATGCACGTTTGCATATATACATCGATTGGTACATCGATGTATAAATAAAACAGAGGCTAAAATGCATTTGACATATATATACATCGATTAGTACATCTATGTATAAATAAGACAGAAGTTTTTGACATATATACATCGATTAGTACATCTATGTATAAGTCAAAACAGAAGCATTTTTCTTTAATACATCTATTGATACATCGATGTGTAAGCCAAAACAGAAGAAAGAACGTTTTAAAATAACTATACAATCGATTCGTTAATCGATGTATAATCTTCTGGGCTGAAATTTAAAGTGTTTTTTTGAAGAACAACATCGATGTACTCATGTGTGTATCTTTAAGATCAAGAACATCCAAGATAACAATCGATTAGGCATCGATGTACACATGTAATAAAAGTGAAATCTTGATTAATACATCTGTGTACACATCGATTGACCAATAACAGAATTTTTCTTTTAAGTCTGTTATGATCTCAACTGATTTGTAAAGTGTAACCAACGGATCTATTTTGAGATATACCTATATAAAGACATTGGTAAACACTTTTTCCATAACAATTGATTCAATATACGAAATCAAACACTCAAATTCAGAGAGCTTTTTCATTTGAAGAAAAATAGAGTATTTTTCTCTAGAGTTTCAATTTGTAATTTCTGATTTCTTGGAATCTGATTCAATCTTTTCAAATTTTGTAAAAGAGAGACAAGAGAGAAGGTTCTCTCATTGTTTAGATCAAGAGTAGAAGGGACTCTTGGTGCTGTGCAAGAATAGAAGGAATTCTTATAGGTTTTGCAAGATTGCTTTGTGAAAAATTTGTCATTTGGGTAGAAGGAACTCAGAAGTGGAGCTTTTGTAAAAGAATCTTGTATATTGATTTTCTATAGTGGATAAATCTCACAGTGGTGTGAGGACTGGATGTAGGTTACCAGAGGAGGTAGATGAATCAGGATAAATATCGGTTTGTAATTTTCTCTATCCCTTAACCTCTTTATTTGCTTTATTTTTTAAAGTATGAATTAAGCAATATGTTAGGGATGTCTGTATGATCTGATTTGCTAATGATCATGTGTTTAATCTTAAATCAATCTTATTGTTTATATTTCTTTATAAATTTCAATTCTTGAATGTAATACATCTTGCAAAAACACATTTTGATTTGTTGGTTGACAAAATCACTTTCTTTGATTAAAGAAAAGAATCAGTTTTTGAAAAAGGGCAAAAGTTTCAAAAACCTATAATACTCAATTCAACCCCCCCTTCTTGAGTAATCAGAAGCCTCAACCAACAAGTAGTACCAGAGCTTTCACTATTATGTAAAGCTTAACAGCTTAAGAAGATGGCTTCAAATGACATCTTGGGAGAAGGGGCTTCTTTGGCAAGACCCCTTACTTTCAATGGCACTGCCTGTATGTATTGGAAAGAAAGGATGTTAATATTTCTAGAGGCAAGTGGCATTGATATTTTAGAAACTGCTGAGAATGGCCCATACATTCCTCACTCTCTTGATGTGATGATCACATATTTGATACATTAATAAGCCTTCATTTTTAGTCATTTACACTCTCTATGTACTTAATTGATTGATTTTGATTATGTTTTGTAAGTTTGGATTCAAATTAGACTTAATTGAATTTTTCAGCATAATTTACATCTTACACTGTTTCTGTACTTTGGCCATATCTTGGGCTGTAGGTGGTCTTTGGAGCTGATTCTAGTGGCATTTGAAAGATAAGAGAGATTTCTATAACTTTTATGAAGACCTCAAAGGCCCAATCACACAAGTAGATAACTCAAATTGGGGTTGAAGCAAGAACTAGAATACTGTTCCTGACAGCTTGACCTACGTATACTGTTCATCACAGATTTTGGGCTAGATGTTGTAAAATGGATTGAAATTTGGATGCTGAATAGTTAAGACCCATATCTACAACTTTCATGTTGAACACTTTTCCAGAATCGGATTCCTTGAAGGTGATATTGGGCTTGGAAGTCAGAATAGAGGAGCTGTGACTGGGCCTGGACAGTATGTAGTAATTTGAACGTATCTAAAGTTGTAGAAATGATATTGGATCCAAACCAAAGCCATTTGAAAGCTAAGATCTAGGCCTACAACTTTCATGAAGACCACTTGGTTCAAAAATGACGAATGCAATGACTTCAGAGCTGCATGATTTTGGAGATAAGGAATCTCCATTATTTCCCACTCATTTAATGTCATTTAATGTCATTTGGAATTTTCCACTCATTTTCCAATCATCCACCCACTAATAACTCAGCCCCCTTGACATTTTGTATCTCTAATCCTCTATAAAAGGAGGCTTTGGCAGATCATTAGGGGTATTAGGTTTTAGGTACCAAAATAATGCTAGTTTGTTACTAAGTTTTCTTGTAGTAATTTTTCTTTGTTCTAAATTGAAGTCATGTTTTTCTTCTTCTTCTTCTCTCTTTCTTTCTTCTTATCTATGAGTAACTAAGTTTCATTTTACTTGGGTGAAGAGGTGAAGCTCTTGGTAATGAAATAAGGTTAGATTAATTTCTCTCTTATGCTTAAATGATATATTTTCAAGTGATCATTATACGTATTATATTTTGTTTCCAAACTCTCCTTGTAAAGTGGAGTTCTTGATTTGTTGTAGACAAGAGATTGACACAATGAATGCTTTAACCCATTTACAAGTGGTGGTGTTAGAAACTCTCCTTATAAAGTGGAGTTCTTGATTTGTTGTAGATAAAATATTGGCACAATGAATGCTTTAACCCATTTATAAGTGGTAATAATATTTTTGGAAACATAATATAAATACGTATATAGTTTTAATATACTTTTAACGTTGTATTTTTCGATTGGAACCTCCATGTTGTGAGGATTCTAATTGAGTTATAAAAGGAATTAATCTTACCTTTATTTTATTTACCAAGAGTGGATCTTTTAACCCAAGTAAATAATTTTAATCATAGTAACAAAATATTCACTTCACCTTAATTAATCTTCAACAATTCCTGTGGATCGACCTCGGACTCCGAGAAATTTATTACTTGAGACAACCTGCACTTGGATTTGTAAATGCAACAACTAAAAAGTGTGCATCAAGTTTTTGGCGCCGTTGTTGGGACTTGATTTGAAGTGAATTTTCGGTGTAAAAAAAAAAATTGTATATATACTAACATACTAACTAGTGGGGATCCTCTCCCTTTTATTTTACGTACTAACTTAGTGGGGAATCTCTCCCTTTTACTTATTTTTTTTTTTGTAATTTACTTTCTACACTTTATTTTTTGCATTTTAATTTTGTAGGGGTAATTCTCCATTTATTTTTTTTGTACTTTATTTTCTCGTATTTATTTTATCGTCATTTATTTTTTGTTATTTATTTTCTGTCATTTTTTTTTGTTTACTAACTTACTAACTCTCTTACTAACTATCTAACTTTTTACTTTTTCTGCTTCTAACATTTTAATTTATCTGTATACTAACTTTTTAATTTTTATGCTTATTAACTTATTTGGTGGTTGGTTTATACCACACCTTTGTTAATATTTAATGGACAATTTATATTGCTATCTTGTACATTTTATTTTATACTGTAAGTTACTTGTTTATGCTTAGTTGGTATCGTGATTTAAATTCTGGTCGTTTGGTTAGAGTTAATCCAGGTACTTTACATATTGATTTGTTTGAATCACAATCACACACATTAAGCACAATGGCTGAAAACGAAAGTGTGCATGATGAACATGAAAATCAACCGTTGCGAACTATGCGTGAGTATTTGCAACCATCCTGAAATTCTAGTCCATCATGTTTTATCTTTCCAGTCAATGCCAACAATTTTAGATTCAAGCCAGGTATGATTTCTTTACTTCCTAATTTCCATGGTTTAGAATCTGAAAGCCCATATTTACATCTAAAATAATTTGAAGAAGTATGTACTGCTTTTCATGATCAAACTTGCACTGAAGAGGTTGTTAAACTTAAATTGTTTCATTTTTCTTTGAAAGATAAAGCAAAATCTTGGCTTAACACTTTGAAACCAAGATCAATTGGTACATGGCAAGAAATGCAATGTGAGTTTTTGAAGAAATTTTTTCCAACACATAAAACCAATGCTTTGAAAAGACAAATCCAAAATTTTTCTCAAAATTCAAATGAAGCATATTTTCAAAGTTGGGAATGTTTTAAAGATTTGTTGAATTCTTGCCCACATCATGATTTTGAAAAATGGCGCACTATAAGCTTCTTTTATGAAGGGTTAACACCCGAAACCAAACAATTTGTGGAAACAATGTGCAATGGTGAATTTCTTGATAAAGAACCTGAAGAAGCTTTAGACTATTTAGACCATTTGGCTGAAAATTCTCAATCTTGGCATGGTACTAATCCTTCTGAAAATTCAATTAGATCAAACCTTGCAAATGCTAGTAAAGGAAAATATCATCTTAGTCAAGAAGAAGATTTGAATGCTAGGTTTGCTAGTTTGGCTAGAAAGGTTGAAGCCATGGAATCCGGGAAAGTAAAAGAAATCAAATCTGTGCAAAATGAAGAAATTTGTGGCATTTGTGATGAATTAGGACACTCAACAAATGAATGTCCAAAAATTCCTATTTTTAAAGAAGTTGTGCATGAGCAAGTAAATGCAATGAATAATTTTAAAAAGCCATTCACTTCTTCTTTTTCAGATACATACAATCCGGGATGGAGAAATCACCCGAATTTCGGTTGGAGGAATAGCAACCACCACAATTCATGCAACCACCACCTCCTCGTGCACAAAGAAGATTCTCAAAATCCTCAAGGATATGCACCCTATGTCCCACCATATAGGAAAAACCTTGAAGGAACATTGCATGCATTCATGGAAAAACAAGAGGCCATCAATAGTCAAAACACTCAAGCCATGATTGACATAAAAGATACTCTTGCTAAACTTTCTTCTGCACTTGCCATTCATGATAAAGGAAAGTTTCCCTCTCAACCTCAACCAAATCCCAAGGGTCAGTTTAGCCTAAATGAGGGTAGTTCAGAAAGTCAAAAAATAGATCAAGTCAACTCAGTGATAACTCTTAGGAGTGGAAAAGTTGTTGAAAAACAAATTCCTGAACTTTTTGAGAAAAATGATGAGTCAATTCCCAAAGATGAGGAAGGAGTTGATAAGCCACCTAGCCAAAAGGAGATCAAATCCTCGTCTTCACCCCCATTTCCTCAAGCATTAAACAATTCAAGTAAAGTGAACCATAACAGTGACATTTTTGAAATCTTTAAACAAGTGAAGGTCAACATTCCTCTGTTAGATGCTATTAAATAGATTCCTTCTTATGCCAAATATTTGAAAGATTTGTGCACTGTTAAAAGGAAACATCATGTGAAAAAGAATGCATTTTTGACTGAACAGGTAAGCTCCATTATTCAAAACAATAATGAATTGAAATATAAAGACCCTGGTTGTCCTACAGTTTCATGCATTATTGGTGAACATAAAATTGAACGAGCTTTACTTGATCCTGGTGCTAGTGTTAATTTGCTTCCATATTCAGTTTATCAGCAACTCAACCTTGGTGAGTTAAACCAACTTCTGTAACTCTTCTACTTGCTGATAGATCAATTAAAATTCCAAAAGGAATAGTAGAAGATGTGTTGGTACAAGTTGATAAATTCATATATCCTGTGAATTTTATTGTCTTGGAAACTGAACCTATGGTTGATAGTTTTAAGTCAGTTCCTATTATTTTGGGTCGCCCATTTTTAGCAACATCTAATGCTTTGATAAATTGCAGAAATGGAGTGGTAAAGCTAACTTTTGGAAATATGACACTGGAGCTTAATGTTTTCAACATGTGCAAGCAATCACATGAAGTTTATGATGACAATAAAGAGATTGAAGGGATTGAGGCCATTATAGATGATCATCTTCAAACCAATAGTTCTTCTGACCCATTAGAAATCTATTTAATTAATTCATTTGATTCAGCTACACAATTAGATGATGATATTTCTGAAATATGCTCTTTGCTTGACTGTACACAGGAAATAGAATACAAAGGAAGGAAGCCAAGATTCGAAGAGCTAAAATCCATGAATGATGATACCCATGAAGAAGTACCCACACTGGGCCCAAGCCATTACGATGGGTTGAAGTACATATTTTTGGGAGAAGAACAAAGCTTTCAGTGGTAATTTCCTCATCCACGACCAAAGAACAAGAAGGTAAGTTGATAGAAGTACTTAAAAGGCATAAAAGTGCAATTGGATGGACATTAAAGGATATAAAAGGCATTAATCCATTAATCTGTACACATAGAATACATTTAGAGGATAATGCTAAAACATCTCAACAACCTCAAAGAAGATTAAATCCACACATGAAAGAGGTAGTTAGAGCTGAAGTTCTTAAATTACTTGATGTTGGAATTATCTATCCTATCTCGATAGCGGTGGGTAAGCCCTACACAAGTTGTGCCTAAGAAATCTGGAATAACAGTGGTTGAAAATGAAAAAGGAGAATTAATACCTACCCGAGTCTCATCTAGTTGGCATATGTGTATTGATTTCAGAAAATTGAATGCAGCCACTAGGAAAGACCATTTTCCATTGCCTTTTCTTGATCAGATTCTAGAAAGAGTAGCAGGACATCCTTACTATTGTTTTCTAGATGGTTATTCAGGGTATAATCAAATACTAATTGCATTAGAGGACCAAGAAAAGACCACTTTTACTTGTCCCTTTGGCACTTTTGCATATAGAAGAATGCCTTTTGGTCTTTGTAATGCTCCGGCAACTTTTCAAAGATGCATGTTAAGTATTTTCAGTGACATGATTGAGCATTTTTTAGAGGTTTTCATGGATGATTTGACAGTTTTTGAAAATTCTTTTGAAAATTGTCTTGATAATTTGGAAAAAGTTTTTAAAAGATGCGAAGAAAAAGGATTTGTGTTAAATTGGGAAAAATGTCATTACATGGTTACCTCAGGAATAGTGTTAGGTCATGTGATATCTTCTAAAGGAATTGAAGTTGATAAAGCCAAAGTTGAATTAATTGCTCATTTGCTTTTCCCAAAAACAGTCAGAGAAGTTCGTTCTTTTTTAGGACATGCAGGATTTTACAGAAGATTTGTAAAGGACTTTAGTGCCATATCTAGACCTTTATGTAATCTTCTAACAAAAGATACACCATTTGATTGGACTCAAGATTGTCGAAATCTTTTGAAAAATTAATCGGTCTTTTGACTTACGCTCCTATCATGCAATCTCTCGATTGGTCGTTGCCTTTTGAGTTAATGTGTGATGCTAGTGATTTTCTTTGTTAGTATTTTTTTAGGCCAAAGAAAGGAAGGTAAGCCTCATGTAATTTATTACGCAAGTCAAACTTTGAATAGTGCACAAATGAATTACACCACTTCTTGAAAAAGAACTACTTTGTAATTTTTGCATTGGACAAATTTTGAGCTTATTTAATTAGTTCATCCACTGTTGTTTTCACTGATCATGCTGCTGTTAGATATTTAATGTGTAAACAGGATGCCAAACCTAGGTTGATAAGGTGGATCTTGTTGCTTCAAGAATTTAACATCACAATAAAAGACAAGAAAGGAGCCGAAAATGTTGTTGCAGATCATTTGTCAAGGCTGACAACAGGCTCATCTTTTGATAGCACACCTATCAATGATTCTTTCCCTGATGAATTTTTATTTTCTGTCAATTCTATACCTTGGTTTGCTAACATTGTCAATTTTCTTGTAACAGGTAAGATGCCGCCTCAGTGGACACACCAAGACAGAAAAAAGTTTTTGATTGAGGTGAAAAATTTCTTTTGGGATGACCCATATTTGTTCAAATATTGTCTGATCAAATCTTTCGGAGATGTGTACCCGACAATGAGGTAAGTAGTGTCATTAAAATTTGTCATTCGAAGCATGTGGAGGTCATTTTTCTTCAAAGAAAACAATGCGAAAATCTTGCGGTGTGGATTTTATTGGCCCACTTTATTCAAGGACGTTATACTTTTTGCAAAAGTTGTGAAAGTTGTCAAAAATTGGGGTCCATTTCTAAAAGAAATATGATACCTTTGAACCCTATCCTTGTCATTGAAATTTTTGATTGTTGGGGAATTGATTTCATGGGTCCATTTCCATCATCTTTTGGATTTGTGTACATTTTGGTTGCGATTGATTATGTCTCAAAATGGATTGAGGCAATTCCATGTCGGCAGACAATGATCATAAAGCTGTTCTAAAATTTTTAAAAGAAAATGTTTTGAGTCGATTTGGAATTCCTCGAGCTATCATCAGTGATGGGGGAACACATTTTTGCAATAAACCATTTGAATCTTTAATGAAGAAATATTGCATTACCCACAAAATTGTAACCCCTTATCATCCTCAGACAAGTGGACAAGTTGAATTAGCAAATAGGGAGATTAAACAAATTTTAGAAAAAACGGTTAACCCAAATCGTAAAGATTGGTCTTTAAGACTAAACGATGCACTTTGGGCTTACTGTATTGCTTTTAAAACATCTTTGGGCATGTCTCCCTATCGGTTAGTTTATGGAAAACCTTGTCATTTGCCTGTAGAATTGGAGCATAAAGCATTTTGGGCCATTAAAACTTTCAACTTAAGTCTTGATGATGCTTCCAAGTTACGTAAATTACAATTGAATGAACTTGAGGAATTAAGAAATGATGCATATGAAAACTCAAAGATTTATAAAGCTAGAACGAAAGCTTTTCATGACAAATCAATTTTCAGAAAAACTTTTAAAATTGGTCAAAAAGTTCTGCTTTATAATTCTCGCCTTCACCTATTCCCTGGAAAATTGAGATCTAGGTGGATTGGTCCTTATATTGTCAAACATGTGTATTCTTATGGGGCCATAGACATTGAGAATCCTAGGAATGGTATTGTATTTAAGGTTAATGGACAAAGACTCAAACCATTTCTGGAACATCAAGTTGTTGAGGTAGAATCCATTTCTCTTTCTAATCCTTGTTATGAGTAGAATTTATTTTAATGTTGTTTCTTTCTTTTTGCAGTTCTTTGTGTTCCCGGTTAAATGGCGGATAACGGTACTCCGTGACTCTCAAGTCGGTTTGTTTTTCAGTTTCCCATAATAACTGATTTCTTCTCCTTTCAAAATGGATGTCATTCTCTCAAATCTAAGAAAACATTTTCCTTCTCTCCCTCTAAATGCTCTAACAAAAGTCTATGAAGCTAGGTGTGAAAGACTGAGATTGTTAATGTATAAGGGCATCCCGAGAAGATATATGTTGGATAATCGAAGCAAAGGTTCGTTTAGCTGGTGAATCTTCAGATTCATTTGTCCCATACATGCCTGGTCTCGGTAAAAGTTCATTTTCAAAAAGGAAAAGAGCAAAAAGAATGAAAGTTTGTTACAAGTGTGCACGATGGAATTGCAATACTCGATGTCACTCTTTGGGGATGGTTTCCGTAAACAGAGAAGATAAAATATTCTTCATTAAGAATGGACTGAGTAAGGAGTCATTAGATAATATCTTATTGACTCTTGAGACGCATTCTTGTGGAGTTGTGCAGCGTGAACTTCTTAGTTTGTGGAATCTCTTCAAGGACGAGCAAGAGCGTTATAGTCTTGGGAATCTGACTCAAAAAGACCCTGTTTGCCAATTTATAAGAAAATTGGATGGGAAGCCTATCCTTGACTTATAGAAGGCGTTGAAGCCGTTACTGGACGTAAAACCAGAGGAAGATGTGAGCCACAATCACAACTATATGTATATATTTTCTTGTATATTTTCTTCTTATGACAGCCCTGATCCAGTAGCAACTCAGTTAGAAGTGGTCCGAATGAAATGTTGTGTGAAGCAGTAAGAAAAGCAAGCCAGTCAAGACAGTCCATCTGTATAAATAATTTCAATCTTTGGTTGTATTTTGTTTCTGTTTATATTTGTGTGAAGTTTCTCTTTTCAGTAATTGCGGTAACAGGTACTATCTTCTATCTTTTTCCTTTCTATTTTTTAACATTGAGGACAATGTTGTGATCTAGTTGGGGGGAATGATAGTTATGTAAAAAAAAAGGTAAAAAAAAATAATAATAAAAAATATAGTAAATGTGTTTATGTATGTCGTGTGTAGAGTTGTGTAAAAAAAAAAACCCAAAAAATTTTTTTTTAGGAAGTGTGTGTATTAATATGTTTGTTGTGTTTATATGTTTGTTAGTAATTACTAAACAAGTTAAGGATGGCAGAGTAAGGAATAAATTTTACTCTTGAGACGCATTTTAGTTGGGGTAGATACCTAGTTTATGTGGAAGTAGCAATTCAAATTCAAGGAAATTTGCATGATTGAGTAAATTGTCTTCTTTCTTAAAATTCACATGCTTGGTTATGAATGTTGAATTGGTGGACTGAGAATGATAGAATTATGCCTTGTGAGATTTTGAGCTTATTAATGAATGGATTGAACATTTGTACCATTCTTTTCTTTCTTGTGTGAATTTCACTCATGGAATTGTTGCTCTAGAACTTGCTTTGATTCTTTTTGAGACTACATTTTCATATGCATACATGAATATGATTGAAGCATTTTTCTTGAAATAGCTACTTTAGCCAAATAGCCAACCTTGTGCATATTTTCCTTTGCTTAACCCCTTTGAGCTTATTTGACTATTTTTTTTTGTTTCGAACTCATTATGCGCCTTAAATGAAAAATCATGTTCTTACTTGACCTTAGGGAATAAGAGAACATTAGTTTATCATTCGATGAGTTCTTGAACAAGTGTGGGAGTGTGTGTGCAGAATATTTTTAAAAAAAATGTGTATATATGATGTTCTTATTCTTCAAAAAAAAAATCAAAAATCAAAAATCAAAAAAATCAAAAAATCAAAAAAATAAAAATAAAAACTTGTAAAAAGAAGAAGGTCAACAAGGTAATAAAGAAAAGGAAAAGAATATGTAAAGAGAATTTGTATTAGGTGGAGTTGGGATGAATTTTCATGCTTGTTAATTGAACTCAATTTCTCATGTTCTTTTATTCTCTGGTGTTTAACTTGTCATATCTATATTACCTCTTCCTTTACCTTGACCCCATTACAACCTTGAATAAAGTCCTCATGATTTGTGTGTGCATGTGTTCTGAGTAGTGGAGAAGTAGAAGATAAGCAAGCTTATGGTAGTGCAATTTTCATGGGTTGAATTGAGTGAAATACCTACCTTTTAAACACTTGAGGGATTGAGAGTGAATCTTGTGAAAATCTATCATTCTTTACTCATGCTTTTCAATTGAAATAACCTTACTTGTTGATTTGAGAAGTGAAGATATTACCTCATGAATGTTTTGATTACTTGAATGATTGCTCTTCATTTTTAAATATTATTAGAAATTGAGTCTTTTAGAGTGTTTAGCTTTTGAGTCTGTTTCTTTTTTTTTTATTTTGTGAATGGTCTTATGTGTTTTGCTCAGGAGTGCAAAAAGCTAAGTGTGGGAGAATTTGATGATCACATATTTGATACATTAATAAGCCTTCATTTTTAGTCATTTACACTCTCCATGTACTTAATTGATTGATTTTGATTATGTTTTGTAAGTTTGGATTCAAATTAGACTTAATTGAATTTTTCAGCATAATTTACATCTTACACTGTTTCTGTACTTTGGCCATATCTTGGGCTGTAGGTGGTCTTTGGAGCTGATTCTAGTGGCATTTGAAAGATAAGAGAGAGTTCTATAACTTTCATGAAGACCTCAAAGGCCCAATCACACGAGTAGATAACTCAAATTGGGGTTGAATCAAGAACTAGAATACTATTCCTGACAGCTTGACTTATGTATACTGTTCATCACAGATTTTGGGCTAGATGTTGTAAAATGGATTGAAATTTGGATGCTGAATAGTTAAGACCCATATCTACAACTTTCATGTTGAACACTTTTCCAGAATCGGATTCCTTGAAGGTGATATTGGGTTTGGAAGTCAGAACAGAGGAGCTGTGACTGGGCCTGGACAGTATGTAGTAATTTGAACGTATCTGGAGTTGTAGAAATGATATTGGATCTAAACCAAAGCCATTTGAAAGCTAAGATACAGGCCTACAACTTCCATGAAAACCACTTGGTTCAAAAATGACGAATGCAATGACTTCAGAGCTGCATGATTTCGGAGACAAGGAATCTCCATTATTTCCCACTCATTTAATGTCATTTAATGTCATTTGGCATTTTCCACTCATTTTCCAATCATCCACCCACTAATAACTCAGCCCTCTTGACATTTTGTATCTCTAATCCTCTATAAAAGGAGGCATTGGCAGATCATTAGGGGTATTAGGTTTTAGGTACCAAAATAATGCTAGTTTGTTACTAAGTTTTCTTGTAGTAATTTTCTTTTGTTCTAAATTGAAGTCATGTTTTTCTTCTTCTTCTTCTTCTTCTCTCTTCCTTTCTTCTTATCTATGAGTAACTAAGTTTCATTTTACTTGGGTGAAGAGGTGAAGCTCTTGGTAATGAAATAAGGTTAGATTAATTTCTCTCTTATGCTTAAATGATATATTTTCAAGTGATCATTATACGTATTATATTTTGTTTCCAAACTCTCCTTGTAAAGTGGAGTTCTTGATTTGTTGTAGACAAGAGATTGGCACAATGAATGCTTTAACCCATTTACAAGTGGTGGTGTTAGAAACTCTCCTTATAAAGTGGAGTTCTTGATTTGTTGTAGATAAAATATTGGCACAATGAATGCTTTAACCCATTTATAAGTGGTAGTAATATTTTTGGAAACATAATATAAATACGTATATAGTTTTAATATACTTTTAACGTTGTATTTTCTGATTGGAACCTCCATGTTGTGAGGATTCTAATTAAGTTATAAAAGGAATTAATCTTACCTTTATTTTATTTACCAAGAGTGGATCTTTTAACCCAAGTAAATAATTTTAATCATAGTAACAAAATATTCACTTCACCTTAATTAATCTTCAACAATTCCCTGTGGATCGACCTCAGACTCCCGAGAAATTTATTACTTGAGACAACCTGCACTTGGGTTTGTAAATGCAACAACTAAAAAGTGTGCATCATGATGCAAATGGCAACAAGAAAGAAAAACTAAGAAGTGATTGGGATGATGAGGACAAAAAGAAAGTAGGTTATAATGCTAAAGCTAATAATATTATAACTGCTGCCTTAAGTTATGATAAATTTTTTAGGGTTTTAAATTGTAAGACATCCAAGCAAATGTGGGATACGTTACAAATTACTCATAAAGGAACCAGTGATGTAAAGAGAGTAAGAATGAACTCACTCATGCACGAGTATGAACTCTTTCACATAAAGAATGGTGAAGACATCAATGATATGCAAAAAAGGTTCACTCACATAGTGAATCAGCTGAATGGACTAGGAAAGAGCATTTTAGATGAATAACAAATCAATAAGATCATGAGATGTTTGATAAGAGAATGGCAACCAAAGATTACTGCAATAGCTGAATCAAAGGACTTGGGAACCATGAATATTGCTACACTATTTGAAAAACTCAAAGAACATGAGATGGAGTTACATAGATTGAATGATCATGAAGAGAAAGAGAAAAAAAAAAAAGAGGCTTATCACTTAAAGCAATTGTCTCCAAAGAAAGTATTGATAGTGATGAAGATGAAGAAGTTGAAGATGAAGATGAATCTGAAGAGGATATAGGACTGCTAGTTAGAAAGTTCAAGAGATTCCTTAAAAAGAAGAAAACCTTCAACAAAAGGCCCTCAAATTTCTTTTCCAAGAAGAACACTTCAAAAGCTGAAAGTTCAACATCAAATGTGAAGTGCTATGAATGTGGCAGACCTGGACATTACAAGAATGAGTGTCCTAAACTTCAAAAGAAGGACAAGCATGACAATCATGAGTCCAAGGATAAGAAGAATAGAAAACCAAGAATAGCATACATAGCTTGGGAAGAAAATGATATGGATTCCTCTGAACATTCTGAGGAAGAATAAGCCAATATTTGTCTCATGACTAACCATTACAGTGACAATGAAGATGAGGTAAATGAAATCCCCCTACCTATGATGAACTACAAGATGCTTTTGATGAATTGCATAGTAAATATCTGAAAACTGCTAAGCAATTAATGTCATCTAGGAAAGTCATTGGCAAACAATATAGTGAATACGCATCTCTTCAAATTAAGATTAAAGAATTAGAAGCTAAAAACATTAAGCTAAGTACATCTAGTTCTGCATGTTCTAATTATAACATTCTGGAAAAAGAAGTGGAAAAACTGAAATCCATTCTATCTAAATTTACAATAAGAAGAGAAAATCTAAATGCCATGTTAGGACAACAAAAAATAGTTTATGATAAAGCTGGAATAGGTTATAAACTAGCAACGCATGAAAAAGCTTTTAAGAAACTCTTTGTTGCACCTAAATCCTCTACTAGTCCTTTTGTTAAATGTTTCTATTGTGCAAGAAAAGGACATACAGCTTCTACATACTATTTTAGAAATCCTTCAAGGATAAGTGTTAAACAAATTTGGGTTCCCAAAGGAACATATGTTATGACTAACACTACAGGACCCAATAAAATATGGGTACATAAGAGAAATGCTTAAATCTGTTTTGTAGGTGTGTTTGAGAGTCAAAAGTTCAAATTGGTATCTTGATAGTGGCTACTCTAAACATATGACTGGAGATATCACTAAGTTCTCATCCTTCACTCCTAAACAAAGTGGAAGTGTCACCTATGGTGATAACAATAAAGGAAGGATTCTAGGAATTGGACCAATTGGAAGAAGCACAATTACTAAGATAGAAGGTGTACTATATGTTGAAAGGCTCAAGCACAATCTACTAAGCATCAGCCAACTATGTGATAAAGGTTATAATGTATTCTTTAACTCTAGTAGTTGCATTATAGAAAACAAGCATGATAATAATGCAAAGCTGATAGGTAATAGATTGAATAATATATACATGATAGATTTAGAAAGTATTTCTGCTAATGATGTATGTTGTTTGATATCTAAGGAAGAGGAAAATTGGCTATGGCATAGAAGAATAGGACATATTCACATGGATCATCTGAACAAACTTATTTATAAAGAATTGGTAATTGGACTTCCTAAAACTAAATTCTCAAAAGATGGTTTATGTGATGCATGCCAAAAGGGCAAACAAACAAAAGTATCTTTTAAAGCTAAAAATATAGTTTCATCTGAAAGACCATTACAACTACTGCACATAGATTTATTTGGATCCTCTAGGACCAAAAGTTTTAGAGGAAACTTGTATGCATTAGTTATAGTTGATGATTACTCTAAATTTACATGGACCTTCTTCTTAGCACATAAGAATAAAGCTTTTACAGCCTTTAAGAAAATGGCTAAGTTAGTACAAAATGAAAAAGGCATGAAAATAACTACTATAAGGAGTGATCATGGTGGAGAATTTCAAAATGAAGAATTTGATAATTTTTGTGAAGAGTTAAGAATTCAACATAATTTCTCTGCTCCAAGAACTCCACAACAAAATGGAGTTATAGAAAGAAAAAACATATCCTTAGAAGAAATAGCAAGAACTATGTTGAATGACTTAAACACGCTAAAATATTTTCGGGCAGATGCTGTAAACACAGCTTGCTATTTAATGAATAGAGTCTTAATTAGACCAATTTTGAAAAAGACTCCATATGAACTCTATAAAGGTAGAAAACCAAATGTTTCACATTTTCATATTTTTGGTTATAAATGTTTTGTACTAAATAATGGAAAGGACAATCTAGGAAAGTTTGATCCTAAAGCTGATGAAGGAATATTTCTAGGTTATTCATCTAGTAAAGCTTTTAGAATTTTTAATAAAAGAACACAAATAATTGAAGAATATGTACATGTTACATTTGATAAAATTAACCCAAAAGGTTGGGAAAGGAATCTGTTGATGATGTTGCAAAAGTTTTAGAAGAGATTCAACTTAAAGAAAATCAGGACCATGCCAAAGTGGATGAAGCAGTGGAAATTTCAGAAGATGCTCAACATGAAGATCTACCTAAAGAATGAAAAATTGTAAGAAATCACCCTTTGGACAACATAATTGGTGAAATATCCAAAGGGGTAACCACTAGACATTCCTTAAGAAATGCATACAATAATATGGCTTTTGTATCACAAGTTGAACCTAAAACTATAGATGAAGCAATTATTGATGAAAACTGGATAATGACAATGCAAGAAGAACTTAATCAGTTTGAAAGAAATAAGGTTTGGAAACTTGTTCCTAAACCCAAGGACAAACAAATAATTGGTACAAAATGGGTGTTTAGGAATAAACTTGATGAAAATGGTATCATAATAAGAAATAAAGCAAGATTAGTAGCCAAAGCCTATAATCAAGAAGAAGGAATTGACTATGATGAAACATATGCACCTGTGGCTAGATTAGAGGCTATTAGAATGTTGTTAGCATATGCATGTATTATGGATTTTAAATTGTATCAAATGGATGTTAAGAGTGCATTCCTAAATGGATATATACAAGAAGAAGTGTATGTTAGTCAACATCTTGGATTTGAAATAAATGAATTTCCTAATCATGTGTATAAACTTACTAAAGCCTTGTATGGACTTAAACAAGCTCCAAGAGCTTGGTATGAAAGGCTAAGTAATTTCTTACTTCAAAAGGGATTCATACGAAGAAAAGTTGACACAACACTATTTACAAAAAGAAGAGCACAAAACATACTACTTGTTCAAATTTATGTTGATGATATTATATTTGGTGCTACTAATGAATTTTTGTGTAAGGAATTTGCCAAATTAATGCAAAACGAGTTTGAAATGTCTATGATGGGAGAGCTTACATACTTCCTCGGACTACAAACCAAACAATGTGATGATGGGACTTTCATAAGCCAAACTAAGTACTGTAAAGAACTATTGAAGAAGTTTGGAATGGAGAATGCAAAGGAAATGGCTACTCCAATGAGTCCATCATGCTACTTGGATAAAGATGAGAAAGGTAAATCAGTAGATGTTTCAAAGTACAGAGGTATGATTAGTTTCTTACTTTATTTAACTGCTAGTAGACCTGATATAATGTTCAGTGTTTGTATGTGTGCTAGATATCAATCCAATCCTAAGGAATCACACTTAATTACTTTAAAAGGAATCATGAAATACTTATTAGGAACTAAAGAAATGGGATTATGGTATCCTAAAGGATCAACATGTAACTTAGTAGGATATTCTGATTTTGACTTTGCTGGATGCAAGTTAGATAGGAAAAGTACTAGTGGAACTTGCCACCTTTAAGGAAACTCATTAGTTTCTTGGTTTAGTAAGAAACAAACAAGTGTGACTTTATCAACTGCTGAAGCAGAATATGTTGCAGTAGGAAGTTGTTGTGCACAAATCCTACGGATGAAATAATAACTTATTGAGTATGGTGTTCTCTTAGTGAAAGTACTAATCAAATGTGATAATACAAGTGCTATAAATCTCACTAAGAATCTTATAATGCATTCAAGAACCAAACATATTGAGATAAAACATCATTTCATAAGGGATCACATTCAAAGTGAAGATATAATCATTGAATATATTGATACATCTAAACAATTAGCTGATATTTTCACTAAACCATTGGCTAAAGAAAGCTTTTTCTACATAAGAAGAGAGTTAGGAATAATTGATCCTACCTATACTTGATGTTTTGAATGTTGAATGCGTGATATTTTGATGTTTGATGTTATACACCGATTGCACAATCGATTGATATAAGCATTAAATACTTAAAATAATTAGAACATCAATTTGTACATCGATTGAAATAAAAAATCAGTATACATGACTCTCTGGAAGTCATTATACATTGATTAGATAATCGATTATTATGATAAAATAAGTACAGGAAATTTTATGAATCGATTGAACAATTGATTACTTTTAATTGAAAAGGTCCAGTATATGATAGAAATTGATTTACACATTGATTGAATAACTAATACTTACTGTAAAAGGTTATGCATCGATTGACACATCGATTAGAATGTTTTTAAAACACTGACCCTATGTATACATCGATGTATATGATTTAAAATTAAAATCCTGATGCTAAGTACATCGATTAGCATGGGGATTGGATGTAAAAACCTCTTAATACATCGATTGGGAAATCGATTGGCTGTACTGGGTTTATTAGTTTCAACTTCCCTCCAAAATCTTCACTTGTCTAAACCAAAACTCAGAGATCCTAAACCCTAGCAGAGCTCAAAGTCTTCTCCAATGGCTCGTGTGAAGCATCCTAAACCCTCTACATCGGTTCCCTCTAACTCTACATCTTCCTCCTCAACTCAATCCTCCACACCTCAATGTTTATCACCCACAACAACCCCTGTTCGTCCTAAAAGAAAAGGGACTGAGAAAGCTCAGCTTTCTCAAAGGATTGACAAGCTTCAAATCAAAAGCTTGAAGAAGAAAACACAGGACAAAGGAAAGAAGGTTTCTGAATCTTCAAGACCAACACCTATGAAACAAGAAAGGAAGAATAAGGTGGTAAAGGACACACGCAAAAAGAAAAATGTCTAAAAGAAAAGAAAGAGTATAGAAGAAGAAGAAGATGATGATGAAAGAGTTACTGAGATTGAACTTCTCAGGAGGTATTTCTCTAATGAAGAGCACATTATGCTTTATAAGAACAATTTTAAGTATAGAGATACTCATAAAGCTAGAACTGTAGATTTCAATTATTTTGAAGCTCATGACTTTACTTTTCATAAAATTTTAGAAGAGTACAATCTGAGTCAATTTCTGCAAATTAAGAGTGATATTTACCCTACATTGATCAAAGTATTTTATTGCACATATGAAATGGACAATGAGGGATTCTCTGCTGAAGTAAAGAACACTAAAATTGAGATGACTTTTAAAGAATTTGCTTAATTTACTGGATTAGATTACAAAGGAAGTAATTTTGCTGGTACTGGAACAGACAGTATTTGGATAAAGACCTTTGATAGAGAAGCAGCAATGAAGCTGCTTCTAATTGAAAATACACCAGAAGGAAGACTGATAAATATCATTTCAATGCACATTCAGCATAGGCTCCTGCAATATGTACTAAGCAGGATGCTACTACCAAGATTAGTAAATCATGCTGTGGTGCAGAACAATGACTTTTTGATGCTCTGGGCTATGCTACAAAAGAAGCAACTAAGTTGGAGCTACATAATTGCTAGACACATGTTGGACTGTAAAATCAGTGGAGCTACCCTACCATACCTTAGTTTGGTGATGTGTCTGCTGGAACATTTTGGTATTTCTCTGGAAAATGAAGAAAAATTTGATACCACAAGGGTAACTCATAAATTTGGTGAAGGCACAATTAGAAAGATGAAGCTTGCTAAAGTAGATGGAGAATGGATTAGAATAGCTAGTGAAGAACCACCAAGAGCTCCTAAGGAAAATTCAGAACTAAATAGCAAAATAGACAAGTTAATACAAATGTTTGCAGGCTTTCATCTGATGCAAAAACAATCTATTGACTACTTGAGTATTAGACTCAGTACCTTAGAAGGCCAAATGGCCACTTTACATCAACACCTAGGCATTTCTATCACTGCACCTCTAGAAGTTCATCCTACTTCTGAAGATGTTGTGAACATAGCTAGAGCTGCTGCTATTGCTGCTGCACCTGAAGGGCAAGCAAGTCAAGCTACACAGCACACAGAAGAACCTAGACCCAATGAAGAAATTTAGGTCTTAGGATGTTTTAAGTGTGTCTGTAATGCTATTTTTTTATATTATTTGAACTATTTTCAATTCTATTTTGAACAATGCTGATGATAAATGACTGTATGACTTGTTTTGATCATATTGCGATGACTGAATGAATGATTGAATTTTTTTTTTGTATGTACTTTGTTTTACATGCTTTTGTACTTTGATTCTCCCTTATATATATATTTTTTAATAATGACAAAGGGGGAGAAATACGTACCATACAACTAAAGCTAATGATCTAAAATATAAATAATGATGCAATGATCCTATCCTATACATGTTTACATATTAAAGAACTGTCAATTAGATAGGGGGAGTAAATGTTAATATTACTTTGATATACATTTTAATTACTCTGATATATTGAATGTTAAACATGTTATGTATGGTAAGTTTGTCATCAATCAAAAAGGGAGAGTTTGTGGATAAATGACCCTAGTGTGTTTTGATTAATGACTAAACTTAATATGATTATTATTTGGAGTCACTAACTGCTTGCCAAGCTTGAATTTGTCAATGAGATTTAAAGGAGCAAGTAACCTCAATGCAAGGATCAAGAAGGATTACTTGAAGAAGAAGCAAATACAATAAAGATCATTAGGAACATGTTGTAAAGAAAAGACCCAGTCTAATTCTTTGATTAAGCTCTCAATTAAGTAAAAATGGTTTTTCAAAAGAATAAATGGACTAAGGATGAACAAGGTTAATTAATAAGTTTGTACATCTATGTGTACATTAATGTACTTTCAGTTAATTAACTAACTTTTGATGAAAACCTATGTGTACATCTATGTATAAATGTTATACATCTATGTATACATCGATTGATTCTAGACTTACTTGATCAATATGTACATTTGCATATATACATCGATTGGTACATCGATGTATAGATAAAACAGAGGCTAAAATACATTTGACATATATATACATTGATTAGTACATCTATGTATAAATAAGACAGAAGTTTTTGACATATATACATCGATTAGTACATCTATGTATAAGTCAAAACAGAAGCATTTTTCTTTAATACATCTATTGATACATCGATGTATAAGCCAAAACAGAAGAAAGAACATTTTAAAATAACTATACAATCGATTCGTTAATCGATGTATAATCTTCTGGGCTGAAATTTAAAGTGTTTTTTTGAAGAACAACATCGATGTACTCATGTGTGTATCTTTAAGATCAAGAACATCCAAGATAACAATCGATTAGGCATCGATGTACACATGTAATAAAAGTGAAATCTTGATTAATACATCTGTGTACACATCGATTGACCAATAACAAAATTTTTCTTTTAAATCTATTATGATCTCAACTGACTTGTAAAGTGTAACCAACGGATCTATTTTGAGATATACCTATATAAATACATTGGTAAACACTTTTTCCATAACAATTGATTCATTATACGAAATCAAACACTCAAATTCAGAGAGCTTTTTCATTTGAAGAAAAACAGAGTGTTTTTCTCTAGAGTTTCAAATTGTAATTTCTGATTTCTTAGAATCTGATTCAATCTTTTCAAATTTTGTAAAAGAGAGATAAAAGAGAAGGTTCTCTCGTTGTTTAGATCAAGAGTAGAAGGGACTCTTGGTGCTGTGCAAGAATAGAAGGAATTCTTGTGGGTTTTGTAAGATTACTTTGACTGAAAAGCTGTCATTTGGGTAGAAGGAACTCAGAAGTAGAGCTTTTGTAAAAGAATCTTGTATATTGATTTTCTATAGTGGATAAATCTCACAGTGGTGTGAGGACTGGATGTAAGTTACCAGAGGAGGTAGCTGAACCAGGATAAATCTCGGTTTACAATTTTCTCTATCCCTTAACCTCTTTATTTGCTTTATTTTTGAAAGTATGAATTAAGCAATATGTTAGGGATGTTTGTATGATCTGATTTGTTAATGATCATGTGTTTAATCTAAAATCAATATTATTGTTTATATTTCTTTATAAATTTCAATTCTTGAATGTAATACATTTTGCAAAAACACATTTTGGTTTGTTGGTTGACAAAATTACTTTCTTTGATTAAAGAAAAGAATTAGTTTTTGCAAAAAGGAGAAAAGTTTCAAAAACCTATAATACTCAACTCAACCCCCCTTCTTGAGTAATCAAAAGCCACAACCAACACAATCTGTTGAACCAAAGAGGTTAAGTTAGAAATTTGTTGTTCAAGATTAGACACATTTACCTCGTTCACCCTTCTAGAAAGTGTGTCTTATCTAAAGCCAAATTGTTATGAATTGGCAGCCATAGTGGAGATTAAATCTCTAGCAGCTTGAGGAGTCTTGTTCACAATAGCACCTACACTAGCTGCATCTGTCATCCTCCTTTCAATGGGTAACAATCCTTCATAGAAGTATTGAATAATGAGTTGTTCAGAGATCCCATGGTGGGGGCAGCTTGCACACAATTGCTTGAACATTTCCCAATATTCATGAAGAGTCTCGGTATCTTTCTATTTTATTCCACATATATCCCTTCTTATGCTAGAAGCTCTTGAGGCAGGGAAAAACTTATCAAGGAACAATCTCACCAAATCTGTCGATGTGGTTACAGAACCAGGAGGTAAATAAAATAGCCAATCCTTAGCCCTTTCGGTTAAAGAAAAGGGGAAGACACGTAATTTGATTTGTTCTTCAGACACTCCTTGTGGTTTCATGCTTGAACATACCACATGGAACTCCTTTAAATGCTTATGAGGATCTTTATTCTCAAGACCTTGAAAGGTAGGCAATAAGTCTATCAGACCAGACTTTAGCTCAAAATCAACATCCAAGTCTAGATATTCAATGCAAAGGGGCTGTTGAGTCATATCTGGTGCTGCCAATACTCTCAAAGTTCTTTCCTTATTAGCCATTGATTCTTTAACTTCTGAATCACTAGAGGAGTCTATCAAATCAAGGGTTGATCCAAATCCAGGAGATGAAGAGGAAGACACTTGCTTGGAACATAATCTGGTTTCTTTCTTTAATCTCCTTGCTGTTTTCTCAATTTCAAGATCGTATTGGAGTTCACCTGCAAAAGAAGATCGAGGCATAAAAAAAGTTAAATTGTTTAGACACCAATCCCCGGCAATGGCGTCAAAAATTTGATCGGTGTCGAAACTAACAAATATAATCCTACTCTTTTAACAAAAATAAAATGCATATAGTGATGAGCAGGGTCGAATCCACAGGGATTGGTAAAGCTTACTTCTTTATAAAAAATAATAAAATAAAATAAATAAAAAGGGGGTTGGAATAGGAATCGAATAAGATAACAAGTGTAAAAGTAAAATTAAAATTCAATCACGAGTAGAGCCTAGCCCAAGGAATAATTTCAATATTGGTTCATGGAATTGATCATTAATTCAAAGGTAAATTCTTGAATCATTCAATAAATTGGTTATAGTTATTGACAAGCTCTAATTACTAATCTCTCCTTACCTTCTCGAAAACAAGTTCTTTGATTACTTTCCTTACTAATAAACAACCCTAAACAAGCTTTTAGGGTTTAATTTATCAATAGCATTAAGATTTAGAGAGACCCAATTCTAGCCAACAAACACACAAACTCGATTCATTTAGACTAGATTATATATCCACACAACATAAGCCGAATGCCTAGTATTAAGCCCTATTATTTTACCACTAGTTATTAGAACGATTAGACAATTATGGATCTAATGTCCCAATTGGCAGTATATTATCTTGCTAACTGAACAAAGGGCCCTTTTTGCATCAATAAACAAAATAATAATTGATGAATGATCTCAGAAGATATATAAATGTCAAAGAATAAAAGAATAGAAGAAAATAATTAGATCTCACAATTCTTGAAGAACCAAACTTCAATTATCCTTAAACTAGAAAGAGGGTTTAGTTGCACATGACTTCCATGGAAAACACAAAAAAAAAATCAAACAAAAGTTGTCGTCTTTGCTTCTTACTGAAACCCTTTTTAAAATACCCTCACTCCCCTCACAAATTAAAAATAAAATCTAAAATTAATCTAGAAAATATAAATATGAAAATATCCTAAAAGATAATCTCACTAAATTAAGAGACAAAATCTAAATTAAAAACCTAGATAAAGAGTCAACAAAATCCCAAATTTTTAGGGATAATATTATCATGATAACTTCCTAAAATAAAACTCTAAACAATCTTTCAAAATATCTCCAAAATAATTGGGTTACTCACGTATCATTAAAAGATAGGGTTTGCTAAAACAAATTCATTTCACTTGGCGTGGGTTTAGGACGTGGGCACGCCTTGTTATCAGACATCTTCTTGTTGTTCTATCTTGCTCCTTCCTTGTCAAAATTCCATTTTGAGTCCATTTTAATCTAATTCTTCAACCTATTCCACAGAACACAAAATACAAACATAAGGTTGTGATTACAAGCATTATATTTTACCAATCAAAACATAGGGAATTGACATGAAATATGTGTATATTATACATGATATCAAATCCATAAGTGAATAACATAATAGAAATTTAGAATCTACATCCTTACATTGAGTATACATTTAGCGACTCAGCATTGTCTCCTTTCACAGCATCCTTCAGTGAGATGAGACTTGGAATATGAGGAAATGTTTCAAATTTGGATTGATCAGTCCCACTAACCTTAAAAAATTTGAATCCATACTTTCTAGGTTCATAGTAGATAAAGCAATTACAAGAATGATACATCAATATGGCAGCACCCTTTTTAAGAATTTTACTAGCTGATATAAACCTTAGTCCATGATTCTCCAATACCATATTTCTTCATCACCCACAATGTAACAGGATCAAAATAAGATGCATCACATATGTAAAGACAGCCCCATAATTCCCCCATGCTGATATTTTCTTCACTCTTGATTTCATTATAATCAAACACACAAGGAGGAGAAGGGAAGGTTTGGAACCTCTCACTATCAATGTTGAAACACCAAATTGACCTTTTCCAACCATCAAAACCAATTCAATGAAGTGCCCCATTGACACAAGTGGGAAATCTAAGTCCCTTTGTTGGATGCCAACACATGTGAGTGTGGTGTGTGATAGTGAAGTGAGTAGAAGTCCTACATTGGACAGATGAGAGGAAAATGAATGTCTTATAAACTTGATGGACCAATATACAGTAATTTATCTTTTAGCTCAAAAGGTTCGAATGCCCAATACCAAAACATCCATAGCCAAACATATCAATTGCACATTCTGATCACCTTATATTCATTAGTTTTTGGGTGAAAGCCAAAACCAGCATCAATTGGTGCCCTTATTTTCTCAATCCTAGTTAGCTTTTGGAAAGTCTTATGAACTCACTATAACTGGGTTGCAAACAACAAAAGGGTCTCTGTCCCTAGGATTACACAAGCAAAGCAAGCCATTACAGGAATTCACCATAGCAAACTTATCATCTCTGGGCTTGCAAGCAATATAACTCCTTTTTCTACCATCATTCTTGGTCTCTTCTCGTGTGTCAAGAACTAATTTGGCATCACGAAGAGGAAGCTTGAATTTAGGCTCAAGCTTCATGTGACTGTTGCATTCAGGTTTATGAGAATCCTCACACCAACATAATTGATCATCCTCACTAGCATACCTTTTATTTTCAAACTTTTTAGGCTTATACTCAAGAAGGTGAAGGGTTCTTGACACCCATTTGGGATCATTGGTTCGAACCATGACACCAACTGGTGCACACCTAAAATGCAATTTGGCAAACTGTAGGTCTAAAATCAGTGTGTTCTAACTTTTGCAAACACATCTACAAATTAGAAGAGATTTCATGGGAAGTTTAAGTAGAATATGGGTATTGATGGGGGATGGAAGATCAGCAAAAGAAGGCCCAAGTTCTTCAATTTCTGGGTCATCAACTTTCTCTGCTACTCTTTTACCTTCTAGGATAGCAGAGGCCATTGAAACCCTTTTTCTTTTCATGGCCACCCTAAAAGGTGCAAACGGGAAAACAAAATAAAAGACATGAATCACATAAAAGGAAATCATATTTGATAGATATAGCCATATAATTAAGTGCTTACACTATCATTACTTATATGCAATCATTCTATAAAATTTTTTTGTAGAAGCTATACATATCATGATATGGTTACGAGTATGATGGATGTACTTTTGCTTTTAGTCACATAAAAAATTGTATCAAAGTTCAATTTTTAATAAAATAAAGCTTTGATTCTGGATTCGACCTAAGATTCATATATATAAAAATAGTATTGTTAGGAGGAGTTATTGTTTAAATACTTGTATTTTAAGAGATTAGTCTCTTACTTATTAAATATGGATATTCTAGAAAACCAGAAAAAAAAACCTTTGACAAATAAAAATACCTTGAATTTAAAATTTTAAATACACAAATTTAAATGATATCGCTTATTAAAAATAAAATCATATAATGTGTTATCAATTTAGTTCTAAACTAGTATATGCCTACGTGAAACTCACAGATAACTCTGTTTTTATTTTTATTTTTTATGTTGTGTATTTTTATTTGTTATGTGTTTTATATATTATTCTTTTATATTTCTAAAATACAATTTTTTCTTAATACTTTATGCATTTTTTTACTTTATGTTTTAGATAATTTGGATTTTAATTATAAACAATTATCTTCAACAACATTATTCTTTAAATTATTAAAAAATAAAATTCAATTATTCATATATATATAATTTTTAATAATCATCCGCACAACAAATAAAAATAAATTTAAAATATTTATATGTCTTGTCAGTGTAAAAAGTTTTATATTAACATCTAATGATATGTTACCACATCATTTAATGAATTGAAACTTACTTGAGATGTTAAATTCATTAAATGATCGACAACACATCATTGGATTACAATATAAAAATTGACATTGTTTCAAAATTAAATTCAATAAAAATATACTAACATCAAAATATTGTCTCTACTCTATTTTGTGTTTTATTTAATATTATTTCTTTGACTATAATAGTGAAAAAATCTAATCCCTATCATAAAATAGAGTAGAGACAGCATATTAATGTATAACTAAATGGTGCATTGTAAATCAGAAGTGCAGTGGTAAAATATAAGAAAAAATAATATTAAAAAATAGAAAAATATAAAAGAAGAAAGAATATATATAAATAAAATGAATTGAAACGGAAGGCCTTCGACTTTTACACTTTACAATATAGTTGTACAACTCGAATCGAATGTTGATTTAGTCAAAATGTTGGGTTAACGAGTCAAATAGTCTGATCACGAATTAAATGGTTGAATCGAAAAATTCAGATAAATAATAAAATTTTTAAAAAAATAATATATAAAATGTGCTTTATATAAAAAAATATTACATGAAAAAATACATTATAGTACAAAAATATTAATGATGTAATCAATCTAACAAAGATAATTATCTAGCTTTAATTTTTTTAAAATTGAATTTATTAAATAATCATATAAATTAAAAAATTAAAAATATTACTTAATAAAAATAAGAGTTTAATGACGAAATATATTTTATCAAAAAGTCTTTAAAATATCAAATTTAAATCTTAAAAGTTATATTTTTAAAACATAATAATCAATTAGAAGAGAAACAAGACTCAGATATACGTACAATGAGAAAGCCACGTGGGCCCAGCTTAAGCATGTGTAAATTTAACTCTCAATTCAATGTGCGAAAGAATGATGCATTAAAAAGAGACAATTACTAGAGACATGCAGAGAAAATAGATGCTCTTTATTTTAATTTCTCTTCTTTTATCCTTTACTTCCTTCTTTGGACTCTATTAGAGAATTATGTAAGAAGCTTCACTAGGAATTTCTCTATCAGAATCACAGGATAGGTCTTAGACCTTAAAAAAGATAAACAATTACGGTAGGCCGTTAATTGGAGAGAATGGCGGGGAAAAGGAGAAATTGGAGGGAGAAATATTTATTGAATTGGAATGAGGACAGGCGCAGCACAAGAGCAATTCATGGAGGACAAAAACGAAATTGAAGCGAGGATCAAAGAAAAAAGAGCGAGAAAAATTAATAATAAATTTCAATAAAAAACTGTCATATGATAAGTAGCGGTAATTTAATTAATAATAAAATAACAGATACTATTTTTATACTGCTACTGTGAGAGTGTTAAAAATTTTAACAAAGGAAAAAAATCTAAATCACCATTCACCAATTTCTGACGGGTCAAAATAGAGACAAAGGAGCAACCACCACAACCACAAGCTTATATCTTGAAGAAAAAAGGGTTTATCTTTTTCTTACATCTGAACAAAATCTTACAATTTACAGGGTTACCAAAGAAATCTCCCCTAATGGGAATTTTTATATTATACCCTGATGAATTTGGTGTAAGGTGAATTATTAAGAATTTCTTAAACGATGAATTTATAATAAATATTTAAAAATAATCAATAACTAATAAAATACTTAATAACTGATCCTACGTACCAAATCTTGCAAAAAAAAAAAAATGGAGACAATTGAAATTCCCTTTGTGTATTCTTCAAAATAAAGTTGGAAATTTTAAGTATGAATTCTATGTGACAACTAACAAGAAAAATACACACCCCTAATTTTAAAGGGATAGTGAAGTGAGATACCAGACCTACTGATGCAGATAAAGAGATGGGGGAAATGGTTAATAAAAGAATAGGGAAAATACCCTAGAGAGCTTCTCTAGTTTGACGCCAAAAGCAGAGAGAGAAAGAGATAATGATGAAACAAAATAAAACGAATGGGTTTCCAGTTAAAGCAATTGAGACTTTGTGAGGCTTTATGTACAACTAGAGGATTGACAGGTAACCGCAATTTTTATTTTTTTATTTATGTAAAGTGATTCACGTATAAATTATAAATCATTTGCAGATTTATCTTTCAGTAAAAAATGTTAAAAGTGAGAGATGAGAGACATAAAAATTTAAGAGATGAGAAATGTAAAGTAATTTTTAGTAGTAAAAAATGGGTTGTTACTTGAGTATAATTCTACCATTTTAATAGTGAGATGGCATTTTAGAAGCTTTTAGCAATTTTTTTATTTTTGTTTGAATTGTATCTAAGTAAAATAAATGAAAAAAGTGCAAAAAATAATTGAGATAAAAAAATTCTCTTTATTAAGTAATATCGATATTATTGCGCCAAAAGTTCCTCAATCTTTTTTTTTTTACGGATTCTTAATTTCTTATATTTCCTCATGTTATTATACGAAATTGATATATAACTAATTTTTTTTTTTTGCATTTTAGTTTTGTAGAAAAAATAAAATTATTTATTTATTTAACTAAAAATTAGAATTTAATTTGATGCATTATGCAAAACTTTTCTGCACAAGCAACTAATCTGCAAATCAAATATTAATGAAAATGAATATATATGTTTTGAAAAATTGTCATGTGTCTTGTCAGCAAGGATATGCATCACTTATTTGACACGTGACATTTACAATACCTAATACTTTGTCACATATAATTTTATGTGATAATTTCTTGTCACATATGTTCGATATGACAACATAAAACATGTAAAAAAAATATCACATGTACAAAAATTATTTAATAAATAAATTAAAGAAATACAATATACCAAAAACACAAATAAAAAAGAGAAAAAAAAACAATTACGATATTTTTGTCTAGAGAATCATGCGTTGAGAATTGATGCAATTATACTTTTTGTTTAGACCACCTATGTGTTGAGAATCGATACTTATCGGAGATGACCGTTGAGATTGCAGGTGACTTTCTGGATCAACATAAAAGACAATGATGACAAGCTCGAGATCCAGTGACTTGGATAGAGGAGGACACGAAGCTGCCATCGAGGTTTCGCTATGATTGTTGTCAAAATCTTGTGCTTGAAGGAGAAGAAGAAAAAAGAAGAAGAACAACAACAACAATGAGCATAATTCAAATTCAAATTTTTTTTCTAATTGAATGACATTTATATACAACTAACTAATTAATTGTCTCAACTAATTAATATGTTAATTATTATTCATTATTTTCTATGAGTCTCTACCAAAATTATCTTATATGAATAATATTGTTATTCAAATTCAAATAACTTTAATAATAATATAATAAAACTTTTAAATTTTGAAGCTCACCTTTAATGAATGTCATTTATTTACAATTAAGAAATTTATATATAATTAATTTGTTAATTTTCCACTATCTTCTAGTAATAAGATTTATATTTAAGTAAATAACCCAAATAATAAAAGAATAAAAAATAAAATTCAAATTTCCCTCCTAATTGAATGTTATATATGTACGTTTAATTAATTGCCTCAACCAATTAATATACCAATTATTCATTATCTTTTATAAATAATATTATCATTCACGTAATAATAATAATAATAATAATAATAATAATAATAATAATAATAATAATAATAATAATAATAATAATAATAATATAACTAAAACCGAGATTAAACTAAAATATATTTAAAACTTTTACATGATAGTATCAAAAAAAAAAAAAAAAAAAAAACTTTTACATGAGGGTAACTTCTAAATCAATCAATTAATATGCTATACTATAATATAATATAATATAATATATAATATATAACAATATAATAATGTCTACCAGAAAGATACATGATCGAAAAATTTGCCATGTGTCACTCTTAACTTACATAACCTAAAATTCTTTCATGTGTCACTCCTAACTGACAATACATGCTTTTAATTTTTTGTCATGTATCAAATAGTCTTCTTATTTGCATGCCATGTGTTTTTTTTTTTTTTTTTGCAATATAGCATTGACATGTTTGTGTAGAATTGTCTTTGCCCTAATTATTTAATGTGTTAAGTTTTGATAATAACAAATGCATTACAAAAGGATATTGATCATGCTACATAGATATACGTAATAGATTATATTGGATCATGCATGATCATGTACTCCATCTTATTATATTTCATATAAGAATCATGCATATTCTTTATAGAATCTTTTATAGAATATATTCAATAATATGTTATATGAGTTGTATTAAATTAATATTAGATTTGACTCTATTTGAATGAAAATGTGCAAAATTGTTCTTTGTTACATCTTATATAGAGCATATATATTAGTAATTGATAAATGTCTTATTTGAATGTTTCTATAAAATTCTTATATGCATGTTAGACTAACTAGAGTTATACATTTATGAATCATGCATATGAAGATATTGAATTATGAATTTGGACTAACTATGTTTGTTTTAAGTGAATAATATTTTGTAAGATAGTCTAAGTACCAAGAGTGAGCATTACAACAAGAAAGTAAAATATCACAGTTATGCTCAACTCAAGAAGAATGAGAATGATAAGATGTTCTAAGCATTTGCAAGATTTGAAGAAAAGAAATTTATGCAAGCTTGGATTACATCAAGAAGCTTAAGGACTAGAATTGGTATACTTTCCTTTTAGGCTTTCTCCTTTGTAAAAATAGAGGGTTTACAAGAAAAGAGTTCAAATATATTTTTAAATCTTTAAAAATAGTTCTTACATTCTAAAATGCCTAACAGACATGTTTTGAAAAGTTAGTCATGGTAGTAGTTCAAAACTATGAAAAATAGTCAATTTTGAGTTTTGAAAAGTTGACATTTAGTTACTCTTTTGATCATAAATTTCACAATACTTTGAGTTTCATCCTGAAACCTATTTCATTTGAAAATAGATTCAAATATCTTTCCAATGAGCGGTCATTTTCTTTAAATGGATAAGAAATGAAGAAGTTATGACTATTTTCTTTAAACTATGAAAAATAGTTAAGTTTGAGTTTTGAAAAGTTGACCTTTGATTACTCTTTCGATCATAACTTTCAAAATATATTGAGTTTTGTCCTTAAACCATTTCATTTGAAAATAGACTCAAAGATCTTTCTAATGAGTGGTCATTTGCTTTAAACAAATAAGAAATGAAGAAGTTATAATCATTTAAAGTCAGTTTTTAAAACCAGAGTGCATGTAATCGAATACATAAGTCCTGTAATCAATTACAACTCTGCCAGATGCCATATAATCGATTACAACATCCATGTAATCGATTACCACGTGCCCAAAAGCACTCCCAACAACTATAAACTGCTAAATTTCATAAAAAATTATTTCTAAATACTACCAACGACTATTTTGTCACTTGAGCTCTATATATAAGTGATATTTGAAGCTTTTACAACTCTAGAACGCTTGATTTGATCCTTAAATCATCAAAATCATTTTTTGAGCTCTTTATTGCAAAATCCTTCTATTCATTTGTTCTTCATGTTGTATGTCTACTCTTGTGAGAGTTTCTAATCTTTTTCTTCATCTTGAAATCATTATAAGAGGGTAAGGTATCCCTTAATAGAGAAAAAGGTGAGGTATCCATTGTAATGAGGCTCAAACACAAAGGGTGAGGTATCCCAAAGGTGTTGTGAGTACTCTTGAATGTAAAGGTTTTTTTTTCAAGTACCTATGAAGCTTGAAAAGTTGGAGGCTCTAGTACAAGGGTGAGGTATCTCAAGGTGTAAGGAGTACTCTTGTTTGTATAAAAGTTTTCCTAGCACCTGTGAAGTATAGGAGATAGTGAAGAAAATCTCAAGTTAAGCTTGGGGACTAGATGTAGGCTATAAGCAGTTGGTGGCTGAACTAGGATAAATTCATGAGTTTGATTCTCTCTTCTCTATGCTCTTTAATTTCAGTATTTGGTGTAGTATATTTATCTATTGCATATCTTGTCATCTTGATGTTTTGATTATAAGAACTTGATATCTAGCTTATTTGATTAATTTATCCCATAACCTAAGTTGTATTTGAGTAATCTACAATAGTTGTATCTTTGTTAGACTTATTCCGCTGCATGTATTGATTGAAAATATCAAAATGCATAATTTTTCAAAGTTACTTTGAAAATTTATAATCACCTAATTCACCCCCTCTTAGGTGATGATTGTCATGACTAACAGTTTGTACACGTGAATGACATATATTCAAACACTAAAAATCTCATAAGCTAAAATGCTAGTGTAAACTCATTAAAAATGAAAAATAATATTAAAAATTACATAGGCAAAGAAAGAATACAAAATACAAATGGAATGGAAAAAAAAGGATAACAAATAAACTAATAAAAATGACAATTTACATGATTTTCTTTTTGGGTTTTATAAGATTTTATCATACATTTTAGTTTTGAGAGTATACTTGCGTAGGGTACATGAGCTTCTATTCTCCCAAGTGCATTTTTGGCTAAACTCTAGAATGCTTATAACTTGATTTACTCCTTTTGAATTATATGAATATAAATTGAATTAATTTATATGTAATTTTTAGTAAAGTTAATTTATTGAAATAATTTTTTTATAAAAAATTATTGAATCAAATTATGCATTTAACAAGCAAATATATTTTTTATATTATAATTTTTTTTTAGGTTTATAGTAGAGTAAAATCCTTTTATGAAAATATTATGTATTTTTAAACTAAACTTATAAATATTTTTTGAATAATTATTACATATATTTTATTTAATAAATTTATTTTTATTTAAATTATATTTAATTTTATAATTTAATTCTTTAATTTACCTGTGCATTGTACAAGTGTAAAATCTAATCATTAAAAAAGATTAATTATCACAACTATTAATTATCTAAAATGTCTAAAATTTTTAATGATGTATTAACACATCATTAGATATAACAACCAAACTTTTTTCCACTAGATAATAATATAAAATATTTACTATGATAATGTATCAAATTAATTAAACAAAAATGTTAATGTGCTGAATTTACAGATGACAATAAACATTAGATTGTTTTTGTTACATTGAGTGTAGGTACTAGGTTGTACCAAAAAAGAGTGTAGGGGTAGTTATTATTAACTAAATAAATAGCAGATGAGAAATATTGCATCAGATATTGTTTTCCTTCGAATATTCTTAGTTTAGCTAGGGCACTTTGGATTGTGACCTTGCTAAAAGAATTAGAAAGGTTCTTCGTTATTGATAATTTTCAGCAGATTTACTTTATTTAAATGATCTAGCTTGTAAGAAATACTTATAGATTCAGGCTCCAAGGTTTGCCAATTTTTTCTTCTTCCTTTGTTTTCTTTCACCTTTTAGATATTATTAGTTATCTTGTTTTATAGTTTATATTAAAAGATTTGTTGTGTTTAATTATAATTTTGAATAAGTTAAGTTCATATAATAGAATGCTCAAAATTAATTTTAACTTTGTTAAATGTTATCACTTTTATTTTATTTAATATTTTTTTCCAATAGTTTCATCCTATGCATTTATTGATATTTTTAATTTCTTCTCATAATATTTTTTATTTAATATTTTTTCCAATAGTTTCATCCTATGCATTTATTGATATTTTTAATTTCTTCTCATAATAATTTTTATAAATTAATAATTACAATATTTAAATATAAACAATATATATATATACCACCACGCTCCCCAGCTATAGGTTCTAATACCAATTGTTATAAAAATTGTAAGAGAACCATATCACAAATGCTAACTTATAAGGTTAGAGAGCTCAAAACCTTATAAACCCTACACTAGACTCATGAGCATCCAATGGGAGACTTAATCAAGAGCATCTATTTGAGGTGTGGTTTTGCTGAGATTGCTGTAAGAGTTTTCATCATCATTATGACATTATATGCCATCTCCCTGCTGTGTTTTTATTTTTCCCTAATAAAATATAATTCAATGCGGGGCCGTAGTGGTTCATTTTCGTGCAACAGAATCAAGTAATTTATATTCCCCCACTTTTTAGTAAGGCAAATACGCATAGTAGGTCTTGATACTCTCAGCACAGTTTGAGGAAATGATTTTCATGTATTTGACAAAAATGAACAGAATTGATAAAGATGATAGTAGTTTACACATTTATATACGCAGCTAGCAATAATGAACCTAGACTCCTTTGTGGTGTGATACATTCTCATGTATGTTGGTAACCGTCTAATTAATCTATAACTAATTATAATGATTAAGCTAATTATAGTAGATTAATGTAGGAGAGCTCAACCAGCTGTGTCACTGGTACAGTAAGACCGCCCCGCAAGCTGCAGGATGACATACATGAGTCTTAGCTTGGGTAGAATAGAGTCGAACAAAGGAGCAGCCAATGGTTTGGTGAATATGTGTCCGCAACCTGATCACAAGAAGAAATAGGTAGTAACTGGAGGAGGCCACTATGAAGCTTCTCACGAACAATATAATAATCAATTTCAATGCGTTTGGACCGTTCATGAAAAGGTCAGATTGGCAGCTAAATAACGAGCAAACTAGTTGTCACAATAAACCAATGAAGGCTCAGTCACAGGCATGTGAAGATCCTGTAGGAGGAAGGCCAGCCATTGGAGCTCATAAGTCAGAAAAGCAAGAGCTCTGTATTCAGCCTCTAAGGACGATTTGGAGACTGTATTTTGGTTCTTAGAACACCATGAAATGAAGGCATCACCAAAGAAAACACAATATCTAGTAATAGACCGGCGGGTATCAAGACAACAAGCCCAATCACAGTCTACAAACGCTATCAGCTTGGGATCACCATGAGAAGGGAAAAACAGGCCTTGAGAAAGTGATTGTTTGAGGTATCTCAAACACACGTAGAGCTGCTTTATGATGAATGGTAGTGGGAGAAGCAACAAATTGAATCAATTGTTGGAGAGCAAAGCTAATATCTGGCCAGGTTGTGGTGAGGTATAATAATCGACCAATGAGTCTCCAATGAGTCTCTGGTAAGCAAAAACATCATAAGAAGGAGGACCTTGATCCTACTGAAAAGTCAGACCCGAATCCATAGGAGTTTTGTAAGGCTTTGCACCCAGTAGGCCAGCATCATTAAGCAACTCAAGAGCGTATTTGCGTTGAATGAGAAGAATACCAGCCTTGGAGCGACTGATTTCCATCCCCCAAAAAAACTGCAGCTCACCCAAGTCTTTGATCTTGAACTGATCATCAAGATGCTTTTTAACCATGTTGATGGTGTTCATGTCATTTCCATCTAGCACAATGTCACTGACATATACAAGTAAAGCTGTGAAGGAAGCATCCATATGCTTTATTGAAAGAGAGTAATCAGCAGAAGAATAATGCAAACCAAGGGAAAGAAGAGAAGTTGATAGTTTAGAGAACCATTGCCTATTAGCTTGTTTTAATCCATATAATGATTTTTGAAGCCTCTGCAGACTTGGTTTGGCTTTGGTGAAGAAAACCCCCGAGGCAAAGTCATGTAAACTTCTTCAACAAAATCATCATGCAGAAACACGTTGTTCACATCTAATTGATGAAGGAACCAATTATTCAAAGAAGCTAGAGACAAAATAAGGCGAATGGTGGTCATCTTAGCCACTGGTGAAAATGTCTCAAAATAGTCCACTCCCTCCTGTTGTCTGTATCCCTTGGCCACCAAATGGGCCTTATACCTCTCAACAGTCCCATCAGCCTTGTATTTCACTTTGTATACCCATTTGCAGCTAGGAGGAAGATTAGTTATAACACATGTATTATTCTCCTCTAGGGCAGTGATCTCTGCTTGCATAGCTTGGCGCAAGCAATCTAGTTTTGAGGCATGAGAATAAGAAGTAGGCTCTACTATATATAGAAGAAATAACACAATAAAATTTATGGTGGGTAGGAGAAAAATTTGCATAAGATAAGAAAGAAGTAAGAGAATGAGACGTACCTAATGATGTTGATGTGGTTGGCAAAGAAGTGAAATTACAATGGTACTCAGTGAGATAAGAAGGTGGACGCCTAGATCTAGTTGAGTGGCGTAATGGAGCAGGTGGGATCGTTGGTGAGGAGTCATTACGAAGTGAAGTAAAAGAAGTAGGAAGAGGACAACTAGGTGACATAGATGGCAGGGACTAGGTATGTGGGTCATGGTTAGGCGTACAAGGATGTGGAGATGGAAAAGAAATAGTAGGTGAGGTGGGAAAGTGTTAGGGGTGAAAATATTTCAGATTCCAATTCAACGGCTAGATGTTGATATTAGAGGAATCTTTTAAGTATTGAGCCAACGGAAGTGTTAAATGGTCAAAAGATCCAATGCAGTAGCTGGATATTGGTGTTGGACAAGTGTTAATCTGACAGAAGTGTTGAATTTCCCAAGTGTTGAACCGACGAGAGTGTTAAATGATCAGAAGTTGGTTTTGTCAAAAGTTAGAAAATGTTAGTATCAAATATGTGGCATAACTACCATATACATGTTAAATTCCTAGGAGTCAGTTATTTTTATAGTTTGCCTATAAATATTTGTATTCACAATGTACAAAGAGAGGTTATTTGCTGATACACAATCCTAAAATCTCACTCGAGCAGATTAACAGATTTGATTCAAGTATGTCTTCCCTTTTCATTTCAAGTCATTTAATTTAATGCAATGTTCTTTTAATTCCTTTATTTTTAAGTCTTGTTCTTTAAATTTCTTTAAATTTTGTTGTTCTCTTTACATGCCTTATTTTACTGCTTTTCTTTTAAAATTCTGCACTTTAGTTTTTGCATCAGTTTCTTTATTTTTTTTAAAACTTTTCGAAGCTTTCTTTACTGAATCTTTCTTTAAGTTTTAACAAATTCTTGTCATTTATTTTAAGTTTCTTTTCAAACCCTTTTAAACGAGATTACCACATAACTCGAAACCCACATTCGTTTGATAAATAAATATTTGTTTGTTGGAATTTGTCTTGACTAAAATCCTACTTAAACAAATTAGCACGCTCGGTGGGACGAGTTCAGAGTAACTTGTAGTGTCATAAGAAATAGTTTTATGCGTTTAAGAAGTGAAAAATTTATCTACTCTTCTCAAAATACACAAATCATGAGTAATGTAAGTAACCAGGCGTTGGATACACCTTCGACAGCCGTTACTACGCCACCCTCGACCGTTGTTAGTATGGGTTTGGTGGATGATGCTATAACAACTGGTATTCTCCGGAGTAATCCAGTGTTAGAACAAGTGTTGCTTGGAATGACTCAACCATCACCAAGTTAACCAAGTAACCAAAGCATAATAAATTCAAATTCAAGGTTTGTACCCCAATATGGGTTGCCACCCAATTATGTTCCTCCTGTGATGGCACAAATAAGACTTGGCTCCACTTTGGCCAATACTGTTGGCCAATCAGTGGTTTCACAAGGCCAACTACAGATAAGTTCAGCCTTAGTAAGTTTAAATGGTCAGGGAGCAGGGGTTGTAGGTACAAGTAATCTGACTCTTTTTAGACAAGAGAGATTGAATTTGGGACCAAATTTCCCAAATATGTCGAGAGACACTCCTCAAAATGTAACAGGGCCAACCATGAATTCTTTGGTCAGCTTTCGACAACAAATGCATGAAAGTAACCATGAAATGGTGCAAATGTTCACTCAGCAAATGGGTGCTGTGATTACGCCAATCATGGAAAACACAAATAATGCTTGTAGAGCATTGACCCAACAAATGGCAAGACTAAATCAAGCCTTGGGAATAGGAGAATTGGCTAATGAAAATGCTCAAGGAACTCATCCTGGGGTAAATAGAGAAATGATTGCACCTCAGTTGAATGTGGGACAAAATCAACAAAACTTAGATCAACCTAAGCAAAATGATCAGCCACGCTTGGAATATGGTAATGTCGATATGCTCCGTCGAGGTGATGAAGGTCAAATGGCTGGGAATAATGCAGCCATGAGATTGCTTCGACAAAATCTTAGGGGGCACCAAGTGGTTGAGCAAAATATAAATCAAGTAGTGGAACAAGTACTGAATAGGTTTGGGTTCAATGTTAGATATGCTAACCAACCCTATTTTGTTTCAGCATTTCCTGAGTGGGTGCAACAGACAGAGTTTCCCAGAGGAGTTAAAATACCTAAACTTTCTAAGTTTGTAGGTGAAAGTGGAAAATCGACCGTCGAGCATATTGCACGGTATACTATAGAAATGGGGGAGTTGGCCACTATTGAAGGCCTTAAAATGAGATTCTTCCCAAGTTTCCTTATTAAAAATGCATTCTCTTGGTTTTTGACATTGAGACCAAACTCAGTCCATTCTTGGGCTCAATTAGAAAGAAGTTTTCATGACCAATTCTTTAGGGGTGATTTGAAAGTGGGACTTACAAATCTCTTCAATATCAAAAGAATGTATAATGTAATTGTGGATGATTATCTTGCTAGGTTACGACAAATGAGGAGTAGATGTTTTACTCCTATACCTGAGGTTGAATAGTAAGGATTGCTGCAAGAGGTTTAGACTATTACATAAGGAAGAAATTAGTTAATCAACATTTGGTTGATCTTTCCCAACTAGGTGAGAAGGTTAGGCAAATAGAACAATTGAAAGCTGAAAAGGTTCAAAAACAAAAAAGATTCCTTAAAAGAGAGAAAGTAGCATTTGTCAGATTAGGTGAATCCAACAATGAGATTGAAGATAACAATGATGAATTTGAAGTTAACATTACTGAACTTCAGAATGGTCCTCCTTATGTGTGTCAGGCTTTACAGCCTATAAGAAATAAGGAGAAAATGAATTATGTCAATAAGAAAACATATACATTCGACGTAACAAAAGCTGACAAAATCTTTGATTTATTGTTAAAGGTTAAACAAATTAAATTGTCGAAAGATCATAGGTTACTAAAACTTGATGAAATAAAAGACCAAAAATATTGTAAGTTTCATAATAATTTCGATCATGTTACTAATGAATGTATTCGTTTCAGAGACATAATCCAGAAAGCATTAACGGATGGGCGTTTGAAGTTTACTGACAAGCCTAAAGCGGATATGAAGGTTGATATGGATCCATTTCAAAATGGGGTATCTTATGTTGATCAATAGGTTCCTTTGAATGTTGGAATGCTCAACATAAAAAATTTGTAAGAATTCGACGTTGACACGAAGGATGCAATGGACATCTATCCAAAGCCAGGTGAATCTCTTGAAGCATTCATTGAGAGGAAGAAAGAGAAAAGTAAGGTAAGATTGTGCCCGAGATGTAATACAATATATGATGAATTTGCTGCAAAGAAAGCTACTGAAGGAAAGCCAAGTGACTCGCAGGGTAAGAAGAAGTTTTTTGACAATAAAAATTGGAGACCACAAAAGCCTTTCTATACTTCAAGGCCAAGGTCAATCTATACGCCTAGGCCTAACATGAATGGTTGGTTAGTTAAATCATTGGTGGATCTGTGGGAGGTAATTCATTTCTCAGAGGCCATGTTGGGCCAATCAAGACCAAAGTGCCACCTGCCAATGTTGCTGTGGATAGGTGGGTAAAAAATTCCGTAATGGCAAGTCACACGTATTTTTGACGAAATGTGGCTACCAAGAAGAATAAATTTCAAAGAGATCAACCATTTTGGAATGATGATTACAGAAATGGTAGGATCAATCAAGGTGAAACAATAATTGGCCAGAATGTAGCAGGGCCATCAAAGTCTTTACCATTGTCGAAGAGTAAAAAAAGAAGACTGTAGAGATTGAGGCAAATGTAGAAAAGAAGGGACATGGCTGAAGGATTAGTTATCAAGGAACAGCCCACACAAACAGGATGTTTGATAGTCGAAACTAAGCCAGTGCTAGACCAGAATGAAAATGATAAGAAGTTGAAGAGTATTGTCACAAAAGAATTCATAGATATGAGGAGATCATTTCCAGTGGAGCCGACAACAACTACAGTTAGACGGCTTGACATGGATGATAATCTTCGACAAGAAAAGTTGGCAAAGATAAAAAAAAAGGTAAATAGGTTCAAAGGCCTATTCTAAATAAAACCAAGAGAAAATGGCCAATTGGATTAATAATAGCAGAAGAAGAGGCAAGGAAAAGTCATTTATCAGTCGAAAAAGACAGGGAAATGGCTAGACTAAAAGCTGAAAAGATGATAGTGAGAAAGGTCAAGACCAATGACTTTAAAATGGAAAGTGAGGAGGATGTTGAAAATTGGTCAAAGAAAGAAGTTATAAAAATCTTGGAAGATCCTGACTAAGATGTTGAGTAGAGAAAAAAAATGCTTGACATAATCAAAGGAAGGGAAAGATTAGCGAAGCCTGATTGCCAAGACATGAACTTAATGGTTGGTGAAGTTATTGAGGCCTTGAATGATCCAGATGATCTTTTAGGCCTTAGTAATGATGTTCAATTCGACATGGATTTTAATTTAGATAAGGATTTGGATGACATTATAATGGCTATGATAGTAACTTGTTGTCAGAAGATTACTTCAGAGTTGGACGGTACAAAAGTGATTAGGAGTTGTCTGATGAGGAAGAGTTTCTAAAGACAATGAGTGTAAATCTAATTTCAGTTTTACTTGCTGAATTCGAAGGGTATCATGAAATTGAATACACTGGAAAAAATGAAGAAAACTTACATGATCTTAGTGATCATTGGCTCCTCTTTCAAGATAACATGATCACAGTGTTCGATAATATAGCGCAACTTGAGAAACCGAAAGAAGAGCAGAAGGCTCATCTACGTTCATTACACATCAAGGCTCTGTTAGAAGGTAATGCTTAAGAAACTTAGGAAAAATGAGTCTGATTTGATGCCAACCAACATGATTGTCACTGACTTCAGTGGCAAAACTTTCCCATCAGATGGAGTAGTGATACTGAACGTGCAAGTCGGATCTGTTGAAAGGCCGACATTGTTTGTGGTAATTCCAGCATAGTCAAGTTATAATCTTTTGCTAAGAAGAGATTGGATACATGCCGTAGGAGCAATACTATTGACGGTTCATCAGAAGCTTATTCTCTAGAATGCAGATGATCAGGTAGAGATAATAGATGTAACACCCTCCTTTGGATGTCACATTTTATGACCAATTCCTTAATGAATCCCCCTTTAAAAAGAATGGTTGATAAAAGTACGAAAAGTATAATATAATAAAATATGGATTTTTTTTCTTTTAAAAGGCATAAACCCGAATAAAGCATGAATATATACAAAATACAGTCATTACATAATTACATCTCAAAAATGATATACATCAGTGGCGTGAATCATAGTTCACCCAAAATATAACAAAGTTTGTACTAAAAAATATAACAACCACTGACCACAAAATATACACCAGCCTAAGTCTAGACTGCCTAGGGAGCAAGGTCTTCCTCAGAGTCCTCCATCGGATCCTCCTCGGGGTCTTCCTCCTCCTCAGACCCCAAGTCAACAAACTTTCCCACATAGGACCATGACTCATGAAATGGCATTCTGGCAGTAGACACCACTAGGTCCGAATCCTTCCTAGGGGTATAATGTAGGTCACCCCACAGCTCCTTATTCGGCATGAACAACTCTAAGTATATGGCAATAGTAAGAGAAAAGAAAGGAATATCAGAACGGTTCCTATGGATGGTTAAAGTTACATCTCCAACATATCTAATACGTTCATTTTCCAAATCTATACGCCAGGCGCTCGGCCCATCATGAAATTGAACTCGGACGCAACCAAAAAGATTCCTTTTAGCAGCCATCCCAAAACACAATAGCAAAACTTCCTCTTAATCTTTATCCACAGGAACACATAAAATAGAAACAGGAAAAATAACAATACAAAGAGGCGAGACTCTCTATATCATTACCAACATAGCAGTAAGAGACAACAACATCAATAAATTACAGAAATACAATCATATCAATTTATAGTCAATTAAGCTTTCCAACAGATATCTCATCTATACATGTCACAGGAGAGTCCACAGTATAATAACAAATAAATTCACCATGTAGGTTTATCGTAATAAAATGTTAAATGATATGTGTGTGCACAATGGACAGACACCTACTCCATGGAGCTAAAACCAACATCAGAGAGAATGATTGGTAGAACCACTGTCTATATATCGTTAGCCTCAAATGTGCTTTTCAATATAATCAGTATGCGCAACATGGCTATACAAGACATTCTCAATCGGATCGTGAATAGGATAGTGCCTGGTCGAGATCGTCGGTGCGTTGCACAGTCACCACTGCCTAGTAGAGCTACCAACTGTCTACTTGTGGGATACTCGCGCTCCGACGCCTCCAAGTTCAGCAAGTGAACTACACTACGCAATTCGCACCCGCACAAAGGTGTAATTCATCTCCTAGGCATTCTGTCTTATCAACAAGTCATTCCGACTTTCACAATGCATGATCATATGACAATGAAACATAGGCATTTCGCCTTAACAACAAGTCATTCCGACTTTCACAATGCATGATCATATGACATAGAGGCATAATATTCTTTATCAATATTAATTTCATTAATAGGAGCCACAACAGGCCTAAATCAATCATTGACCACTCAGGGTCCCATTCATTTGTTCAATAGCAAATCAATCATCATGTTTAAAATCACAAGGCATCTCAAGTACGTAAATTCCCAAGAGCCTAAAGGTACTCTAATTTATTATGAATTATCTTCCTTTCTTGTTTTTCCTTCTCAAGGCCAAAATCCCTTTCTCATTAAGATACTAAATTATATTACCACCCCCTTATTATTACAACTCCTTAATTGACTTCCTTCTTCATTCAAGCCCTTACATCCCAACTCAATCTATATCATTTTATCATGTCCAAAAACTCCCTAGAACACTAGAGCTTTAAATTTTTCATTTTTTTTACATGGTCGTGTATCTTTACACGGCCTGGCTGATATGACCGTGTTCTCCTCTGGAAGGATAGAACATGATCAAATCTAGCCCACTCACATTACATGGTCGTGTCCCATTACATGGTCTGGGTTATGTTCTCCTCTGACTTTTGAAGTGTGTGTTGTGTTTTTCAGTGAGTTACATGGCCTGGGCCGTGTATATTTGCACAGCCCATGTATTTTGCTCAAAAACCCTAAAATAGACTTTCAAACATTCATTCCATCAAGTCACACAAATCATATAGGCAAGATACAACCAAATATCAAAAGTCAAACACAAATCATGTGAAGAATCCTCACATAGATTCTTCACTCCTAAAACCCCCCAAACATGCCTCACTACCATAGAAAGTAGACAAGAGAAATCTCCCTCTTACCTCAAGAGAAAACTAAAGAAAGCAAGCTCCTTGCAAGATTTCATCCACCACCAACAAGAAAATCCTAGGATGGTCAAACTCACCCAATCAACAACCAAAGCTTGAAAAGAGAAGTCGTTGATCACAAGCGTGACCAACGACCACGAAAATGAGAAGAGAAATGAGGAAAGCTAAGAACTTTACCTCAAAGTCTCAAGCTTTAGGGCTTGGTAGAAGATAGTGAAGATAGAGGAACCAATGGATGCTCACCAAAGAGAAAAGCTTCAAGATGATGAGGGGAGTCAATAGCCTAGGTTGACTTGAGCAAGAAAACTTGAATGGTCACAAATGGTGGTGTGGCCGTGTGGATGAAGAGGAGAAAAGAAGAGAGAAGAGAGGGCGTGAGAGAGATGAAAGGTAGAGAGAGAAAGTAATAGCCTTTTGAGATTGAAAAGGGAAGTGATGTCCTTGAGTGAAAAGATGACAAGATTGTCATCTTTTCTTCCCTCCAAAATCGTGGAGCCCAAAATGAGGAGAGAGAATGTGAAGCTTCCTTGAGAAGCTTGGTAGGAAACTTTCTTGAGAAGCTTGGTAGGAAACTTTCTTGAGAAGCTTTGCACACTTTTTGATAAAGTGAAGGGTGATGTCATTAAAGTACTCTTCTAGAAGAGATGACTAACACTCTACTAGAGCTATTATCCAGTGAACAAAAATTACAGTTAGCAGAAATAATATTTTATTATCTCACAGATAATAAAATATATTATGATTTTATTTATCAGATAAAATCTTAAAAAATAAAACTTTGTAAACTGTGCCCAGCCTCGGATTTAATAAGATCTCCTGTCGACGTTTCTATAGTCCAAAGTTTTTCAGCCTCAGGAAAAATATTTTATTTTTCCAAATTTCCACTCAAACAAGCACACGTAAATTGAAAAAAATATTAAAATAATCAAACAATTCAATTAATTTAAAAAAAATTCACAAAAATCACAAATATTATAAAATGAATTTATATAATAAAATAAAAAAATTTCAGGGTGTTACAATAGAGGCAGATGATAGTCCTTGTTATCTACAATAACTTCATGTCGATTTTAAAATGTATGCTCCAAATGTCAAGCCAGTCATGGCAACTAATGGAGTTATTAACAAAAATGCACTTAAAGTTTGTTTGATGGACCAATTTGACATTCGACTGGTGAATAAGGCTGAAAGAGATCGGCCAAGCACTAGTTATGAATGTTAAAGAATAGTTAGACAGATTATCGACCTATTTGGCCGATAGAGCAGTATACACCACTGAAGGTATGCTGTCAGATTGTATAATAGATGATGGTCCTTTGGGTTTTGAGAAAGGACTTGATGAAAAACAAAGTGTAGAGTTAGAAGATCCTTTGGAAGAGATAAACTTGGACACTAAAATAGACAGAAGGCCTATATTTGTGAGTTCATTTCTGCCAAAGGAGTTCAAGGAATAACTTGTCGAATTAATTGAAGAATATAAAGATTATTTTGCAAGGGATTATGATGAAATGCTTGGATTGAGTAGAGATCTTGTCGAGCATAAATTGCCATTGAAAGAAGGTTATAGACTTATCAAGCAAGTCAACAGGAGATTTACACCTGAGGTAATTTTAAAGATAAAGGAAGAGGTCGAAAGATTGCTCAAAGCCAAGTTCATCAAAACAACCAGGTATGTCGAATGGCTTTCTAATATTGTTCCTGTAATTAAGAAAAATGACAAGTTAAGAGTATGTATATATTTTAGAAATTTAAAATCTACTGCACCTAAAGATGAATATCCTATACCAATTGCGGACATGTTAGTTGATGCCACATCTGGACATGAATTGTTAAGTTTTATGGATGACCATGCAGGTTATAACTAAATCTTTATAGCCGAGGAGGATATGTCAAAAACTGCCTTCAGATGTCCAAGAGCCATTGGGACATATGAATGGGTAGTCATGCCTTTCGGTTGAAAGAATGCAGGGGCTATATATTAAAGAGCAATGAGCACAAATTTCCATGATGTCATTGGAAAATTTATGGAGGTGTACATCAATGATGTAATTGTCAAGTCGGAGACAAAGGAGATTCATTTGACAAATTTGAGGCAGACATTCGACAGGATGAGGAAGCACAGCCTTAAAATGAATCCAGAGAAATGTGGTTTGGAGTGTCGGCTATTAAATTCTTGGGTTTCCTAGTGCATAAGAAAGGTATTTAAGTGGACAAGAATAAAGCCAAGGCAGTTCTGGAGGCTGCACCACCGACGAACAAAAAGGAATTACAATTTTTCTTAGGAAAAGTGAATTTGTCAGGAAGAACTAGAGTTTTCACTCCGTTGATCAAGTTGAAGGTTGAACAAGACTTTGTGTGGGAGCCTTGCCACCAGGAAGCCTTCGACCAGATAAAGCAGTATTTGACAAACCCACCGGTCATGATGCCTCCAGTGCCTCGTACACTATTGAAGTTGTATATATCAACGTCAAAAGAAGCCATAGGAAGTATGCTGGCTCAAGAAGATGAAAATTGCATTGAAAGAGCCATGTATTATCTTAGTTGAGTTTTAAATGATGCTGAGAGGAGATATAATGCAATAGAGAAACTTTGATATAGTGCAATAGAGAAACTTTGTTTAGCATTATATTTCTCATGTATTAAACTCAAATATTATATGATGCCTTGTAATGTATTGGTTATGTCAACAACTAATATAATAAAATATATGTTGTCAAAACCAGTGTTAAATGGACGTATTGAAAAATGGACCATTGCTTTGTCAGAATTTTCTTTACAATATGTTTCAATGAAAGCTGCAAAAGGCTAAGCAATTGCTGATTTTTTGGCCGATCACCTCTGTTTGGATGTTGATAACATAAATTTTGTTAGTTTAAAACCTTGGTGCTTATATTTTGATGGTTCAAGGCATTAAAATAGAATTGGAGTAGGAGTTTTAATTGTTTCTCCTCAACGTACTCCAACTAAGTTCATGTTTGAACTTAAGTATACCTGTTCTAACAATGAGGCTGAGTATGAAGCCTTAATTATCGGGTTAGAAATATTAGTAGAAATGAAAGTACGTAATGTGCATGTTTTTGGTGATTCGCAGTTGGTCATCAAACAGCTTGCTCAAAAGTATAAATGCGTCAGCTATAATATAATGAAATACTATATTATGGCAAGTAAGCTAATGGAGAAATTTGATGAAGTAACTATTGAACACATCTCTAGAGGGTTAAATGAAGAGGCTAATGAATTGGCACAAATAACCTTTGGGTATAACATTTCGTCCAAGGTTCTAACAAATCTAATGAAAATTAAGGAACTCTTATATCCATTAGAAGAGAGAGATATACTACAAAATGATATTTCGACAATTGATGACTGGAGATAATCAATATTAAGCTATTTAGAAAATTCGAGTCAAAACGTGGATAGAAAGCTTAAATACAGAGCATCGAAATTTGTAGTATTAGGAGGAACTTTGTATAGAAAGTCCATTAATGGAAATTTAGAGGTTTTCCTGAGTTAAGTAAAGGCTTATATTGCCTTAGTAGAAGTCCACGAAAGAATTTGTGGAGCTCATTAGGTGGGTGATAAGATGAAATGGGTCCTTCGACGACAAAGGTATTATTGGCCTACACTGGATAGGGATTGTATAATGTTTGATAAGTCTTGTGAAGAATGTCAAAGACATGGCCATATACAGAATGTTCCTACTAGTGAATTATATTCTATAGTTAAACCTTGGTCCTTCAGGGGATGAGCTTTGGATTTAATTGGCCAAATTTATCCTGCATCATCGAAGGAACATAAATATATTTTAGTAGGAGTTAATTACTTTACCAAGTGGGTTGAGGCTATAGCCTTAAAAGATGTAACCCAGCAAGACGTAATTGACTTTGTAGAAGATAATATAGTTTGTCGGTTTAGAATACCACAAACTTTGACGACCGATCAAGGGATGATGTTCATTGGAAAAAAGGTTGTCGAATATGTCAGTTCTAGGAAAATTAAAATGCTTACGTCGACTCCATATTATGCTCAGGCAAATGGCCAAGTAGAGGCCATGAATAAAATAATCATAAGCTTGATTAAAAAGTATATTAGTCGATAACCCAGGAATTGGCATAACGCCCTTAATCAAATTCTATGGGCATATAGAAATTCACTAAGAGAAGCAACGGGCACTTCAGCATACAAGTTAGTATATGGTCATGATGTAGTGTTACCCGACAAAATTAATCTTTAATAAGTTCATATTCAAAAATAAGATGAGTTACTGGTTGAACATTACTGAGACTTGATGTTTGATGAATTAAACGAATTAAGTGATGAAAGATTAATTGCTCTGGAAAACTTGATTCAACAAAAAGAGAGAATTGCCAAATTTTATGACAGTCAAATTACATACAAATATTTTAAGGTTGACGATTTAGTTTGGAAGGTGATTTTGCCCATGGATAGGAACTGTTGGGAATATAGGAAATGGTCTCCAAAATGGGATGGACCATTTATAATTACTAAAGTATTTTTAGGAAATACTTATGCACTTGTCAAAGTTAATTCAGGTCCAAAAATTAAGTAGATTAATGGCAAATATTTGAAGCCATATATGCCAACAATGTGTGAAGTAAAGATTAGTGGAAAAAGATAAAAGTGATATTCATTCATATATATTGGCGATTGCAAGTTACATTGTCAAAGTAAGAATGCTTGACAAATATTACAACTTAGTTAAATTGCCAAAACTTTACAAAAGAATAAACCGACAACCAACTAAGAATGGGAGGGGAAAATTACATTTAAAACCTTTGTAGAACTTCCTAAGAATCTTCCAAAGATTGTTTGTTGGTACAGGTAGTATGATATTCCGCTTCAAGGGAATTTATCTTTGCTAACACTATTTTGGCTTCGACAGCCCATTATTTGATGTTGTTAGCAATACCTTGCAACCTAGCAGTCCCTTGTTGCAGTGCTATTTGGAGTTTTTGCTTGCGACATCGAGCCTCTTTAAGGTTTTTCTCCAAGTCTTCAATTTCTTTGTCAAGCTCTGCCTCTTTGTTTTTTCCTCTAACAAGATTTTCCTTCAATTTTACATTCTTGTTCTTTGCATCGGTCAACTGCTTCAAGATTCTAGACATTTCTTGAACTTCTTTTGTATAAGCAGGAATGACTCGACGGATATTGGGCATCTTTGTTGAAAATTTTTGAAGAAAATCTTTAACATTTGTAGGAAGAGCTCGACTAGTTATTGGTAGTTGTTGGGCAAGGGGTTCTAGCTCGGTCATAATTGTCGACATCCTTTCTTGAAGAGCTTGGTCAGAAACAAGTGTTCAAAGGAACAAGTAAAGGCATTCTTCAGTTCGGCCAAGAGTCCAGTGACATAAGAGTCACTAGAATCTTGTCCATGTTGCGTGGAAGAGCGAGCTAATTGTGGAGAGCTTCTGTGACCGCCTGACATCATTGGTATTAGTTCATCCAAATCTACCTCCACATCTTCAATATTTTTTGGCCCAACAACAATCAAGTGGGTTGGAGGAAATGAAGGTGGATTAATTGGAACGAATTCTGCCATAAGAGTATCCATGTTGAATTCCTCTAAGAAAATTTGGACAGGATTAGCTCTGTCTACTTGAGAAGAACTCTCAATGCTTGAAGGGATTTGAGATTTTCCCGAAGTCATGGTAGTTTGAGTTTCTATCGGAGGAGGTGGATAACTAGTAGGCATTGCAAGAGTCGAAGAAGTTTGGGTTTCTGGAGGAAAATTCTCATTACCCTGCTTGGCAAGACTATCGAATGCAGCCAGGTTTGCTGAATTTTGTAGATAAACAAGGGAAATTTTAGAATAAATAACATCATGAAAATAGTTGAGTATGGTAAAGTATATTACCTCGGGAGATTGTCGATTTGGTTCTTCAGTTCTTGGTTCGACATTGGAATTTGGAAGATTGGTGGCAGTTTATTCAGCCTCTGGATCCTGAAATGATAAAGAACCAGATATTGAATAAAAGATAAGTATCAAGCACTTAAGGATATGGATTATGTCGATTGAAATTTACCTTGGATAAAAGTGAGATAATTTCTATCTCAAGTTCGACAGTAGGTTTCAAACTGGAGCTTGAAGATTGAGTCTTTTTCTTTTTCTTCTGCAAAAGTGAAATAAGGTGAGATATTATTAAGAAATATAAAAGAAAAAGTAGTAGAAGGAATACCTTTAAAGGATGTTCAAAAGAAGGGCTTGAAGACTCAATGAGTGTAGCAGAAGTGACAGAGGTAGAGTCATCAATATGTATTCAACATCAAATTTAGTTTGAACAAGTTTAAAGACTAAGTTTTAAAAGTCTGGTCGGAAAATAAGTTTACCTTGAGAGTCTTTGATTTTGGAGGTTTTATAGCAACATCATATTTTGAGGAACTTTTTGTTGAAGCCGATTTGGTCGATTTAACCTTTGGAGCTTTGGGAATAGGAGGATTTTGAGTTTTTTTACTTTTCTTCTTTTTTAAGGAGATAGCTTCTGCTTCTTCTTCCTCTTCTCCTTCTTGTGGTTGCTTATATTCTAAAGGTCTCTTCAATGGGAGTGCTGTAAGAAAAAAATATAGTTAGTAGATGGGATAAAAAATTAAAATGACAGAATATGAAAAGAAATACCTTCAGGTATTTTAGTGATGATTAGGGTATTTCTGGTAAATTGTTCATACGACAAGGTAAATCGACGAGTAAACTTGACTTCTGAAGTTCTTGTAAGAAAGATATTACTCACAGAATAGATCCTATCTGAAATAGGGAAGTTACCAGCCCTGGCAGGTTTACTTGGGAATTCGTCGGCCAAACCGAAACTAGCACAAGGAAGAAACACTGGTTTTGGAAAAGGAATTTGAAAAGGTTCAAGCCGTGCTAAAGGATTTTTTATGAAAACTGCAAGGAAATTAGTGGAGCATTTTTCCTTATGTGCTTGTTTTAGTTTGGCCACGACTTCTTCGCAGTGTCGAATAATTAAGCTAGGAAACCTGAAGTCCCACTTGATTTTGTAGTACTTTTCAAAAGCCCTGATATCTTGAATATGCTTACCTTTGGTTTTTGTTGAAAGCTCTTGATCCTGCACAGGAATCAGAATTTCAGTAATGCGGCTTCAACAAACTTCAATATCGACATGGTAAGGACTATAGTATTTAGTCCACTATTTGACAAAATCATTGGAGACTCCTCTGTAGGGAGTAAATGCAAAAATCATGAAGTGTTTCTTATGCCTTTCATTCTTCGAAGCCATACGTACGAGGTCCGACATGCTTTGCAGGTGGCCGTTGATGAGGTGTTCCTTGGCTTTTGGAGAAAGTGGTGCTGGAATGACTTGACAAAATCTCAATTGTCAAGTTACCATGTTTGGCAGACACAACTCTAAGGATTTATCTGTCGAACCAGGAAGACCAGCAACCAGAATTTATCGATAAAGAAAGTTAAACTAGACAGAAATATTATCGGCTCGAATAGAAGGATCATTGGAAAGTATTGGTCGAGTAAACCATTTAGGACCAAGTGAACGGTTAGCGAATGGTGCAAAATATATGTCTTCAGTGTTAAAGGAGATGGAATGAAAAATACTAAAGAAATGCATGAAATTTTTCAAGTTTTGTTTGTGGATTTTTTCATGTTTAACATGACAAAGTTTTATGCCATAGGTAGCAAGAGAGATTGTCAGAGGTGAAGTGTTGACCAAATAGTCTCCTAAAATGCCATTTAACCAAAGCTGGAGTAGCCACATTGGGCCACCAGAGTTGGTTTTCTTTACCTAAGATCTAATACTTTGGACAATTTCACCTATGCTCAGGTAGAGGTTAGCAAGAAGAAATTGACCAAGAGCTAATTGTTGACCTTCATGAAGGAGGTTAGCGAGTTGAAGAAAAGACTTAGACACTTGAACCGACTTAGATCCTAAAGCATAGGCTAATAACCAGAGAAGAAGAAAAGCTACGTGTTCTTCGTCGGTTACAGGATCTATTTTTGGACGATAAAAGCTAATGAAGTTTGATAAAGAAGTTGGGACTTTTGAATAAATGTCAATGGTATTTGAAGGTTGGAGGACAGGAGTGATGATTTTCCTGTCTAGTCGAAGGCCAGTTATGGTAGCCACGTTGAAAAGCGTAGGACCCATCATGCCATAATGGAATTGAAAAGAATTGGTGGTTTTATTCCAAAAGAAAAACAAAGCACCTAGCATCAAGAATCCATTATCATGGAATAACGGGAGAGTTAAATACAATCAAAGATACCTATGTCCCTCCATAAACCTTCTTTAGAGGCTTGAATCCTATCAAACCACTCAAGATACCCATTAATGTGGGTAGGAGGGGTTCTGAAAACCCTATCAGACTTGCTGAAATAACTGATAAGAATGGAAGGAAGGGAAGCCAAGATAGCTTCTTGAGGATTTTTACAAGGAAAAAAGGTGTGTATTTCATCAGTAATGAATTCCTTGGGCAAAACTAGTCCCAAGAAAGCAGCTGAAGGATCTAAAGAAAGCGAAGAATCACTGATAGGAAGAATTACCTTTGAGAGATTCCACAGTTTATATTTTTACAGGATTGGATCTTGAATAATTGCATGATTGCCCAAGTCCACTGGTGGTTTGTTAGGAGCTTGAGAGCCAGAAGCCATAGTGGAAGGAAAAGATTTGCAGAAAAGACGTGCGAGAGTGAGGTTGAAAATGATGAATAGTGGAGAAAGTTAAAGATGATGAACAATGGAGAAAGGAGTGAAAAGACGTGTGAATTTAAAAAGCTATTTTTTTTTCAAAATATGGGTAATTATGATCCTTATTTATTGGGAAATGGCTATTTAATGTCTGCAGTGACAAATCTAGTTATGACCTTCCAGATTTTTACAGAAGATCTTATTGGATTAAAAAAAAATTGTTGAAAGGACTTTGATTAGGAAGTTAGTGTCGAGATTGGATTAAAATTTATTTTTCTCCCATCAGTGTCGAAAAAAAAATTTTGGGGGGCATCTGTTAGGAGTGAAAATATTTCAGATTCCAATTCGACGGCTAGATGTTGATATTGGAGGAATCTTCCATGTATTGAGTCAATGGAAGTATTAAATGGTCAGAAAATCCAATGCAGCAGCTGGATATTGGTGTTGGACAAGTGTTAATCCGACAGAAGTATTGAATTTCCAAAGAGTTGAACTGACGAGAGTGTTAAATGATCAGAAGTTAGTTTTGTCGAAAGTTGGAAAATGTTAGTATCAAATATATGGCATAATTGCCATATACGTCTCAAATTCCTTGGAGTCAGTTATTTTTATAATTTGCCTATAAATATTTGTATTCACAATGTACAAAGGGAGGTTATTTCCTGATACACAATCCTAAAATCTCACTCGAGTAGATTAACGGATTTGATCTAAGTATGCCTTCCCTTTTCATTTTAAGTCATTTAATTTAATGCAATGTTCTTTTAATTCCTTTATTTTTAAGTCTTGTTCTTTAAATTTCTTTAAATTTTGTTGTTCTCTTTACATGCCTTATTTTACTGCTTTTCTTTTAAAATTTTGCACTTTAATTTTCTACATCAGTTTCTTTATTTTCTTTTAAACTTTTCGAAGCTTTCTTTATTAAATTTTTCTTTAAGTTTTAACAAATTCTTGTCGTTTATTTTAAGTTTCTTGTCAAACCCTTTTAAACGAGATTACCACATAACTCAAAACCCACATTTGTTTGATAAATAAATATTTTTTTGTTAGAATTTGTCTTGACTAAAATCCCACTTAAACAGAAAGACACAAGTAAAGTCATTGTCATTAGGTGGTATCGAGGGTAAAGGAGTAGAGTATGTACCAAAGGAATCAGAATTGCTCGTCAAAAAAGGGAAATTATGTTCATGGAAGAGAACATCATGAGACATAAAAATTGCTTTGGATTGTAGGTCAAAAAGAACATATCTTTGGTGCCTCCTTGAAACCAAGAAAAACACATTTGTGGGAACGAAGAGCAAATTTTGGACGATGAATAGGTAAAGTGCATGCAAAACAAAGAGATCCAAAGACACGAATAAGCGTCAAATCAAGAAGGGTATTGTAAAGTAGTGGATAAGGACTTTTATTGTTCAATACTAGACATGGGACTCTATTCATGAAGGACACAACATGCAAAACAACAAAGGACCAGAGAACCTTTGGTAAATGAGCTTGAAAATCAATTGCTCTAGCGATGTTAACAATGTCTTGGTGTTTTCTTTCAACATCATCGTTCTATTAAGGATTAGCTACACATGAAGTTTGATGTAAAATGTGTAACATCCTTAGAAATAATAATAATATTATAAGATATAACTTTTTAAAATAAAATTATTTGAATATAAGTTTTACCATTTGAATTACTAGCTAGTTATTCAAATAAAGTTCCTACTATTCGACTAAATAGACTGCTGTGTATATAAATATGAGAAATACTTCACTTGTAACAGAATGAAAACTAAGTTGCATTATAATAGCCCAATATTTGCTACCCAAATATATCATAATATAAATGAATAACCCAATATTGACCCTGCTACTACAACATACAATAACGTCTAACCCATATCATTCATACATAATGAGTAAATGTGGAGAGCCATGATAGCAAAAGTTATATATATATATATATATATATATATCACAGCCTCAAAGGCATACTGTTATATATAACTCAAAACCACTAAACAAATATAAAACACATATATGCTCAACTCAAAAACAGCATCTATACTATGGTAGTCCCCATACATCTTCTTCTTCTTTTCCGAAGAACTCGCACCTGGATTTACATGGCAACACAATCAGGGTGAGAAAACATATCTCAGTAGAAGTATTCCAAAACTAGCATATATATATATATATACAAACAGATAATATTTAAAAATTATCATGTTAACACTTCAATCACAGAAGCAACATCAACATCTCCATCTCAGAGACACGCAATCGCCCATACAATTGTAATTCATGATCAATGTTATAAAGCAACCGCCCATACAATTGTCATGTTATGCCAAGTTATGTCTAATATTTATGTCTATGCAGATTCGTATGTATGAAAATGAATAATGCATGATACCATATCCAGGAACCTCCAATCCCATGGTAATGTCATGAATGCATGAAACTTGAACAAAGTGATGGAAGTCACAACCCAAACTTTGAATAAGCACTGGAAGTCCATCCAACAACATCAGTATCACAGAGAAAATATATTTTCCCCTGGGTGGTGAAGTCCATCAACTACACAGTTATCGATAATGCATAAGGAAATCCATCCTTACACTCTATAATAGGAAGGATACAATCCACCTTGCCTAAATATAGATCACCCACATCTACGAGGCTCACCCACATCTATGGGGCTCACACTTATCAAAAAGCAATCACCCACATCTACGGGGCACACACTTTTCAATAAGGCAACACATACAATCAAGTATATCATAATTACTAATTAAACTCTCATAATTAGCATTTCAAATCAATATAATTTAATAATCACATAGAGAGGATATTACACACCTCAATATGCTCCACAAACATTTCATGTAAAATAATTACTAATTACTTCCTATAACTAGTTTCACAATTGAATTATATGCATCTCAAATTTATCTCACACACACTTTATCAAATACTTATAGAAGTACCTTAACACTCTTAAAAGGGCAAACATGAGAAATTCCCCCACTTGGAAAACTCATTTCCTCAATCCAACATAATATACAATATGTATATAATCATGCCTAATTATTCCATATAATTAGCACTATGAATCCATATAATTCATCACATTCTCACTTCATTAAATACTCCTACTAGTGTCTCAATACTCATTAAGAAGCATAAAGGAAGGAAACTAAGCCACTGGAATGATCTAGAGCATCAAACACAACTTATAGTTATTCTCTGGCACCAACGTTGCGGCGTCCCCTGTTCCACGTTGCAACGCCCAAGCCTCGGGTTCAAGTACTAGCAGGAAAAACTACCAATGTTGCAGCGTAAACATTCAACGTTGCGGTGCACGTCCCCTGTTCTTCCCAACGTTGTGACATTCAAAGTCCAACGTTGCGGTGTTAGTCCTGTTCTTACCAATGTTGCGGCATTCAAAGTCCAACGTTGCGGCGTTCAAAGTCCAACATTGCGGCATTCAAAGTCCAACATTGCGGTGTTCAAAGTCCAATGTTGCGGTGTTAACAGCAAAACTCAAAATCTACATAATTCTACAGATACGGGTTACTATTCCATTGGAACTAAACCCTCTTCCAATACTCAAAATCCATTTTCAAGTGATTTCTAACCTCTAACAAGATCCAACTATACATAACAACTCACAAACAACATCAATTTCATTTAAATCAACACTTATGATTCAAATCCCAACCATGACCTAAAACCCCCAAAAATAACCTAGAATGGGAATTAAGGCTCCAAAAGATGAAAAATACATCTATACACATCCATAATTCAGTTTCTAACTCAACCATACTAGCCACATCAAGATTCAACTTATAAATCATCAAATCACCTCTCAAACCATCATTTTCTCTTCAAACTTCTCTTGAACCAAAAGAAAAGAATGAAACAAGCAAGCTAATAGATTTCCCCTACCTCAAAGTCTTGAAGAAGATGCCAACAACCACTTGATTCCTCTTCCTTGATTGTTGATCTTCCTCTTTGATCTATTTCTTTTCTTTTCTTCTCCTCCTTAGCTTTCTTTCTCCTTTTCTCTTTTCTTCCTTTGGTTTTTCTGTTTTCTCCCTTCTATTTTCTTTTCATTCCTTCACTCTGCCGTGGGACACTTATATATAGAGGAGCCAATTTTGGCTTCTCACAAAAAGTACCAAAACCTTGATCTACTAAGAACACTCAGATTTCACTAAATCCGATTTCATAGCTTCCAACAGATTCAAAATAAATCTTAAGATTCATTAAAAATTCTGTTTCACCAATAACTGATATTTTCATATCAGCTGTGAGTCAATCCGGCACTAAAACACACAACCAGTATGCTTTAAAATACCAAACTAACTCCGAAAATTCTCAAACTTTAAATTGAGTACACTTCCCACATTTTTGACTTGGAAACAAACTCTCCACATTTATTTCCATTAACTAAGCAGTTTACATCACTTCCAGGGCAAATAATAACTATATTTCACACATAGTATTACAGCAAAGTGACTAAACGTGCTCAGAAAGCCACAAAACTTCACAAAAATTGTTAAGTAAGTATTAGGCTACCTCTGTAACCATATACAAGCCTAACATGATTTTCTAGGGTATTACATTCATTCTATTTTTTCTCTTCATTCAGTTCTCTTCTTTTGGGTTCCTTAAGTTCGATAGTTCCAACAGAACTAATTTGATGAAATGAGATGAATAAGGTAAGATAAGTGATATCATTAAGAGACATGTGTCATGAAGGAAGTACTCTTGAAATTTTGACTAAGGAAGAAATAATGATTAGCAGCAACATGTGTCAATCTTGGATTTGAAGCCAGGATTACAGAAACAAGTGGCAAGCAGATGCATTTTTGCATAAGAAAATTCCATAATTTCAGCTTAGATTACAGAAGGAAAAGTGTAAGCTAAGCATGATGAAGCACGGCTAAGAGGAAGACAAGTGTCCAATATTAATGATAGAAGAAGCTTATGACAACAGCAAAAACATGTGGCAAATCTTGGATGAAAATCAGATTTGAAATAATGATTATGGAGGGAGATTTTTTAGAAGACTTAATCTCCCTCTGACACCTATCTCACCTCCCTACGTAAAATAAGCCAAAATTTGACTCTATAAATACCTCTTCCCTCTTCCAAGCTCATTAGACAACACCCTCTCAATCACAAACGAGCAGCTCTATTCCTACAACCTAAAATCTCCCATCTTCAACTATTCTTTCACCTTCGTTAATTCTGTAAATGAGTTAGGAGACACCCCTCTTTCTTCTTTATTTCTTCTACCCATACCTTCCAGTCCATTTCTTGTATCCATTCTCATTTGCTCTATTCTAGCTTGAAGAAAGAATGACAGTAATGGCAAAAACACTATTTTTTTTACTGCTTTATTTGAATAAGACCTGACTTTATTCAAATAAACCTCATCAGAAACACTTCAAACATCGCATTTTTGAATGGTTTATTCGAATAAACCCTATGTCTATTTGAATAAAATCTTACAAAATGCTGCAAAATGAAGATTATAAAGAATCTATTCGAATAGATTTTTGTTTATTTGAATAGACTAATTTCAGAATGTTAGAAAATTATGAAGTTATTCAAATAGACTGAAGAGCTATTCGAACAACAGACACCAGAAAGCTAAAAGAAAGTTAAGATTTTGAACAGGAATCATTTTTATCATTTTTCAACATAAGTTATTCTTTTAAACTCTTTTTCACCAATTTTTTACAAAAATGATTTAGTTGGGTTAATTTTTTATCTTCATTAAAATTCTTCATTAGTGTTCCTAATTTTTGTATTATTTGTACTATATTGATATCCATTGTTAATGCAAGTTTATTTTATGTTAAGTGCTTTCTATGGAGAAAGTTTTTGAGAAATATCATCCCATGGATAAAAATGAATTAATGTGCAAAGAATTATTGTGGCCATGATTAGAGATTATTGGGGGATGCCCTGATTAGAGATTATTGTGGCCATGATGAGAGAATATTAGGTTCGCCTCAAATAGAGATTGTTATTGTGACCATGATGAGAGGATTGAGGGACTACTTGATCAAAATAATGATTGTGGTCATTATGAGAGCACTGGGGTATGCCTCAATGATAAGAAATACAGACATTTGGTTGAGAGTATTGAAATGGGATGAGAAGAAAATATTTGAGGTTCTTATTTTTTATTAAGATACTTACCCTTTCTCTCTGAGTTACTTACTTCTTTATTTATTTGAAATTATGAAAAAATAATTATTGAGAATTTTCTGGCATAATAAAAGAAAATTTTACGTTGGACTCTTAGATATGATTTTAGAAATAGAGAATTGAAAAGGATAGAAAATATTTTCTGTACTTGTGACGGTTGAAATATCATTAGTTCAAACTTATATATGTTTTTGCTCTTTCCTACTGCGATTTTATCTAACATACTTTGGAGTGGTATTTCTGAAAAATGCCAATTGTAAGATTTTTGATTGACTTCCTTGTTCAGCAAGTCTACACAACAGAGTTAGGAGATGTTTTCACTTTTACTTTGGGGGATCTGTGCTTAATAATTCTACTTTTTGATTAGTAGTCGCAGTAACTAATATTTTTAAATATGTAAATAGTAGCACCTTATGAATGCTTTCAAAAGCCTAACTTATTGAAAAATCGATGCTTAACTAAAATAGTGCATGTATGTACATCACTAAGTTTTGAAGGGTTTCACCCTCAATGTAAAATATTGTACATCAAAATTTTAGAAATAATAATAATGTGTGTTGATCCAATTTACATATTTAAAATATTAATTAAAATTATAAGATTAATGTAGGATATTACAATTTTGGTATCAGAGCGATGTCCTAGGCAAAGTGGTTTGGGAACCATTATTATTTTTTGACAAAATAAGAAAGTTATTGTAGGAAAAGATGTCTCGCAAGCAGAATAATTCTAACCTTGAGGATAGAGTAGATAGAATGATGGACATGCTCGCGAAAAATGCAGTAGTAATGCAAGAGCAAACAACTGCAACTAATCAATTTTTCCAACATATGCAAGCAAATAGAGGTCCGAAACTAGGCATTCTTGTAGTAAACCCAATTTTTCAAGGATTGACTGAATTTTGGAAAGCTAATCCACCAACGTTTAAAGGAGAATACGACCGAGTGTCCGCATAAAACTAGCTCATGGAACTAGAAAAGATTTTCACTATCTTAAGGTGTACTAATGCCCAAAAAGTCAACTTTGCTACATATATGCTATCTGGAGAAGAAGAACATTGGTGGAGTGGGGCCAAAAGACTCTTGGAGACCCCAAATACACCTATTACCTAGGAGATTTTCCAACAAGGGTAAATGATGGTTGGGCAATACGTAACAAAATTTTAAGAACTAGAAAATTTTTTCTCCTATCTTTAGCTTCATCATAATGAAGAATGGAAAGCTGTAAAATTTGAATCTGGATTGAGACCAGAAATTAAGAAGGAGATAAGTAAGCTAGAAATCATACAGTACTCTACACTGGTTAATAATTGTAGCATTGTAGAAAGAGATCTTCTAGAATATGAAGCTGAGAAAGAAAAATAATTTCATCTTAAGCGAAAATGGGAAGATAATGGAAAAAGAGCTTAAAATAATAAGTTCAGGCCAAATATAAATAAGGGAAAATAGATCCAGCCTGAATTAAATTGCCCAAAGTATGGAAGGATAATTGGAGACAAACCTTGTCTATTTAGGCAGTGGATATGCTACATTTATGGAAAGCCTGGACATATATCAAAGGAATGCAGGTTTGGCAAAAAGTAAAATTCCCCAACAAAGCCACAAGTTCCAAGAAGGGTGTTTGCTCTTAGCAATCACAAAGTAGATCAATCTCCGGATTTGATACAAGGTTAGTGCCTCATAAACAATACTCTTTTAACTGTATTATATGATTCTAGAGTCACATACTCCTTTATATCTAATGATTGTGTGCAAAATCTAGACTTATCTGTGATCGAGTTGTCTTATAATTTATTGGTAACCACTCTTACAGGAAGTCGAGTCCAAACTTCTCACGCTTGCCTAAATTGTCCCATTTTTATTGAAAATAAACCTTTTCTTGCAAACCTAATTTGTTTACCTTTGTAAAAACTTGATGTTATCTTGGGAATGGATTAGTTGTCTTCTAACCATGTGATACTAAATTGCCTTGATAAAATTGTTTCTTTTCCTTCACTTCCTAACAAAGAAAATCTCAGTGTACCCTTTTTATCTTCCAATCAAGTTAGTAGGGGTATAATAGAAAAAGTTCAAGGATACATTCTCCTTTTCTCTTCTAAAACAAAGAGTGAGCTGAATTTGAACAATATCCCTATAGTCAAAGATTACCTTGAAGTTTTTCCTTCAGATATATCCAACCTACCTCTAGAAAGGGAAATGGAATTCTCCTTTGACCTGATGCTAGTTGTAGGTCCCATTCAATTGTACCATACAAAATGTCCAATGTGGAGTTGAGTGAACTTAAAAAGCAAATTGAGGAATTACTAGAAAAACAATTTATAAGCCCTAGTGTATCGCCTTGAGGAGCTTCGGTGCTTTTAGTAAAAAAAAAGATGGTAGTCTTAGATTATGTTAGATTACAGATAGTTAAACAAGGTAACCATTAAGAATAAATATTCACTCCCTAGAATAGATTATTTGTTAGATCAAGTATGGAGAGCCTCGGTTTTTTCAAAAATAGATTTAAGGTCAGAATACCATTAGATTAGAATAAAATCAGAAGATATTCATAAAACAACTTTTAGGACTAGATATGGTCATTATGAATATCTAGTGATGCCATTTGGTTTAACTAATGCCCCTGTTGTATTTATGGATTATATGAATAAGGTGTTTAGGCCATACATGGATAAATTTGTGGTAGTCTTCATTGATGATATTTTGATTTATTAAAAAATAGAAGACGAACATGCAATTCACTAGAGAATAGTTTTAGACATTTTGAAAGAAAAACAGTTATATGCTAAATTAGAAAAGTTTGAATTTTGGATGAGAGAAATTAAATTTCTAGGACATGTGGTAAACCAAGAAGGAGTAGCGATGGATCCTAGTAAAGTAAAAGCAGTCATGCATTAGGAACAACCAAAGATAATAATTGAAATAAAGTGTTTCTTGGGCTTAGCAGGATACTACCGCAGATTCATTAAAGGATTTTCTCAAATAGCTTTGCCATTAACTAGGTTAACAAGAAAAGGTACTCCTTTTGTATGGACAAAAGATTGTCAAGAAAGTTTTCAGGAACTAAAGAAAAGACTCACTACTGCCCCTATTTTAGTAATCCTTGATCCTTTAGGACATTTTGTTATTTATATTGATGCTTTTAAAAAGGGATTAGGGTGTGTGTTAATGCAAGAGGGAAATGTAGTAGCCTATGCCTCTAGACAACTTAGACCTCATGAGAAAAATTACCCAACACATGATCTAAAATTAGCAACAGTAGTCTTTGCTCTAAAAATTTGGAGACATTATTTGTATGAGATAAAATTTAAGGTGTATACAGATCATAAGAGTTTAAAATATCTTTTAGATAAAAAAGATTTGAACATGAAGCAAAGAAAGTGGATTGAATTTCTCAAGGATTATCATTTGGAAGTAAAGTATCACCTAGGCAAAGCGAATGTTATAGCTAATGCTTTAAGTGGGAAATCTCTCCATTTGTCATATATGATGATCCAGGAAATAGATTTGGTAGAAAAGTTTAGGGATTTAAATCTTTCAGTGACTTTTAAGCCAAATAGGATTTATTTAAATGCTTTACAAGTAACGTGTGATCTGAAGCAAAAAATCAAAGAGACATAAAAAGAATATCAGTTTTTGCAAGCTCTTAAGGAAGATATACTTAAGGGAAAATATCCAAATTTTTAATTTAATGGATGATGAACTGTTTATGTATAGAAATAGGTTGTGTGTACCTAATAATTTATATTTAAAGAAAGAAATTCTAGAAGAAGCTCACAAAAGTAAGTATACAATTCATATAAGAATTAGTAAAATGTATCAGGATCTTAAAAGTCAATTTTGGTAGGCTAGAATGAAATCTTAAATAGCTAGGTATGTGTCTCAATACTACCTAACATGTCAGAAGGTTAAAATAGAAACATCAAAGACCTTCAGGTTTGTTACAACCCTTAGAAATCCCAAAATAGAAATTAGATAGTATTTCAATGGAGTTTGCTGTAGGATTATCAAGAACTAATTTAGGGCATGATGCTATATGGGCAATTATAGATAGATTAACCAAGTCTGCTCATTTTCTACCTATTAGGATTAATTATTCATTGAATATGTTGGCCCAACTATATATTAAGGAAATTGTGAGACTTCATAGTGTACCAACTATCATAGTATAAGATAGAGACCCAAGATTTACCTCTAGGTTTTAGGAATCATTACAAACAGCTTTTAGGACAAAGTTATCCTTTAGTACTGCTTACCATCCCCAAATTAATGGTCAAACTGAAAAAACAATCTAAACCTTAAAGGATATGCTTAGCGTTTGTGTTTTGAATTTCAAAGGAAGATGGGATACCTACTTGTAATTAATAAAATTTGCCTATAATAATAGTCATCATTCTAGTATCGGTATGGCACCATATGAAGCACTATATGGACAGAAATATCGATCCCCTTTGTGTTGGTCTGAGACTGGAGAAAGAAATTTGTCAGGACTTAATTTGGTACAGCAAACTTCAGAACAAGTAAAATTAATCAAGGATAGAATGTTAGCAGCTCAAAGCAGATAGAAAAGTTATGCAGACTAAAGAAGAAAACCATTAGAATTTTAGGAAGGAGAACATTTATTTCTTCGAATCACCCCAATAACTGGAATTGATAGATATTTAAAAACAAAGAAATTGAATCATAGATATATTGGACCTTTCTAAATCTCAAAAAAGTCGGTACTGTTACTTATCAACTTGCTTTACCCTATAACCTGTCAAACCTTCACAATGTGTTTCATGTATCTTAACTCTGAAAGTATTGTCCTGATTCTTCACACATCATTGAGGCAGAATCTATATAGTTAAAAGAAAATTTAACATATCAGGTACAACCTGTACAAATAGTGAATAGAATTTACAAGGAATTGAGGAATAAAATTATTCCTATGGTCAAAATTTTGTGGCAAGGACAAGATGCAGAAGATACTATGTGGGAAACAGAGGAAAATTTTAAAGAAAAATATCTGGAACTCTTTTAACAGGTACTAAACCAAAATTTTGAGGACAAAATTTTATAAGAAGGGAGAATGTAACATCCCTAGAAATATTAATAAAATTAATAATAATAATAATAATAATAATAATAATAATAATAATAATAATAATAATAATAATAATAATAATAATAATAATAATAATAATAATAATAGTAGTAGTAGTAGTAATATAAGATATAACTTTTTCAAATAAAATTATTTGAATAGAAGTCTTACTGTTTGAATAACTAACCAGTTATTCGAATTAAGTTCCTACTATTCAACTAAATAGACTGCTGTGTATATAAATATGAGAAATATGTCACTTGTAACAAAATGAAAACTAAGTTTTCATTCAATTTTTTCTCTTCATTAATTTCTTTTCTTTTTGGTTCCTTAAGTTCAACAGTTGCAACGGAACTAATTTGATGAAATGAGACGAATGAGGTAAGATAAGTGATATCATTAAGAGACATGTGTTATGAAGGAAGCACTCTTGGAATCTTGACTAAGGAAGAAACAATGATTAACAGTAACATGTGTCAATCTTGGATTTAAAGCCAAGATTACATAAACAAGTGCCAAGTAGATGCACGTTGCATGAGAAAATTCCAAAATTTCAGCTTAGATTATAGAAGGAAAAGAGTAAGCTAAGCATGATGAAGCATAGCTAAGTGGAAGACAAGTTTCCAATATTAATGATAGAAGAAGCTTATGAAAATAGCAAAAACATGTGGCAAATCTTAGATGAAATCAAATTAGAAACAATGATTACGGAGGGAGATTTTTTAGAAGACTTAATCTCCTTATGACACCTATCTCACCTCCCTACGTAAGACAAGCCCAAATTTGGCTCTATAAATACCTCTTCCCTCTCTCAAGCTCATCAGACAACACCCACTCAATCACAAATGAGCATCTTTGTTTCTACAACCCAAAATTCCCCATCTTCAACCACTCTTTCACCTTCCTTAATTCTATAAACGAGGTAGGAATTAGCAAAGGCACCAATCTTTCTTCTTTATTTCTTCTACCCATACCTTCTAGTCCATTTCTTACATCCATTCTCATTAGCTTGAAGAAAGAATGACAAAAATGGCAAAAACACTATTTTTTTACTGTTTTATTCGAATAACACATGGCTTTATTCGAATAAACCTCATCAGAAACACTTAAAATGTTGCATTTTCGAATGGTTTATTTGAATAAATCCTGTGTCTATTTGAATAAAATCTTGTAGAACACTACAAAATGAAGATTTTAAAGAATCTATTCGAATATATTTTTGTTTATTTGAATAAACTTATTTCAGAATGTTATAAAATTATGAAGTTATTCAAATAGACTGAAGAGCTATTCGAATAACAGATAGCAGAATGCTAAAAGAAAGATGAGATTTTGAACAGGAATCATTTTTATCATTATTCAACATAAGTTATTCTTTTAAACTCTTTTGCACCAATTTTTAACCTAAATGATTTTGTCAGGTTAATTTTTGATCTTCATTAAAATTATTTATTAGAGTTCCCAATTTTTGTATTATTTGTACTATGTTGATATCTGTTTTTAATACAACTTATTTTTATGTTAAGTGCTTTCTATGGAGAAAGTATTTGAGAAATATCATCCCATGGATAAAAATGAATCAATGTGCAAAGAATTATTGTGGCCGTGATTAGAGATTATTGGGGGATGCCCTGATTAGAGATTATTGTGGCCATGATGAGAGAATATTAGGGCTGCCTCGATTAGAGATTATTATTATGACCATGATGAGAGGATTGAGGGACGCATTGATCAAAATAATGATTGTGGTCATGATGAGAGCATTGGGGGACGTCTCAATGAAAAGAAATACACACATTTTGTTGAGAGTATTGAAATGAGATTAGAAGAATATATTTGAGCTACTTTTTTTTTATTAAGATACTAACTTTTTCTCTTTGAGGTACTTACTTCTTTATTTATTTGAAATTACAAAAAAAAAGAATTATTGAGAATTTTCTGGCATAATAAAAGAAAATTTTATGTTGGACTCTTAGATATGGTTTTAGAAATAGAAAATTGAAAAGAATGGAAAAATGTTTTTCATATTTATGATGGTTGAAATATCAATAATTCAAACTTATATCTGATTTTACTCTTTCCTATTGAGATTTTATCTCACATATTTTGGCATGGTGTTTCAGATAATGCTGACTGTAAGATTTTTGATTGACCTGTTGATAACTTTAGAAAATGAAGTTATTTCACATGAATTTGGATTGATCATGATTTGATGGACTTTGACATTGTCTTGATGCAGGTATTCAAGAAAGAAAGACCTTGGAAGGGATGAGGAAAGCGAATAGGAGCTCAAATTTGGAAGAAAACAAGAAAGGAAAAGTTGCTGCCAACCCAAGCCTAGGCTTGACGAACCCACGCCTAGGCTTGACAAACCCACGCCTAGGTGTGGAAAAGTCAAGCCTAGGCGTGGCACTCTTAGATTTTCAGGAATTTCAGACAGAGACACTCACTCCTAGGCGTGGAAAAGTCACGCCTAGGCGTGGCCAGCAGTTGATAGCACGTATTTCATAAATATGCTTAGGCGTGGAAAAGACACGCCTAGGCATGGGAAGAATCCTAATTCGTGAAATTAGCCTTTAATATCTGATTTTTGAGACTTGAATGAGAGCTTCCGTTTTGGACCAAGCACGAAATCCCTAGAGAAAGTGGGAGGAGGAGAAAATCACTAGAAATAGAGGTGATTCAAGTGAAGAATCAAGATCAAGGAAGGAAAATCAAGCTTGGATTCTCTTCACTTTTGTTCATTCTTTCTTTTTTCTCTCTTGATTTGTAACTTGATGGGTTCTGTGATTCCCTATGTTTCTCTTCTTTCATGATGTGTAACTAAACTCTAATCTAGGGGCTTTCTAGGATCTTGCTATCGATTTGATTAACTTGTAAGTTGGTTAAGTATTCTTTCAATGAAATTGGTTTTGTTATTCCATATCTATGCTTAATGCTTGTTATTGATTGGCCATCAATTGCATGATTTTAGTATTCCAATTGAACTAAAAATAGGGTGTTGTGAATATGGATATGGTATGGTTGATGTATGTTCAAGTACATTCTTTTAGGTTGAGTGTGTTGATTACCTAGTGGGATGGACACATACCCATTAGTCATGCATAGTAAGTGTTTGATAATTGGTCTCAATGAGTGATTCTTATGTTAACTCACATAGACACATAGTGGGTTAACTAAGTTTCACATGGGTAATTATCCTAGACATAGGCTTTTATTTATTGCTTGTTTTAGCTAACAAAACTAAGTCATTGCTAGATGCTTGTGAATTGCAAGTTATTCATTGAAGTAGCACGTGAGTAGGGGCTCCTAGGCCTTTATCATTCTCATCTTTCTCTTGTGAATTTAGCGTTTGGTGCTCTCTTGTTTTTGATTCTTTTAAGTTGTTATTTTAATTACAAACCTCTCTCACATTTCGTTTGCCTTGATAAGATTTTGTAAAAATTGGTTAAGTTTAGCATTTCTCTAATTATCAATCCCTTGGGACACGATACTCTAACTCTCATATATTACTTGTTGACCCATGCGCTTGCGGATACACACAAACACCTGTGTTTAGAGATTATTGGGGGATGTCTTGATTAGAGATTATTGTGGCCATGATGAGAGAATATTGGGGCTGCCTTGATTAGAGATTATTATTATGACCATGATGAGAGGATTATGGGACGCCTTGATCAAAATAATGATTGTGGTTATGATGAGAGCATTGGTGGATGCCTCAATGAAAAGAAATACGCACATTTGGTTGAGAGTATTGAAATGAGATAAGAAGAATATATTTGAGCTACTTATTTTTTTTTAAGATACTAACTTTTTCTCTTTGAGTTACTTACTTCTTTATTTATTTGAAATTACAAAAAAAAATTATTGAGAATTTTCTAGCATAGTAAAAGAAAATTTTATGTTGGACTCTTAGATATGGTTTTAGAAATAGGAAATTGAAAAGAATGGAAAATGTTTTTCATACTTGTGATGACTGAAATATCATTAATTCAAACTTATATCCATTTTCACTTTTTCCTACTGAGATTTTATCTCACATATTTTGGCATCGTGGTATTTCAGATAATGCCGACTGTAAGTTTTTTGATTGACTTGCGTGTTTAGTAAGTCTACATGCTAGAGTTAGGAGATTATGTTTTCACTTTTACTTTGGGGGATCTGTGCTTAATAATTCCACTTTTCGATGAGTAGTCATAGTAACTAATATTTATAAATATGTAAATAGTAAAACCTTATGAATGCTTTTACAAGCCTAACTTTTTGAAAAATCAGTGCTTAACTTAAATAGTGTATGTATGTACATAATTAAGTTTTGAAGGGTTTCACCCTCAATGTAAAACATTATACATTAAACTTTTAGAAATAATAGTAATGTGTTGATCCAATTTACATATTTAAAATATTAATTAAAATTATAAGATTAAAGTAGACATTACAAAATAGCTTTCTTTAGCAAAAAAATCTTTCATTAAAAACTCTGGTCCATTGTCACTTTGAATGACCTTAACCTTAAGGCCAAATTGTGTATCAATTCTATTAACAAATGTTTGGATAATATTTCTAGTTTGAGATTTATGACTCATTACAAATTTAAGACCTAAGTAAACCTGGACAAGTCATCAACAATGGTGAGGAAGTGTTTATGTCCAAAAATGGAGGGGACCGTGAAAGGTCCCCAAATATCCGCATGCACCAAGTCAAACACGTGTGAACTTTTGGAAGTACTTATTGGATAAAGAAGTTTATGTCGTTTAGCATAGTAATAAATATCACATGGATGAGCATTATTTCATGGAATAAAAGAAAATTGAGATTGTAGCAACTTTGTACAATGAAGGGAAAGGTGACCTCAACGTAAATGCCACAAAGAAGAATTAGAGTTTATAGTGGTAATGTGGTTACATGTGTTGAAGTGAGATATGAAAGGTGTCCTGACATAAGCTTCAAAATCACGAGTCACCAAGTTGTAAAGTCCACCTCTTTGATAAGCTAAACCAATCGTCTTCATGGTAAGCCTCTGTTGAATGACACAAAAAGAACCTTTGAAAGTGAGTTGACAACCAAGGTGAGAAATCAATTGAATCATAGATACTAAATTTACAGTGAACTCAGGAACATGGAGAACATTAACCAATGGTAATTTTGGATAAATATGAACAATACCATGAAATTTAGCCAATATAGTATGCCATTTCAAAGGGAGATAGCAATGGGATCTATCCTATGACAAGAAGTGAGAGCAGAGAAATAACTACATATATGATCAGTTGCCCTAGTATCCAAGATCCATGATTTGGATCTTGGTTTACATGAGATAGAAGAATGAGGAATACTTGGAACTACAACATTAACAAAATGATTTTCAATGAAAGAATTACTAGTGTTTAACACTTTTAAATTGGACTGATGCTCAAGTACACTGGTGGATAAACCAGATTGTTGAAGCAAGTTGACCAAGCCATGATACTGATCAGGAGTGAGACCAATATTAGAGACTTCCTGTTCCTCCCTCTTTGGCTCAACAAGATCACCATTAATGGAAGTATTGTTCAATGAATAATTCTGAGTCCTAAATTTAGATCTTGGTGGGTAACCATGCTTTTTGTAGCATGTTTCAATTGTATGACCCTTTTTCCCATAATATGCACAGTTTGTGCTAGAATTGCCACCTACACCTCTACCAAATGGTGTCTTTCTTCTAGTATTCACTCCATGATCTGTATCTTTAGTACGATTCACTAGCGCTATGGACTCAGTCAAAGAATCACTCAAGGACTTAGTACTCATCTGCGTTTTTGCTGAACCATGAGAGAGAATGCCTTATTAATCGTAGGTAATTGATCCATCAACATAATTTGAGACCTAACATGAGCATTCTACTCATTTGATCCCTTTAGAAAACATAATTAGTTTGACAATGTGCTCGGATTATCAAAAAGGCTCCACAGGCACAAGTTATTGCCCAATTGTATGAAGGCAAGGGCCTGAATTTTCGAGTTCATCCCACATAATCTTCAACTGAGTATAGTATGAAGTTACAGAGGCATTTGCTTGTTTGAAATCATAGATTTCTTTTTACAACTCTGAGATGCAAAAAATATCTACCTGAGATCGCATATCTGCCCATGCTTTATAAGCTTTGTCAATCCAAACTATACTATGCGTAATCTATTGAGAGATCGAGTGGTTAATCCATGACAAAACCATTGTGTTACACAGCTCCCAAACTCTATACAATGAATCTGCTAGTGATGGTTCTTGGATGCTTCCATCCATAAATCTCAGTTTATTTTTTAAGAGCAATGCTATACGCATAACTCGAGCCAACGCATGGTAATTTCTTCCTTTGAGAACCGATGACACCAAAACTAGCACCGGATTCTCATTTGGATGCAAGTAAAAAGGACTTGATGGATTTTGAGTAAAATCCACCATTGTTGATTATGCAGATCTTTGAGAACGTGATCACAAATCATAAAGAATGGAGAAGGAAGGACACATATTGTACAATCACAAATCTAAAAACGAACGCCGAAATCACAGAATGTGGCTGAAAATTACAATCTCAATCCAAAAACAAACACTGATCTTAAAGCAGCAAATGAGATCAAGAACAAAAGAAATGAGATCGAAAGCTAATTCAGAAAATGTGATTAAGAATAGAAGAAATAGTATTAGTTGAAGCATTGCTCTAGTTAGAGCTCTGATACCATTTTGATACTCTCCCCTGAAAGTATAGCACTTAGGATAGGGCTATTTGACTCGATTTTAGAACCAAGGCATTTATTTCTTCTTAGTTTTATTCAATTCATTCATATTCTGTTAGCCAGAAGGGGTGTATAAAGAATGAACTATTATCTACTGTCTACATTTTGGTTTGACATAAGTTTTTAGATTGGGTTGTAGATTTCTAATTGCTATTAAAATGGCTAGTTAATATCCGTGAACTATTTCTAACACCATGTTGCAAATAAAGGTTAGAGATCATTGACGATTATATCTGGACCGTGATCTGGGATCATGTCCCATGAGTCGACCTGACACGCAGTATGTCAAAGTTCATCATTGATGCCCTTAGCAAGAATTCACTTATGACATGCAGATGAGATCCTGACTATATGCACATCGAACCACGACATTGGGTAGCAACAGCTTTACCATGAGATCTGCGCAATGGATAAATCTTAAGAATATCTGTTATTGGCAATCATGATTTTACGGAATATTAGCACCAATAACTGCCTCTAACTACTCATAATTACAGTATCTATGTTCTGATATTATAGGGATCTTTTGTAGCTAACAAAGGAACATATTTTTCCCTACAACTATTATGAGAGTGTATCTCTTCAACCTCTATAAATACTAGACTTATTCACCTTTATAGGTAACTTATCACTCTCTACATAAACCCTACTTGTGCACAACCTAGATTGAGCGTTGAAGTCCCTTTACAAGTACTAATCCCCTTGTTTTAACACGTTCTGTTGTTTCTCTGGGAAGAGGAAATCACAAAAACTTGTTGGGGTCAAAACGTGTTTGCCCATTTGCTAACCGCAAGTGCACGGGTCGCACAAGTAATACAGATACAGAGTAAGAGATCGTTCCCACGAGGCTAAGTTTATTTTCAATGCTAAGTATTAACCGATAGCTCACCTAACTCTATTCAAGAACATAAAAATGGATAAAAGTAAAGAAAGTAAAGACAAAAAGTAATAAGGATAAACGGTTAGAGTTTAGGGAAATCCTTCTTTACCTTTTACATCAACCAACAACATACAATCCTCTTCATAAATATGAATGCAATGATTATGTTAGCTTGAGAATCTACATTAGCTAAACGCCTATGTCTAGGTCATCTAACCATGGTATCATTTTCCTAACTCACTAAGTGTCCTTGAGAGTTAACACAAAATTCACTCTTTAAGGTCTATTCTCAATCACTTGCTATACATGGCTAAGAGGTATATTTCTATCCCATTAGCAAATCAACTCATCCTGCCATTGGAATAGAATCAAACATGCATCAATCATACATACGATCTCAAACCCAAATTCCTATGTCTAGGTACATTGGACTTTATCAAATCAACTTAAATGTTGGCCAAACATTCAAGAGCATTAAACACAAAATGATTGAACAAAATCAAAGATCTACACAAACTCAGAGAAAAATAAATCATTAATATAAATAAAAGGATTCAAAGTCATCCCTAAATAAAGTGCAACTATACAATGAACATGAGAACAAATTACAAAATACATGTTCAAGAAATGAGGAAGAGAAAAGAGAAAAGAAAGAAGGAGAAAACTTATGGATTTCACCATTGAAGCTCGGATCCTCTTCCAAGAGAAAGAGGGCTTCCATCCTTAGCTCCCCAAGCTCTATCTCCACCTCCAATGGAGGTCTAGCCGCAGCCTCTAACCTAGAAAACTAAAAACCTAAAACCTAAAAGAGAGAAAACTGAGAGAGTTCGAGAAAGGTTGTGAAAAACAAAATAAATAGGTTCAGCTCACCGATGCGCGCCGCGGCGTGGACATTCCCATGCCTCAGTGTGGAGCTGTCTGTCCTGTCAGTATGTAGCTGGCTGAGACCTGCACGCCTCGGCGTGCACATTTCCACGCCTCGGCGTGGAACTCTGGAATGCTTCCTTGGCTTTTTTCCTCCAATGCTGGGCTTTGGCTTGCATCAATTTGTCTCTTTTGAGCTTTTCCTGCATTAGATAAGGCACCAAGTTAAATATAATTATAAATTAACTTAATCAATCAACAAATATGCACAAATTGCTCAAAAACATAAAGGAAGGTATCCAAATGATATTTACCAAATATAAGCATAAAAACTTTCAAATATGCATAAGAACGAGGACTAAGCATGCCATCAAGCACAATTATGGGGCATAAATAACTACATTTAATGGAGTTATTAAGAGGAAATCATCGTGATGTGCCTATCTCAGGTACACCTCTAAATCCACTTCGAAACATTGACGTTGTCTGTGAAAAGCATTAAACTTCTATTTGCACTCAACCATGACGAACACAAGACAAAACTCGAGGAGAGGAGATGCTATGGAAACCTCTGCTGACCAAAGACGAGGACCAGCAATGCAGTGTCCTCCACACCTTATTCCACCACCTGTCGCTGAAACCTCCACTATGAGAAACTAGGTACCTAACGTAGAACTTCTATGAGATGGGCACGAAACCTTATTTTTTGATGAGAGCCCTCAGCCATCGCGCAGGGTTCCTGTAAGGGATAGACTCAGAATCCATGTGCAAGGAGCCAATTCTTACGTTCATGGGTCCAAAATCCTAGTGCATATGGAAGTTGATGACTGTGTGTCTTACCCAGAACATGAGTAGATCCTACATATCTAGAAATCAATTCTAGGATATGGTGCAACAACACAGGGCGATGTTAAAAGAATAATACTATAGATTGGAGGATCTAGGACAGACTACCCATGAAGGTCAGCCCAGGGTGCAACGTCAAATCGGAGGGCGGAATGCAGATAATATCTAGAGGGGATCACATGATGACGCCAGTATGTCCAATGTTGTCAATAAAAACCCGAACCATAGTGATCAGGAGCAATGTTTCTTTGCCTAACTCTTGTAATATAGAGTCTTAAGAAATTTCAAATTCCCAGCCAATGTGGAGCCCTCCATAGGAACACATAGACATTTACGTCCAATCTATGTGCTTCTATAGGGGACAGTTACTATGTTGTGCCTTTCCCCTTTCCTTGGAGAAGGGAGCCCTCAGATGGTTTATTACCTTGCCACGAGGATCCATCATTGACTGGATGGACCTTAGACAATATTTCTTGCTCCAATATACTACTAGTATGGAATAACCTAGGCCCATTGAATCTTTATATAAGATTTTCCAAGGGCGTGACGAGCCCCTTCACAAGTATATTAAAAGGTTCAACACGACATGTACCAATATGGAAAACTTTGATGATAAAATTGCCCTCCATTATGCCAGAAGTGACCTTCGAGCCGATTCTGAGTTCTTAGCGTCTTTGGCAGAGAAAAAACCTGAGAACATGCAAGAATTTTGACAACGATCCTAGAAATACATCAACCTTGGGGAGGTAACAAAGGCTTAAAGGAGTTTGGAGAAAGGTAAGTCCTCTAACCAGAAAGCCAACCATAACACCTCACGGTCCTAGAATCCCAATGATAGTCCACCTCGGGGTAACTACTCCAATTACACTCTTTTGAACACCTCACATGAGACAATCCTGAGGGAAGTGTTACAAACAAAGATCTAGGGCATCAAGAGGCCACCCCCTTTGAAGAAACACAAGCAGAAAGATCGCTCCAAACACTGTGCATGACACAGAAGTTACGACCATGAAATGGAAGACTATTACTAACTCTGCGATGCCATTAAGTTCTTGATCAGGGCAGGATGACTAGAACAATACATCAGCCATGCTCAAGACAATGAACACAGTGGAAGGCTGAGAGATGGGAGACGTAGCCCTCAATGAAGCTCATCTCTATGCCATTGAAGGACCTAAAGTCTTAGGGGAAGGTCCCGGAGTCCACTTTGTTGTGATTCAAATGACTAGTAGGATAGGAACAAGGATGCTCCATATGATAATAACGAAAACTGCCATACCAAGCTCAATAGAACCATTAACACTATTACAGGTGGATTCGCTGGTTGTGGTTCGTCTAATGGTGCTCTGAAGAAAGCCCTTAGGATGGTGATTTTAAGCATCTCCCATTCTGAGCTAAGTCACGAACCAGAGAATGGAAGACACCCCCATCACGTTTTCAAATAAGGACTATGACAGAATTATCCCGGATCATAATGACCCATTGGTTATCTCGGGGATAATTTCTAATACCGAAGTTTGACGCATCTTTGTTAACCAAGGGAGTTTAGAAGACATCATGTTTATGGATCTTTACAAGAAATTAGAACTCCTACATATGGAGCTAACCCCCTATGATGGGGAGCTTACAAGGTTCACTGGTGAGAAGATCACCTTGGTAGGATACTATGAGACCTACTTAACTCCGGGGTCCCCTAAACTCTTCAAGACCATCAATGTCAGGTTTTTGGTCATAGATTACCCACCGACTTACAATATTATCTTGGGCCGCCCTGCGTTGAATGCTCTTGGCGCTATGGTATCCACTACCCACCTGGTCATGAAGTTTCTTAGCAAAAATGACGAGGTTGTCATAATCAAGGGTGACTAAATTGTGGCCCGAAAATGCTATAATGAGAGACTTAGAATTTATGGGGTCCCCAAAAAAGTAAAAGATGACACATCTAACCCGACTCTAGATCAAGTCAACATCGTTATGATCGAGCTAGATGTGTGAGATCCGAGGTACTAGACCACAGTCGGAGGGCGAACTACAACCTATCCAACTTGGCACCAAGCCAAATCAGGTCACCAAGATTGGAGTAAACCTGGAAGAATAAGAGAGATTCCAGTTGACTGAGCTTTTGCATAAAAATAAAGATATCTTCTCTTAGACATCCTTTGATATGCTTGGGCTTGACCCCACTTTCATTTGTCACCACTTGTCTATCAAGGAGGATGCAAGACTGGTTTCCTAGAAGAAAAGTAAAGTTAGCTTAGAAAGGCGGCAAGTTATTGAAGAACAGGTGAACGAGTTGCTCAGTGTCAGCTTTATCAAGGAAGTATCGTATACCACATGGCTATCCAATGTGGTCCTGGTGAAGAAGTTAAATGGGAAGTAGAGAATATGTGTAGATTACACAGACTTGAACAAAGCCTGCCCTAAAGATCTATACACACTTTTCACTTGAACAAAGTCTGCCCTAAAGATCTATACACGCTTCCCAATGTGGATAAATTGATGGACAGCTCCTCAGGCTTCTGATTGCTATCATTCATAGATGCATACTCCAAGTACAACCAGATCCTAATGTACCCCGGAGATGAGGACAAGACCACCTTCATCACTGATAGGGTGAGCTACTGTTATAGGGTCATGCCCTTCAGTTTGAAAAATATAGGAGTCACATACCAGAGAATGATGAATAGGGTCTTTGAAGACCAAGTGGGGAAGATGCTGGAGGTTTACATCGATGACATGATAGTAAAGACCCCACAAGGCGGATTACATACGGTGGACCTTAAAGAAGTGTTTGCATAACTCTGGAAGTATAACATGAGACTCAACCTAAAAAAGTACAACTTTGGAGTCCAAGCAGGCAAGTTCTTGGGTTTCATGCTAACTCACCATGGAATTGAGGCTAATCCAAATAAATGCCAAGCGATACTCAACATGCGGACCCTTAGAATAGCAAAGAAGTGCAACTGCTAACTGGTCGGATTGCAGCCCTCACACGATTCCTTACTAAAGCTGCTCATAAATCCTTTCCTTTATTCAAACTGCTCAACAAAGGGAAGGATTTTGAGTGGACTCAGGACTATGAGGATGCCTTTTTCTCTTTGAAGAATCTTTTCTCCTCTTCCCCCATACTGACTAGATCGAAACCCGGTGAGATGCAATACTTATACCTTTCAGTAAATGACAAAGATATAAGCTTAGTACTAGGCCAGGAAACGGAGGAAGGACAAAATCCAATTTATTTCATAAGCAAGGTGTTGCAAGGCCCCGAGATCCGTTATTAGAAAATTGAAAAAGTTGCCTTCTTACTTGTCACCACGGCTAGGAGACTTAGGCAATACTTTTTGTGCCACCCCATGGTGGTGAGAACGGATCAACCTATCTGTTAGGTGCTACACAAGCCAGACTTAGCAAGGAGAATGATCACCTGGTCCATTGAGTTTTCTAAGTTTAGGATAGCATACGAGTCCCGTTTTGCTATTAAGGCTTAGGTACTCTCTGATTTCCCAGCTGAAATCACTTCAGACCTTAGCGATCTCAAAGAAATTTCTTGGATCATATTCGTTAAAGGATCCTTGAACCCTAAGGGAAGTGGTGCCTAGGTAAATTTGAAAAATTCTAAATAAGTGATAGTGGAAAACTCCCTGAAGCTTGAGTTCCTAACTTCAAAAAGTCAGGTGGAGTATAAAGCATGTATTGTCGGACTGGTAATGGCTAAGGATATGGAAGCAACTAAGATCACACTTTGTAGTGACTCCCAACTTGCGACCTCCTAGATCTGGGGTGATTATTAAGCTAAGGAGCCCCTCCTTCATAGATACTTAGCCAAAGTATAAGAGCTCCTTAAAAGCTTCCACGATGCCAAGGTAGAGCTCATACCCAGTGAGCAGAACTTTAGGGTGGACCTCTTGTCTAAATTGGCTAGCACTAAAAGCCTAGGCAGTAATCATTCTGTGATCCAAGAAACCCTCTCTTAACCCTCTATCATGAATGCAACATTTTCCAGGTGGAAGAAGAAAAGCGTACTTGGATTACTCTGATCATGGAGTATCTACAGTCCAGAACTAGGCCCTCTAATCTGAAGGAAGCCTCCAAACTAGTCAAGACCGTAGTCAGGTACATCATCTATAATGGGCAGTTATATCGATGAGGGTTTTCCTCGCCTTTCCTTAAATGCCTCATGCCAAAAGAAGGAGAATATGTACTGGCTGAGGTTCACAAGGGGATCTATGGGCACTACTTGGGAGGAAAAACCCTAGCTTTAAAGGTACTCAGGGCAGGATATTATTGGCCAACGATGGATGCAGGCTCCCATACACATGTCTAGGTCTGTGATAAATGCCAGCACCACTCGGACCATTATCAGGCTCCCTTAGAAGAACTATCTAGGATGTCGATACCCTGACCATTCTACAAATGGCGTATGGATATCCTGGGTCCGTTCCCCCAAGCATCTGGTTAACTGAAATATTTGGTGGTGGCAGTGGATTATTTTACAAAATGGATCGAGGCAGAACCCTTAGTCGTGATCACGTCTACCTGGGTTCAAAAGTTCACTTGGCGCCACATCATCAGCAAGTTCGAGGTTTCAGAGTCCATTGTAATGGACAACAGGACCTAATTCAAAGATAAAGGTTTTGAAAAGCTGCTTGCCAAGCTAAAAATCAAGCATTATTGTAGTTTAACCAAGAACCCCAGGACAAATGGGCAAGCCGAAGGCACCAACTAGGTCATTGTCCATGACATTAAAAGAAAGTTGGATGAAGCTAAGGGAACTAGGCTAAATAACTCTACTATATCCTTTGGTCCTACCAGACTATGCCCTACTCCACAATAGGTTAAACTCCCTTTAAACTCACTTATGGGTGTGAGGCTATGATTCTAGTGGAGATAAAGGAACTGAGATGACGTCTCTAACAATATTCACCTGAAAATAACCCCAGACTAATCAGAGAAAACTTGGATCTTTTGGAGGAGAGAAGATGTGTTGCTCATATACATGACGCCACCATCAAGCAAAGGACACCAACTCGGTATAACTTGAAGGTTGTTCCAAGGAAGTTCCAGTCAGGGGACTTAGTTCTCCAGAGATTAGATATTAAAGGTAGGAATGCCTCCCAAGGGAAGTTAGCCCCTAATTGGGAAGACCTTACTGCATCGTGATTGGCACTGGCAAAGGAGCTTACACCTTGAAAACATTAACAGCCAAGCTGATCAAGAACTATTGGAATGCGGACAGACTTAGAAAGTACTATAGCTAAGCGCCCTGTAAGGCATAGTCTTAGTTTACTTCATGTTTAGTCTGCCCCAGTTTTGGTGAACATATACTCTGTAAGGACTTTTGTCCTTAGATCTATCAATGAAATAGAGTTTTTCAGACATCGTCTTATGTAAAGTCTTGAAAGATTCTCAAGCTAGAAAATGCCTAGAGCCTATCCCTAATGGGATCCGAGACTTCTTAAAGAGTCTAGGTTAAAAGGAATAACCTACAAAACCCGTGTAAGCATTTTGGTCGTGAGTTGTGGCCCCATACCCAATCCTCAACACTTGGCCATGACCATTTTATGATTGCAAAATAAAGTGGCAATATATACGACACCCGTGGTCCACCACCAGGTATCCATGGTAAATGTCTTATGTTAAACAGGTTCTAAAGAAGAAAATTCCTAAGTATCATGAAATTTTCCACAGTAAACCGTAAACATTAAAAACCTGGATTACGGATCACCTTAATTTTTGTCTAAGTCAAGTGGGATTCTAAGTGTCGAAACATTTTAGGCATTGGACCCTAGGCTAAGGTTTTGATTTTAAATTTTTTCTAAGTCAAGTGGAATTCCAAATGCTTAACATTTTGAGCATTAGACCCCGAACCAAGGTTTCAATTCAATTAAATAAAATTTTCTAAGTCCATTAAAATGGCTACCAAGTACGTAGAAAAAGCATTGGACCCAAAATGGACCATGAAAAATGAACAAGTATATAAGAATAACTAAAAAAAAAAGCATTCAAAATACCCTAGTAACCAAGGCAATTGTCTTTACAAAAAGCAAAGTACCCCATGCAGGGGAGCAAAGGAATGCAAACGAAAAGGCGGATCAAGCCTCAACTTCATCTCCCTCTAAGGTCTGCTGTAACATCCCGATTTTTCGTTTTTTTTGAAATAAATATGTTTTATAATATTTATGAGTTTTTGTGAATTTTTGGGAATTTTTAATTATTTTAAATATTTTAATATTATTTTGACTATTTTAATATTAATTTTGAAATATATGCCCGAACTTCATTTTTTCTGAATATATCTGAGTTTTATAATTTTTATGAGTTTTGAGAATTTTTGTGAAATTTTCTGAGTCTGTGATTATTTTAATAATATTCTAAGTTGTATGTGTGTTTGAAGCGGACCTAGAAAAATAAAAAATTTTCCTGGACCAGAAAGTTTCGGACTGCCAAGGAGGGATTGGGGGATCTTATTAAACCCGAAACTGGGAATAGTTGATGGAGATTTTCTGTATCTGAGTTTTCTATTATCTATTGTGTAATAATAGCAGTAGCTATTATCCATTGGATAATATCTACTAGAAAATATCTTGATGGCGATGAGTCAAAGCAATGGACCAATGGTAAGCAGGAAGAAGGCAAATTGAATACTCAACTTAAAGAAGAGAAATTCAAATTTACTACTCAAGCTAGAAGACAAATTCAAATTGGTTACTTACTCTTTCAAGCTTATCCTATCATTCTTTTTCTAGAAACTTCTCTATGATGACTCACCTAGTAAAATATCTAGATGAAAATATCTAAATGAAAATATCTAAGCTAAATATCTTAAGTGTAATAATGAACCATCATTACATAGCTTTATGACTAACCAATAGAAAATTAGTCAAGGAAAATGGCTTGACTTATCATGGACTAATGGGAGACAAGCTTGCTAAACAAGCCTTAGACTCCTTCATTGTGTGAACTCCACGGCCAAGCAATTTTGGAAGACAAGAAACTACACACAAAAGTTAATCAACAATGGTGGCTTTTCCTAGAGCACTCCATGGCCATACACTTGAAGGAGGCAAATTCATGCAATAAATTCACTTAGTCAATTTTGGTGGTTACTCCATTTGCTTCCTACGACTATGCATGCAAAATGCAAGACAATTTCTACACTTAACATATTCTTGAATTTCTAAACCAATAGAAAATGGTTAATATTGATAGTTAGACTTTTTCTATCCAATAGGAAATAGTCAACATAAATGGTTGGACTAGTTACTAAGTAACTAGATAAACTAACTAAGTTACCCTAATAACTTAATTAGTAACTAAATGAAACTAACTTAGTTAGTAAATACTTAGAAACCCTAGTTACAAAATTAATCTAGAACCATCTAGAAGCAATGACAAAGCATGACATATACAATGATCTAATCAAGTAACTAAATAGTTAGAATGTAACTAAATATCCTAACTAAATTAGTTTAAATGCAACTAGATGAAATAACTAATTTATTTAAGTGTAACTAGGAAATTAGAATGAAACCAAACTAGTTTCATCCTTCATTGAGTCCCACGGCCAACAAGGCCTTCTACCATGTTCTTGATTCTTCTAAATGACCAAAAGATGACCACTTTGTGACTTAAGCCATGTGAAATGCATGTGAACACTTTGTAATATTTACTATCATCATAATTAGGCTTTGATTTTTCTATTAAGCCATTCCCACGGCCATGCATTTGTAATATAGCATAATTTCACTTCATTAGAACACTTTGTGACACAAAGCCTTCATCTTTTTCTCTCACTTTTCAAGAACACCAAGAACTCATTTCTTCTCTTCTCCTTGAAGTCACAGCCTCCACCCCCTAAACCTACTTCCACACCTCCATAATTTCATCTAATCCTACTTTCTAAACCCAAACACCATTCTAAACACTTTTCTTTTAGAGAGTTTGATCTAAATCCTTCTCTAAGTGCTTCAAAAATCAAGCTTTAGTTTCTTACTTCTAAGGTAATTTCTTGATTCTTTGATCCTAAGTAGGATTTTTAATTTTCTAGACCATGATTGATCCATAGTTTCTTGTTCTTAAGCTTGGTTTATGACTTTTAGAATTATTTAAGATTGATTAGGGTTTTCTTTGGGCTACACAAAATCAAGAGGAGGAGAAGCTTGAAGTTTATTGTCTTCCTTGAGGTAAGAGGGAGATTAACCGCATCAACTATGTGTTGGTGGTGAGGAAATGGATTGTTTGTGGTGAAAAATCCATAAGGATTTATTCACTATATTGTTTGAGCCTTCTCTATTTGTGATTGATTTGTTTATAGCTTTGAAAATATGATTGCATGTGTGTTTGTATGCCTATAGCTTTGACAATATGCTTGCCTATGAGATTTTGAAAGCATGCTTATTTATGTGTAATTTAGGATGTGATTCACATGAAGGAATGTTGTTTGAAGGTTCCAAAGAGCCTATGAGACACATGACCTCAACACCACAAAGGGAACCTGGGGTTCTAAATTATTTTCCTAATCAAGGATTAAATGATTTTATGATAAGAAATTAAATTAAGTATTTTTGCAAGAAATTAAATGATAGAAATAATTAAATAATGATTTATGAAACCTATATATAAATTTCAGCCAAGATGCTATTTTTGATAAACTAGATCCAAATTTATTTTACTAAGAGTAGATTTAGGTGTTTAAATAATAAGAAAATTAAATTAGTAGGTTTTGAGCCTAAAATCAAAGTGATATACTTTTTAGAATTAAATTGGCATAATTAAGTTATGAAATAAAATAAATGTTGATACTTGAAATTTACTAACGTATAGCTCACCCTATGGGTTTTGAAGTGCGTTAGGAAATTTTGAGCTGTAATGTCTCAAGTAAATTAAAGAAATGCAGTTTTCTAGGAAACAGTAGAAAATACTGATTTTAGCAAGAATATATTGGAAATATTATTTAAAGAGGGATTAATATGAAAATAATGGAAATAAAGCCACATTTTGATATTAAATAAGAAAAATCTTATTTTGAGCTTAAATTATGTTAGAAATATTTTACGCGATTGAAAATACATCGAAAAACTTTTATGCAACTTAAAAATAATAGTTTTTGGCTACGTGATTGTGAAAATGCGATAATATCGCTACGCGATTGAACGATACTATCGGGCTATTGTTTTTGGCCCGACTATGTTGAAAAATGATACCGCCAAGAGAAGGCGAGGGCATGTGAAATATTTTAATAATAATGATTGTATGTGTATTTGGATCATACATTATACATAGAAAAGCGTGTCAGCTTGTGTGATTAAGGCTGTATGCCTAGAAGATGAATTATACCTTAGTGCAGGTGTGAGTAGACAAGTGTAGGTCATTTGTTGACCTCGGGGGCGTCGGGGTGCTAGTATCTCACAATGAACAATTGGTAGCTCTTTTGTCTGTGAGGTAGACCGATGCAAACGCATCGACGATCTGGACCGAGACACTATCTTATATCACGATCTAGCATAGAATGTCTTGTACAATGCCTGATGTACACTTTGATAAATTGATAAATTATAGCACTTTTGGCCACGGCAGCTGAGTGACAGATATATCTTCTGAATCTTCTCTCCGACATTGTGTAGTAGCTCCATGGAGTAGGACTGAGTCCCTATGCATTTGCATTATTGGTCAGCATCGTAAAATGATGGTTGTGTTTACCTGATATTTTATCTATGGTAATATGATTTATTCGTGAAATGCTAGTATGACTTACTGTAAAATGATAATATGGTACATTATGTTAATTATTATATCTGCATGTCTGCTGTCATTTTTTATACTGCCAGACTGGTATTGATGTAGGGGATCTCACTTCTTTGCTGTATTATTTATCTGTTATGTTCTTATTGTTGGTGTATGCCCTAGAGGCTAATACATTTTCTGTATTTGCATACATTCTATTATGCTATTTTAATATATGAGGCATTTCATTTATTGTGTTCTTTTTGATAAACATAATAAAGTCCTTAGAATAGTAAGTTTGATGCCATAGGACATCAAGTGGATGACTTGATCGTGAGATCCTTTTGGTTACAACACTATTCTTAAATGTCCCTAGTCAAGTATTATTGTTAATTAGGACAACAATAATACATTGAGACTAGTATGTGCAGAGACTGATGACCACATCTCACGGGTCATGGATATGAGATATCAAGTCTTCACATGGGTACATATTAGAGTAATGATGTACTGGACTGACCCACCATGAGAACGCTACATGGATCGTTACGTGAGTGTCATAAGCGATTCTCATAGTGACAATGGTGTTTGTGGTCCTTTGACCTGAAATCACTACGATTCCTACATGAGGAGTTGTGTGTTTTAATGCCATCAAACGTCATCTGTAACAAGGTGATTATAAAGTTGGTTATTGGATATACCGCAAATCATGCAAAGGGATGTGAGTGACCTAGATGGAATTTGTCACTCCTACATAACAGGAGCGATATCTTCGGGCCCCCTGGTTGAGTGAGACTGCGAAATGCATGGCCATGCTCAAATGAGTCAATATGAGATATTGATCTCATTTGTTGTTACAAAGTCTACTCGAGTATCAGGAAACAAATGATTGGACTATACAAGGGTGACGAATTCCATGCCTTGTGTTCAATCTAGATATCTTGACAAAGGGACTAAACGACACGGAAACTTTGGTCATGAAAAGGTTATGTCAAATCACTGACATTCTTATTACTTGGGTAGCAGCGATGTGTTGCTAGATACCGCTTGTAATATTAAAATGGGATTTTAATATTACTGCCAACGTAATAAGAACCTATAGGGTCACACACATAGAGCAGACTAAAATTGGAGCAATGGATCCAAGTTGGACTCGGATTCACATATGGGCCAGACTCATAACAGATGGGTCTAGGGTTGCATAGCTTACCTTCGCTTGCTCACACTCACTTAAGGCAGCCACTATTATAAATAGTACTTGCTAAGGGGGCTGCTAATATATATAATTCTGAACCCTAGCCGCACCTACAGAAAAGTGAGTGAGTGAGCGACAGGTTTCTTCTCTTCTCTTCGCAGCTAGCACTGTATGAGAGACGTGAGGCTCCTCTTTGCGGACGTTGGACGTTCGTGAGTTTGTTCGTGTGGATACCACAGAGACATCGTTTCTATTACGGTGTTAGTGATTCACGCTTCAAGAGGTAAATCCTTTAAAAACTCAGATTATGGCTTTTTTGTATGGATCCTCGGTGGGAATCCCTGTTTTCCGCTGTGTGTTGTATCCACCAAAATTCCCAACACTTATGTTTTTTTTATAAAGACTGTAAAAAGGACGAGGTTGGATCGCTTAGGTTTGTGTTATTTGATTTTGTTTGATCGATCTGCAATGGCCGCAAGGAGGGATTTCTTGGATTATGTGCAAGCGTAGTTCCGTGGAGGCACTGATACCTGGCATGTCAACTCGAATACTCAGTGTTTTAGTTATGTAGGAGAGGTGACCCTAATCCAAAGTGAGACACATCATGGAGTCTCGACTATTACATATAATGCTTGTGTAGACTTAGAATTCTCCATGCCTATTGGAGAACTGTGGGACATGGTTTACAGTTTGTCTAGCGAAGACTCTATAGAGTCAACTACTCGGACTCCCATTGGTGGAGACTCACTTCGACCAGAGAATGTGTCTATAGAGGACACCAGAGAGAATCAGGTTCAGGACCTTAATCTCCAGGTTTTTGGGCTTGGGCCAGGTCAAGTTTTTATATAGCAATTATGTTCTATTTAGAATATATAAGTTTTCCGTAATGAAGATTTTATGAATCTATATTATGCACGAGAGTTATATTTTGTACAATCCTTATATTTTGTGTTTCTCTAATTTTGTAACAGTTTATGTTTTTTTCTCGAAAAAGAAATTTTGAAACCCGTATTAAAATAATAAATATTTTATAACTTAGGAAATTAGTTAATTAAATTATGAATGGTTGGTCTGAAATGTGATACCCTTTAGACGGGGTATTACATCCGCAACTTCATCTTCTTCATCAGATCAAGCATGATAATCTTATGTTCAATTGTAAAGACCCCGGTAGCGGTCCGTTCGACCTCCTTTGCCATCACAAGGCGTCCATCATAGAAAATCATTTTAGAATTTAATTCTTCCACTACTAGAAATTTGAGTTTTAGAGACCGACTTAGAGATTGAAATAGAGACTGATTAAGAAAAAAAATCTAATTTGCTATTGAAATAAAAGCGGTCTCTAATTTAGTCTCTAAATTTTTTTAGAGACCTAAATTATGTTATAAAAGAAATAAAAAATAATAATGTATCTTATTTTTAGAGACCGATATGTCTGTCTCTAAATAAAAAAATTTACAAAAATAAATAAATAGGTAGCGACCGCAACTTCATACTAACAAAAGTTGAAGGTGTCAGAGATTGATATTTCCGTCTCTAAATAAAAAAATTTACAAAAATTAAATTTCCCCCTCCATCTAGCCCCAAATCCCTCTCAAGCCATATTTCCCTTTACCCACCCAAGATGCACGAAGCCGCCATTTCCTTTCTCTCTCGGCCTCTCTCCATCATCCCCCCCCCCCAAATCCCACTCTCGCCTTCTCTCCATCACCCCCTCTTCGTCCTCGTTTAGTGCTGGCTCGCCACAAATTGTGCCCCCACCCACCTCTATTCCTCTTTGTTGCTACCGTGCTTGCGCCCCCTACCCCGCTCTTCCTCTCTTTTTGGCCATCGCAAAATTTCTTCCCTACCCCCTCTTCCTCTCTGTTTTGCCGCCACATCTTGCTTTCTCTCGTCGCATGTCTCTCCCTCTGTTGGTCCTCTGCTTCTTGTCCTCTGCTTTTGGTCTCCTGGTCTTTGACATTCTGCATGTATGTTACTAATTGTTAATATGTTTCTTAGCGTGTTTAGCAAAATCATTATATGGATTTTTAGTGTGTTTTTTTCTAGAATAGTAACTAACCTTTTAATTTTATTTTTACCAGACAACACAACTCTTGTATATCACCATGGGAATCTTCTAGCACTCTCCGAAAGAGATAAACCCTGTATGTACAACTTCCATCTATTTTGCTTCTCTGAAATATAAATATGTTGATTTTATTTGAAATGGCATCAATTGAGTAGAATAAAGAAATTGAAAAATTATTAGGTGTATGGCATTGTTGTAAAGGAACTATGGCATTGTTATAAATGTATTAATCTTCAATAAATACTGTTTAATCCTTCTAGTTGAGCCAAATCTCATTGTTAATAGGTACTACTATGTATGCTAGTATTGACTTGTTAGAGCAAATACTATGTATCCTGCTAGTATTGACATGTTCAAATGAGTGTTCCCTCTTGTCAGCTTAAAATAAGGTAATGGTAGTTGTTGCTATTGCAACTTGCGGATTATAATGTGAGAAAGTATTTGCTAAAGTGGTCAAAGCATCTTCTCTCATAGAAGTTATCAAACCCATAGATGGATTTAATGTGGTCAAAGCTCACTTAATGTGGTCATTTCCTACATAAAAGTAGACTAGAACATATTTATTCTTACAAAGATTTAGAAAATTGTAGTTCTAACTTAGAGCTCTCATTTCTTAAGGTTAAGAAATTTATAAGCTTCTCAATCGGTGTGTCCACATATTTAATTTGATGCATGTCTTGCTAGGTAGATGAGTGTACTTGATCATCGTATTTCCCTTGTATAAGTGATCAATTATTTTTGCAATATTAAATTGAACTTCTTTTTATCTCTTAAAGAATTTTTTTGCCAAACATGCCTCAAGAGTTGAGGTCTATATGGTATTTTTTTTTTGGTGTTTTAACCTTCTTTCTTTTTGGTTTACTGTAACTATTTACTTTGATTTCATTCTAATGACTTCTTTTGGGTCATTGTTTTAATTTATTATTGTCACCACTTCAGTGTCAAGAAATATATGACTTATAGCTTAATATTTATTGAAGCGTTGAAAAGAGAAATTACAAATAGGAAATATATGACTTACAACTTAATATTTACTTTTATTATTTATGGGACTTTGACTTACTTGGATTTGTTATTTAGTTACTGCAATTTAATGCTTGTCTATGTACAAAATTTCTTCACTTTTTTTCCTTAGAAACCTAAGACTATGATTGTGTTCTATTCTCCATGTTAAGATTATGATTGTATAATGTGGTCTACCAAATTTTGTAAAGACTATTCTTTAGAATTAAACTTGTTTCTTTATATACTCTAATAAGCTCTCTTGGATTGTATATTGGTCATTATGCATGTCTGGCCTTGTGGCGATGGTTATTTGTTCGTGTGTCCCTAAATATTTGTGTGTGTATGTGTGTGTGTGTGTGTGTGTGTGTGTGTGTAGTGGTGGATTTGTAATAACGAATAAGAGGGAAGTAAATGGTGGAATGTAAATGGTGGATTTAAATTATTTATTATCTTATTGAAGTGGATATTAATGTTATTATATCGATTAATTGTTATTCTGCTTTGATTTTTATCTGCTTTATTTATTATCTTAATTGAATTGTGTAATAATGTTATTATTGTATCTGGATCAGGATAGTACGCAACTATATGTCATCTTTTCTTAACTGGAAGGTACATAATGCCTGATGTTAGATCTATTCTGTGGGGCTGTAGCAGTAAGTCCTAAGGAGACAGTAAGTCTAATTCGACGATGTTGCCACAGGTAGTGAAGGATGAGGTACGGTGGTGACCATGGTTAAGAACTGATAAATGAACGCGGTGGCTAAAGATCTAGATATGATATATTAAAAAAATTAATGAATTGTTCAGAAGATAATGCTTAAACCAAACATAAATCGAGGTGTGAAACATGATAATTTTAAGATTTAGTTCAAAAGATAAATTTTGACTTAAATTTTTCAATTACAAATCTATGGAAGCAAATGAGGGTAATGATAGTAGGGGTTAAGTTCATATCTATTATATGTTGTTTAATTTCTTGTTATTTTATTTCTATTCAATAAATATAATTATCGCATATTGGATGTTGTGTTCTCTATCTTCTAAGATTACTTTGAAATCTTCTCAATCCTCTTCATTGCTCATCGAGGAAGGACTACAAAACATAAATCTATTCTCCCAAATAATAAAGAGATGATCTCAAGAGACCTAAAAGAGACATAAGACATAATCAATTCCATGATTCACTTCTAGAAACCGTAGAAACTAGTCTTGGTCATGGTTCAATCTATTTTAATTGTTATCCTAATAGGACTGCTAGTTTAAAAGACAAAAATATTCAAGACACGTTATTTTTAAACATCAAAGTCTGTGGCTTAGACATGAAGCTCGGATCAATCCCTTTAGCCTTAATCTATAGGATTCAGTACAAAGTAATGAATTCTTTCTAGTCAAAGGCGTTAATACCAAAAGACAAGGGAGTAACAATGTTATTCTTAACAGACATAACAAAAGCCAACGTAGTTGTCCCTAAACAAATCCGATGGGAAGATGTGATCCTCCCTGAGAAATGGATTATGGATAAAGCAACTTCAGCTTTGCCCAAAGAAACACCTGAAATTCAGGAAATCACCCAACACTAATCAAGTAGAGTTGAATTAGCCTTCAATAGGAGAAATTCATTCAGCTCTTCTAGATTTTTCAGATCTACAATTTCCAAAAAATCCTTCTTTACAATCCAATCTACCCCATCTACAATCAATCTTTGGGGATTGGATACGTCATCAAGTATCCCAAGGCCTATGTACCAATGTGAAGATGAAGAAGATCAAAGATCTATTCAATCTCCAACCTATTCCTCCCTTAACGATGATGTCCATGTTATATAAATTCATCATAGATAAGGAAACCCTTAGGAAAGACTTTTATTTCGTGGAATGGACTCCACAAAGGGAATGGTTTTTCAAAAATTATAAGGGGTCAAATAGAAAAGAAATCCAAGAGAAGTTCTATGAATTTCTCAACAAAGTCAAACAACATGTTCCTTTCTTCAATTGGTTTCATGCCCACATGATTAGGAATGAAATCGAATATCCTTGGAGCATTGGTCTGATTGAGGATAAATCAGCTAGTGTTCTTACTGTCTGGCATCGCAAAGATGGTGAGTTAATCAAATCTCAATTACCTCCTTCCAGTTAGTATTTTATCCCAAACATAAAAGACAAAGATAACAATATTGTCTTAACTTCTCCTTTCAAGACTAAAGTAGAAGATGAGCCTATCAATCCGAAAGATATTAAAAGTCTTATGGAACAAAATAATTATACAAATAAATACCTTCAAGTTTCAGGTGAAAAATTAGTTAAACAATCCTTAGATAAACCTTCAACCTCAAGAACAAAAACTAATGAAACAAAACCTCCCAAATCAATTGAAACGCCTCTCTTCAAACCATTCAAAGTTAGCAAACAACTTAAAGAAAGTATAAAACTTTTAAATAAACCATCTAACCAAAACCTCAATAATGAATTTATGGAAAAACTAAACTTAGTCGCCCCAGATACACCACAAACCCAAGAATCAAAAACTAGTAAATCTAGAGATAAAAAGCAGATTGTTAATACAATTAGACAATCTAGTTCACTATCAGGATCTGTAACGCCCCTTTTTTTGGGAGGAAATGTCACATTGTCATTTACAATGCGAAAAATAAAATTTTATAAGTTAAGACCCGGTTCTTTTTATTACGATTAAATTTATCTGGTTAAAGCTGCATAAATAAAATGGTGATTTTTTTTTATAATGATAATTAGTAAAACATGGTGATGAAACATAAATGGCAATGAAGAGCAAGACAGAAGTAAAGCATACATTTAATCAATGTTGCATATTCATATATATATAATTATCCCAAATCTGTTTAATTACAAAGCCCAATATACCAAATAGCAAATCTATACCTGCCCAAAGGATCATACATATACATCCCCAAGATATCAAAAATATACAGCACACCAAAATAAAGACATCAGGCCCCCAAAATAAAACACTGGTAGCCATCAGTAGCTACCAGCAATATCAGCCCCTCAGATGAGGAGGAATCATATCAGGATCCTCTTCAGGATCCTCCGCGAGATCCTCCTCGGGGTCTTCCTTATCCGAGGAAACCTACATAGGAGCCACAGAGCCACGGGCCAGAGCCCAAGCAGTGGAATCAAAAGCGGTGGAATCAAAAGAATCTCCGGATGGGCGATAAGAGTGTAGTAGCGGTCACCCCACATTTCGGAATTTAGGGATGGGCGGATAAAACTCCAAACGTGAGCGTGCCTCTATGATCCACAGCCGAGGTAAAGATCGGAGACCTCCATGACGTCCTCGATGGGCCAAAGAGATCGACACGTACCTCATTACCAATTATAGAAGCAAGAAACGAAACAACGCAAAGCCCCCATAGAGCATTTCAAATAATAACCATAAGCATTAAATAGGTTGATGTGCCGCCAGGAAGTCATATATATTAGTAATGCAACCTAATAAATAGAAGGTACGACTACACATCACCGATAAACCGTCGCGTGAGCGTGCCTCCATGATCTTAAGGTTCAATTAGGTTTAATTAAGTTGGTTTTGATACATTTTGAGTCGCGAATTGGACAATTAAATAAATTATTGCATAAATTAGCCTTAATTATCTCTTTGGAAGTGTTTAGTAAAGCTATTACTTGAGAAAATCGATTGATGTGATTTTGGAGCTCTACAACTCATGTTGAACACTTTTCGTCGACTCTTCGATGGGACACAATATACAAATAGAAAATAATGGAAATACAAGAAAGAGGTAAGACATACTACCATCATTACCAATTATAGCAAAAAAGAAAAAGGAAAAGAGAAATTAGAGAAAGCACCCATTAAAGCATTTCAAATAATAACCATAAGCATTAAATAGGAGAAATATATAATCGAATTTCCTCCTCCCTCAATTTCCTTTCTCTCTCTTTTCTCTTTTTCTTTTTTCTTTCTTTTAGTCCGTGTGTAAATATGTTCCAGTCTACTTGGGTCATATATATTAGTAATAAAATAAGGTTAGATTTATTCCTCTCTTTCTTTAATTATAATAAAAAATAGATGCGATAATTTAGATAATACTTGTAAAGAGGATGGACTCACTATGCACATATGCTTTAACCCATACAAAGTCGTATATTATTTTATTTCGTAAAATCAATTTAGAAACTACTCCTTGTAAAGTGGAGCTAGAGATTGGCACAATGAATGCTTGATCCCATTTATGAGTGATGATATTAATAGATGATTAAAGGAAATATAATATAAATACGTATATTATTTTAATGGACTTTTAACGTTGAGAGAAAGATCTAATTGGAGATTAATCTTACCTTTCTTTTATTTACCAAGAGTGGATCTTTTCACCTAAGTAAATAAAGTGCTATAATTCATCTTAATCTTATCCACATGGACATCAAGGCATTGTCTTGATACCGCACTTGGGTTTGCAAACGCTAAAAGATCACACATACAAAGTAAAAACTACTCCATAGAGCTGACACAAACGGTCGAAGAGAAAAATCAGAGGATCGATCGGTGTGTTTGCATCGGTTTCCACGTGCACATGGACGCTAGAGACAGAGCTACCAATTGTCCATTGCATCTTTACCGCGGACGGTACCCGCACCCCGACGCCCCCATGGTCAACAATATGACCTACACTAGTTTACTCATACCCGTACTAAGGTGTGTTCACCTCCTAGGCAACTCGGCCTTAACAATAGTCCAACGGACATTCACAATGCATGACAACTCTATGCATAAACATATATGTTCATCATTACATACTTTACCATAATATGCCATAATTGGCCAAACTAAGTATCAACACATCATTGGTCACTCACATGGACCCACAACATCATAATATTGGAATTAAATGAATTAATACATTTTTAAAGTTTATTATGAATTCTTACTTAGATATAGCCTTTCTTACAAAGTTTCTTCTTTAGAAGAATTCTCTTAATTAATTAAATTCTCTAAGGGTCTCAGAGTCTCACACTCTATTGTTCTTTCCCTAATTAAAATTATCCTAAGTCTTATAATAAATTTCATTCTTGGTTCTTTAAAATTTATGAATCTCAAAGTATATCCTAATCTTCCAATTTTGCTAACTTTCTATCCTATTACCAATAATTTAATCACTTGATTATTTAAGTTCCAAGGTTACCAAAGTTGTATAATCAAACCCTAAATGGCCCTAGAGGCCGTGGCCTCCCTAGGGGATTAAGTTCCCAAATTTTTCATTCCATTAATTACATAATGTACACTTGATCAATTATGTCTTTCACTTGTTACAATTGTTCATCAAGAACCCTAATTTTGGGCCACCAAAACTGTAGCCATTCAAGAAGGAATCCAAAATTATTTCCTTCCATTTCATGCCTTCCAATCCATTCAAACATATCAATATACACAACAAATCAAACAAATAACTTAAACAAATTAAATACAACATATAATCATACCAATCATGCAAACAAAGAATAACCCTCAATAGGGTTTTCTCATAATCAATCACAAACAAGGTTCTTTATTGCTAATAGAGGTTGAGGAGGAGTGTCTTCCTCTTACCTAAGAGAAGAAAACAAGAGAAGCCTCCTAAAATTTCCTTGCAATTTTCGAATTGGACACCACCAAGAACCCTAAAATTTCAATCTCATCAAAACAACACCATTGCTTGAAAAATAAAGCATGGATGGTCACAAAGGAGACCATAGAAACGAAAATGAGTAAAAGAGAGTGAAGAATCAAAAAGCTTACCCAAAAACCCTAAGCTTGAAGCTTGAAGAAAATGGTGAAAATGAAAGCTTTCCAAGAACCACCAACTAGAGAAGTGTTTAGAAGATGGAGAGGATTAAGAAAATGGGGTTGGATGAAATTTTTGTGATGGATGAGGCACAATGGGGCTGTTGGCCATGTGGCTTCTAGAGAGAAGGAGGATAAAATATTTTGTGATGGAGAAAGATGAAGCCTAGAGAGAGAAGTTAATAGTAGAAGGTGAAAGATGCTTTTTAATTTTTGAAATTAATGTGATATAATTAATTTGTGAAACAAAACTTTTTCCCCCAAAAGAGGTGCAGCAGCCGTGAGGCATGGGAGAGAGGAGAGAGAGTGAGTAGCTTCCTTGGGAAGCTTGGAGGAAATTTCCTAGAAGCTTCCTTGAGAAGCTTCGCACGTTTCTCAATAAAGTATAAAGTAAGTTTGTCTCCTTAATCAAATACTCTTGAATAGATGATTAATTACACTGTTAAAATTATTTTTCCAGTGAATAAAAGTTACAGTTGATGAAAATAATATTTTATTGTTCATCAGATAATTTTATGATACAGCAATTTTATTTATCAGATAAATCTCAAAAAATGTAAACCTCACAAACTGTGCCCGATCTTGAGTTTAGTAAGATCCCCCATCGACAGGTCGACAGTTCAAGGTTTACCAACTTCAGGGAAAACATTTCGTTATCCCGGTTCCGCTCAGCGTGCATGCAAAACGAGGAATATACTAAAATATTTGACATTTTTAGAAAAATCCACAAAAATTCCTAAAAATCACAAATATTAGAAAATGGATATCTGTCATGAAACAAACAATTTTTCGGGGCGTTTGATTGACTCTGCTCAGTACGCACGTAAAACAAAAAATATATTAAAAAATTCAGCATTTCCAGAAAATTCTAGAAAAATCTCTAAAAATCATGAATATTGGAAAATGGCTATTCATGATGAAACAAATCATTTCCGAGGTGTTATACTGACTCTGCTCAGTGTGCACGTAAAATGAGGAATATATTAAAATATTCAACATTTCCAGAAAAATCCACAAAAATTTTTAAAAATTGTAAATATTATAAAATGATGGTTAATGATAAAATAAATAATTTTTGAGGTGTTACAGGATCGGACTACCCAGAAACTGAAACTGAAACTAATTCTGTCATCAAGGTAAATCCTGTAATCAGCCAAACTCTTAACTGAAAAAATCCTTCAAAACTCTATTATCAACGAGCGACAATTCCAGATCTGTTGCTTGAAGAAAGAAATCCAAACTTCAGAAACTTTAGCGCAAACAACATCTATGAATGGAACATTGATGGGATAACTGAATATGCCATCATCAACACTCTTCAACATATGACCATGGTGTTTACTGCTTATCAAACTTCGTATGACTGTCCTAAAGAAGTCATAATCGAAATCCTTGTTTCAGGGTTTTTCGGCCAGCTCAAAGGTTAGTGGGATAACTATATCTCTGCTGACCAGAAAATTGAGATTACGAAAATAGTAAAATCTGATGCTGATGGTAATTTAATCCTCAGTAATGAGAAGCCAATTGCTAATGCTATCAATAATTTAATCTTCACAATCGTTCAACATTTCATAGGAGATCCGTCTTTATGGAAAGATAGATCTGCTAAACTTCTTTCAAACTTAAAATGTAAAACTCTAGCTGACTTTAGGTGGTATAGAGGCACCTTCTTAACTAGGGTTTATACTAGAGAGGATAGTCAACAACCTTTCTAGAAAGAAAAATTTCTTGCTGGTCTTCCAAAATCCTTAGGCGACAAGGCTCGTGACAAGATCAGAAGTCAATCCCAAAATGGAGAAATCCCATATGAGCAATTGAGTTATGGACAACTCATTGCCTTCATCCAAAAGGTAACCGTAAAAATTTGCCAAGATGACAAGATTCAAGCCCAACTTGCTAGATAAAAGGCTTAAACTAAGCAGGACTTAGGAATGTTCTACGAACAATTTGGTCTTCCTTGTGCTAGAGGAAGCCTAAACCAAAACGAAAATCAGATCGTGTCCAAAAAATTAGATATTATAAACATAAAGCAAACACCAAACCCAAAAGACTTAAACAAGAATTTAAGTCCAAACCTCCAATCGATAATATCAAAGTTCCAAAGAAACCTATAATTTGCTATAACTGTGGCAAACCTAGTCACATTAGTAAACACTGTAGGTTAAAATGGAAGATAAAATCTTTAAATCTTGAACCAATTATTGAAGAACAAATTAATAATTTGTTAGTTGAATCATCCAAAGAAGAATCTTAAACCAAATCCAAAATGATGATATATCATCTGAAGGAGAATCAGATTCTCCTGAAACCAATGTCTTAGCAAATGAGCAAGATCTCTTGTTCGAAGTTCTTAATTCAATTGATGATCCTCAAGATAGGAAAGTCTATTTAGAAAAGATAAAATCTTTAATGGAAGCAAGTTCTTCTAAATCTTTCAAAGAACCGATTATCCAAAATAAATATAATCTTACAGAAACACTTAGAAAACTTGAAAAGAAATCTTATAAGAAAACTGTAACAATCCAAGATCTTCAATATGAAATTAATAATCTGAAAATCGAAGTTAAACAACTTAAATAACAGTAAAATTTGCATCAACTCATAATATCCCAACTTCAGGATATTCAAACTGATTCTGATAAAGACACAATCCCAAAAAACAAAAGTCAAAAAAGTCAAAAGACTGAAAATCAAGAAGACAAATAATTTTTGCACAAATTATCAATCAAATGAAAATTCAAAAATTCTTTATTAACATAAACATCAAAATTGATAACTTTGTCCTTAAGACTATCGCACTGTTTGACACAGGGGTAGATTCAAATTGTATTTTGGAGGGATTAATCACAACAAAGTATTTTGAAAAAACATCTAAACAACTTAGCACCACTAACGACTCAAAACTAAAAATCAAATTCAAACTTTCATCTGCAATCATTGAAAATCAAGGTTTCCAAGTTGAAACTTCCTTCTTGTTGGTCAAGAATCTAAAAAATGAAGTGATCTTAGGAACACAATTCATTAAATCGCTCTTCCCTCTACAAATCATAGATGAAGGGATTATTACCCAACATCTAGGTCAAACAATCATCTTCAAATTTCTTAGGAAACCAATTTTAAGAAACCTCAATTTAATCCAATACAAACAAAATTAAATTAATTGTCTTAAAGAAGAAATTTCTTTTAAGAATATCGATTTCAATCTTAGGCAACCTCAAATCCAAAAAAAAAATTCAATCTCTTCTTGAACAGATTCAAAGTTCAATTTGTTTAAACCTTCCAAACGCTTTATAGGAAAGGAAGAAACATTTGATGGATCTTCCCTACGAAAAAGATTTCAATGAAAGACAATTCCCTACAAAGGTTAGACCAATTCAGATGAGTCAAGAACTTGTTCAGTATTGTCAGTAGGAGATCAAAGATCTTCTTGCAAAAGGACTCATTAGGAAAAGTAAGAGTCCATAGTCTTGTTCAGCCTTCTATGTCAGTAAACAAGCTGAGATCGAAAGAGGTACTCCTCGATTGGTCATCAATTACAAACCGCTCAATCAAGCACTCCAATGGATTCGGTATCTGATTCCAAACAGAAAAGATCTTTTTAAAAGGCTGCATTCAGCTAAAATCTTTTCAAAATTTGACATGAAATCTGGATTTTGGCAAGTCCAAATTAAAGAAAGTGATCGCTACAAGATGGCTTTCACTGTACCATTTGGGCAGTACAAATGGAACGTAATGCCCTTTAGTCTAAAAAATGCTCCTTCGGAATTCCAAAGGATCATGAACGAAATGTTCAATCCTTACTCAAACTTTACCATTATCTACATTGATGATGTTCTTGTTTTTTCTCACTCAATAGATTAACATTTTAAATATATTAATATCTTTATTGGAGTTATTAAAAGAAATGATCTTGCGGTCTCCAAGTCAAAGATTAATCTTTTCCAAACTAAAATTAGATTTCTTGGTCATAATATTTATCAAGGAACTATCAATCCTATTAATCGACTAATTAAATTTGTTGACAAGTTTCCAAATCAAATTATTGACAAAAATCAATTACAAAGATTTCTTGGTTGTTTAAACTATATCGCTGACTTTTTCCCTCAGCTAAGTAATCTTATCAAACCATGACATAATCTTCTGAAAAAAAGTCCTCCTCCTTGGTCAGATGCTCATACAAACATTGTCAAATAGGTAAAATCTCAAGTAAAGGACCTTCCATACATCTACCTTACAAATCCTCAAGCTTTCAAAATTGTTGAAACTAATGCCTTTCACATTGGTTATGGTGGCATTCTTAAACAGCGAGTCGCAGACAAAGAACATATCATTGCATGTGCATCAAAACACTGGAATCCTGTACAGTAGAATTATTTAACTGTAAAAAAAGAGATTTTAGCAATTGTGCTTTGCATCTCAAAATTTCAATCTGATTTATTAAATCAAAAAATTTTAATCAGAGTTGATTTAAAATCTGCAAAAGACATTTTACAAAAGGATGTTAAAAATCTTGCTTCAAAACAAATTTTTGCTAGATGGCAAGTAATCTTGAGTGTTTTTTATTTTGACATTGAATATATCAAAGGCACCTCAAACACTTTACCTGACTACCTTACCCGTGAATATTTACAGGGGAAGTAACATGCCTAGGTCAACAAAATCATCCTCTTTTAGAGGAAGAAGGAAATCACAACAAATCCTGGCATAGCCAGCTGAATCATCAAAACAAATTGGGTCTTTAACCCTTCCTTCTGGGTCTTCCACCCAAGCTGAGTCATTCACTCAGAGAAAACAATCAAAACAAGACTATGCCATGCTAATCACAACCTTGCTAGCCCTGCAAGATCAAGGCCTAACCTAACTCCTAGATAAATCCAAGAAACAAACATTCACTGAAGAATTTGACGAGAAAACTAATATCCAAACCATGATCCAAACACTAAAAAAATAAAGTCATAGTGGTTAACGCCCCTCGAAATGAAATAACCACCCAACCTCAACCTATTTCCTCCAAACCACATTAAGTACCAAAATAAAGTTTTTGGCCTGTTGATGCGGGATTAAAAGTTACAAACCCAAGTGTAGGTTGTCTCAAGTAATATATTCTCGGGAGTCCGAGGTCGATCCACAAGGAATTGATGAAGAAAAATTTATTTGACTTAAGAAAAATATTTTGTTACAACAATAAAGGTGATAAAACTTAGTCATAAATAAAAAAGAATTGCTTAGGCTAGGAGATCCACTTTTAGTAAATAAATTAAGGACAATATTAATTCTTTTATAACTTAATTAGAATCCACACATAACGGAGGTTCCAATCAGAAAATACAACATTCAAAGTTTTTTAAAAGTTATATTAGTTATATTATGGTTCGTTTAATTATCCACTAACACCAACACTTGTAAATGGGTTTAAGCATTTTTTATGTCAATCTCTTGTCTACAACAAATCAAGATCTCCATTTTACAAGGAGAGTCACTAATACCAACATTTGTAAATGGGTTTAGGCATTCATTGTGCTAATCTTTTGTCTACAACAAATCAAGAACTCCACTTTACAAGGAGAGTTTCTAAATTGATTGGAAATAAAATACAACAAATATAATGACCACTTGATAATATATCATTTAAGTACAAGAATGAGATTAATCTAACCTTATTTTATTACCAAGAGCTTCACCCTTTCACCCAAGAAAAATGAAAATTATTTACTCATAGACAAGAAGAAAGGAAAAGAGAAGAAGAAGAAGAAGAACATAACTTCAATTTAGAACAAAAGAAAACTACAAGAAGATAAACAAACAACACAATAGCATAATCTTAGCCTCTAGGACCAAGACTCCTAAATGAGCAACCAATGGTGCATTTTATAGAGGATTTTCGATACAAAATGACAAGGGGCTGATTCATGAGTGGGTGGATGAGTGGAAAATAAGTGAAAAAATGCCAAATGACTTTTGATAAGTAGAAAATTATGGAGATTCTTTGTCTCCCAAAATAATTCAGCTCTGAAGTCATTGCATTCATCATTTTTGAGAAATGTGGTCTTCTTAAAAGTTGTAGGCCTGGATCTTAGATTTCAAATTCCGTTGTTTGGGTCAAAAATCATTTCTACAACTCAAGATATAGTTTGATTACTGTATACTGCTCAGGCCCAGTGACAACTCCTCTGTTCTGACTTCCAAGCCCAATATGACCTATTATACCTCCGATTATGGAAAGGTGTTCAACATGAAAGTTGTAGATTTGGGTCTTAGCTATCAACCATAAAAATTTTAACCCATTTGACATCTTATAGCCCGAGATATGTCATTAATAGTATGCATAGGTCAAGCTGTCAAGATCAGTACCCTAGTTCTTGCTTCAACTCTAATTTGAGTTATCCAATCATATGATTAGGCCTTTAGGGTCTTCATGAAAGTCGTAGGAAATTGTCTTAACTTTCCTAAAAGATAGAATCACATCAACTAGATATTTGTAACTCAAGTTATAGCCAGTTTACTAAACACTGCCAAAGAGATAAATTAAGGCTAATTCATGCAATAATTCCTTCAATGATCCAATTAAACTCAATATCATAGAATATGACAAAAGCAACATAATTAAGCCTAATTGAACCTTAAGAAGCCCAATGAGAAGATTATAAAATGTATAAAATATATTGTTATCACCTGTTATTCAAATGGAACTAAAATTCTGGGATTCCAACCCAAACAAAATTCCTCAAAAAATCTTTCCAAACGATTTTCATTTTAAACCAATTTCTCCAAAAAAAACTCAACAATTTTATGAATATATTCTTGTTGACACTGACTTGGTCTCTCTCAAGCATTACAGGGACCCTAATGATGAATCTTACATAACCCATTCAATAATCCAGATTTTAAAGGTCATGACACCAGCATAATTTGGTAAAAACCCAAACACTTTGAAGAAATTTTCTCAGCATGTTGACCCAATCGGGTTTAATTACTTGGATTATATGCAAGCATGGAGCAACACATTTTGGTTCCAAAACAAATCCAACCGCCACTCCTGGCTTATCTATTTCAAACAAAATGTCCAATACAATTTCCCCTATTGGTTCATGCAATGGTGAAATTTCTTTGGACCAATCCAACAGATTCTTCCATCAAACATTATGGAAGGATTCTAATATTTTTTGAATTAGGTCAACTCGGGTAATGATATATTTCCAATTGATCTTCACTTCTTCTCCAAGCTTTCTTTAGCCTGGATACATTCTTGGAAGTATAAATACAAGACTCATGATGGTCTCCCCAATCTCCTCCCTACACTGCAAAGGCAAGCCTATGCAAAATGGTGGGCTGAATTTGACGCCTCTAGAGCATCTCTTGACAACATCAAATTATGGTTTCAAAAGAACCCAAAATACCTCAAGACTGCGGATGAAACTGATTGCCAATTTCTGAATCAAAAGGCTAAGATCCTGGCTGCTATTGCCACCTCATCTGACAAAGATCATCTATTCCAAAACATAGAAGACGTCCTTAGACTCTACAGAGAAATAGATGTTCCTATTAGCAGAGAACTGATTCCCAAAAGATCTGGTTCTCCTTCTCCTTCAATCATCTTGTTTAAAGACTCTACAAACCAGAACGAAGATGATTGTTACGCAATTAATCTAGAAGAAGATGAATAGTCAAGTTACTATTCAAATCACTGTAGTAATCTGGGGAAGACTACTGTTGAACACTATTAACTGTAGCAGTGTGATCGATTACTATTTTACTATTCACTATAGCAGGACACTGTAGTGTTACTGTTATAATAGTAAAATTTTTCGTCTATTTATAGGATGTCTGCCCATGATGTTAGGCATTCATTATTTTTCACCCCTTTTTAGAGAGAGGTTAGTGAAAGAGACTCTCTCATTTCCCCTCTTCCAATCTTGTAATCTTTCCTACAATCTTTAATGAAATAATCTTTCTTCTCCTTTTCTCTATCGCCAGAGCAAAAATCTGGCTCTACCAGGTCTCTAGTTTTAACTTTTCTTTTATGTTTTAATAATAAATTAATTAATTCTTCTCTTCTTCCTCCTTCGTCAGCTGAGTCTCTGCCTCTATATGGCTTTCATGTTTTAATTTTTGTACTTTATTTTCTACATCTTATTTATTTACATATCATGTAAAGCAGTCCGTCTGCTCTCCTACTTTCTTTCATCTTGTCTCTTCCGCCTTTCCCGTGATCTTCGGCCCTGACTTTGGTATATATATATATATTATTGCTTTGCAATCATATACCTATTACATGAAGTTATTGCCTTTTATATTATGGAAGAAGTTTTTGTTCGTTTATATATATATATATACACTAGCAAATAAATGAATTAATGGACAAAGTTAATTCTTGATTAGTGATATTCCACTTTCTCATGCCCTCAACATCTTGTATTTGTTTGGAGGCCAACTTCTAGCAATGAGATAAGGGGGTAATGTTGTGGTGGAGAGGATGGACTTGAAGCTGAAATTGGGTGCCTATGTGTATTAGTTCAACGGTCTTGATTAGTCGTGTCCCACTTCTTCATACCCTCAACCTCCTTTATTATTTGTTGGGGGGCCAGCTTTGGTGCCTATTAGCCTATGTGTACTAGTTCAAGGGTTAGATTTCATCATTCCTTCACTCTAATCTTTTTTTCTTCCAAAGTTAGTTACAATTTTTTCATACTCCCAACCTCCTTTATTATTTGTTGGGGAGCTAGCTTTGGTGCCTATCAGACTATGTGTACTAGTTCAAGGGTTAGATTTCATCATTCCTTCACTCTAATATTTTTTTCTTCTAAAGTTAGTTACAATTTTTTTCTAGTAAGCTTTCTGTGTACTTGTTTGCTTTATTTGCATTAGGTATAACTTGCCTTGTACAAAGCTTAGTATCTTTGTCACAATATTCTGCTTTTGCAATATAATTTAAGTAAAAAGTAACAAGTTCATAATACACTTGTAAGTCATATAAGTACTTTTTTATGATTATTAATTGCTTCATAAATTACTATGAGAACAATGCTATATTATGTACATACACTCCCCATGTATTAGAAATCGTGTACTGTTCATTGTACAAAGTTATACAATTTAAATTTTTAAATTTTCCTCATTTTATTTTGAGTTCTCCTCAGTATGGCTATGCTAGCAGTTGCACAAAATATAAGGGACCTTTTTAGGCTAGTACATTGACACTTCTCTTGCTCCATACTTCTTTGAGTATAATACATCAGAGGTAAATATTTTGTTATGAAAATTTCTCCACCCTTAATATTCTTTGATGTTGGTTATTTTTTCAAAAGATGCTATCTGCCTTTTTTTTTTTCCTTTTCTTTGGGGATTCTCTTTTCTTGGTAATATGATGATCATGTGTATATGACTTATAATTTTTTTTATATAATGCTTTAGGGTAGTAGTGGATTTGATTTGCACTGCTTGTCCTTGGAGTTTGTTTGATGGGTTTCTTTCCTTTGAATGCCTTTTCTTTTGTCATATGTAATTTTCAAGTGGGTTTGCTCAAATTGTGCCTACCAGTCTTATTCTTCATTAGTCAATGGTGGGAAAATAGTAATGCCTTTCGGTTGATTTTTCATATTCTTTCAGTGTTCTAGACGGTTTCCCCATCTCTATCTCCTTTTCCTTAAAGATGAAAGAGATGTACTCCTTTTTCGCTTATCACGTGATTGTTAAATGACAAATTTGTTTTGAACTTTAAATTAAAATTTATTTAGAACTTGATTTTTTTTTTGATACAAGCTTAATAGGGAGAATTTGTTGCATACAACTGGGACATCAGGCAATCCAAAATGAGTGTGAGAAAAAAAATAATGGGTTGTGGGGGAATGTTTGAGGCAATAATGTAATCCTAGGCTTATCCTGACATTACTACTTATTTCCTAAGTACATGAATGGACAAATATATTATAAATTGAGTTGTTCATTTCATATAATTCATACTGAATATTGAATGGCATTATAGTGATATTACTATTTCGATTTATTGTGCATTGCTTTGTGGTCATGAGTTTAAGGTTTAAACAAAGTAATCGGTCTCTAAAATTAATTCGAAGTTTATGTACTTGTTTATAAGATTGTAAGTTATAATGATCTTGCAATTAATTCATGTTAAATCTTATTAGTCGATAATGTAATAGTTAAAAAAAATCAATAAGTAATTTCACTCTTGTTAATTCGTTTGTTTTAATTTAACTCATAAATCTCACCCATTTGTTGTTTTAATTTTGTTAAATTTAGTCCATTCTTGAATAAGTTTATTTGTTGATTTTTTAAATTTTGTTTTCGTAAGTATAGGTGCTTGAGGTTGAACTTTTAGACTTTTGAGATAAGAGGTAAATCCTAATCTTTGATTTTGTTCTTCTTCTACTTTAGGCTTGTTTTTGGTAATATTTTGTATGTTAAACTTGTTCTAGGGTCTGATATGCTTTAAAATGACAACGATTTTGAGGATGTTGTTGTATCTTAATTTTATATAATTGTGGTTTAAAAGTAATGAACTAATGTCTAATTTTTAAATTAGTTTTATAAATTTGTTGCTTGTGGTTAGACTAAATTTCACTTGTAGTTTCAATATTTAATTTTGATTTTGTTACAAAATATGGACATTTGTCATTATCGTTGTTGGATGTATAATAGACTTTTGTCCGGTAGGAAGGAACTTGCTGATATGTTTGTAGAGGAGGTAGAACAATTTGTTTCCTTTGCATGCTAACAAGCACATTTATCAAATAGAAATATTAGATTCCCTTGTTCTAAGTGCAAAAACCTGAAGTACTTGACTTTTGAGGACGTTAAAGTTTTGTTACCAAGTGGCCTGAAAACTCAAGAAGGGAGTGAATTGAGTTTATAAAAACTTTTCACAATTCTATTGAAAAATGTCTTGATTGTCAATTTTTGTTGAAGCCATTGATTGATGAATGATAAGCACATATTTGATACATTAATAAACCCTCATTTTTAGTCATTTACACTCTCCATATACTTAATTGATTGAGATTGATTATGTTTTGTAAGTTTGGACTCAAATTGGACTTAATTGATTTTTTCAGCATGATTTACGTCTTATATTATTTCTGTATTTTATCTATATATTGAGTTCTAGATATCTAATAATTATGTATTTTACCTTTTAAGAAATATAAGATAGAGCTATACAACTTTCATGAGAGCTCTAGGTCAAAATCAGACATCTAGTGGAGCTAATTGGTCTTGGAATTCAGAACACGAGTTTTGTGATTGGAACCTGAATAGTGCACAATAATAAGAGCATAACTCAGGCTGTAAGAACTGAATTGGGTTAAAATTTTGGAATCTATAAGTTAAGACCTATATCTACAACTTTTATGAAGAACATAAAACCCATATTGGATTCCTTGGAGGTCATATTGGGCTTGGAAGTCAGAACAGAGGAACTGTAATTAGGCCTGAACACTGTGCAGTAATTGGGCCATATCTCGGGCTGTAGGAGGCCTTTTAGGTTATTCTGATGGCATTTGAAAGCTATGATCCAGGCCTACAACTTTCACGAAGACCACATTTCAATATTCAGATGCATTCAATGACTTCAGAACTAAATGATTTCATAGACAAAGAATTTTCATAATTTTCCACTCATCAAAAGTCATTTAACATTTTCCACTCATCCACCCACTCATGAATCAGCCCCCTTGTCATTTTTTATCCCTAATTCTCTATAAAAGGGAGCCTTGGCTGATTATTTAGAGTCTTGGTGTTAGATATCAAGATCATGCTATTTTATTGTTTGATTATCTTGTTGTAGTTTTCTTTTGTTCTAAATTGAAGTTATGTTCTTCTTCTTCTTCTCTTTCTTTCTTCTTTTCTATGAGTAACTAATTTTTATTTTACTTGGGTGAAAGGGTGAAACTTTTGGTAATAAGTTAAGGTTAGATTAATTTCTTTCTTGTGCTTAAATGATATATTTTCAAGTGGTCATTATACGTGTCATATTTTGTTTTCAATCAATTTAGAAACCCTCCTTGTAAAGTGGAGATCTTGATTCATTGTAGACAAGAGGTTGGCACAATGAATGCTTGAGCCCATTTATAAGTGGTGGTGTTAATAAATGATTAAAAGAATCATAATATAATTACGTATATAATTTTTAATGAACTTTGAATGTTGTATTTTATGATTGGAACCTCCATTATGTGTGAATTCTAATTGAGTTATCGAAAGAATTAATTTTGTCCTTAATTTATTTACCAAGAGTGGATCTCCTAACCCAAGTAAGTTTTTTTTATTTGTGATCAAGCTTTATCACTTTTATTGTTGTGACAAAATATTTACTTTATGTCAAACAATTTTTCTTCATCAATTTCCTGTGGATCGACCTTAGACTCTCGAGAATTTATTACTTGAAGCAACCTGCACTTGGGTTCGCAACTTTTAATCCGCATCAAGTTTTTGGCGCCGTTACCGGGGACTTGATTTGAAGAACAAATTTATGGTGTAAATATTTTGTATATATATATATATTTATTTATTTATATTTTTTTCTGTGGATCTTGTATATATATATTTATTAGTTCATACCACAGCTTTGTTAATATTTATTTACTAAGTGTTAATATATATTTGGTGGCTGGTTTATACCACACCCTTGTTAATATTTATTTGGTAGTTGGTTTATACCACACCCTTGTTAACATTTAATAGACGGTTTATACCGCCAGCTTGTACATTTTATTTTATATTTTAAGTTACTTATTTATACTTAATTGGTATCGTGATTTAAATTCTGGTCGTTTGGTTAAAGTTAATCCTAGTATTTTACATATTAATTTGTTTGAATTATAATCACACACATCAAACACAATGGCTGAAAATGAAAGTGTGTATGATGAACATGAAAATCAACCGTTGCGAATCATGTGTGAGTATTTACAACCATCTCAAAATTCTAGTCCATCATATTTTATCTTTCCACTCAATGCTAACAATTTTAGATTCAACTCAGGTATGATTTCTTTTCTTCCTAATTTCTATGGTTTAAAATATGAAAATCCATATTTACATTTAAGAAAATTTGAGAAAGTATGTACTACTTTTAATGATCAAACTTGCACTGAAGAGATTGTTAAGCATAAATTATTTCCTTTTTCTTTGAAAGATAAAGCAAAAACTTGGATTAACACTTTGAAACCAAGATCAATTGGCATATGGCAAGAAATGCAAGGTGAGTTTTTAAAGAAATTTTTTCCAACACATAAAACCAATGCTTTGAAAAGACAAATCTAAAATTTTTCCCAAAATTCGAATGAAGCATATTTTCAAAGTTGGGAACGTTTTAAAGATTTGTTGAATTCTTGCCCACATCATGGTTTTGAAAAATGGTGTACTATAAGCTTCTTTTATGAATGGTTAACACCAGAAACTAAACAATTTGTGAAAACAATGTGTAATGGTGAGTTTCTTGATAAAGAACCTGAAGAAGCTTTAGACTATTTAGACCATTTGGCTAAAAATTCTCAATATTGGCATGATACTAATCCTTCTGAAAATTCAAATAGATATAACCTTGCAAATGCTAGTAAAGGAAAATATCATCTTAGTTAAGAAGAAGATTTAAATGTTAGGTTTGCTAGTTTGGCTAGAAAGGTTGAAGCCATGGAATCAGGGAAAGTAAAAGAAATCAAATATGTGCAAAATGAAGAAATTTGTAACATTTGTGATGAATTGGGACACTCAACAAATGAATGTCTAAAAATTTCTATTTTTAAAGAAGTTGTTCATGAGCAAGTTGATGCAGGATTAAAAGTTGTAAACCCAAGTACAGGCTATCTCAAGTAATAAATTCTCAGTGAGTCTGAGGTCGAACCACAGAGACTTGATGAAAAAAAATTAATTAAAGTAAAGTAAATATTTTGTTACAACAATAAAGATGATAAATAAAATTGTTCACAAGTAAAAATGAATTGCTTGGGTTAGGAGATCCACTTTTAGTAAATAAATTAAGGACAAGATTAATTCTTTTATAACTCAATTAGAATCCACACATAACGGAGGTTCCAATCGGAAAATACAACGTTCAAAGTTCATTAAATATTATATACATAATTATATTATGATTTCTTTAATCATCTATTAGCACCACCACTCATAAATGGGATCAAGCTTCATTGTGCCAAAATCTTGTCTACAACAAATCAAGATCTCTACTTTATAAGGAGAGTTTCTAGCACCACCACTTGTAAATGGGTTAAAGCATTCATTGTGACAATCTCTTGTCTACAACAAATCAAGAACTCCACTTTACAAGGAGGGTTTTTAAATTAATTGGAAACAAAATATAATACGTATAATGACCACTTGAAAATATATCATTTAAGCATAAGAGAGAAATTAATCTAACCTTATTTCATTACCAAGAGCTTCACTCTTTCACCTAAGAAAAATGAAACTTAGTTACTCATAGATAAGAAGAAAGAGAGAGGGAAGAAGAAGAAGAAGAACATGACTTTAATTTAGAACAAAGGAAAATTATTACAAGAATTCCTAGTAACAAACTAGCATCATTTTGGTACTAACACCTAACACCTTTAATGATCTATCAAGGTCCCCTTTTATAGAGGATTAGAGATACAAAATGACAAGGGGGCTGAGTCATTAGTGAATGGATGAGTGAAAAATGAGTGGAAAATGCCAAATGACTTTTGGTGAGTGGAAAATTATGGAGATTCCTTGTCTCTGAAATCATTTAGCTCTGAAGTCATTGAATGCGTCAGAATGAGCAAATGTGATCTTCATCAAAGTTGTAGGACTTGATCTTGACTTTCAAAAGGATTTAGTTTGAGGCCAATATCATTTCTATAACTCCAGATACGTTCAAAATACTGTACACATCTCAGGCCCAGTCATAGCTCCTCTGTTCTAACTTTCAATCCCAATATCACCTAATAGGCCTCATATTCTGGAAAAATGTTCAACATGAAAGTTGTAGATAGGTCTCAACTATTCAGCATCAAAATTTCAGCCCATTTGACAACCTCTATCTTGAAATATGGTATGAACAGTACACATAGGTCAAGCTGTCAGGAACAGCACTCTAGTTCTTGTTTCAACCCCAATTTGAGTTATCTACTCATGTGATTGGGCCTTTGAGGTCTCATGAAAGTTATAGAGCTCTCTCTTATCTTTAAAATTCCATCAGATTCATCTCATTTGACTACCTACATCCTAAGATATAGCCCAAATACAAAAATAATGTAAGACGTAAATTATGCTGAAAAATTCAATTAAGTCCAATTTGAGTCTAAACTTACAAAACATAATCAAACTCAATTAATTAAGTACATGAAGAGTGTAAATGACTAAAAATGATGGCTTATTAATGTATCAAATATGTGATCATCAAATTCTCCCACACTTAGCTTTTTGCACTCCTGGGCAAAACACCCAAGACCAAAACTTAAAAAAAATGAAACAGACTCAAAAGTTAAACACTCTAAAAGACTTAATTTCTAATAATATTTAAAAATGAAGAGCAACCAATCATTCAAGTAATCAAAACATTCATGAGGTAACATATCTTCACATCTCAAACCAACAAGTAAGGAAACTTCAATTGAAAAGCATGAGTCAAGAATAATAGATCTTCACAAGATTCACTCTCAATCCCTCAAGTGTTTAAAAGGTAGGTATTTCACTCAATTCAACCCATGAAAATTGCACTACTATAAGCTTGCTTATCTTTTACTTCTCCACTACTCAGAACATATGCACACACAAATCATGAGAACTTTATTCAGGTTATAATAGGGTCAAGGTAAAGGAGAAGGTAATATGGATATGACAAGTTAAATATCAAAGAGAATAAAAGAACATGAAAGGTGAGTTCAATTAACAAGCATGAAAGTTCATCCCAACTCCACCTAGTACAAATTCCCTTTACATATTCTTTTCCTTTCCTTTATTGCTTTGTTGACCCTCTTTTTCTTTTTACATTTTTTTTATTTTTGAATTTTGAATTTTTGAATTTTTTTATTTTTTTTTATTTTTTTACAAAAAAGAACATTATATATACATTTTTTTAACCATTCTGCACACACACCCCCACACTTGTTCAAGAATTCATTAAATGACAAAGCTAATGTTCTCTTATTCCCTAAGGTCAGGTAAGAACATGGTTTTTCATTTAAGGCACATAATGAGTTCGAAACAAAGAATGGTCAAATAAGCTAAAAGGGGTTAAGCAAGGGGAAATAGGCCATTTCCAATGCTTTACGTTGACAGGAATCAGAGAATTTTCAAGAAGTCATAAGAGTGCTTGATATCATATTGAGATAATATGCTGCTAAGCAAGGCTTGGCTATTTGATTAAAGTAGTTATTTCAAGAAAAATGTCTCAATTATATTTATGTATGCATATGAAAATGTAGTCTAAAAAAGAATCAAAGCAAGTTCTAGAGTAACAATTCCATGAGTGAAATTCACACGAGAAATAAGAGAATGGTATAAATGTTCAATCCATTCATTAATAGGCTCAAAATCTCACAAGACATAATTCTATCATTCTCAATCCACCAATTCAACATCCATAACCAAGCATGTGATTTTTAAGAAAGAAGACAATTAACTCAATCATGCAAATTTCCCTGAATTAGAATTGCTACTTCCACACAAACTAGTTGTCTACCCCAACTAAGATACGTCTCAAGAGTAAAATTTACTCTTTACTCTACCATCCTTAACTGGTTTAGTAAGTTACTGACAAACATATAAACACAACAAACATATTAATACACACACTTCCTAATTTTTTTTTTTGATTTTTTTTACACAACTATCCTTCCCCCCAACCAGATCACAACACTATCCTCAATGTCAAAGATAGATAGGTAAAGGATAGAAGATAGTACCTGTTGTTGCAATTACTGAAAAGAGAAACCTCACACAAATATAAACATAAACAAAGTACGATGAACAAAACTAAAGCTTGTAATTATTTAAACAATTGGAGTGTCTTGGCTGGCTTGCTTTTTATTTTGCTTCCCTCATTGCTTCCTTCGGACCAATCTATCTGAGCTGTTACTGGATCAGGTTCATAAACAAAAGCTTCTAATTTATCAATTAACTCATCAACAGTGGAAGCAGAGATAAGGAGTCATCTTGCTGAAAGTGTGACAAATTTCTGTTCCACAGCATGGTCAACAAAAGATAACAAATTATCAAAGAAATTATTAATATTTAACAAACCTATGGGTTTATGGTGGATGTTCAGTTGGGCCCAAGAGACAATTTGAAAGACTTCTTCTAAAGTACCAAAACCACCAGGTAAGGCAATGAATGCATTAGAGTTTTCAAGCATTGCCTTCATTTGTCCATGCATAGATGATACTTGAATTTCTAGTCCAATTATCTTTCCAACGATGTTCCTTTGAGTTAAAGGTTCAGGAATGACACCTAAAACTTGACCACCTCTTACAAATGCAGAAAGTGATATAGCCCCCAACCTCCCCCATATACTACACGAATGTTCCTCGCAGCAAGTGTTCTACCAACAGTGCTTGCTATATTTACAAACTCTAAACTCTTCCCATAACTTGTCCCACAAAATACACAGATACTAGCAAATCTACGAACAGAAGAAGAAGATCCCTCCATTTTTACACTCACACTCTCTTTGAATGATTATGAGTTGTAGGAAAGTGAAGAAAATGGAGTGTTTAAATAGGGAAGAGAATAGAAAAATTAATAATAGCTCCTATATGGGTAGGTTGGCTATTGTCAGAAAACTTTGAAATTAAGAAACACAGTTTTTTTTTTATTTTTTTTAATTTTTGTTTTTGTTTTTGTTTTTGTTTTTGGTTTTTTTTTTTACTTCAAGAAAACTATCAGGGTAAAGAAGTCTAGAAACCCCCGAAGGACCCCATCCAAAGGATCATCTGTCCAAAATCAAAATTTAACAAAATCATACAAAAATAATAATAACAAATGATTACATACCTTTATGTACAGGTTTCATGGTGTATCTTTATACTATACGTCATAAGTGTAGTAATACCAAGACGGCTCAGCCAATCTGGGCATTCTTCTCCCTCCGCTTGTGGGATATCCCAGCCTATGCATCGTCCCTTTAGTTAAAGAGAGAAAATATGAATACGACGACCAGTGACCACAGCTAGTGAGAGGTCGCTGGAGAGCCTATGACATTAAATCACAGGATCTAGCTCAGAGGCATTGTCACGCGAGAATGCAAACACAGGACACTTCTTTCTATCCATCAGCAAGCAGATCCTACGGTTAAAACCTGGGAATACTTGCGTGACTCTCTACAGAGCATGACACACGAACCTTATTTACCGACTAGCGTGCGAAGGTCCATCCGAGTCAATGACAGGTCTGCCACTGGCAGGGGCTCCTAATCTAATTAAAGACCAAGTATAACTGAAGTTTTACTATTTTTTTATTCTTTTTTAGTTCATTTTTGTCTTTTTTTTTTCTTTTTTTTTCCTTCTTTTGTCTTTTTTTTTGAAGATGTACAAGATAATATATACATGTTGTTGTGATTATGGCTCACATCTTCCTCTGGTTTCACGTCTAGAAATGGCTTAAACGCCTTCTATGAGTCGAGGATAAGCTTCCCATCCAATTTTTTTACAAATTGGCAAACAGGGTCTTTTTGAGTCAGATTCCCAAGACTATAACGCTCTTAGTCGTCCTTAAAGAGATTCCACAAACTAAGAAGTTCACGCTGCACAACTCCACAAGAATGCGTCTCAAGAGTCAATAAGATATTATCTAATGACTCCTTACTCAGTCCATTCTTAATGAAGAATATTTTATCTTCTCTATTTACGGAAACCATCCCCAAAGAGCGATATCACGTGTTACAATTCCATCGTGCACACTCGTAACAAACTTGCATTCTTTTTGCTCTTCTCCTTTTTGAAAATGAACTTTTACCAAGACCAGGCATGTATGGGATAAATGAATTTGAAGATTCACCAACTAAATAACCTTTGCTTCGATTATCCAGCGTATATCTTCTGAGATGCCTTTATACATTAACAGTCTCAGTCTTTCACACCTAGCTTCATAGACTTTTGTTAGAGCATTTAGAGGGAGAGAAAGAAAATATTTTCTTAGATTTGAGAGAATGACATCTATTTTGAAGGAGAAAGAATCAATTATTATGGAAAACTGAAAGACAAACCGACTTGAGAGTCATGGAGTACCGTTATCCACCATTTAACCGAGAATTGTAAAAAGAAAGAAACAAACTTAAAATAAATTCTACTTATAACAAGGATTAAAAAGAAAATTGATAATGTTAGCAAACCAAGGCATGGAATTGACAGAAAATAAAAATTCATTGGGCAAATAAATCATTGATAGGTGTGCTATCAAAAGATGAGCCTGTTGTAAGTCTGGATAAATGATCTGCAATAATATTTTCGGCTCTTTTCTTGTCTTTTATTGTGATGTTGAATTCTTGAAGCAACAAGATCCACCGTATCAACCTAGGTTTGGCATCCTGTTTAGACATTAAATATCTAACAACAGCATGATCAATGAAAATAACAGTGGAAGAACCAATTAAATAAGCTCAAAATTTGTCCAATGCAAAAATTACAGCAAGTAGTTCTTTTTCAGTAGTGGTGTAATTCATTTGTGAACTATTCAAAGTTCGACTTGCGTAATAAATTACATGAGACTTACCTTCCTTTCTTTGTCCTAAAACAGCACCAACAACAAAATTACTAGCATCACACATCAACTCAAAAGGCAAAGACTAGTCAGGGGATTGCATGATAGGAGCATATGTCAAAAGACTAATTAATTTTTCAAAAGATTTCTGACAATCTTGGGTTCAATCAAATGGTGCATCTTTTGTTAAAAGATTACATAATGGTCTAGATATGACACTAAAGTCCTTTACGAATCTTCTGTAAAATCCTGCATGTCCTAAAAAGGAACAAACTTCTCTGACTATTTTTGGAGAAGGCAAATGAGCTATTAATTCAACTTTGGCCTTATCAACTTCAATTCCTTTAGAAGATATCATATGACCTAACACTATTCCTAAGATAATCATGTAATGACATTTTTCCCAATTTAACATAAATCATTTTTCTTCGCATCTTTTAAGAACATTTTCCAAATTATCAAGACAATTTTCAAAATAATTTCCAAAAACTGTCAGATCATCCATGAAAACCTCTAAAAAATGCTCAATCATGTCACTGAAAATACTTAGCATGCATCTTTAAAAAGTTACTGGAGCATTACAAAAACCAAAAGGCATTCTTCTATATGCAAAAGTGCCAAAGGGGCAAGTAAAAGTGGTCTTTTCTTGATCCTCCAATGCAATTGGTATTTGATTATACCCTGAATAACCATCAAGAAAATAATAGTCGGGATGTCCTTCTACTCTTTCCAAAATCTAATCAAGAAATGGCAAGAGAAAATGATCTTTCCTAGTGGCTGCATTCAATTTTCTGAAATCAATACACATACGCCAACTAGATGAGATTCGGGTAGGTATTAATTCTCATTTTTCATTTTTAACCACTGTTATTCTAGATTTCTTAGGCACAACTTGTGTAGGGCTTATCCATTGGCTATCAGAGATAGGATAGATAATTCTAATATCAAGTAATTTAAGAAATTCAGCTCTAACTACCTCTTTCATGTGTGGATTTAATCTTCTTTGAGGTTGTTGAGATGTTTTAGTATTATCCTCTAAATGTATTCTATGTGTACAAATTAATGGATTAATGCCTTTTATGTTCTTTAATGTCCATCGAATTGTACTTTTATGCCTTTTAAGTACTTCTATCAACATACTTTCTTGTTCTTTAGTCAGGGATGAGAAAATTACCACTGGAAAGCTTTGTTCTTCTCCCAAAAATGTGTACTTCAACCCAGCAGGTAATGGCTTTAGTTCCAGTATGGGTACTTCTTCCTAGGTATCATCATTCATGGGTTTTAGCTCTTCGAATCTTGGTTTCCTTCCTTTCTATTCCATTTCCTGTGTACAGTCAAGTAAAGAGCATATTTCAGAAACATCGTCATCTAATTGTGTAGCTGAATCAAATGAATTAATTAAACAGATTTCTAATAGGTCAGAAGAACTCCTAGTTTGAAAATGATCATCTATAATGGCCTCAATCCCTTCAACTTCTTCCTTTTCATCATAAACTTCATGTGGTTGCTTGCACATGTTGAAAACATTAAGCTCCAGTATCATATTTTCAAAAGTTAGCTTCACCACTCCATTTCTGCAATTTATCAAAGCATTAGATGGTGCTAAAAATGGGCGACCTAGAATAACAGGAACTGACTTAGAACTATCAACTAAAGGTTCAGTTTCCAAGATAATAAAATTCACAGGATATATGAATTTATCAACTTGTACCAACACATCTTTCACTATTCCTTTTGGGATTTTAATTGATCTATCAGCAAGTAGAAGAGTTACAGAAGTTGGTTTTAACTCACCAAGGTTGAGTTGTTGATAAACTAAATATGGAAGCAAATTAACACTAGCACCAAGATCAAGTAAAGCTTGTTCAATTTTATGTTCACTAATAATGCATGAAACTAGAGGACAACCAGGGTCTTTATATTTCAACTCATTATTGTTTTGAATAATGGAGCTTACTTGTTCAGTCAAAAATGCATTCTTTTTCACTTTATGTTTCCTTTTAACAGTGCATAAGTCTTTCAAAAATTTGACATAACAAGGATTCTATTTGATAGCATCTAACAGAGGAATATTGACCTTCACTTGTTTAAAGATTTCAAAAATGTCACTGTTATGATTCATTTTACTTGAATTGTTTAATGCTTGAGGAAATGGGGGTGAAGACGAGGGTTTGATCTCATTTTGGCTAGGTGGCTTATAAACTCCTTCCTCATCTTTGGGACTTGACTCATCATTTTTCTCACAAGGTTCAGGAATTTATTTTTCAACAACTTTTCCACTCCTAAGAGTTATCACTGAGTTGACTTGATCTATTTTTTGACTTTCTGAACTACCCTCATTTAGGCTGTACTGACCCTTAGGATTTGGTTGAGGTTGAGAGGGAAACTTTCCTTTCTCATGAATGGCAAGTGCAGAAGAAAGTTTAGCAAGAGTGTCTTTTATGTCAATCATGGCTTGAGTGTTTTGGTTATTGATGGCCTCTTATTTTTCCATGAATGCATGCAATGTTCCTTCAAGGTTTTTCTTATATGGTGAGACATAGGGTGCATATCCTTGAGGATTTTGAGAATCTTGCTGTGCCAGAGGAGGTGGTGGTTGCATGAATTGTGCCTGATTGTTAGTCCTTCAACTGAAGTTCGGGTGATTTCTCCATCTCGGATTGTATGTATCTAAAAAAGAAGAAGTGAATGGCTTTTTAAAATTGTTCATTGCATTTACTTGCTCATGCACAACTTCTTTAAAAATAGGAATTTTTGGACATTCATTTGTTGAGTGTCCTAATTCATCACAAATGCTACAAATTTTTTCATGTTGCATAGATTTGAGTTCTTTTACTTTCTCGGATTCCACGGCTTCAACCTCTCTAGCCAAACTAGCAAACCTAGCATTTAAATCTTCTTCTTGACTAAGATGATATTTTTCTTTACTAGCATTTGCAAGGTTTGATCTAATTAAATTTTTAGAAGGATTAGTACCATGCCATGATTGAGAATTTTCAGTCAAATGGTCTAAATAGTCTAAAGCTTCTTCAGGTTCTTTATCAAGAAACTCACCATTGCACTTTTTTTTCACAAATTGTTTAGTTTCGGGTGTTAACCTTTCATAAAAGAAGCTTATAGTGCACCATTTTTCAAAACCTTGATGTGGGCAAGAATTCAACAAATCTTTAAAACGTTCCCAACTTTGAAAATATGCTTCATTTGAGTTTTGGAAAAAATTTTGGATTTGTCTTTTCAAAGCATTGGTTTTATGTGTTGGAAAAAAATTTCTTTAAAAGCTCACCTTGCATTTCTTGCCATGTGCTAATTGATCTTGGTTTCAAAGTGTTAAGCCAAGTTTTTGCTTTATCTTTCAAAGAAAAAGGAAATAATTTAAGCTTAACAACCTCTTCAGTGCAAGTTTGATCATGAAAAGCGGTACATACTTCCTCAAATTCTTTTAGATGTAAATATGGGCTTTCAGATTCTAAATCATGGAAATTAGGAAGTAAAGAAATCATACCTGGCTTGAATCTAAAATTGTTAGCATTGAGTGGAAAGATAAAACATGATGGACTAGAATTTCAAGATTGTTGTAAATACTCATGCATGGTTCGCAACAGTTGATTTTCATGTTCATCGTGCATATTTTCATTTTCAGCCATTGTGTTTGATGTGTGTGATTATGATTCAGACAAATCAATATGTAAAGTACTAGGATTAACTTTAACCAAACGACTAGAATTTAAATCACGATACCAATTAAGCATAAACAAGTAACTTAAAATATAAAATAAAATGTACAAGCTAGCAGTATAAACCCTCCATTAAATATTAACAAAGATGTGGTATAAATTAACCACCAAATAAGTTAATAAGCAGAAAAATTAAAAAGAGTATGCGGATAAATTAAAATGTTAAAAGCAAGTAAATTAAAATGTTAGAAGCAGATAAAGTAAAAAGTTAGATAGCCGATAAAGTAAGAAGTTAGATAGTTAGTAAGAGAGTTAGTAAGTTAGTAAACAAAATAAAATGATAGAAAATAAATAACAAAAAATAAATTACAGAAGATAAAATACATAAAATAAAGTGCAAAAAGTAAATTTAAAATATGAAAACTAGAGAATGGGCAAGCTGATTTTTTGCTCAAAGTGAGAGAGAAGAGAAGAAGAAAGATTATTTCATTAATGATTAAAGATTATAGAGAGATTAGGGAGAGTTTCCCCCACTAAGTTAGTACGTTAGTAAGTACAAAGAAAAAGATTAAAAAGGTAGAATATATATACAAAATATTTACACCATAAATTTGTTCTTCAAATCAAGTCTCGGGCAACGGCGCCAAAAAACTTGATGCGGGATTAAAAGTTGCAAACACAAGTGCAGGTTATCTCAAGTAATAAATTCTCGGTGAGTCTGAGGTCGAACCACAGAGACTTGATGAAGAAAAATTAATTAAAGTAAAGTAAATATTTTGTTACAACAATAAAGATGATAAATAAAATTGTTCACAAGTAAAAAAAAAATTGCTTGGGCTAGAAGATCCACTCTTAGTAAATAAATTAAGAACAAGATTAATTCTTTTATAACTCAATTAGAATCCACACATAACAGAGGTTCCAATCGAAAAATACAACGTTCAAAGTTCATTAAAAATTATATACGTAATTATATTATGATTCCTTTAATCATTATTAACACTACCACTCATAAATGGGATCAAGCTTCATTGTGCCAAAATCTTATCTACAACAAATCAAGATTTCCATTTTATAAGGAGAGTTTCTAGCACCACCACTTGTAAATGGGTTAAAGCATTCATTGTGCCAATCTATTGTCTACAACAAATCAAGAACTCCACTTTACAAGGAGGGTTTTTAAATTAATTGGAAACAAAATATAATATGTATAATGACCACTTCAAAATATATCATTTAAGCATAAGAGAAAAATTAATCTAACCTTATTTCATTACCAAGAGCTTCACTCTTTCACCCAAGCAAAATGAAACTTAGTTACTCATAGATAAGAAGAAAGAAAGAAGGAAGAAGAAGAAGAAGAACATGACTTCAATTTAGAACAAAGGAAAATTATTACAAGAAAATCTAGTAACAAACTAGCATCATTTTGGTACCTAACACCTTTAATGATCTGTCAAGGCCCCCTTTTATAGAGGATTAGGGATACAAAATGATAAGAGGGCTAATTCATTAGTGAATGGATGAGTGGAAAATGAGTGGAAAATGACAAATGACTTTTGGTGAGTGGAAAATTATGGAGATTCCTTATCTCTGAAATTATTTAGCTCTAAAGTCATTGAATGCGTCAAAATGAGCAAATGTAATCTTCATCAAAGTTGTAGGGCTTGATCTTGACTTTCAAATAGCTTTAGTTTGAGTCCAATATCATTTCTATAACTCCAGATACGTTCAAAATACTGTATACTACTCAGGCCCAGTCACAGCTCCTCTGTTCTGACTTTCAATCCCAATATCACCCAACAGGCCTCATATGCTGGAAATGTGTTCAACATGAAAGTTGTAGATATAGGTCTCAATTATTCAGCATCAAAATTTCAGCCCATTTGACAACCTCTATCTTGAAATATGGCGTGAACAATACACATAGATCAAGCTGTCAGGAACAACACCTAGTTCTTGCTTCAACCCCAATTTACGTTATCTACTCGTGTGATTGGGTCTTTTAAGTCTCATGAAAGTTATAGAGCTCTCTCTTATCTTTAAAATTCCATCAGATTCACCTCATTTGACTACCTACATCCCAAGATATAGCCCAAATACAGAAACAACGTAAGACGTAAATTATGCTGAAAAATTCAATTAAGTCCAATTTGAATCTAAACTTACGATACATAATCAAAATCAATCAATTAAGTATATGAAGAGTGTAAATGACTAAAAATGAAGGCTTATTAATGTATCAAATATGTGATCATCACAAGTAAATGCAATGAACAACTTTAAAAAGCCATTCACTTCTTCTTTTTCAGATACATACAATTCGGGATAGAGAAATCACCCGAACTTCAGTTGGAGGACCAACAATTAGGCACAATTTATACAACCACCACGTCCTCAGGCACAATAGGACTCTCAAAATTCTCAAGGATATATACCTTATGTCCCACCATATAGGAAAAACCTTAAAGGAACATTGCATACATTCATCGAAAAGCAAGGAACCATTAATAACTAAAATAATCAAGCCATGATTGACATAAAAGACACTCTTGCTAAACTTTCTTCTGCACTCGCCATTCACTAGAAAGGAAAGTTTTCCTTTCAACCTCAACTAAATCCCAAGGTTAGTACAGCCTAAATAAGGGTAGTTCAGAAAGCCAACAAATAGATCAAATCCAGTCAGTGATAACTCTTAGGAGTGGAAAATTTGTTGAAAAATAAATTCCTGAAGATAATGAATTAAGTCCCAAATATAAAGAAGAAGTTGATAAGCCACCTAGGCAAAAGGAGACCAAACCCTCGCCTTCACCCCCATATCCTCAAGCTTTAAACAATTCAAGTAAAGTGAACCATAACAGTGACATTTTTGAAATCCTTAAACAAGTGAAGGTCAATATTCCTTTGTTAGATGCTATCAAACAGATTCCTTGTTATGCTAAATTTTTGAAAGACTTGTGCACTGTTAAAATGAAACATAATGTGAAAAAGAGTGCTTTTTTGACTGAACAGGTAAGTTCCATTATTCAGAACAATAATGCATTGAAATATAAAGACCCTGGTTATCCTATAGTTTCATGCGTTATTGAAGAACATAAAATTGAACGAGCTTTACTTGATCTTGGTGCTAGTGTTAATTTGCTTCCATATTCAGTTTATCAGCAACTTAACCTGGGTGAGTTAAAACCAACTTCTATAACTCTTCTACTTACTGATAGATCAATTAAAATTCTAAAAGAAATAGTGAAAGATGTGTTAGTATAAGTTAATAAATTCATATATCCTGTGAATTTTATTATCTTGGAAACTGAACCTATGAAAAATAGTAGCAAGTCAATTCCTGTTATTTTAGGTCACCCATTTTTAGCAATATTTAATGCTTTGATAAATTGCAGAAATGAAGTGGTGAAGTTAACATTTGGAAATATGACACTGGAGCTTAATGTTTTCAACATGTGCAAGCAACCACCAAAAGTTTATGATAGAAAGGAAGAAATTGAAGGGATTGAGGCCATTATTGATGATCATCTTCAAACCAGGAGTTCTTCTGACCTATTAAAAATTTGTTTAATTAATTCATTTGATTTAGGTACACAATTAGATGATGATGTTTCTGAAATATGCTCTTTGCTTGACTGTACACAGGTAATGGAATACAAAGAATGGAAGCCGAGATTTGAAGGGCTAAAAATCATAAATGATGATACTCATGAAGAAGTACCCACACTGGAAATAAAGTCATTACCTGCTAGGTTGAAGTACACATTTTTGGGAGAAGAACAAAGTTTTCTAGTGGTAATTTCTTCATCCCTGACCAAAGAACAAGAAGGTATGTTGATAGAAGTACTTAAAAGACATAAAAGTGCAATTGGATGGACATTAAAGGACATAAAAGACATTAATCCATTAATTTGTACACATAGAATACATTTTGAGGATAATGCTAAAACATCTCAACAACCTCAAAGAAGATTAAATCCACACATGAAAGAGGTAGTTAGAGCTGAAGTTCTTAAATTACTTGATGTTGGAATTATCTGTTCTATCTCTGATGGCTTGTTGGTAAGCCCTACACAAGTTGTGGCTAAGAAATCTAGAATAATAGTGGTTGAAAATGAAAAAGGAGAATTAATACCTACCCGAGTCTCATCTAGTTGCCGTATGTGTATTGATTTTAAAAAATTGAATGCAGCCACAAGGAAAGATCATTTCCCTTTGCCATTTCTTGATCAGATTCTGGAAAGAGTAGCAGGACATCTCTACTATTGTTTTCTTAATGGTTATTCAGGGTATAATCAAAAACCAATTGCATTAGAGGACTAAGAAAAGACCACTTTTACTTGTCTCTTTGGCACTTTTGCATATAGAAGAATATCTTTTGGTCTTTGTAATGCTTCGGTAACTTTTCAAAGATGCATGCTAAGTATTTTCAATGACATGTTTGAGCATTATTTAGAGATTTTCATGGATGACTTGACAGTTTTTGGAAATTCTTTTAAAAATTGTCTTGATAATTTAGAAAAAAAATTTGTGTTAAAATGGGAAAAATGTCATTACATGGTTACCTCAGGAATAGTGTTAGGTCATGTGATATCTTCTAAGGGAATTAAAGTTGATAAGGCTAAAGTTGAATTAATTGCTCATTTGCCTTCCCTAAAAATAGTCATAGAAGTTTGTTCCTTTTTAGGACATGCAAGATTTTACAGAAGATTCGTTAAGGACTTTAGTGTCATATCTAGACCATTGTGTAATCCTCTAACAAAAGATGCACCATTTGATTGGACTCAAGATTGTCAGAAATCTTTTGAAATATTAATCAATCTTTTGACTTCTGCTCCTATCATGCAATCCCCTGACTGGTCTTTGCCTTTTGAGTTGATGTGTGATGCTAGTGATTTTGTTGTTGGCACTGTTTTAGGACAGAGAAAGGAAGGTAAGCCTCATGTAATTTATTATGTAAGTCAAACTTTGAATAATGCATAAATAAATTACACCACTACTGAAAAAGAACTATTTGCTATAATTTTTGCATTGGACAAATTTTGAGCTTATTTAATTGGTTCTTCCACTGTTGTTTTCAATAATCATGCTGTTATTAGATATTTAATGTCTAAGAAGGATGTCAAACCTAGGTTGATATGGTGGATCTTGTTGCTTCAAGAATTCAACATCACAATAAAAGATAAGAAAGGAGCTGAAAATATTGTTGCAAATCATTTGTCCAGACTTACAACAAGCTTATCTTTTGATAACACACCTATCAATGATTCTTTTCTTGATAAATTTTTATTTTCTGTCAATTCCATGCCTTGGTTTGCTAACATTGTTAATTTTCTTGTAACAGGTAAGATGCCGCCTCAGTGGACACACCAAGACAGAAAAAAGTTTTTGATTGAGGTGAAAATTTTCTATTGGGATGACCTATATTTGTTCAAATATTATCCTAATCAAATCTTTCAGAGATGTGTACCTGACAGTGAGGTAAGTAGTGTCATTAAATTTTGTCATTTAGAAGCATGTGGAGGTCATTTTTCTTCAAAGAAAATAGCTACAAAAATCTTGCAGTGTGGATTTTATTGGCCTACTTTATTTAAGGACAACTATACTTTTTGTAAAAGTTATGAAAATTGTCAGAAATTGGGGTCCATTTCTAAACAAGACATGATTCCTCTGAACCCTATCATTGTCATTGAAATTTTTGATTGTTGGGGAATTGATTTCATGGGTCCATTTCCATCATCATTTAGATTTGTATATATTTTGGTTGCAGTTGACTATGTTTCAAAATGGATTGAGGTGATTCCATGTTGACACAATGATCACAAAATTGTTCTGAAATTTTTAAAAGAAAATGCTTTGAGTCGATTTGGAATCCCTCGAGCTATCATTAGTGAAGGGGAAAATATTTTTGCAATAAACCATTTGAATCTTTAATGAAGAAATATGGCATCACACACAAAATTGCTACCCCTTATCACCATCAGACAAGTGAACAAGTAGAATTAGGAAATAGGGAGATTAAACAAATTTTAGAAAAAATGGTTAACCCAAATAGTAAAGATTGGTCTTGAAGATTAAACGATGCACTTTGGGCTTACCATACTGCTTTCAAAGCATCTTTAGGCATGTCACCCTATCGGTTAGTCTATGAAAAACCTTGTCACTTGCCTATAGAACTAGAGCATAAAGCATTTTGGGCCATTAAAGCTTTTAACTCAAATCTTGATGATACTTCCAAGTTACGCAAATTGCAATTAAATGAACTTTAGGAATTGAGAAATGATGCATATGAAAACTCAAAGATTTATAAAGTTAGAACAAAAGCTTTTCATAACAAATTAATTTTGAGAAAATCTTTTGAAATTGGTTAAAAAGTTCTACTTTATAACTCTAGTCTTCACCTATTCCCTGGAAAATTGAGATCTAGGTGGACTAGTCCTTTTATTGTCAAACATGTGTATCCTCATGGGGCCATAGACATTGAGAATCCTAGGAATAGTAATGTATTTAAGGTCAATGGACAAAGACTAAAACCATTTCTGGAACATCAAGTTGTTGAGGTAGAATCCATCTCCCTTTCTAATCCTTGTTACGAGTAGAATTTATTTTAATTTTGTTTCTTTCCTTTTGTAGTTCTTTGTGTTCCCGGTTAAGCGGCGGATAACGGTACTCCGTAACTCTCAAGTCGGTTTATTTTTCAGTTTCCCATAATAATTGATTTCTTCTCCTTTTAAAATGGAGTTCATTCTCTCAAATCTAAGAAAGCATTTCCCTTTTCTCCCTCTGAATGCTTTAACAAAAATCTACAAAGCTAGGTGTGAATTACTGAGACTGTTAATATACAAGGGCATCCTAGAATATATACGCTAGATAATTGAAGCAAAAGTTCATTTAGCTTGTGATTCTTTAAATTCATTTGTCCCATACACGCTGGGTCTTGGTAAAAGTTCGTATTCAAAAAGGAGAATAGCAAAAAGAATGAAAGTTTGTTACAAATATGTGCGATGGAATTATAATACGTGATGTTGTTCTTTAGGAATGGTTTCCATAAACAGAGAAGATAAATTTTTTTTCATTAAGAATGGACTGAGTAAGGATTCATTAGATAATATCTTATTGACTCTTGAGACGTAGTCTTGTGGATATGTGCAACATGAACTTCTTAGTTTATGGAATCTCTTCAAGGACGAGCAAGAGAATTACAGTCTTGGGAATCTAACTCAAAAAGACCTTGTTTGCTAATTTATAAAAAAATTGGATGGAAAGCTTATCCTCGACTCATAGAAAGCGTTTAAGTCGTTACTGAACGTAAAACTAGAGGAAGATGTGAGCCACAATTGCAACAACTTGTATATATTATCTTGTACATCTCCAAAAAAAAGAAAAGAAAAGAAAAGAAAAAAATGAAATAAAAAAAGGAGGGCGAAACTTCGGTTGTACTTGGTCTTTAATTGGATTAGGAGCCCCTGCCAGTAGCAGACCCGTCATTGACTCAGGTGGACCTTCGCATGCCGGTCCATAAATAAGGTTCGTGTGCCATACTCTATAAAGAGCCGCGCAAGCACTCCCAGGTTTGAACCGTAGGCTCTGCTTATTGATGGACAGATATAAGTGTCCCGTGCTTGCATTCTTGCATGACAATGCCTCTGAGCTGGATCTTGTGATTTAATGTCATGGGCTCTCCAGCGACCTCTCACTGGCTGTGGTTGTTGGTGGTTGCTATTAGATTTATGTATTTTAATTAGTTGTGTCGTAGCTCAATCCAAAATATTCCACAAGCGGGAGGGAGAAGAATTCCCAGATTGGCTGAGCCATCTTAGTATTATTGCACTCATGACGAGCAGTATAAAAATATGCCATGAAACCTGTACATAAAGGTATATCATCATTTGTTATTATTATTTTATCTTTATATGATTTTGTTGTATTTTAGTTTTGGACTGACGATCCTTTGGGCAGGGTCCTTCAGGAGTTTCTACACTTCTTTACCTTAATGATTTTCTTGAAATCTAAAAAAAATAAAAAAATAAAAAAATAAAAAAATTGAAAAAATAAAAAAAAAGTTTCTTAAATTCAAACTTTTTTGATAACAGCCAACTTACCCATATAGGAGCTATTATTACTTTTTCTATTCTCTTCCTTATTTAAACACTTCATTTTCTTCACTTTCCTACAACTCAGAATCATTTAAATAGAGTGTGAGTGTAGAAATGGAGAGAGTTTCTTCTTCGGTTCGTAGATTTACCAGTATCTGTGTATTTTGTGGGATAAGTTATGGGAATGGTTTAGAGTTTGTAAATGCAACAAGCACTGTTGGTAGAACACTTGCTGCGAGAAACATTCATGTAGTATATGGGGGAGGTAACATTAGGTTAATGAGGGCTGTATCACTTTCTACACATATAAGAAGTGGTCAAGTTTTAGGTATCATTCCTGAACCTTTAACTTGAAGGAATATCATTGGAAAGACAATTGGGCTGGAAATCAAGTATCATCTATACATGGACGAATGAGGACAATACTTGAAAACTTCGATGCATTCATTGCCTTACCGGGTGATTTTGGTACTTTAGAAGAAATTTTTCAAATTATCTCTTGGGCCCAACTGAACATCTACCATAAACCCATAGGTTTGTTGAATGTTAATAATTTCTTTGATAATTTATCTTTTATTGACCATGCTATGGAACAGAGCATTATCACACATTCGGCAAGACGACTCCTTATATCTGCTTCTATTATTGATGAATTAATTGATAAATTACAAGCTTTTGTTTATGAACCTAAACCAATAATAACTCAGATAGATTGGTCAGAAGGCAGCAGCAAGGGAGGCATCAAGGAACAAAAGTGTGATCTGGCACTTCATCTATAACTTTGGCTTTATTTATCATACTTGTTTCTGTTTTAATTTGTGTAAAGTTTTTATTTTCAGTAATTGCAGTAACAAGTAATATCTTCTATCCTTTACCTATCTATGTTTTGACATTGAGGACAATTTTGTGATCTGGTTGGGGGGAAGGATGGTTAGTTTTGAAAAAAAAAATGTAAAAAAAATCCAAAAAAAAATTAGGAAGTGTGTTTATTAATATGTTTGTTGTGTTTATATGTTTATTAGCAATTTATTAACTACAAAAGTAATTAGGGATGATAGAGTAATGAGTAAATTATTTACTCTTGAGACGCACCAGAATTGGTGGCAAAGTAATGAGTAATTGGGTAGACAACTAGTTTGTGTGGAAGTAGCAATTCAAATTTAGAGGAATTTACATAATTGAGTAATTTGTCTTCTTTCTTAAAAATCACATGCTTGGTTATGGATGTTGAATTGGTGGACTGAGAATGATAGAATTATGCCTCGTAAGATTTTGAGCCTATTGATGAATGGATTGAACATTTGTACTATTCTCTTCTTTCTTGTGTGAATTTCACTCATGGAATTGTTACTCTAGAACTAGCTTTGATTCTTTTTTAGACCACATTTTCATATGCACACATAAATATGATTGAGGCCTTTTTCTTTAAATAGCTACTTTAACCAAATAGCCAAGAATGACTGGTGCACAAATAGGTAGCCTTGCTCAGCAATATATTGTCTCAATATGATATCAAACACTCTTATAGCTTCTTGGAAATTCTCTGATTCCTTCCAATGTAAGGCATTAGAATGACCTATTTCCCCTTGCTTAACCCCTTTGAGCTTATTTGACCATTCTTTGTTTCGAACTCATCATGTGCCTTAAATGAAAAACCATGTTCTTACCCGACCTTAGGGAATAAAAGAACATTAGCTTTATCATTAGATGAGTTCTTGAATAAGTGTGGGGTGTGTATGTAGAATGGTTGAAAAAAATTGTTTAAATGTATATATTATGTTCATCTTGTAAAAAAAATAAAAAAAAATAAAAAAAGTGTAAAGAAGGGCTAACAAAGTAATAAAGGAAAGAAAAAAATATGTAAAGAGAATTTGTAATAGGTGGAGTTGGGATGAACTTTCATTCTTGTTAATTAAACTCAGCTTTCATGCTCTTTTATTTTCTTTAGTATTTAACTTGTCATATTCATATTACTTTCTTTTTTACCTTGACCCCATTACAACCTTGAATAAAGTCCTCATGATTTGTGTGTGCATGTGTTCTGAGTAGTGGAGAAATAGAAGATAAGAAAGCTTATGGTAGTGCAATTTTCATGGGTTGAATTGAGTGAAATACCTATATTTTAAACACTTGAGGGATTGAGAGTGAATCTTGTGAAGATCTATCATTCTTGACTCATGTTTTTCAATTGAAGTTTCCTTACTTGTTGGTTTGAGATATAAAGAAATATTACCTCATAAATGTTTTGATCCCTTGAATGATTAGTTGCTCTTCATTCCTAAATATTATTAGAAATTGAGTCTTTTAGAATTTCTAACTTTTGAGTTTGTGTTATTTTTCTTTGTTCCCTAGTTTTGGTCTTATGTGTTTTGCCCACAAGTGCAAAAAGTTAAGTGTGGGGGAATTTGATAAGCACATATTTGATACATTAATAAACCCTCATTTTTAGTCATTTACACTCTCCATATACTTAATTGATTGAGATTGATTATGTTTTGTAAGTTTGGACTCAAATTAGACTTAATTAATTTTTTTAGCATGATTTACATCTTATGATGTCTCTGTATTTTGACCATATCTTGAGTTCTAAATGTCTAATAATTATGTATTTTACCTTGTAAGAAAGATAAGAGAGAGCTCTACAACATTCATGAAGAGCTCTAGGTCAAAATCAAACATTTAGTAGAGCTAATTGGTCTTGGAAGTTAGAAGACAGGTTTTGTGATTGGAACCTGAATAGTGTACAGTAATCAGAGTATAACTCGGGCTGTAAAAACTAAATTGGGTTAAAATTTTGGCATCTGCAAGATAAGACCCATATCTATAACTTTTATGAGAACACAAGACCTAGATTAGACTTCTTGGAGGTCATAATGGGCTTGGAAATCAAAATAGAGTAGCTATAACCAGGCCTGAATACTATGCAGTAATTAGGCTATATCTTGGGCTATATGTGACCTTTTGAGGTTATTTTGGTGGCATTTGAAAGCTAAGATCCAAGCCTACAACTTTCATATAGACCATATTTTAATATTCTAAAACATTCAATGACTTCAGAACTGAATGATTTCAGAGACAAAGAATCTCCATAATTTTTCACTTATCAAAAGTCATTTGGCATTTTTCACTCATTTTCCACTCATCCACCCACTCATGAATCAGCCCCCTTGTCATTTTGTATCCTTAATCCTCTATAAAAAGGAGCCTTGGCTGATCATTTAGAGTTTTGGTGTTAGATATCAAGATCATTCTATTTTGTTGTTTGATTATCTTGTTGTAGTTTTCTTTTGTTCTAAATTAAAGTTATGTTCTTCTTCTTCTTCTTCTCTCTTTCTTTCTTCCTGTCTATGAGTAACTAATTTTCATTTTACTAAGGTAAAAAGGTGAATCTTTTGGTAATAAGTTAAGGTTATATTAATTCTTTTCTTGTGCTTAAATGATATATTTTCAAGTGGTCATTATACATATTGTATTTTATTTTCAATCAATTTAGAAACCCTCTTTATAAAGTAGAGATCTTGATTCATTGTAGATAAAAAGTTGACATAATGAATGCTTGAGCCCATTTATAAGTGGTGGTGTTAATAAATGATTAAAAAAATCATAATATAATTATGTATATAATTTTTAATGAACTTTGAATGTTGTATTTTCCGATTAGAACCTCCATTATATGTGAATTCTAATTCACTTATCAAAAGAATTAATTTTGCCTTTAATTTATTTACCAAGAGTGGATCTCCTAATTCAAGTAAGTTTTTTTTTTATTTGTGACTAACCTTTATCACTTTTGTTGTTGTGACAAAATATTTACTTTACGTCAAAGAATTTTTCTTCATCAATTCCCTGTGGATTGACCTTGGACTCCCCAGAATTTATTACTTGAAACAACCTGCACTTGGGTTTGCAACTTTTAATCCGCATCAATGAAAATGAATGAATCGATAAAATAGGAAGATATTGCACAACAATGAACTAATTCAAAAGAGAAATACTCAACCAATCAAATGAACCAATGCAAAAATATAAAGGGAAGGGTTTAGAGAATCAAACACAATGGTTTATCCTGATTCAGCCACCCCTTGTGACTTAAGTCTAGTCCTCAAGTAATCATTCAATATTTTCTACTAAATTCTAAGCTTGAATCAAGTGCTTGTAACTTTTACAAATTTGAGCACTCAACATCACCTTGGGATACTTCACCTTTTGTAACTTGAGCCTCTTCAATCAAAAGATGCCTCACCCTTTACAATTTGGAGGGATACCTCACCCTCTTCTATAGAATAATCAAGGTTTGAAAGAATAAAACTCTCACAAGAGTAATTGATACAAATTGAAGTTCTAGAATGCTCTTCAAAGATATCTCAAGGATTTTTAGAAAAATAAAGTAAGAATGATTTCAAGGATTGATTTTTGTGTAGAGTGTTAGAAAGATGTTTCAAGGTTCAAGGTCAGCCATTAATGATGGCCCAACACAAGTATATAAACTGTTTTTCATTAAGAGAGCTGTTGGGGGCTTTAATGCCCAACATTTAATGCATTTAATATAGCCGTTGGGCACTGTCAGACTAGTGGTAATTGATTACACCATAGTAGTAATTGATTACATATTGAACGTGCTCTTGGCTTATAAAATCGATTACATGGCCTCTGCCTAACTTGTAATCGATTACAGCCTCAGTGTAATCGATTACAAGGCTTCTGTCATGCTTGTAATCTATTACATGCTTAATGTAATCAATTATAAAACCTCTGTTTAGCTTGTAATCGATTACAACACATGTGTAATTGATTACCATGTCCTTCGAACACATTTTTCAAGTTCAATTAAGTGTATTGGTCAATTTTTACTTATAGAAACTTAGATTTTGACAAGATTTACATTTAAATTATGAAATCCAAGATTGAAATCAACATAACCTTTAAAAGGATGAACTTTGAATTATAAGTTAATTTAAAAGGATCTTGAAAGACCATTTGAAGATCATTGAGATACCTTGAGAGCATTTTACATTGATATTTTAAGACCTATATCTATATACCTCTTGGTTTCTTTCTTTTGATCTTGGTATTTTCTTTCGATCTTGATCTTCTCTTTTACTTTTGTTATCATCAAAAAATCATTTGATATGCTTTAAGACATAAGCATTCGCATTCTCCCCCTTTTTGATGATGATAAACAAAACATTGAAAGGAAAGAAAAATATTTGCATTTATTAAATTATCAGAGATTTAAGCACAACTCTCCCCCGTAATGTATGCATGAGATAGAATATGTGAGAATATGTGAAAGCGCAAGACTCCCCTGTACACATGTACACATGCAATATATTTCACTAATCTCTTCCCCGTTGGCATTATAAAAAAAACATAAGCATTCAATCATAATTATTATAACATAAACATTCTAGCCCAGCCAATTTGCAATAATAGTAAGTATATCGATCATAATGATTTCAGAAGCATATGAAAAGAAATATACCAAGTTTTGATAATCATTAATATAAAGAAGGATCCAAAGTCATATACAAAAAAAAAATACATATAGAAAAAAAGATAATGACTGGACAATATGGTCATATAGTCGCCACGTTGTCACTATCCTCATCATTTGCCACATCATCCGTGTCACCGTCATCTGTGTCAAGATCATCTGCAGAACTTAGGATCTCCTCATCATCATCAGGATGAGCACCAGAAGGTCTAGCAAAGGAGAAAGGAGCAGAAGGAGCAGAAGAAGCAGGAGGAGCAGGAGCTACTTGGCTCAGTACATATCCTGGTCCTTCCAAGAAGGATCGAATAGAGGCTAACTTCTGATCGGAGGAATCCATCCTCAGATCTAAGTGATCCACATTTTGTTCAATACGATTCATCCTTATTTTCAAGCTACGAATTTCTTGTAGTAAAAGCTTCATGGTGGCTGTGGAAGGAGGAGGTTGTTGTCCTCTATCTTCATCATCTTCCTCAGGGTCATGAGGGATATGACTATAGCTCCCGTGGGTAATATAGTGCCATTTACCATCTACCTTGTACAACTTAAGCTTTTGCAATGTGTGTAGGCCAATAGATTGTGGACCTTTGGAACTCGTGTCTTTTGATTCTTTAGACAAGGAAATATGGCAGTGTTCCAAAATGGCGGTGATAAGCATACCATATGGAACGGTAGATTTCTTCTTCTTCCTAACATCTAACATATGCTGAATTATATAGTAGGCCTAGTTGATTGGCCTACTTCTATTAATGGCCCACAAAGCCACCACATCATCTCTTAGTACTTGGGAGTAATTTCCTCCCCTAGGAATTAAACCTCTGGTCACAAGATAATGAAGTACCCTATTTTCCATGGTTAAACCTATGGTTATCGTCCTCTTCCTATCCCTAGGAATGGCATAACTAGACCTTGTCAGGGAGGTCAGTGCAGCCTTCTACTCGAAATCATCTCCCCAAGCATCCTCATTTCTATAAAATTTTGTGCCATGATAATCAAGATTAGTCAACCTACACCATGTTTCCCTAGTGACCTTAATTTGCTTCTTCTTAACTTCAGATATCTGGCAACCATTTTCATAACTCAAGTATGCATAAAATACCCTAACTAGGTTCGGGTAAATATCCTTTTGAATACTAAAGAAACTTAGCAAACCTAACCTTTTAATTAATCTGAAGCACTCTAAAGGTTGACTTAAGCAAAAGGATTGAGTGAGATACCTTGGAGAGATGAGTTTCCTCAAATGGAAGTTTTTCTGGAATAGCTCTGCCTTTTTGGCGATGGAGAAGTGACGTGTGAGGTCTAGTCCAGAGATATTGCATGGAGAAGTACTAGAGGATTCTCTAATGTTGGTCCTTGTTCTTGGACATTTTGTGTGTTGAGAAGATTCTGCCATTGATGGAACCCACATTGTGTTTGGTGGTGGATAAATTTGGAAAGTTGATGAGGAAGAGTGAAAACGTAAGTTAGGGCTCTAGAGGGAGAGAGAGTGTGTGTGAAGGGAGATAGCGGATGAAGATTGAGGAGATTTTTGGTGAAATTGATTGCGGGTTATGATGAAGAGGAGAAATTCGAGTTGTATGGTGGTGAAATGAAATGATTTAGCCAAGAAATGAGAGAAAAAATTGAAGGTTTGGGGGTGAGGAGAGAAAGAGAGGTTGTGGAGCAGAAGAGAGAAATGAGAAAGTTTAAGTGAAAATGGTTGTTCTCGTGCTGAAATCCCTTTTAAACCTGCTGTGTAATCGATTACAATGGGTGTGTAATCGATTATCAGCCCTCTGGAATCCTTGTAATCGATTACATGATTCTTGTAATTGATTACCTGCTTGACAGAACCTTTGTAATCGATTACAAAGGTCTTGTAATTGATTACTAGTTTACTAAAACACAATTTTTGCATTTTAAAAAGTAAAAAGCTAATCTCAAAGCATTCAAATTAGTTCCAAAAGTCTCAAAGCAATTTCAAACATCATACAAGTATACAAACTAATTAGTTCTTGATCTAAAACACATGTTCATGCAAAATTACCACTTTTGCCAAGAATTTAAACTATTTTGTTAGAATGAGCTTCTTGGTGGACTTTGTCATGATGGAGTACCTGCACAACAACTTTGGGGAAACCTCTGATGCTCAAGTTAGTATTGGAATTAGGAATGATTAAAAATAAGAAAATTAACCACCAAAACACCGTCATTATGCAGCAAAAACACATGTTATGCAGTAAAATTTAAAATTATGCAGTAACCATATACATGATGCAACAAAAGTGACATAAGATGCAGCAAAGTGAATTTGTGCAGATTTTCAGCTTATGCATGATTGATCCAAAATGCCAAGTTCATTTCTTATATAAAAGAATGTTTCTTTTGCCAAGGGCTTAGTGAAAATGTCAGCTAGTTGCTTAGTGGTTTCCACAAATTCAAGAATGCAATCACCCTTTTGAATATGATCCCTAATGAAATGATGTCTTATTTTAATATGCTTTATTTTTTAGTGCAATATGGGATTTTTAGACAAGTTAATTGCACTAGTATTATCACACCTTATAGGGATATGATCAAACTTAAGACCGTAGTCTAGAAGTTGTTGCTTCATCCAAAGGATTTGAGCACAACAACTTCCAGCTGCAACATATTCAGCTTCAGCTGTAGACAATGCACACTATTTTGTTTCTTGCTATGCCAAGAAACTAGCGAGCTTCCAAGCAAGTGACATGTCCCACTGGTACTTTTCCTATCCATTTTGCATCCAGCAAAATCAGAATCAGAATACCCAATTAAGTTACAAGAAGCACCTTTAAGGTACCATAATCCCATTTGTGAAGTGCCTATTAGATATTTCATGATTCTTTTAACAACACTTTGGTGTGATTCTTTAGGATTTGCTTGAAATCTGGCACACATGCACACACTAAACATAATATCTGGCCTACTTGCTGTAAGATAAAGGAGTGAGCCTATCATACTTCTATATTTTGTAATTTCTATATATTTACCTCATTCATCCTTGTCCAAGTAACAAGAAGTGCCCATTGGTGTAGCCATTTGCCTGGCACCCTCCATTCCAAACTTCTTGAGCAACTCCTTGCAATATTTTGATTAACTTATGAAGGTCCCATCCCTCATTTGCTTGATTTGGAGACCAAGAAAGAAATTGAGCTCACCCATCATGGACATCTCAAACTCACTTTGCATAATATTAGCAAATTCTTTACAAAGAGAGTCATTAGTAGCACTAAATATAATATTATCAACATATATTTGAACAAGAAGAATGTCATGCTTTTTATGCTTGATGAAAAGAGTAGTGTCAACCTTTCCTCTAGAAAACCCATTTTCTAAAAAGAACTTGTTCAACCTTTCATACCAAGCTCTAGGAGCTTGTTTTAATCCATACAATGCCTTTTTCAATTTGAAAACATAGTTGGGCAGTTCAAAATTTTCAAAACCAGGAGGTTGTTCAACGTACACTTCTTCTTGTATAAAACCATTTAAAAAGGCACTTTTTGACATCCATTTAAAGCAGCTTAAAATCTATGATGCATGCATATGCAAGTAGCATTCTAATGGCTTCTAATCTAGCTATGGGAGCAAATATTTCTTCATAATATATGTCTTCTTCTTGATTATAACCCTTAACTACAAACCTAGCTTTGTTTCTTATTATTAAGCCTGTTTCATTAAGTTTGTTCCTAAAGATCCATTTGGTGCCAATGATTGGATGTTCATTGGGCCTTGGAACTAATTCTCAAACTTGATTTCTTTCAAATTGGTTTAGTTCATCTTGCATGTCCAAGATCCAATGATCATCATTAATGGCCTCATTTATGTCTTTAGGTTCAACTTAAGATACAAAAGTCATATGATTACATGCATTTCTAAGAGAGTTGTAAATGATTACCCCTTTAGATACATCACCTATTACTTGGTCTAGAGGATGGTATGTTGAAGTTCTCCAATCTCGGAAGATTATTTGAACCTTCTTCTTCTTGTTATGGAGGTGCTTCCTCCCTTTGGTTTTCTCTCTTTTGCTCTTCTTCTTTGTTTCCAATGTGAGTGTTGGATAGAATTTCTGCAACATCATCAATAACATCCTTTCCCAACCCAATGGAGTTAGATTCATCAAATGTAACATATATTGATTATTCAACGGTCATAGTTCTTTTATTATAAATTCGAAAGGATTTACTATTACGTGAGTAACCCAAAAATATTCCCTAATCGGATTTAGCATCAAACTTGCCTAGGTTATCTTTTCCATTGTTTAAAACAAAGCATTTGCAACTAAAGACATGAAAGTGAGAAATGTTTGGTTTCCTTCCTTTATAAAGTTCATAGGGAGTTTTCTTTAAAATAGGCCTTATTAGAGCCCTATTCATGACATAGCTAGCGGTGCTAACCACATCCGCCCAAAAATATTTAAGAATGTTTGTTTCATTGAGCATAGTTCTTGCTAACTCCTCTAAAGATCGATTTTTCCTTTCAACTACTCCATTTTGTTGTGGAGTTCTAGAAGCAGAAAAATTATGCTCAATGTCATTTTCATTGCAAAATATTTCAAATTCATGATTTTCAAATTCTCCACCGTGATCACTTCTAATGGAAGCAATGCTACAATTTTTCTCATTTTGAATAACCTTTGCAAGTTTTCTAAGTACATGAAAGACAGCATTCTTATGAGCAAGAAATAGAGTCCATGTATATCTAGAGTAATCATCCACAATCATAAAAGTATAATAGTTACCCCCAAAGCTCATAGTTCTTGATAGTCCAAAAAGATCTATATGCAAAAGTTATAAAGGTCCAGTTGAAGAAGCAACATTTTTAGCTTTGAAAGAAACATTTACTTGTTTACCCTTTTGACATGCATAACAAAGTTTGTTTTTCTCAAATTTGAGCTTTGGAAGACTAATCACTAAACCTTTAGAAACAAGTTTGTTTAGGTGATCCATGTGAATGTGGGCAATTCTCTTATGCCATAACCATGAATTATTTTCTTTAGTCATAAAACATTTTGCATTTTGAGAGGAAATATCATCAAGATTAATCATATAGATGCTATCAATTCTATGTCTAACTAACTTGACTTGTTTATCATCCTTATCTTCAATTATGCAACAATTAGAATCAAAGATAACTCTACTTCCTTTATCACATAATTGACTTATGCTTAACAAGTTATTCTTAAGTCCATCTACATACAAAACATTGTCTATTGAGGCAGAGGAATTCTTACTAACCTTTCTAGCTCCAAGGTTCCTTCCTTTATTGTTGTCCCCATAGATGACATGTCCATGCTTATTTGGTGCAAGAAAGGAGAACTTGGAGCCATTAATCGTCATGTACTTGGAGCAACCACTATCAAGGTACCAACTTGAGCTATTGGTCTTCAAGCACACCTACAACACACATTTAAATTTTAACCCTTGGTACCCAAATTGTCTTGGATCCTTGTGTGTTAGAGTTAGTCAAGGTGCCCTTAGGAACCCAAACTCTTTTAGTTCCAATTTTGGTGTTTATGTTCTTTCTAACATTACATGTGGATGCACTATGCCCTTTTCTCCTACAATGAAAGCATTTGATAAAGAGACTACTTAATGCATTTGTGGAAACAAAGAAATTTTTGTAAGATTTTTGTTAGCTATTGGGATTATACCCCAAATCGGAATTTTGAAAAATATATTTTTGTTTTCCTAGTAACACATTCAAATTATCTCTTCCAAAGGTAAATTTTGCAAGCGTATTCTTTAAATGTTCAATTTCACTTTCAAATACTTTACATGATGAACAAGATGAGAGTGTAAATGTATAATCATGTGAAGAACAAATCATGCATAATGAGTTAGCATCAATAAGTCCAAGAGTTTTATTCTCAACTTTGAGTTCTTCAATCTCCTTTGTTAAAATAGAAACTTTGTTTGCCAATAAGGAGATTGTTTTGTTAGAAGTTAAAACCATTTTAGTGAGCTTCATGGACTTATCATGTAAATCTTGGAATGCATCTTGTAATTCACTATATGAAGGAGAAGATTCAAGATTAGATGAAGTTACCTCTGTTTCACTTTCTTCTTCTTCTTCATTTACCATGAGGCAAATGTGAGCTTCCTCATTTTCTGAATCATCGGTGAAATCCATATCGTTGTCTTCCCAAGTAATATATGCTCTCCTTCCTTTTCTTTCCTTGGAAGGTCTCTTTTCAAATTTCTCCATCTTCTTTTGATAAACCGAACACTCCATCTTCATGTACCCAGGCTTTCCATATTCATAGCAAGTTGGAGTAGATAAAGCTCCTTCTCCCTTTTGATATGTCTTCTTAGAAGGAAAAGATGGTCTTCTTTAACTTCCTTTCTTCTTGAGAAATCTTTCAAATTTCTTTACAAGGAGACTAAAATTTTCTTCATTCATTTCAAGATTTCTAATGCCATCTTCATCATCTTCATCTTCATTATCAATTATTGAGGAAATGGGCTTAAGTACAATCCCCTTTTTCTTCTTATCTTACTCTTCATGTTGGTTGAGCTTATTCAATTCCAGCTCATGTTCTTGCAATTTTCCAAATAGAGTGGCCAACATCATTGTGGCTAGATTTATTGACTTCGATATGGCCGTTACTTTGGGCTGCCAATTCCTGCTTAAAAATCTCAAAACTTTGTTAATAAGATTTTCATTGACAAAATTTTTTTCCAATGAAGCAAAATGATTAACTATATGAGTGAATCTCTTTTGTATTTCTTGAATATTTTCTCCTTGATTCATTCTAAACAATTCATATTCATGAGTGAGTGTATTTATTCTAGACCTTTTCACCTCACTTATGCACTCATGGGTTACTTGCAATGTATCCCACATTTCATGGGCGGTCTTATAATTTGACACCTTAAAGATTTCATCATACCCCAAAGAAATGGTGATGATGTTCTTGGCTCTGAAATCGCATTGAACCTTTTTCTTATCTTCATCGGTCTATTCACTTCTTGATGTATTAGTTCTTACACCATCAACTATATGTATGGGAACAAAATGACCATTTTCAATAGCATCCCACACATCAATATCAATAGCTTCAATAAAAATTTTCATCCTCTCTTTCCAATAGGCATAACCATCCCCATTGAAATAAGGAGGTTTGTTTATAGAAAAACCTTCGTTGGAAAAATCATTTGAAGCCATCACTTCTCTTGAAGCTACTAAGCTCTTTATACAAGAGTCTAGCTCTGATACCACTTGTTACCAAGTGGCCTCAAAACTCAAGAGGGAGTGAATTGAGTTTATAAAAACTTTTCACAATTCTTTTGAAAAAACTCTTAATTGTCAATTTTCTTTGACGTTATTGATTGATGAAAATGAATGAATCAATAAGAAAGGAAGATATTGCATAACAATGAACTAATTCAAAAGAAAAATACTCAACCAATCAAATGAACCAATGCAGAAATGTAAAGAGAAGGGTTTAGAGAATTAAACACAATGGTTTATCCTGGTTCAGCCACCCCTTGTGACCTACGTCCAGTCCTCAAGCAATCACTTTAGATTTTTCACTAAATTTCAAGCTTGAATCAAGTGCTTGTAATATTTACAAATTTGAGCACTCAACACCACCTTGGGATACCTCACACTTTATAGCTTGAGCCTCTTCAATCAAGGGATGCCTCACCCTTTACAATTTGGAGGGATACCTTACCCTATTCTACAAAATAATCAAGGTTTGAAAGAAAACTCTCACAAGAGTAATTGATACAAATTAAAGCTCTAGAATGTTCTTCAAAGATATCTCAAGGATTTTTAGAAAAATAGAGCAAGAATGATTTCAAGGATTGATTTTTGTATAAAGTGTTAGAAAAATGTTTCAAGGTTCAAGGTCAGCCATTAATGATGCCCCAACACAAGCATATAAACTATTTTTCATTAAGAGAGCTGTTGGGGGCTTTAATGCCCAGCATTTAATGCACCTAATATAGCCGTTGGACACTGTCAGACCAGTGTTAATCGATTACACCATAGTGGTAATCAATTACATGGCTGTTTGAATGTGTTCTTGGCTTTCTGGGTAGGAGGTAATCGATTACCAGCCTTGTGTAATCAATTACATGGCCTCTGCCAGACTTGTAATTGATTACAGCCTTAGTGTAATCGATTGTAAGGCTTCTGTCATTCTTATAATCAATTACATACTCAATGTAATCGATTACAAAACCTCTGTTTAGCTTGTAATCGATTACAACACATGTGTAATCGATTACCATGTCCTTCGAACACATTTTTCAAGCCTAATTAAGTGTATTAGTTAATTTTTACTTATAGAAACTTGGATTTTGACAAGATTTACATTTAAATTACGAAATCCAAGATTGAAATCAACATAACCTTTAAAAGGATGAACTTTGAATTATAAGTTAATTTAAAAGGATCTTAAAAAACCATTTGAAGATCATTGAGATACCTTGAGAGCATTTTACATTGATATTCTAAGACCTATATCTATATACCTCTTGGTTTCCTTCTTTGGATCTTGGTCTTTTTTTTTTTTATCTTGATATTCTCTTTTGCTTTTGTTATCATCAAAAACTTATTTAATATGCTTCAAGACATAAGCAATCACAAGTTCATATTTATCAAAAGGGGTTTAAACATAATTATTAGTATTGGACAAATCATGGAGAAATTGATCTAACTTTGATTAGAGCTTTTAATAGTCATCCAAACACCTCTACCACTACACAAATAGGTAATAATGACCATTTAAATAAATTTGAGCCATGGTTTATGATGTCGTTAGTCCAGAGTTTGGGTTCCATTATAATCAACCCTTAAAGGAGCCTCCAAATAAAGATACACAAAAATTTTATAATATGCATCATGTGACCCAAAAGCCTTTGTGGCCAGGATGTGAAAATGAAACTAAATTATCTATTATTGTTGAATTATTAAATATCAAACCAGAGGGAAACATTTCCCAATGATCTTTTAATCAAACAGTAGCACTTCTGAAAAGGACACATCATCTTGAAAATTTCATCTCAAAAAATTTTTATAAGGCAAAAAAATAGTTTCCAAACTAGGTCTTACTGCAAGGAGAATTGATTATTGCATGAATGGTTGTATGTTGTTCAATGAAGAGGGAGTTACAGAATGCACATTTTGTGGTGTGGCTCAATAAAAAATAAAAGGGAGTGGTAAAGTAAAAACCAAGGAGATCCCTGTAAAGAGAATGATTTATTTACCTCACTTTCCTAGGCTGAAGAGATTATATGCTTCAATGAGTTCTGCTCTACATATGAGATGACATTATGAAAATAGACGAGAATCAGGAATGTTATGTCATCCATTAGATGGAGAAGACTAGAAACATTTTGATAAAACATATCTTGAATTTCAAGTTGAACCAAGAAATGTTAGATTAGGCTTAAGTGCTCATAGTTTTACTCTATATAGTCAGTTAAGTATTCCTTACTCCTGTTGGCTTATAATTGTCACTCCATACAATCTTCCTTCAGAACTATGCATGACAACTCCATATATGTTCTTGACTTTGATTATTCCTGGGCCACACAATCCAAAAAGTAAAATAGATGTGTATTTGCAACCTTTGATAGATGAGTTGAAATTATTGTGGGAACAAGGTGTCCTAACTTTTGATATTTCAAAAAAAGAAAATTTCGTAATGAAATTTGCATTAATGTAGATAAATAAATGAATTTCCTACGTACAACATGTTAGTGGGTTGGAGTACAGTAGGGAGATTGATATGTCCATATTATATGAATCGAACAAAGGCTTTCACTTTAAAACATGGTGGCAAATGTTATTGGTTTGATTGTTATCATCAATTTCTGCCTATGGATCATGCATACCGCAGAAATAAGATTGTATTTTATAAGAATAGACAAGAGAAATCTGTACCTCCACCTAGGTTGTCTAGGTCTGAGATATGAGAAGATGTTTGTGATGTTCCAAAAGTAACTGAGGTTGGTCCATGTACATGTTGTAACACCCCTTTTTAAGGAGGGAATGTCAAACCATAACCACGAAATAGAAACGAAATGTATAAACTAAGACCCAGTTCATTATAATATAGATAAGGTTGTTTAGTTGTAATCGTACAAATGATTTGGCAAATTCTTCTTTTTTAAAAAAAAGAAGATAATAAGATATAGTTACAGCAGAAAATAACATGAGAAGTAAACCATACATTCATACCTCGTACATATATATATTTTTATATCATACTTGTTTAGGTACACCATTAGATATACAAAAAGCAAAAGCTTTACATGCCCCAAAATGATTACACATATACAACCCACCAAAAGACAAAACATCAGGCCCCCAAAAAGATTTTACAAATAGCCATCAGCGGCCATCAATAGCATCAGCCCCTAAAGCGAATGAGAAGGAATCATAGTTGGATCCTCCTCAAGGTCTTCCTCATTAGATGAAATCCTCATCGGCGTAACCGAGTTACGAGCAGGGGCTCGTGCAGAGGATAAGAATGAATCCTTTTGTGGGGAGTAATAGCGATCACTCCACATATCCGTATGGGTAAGTAAAACTCTAAATACAAGTGAGCATTAAAAGTAAAGACAGGTGGATCATAACGTCCCCGAGCTAGAGACATAGTCACGTCTCCATGGTAGATGCAACGATCCGTACTCAGGTTGATGTGCCAGTAGTCCTGACCTCCATGAAAAGTCAATCTCACATAACCCAAAAAGTCACGCGGACGAGATGCCATGCCTAAACAGGAAACTAATCAAAATCAAGCTAGAAGCCAGGGAACTCATGCACTTCCCCTTCTTCACCGACGTCTTTAGAGAAACACATAAATAAATAGAATAGTAGAAATACAGAAAAGAGGTAAAACATCCTACATCCAGTACCAATTATGGCAGTAAACAAACAGAATGGCGCAAAACGCCCATATAGCATTCCAAAAATAATAATCAGCATCAAGAAGCAAATAGTAAACAACTTAACAAATCCAGGCAGTTATAACATCAATAAGACAACAGTTTCAATCATCATATGAATAAATACCAAATAATATGTTGACTCACTATGCACGTACACATGATACAGAAATCCCACTCCATGGAGCTAGACACAAACATCGGAGAGAATGATCAGGGAGACATGCCAGTATTTCGTCAGCCTAAAATCAAGTGCTTTCTAGAAAATCAATAATTTTGCGCAATAAGGCTTTATACAACGGTATTCTTCATAAGATCGCGATATAGGACAGTGTCTCAGTCCAGATCGTTGGTACATTTGCATCGGTCTATCCCACGGCCAAGAGGAGCTACCAACTGGCCATTGTGAGACACCCACACCCCGACGCCCCCAAGGTCAACATTATGACCTACATTAGTCTATTCGCACCCGCACTAAGGTGTAATTCAATCTCCTAGGCAACATGACCATAACAATAGTCCACCGGACTTTCACAATGCATGATGACTCAATGCATATTCATGTATATTTAATAATGATATGTTCATCCCATAACATGTCATAATTTGGCCAAGTTAAACATCAACGGAATTTTGGTCCCACTCATAGACCCATAATAACATATTATCAAATTCTCAAATATGACAATATACTTTTAAAGTTCATTATGGAGTTTCACTTTAATCTAACATTTCTTATAAAATCTTTCTCTAGAGGAATTCTCTTGCAATTCTCATTCAATCACCATTTCTCTTAATTAGCCAAGTCCTTTACTCAAATTAAATCATGCTTACTTAGAGAATTATCTAAAGTTCTCCAAGTCTCACACACACTCTTGTTCTTCCCTTAAGTTCAAAAGAATCATCCTAGGCCATCAAATAAGTTTCTTTCCATCTTATGAATCCATAATAAATTCTTAAGTTACCTAATCACCTAAGCCTTAGCTTGATGCATAACTTTTAGCCAATATGGCCCTTGAGGCCGTGACCGCCCAAGGACAAGTGTCCAACTAATTTTTCCATCACATTGTTAATTACTTAACACTTAATTTCTTAAGTTCCAATTTCTACAAAAATTAAATCTTGAACACCCAAAAATTTGACCTCTTGGCCGTGAATTCAAAAAGGGCAAAGAGCCCTAGATTTTTTATATATCAATCCAAGCAATCCAATATATAATTCCATAGCTATCAAGATGCATGATGACAATTAATAAATTCATACAAATCAAAATAGCTAAAAAATTATGAAGAACAACAAAGCAAAGAGAGCAATCCCACATGGATTCCTCATCAACAACATCAAAAACGTTTCCGCACCACCAAGATAGGTTGAAGATGATCATCTCCCTCTTACCTATAGAAGATAACACAAGAAAGCAAGCTTCTTGGTCCTTTCCTTGAAAAATTTGTCCAAGCCTCCAAGAAAACCCTAAGATGAGCAACTTTTTAAAATCTTCACTCAAACCATGAAAAAAGGAGTCCTTGGTCACATAGGTGACCAAGATAAATGGAAAATAGAAGAAAAAAAAGGAAATGCCAAGAACTTTACCTTAGAGCTTCAAGTTTGGGCTTCAATGGTAGAAGATGAAAAAGGAAGATTTAGGGAGTGATCACCGAAGAGAAAAGTCTTAGGATGATGAGAGGAAGCAAGAAATGAGATTATTTTATCAAGCTAGAGAAAATGACCTCCCAATAGTGTTGGTGCTGTGGAGAAGAGAGGAAGAGAGAAACTTAAGAGGAAAAAGAAAATGAAGAAAGAAGAAAGCCGATAGCTTTTGGTGATTTCAAAAAAAAAAATGAAAAGTGATAAAGTGAAAAGCTAATTTTTGGCTCCAAAATGGGCCTTATTACCGTGGAATATAGGAGGGAGGAGAGAGAAAACAAAGCTTCCAAAGGAAGTTTTGGAACACTTTTCCAAAAGTCAATGATGATGTCATATATATGATGTCATCTTTGATGATGTCATTAAAGTGATATCTACAAAATATGACTAACACTCTACTAAGACTATTATTCAGTGGACAAAGGTTATGGTTAATAAAAATAGTATTTGTTGTTCATCGGATAATTTTACGGTACAACGATTTTATTTATTAGATAAAATCTCAAAAAATGAAAACCTCGTAAATTATGCCTGACCTCGGGTTTAGTAAGATCCCTCGTCGACGTTTTCATAGTTTAAGGTTTATCAACCTCAGGAAAAATATTTCATTTTCTAGCTCCGCTTAGCACGCACTCGAAATGAGGAATATATTAAAATATTCAATGTTTCTGGAAAAATTCACAAAATTCACAAATATTATAAAATGACTATTTATCATAAAATAAATAATTTTCGAGGTGTTACAACTCTCCCCTTCTAAAAAGAAATTTCATCCTCGAAATTTTTATACCTTAGAATAGTCATGGATGTTGCTCCTTCATCTTGTCTTCTAACTCCCATGTTGCATCTCCGGTCGTTTCATTCCAGATCACTTTTACTAATGAGATTTCTTTCCCTCTGAGTTGCTTTACTCTCCTATCTTCAATCCTTACAGGAGGTGCCTCATAGGTTAAGTTCTCTTTTAATTGTACTGCATCCGGTGCTATGACATGGCTCGGGTCAAGAATATATTTTCACAATTGTGACACATGAAAGACATTGTGAAGGTTAGAAAGAAAAGGTGGTAGAGCTATTTGGTAAGCTACTGGACCTATCCAGTGAAGAATTTGGTAAGGTCTAAGGAATTTGGGAGTAAGTTTTCTAGATTTTAGAACTCAGCCGACCCCAATCGTAGGCGCGACTTTTAAAAACATATGCTCGCCTTCCTCAAACTCAAGAGGCTTTCACCTTTTGTCCGCATAGCTCTTCTATCGACTCTGAGCCATCCTCATATTTTCCTAAATCATCTTGACTTTCTCAGTCATTTATTGTATAATATCAGGTCCAATAGTAAGGCGCTCTCTGTCTTGGTACCAACATAAAGGTGTTCTACACCGTCATCCATATAGAGCTTCATAGGGTGCCATCCCTATTGATGATCACATATTTGGTACATTAATAAGCCTTCATCTTTAGTCATTTACACTCTCCATGTACTTAATTGATTGAGTTTGATTATGTTTTGTAAGTTTGGACTCAAATTAGGCTTAATTGAATTTTTCAGCATAATTTACGTCTTACGTTGTTTCTGTATTTGGGCTATATCTTGGGATGTAGGTTGTCAAATGAGGGGAATCTAATGGCATTTTAAAGATACGAGAGAGCTCTATAACTTTCATGAGACCTCAAAGGCCCAATCACACGAGTAGATAATTCAAATTGGGGTTGAAGCAAGAACTAGAGTGCTGTTCCTGACAGCTTGATCTATGTGTACTGTTCATGCTATATTTCGAGCTATATGTTGTAAAATAGGCGAAAAGTTTGATGCTGAATAGTTGAGACCTATATCTACAACTTTTATGTTGAACACTTTTCCAGAATCTGAGGTCTAATGGGTGATATTGGGCTTGCAAGTTAGAATAGAGGAGCTATGACTCGGCCTGAGCAGTGTACAGTAATTTTAACGTATCTAGAGTTATAGAAATGATATTGGATCAAACCAAAGCCATTTGAAAGTCAAGATCAGTCCCTACAACTTTGATGAAGATCACATTTGCTCATTCTGAAGCATTCAATGACTTTAGAGCTAAATGATTTCAGAGACAAGGAATCTCAATAATTTTCCACTCACCAAAAGTCATTTGGCATTTTCCAATCATTTTCCACTCATCCACTCACTAATGACTCAGCCCCCTTGTCATTTTGTATCTCTAATCCTCTATAAAAGGGGGTCTTGGTAGATCATTGAGGGTGTTAGGTATTAGGTACTAAAATGATGCTAGTTTGTTACTAGGTTTTCTTGTAGTAATTTTCCTTTGTTCTAAATTAAAGTCATGTTCTTCTTCTTCTTCTCTCTTTCTTTCTTCTTATCTATGAGTAACTAAGTTTCATTTTGCTTGGGTGAAAGAGTGAAGCTCTTGGTAATGAAATAAGGTTAGATTAATTTCTCTCTTGTTCTTAAATGATATATTTTCAAGTGGTCATTATACGTATTGTATTTTGTTTCCAATCAATTTAGCAACCCTCCTTGTAAAGTGGAGTTCTTAATTTGTTGTAGACAAGAGATTGACACAATGAATGTTTTAACCCATTTACAAATGGTGGTGTTAGAAACTCTCCTTATAAAGTGGAGTTCTTGATTTGTTGTAGATAAAATATTAGCACAATGAATGCTTTAACCCATTTATAAGTGGTGGTAATATTTTTCGGAAACATAATATAATTACGTATATTATTTTAATTGGACTTTTAACGTTGTATTTTCCGATTGGATTCTCCATGTTGCGAGGATTCTAATTGAGTTATAAAAGAAATTAATTTTACATTTACTTTATTTACCAAGAGTGGATCTTTAACCCAAGTAAATAATTTTTACCGTAGTAACAAAATATTTATTTCACCTTAATTAATCTTCAACAATTCCCTGTAGATCGACCTCGGACTCCCGAGAAATTTATTACTTGAGATAACCTACACTTGGGTTCGCAATGCAACAATTAATCCTGCATCAAGTTTGTAGATTTATTTGAAACTTTTAATTTGCATCAAGTTTTTGGCGCCGTTGCCGGGGACTTAATTTGAAGAACAAATTCAGGTGTAAATATTTTGTATATATTTTCTACTCTTTTAATTTTTTATTTTTTTGTACTTACTAACGTACTAACTTAGTGGGGAAACCTCTCCCTTAACCATCTATAATTTGCAATCATTAATGAAATAATCTTTCTTCTTCTCTTCTCTCTCATTTGAGCAAAAAATCGGCTTTGCCGATTCTCGTGTTTTTATATTTTAAATTTATTTTTTGCAATTTATTTTTTGTATTTTATTTTCTGTATTTATTTTTTGTATTTATTTTTTGTCATTTATTTTTTTGTTATTTATTTTCTGTCATTTATTTTTGTTTACTAACTTATTAACTTACTAACTATTTTACTAATCATCTAACTTTTTACTTTATCGCTTCTAATATTTTAATTTTTTTTTTTGCTTATTAACTTAATTGGTGATTGGTTCATATCACACCTACTTTTGTTAATATTTATATATATATAGTGGTTGGTTTATACCACATCCTTATTAAGTTTCTTGTATATGCTTAATTGGTATCGAGATTTAAATTCTGGTCGTTTGGTTAAAGTTAATCCAGGTACGTTACATATTGATTTGTTTGAATCACAATCATACACATCAAACACAATGATTGAAAATGAAAGTGTGCATGATGAACATGAAAATCAACCGTTGCAAACCATGCGTGAGTATTTACAACCATCTCGAAATTCTAGTCTATCATGTTTTATCTTTTCACTCAATGCTAACAATTTTAGATTCAAGCTAGGCATGATCTCTTTACTTCCTAATTTTTATGGTTTAGAATCTGAAAGTCCATATTTACATCTAAAAGAATTTGAGGAAATATGTACCACTTTTCATGATCAAACTTGCACTGAAGAGGTTGTTAAGCTTAAATTGTTTCCTTTTCTCTAAAAGATAAAGCAAAAGCTTGGCTTAACACTTTGAAACCAAGATCAATTGGTACATGGCAAGAAATGCAAGGTGAATTTTTAAAGAAATTTTTTCCAACACATAAAACCAATGCTTTGAAAAAACAAATCCAAATTTTTTTCCAAAATTTAAATGAAGCATATTTTCAAAGTTGGGAACGTTTTAAAGATTTGTTGAATTCTTGCCCACATCATGGTTTTGAAAAATGGTGCACTATAAGCTTCTTTTATGAAGGGTTAATACCTGAAACTAAACAATTTGTGGAAACAATGTGCAATGGTGAGTTTCTTGATAAAGAACCTGAAGAAGTTTTAGACTATTTAGACCATTTGGCTGAAAATTCTCAATCTTGGCATGGTACTAATCATTCTGAAAATTCAATTAGATCAAACCTTGCAAATGCTAGTAAAGGAAAATATCATCTTAATCAAGAAGAAGATTTAAATGCTAGGTTTGCTAGTTTGGCTAGAAAGGTTGAAGTCATGGAATCAGGGAAAGTAAAAGAAATTAAATCTGTGCAAAATGAAGAAATTTGTAGCATTTGTGATGAATTGGGACACTCAACAAATGAATGTCCAAAAATTTCTATTTTTAAAGAAGTTGTGCATGGGCAAGTAAATGCAATATTCAATTTTAAAAAGCCATTCACTTCTTCTTTTTCAGATACATACAATACGGTATGAAAAAATCACCCGAACTTTAGTTGGAGGACTAACAATCAGGCACAATTCATGCAACCTCCACCTCCTCAAGCACAACAAGATTCACAAAATTCTCAAGGATATGCACCCTATGTCCCACCATACAGGAATAACCTTGAAGAAACATTGCGTGCATTCATGGAAAAGTAAGATGTCATTATTAATCAAAATACTCAAGTCATGGTTGACATAAAAGACACACTTGCTAAACTTTCTTCTGCACTCATCATTCACGAGAAAGGAAAATTTCCTTCTCAACCTCAACTAAATGCTAAAGATCAGTACAGTCTAAATGAGGGTAGTCCAGAAAACCAACAAATAGATCAAGTCAAGTCAGTAATAACCCTTAGGAATGGAAAGGTTATTAAAGAAAGTAAGGAGATAAAGAGCCAAGTGTCCAAAGTGATGAACTTCTTGAGTGTGAATGAGCTAGAGGATGTGGAAAAGAATCAAGATAGTAGTGATGCTGAGCTACCCAAGGAACCTGAGGTGACAAAAAGTCTTGTTAAGCGAAAAAATGATGACGAGGGCCACCAAACATACATGATTGACTCAATCATGGACAGGGGAGTTTCTACAACCCATGATTTTAATTCCCTTGAGAATTTTTTTGTCAATTCTGAGTTTCATTCTATCAGTAATCCCTCTGATGTAGTTGATATTTCTACTATTTTTGATAAAACTCAGGATCATGACACTCAGGCATGGCAACCCAAGTTTAAGGAGTTTCTTAATAAAGGTTTGAGCATTACTGATAAAAAAGGTGTTCGTCCCTTGGTCTGTTCTTATAAAATTAGTTTGGAAGAAGGTAAATGGTCAGCGGTTGAGGCCATAACTTGAGTTGAAGGATCCAGATGTAGCAGAGACTTTGGTAGACGATCCTGTCTACCAAAGCTGAGGTAAGGTTTTAGTATTTCATGTTTTTATTGAGTCGGCTTAAGTGCCTCCCAAAAATTGGAGCCTTTGTATGGGGATGTAAATAGTGTCGGCCAACAAAAAAAATATAAAACAAAAGAACCCAAAAAAAAAATTTTTGTTTGCTTGCTTGTTTATTTCATTTTACTTTTTTTTTGTCATTGCTAACCATTGTCAAGATGTAGTTATTCTCTTCTCATCTAAGCATTTCGGGTATGTGACTTCTCCCCATTACTTTATTTAATTTTGTCCCAATAATTTCTTTGATGTATATTGATGATTATTTTTTCAGTCTGGATTTAATTTTTAACATTGAGGACAATGTTGTGATCTGGTTGGGGGAAGGATAGTTGTATGAATAATTATGTAAAAAAACAAAACAAAACAAAACAAAAAAAATTAGAAAGTGTGTGTATTAATATGTTTGTTGTGTTTATATGTTTGTCAGTAACTTACTAAACCAGTTAAGGATGGCAGAGTAAGGAGCAAATTTTACTTTTGAGACGCATCTTAGTTGGGATAGACAACTAGTTTGTGTGGAAGTAGCAATTCAAATTCAGGGAAATTTGCATGATTGAGTAAATTGTCTTCATTCTTAAAATTCACATGCTTGGTTATGGATGTTGAATTGGTGGACTGAGAATGATAGAATTATGCCTTGTAATATTTTGAGCCTATTGATGGATGGATTAAACATTTGTACCATTCTCTTCTTTCTTGTGTGAATTTTACTTATGGAATTGTTACTCTAAAACTTGCTTTGATTCTTTTTGAGACTACATTTTCATATGCATACATAAATATGATTGAGGCATTTTTCTTGAAATAGCTACTTTAATCAAATAGCTAGCCTTGCTTAGTAGTATATTGTCTTAATATGATATCAAGCACTCTTATGACTTCTTGAAAATTCTCTGATTCCTGCCAACGTAAAGAATTGGAAATGGCTTATTTCCCCTTGCTTAACCCCTTTGAGCTTATTTGACCATTCTTTATTTCGAACTCATTATGTGCCTTAAATGAAAAACCATGTTCTTACTTGACCTTAGGGAATAAGAGAACAATAACTTTGTCATTCGATGAGTTCTTGAACAAGTGTGGGGGTGTGTGTGCAGAATAGTTGAAAAAAATGTATATATGATGTTCTTTTTGTAAAAAAAAATAAAAAAATAAAAAACTCAAAAATCAAAAATCAAAAATAAAAAAAATGTAAAAATAAAAAGAGGGTCAACAAGGCAATAAAGGAAATGAAAAGAATATGTAAAGGGAATTTGTATTAGGTGGAGTTGGGATGAACTTTCATGCTTGTTAATTGAACTCAGTTTTCATGCTCTTTTATTCTCTTTAGTATTTAACTTGTCATATCTATATTACCTTCTCCTTTACCTTGACCTCATTACAACCTTGATTAAAGTCCTCATGATTTTTGTGTGCATGTGTTTTGAGTAGTGGAGAAGTTAAAGATAAGTAAGCTTATGATAGTGCAATTTTCATGGGTTGAATTGAGTGAAATACCTACTTTTTAAACACTTGAGGGATTGAGAGTGAATCTTGTGAAGATCTATCATTCTTGACTCATGTTGTTCAATTGAAGTTTCCTTACTTATTGATTTGAGATGTGAAGATATGTTACCTCATGAATGTTTTGATTACTTGAATGATTGGTTGCTCTTCATTTTTAAATATTATTAGAAATTAAGTCTTTTAGAGTATTTAACTTTTGAGTCTGCTTCATTTTTTTTAGTTTTGGTCTTGTGTGTTTTGCCCAGGAGTGCAAAAAGCTAAGTGTCGGGAAATTTGATGATCACATATTTGATACATTAATAATCCTTCATTTTTATTCATTTACACTCTCCATGTACTTAATTGATTGAGTTTGATTATGTTTTGTAAGTTTGGACTCAAATTAGACTTAATTGAATTTTTCAGCATAATTTACGTCTTGCGTTGTTTCTGTATTTGGGCTATATCTTGGGATGTAGGTTGTCAAATGATTGGAATTTGATGGCATTTTAAAGATACGAGAGAGCTCTATAACTTTCATGAAGACTTCAAAGGCCCAATCACATGAGTAGATAATTCAAATTGGGGTTGAAGCAAGAACTAGGGTGCTGTTCCTAATAGCTTGATCTATGTGTACTGTTCATGTCATATTTTGAGTTATAGGTTGTAAAATAGGCTACAATTTATATTCTAAATAGTTGAGACCTATATCTACAACTTTTATGTTGAACACTTTTCCAGAATATGAGGTCTAATGGGTGATATTGGGCTTGCAAGTCAGAATAGAGGAGCTGTGACTAGGCCTAAGCAGTGTACAGTAATTTGAATGTATCTAGAGTTATAGAAATGATATTGGACTTAAACTAAAGCCATTTGAAAGTCAAGATCAGTCCCTATAACTTTGATGAAGATCACATTTGCTCATTCTAACGCATTCAATGACTTCAGAACTAAATGATTTCGGAGACAAGGAATCTCTATAATTTTTCACTCACCAAAAGTCATTTGGCATTTTCCAATCATTTTCCACTCATCCACTCACTAATGACTCAGCCCCCTTGTCATTTTGTATCTCTAATCCTCTATAAAAGAGGGTCTTGGCAGATCATTGAGGGTGTTAGGTACCAAAATAATGCTAGTTTGTTACTAGGTTTTCTTGTAATAATTTTCCTTTGTTCTAAATTAAAGTCATGTTTTTCTTCTTCTTCTCTCTTTCTTTCTTCTTATCTATGAGTAACTAAGTTTCATTTTGCTTGGGTGAAAGAGTGAAGATCTTGGTAATGAAATAAGGTTAGATTAATTTCTCTCTTGTTCTTAAATGATATATTTTCAATTGGTCATTATACGTATTGTATTTTGTTTCCAATCAATTTAGCAACCCTCCTTGTAAAGTGGAGTTCTTGATTTGTTGTAGACAAGAGATTGGCACAATGAATGCTTTAACCCATTTACAAGTGGTGGTGTTAGAAACTCTCCTTATAAAATGGAGTTCTTGATTTGTTGTAGATAAAATATTGCACAATAAATGCTTTAACTCATTTATAAGTGGTGATAATATTTTTCAGAAACATAATATAATTATGTATATTATTTTAATTGAACTTTTAATGTTGTATTTTTCGATTGGAATCTCCATGTTGCGAGGATTCTAATTGAGTTATAAAAGAAATTAATCTTACCTTTACTTTATTTACTAAGAGTGGATCTTTTAACCCAAGTAAATAATTTTTATCGTAGTAACAAAATATTTACTTCACCTTAATTAATCTTCAACAATTCCCTGTGGATCGACCTCAGACTCCCGAGAAATTTATTACTTGAGACAACCTACACTTGGGTTCGCAATGCAACAATTAATCTCGTATCAAGTTTGTAGACTTGTTTGAAACTTTTAATTTGCATCACCTATGCTCGAATGAAAACTATTGTTGTAGGTGAACTTTACGAATGGTAAAACTTCATCCCAACTTCCAATCTGTTCCAAAGTGCAAGCTTTGAGCAAATCCTCCAATAATTGAATCGTCCTTTCTAATTGACCATCAGTTTGAGGATGATAAGCAGAACTCAAACATAGCTTCGGTCCCAACGCTCCTTGTAAACTTTGCAAAAACTTTGACGTGAACATTGGATCTCTATCAGAAATAATACTGGTAGGCTCACTATGCAGCCTAACAATCTCACCAACATACAACTGAGTCAACTTCTCCATGTTGTACCTTATGTTGATTGGTAAGAAATGTGCTAACTTCATGAGTCAATCAATGATTACCCATATTGAATTGTAACCTTTTCTGGTCTTTGGTAATCCAACCACAAAGTCCATCGCAATACTATCCCACTTCTATTCGGGAATAGCTAGGGGTTGCAATATTCCTGACGGTCTCTGGTGTTCAACCTTTGTTTTCTGACAAACCAGACAAGATGACACACATATGGCAATATCACTCTTCGTTATGTGCCACCAAAATAATCGTTTTAGGTCTTGATACATCTTGGTTATCCCCGAATGCATACTCAACTTGCTCGTGAGAGCGTGTTCGAGAATATACTTTCTAAGTTCTTGATCCCTGGGTATTCAAACTGTACCTCTGAATCTTAGGATTCCATCAGTTCTTTCCTCAAATGTTGTCAGACTGCCTTGCTTCATTAACTCCCTTTCTTCTTGCAAAAACTTATTAACTTTCTATTTCTCTCGGATGTCTTCCATTAGGTCATTTGAAATAGTGACCATGTTCATACAAATCTTCCCCAGTACCAATTCCACAAAGGACCATACATCCCTGAATTGCTCTATCAAATCTTTTTCCTTAACCATCATAGCAGAGATATTAAGCATCTTCCTACTCAAAACGTCTGCCACAACATTTGCCTTTCCAAGGTGATACAAAAATTAAAAATCATAATCTTTCAGAAATTCCAACCACCTTCGCTGTCTCATCAACTCCTTTTGGTCATACAGGTGCTTCAAGCTCTTGTGGTCGCTAAAGATGTTAAATGTCGCCCCATAAAGAAAATGCCTCTATATCTTCAAAGCAAATACCACAGTTGCTAACTCCAGGTCATAAGTTGGGTAGTTCTTCTCATGCACTAACAATTGTCTCGAAGCGTAAGCCACCACTTTTTTATTTTACATAAGCACACATCCTAATCCTTGGTATAAAGCATCGCAATACGCTTCAAAGGGTTTACTTAGATTAGGTAGAACTAACACTGGTGAAGTAGTTAGTCATCTCTTCAATTCTTAGAAACTTTCTTCACAAGCATTAGTCCACTCAAAGACTTGACTCTTTCTCATAAGCTGAGTAAGAGGCCCTGCTATCTTAGAGAATCCCTCAATGAATCTCTAATAGTATCCAGCTAATCCCACAAAGCTCTGAATTTCTGTCATTGTCTTCGTCCTTTCCCATTGTAGAATCGCTTCCACTTTTGACGAATCCACTGCAATCCCTTCCCTCGAGATTACATGACCCAAAAACTTAACTTATTCCAGCCAGAATTCACACTTTGATAATTTGGCGTATAGTTTCTTCTCTTTCAGAATTTGGAGAACTATACTGAGGTGTTCAGCATGATCCTCCTAATTTTGAGAGTAGATCAGAATATCGTCAATGAAGACAATAACAAATCTATCCAAGTAAGGATGAAAGATTCTGTTCATGTAATCCATGAATATGGCAGGTGCATTCATTATACCAAACGGCATCACAAGATATTCGTAATGACCGTAACGGGTACGAAAACCTATTTTAGGAATAGCATTAGAGAATACTACTTCTCCTTTCAGTTGATCCATTAAGTTATCTATCCTCAGAAGTGGATACTTATTCTAGATTGTGACCTTATTCAGCTGGCGATAATTCATACACAATCGCGAAGTCCCATCCTTCTTTCTGACGAGCAACATTGGTGCTCCCCATGGTGACATACTGGTCTAACAAACTATTTTTCCAAGAGTTCTTCTAACTGCTTCTTAAGCTCAACTAACTCTGATGGTGACATCCTGTAGGGCGCTATAGATACAGGACCAGATCCAGGCACAAGATCAATGGCTAACTCTATTTACCACTCCGGTGGTAAACTAGGTACATCATCAGGAAAGACTTCAGGAAATTCATTAGCTACCGGAATAGCACCCAAATCTATCTTGCTCTAGACTTCTAAGAAAGACAATAGCATGTATCCCTGAGCTTCTGTTTTCAAGAAAGCTCAAACTTGGTTGGCCGTCAAAAATTTAGAAACTTCATCCATAGGGAAAACTATGGTTCTACTAGGACAGTCTAACAGGATATGGTTAGAAGACAACCAATCCATTCCTAAAATTATGTCTAATTAGGAAAGAGGTAAGCAAATCAAATCAATAGAAAAGATTGGACCCTCAATAATTAAAGGACAATTTAAACAAACTTTGGTGGTAACAACAGGTTTAGCAGTAGGGGTAGAAACAGTCAAATCAAAAGGTAAGGAAGACACAGGTAAACCAAGTCATCGCACACAGTCATAAGAAATGAAAGAGTGGGTTGCCCCAGAGTCATACAGTACAGTCAAAAGATTACCTCCTATGGTACCCTCTCCTTGTATCTGATCTTCAGATTTGGAGGCTTCTGCTCCACTCATAGTGTAGACTCGGCCTCCTGCCTGTGATTTTGTAGCTCACGCAGTGTTAACTGAAGGCTCTACCTTAGCTTGATTGCAGTCCCCAGAGATGTGTCCAGGTTTTCCACATCGAAAATAGATAATTCCCTTGATGGTGCAATCCCTCGTTAGGTGGTCTTTTCCGCATTTCATACACTTTGGCGAAGATGCCACATTTTGACCAGTTCGATTTCTATCAGAACATCTGCTGAGACCTCCACCAGGTGATAGTTGCTGACTTCCCGGTGGTCAGGAATAGGGTTTCTTCTGAAAGCGGTTTGCATTGTTACCACCACCTCTTTGGAACCTAGTAAGTCCAAAGTTACAATTCCTCATGTCCTGTGCCTAATCCAGATTTTCCACTCGGTGACACTTGTCCAATAGCTCTGAAAAATGGTTGATCCTCTAGGTTATGACCGCCCTTTTCACGTCATGCCTCAATCCTTCCTCAAATTTTTGACACTTCCACACCTCGTCTGGCTGGTGTTGGAAATACGTTAAAAATTTGAACAAGCTCTCAAACCTCGTGGCATACTCGCTGACAGTCAAGTTCCCTTGCCTCAAACTAAGGAACTCCATCTCTTTGGCATGCCTTGCACTTATTGGGAAATACTTCTCCAAGAATTTATCCTTGAATACCTCCCAAGTGATTACTCGACCTTTAGCTTCTAGTAATCTCTATGCTTCGTTCCACCAATCTTCCTCATCTTTGATCAGCATAAAAGTAGCATAGGTTACCTTCTTGTCATTGGCATAGTTCATGCCTTTGAAAATTTTCTCCAGCTCCTTGATCCAAAGGCTAGCCTTCTCTGGATCAAATTCTCCCTTAAATTAAGGAGAGTTGTTACGACGGAACTCCGATAAGTTTTGAGCATCGGCTGAAGCTTCTAGCTATGGTGCAACCCTTTCCTGCTATTAAGCAGCTCTCTCAGTTTGTTATGCAATGACGTCCACCATTCGTTGCATTGCTTCAATTATTGCGGCCATGCCTCCACCGCATGCCATTTCGTTTTTTCAGGGTAGACTGAATGAAAAACACAAGGAAGAATTAGATGTATCCTTTCAGAGTACCAAACACAGAAAATCACATAGCACAAACAAGACAGTCTTAACCACAAAGACCCAAAAGAAAACTTAAACCAGAGCTCTGATACCAAAGTAGTGTAACGCACCTTTTTGAGGAGGGAACGTCACACCATAACTACGAAATGGAAACAAAATGTATAAACTAAGACTCGGTTCATTATAATATAGATAAGCCAGTTTAGTTGTAATCGTACAAATAATTTAGCGAATTCCTTTTTAAAAAAAAAAAAAAGATAATAAGACATTATTACAAGAAAGTAACATGAGAAGTAAACCATACATTCATACCTCGTGCATATATATATACACATATATATATATATATATATATATTATACTTGTTTAGGTACATCATTAGATATACAAAAGGCAGAAGCTTTACATGCCCCAAAATGATTACACATATACAGCCCACCCAAAGACAAAACATCAAGCCCCCAAAAAGATTTTACAGATAGCCATCAGTGGTCATCAACAACATTAGCTCCTAAAGTGAATGAGAAGGAACCATAGTTAGATCCTCCTCAGGGTCTTTCTCGTCAGAGAAAATCCTTATCGGAGCAACCAAGTTACGAGCAGGGGCTCATGCAGAGGATAAGAACGAATCCTCTTGTGGGGAGTAATAACATCACCCCACATATCACGTATGGGCAAGTAAAACTCTAAATACAAGTGAGCATTAAAAGTAAAGACAGGTAGATCATAACGTCCCCGAGCTAGAGACATAGTCACGTCTCCATGGTAGATGCAATGATCTGTACTCAGGTTGATGTGCCAGCAGTCTGGACCTCCATGAAAAGTCAATCTCATATAACCCAAAAAGCCATGCAGAGTGGACGCCATGTCCAAATATGAAACTAATCAAAATCAGGTCAGAAGCCAGGGAATTTGTGCAGTTCCCCTTCTTCACCGACGTCTTCAGAGAAACACATAAATAAAAAGAATAGCAGAAATACAGAAAAGAGGTAAGACATCCTACATTTAGTACTAATTATGGCAGCAAAGAAATAGAATGGCGTAAAACACCCACATAGCATTTCAGAAATAATAATTAGCATCAAGAAGCAAATAGTAAACAACTTAACAAATCCAGGCAGTTATAACATCAATAAGACAACAGTTCCAATCATCATATGAATAAATGCCAAATAATATGTTGACTCACTATGCATGTGCACATGATATTGAAATCCTACTCTATGGAGCTTGACACAAACATCGAAGAGAATGATCAGGGAGACATGCCAGTATCTCGTCAGCTTAAAATCAAGTACTTTCCAAAAAATCAATAATTTTACGCAATAAGGCTTTATACAGCGGCATTCTTCACAAGAACGTGATATAAGACAGTGTCTCTGTCCGGATCATCGATGCATTTGTATCGGTCTATCTCACGGCCTAGCGGAGCTACAAACTGACCATTGTGAGACACCCGCACCCCGACGCCCCCAAGGTCAACATTATGACCTACACTAGTTTATTCACACCGGCACAAAGGTGTGATTCAATCACCTAGGCAACATGGCCTTAACAATAGTCCACTGGACTTTCACAATGTATGATGACTCAATGCATATTTAGGTATATTCAACAATGATATACTCATCCCATAACATGCCATAATTTGGCCAAGTTAAACATCAACGGAATTTTGGTCCCACTCATGGACCTATAATAACATATTATCAAATTCTCAAATATGATAATATACTTTTAAAGTTCATTATAGAGTTTCACTTTAATCTGACATTTCTTATAAAATCTTTCTCTAGAAGAATTCTCTTGCAATTCTCATTCAATCTCCATTTCTCTTAATTACCCAAGTCCTTTACTCAAATTAAATCATGCTTACTTAGAGAATTATCTAAGGTTCTCCAAGTCTCACACACACTCTTGTTCTTCCCTTAAGTTCAAAAGAATCACCCTAAGTCATCAAATAAGTTTCTTTCCATCTTATGAATCTATAATAAATTCTTAAGTTACCTAATCACCTAAGCCTTAGCTTGATGCATAACTTTTAGCCAATATGGCCCTTGAGGTCGTGACCTCCCAAGGACAAGAGTCCAACTAATTTTTCCATCACATTGTTAATTACGTAACACTTAATTTCTTAAGTTCCAATTTCTACAAAAATTAAATCTTGAACACCCAAAAATTTGGCCTCTTGGCCGTGAATCCAAAATGGGCAACGAGTCCTAGATTTTCCATATATCAATCCAACTAATCCAATATATAATTCTATAGCCATTAAGATGCACGATGATAATTAATAAATTCATACAAGTCAAAATAGCTATAAAATCATGAAGAACAACACAACAAAGAGAGCAATCCCACATGGATTTCTCATCAATAATACCAAAAATGTTTCCTCACCACCAAGATAGGTTGAAGAGGATCATCTCCCTTTGACCTATAGAAGACAACACAAGAAAGCAAGCTTCTTGGTCATTTCCTTGCAAAATTCATCCAAGCCTCCAAGAAAGCCCTAAGATGAGCAACTTTTTAAAATCTTCACTCAAACCATGAAACGAGGAGTCCTTGGTCACATAGGTGACCAATAAAAATGGAAAAGAAAAGAAAAGAAAGGCAAAGCCAAGAACTTTACCTTAGAGCATCAAGTTTGGGCTTCAATGGTGGAAGATGAAAAAAGAAGATTTAGGGGATGATCACCAAAGAGAAAAGTCTTAGGATGATGAGAAGAAGCAAGAAATAAGATTATTTTATCAAGCTAGAGAAAATGACCTCCCAATAGTGTTGGTGCCGTGGAGAAGAGAGGAAGAGAGAAACTTAAGAGGAAAAAGAAAATGAAGAAAAAAGAAAGGTGATAGCTTTTGGTGAATTCAAAATTAAAAATGAAAAGTGATAAAGTGAAAAGTTAATTTTTAGCTCCATAATGGGCCTTATTGCCGTGGAGTGTGAGAGGGAGGAGAGAGAAAACAAAGCTTCCTTTGGAAGCTTTGTACAAAGCTTTTTTAAGAAGTTTTGGAACACTTTTTCAAAAGTCAATGATGATGTCACATATATGATGTCATCTTTGATGATATCATTAAAGTGTTATCTATAAAAGATGATTAACACTCTACTAAGGCTATTAATCAGTAGACAAAGGTTACAGTTAATAAAAATGGTATTTATTTTTCATCGAATAATTTCACGATACAACGATTTTATTTATCAGATAAAATCTCAAAAAATGAAACCTCTTAAACTATGCCCGGGCTCAGGTTTAGTAAGATCCCCATCGACGTTTCCACAGTTCAAGGTTTACCTGCCTCGGGGAAAATATTTTATTTTTCAGGCTCCGCTCAATGTGCACGTAAAATGAGAAATCTATTAAAATATTCAACATTTCTGAAAAAATTCACAAAAATTCACAAAATCACAAATATTATAAAATGACTATTTTTCATAAAACAAACAATTTTCGGAGTGTTAAACATGTGCTAGGTTTGAGGTTACTCATAATTGGATAAAGCAAAGTATTTTTTAAGAGTTACCATATTGGGGAACTAATATGATCAGACACAATCTTGATGTGATGCATATTGAGAAAAATGTATTTGATAATGTATTTAATACAATGATGGATATTAAAGAAAAAACCAAAGACAATGTTAAAGCTAGAATGGATATGAAAGAGTATTGTAGGCGGAGGGAATTACAGTTGTAAGAATTGTCTAATAGAAAAATTTTGAAGCCTAAAGCAAAATTTGTGTTGAACATGAAGCAAAAAAGGGTTGTATGTAAATGGGTTAGTGAATTAAAAATGTCTGATGGATATGTCTCTAATCTGCATAGATATGTAAACATGAGAGAAAGGAAGCTATTTCGAATGAAAAGTCATGATTGTCATGTGTTTATGGAGCGATTGCTACTAATTGCTTTTGGTACATTGCCGGATCCAGTGTGGAAGCCTTTAGCTGAGTTAAGTAAATTCTTCAGAGATTTGTGCTCAACAGTGTTACGTGTGTCTGATTTGTTGCTAATGGAGAAAAAACATTGTCATTACAACATGTAAGTTGGAACGAATCTTTCCACCTGGATTCTTTAACTCAATGGAGCATTTACCTATTCATCTGTCGTATAAGGCAATAGTAGGAGGCCCTGTTCAATATCAATGGATGTATCCATTTGAGAGGTAATCACCTACTTTATTGCATTTTAAAATGTGGTAATCTTTTTATTTCAAAGTTTAGTAATTAATGATATCATGTTTCTTTTAGGTACTTGAATAGGTTGAAACGAATGGTTAAAAACAAATCGCGTGTGGAAGGGTCTATATGTGAGGCATATTTATGCCAAGAGACTTCTCATTTTTGTTCTTACTATTTTGAATCTCACGTGCAATCAATGAAAAATAGTGTTAGTCAAAATGATGATGGAGGTTTAGATGAGACAATCCAACCCATGTTATCAATTTTCAATCATCCTAGCCACTCAGTTGGAACTTGTAACAGTACATATTTAACGAATAAGGAAGTAGCTGCTGCACATTTATATATCCTACTTAATTATGAAGATGTTCAACCATATATTAGGTAAGTGAACTAAATCATTCTTGAATTGTTCATTTTAGTATATATATGTAATTGGTTCATATTTAGTAACCTTATGCATGTTATTAGTGTTACCAAGTGACCTCAATACTCAAGAGGGGGGTGAATTGAGTAAGTAAAATAAGTTCGCAAATCTTTCACAAATCGATTGATAACTAATTTTCATTGAAGCTATTGAATGATTAGAGATGATTGGATAAATGAGATGAATTCACTTACTTATAAATATGATAGCCTACGGAGACAATATCCAAGAAAATTAATGAAACAGTGCACAAAATAAACAGAGGAGGGTTTTGAGAAAAACAAATACGGTCGTTTATCCTGGTTCGATCACCAATCCACTTGTGATCTACGTCCAGTCCCCAAGTAACAACTTGAGATTTTCCATTATATCTTCAAGCTTCAATGGGTGCTTGAAAACTACTACAACCTTGAGCACTCAACACTATGGGATACCTCACCCTAAAGCTTGAGCCTCTATTTTCCAAGGGATACCTCACCCTTTACAGTTTGGAGGGATGCCTCACCCTCTCTACAGAAATTACAAAGATTGAATGGATAGAAACTCTCTTGAAAGAGCAGATATTACAACTGGAAATTCAACCGGTATAAGATTTACGATTTACGCTCAGAAACAGAGTATTAATGGAGAAATAGATGAAAACTCGTTTTTAATACTCAACCCAGATTTTTTAGATTGATTGTCTAACCCCCATAAATGCCCAACAACTTCTATTTATAAGTCATTGAAGATTAGAGCCGTTGGGAGGTGGTTGGAGCATTAAATGTTATGCTACTATCCGTTAATTTACTCGTTTTCGGAAATCTTCATTATTCGAATAAGACATTTCTTATTCGAATAACGCTTGAAATAGCTTTCACCATGTTTTCCTCTGTAATATGTTATTCGAATAACATTCTGGTTATTCGAATAACCAGATAAATATTTGTTTTCTGGAAAACACGTTATTCGAATAACATTCATGTTATTCGAATAACAACATCGTTATTCGAATAACCAATTCAGTATGGTTTTATTTGAAAGCCCTGTTATTCGAATAACACCTTTCTTATTCGAATAACTAGTAAAGTATGGCTTTTTCTGAAATACTTGTTATTTGAATAACAACTTTGTTATTCGAATAACCAATTCATGAACTGACTTCCTGAAATGTGTTATTCGAATAACACTTCTGTTATTCGAATAACCTATTCGTGCCAAAATACTTTTGAAACACTTATTCGAATAATGCATGGCTTTATTCGAATAAATCCTTTCCTGAGTGATTAATTTGGAATCTCTGACTTGTGTTATTCGAATAAGGAACCCCTTATTCGAATAATACATGTGAAAACATGTTTTGAGCCTTTTTAAATGTTGCTCTTGATTCCATATGATCTTGTAGGTTTATGGACACGAGGTGGTTTAATTCTTTGGAAGTTAAAAATCATATTGAAGCCTTGAAAACTTGTGTGCTATTACGAAATGCAAGATTAACCTTATTTGTGAATCTTTATATACCTCTACAAAAAGATTAAAGTCCTAAAAGCTATACTTGATGGTCATGATAATCTTGGACTTGATCTTGCAACATCTTTGAGTTTGTTATCATCAAAACATATTCTTCATCAGATACATGCCAGTCACATTCTCCCCCTTTTTGATGATGACAAACAGCCATTGAGAAAAAGTTAGTTCATTTGTAAATAGGAAAGCACAGTATTAATCATGGAGACTTACTCCCCCTCTGGTTTGTAAGAGGAGCATAATTTATCAGAGACAAGCGCAGCTCCCCCTTTCTTTTGGAGTCTCTTGATCCTTTTCAAAAGAGTCTTTCTGATCTGTCTTTTCTCAACACAATCTCCAAAACCAAAAAATGTCAGAAATGATTATTTTTATCTTTAAGTGCAAATGAACAGAGTTAACTTAACTTTTAGCTTATTCTTGTTCTTCTCCCCCTTTTGTCATGATCAAAAAGATGGGGCAAGATATGCATAAACCCGGAATCCATAAATATGCCTTTATACTTTTTAACAAAGAATTTAAACAAACATATTGGAAGGCAAGATCAGGCTCAGAGATTGCAAAGTCAGCAAGAAAAACAAATTATTCTTTATTGAATGTTGGCAATCATAGTCAAGATGTACAATTTCAGATATAGATTATGCCAGAGATACATCAAAAACATAAAGAAAATAAAACTAAAGTCCTATAATCAAAAGTAGGTGTCTGGTGGAGGAGGAGGGGAGTCTGGTGCAGGGGCAGGAGGTCCAGTTCGCAGGGCAGCAAGCTCGCGTTCAACACCTTCTATTCTGTTGAAGAGAATAGAAAAGGTGTGTTCCATGTAAGGATGGTTGTCGAGCAAAGTTGTCATGATGCTTTCCAGAGTTACTGGAGCAGGAGCGGGGGCTTCGGTGAGGTACATTCGGCTCAGAGCGGGGTCATCAGCAGGAGCAAGGGCATCTGCAATGTCTTCGTCTGCTGCAGCTTCTTCCAGCTCATCAGGGTATACCCATCCTCCAACGTCGTCCGGAACCATCTTCATCTTCTTCAGAGTAAATTCACCGAAGATGTTGAAGTGGTTCGGAGGCACTGTCCTTTCAGTCTGTCTGAGCAAGGAATACTTCTTGAAAAAGGCTGAGATAATCAGAGCGTATGGCAGGTCACAATTCTTGGTGGTCTTGACCTTCATCATGTATTTTCCAATGAAATTTGGCCAGTTGATCTTCCAGTTTTTCTTCAGCACCCAGAGAAGAAAGATGTCATCCTCAGTGAGATAGGCGTAGTTGCCTCCACGAGGAGCGAGAATATGAGCATATGAGTAGTGAAGCAGCCTTTCTTGGCTTTTCAACATCCCACACTTCAGACCAACCTTGGACCAGGCTTTTCTAGGTTTCACTAGTAGGGACACAACTTCCTCTCTTCTATATGCCTTCACATAGGGCCTACTGTCTGGCTCCACTACAGCACCTGTGGCGTCTAAGTTGAAGAATGTCATCCAGTCAGCAGGAGTGATGACAATTTCTTGGTCCTTGACTTCAGAGATGAGATTTGGACCGTCCAGCTTCAGGTTGCAGTAGAACATTTTCACCAAGTCTGGGAAAATGGAGTCCTTGTAGCTGCAGAGTGCCAGTACGCCCTGATGGGAGAAATCATCGAGGAAGTTAAATCCTCCATCGTCCTCAAAAAATTGATGATCCATGTATTTGGGTGGGATGATGTCTCTGGTCCAGAATTCCCCCCTGAAGCACTTGAGATCATCGTTGTTTGACGAAAGTCTACGAAGGTCATTGGGGTTGTTGGTGGCAGTGGTCTTGCTATGTGGTTGTTTGGAAGAGGAAGCCATGGTTGAATTTTGGTGGGTGATGGAGAGAAGGAATAGATCATCAGGATGAGGAGGAGAGAACAGAGAAAGATGGGAAAAGAGAATGTATGAAATGACAGAGGAGCCTCGGAACTCCTTTTATAAACCGTGTATTATTATAAATAACAGTGGTGTTATTCGAATAACAGAGTGGTACCTGAAGCGTCTTGGCTCACTGCCAAGCGTTATTCGAATAACAAGGCTGTTATTCGAATAACAACGTAATAGCGCAGATTTTGGTGAAATTCTATCTTTTGTTATTCGAATAGCATATGTTGTTATTCGAATAACATGAAAATGGCTTTTGCCACTGACATGCTTTATTCGAATAACCAATTGGTTATTCGAATAACCAGTTAAAAACTACAGCGTGATAGCACATTCTGTGATGTGTTATTCGAATAAGGGAATCCTTATTCGAATAATGTAACCGTGTTAGAACAAGAACTGGGTTTTGCTGACATGTTTTATTCGAATAACAGACTTCTTATTCGAATAAGAGGCTTCTCATTCGAATAAGGCATATGATAAAAGATAGTTTCATGCAGTAAATTATAGAGGATTAATCCTTCTATCATTTATGTGATTCAGAGACATGCCAGTTTAATTCCAAACAACATGGAATCAACTTCAAATCATTCAAATCAGTTCCAGAACATGTTAAATCAATTCAACTTATCATACAAGCATATAATCTTATCATATTATGTTTCAAATCACTCAATTTTGCAAGAGTGCTATTTTTACCAAAGATTTCAAATCTGAGATTGTTGAGTTGTTTGGGAATCTTGAATCATGAGGAGCGCCTACAAAACAACTTAGGGGAAAACTCCGACGCTCAAGTCAGTTTTGGATTTAAATATGATTGATAGCTCAGAAATTATGCAGTAAGATGACATGATTATGCAGTAAACAATAAGATGTGATGCAATAAAATGTCAATATATGCATGATTGTTCCAAAATGTCAAGTTCATTTCTAATGTGGAAAAATGCTTCTTTTACTAGGAGTTTAGTGAAAATGTCAGCTAGTTGCTTAGTTGTTTCAACAAATTCAAGTGTGCAATCACCCTTTTGAACAAGATCTCTAATGAAATGATGTCTTATTTCAATATGTTTAGTTCTAGAATGCAAAATGGGATTTTTCGACAAGTTAATTGCACTAGTATTATCACACCTTATGGGTATGTGATCAAGCTCAAGACCATAGTCCAAGAGTTGCTGTTTCATCCAAAGGACTTGAGCACAGCAACTCCTTGCGCAACATATTCAGCTTTAGCTGTGGACAATGCCATACTATTTTGTTTCTTGCTATGCTAAGAAACTAGTGAGCTTCCAAGCAAGTGGCATGTCCCACTAGTGCTCTTTCAATCCATTTTGCACCCAGCAAAATCAGAATTGGAATATCCAATAAGACTACATGAGGCACCTTTAGGGTACCATAAACCCATTTGTGATGTGCCCATTAGATATTTCATTATTCTTTTAACAGCACTTAGGTGTGATTCTTTAGGATTAGCTTGATATCTAGCACACATGCATATACTAAACATTATATCAGGCCTACTTACAGTGAGATAAAGGAGTGAGCCAATCATACCTCTATATTTTGTAATTTCTACCGATTTACCTCCTTCATCTTTGTCCAAATAGCAAGAGGTGCCCATAGGAGTAGCCATATGCTTGGCATTATCCATTCCAAACTTCTTGAGCAGCTCCTTGCAATACTTGGATTGGCTTATGAACATTCCTTCCCTTGTTTGCTTGATTTGGAGACCAAGGAAGAAGTTGAGCTCCCCCATCATAGACATCTCAAACTCACTTTGCATAATATTTGAAAATTCTTTACAAAGAGAGTTGTTAGTAGCTCCAAATATAATGTCATCAACATAGATTTGAACTAAAAGTATGTCATGCATTTTGTGTTTTATGAATAGGGTAGTGTCAACCTTGCCTCTAGAAAAATCCTTTTCTAAAAGAAATTTACTCAACCTTTCATACCAAGCTCTAGGAGCTTGTTTCAAGCCATACAAGGCCTTTTTCAGTTTAAAAACATGGTTGAGCAATTCAAAATCTTCAAAACCAGGAGGTTGTTCCACATACACCTCTTCTTCTATAAAACCATTTAAAAAGGCACTTTTAACATCCATTTGATAGAGTTTGAAATCCATGATGCAAGCATATGCGAGTAACATTCTAATGGCCTCTAATCTAGCTACGAGAGCATAAGTTTCTTCATAGTCTATGCCTTCTTCTTGATTATAACCCTTAGCTACAAGCCTAGCTTTATTTCTTATTATTAAACTCGTTTCATTAAGTTTGTTTCTAAAGACCCACTTGGTGCCAATTATTGGATGATCATTGGGCTTTGGAACTAATTCCCAAACTTGATTTCTCTCAAATTGGTTTAGTTCTTCTTGCATGGCCAAGATCCAATATTCATCATTAATGGCCTCACTTATGTCTTTAGGTTCAATTTGAGAAACAAAGGCTAGGTGATTACATGCATCTCTAAGTGAGTTTCGAGTGATTACCTATTTTGATACATCACCTATCACCTTGTCAAGAGGATGATATCTTGAAGTCCTCCGTTCCTTGGGTAGATCCAAGATTTCTGAATCTTTTTGCCATGTGTGATCAAGGTGTCTCTCTTCTTCTTTCTTGGACTCTTTCTCTTGATTTTCCAAGTGCGTCTTTGCCAAGATTTCTGCAACATCATCAACAAGCTCCTTTCTCGGCTCGTTTGGGTTAGTTTCATCAAATGCAACATGTATGGACTCTTCTATGGTCATAGTTCGTTTATTATAGACTCTAAAGGCCTTACTATGAATAGAATAACCAATGAATATTCCCTCATCAGATTTTGCATCAAACTTCCCCAAGTTATCTTTTCCATTATTCAAAACAAAGCACTTACATCCAAAGACATGAAAATGTGACACATTAGGTTTCCTTCCTTTGTACAATTCATATGGGGTTTTCTTTAAAATTGGCCTTATTAGGGCTCTATTCATAACATAACAAGCGGTGTTAACCGCATCAGCCTTTATCACATAATTGACTAATGCTAAGCAAATTATGTTTAAGTCCTTCAACAAGCAAAACATTATCAATAGATGATGAAGGGATCTTACCAACTTTGCCAATTCCAAGAATCTTCCCTTTGTTATTATCACCGTAGGTGACATAACCATGTTTCTTGTGGGTAAGGGAGGAGAACTTGGAGCCATCACCGGTCATGTGCTTGGAGCAACCACTATCAAGATACCAACTTGAGCTCTTGGTCTTCAAGCATACCTACAACACACATTCATGTTTTAACCTTTGGTACCCAAATTGTCTTGGGTCCATGTGTGTTAGAGTTAGGCATGGTACCTTTAGGAACCCAAACTCTTTTTATTCCAACTTTATTGTTTATGTTCTTTCTAACATTGCAAGTTGATGCACTATGCCCTTTCCTACCACAATGAAAACATTTGACAAAGGGACTACTTGAAGTTTTTGAGGAAACAAAGAAGTTCTTATAATACTTTTGATGGTTGTTTGGATTAAAACCCAAACTGGCCTTTTGAAAAACACATTTTTGTCTCCCTAATAACACATTCAAATTGTCTCTTCCAAAAGTGAATTTTGCAAGAGTGTTGTTCAAGTCTTCAATTTCTTTTTCAAAAGCTTTACATGATAAACAAGGTAATGATATGGATGCATTATCATGTGAGGAGCAAGTCATACATAATGAATTAGCATCTATGAGTCCTAAGGTCTCATTTTCAACTTTAAGTTCATTTAACTCCTTAGTTAAGGTAGAAACTTTGTTTGTCAATAGAGAGATTGTTTTATTGGAAGTCAAAATCATTTTTGTGAGCCTCAAGGATTCATCATGCAATTCTTGAAAGGCATCTTGCAATTCATCATAAGAAGGTAGAGGTTCTAGGCTAGAAGAAGTTACCTCGGTATCGCTTTCTCCACTTTCTTCTCATTGAGCCATGAGGCAAAGATAGGCTTCTTCATTCTCCGAATCGTCGGAAGAGCTTAAGTCATTGTCCTCCCAAGCTATGTATGCTCTTCTTCCTTTCTTTTCCTTGGAGGACCTTTTCTCAAACTTCTCCGTCTTCTTGAGGTATATAGGACACTCCATTTTCATGTGCCCCGGTTTTCCGCATTCATAGCATTTTGGAGGAGTAGAGGATCCTTCTCCTTTGTGATATGCTTTCTTTTGAGGAAATGGTGGTCTTCTTTGAAATCCCTTTTTCTTTAAGAATCTTCCGAACTTTCTCACAAGGAGACTAAGATTCTCTTCACTTAACTCAATATTTTCAGCATCCTCGTCACCATCTTCATCATCATCTTTAAGTATGGAAGAGGTGGCTTTGAGTGCAATTCCCTTCTTCTTTTTGTCATGCTCTTCATTTTGATTGAGCCTATTTAGTTCCAGCTCATGTTCTTGAAGTTTTCCGAATAGGGTGGCTAGAGACATGGTTAATAAATCTCTTGATTCCGCAATCGCTGTTACCTTGGGTTGCCAATTCCTGCTTAGACATCTCAAGACTTTGTTAATAAGATCTTCATTAGGAAATGTCTTTCCCAATGAGATGAGATGATTAACAATGTGAGTAAATCTCTTTTGCATATCTTGAATACTCTTACCTTGGTTCATTCTAAACAATTCATATTCATGAGTAAGAGTATTCATTCGAGATCCTTTTGCCTCACTAGTACCTTCATGAGTTACTTGTAGGGTATCCCACATTTCTTTTGCGGTCTTACAATTTGACACCTTAAAGAATTCATCATACCCCAAGGATGTGGTGATGATGTTCTTGGCTCTCAAATTGTATTGAACCTTCTTTTTATCATCATCGGTCCAATCACTTCTAGGTGTATTAATTGTCACACCATCTTTAGTTTGTGTTGGGACAAAAGCATCATTTTCAACGGCGTCCCACACATCTAAGTCAATAGCTTCAATAAAAATTTTCATCCTTTTCTTTCCAATAGGCATAACCATCCCCATTGAAATAAGGAGGTCTATTTATAGAAGAACCTTCATTTGAAAAACCATTTGAAGTCATCACTTCTCTTGAAGCTGCTAAGCTCTTTATACAAGAGTCTAACTCTGATACTACTTGTTACCAAGCGGCCTCAATACTCAAGAGGGGGGTGAATTGAGTAAGTAAAACAAGTTCGTAAATCTTTCACAAATCGATTGATAATTAACTTTCGTTGAAGTTATTGAATTATTAGAGATGATTGGATAAATGAGATGAATTCACTTACTTATAAATATGATAGCCTACGGAGACAATATCCAAGAAAATTAATGAAACAGTGTACAAAATAAACAGAGGAGGGTTTTGAGAAAAATAAACACGGTCGTTTATCCTGGTTTGATCACTAATCCACTTGTGATCTACGTCCAGTTCCCAAGTAACAACTTGAGATTTTCCACTATATCTTCAAGCTTCAATGGGTACTTGAAAACCACTACAACCTTGAGCACTCAACACTATGGGATACCTCACCCTAAAGCTTGAGCCTCTATTTTCCAAGGGATACCTCACCCTTTACAGTTTGGAGGGATGCCTCACCCTCTCTACAGAAATTACAAAGATTGAATGGATAGAAACTCTCTTGAAAGAGCAGATATTACAACTGGAAATTCAACCGGTATAAGATTTACGGTTTACGCTCAGAAACAGAGTATTAATGGAGAAATAGATGAAAACTCATTTTTAATGCTCAACCCATATTTTTCAGATTGATTGTCTAACCCCCATAAATGCCCAACAACTTCTATTTATAAGTCATTGAAGATTAGAGCCGTTGGGAGGTGGTTGGAGCATTAAATGTTATGCTACTATCCGTTAATTTCTGTTTCTGGAAATCTTCATTATTCGAATAAGACATTTCTTATTCAAATAACGGTTGAAATAGCTTTCACCATGTTTTCCTCTGTAATATGTTATTCGAATAACATTCTGGTTATTCGAATAACCAGATAAATATTTGTTTTCTAGAAAACACGTTATTCGAATAACTCATTCGAATTAAATGAGCTTCTGAATTCCTGTTATTCGAATAACAACATCGTTATTCGAATAACTAATTCAGCATGGTTTTATTTGAAAGCCCTATTATTCGAATAACACCTTTCTTATTCGAATAACTAGTAAAGTATGGCTTTTTCTGAAATACTTGTTATTCGAATAACAACTTTGTTATTCGAATAACCAATTCATGAACTGACTTCCTGAAATGTGTTATTCGAACAACACTTCTGTTATTCGAATAACCTATTTGTGCCAAAATACTTTTGAAACACTTATTCGAATAATGCATGGCTTTATTCGAATAAATCCTTTCCTGAGTGATTAATTTGGAATCTCTGACTTGTGTTATTCGAATAAGGAACCCCTTATTCGAATAATACATGTGAAAATATGTTTTGAGCCTTTTTAAATGTTGCTCTTGATTTCATATGATCTTGTAGGTTTATGGACACGAGGTGGTTTAATTCTTTGGATGTGAAAAACCATATTGAAGCCTTGAAAACTTGTGTGCTATTACGAAACACAAGATTAACCTTATTTGTGAATCTTTATATACCTCTACAAAAAGATTAAAGTCCTAAAAGCTATACTTGATGGTCTTGATAATCTTGGACTTGATCTTGCAACATCTTTGAGTTTGTTATCATCAAAACATATTCTTCATCAGATACATGCCAGTCATAATTAGATTTTTTAACGAATATTTAAAAGCATTTAATCCAAACATCAGTTGCACTGATGTTGATGGTATGATTGTATATGAATTTTCAACTTGGTTCCGGAGTTACGCAAGTGTCTTAATACTTTTTTTAATGGTATAAATACTTGATAGTTATGTTATAAATCATTAAAGAAATTGGGGAAGTAGAATATCTAAGAGAACCAATGAAACAGTTAATGTTGTTTAATTGTGAATGGTTTGATATTGTACTTAATCGTGGTGTGAAGGTTCATAAACAATATAGAATCATGGAGGTTCGTCATACTCGACAGTATCCAAAAAATGACTCATTCATATTAGCTCAAAATGCAATTCAAGTGTATTGTGCACTTTACTTAGAAAAAATAAAAGACAAGGCTAATTGGTAGGTTATCATTAAAACCAAACCAAGAGGTACTGTTGATGCTCGATATGCATTAGAGGTTGTATATCAAGATGTTGCAACCTATGTGGATTTTATAACAAATGACCACCCTCTCATTAACTTAAGAGATGAAGAAGGTGATTATCATGAGGTAGAAGCTGATGTCAACGAGGATGAAGAGGAAGATGAGGTAGAAAGTAATGATGGAGAGGATAGGGAGGGAGATTAATTTGATTTTGACAATGATTTTGAAAATGACAATGAAGATGAAGATCTTTAACAATATGAATTGCTTGATGATGATCATGATGACGATGATGGTGATGAAGGTGATGACTATGATGATGATGATCGTGATGACGATGATATGATTAGTGTTTATTTTTTTCATTTGTTAACAAAAGGTAAATTAATTGTGTTTTATATTTTTCACAAATTAATTATTATTTATTTGATAAGCATTTTAATTTACATTTCATTTATGTTCATTGCAGATGTTTGAGAGAGATCGAGGTAAAGGAAAAGTTTCTAAGGGTCGCCCAAAAAAGCAACAGTCAGTGCGACCGGTGCGGCATTCTACTTCTCACCCACCTTTAACCTCTGGTAGTTCTCCATCTCCTGCTACTAATCCATCACCCATATTACCCGCATTTACTTATTTGATCCCAAGTTCACTTTTACCACCTCTTACTCAACCATCTCACCATGTGGTGCCTCTGAAAGAGGAGTCTCGTCACAATGTTAGATTATCTACACCTCCAACAGATGTAGGATTTACACCTAGATCAAGTCATACTCGGGATGCATCACATGCACAAATGCCTGGTAGTGAACCAATTTTATATCTAGAAGGAGATGGATGTGTATAAGTAATATTTTTTAAAATTATATTATTATATTTGATATATTATAACTAAACACTTGTATTGTTTGTTGATTTTTGCCTTTGCACCTGGCGGTAAATGGTATCATTGATATCTTTAGGAGCCATTATTTAGAGCCATGGACATCATGGAAAAGGATAGGTGATATTGCAAGAGAAATGTGGTTTGCAGAGTTTATGGAAATTTTTAAATTTTTATTATTATAATTTAAAATTTGATAGACTTTTTTTGGTCATAAACAATTTGCTTACTCATATTTATTGCAGAAGAAGTATATTGTCATTCCACCAGATAATTATTGGGCTCGAAGAAACTTTGAGAAACGGGGTGCAACATTGTTGAAGAATGTTATGGAAAAGGCTCGCAAGAAAATGGAGAGACCAAGTTGGCTTGGGGATGAGATATGGGACGCATTGTGTGCATATTTGGAAAGTGAGGCTTTCAATAAGAAAAGTGCAATTGCAAAAGCTAATCAGGCATCAGGTTGTGGATGATATGGAGCTTCATATCACACTAGTGGTTCTATTACTTTATCTCAGCATAGAGCTAATATGGTTAAGTTCACTATTATCATGCATTATTGTCGAAGTTGTCTAATATTGTTAAATTTACTAATATGATTTTGTTATAATTACTGCAGACTAAGTTGAATGGTGTTGTTCCATCAGCACTAACATTGTTTCATCACACACATCGACGTAAGGATCATACATAGGTGGATAGGAGATTAGAGCATATAGTTGTAAACAATTGTTTTATCTAATTCGAACTCTTGGGTTTGAAATAATGATGTTCAGTAATTGTATTCATGTTTCTATCTTGATGTTTAAAAAGAACTCTAAATATAAGTCATAATTTTTTTATGTGTGTGCTTGCAATACCATACTTAAATTCCTCTTGATTATCTTTTTGGTGATAAATTATACGAACCTACTTTGAACATGTGATTGAAACCATGTTTATTCTTATGTTGGCTTATTTTTTGACTTGTTATGATATCTATTTATTGCATGTTAAAAGTCTTTATTCTATTTTCAAAGAGGAATATTTTAACTGTGCTATCATCACAAATTGAAATTAAACAAGCTTGCAACTTTTAACATGTGATTGAAACCACGTTTATTCTTATACTTTATGTCATGACTTATATTATGTTAGACTTATGTGATGCTTAACTTTTTTCATTAATTAGTGTCATATTGGTATTGACAGACCAAATTTGCAAAAAAAATGCAAGAAATGACCCAAAGAACATCAGAGTAGGGAACTCCTCCCCAAGATGAGGTGGATGTGTGCTGCAATGTGGCTGGAGTGAAAAAAAGGTAAAATATATGGTCATGGAATTGAGTCAACCATAGTGGCTGGAAGACCACAATATCGTGACTCAAGTTCTTCATCATTTGACTGGGTGCGAAGATATGAACTTAAAGAATTAAGAATTGACAGAAATGAGCTTCAGGCTTAAGTGGCAGATAATAGGAGACAGATTGAGGAGACAAATCGACTGGTATAAGAGATGATGCAGTCGATGAACTTTCAGCCGTTTCAAACATTTCTCGTGACTAATGGAGCAGAAGAGGAGGAGGACTGTGACGCCCCTTTTTAAACCCAAAGGAACGTCTCACTTTCAATTACTATGCGGAAATAAAATTTATGTGAGTTAAGACCCGGTTCATTTTAATAATATATACATTTACTCAATTGTAGTTGGTTAAGTAAATTAGCAAGTATATATTTTTTTTCTATTCATTACATTTACGTTAACGATAATCAACATCCACGATGACGAGACATACATAGGAAATTAACATTTCATTCATATATATATATAATTATCAACTGTTTAGTTACAAAGCCTGGCATAACAAAAAGCAAAACTATACCTGCCCCCAAAGGATTTTACGTACATATCCCTACGGTATCAGAATATACAGCCCACTACAGACAAAACATCAGGCCCCCAAAATAAAATACTGGTAGCCCTCGGTAGCTACAAGTAAAGTCGATCCCTCGGGTGAGGAGAAATCGAGTCGGGGTCCTCTTTAGGATCCTCTTTCGGTCGTCCTCGGGAACTTCTTCGGGATCTTCCTCGAGATCTTCTTCGTCGAGGAAATCACCATATGAATCGCGAGAGTCACGGGACGGGGCCGAGCGGTGGAACGAAAAAAGTCTTCCGCGGAGTGAAATATGGTCACCCCACATCTCGCGTATCGGTAGTGAAACTCCGGACGTAAACTAATACGGCAGGTGAAGACGGGCGGCTCATGACGCCTCCGGGCTAGAGATAACGACACATCCCCGTATAGACGCAACGCTCGGAACCATAGTTGATGTACCAAGACTCGGCCCTCCCAAGAAGGTCAGGCGCACATCTCCCAAAAATCTCTGCGTGCGTGGCTCCATACGCTTCTGCAGTCGCTCAGTCGAGATGAGGCCAAAAACCAGGGAAGTCGGGAGCTTCCGGTTCCTTGCAGTTGTCTTCTATAGAACGTAGTATACGGACAAAACAGAAGTGGAGAGACAGATAAGAGGTAAGACATCCTACCATCATTACCAATCATAGCATCGAGAAACCAAACGGCGCAGAGCGCCCATATAGCATTTATGACAGCAATAATGGTAATAAACATTCAATAGCAATTATGATCAACCAAACAGTTCCAGGCAGTCGTATACATATAGATATATCAGAAGTACAACAGTTCCAATTATAATAACAATGCATGCCAGATGATTCATGGACTCACTATGCACACTTGCCCTCAATAACCAAAATCCTACTCCATGGAGCTAGACACAAAACAGTCGGAGAGAACGATCAGGAGGTATGTCTGTATTCTTGGCTGCCCAGGCCCTCAAGTGCTAAAAATTCTCAATTTATCATTTTGTACATCATGGCATTTTACAAGACATTCTACACAGATCTCGACATAGGACAGCGTCTCGGTCCAGGATCATCAGTGTGTTTGCATTGGTCGCCCACGGACGAGAGAGCTACCGACTACCCATTGTGAGGTACCCGCACCCGACGCCCCAAGGTCAACAAGTAACCTACACTTGTCTATTCGCACCTGCACAAAGGTGTAAGTTCAACTCCTAGGCTACCGGCCTTAACCAAGTCCAACGGACAATCTCTTTCTTTTTGTTCAATGCATGACACAATCATACTCTTCATGACCAACTAGGTCCATCATGCTTCAAATGCATGTCATATCATTTATCATCAATATCTGATCCCATTCACGGGTCCACAACAATCTAATAGTACATTTTAAGGATATCCATAATTTCCCTTCATAGTCATGATAACAGTCAACCATTAAATTCATTATGTGCCTCAAAAGCTCACCCATACTCATGTTCTTCCCTATTTATGAATCCCTACTTAATCTCTAATCATCCAATCATTTATGATTTATGTACTTTTATTAATCCAAGGGTTTTGAATCTAGGAAGATACATGGCCAGAATCTCCAACAACGTCACAGATTTAATTGCTAGGTATTGGGTGATAAACCATAGTTGTGAATTCGACAGAGACAATGCCTTTAGTGGAAAATTGAGGCTGCTATTGGACGAAAACTAACCTGGCAGAAGGATGAAAGATGAGAGAACATTTTATAACAAGATTGGATAGAAACCAATTTCTGTCGGATGGAGGTTCTGTCGAACAGAGATCAAAACTATCGAATTATTCCAGAAGGTCAGCAGAAGTCCAATTTCGACGGATATGGGTGTCGACGTTGGAGAAATCTCCCAAGTGTCGAACCGACAAAAACACTGTGGTCAGAACTCTACTTCGATGGATCTTGACGTTCTACTCGACGAATATTAACTTTGGGAAGTTTCTGATAAACGGACAGAAGATCCACTCGACAGGTATGTCTCTCAATGGGTGTTGGCATTCTAACTCGACGAATATTTCACTCGACGGATGTGGTCATTCAAATTCGATTATTTTTGCATTGGAGGAGTTTCTCTCCTAAGTGGTCAGGAGTTCATACTCGATGGTTTTTTGATATTGCACTAATGACCAGGAATCAAATTCGACGGGCATGTCCAGGGGTTCATACTCGACGGATTTTAACTTTACTAAGTAACCAAGACATCACATTCGACGGGTTTGGCCAGAGGTTCATACTCGACAGGTTGACTTTACTAAGTGATCAAGACATCACATTCGACAGGTTTGGCCAGAGTTCATACTCGATAGGTTTTGACTTTACTAAATGATCAGACATCACATTTGACGGGTTTGGCCAGAGGTTCATACTCGACAGGTTTTGACTTTACTAAGTGATCAAGACATCACATTCGACGGGTTTGGCCAGAGTTCATACTCGACGGATTTTGGCTTTACACTTAATGATCAGAAACTCAGTTATTGCCATTTCTCACTAAGAATCCCAAAATTTTAGTCTCAGGGCGTGGCCATCCGAGAGCCAGCCCGACAACGTTCCTTTTAGATTATACGTTCCAGACATATATATCAAAACACACAAACAATCAAATGGCATATATATATATATATATACATCACCAGCAGCATGTAAACAAAGATGACTCTCAGTACAAATCACAACCAACGTTCCTAAATGCTAAAAGAGGTTGAGGAGGAGTGTCTTCCTCTTACCTGGGAGAAGCACAAAGAAAGGTGGCTCCTTTTTGGTCAGGATTTCGTTTCCAGCTTCCAGGAATTCCTTAAAGATTTAAACTTGCAAAAATCAGAATCCTAATATTGAAATGGATACCCATTGTCATCAAAATGACAGTGGTTTACGAAAAAGAGAAGAGAGGGAGAAAAAGCTAAGAGCTTTACCTTAAAGCTCCAACCTTTAAGCTTCAAAGACGTAGGAGAATGAAGATGGATGAAATGGCAGAACCTTGAAGCTGATTTCCTCAATGATGGTGGTTCTCCAATCGCGAAGTGGTGCTAAGATTGGGACGGTTTGAAGAACAAAGTGGAGGTGTGATTAGATGGTATTGCTGCTGTAGGATGAAAGAGAAGAGAGAAGATGAGTGAATAGTAGCTGCGTATTTGGGAGGAGAGGAAATGTGAGGAAAGAAATGAATTAGACCCCCTTAATTTCAAACGTGCAGCACCAATTTGGGAGGAGAGAGAAATGATAAAAATAATGATTGGGGGAAGCTTCCTTGAGAAGCTTCGTGTGCTCCTCGATAAAGCACATAGTAAGCTTGTCTCCAAATTAAATACATCTGACAGATGATTAATTATACAGTGGAATTATTTTCTCAGTGAATAAAATTTACAATTGATGAAAATAATATATTATTATTCATCAGATGATTTTATGATACCAAAATTTTATTTAACAGATAAAACCTCAAAAAAATGTAAACCTCATAAGAACCGTGTCTGAGGCCTCGGGTTTAGTAAGATCCCCGTTGACACGTTAACAGTTCAAAGTTTACCAGCCTCAGGGAAAATATTCTAGTTTCCCCGGCTCCGCTCAGTGTATGCGTAAAACGAAAAATATATTAAAATATTCATCATTTTCAGAAAAATTCACAAAAATTCCTAGAAATCACAAATATTATAAAATGATCGGTTATAATGAAATAAAGAATTTTCGGGATGTTACAATACTCCCCTTCAAAAAGGAATTTCGTCCTCGAAATTTGTATACCTTAGAATAACTGTGAATGTTGCTCTTTCATCTTGTCTTCCAGCTCCAAAGTTGCATCTTCGGTCACCTCGTTCTAGATTACTTTCACAAATGCGATCTCCTTGCCTCTTAATTGCTTTATCTTCCTATCCTCAATTCTTACAAGAGACGTCTCATAAGTTAAGTTTTCTTTTAATTGTACTGCATCCGGTGCTATGACATGACTTGGGTCAGGGAGGTATTTTCGGAGTTGTGACATATGGAAAACATTATGAATGTTTGAAAGGAAAGGAGGTAAGGATATTTGGTACGCTACAGGACCTACACGACGAATAATCTGGTATGGTCCAAGGAATTTAGGAGTGAGTTTTCTATATTTTAAAGCCCGGCCTACCCCAGTCGTAGGTGTGACTTTCAAGAATACATGCTCGCCTTCCTCAAACTCAAGAGGTTTTCTCCTTCGGTCTGCATAACTCTTTTGCCGACTTTGAGCCGTTCTTATCTTTTCCTGAATCATCTTAACCTTCTCAGTTGTCTGCTGTATAATCTATGGTCCAACAGTAAGGCGTTCGCCGTCTTGGTACCAACACAGAGGTGTTCGACATCGTCGTCCATACAGAGCCTCATAGGGTGCCATCCCTATACTCGAATGATAACTGTTGTTGTAGGTGAATTCTATCAAGGGTAGAATGTTGTCCCAACTTCCAGTTTGCTCTATGGTATAGGCTCGAAGTAAATCTTCCAAAGATTGGATCGTCTTTTCTGATTGACCGTCGGTCTGCGGATGATAAGCAGAACTCAGACGTAGCTTCGTCCCCAACGCTTCTAGCAAACTCTCCCAGAGATTTGAAGTAAATCTCGGATCTCTATCCCAAATAATACTCGTAGGCACACCATGTAATCTAACAATTTCTCCAATATAGATTTGAGTCAATATCTCCAGTTTGTATTTTATGCAGATCGGGAGAAAGTGCGCCGACTTTGTGAGTCGGTCCACGATTACCCAAATCGAATCATGACCTTTTCTTGTCCTTGGCAATCCGACTACAAAATCCATTGCAATACTGTCCCACTTCCATTCTGGAATAGACAACGGTTGCAGTAATCCCGCTGGTCTCTGATGTTCCACCTTAGCTTTTTGACAAACTAGACAAGTTGATACACGTCTAGTGACATCACTCTTCATTCCATGCCACCAGAACAACTTTTTCAAGTCTTGGTACATTTTTGTTATGCCTGGATGCATACTCAGCTAGCTTGTATGAGCATGGTTAATGATGTATTCTCTAAGTTCCTTATCACGAGGAATACAAACTCTTCCACGAAACCTCAGAATTCCATCCGTTCCTTCCGTAAACTCTGTTTCACCTCCTCGCTCCACTTGCTCTCTCACTTCTTGCAAGAACTCGTTAATCTTCTGCTTTTCCTTTATGTCATCCAGTAGTTCACTTGTAATGGTAACCATATTCATGCAAATCTTTCCAGGTTCTAACTCCACAAAAGACCACACATCTCTAAACTGCTCTAGCATATCCTTTTCCTTGATCATCTGGGGCAGAGACACGATCATCTTCCTACTTAGAGCATACGCCACAACATTTGCCTTGCCAGGGTGATACAGAAGTTGGAAATCGTAATCCTTCAGGAATTCTAACCACCTTCGTTGCCTCATGTTCAACTCCTTCTGATCATACAAATACTTCAGACTCTTGTGATCACTGAAAATATTGAACGTTGCTTCATAGAGAAAATGCCTCCATATCTTCAGAGCAAAAACTACAGCCGCTAACTCCAAGTCGTGTGTTGGGTAATTCTTCTCGTGCACTCGCAACTGCCTTGAAGCATAAGCCACAACTCTTCCGTGCTGCATAAGTACGGATCCTAGCCCTTGGTATGAAGCGTCGCGTGATACACTTCAAACCGCTCATTCGGATCGGGTAGCACTAACACCGGTGAGGTAGTCAGTCGATTCTTCAACTCTTGGAAACTTTGCTCACAGCTATCAGTCCACTCAAAAGCTTGGTTTTTCCTTGTGAGTTGTGTAAGTGGTCCAGCAATCTTGGAGAATCCCTCAATAAACCTCCGGTAATATCCAGCTAAACCCACGAAGCTTCGAATCTCCGTCACGGACGTTGGTCTTTCCCATTGCAGCACTGCCTCCACTTTCGATGGATCCACGGCAATCCCATCCTTCGAGATCACGTGACCCAAAAACTTAACTTCTTCTATCCATAACTCACACTTTGATAGCTTAGCATATAATTCCTTCTCCTTCAGAATCTGAAGAACTATACTGAGGTGTTCGGCATGGTCCTCCTGATTTTGAGAGTATACCAGAATGTCATCAATGAAGACCACAACGAATCTGTCCAAGTAAGGACGAAAGATTCGGTTCATGTAGTCCATAAAGATAGCTGGTGCGTTCGTCACACCAAACGGCATCACTAGGTATTCGTAATGACCGTATCGGGTACGAAAAGCTGTCTTGGGTATATCCTCCGTCTTCACTCGTATCTGATGATACCCAGACCGCAGATCGATCTTCGAAAACACCGCTGCTCCCTTCAGTTGGTCCATTAAATCATCAATTCTCGGGAGTGGATACTTGTTCTTAATCGTTACCTTGTTCAGCTGCCGATAGTCCACACATAATCTCGAGGTGCCATCCTTCTTGCGAACTAACAGCACTGGCGCTCCCCATGGTGACACACTTGGCCTGACAAATTGCTTTTCCAAAAGCTCTTCTAGCTGTTTCTTGAGCTCAGCTAACTCTGTCGGTGCCATCCTATACGGTGCTATAGACACGGGACCAGCTCCCGGTACTAGGTAGATAGCAAACTCTATCTCTCGAGCCGATGGTAAACCAGGTACATCATCAGGAAAGACTTCGGGAAACTCGTTCACCACTGGAATTGTGTTCACATCAACCTCGTTCTCGACTTTCAAAGAAGACAGTAACATGTATCCGTGAGCTCCTTCTTTCAAGAGAGCTTGAACTCGGTTGGCCATTAAAAATCTAGAATCCTCCATTATGGGAAAAACTATGGTCTTTTTGGAACAGTCCAACAGAACATGGTTGGAAGACAACAGTCCATCCCTAAGATAATATCTAGTTGGGAAAGGGGTAAACAGATCAGATCGACCAGAAAAGGTTCGACCTTCAACAACCAATGGACAATTTAGACAGACTTTGGTAGTAACTACCGGTTTATCGGTGGGGGTAGAAACAGTTAAGTCAAAAGGTAATGACGACACGAGATAGACCTAGTCTTTGCACACAAATCATATGATATAAAAGAATGGGTTGCCCCAGAGTCATACAAAGACACGGTTAAAAGATTATCTTCTATGATACCTTCCCCTGTATCAAATCTTCGGATTCGAAGCCTCGGCCTCTGCTCATAGTGTAGACTCGCCCTCCACTGTGGTTTCTTGGCTCTTGCAAAGCATTCACCGAAGGTTTGGCCTTCGTTTGGTTGCGATCTCGGGACACGTGGCCGGGTTTGCCACATTTGAAGCGAGATGAATCCCTTCATAGTACAGTCCCTTGTGAGATGGTCTTTCCCACACTTCAAACATCTGGAAGGATACGCCGTGTTCTGGCCAGTCCGATTCCCAGAAGAACCTCCACCAGAACTTCCACCCATGGCTTGTTGTCGATTCCCGTGGGTGGGAGTACGACTTCCGGGAAACGGTTATCACTTTATTCACCGCCGCCTCTCTCGGAATCTCGTAGGCCCAAAGTTTACGCTCCTCGTGTCTCTAGATTGTTCCGAGCCTCTACATCACAAGCAAGTATCCGGTGGTTGTGAGAATTCATTGATCCTCAAGGTGATCTGAGCCTTCTTCACTCCATACCTCGGTCCTTAGTAAATCTTCGGCATTTCCATGCTTCATACGGTTGGTTACGAAAGTACATCGAAAGCGTGACAAGTTTTCAAATTTCACTAACGTACTCGCTAATAGTCATATTTCCTTGACGCAGGTTGAGGAATTCGACTCCTTCGCATGCCTTGCGCTCGCGAGAAAATATTTATCTAAGAACTTTTCCTTGAATAAGCCCCAAGTAATCTCTCGGTTCGCGACTTCCGGATTTGTCTTTGCACTCCATTCCACCAGTTTTCAGCGTTGCCTACCAAAGCATAAATGTAGCATAGTTCACCTTCTTGTCCTCAGCGCAACTCATTCCTCAAAAAACTTTCTCCAATTCCTTGATCCACAGACTAGCCTTGTCCGGATCAAATTCCCCTTTGAATTGAGGAGGGTTATGACGTCGAAACTCTGCTAAATTCTGAGCATCAGCAGTGGCCTCTAGCCGTTGAGCAGCTCGCTCTTGTTGTTGTGCAACTCTCTCTTGTTCTTTGGGGCTTGCTCGGTTTCTTTGTGTGATGCCTCACCATCCCTGCATCGCTGTAATAGCTGCTGCCATATCTTCCCCTCATGCCAACTTACTTTCTTAGGTCAGATTAACTGAAAACATCGAAAAGTCAGTTGCATTCACTAGGAACACCAAACCATACACCCTTACGTATACTACTCAGAGAACACACAGTACAAACAAGACAGACTCAAACACAAGACCCAAAGAAACATAAACCGGGGCTCTGATACCAACTTAGTGTGACGCCCCTTTTTAAACCCAAGGGAACGTCTCACTTTCAATTACTATGCGAAAATAAAATTTATGTGAGTTAAGACCCGGTTCATTTTAATAATATATACGTTTACTCAATTGTAGTTGGTTAAGTAAATTAGCAAGTATATTTTTTTTCTATTCATTACATTTACGTTAACGATAATCAACATCCACGATGATGAGACATACATAGGAAATTAACATTTCATTCATATATATATATAATTATCAACTGTTTAGTTACAAAGCCTAGCATAACAAAAAGCAAAACTATACCTGCCTCCAAAGGATTTTACGTACATATCCCTACGATATCAGAATATACAGCCCACTACAGACAAAACATCAGGCCCCCAAAATAAAATACTGGTAGCCCTCAGTAGCTACAAGTAAAGTCAGTCCCTCAGGTGAGGAGAAATCGAGTCAGGGTCCTCTTCAGGATCCTCTTCGGGGTCGTCCTCAGGAACTTCTTCGGGATCTTCCTCGAGATCTTCTTCGTCAGAGGAAATCACCATATGAATCACAGAGTCACGGGACGGGGTCCGAGCGGTGGAACGAAAAAAGTCTTCCCGCGGAGTGAAATAACGGTCACCCCACATCTCGCGTATCGGTAGGCCCCCGAAACTCCCGGACGTAAACTAATACAAACAGGTGAAGACGGGCGGCACGTGACGCCTCCGGGCTAGAGATAACGACACATCCCCGTATAGACGCAACGCTCGAACCATAGTTGATGTACCAGACTCGCCCTCCCAAGAAGGTCAGGCGCACATCTCCCAAAAATCTCTGCGTGCGTGGCTCCATACGCTTCTGCAGTCGCTCAGTCGAGATGAGGCCAAAAACCAGGGAAGTCGGGAGCTTTCGATTCCTTGCAGTTGTCTTCTATAGAACGTAGTATACGGATAAAACAGAAGTGGAGAGACAGAGAAGAGGTAAGACATCCTACCATAATTACCAATCATAGCATCGAGAAACCAAACGGCGTAGAGCGCCCACATAGCATTTATGACAGCAATAATGGTAATAAACATTCAATAGCAATTATGATCAACCAAACAGTTCCAGGCAGTCATATACATATAGATATATCAGAAGTACAACAGTTCCAATTATAATAACAATGCATGCCAAATGATTCATGGACTCACTATGCACACTTGCCCTCAATAACCAAAATCCTACTCCATGGAGCTAGACACAAAATAGTTGGAGAGAACGATCAGGAGGTATGTCTGTATTCTTGGCTGCCCAGGCCCTCAAGTGCTAAAAATTCTCAATTTATCATTTTGTACATCATGGCATTTTACAAGACATTCTACACAGATCTCGACATAGGACAGCGTCTCGGGTCCGGATCGTCAGTGTGTTTGCATCGGTCTGCCCCACGGACGAGAGAGCTACTACCGGCCGCCCATTGTGAGGTACCCGCACCCCCGACGCCCCAAGGTCAACAAGTAACCTACACTTGTCTATTCGCACCCGCACAAAGGTGTAAGTTCAACTCCTAGGCTACGGCCTTAACCAAGTCAACGGACAATCTCTTTCTTTTTGTTCAATGCATGACACAATCATACTCTTCATGACCAACTAGGTCCATCATGCTTCAAATGCATGTCATATCATTTATCATCAATATCTGATCCCATTCACGGGTCCACAACAATCCAATAGTACATTTTAAGGATATCCATAATTTCCATTCATAGTCATGATAACAGTCAACCATTAGATTCATTATGTGCCTCAAAAGCTCACCCATACTCATGTTCTTCCCTATTTATGAATCCCTACTTAATCTCTAATCATCCAATCATTTATGATTTATGTACTTTTATTAATCCAAGGGTTTTGAATCCAGGAAGATACATGGCCAGAATCTCCAACAACGTCACAGATTTAATTGCTAGGTATTGGGTGATAAACCATAGTTGTGAATTCGACAGAGACAATGCCTTTAGTGGAAAATTGAGGCTGCCATTTGACGAAAACTAACCTGGCAGAAGGATGAAAGATGGGAGAACATTTTATAACAAGATTGGATAGAAACCAATTTCTGTCAGATGGTGGTTCTGTCGACCAGAGATCAAAACTGTTGAATTATTCCAGAAGGTCAGCAGAAATCCAATTTCGACGGATGTGGGTGTCGACGTTGGAGAAATCTCCCAAGTGTTGAACCGACAAAAACACTGTGGTCAGAACTCTACTTCGACGGATCTTGACGTTCTACTCGACGAATATTAACTTTGGGAAGTTTCTGATAAACGGACAGAAGATCCACTCGACAGGTATGTCTCTCAATGGGTGTTGGCATTCTAACTCGACGAATATTTCACTCGATGGATGTGGTCATTCAAATTCGACGGATTTTGCATTGGAGGAGTTTCTCTCCTAAGTGGTCAGGAGTTCATACTCGACGATTTTTGATATTGCACTAATGACCAGGAATCAAATTCGACGGGCATGGCCAGGGGTTCATACTCGACGGATTTTAACTTTACTAAGTAACCAAGACATCACATTCGATGGGTTTGGCCAGAGGTTCATACTCGACAGGTTTTGACTTTACTAAGTGATCAAGACATCACATTCGACGGGTTTGGCTAGAGTTCATACTCGACAGGTTTTGACTTTACTAAATGATCAGACATCACATTCGACGGGTTTGGCCAGAGGTTCATACTCGACAGGTTTTGACTTTACTAAGTGATCAAGACATCACATTCGACGGGTTTGGCCAAAGTTCATACTCGACGGATTTTGACTTTACACTTAATGATCAGAAACTCAGTTATTACCATTTCTCACCAAGAATCCCAAAATTTTAGTCTCAGGGCGTGGCCATCCGAGAGCCAGCCCGACAGCGTTCCTTTTAGATTATACGTTCCAGACATATATATCAAAACACACAAACAATCAAAGGGCATATATATATATATACATCACCAGCAGCATGTAAACAAAGATGACTCTCAGTACAAATCACAACCAACGTTCCTAAATGCTAAAAGAGGTTGAGGAGGAGTGTCTTCCTCTTACCTGGGAGAAGCACAAAGAAAGGTGGCTCCTTTTTGGTCAAGATTTCGTTTCCAGCTTCCAGGAATACCTTAAAGATTTAAACTTGCAAGAATCAGAATCCTAATATTGAAATGGATACCCATTGTCATCAAAATGATAGTGGTTTACGAAAAAGAGAAGAGAGGGAGAAAAAGCTAAGAGCTTTACCTTAAAGCTCCAACCTTTAAGCTTCAAAGACGTAGGAGAATGAAGATGGAGGAAATCGCAGAACCTTGAAGCTGATTTCCTCAATGATGGTGGTTCTCCAATCGCGAAGTGGTGCTAAGATTGGGACGGTTTGAAGAACAAAGTGGAGGTGTGATTAGATAGTATTGCTGCTGTAGGATGAAAGAGAAGAGAGAAGATGAGTGAATAGTAGCTGCGTATTTGGGAGGAGAGGAAATGTGAGGAAAGAAATGAATTAGACCCCCTTAATTTCAAACGTGCAGCACCAATTTGGGAGGAGAGAGAAATGATAAAAATAATGATTGGGGGAAGCTTCCTTGAGAAGCTTCGCGCGCTCCTCGATAAAACACATAGTAAGCTTGTCTCTAAATTAAATACATCTGACAGATGATTAATTATACTGTGGAATTATTTTCTCAGTGAATAAAATTTACAATTGATGAAAATAATATATTATTATTCATCAGATGATTTTATGATACCGAAATTTTATTTAATGAGATAAAACCTCAAAAAATGTAAACCTCGCAAGCGTACTCTACCTCGGGTTTAGTAAGATCTCCCGTTGATACGTTGACGAGTTCAAAGTTTACCAAACCTCGAGAGAAAATATTCTAGTTTCCGACTCATTCGGTGTACACGTAAAACGAAGAATATATTAAAATATTCATCATTTTCAGAAAAATCCACAAAAATTCCTAGAAATCACAAATATTATAAAATGATTAGTTATAATGAAATAAAGAATTTTCAGGATGTTACAAGGACGATGACAAGGATGAGGAGGAGTTTTTATGATTAAAGTTTAGTTTGTGTTGTGTTCAACTTTCTTACATTAGAAATGTTGTAGTAATGAGATATTGCAGATAATGCTTAGTTTAGTTTATTCTAGAATATTGTGATGTTTAAATGAGATGATGTTTAAATGAGATATTCTAAAGACTGAATTAATTTAGTTTACGTTATTTTTTATTTATGTGTTTGGTTATATAAGATTGTTGATTGTTGTTTATTAGGTGTTTTAAAAATTTGGATTTTAATAAATTTAAAATATAATTACAAATTCATATCACAAATTAGAGACCGAATTAGGGACCGAATATATAAAAAAATGACATTTTGCGACCGATATAAAGACTGATAAATCAGTCTTATAATATATTCAGCCTTTTAGAGGCTGATTTAGAAACTGATAAATAAGTCTCTAGTTTAGAGACCAATTTAGTGACTGTTTTTATAAAATATATAATATATTCAGCCTTTTAGAAACTGATTTAGAGATTGATAAATCAGTCTCTAGTTTAGACATTGAGTTAGCGATCGATTTTATAAATTATATAATATGTTCATGCTTTTAGAGACCGATTTAGATATTGATATAGAGATCGATTTATTGGACTCTAAAAAATCAGTCTCTAAATCGGTCTCTAATGTACTTTTTTGAAAAATATTTGACTAATATTTGACTGAAATTAACAACTGATTTTTTTAAATAATTGGTCTTTAAATCGGTCTCTAAATTTAATGACTGACTAATATCAGTCGCTAATATTTAGCGATGAGTGGTTTACAGATTGATTTAAATCAGTCTCTAATTATTTTAGAGACCGATTTTTTTTATTTAGAGACCGATTTTTCGATCTCTAAAACTCAAATTTCTAGTAGTGTTCCAAGGCCAGAACGATGCTAGGATTGAAGTGCTGGACTTGGGTAATAGCATTTTGAAACTGCTTCCTACCAATACTTGTAGAGATCATGTCTAGCTCTTCATTCTTGTTCTCCAATTGTGCTATATTGGCCTGGAGGTCGGCAATGATCTTATCGGACTTGGCTTTCTCCCTCTTCCTGACGACTTAGACTCGACTAGTTTTTTTCCAACTAAATGATCCTTGCTTAAGTATCTTTCTTTTGCTTAAGAGTTGAAGTAAACTTTTGAGCTCCATCTTCCTCTACTGCCTTCAGCTAGTTAACCATCTTCTTTTCATCCTCCGTTATAGACCTCTCAAGACAATGGGCTTCAGCAGCGGCCTAAAGTGCAAAGGCCTGAAACCTTGAGAAGGTTTTTGGTGTATTCTTTTAGGTGATGTACTTCACCACATCATCGCTCATGAGTCGCTCATCCACAAAAGCATTGGCATCCACATGCCCCGTAATTATAGGCAACGAGTCTTCTTTTTCTTCTTCACCCTCCTCTGTCACTACTCTCTTGCTTCAATCCATCGACCTTTCAGCGGCCTTTCTCTTCCTCCTCTAAAGAGGTTATGTGGCAAACTTTGATAGATCAAGGGCCACTTCAACAATAAGATCCTGGTGAGCAGAAGACGAAGCAATAGGTGCCAGAATGTTGGAAGGTCTTGCCCCTCCCTTCCATGCCCTCAAAGCCTTTAGGGCAACAAGTGAAGGTCCAGATGCCATGCTTATTGTAATAAGACAAGACAAACAAATAAGTTAGAAATAACTGAATAGGAAATGTTAAGTACAGGAAATAAAAATAGACCCTGGACACTAACGGCCTAACCCCTACCTAGCAAGGAGAAAAGATAATCATCACTGGGAGTGTCAAGAATATCCTTGCATTTGATGAGCCCATATTCTTCGGCATATTTAATCATAAAATCGACACATTCGATGTCACCTTCATCAAGATCATGCCTCTCCTTCTCAATCAACCCAATGGGAGTGTTCCCACGGCTACGTCGTCTAATATAATGGGAACATCGGCTCCCCATCGACTTTCAAGAAAAATCGATTAGATCCTGACTCTCCCACCAATTTTAAGAACTTCCCTTTGAAGTCCTTAAAGCTTTCTTGGAAGATGGTAAAGACCTTCTGACCAGATCTAGACTGGAGTGTTAGCCAGTTCTTTTAATATGTTGCCTCTTGGAGACACCATCCTGTATAGAATTAGAAAAAAGCCCTCTCCGAGCACCATAGTCTAACTACCTGGTAGGACCTCTCGAAGGCAAGTATGTTTCCTTAGCTATTGGGGTGAAGTTGGGAAGGATCTGCGTTGAGAATTTAGAGAACCGACTTGAAAGTTGGTGACCAGTAGCCAGAGTCCCAATCAAACAAAGAGACTTTCATATAGGAACATGAAATATAGGCCCACCTCCTGGCCCGAACATACCCTTTCATCCCACTCCAGGAACAAAACTTAATATTCACGATCCCGAGTACCCTTTTTTGTTAGTTGTAAATAGATTAAGACATTTCTAAGGTTCTCTTCAAAAGAGAGTTCATACAAGTGGTCCCAAATGTCATCCCCAACCCAGGTGTACACGTTCCTCATGGAGGCAAGCATTAAAGGCTCTGCGGCGGCTAAGCCCCTTTGCCTCGAAGCCCTTCTTCTCGCAATGAAACTCTTAGAAACACCCATGGAGGCCGGTAAGTTAATGTCAGAATCAAGAATAGTGGCTGAATGGATTCATGCATGGCAGAGGGTGAGCTACGAAAGAAATCATTAAAAGTTCATATTTGCATCTGCCCTCTAACATTATGAATACCAGCCTCTGCACCCACGAAGGTATTAACCTTAGTAGGACACCTCCGCCTTCTAAGAAACGACAGAGAGGGTGCTCCATAAAACGACACCAAAGGACCATAAAAGTTAGTATCCCTACTTTTTTACCAAAAATAAAATAGGGGATACCCCAAAATAAGAAGACAGAAACCTTTTAGAACATTAAAAATGGCAGAAACAGAAGCGTAGAAGAAGGCGTACCTCGAAAGAGAAATGGGATTAGATGAAAGAAGAGTTTGAAAACTCAATAAAACTGCTGTGAACTGCTCACTACCACGCAAAGTCACCAGAGAAACTTGACTTACCAGAAAATGATTAGGAATAGTAAAATATGGTATGGGGCACTACTAACCCCAATTTATAGAGGCCAGATAGTTAGGGGGCAATTCCATCTTGGTCCCTCGGATTTCAAAAACTAGCCATCATGGTGTGCAAAGCACTAAGCACGTCTATCCAATTAAAGCATACCACATGGACCTCACAACTGTCAAAGTAGTTGAAAGGATAGTTGCGCAGCAAACCAAATGTCACACAAAGTCTACAAATGAGTCTAGATTTTTTCTATGGACGTCGGCTACACCCAGATTGTCCATTTGTGGTCAAATTATGCATAGTCAATCTGGACCACAACGCTTCTAGGAAGGTCAAATGGCTTGATCATAAATGTCCCTAAATTAGAACTCTTAACCCCAAGCGGTAACATAGACCACGACTTCAAGTGAAGCACAAATACCGTCACCCAGGGGCATCGAGACTTTATCTTGCCACTTTACTGTACTAGCCAAGTACCAAGCTAGGGTCAATATAACGTCATTACAGGATGAGCATTGGACTCATCCCGATGAAAAAGAAGAAAATGGAGAACAAAAATGGAAAATAAAAGATACAATATTCAAAAAAATATATTTATTATTATTCACATTCCATACATCATCAACTCTAACAAAAAAGGAATACATAAAAGTCCTTCCAACATAAAAAAAAGTCAAGAATTCCCACTAAGAAGAGCCAGAAAGGAAGCCAGATAAGACAACGTTGACGATGATGGCCATTACTACTCCAAGGTTCTTCCAGAAATCAGCACCCATCTCTTCCATACTAGCCAACAAGAGGAAGCTCCCTATCAAGAGATTGTTCCATAGAATGCTTCACAATCACTCCAAGTTAAGTTGCTCGAACAAATTTTTTCCAAACTTAGAGCCCTCTTGCATATCCATCTACACTTAGGAAGAGAAACTGTGGAAGCACCTAGCTACCACAATAGTCAGAAAGGAGGAGGATGGAGCATAGGTTACCTCCATGCATCTCAAGAACTACACAGAAGCAGTGAGACCCCCCAGTACATGTAGAAAAGTTACATATTCCTATGTACACTAAGAGAGAAAGGCTTCTGCTGCCCAGATACATATTGGCCAGCCCATGTAGGGCAGTTACTTGATCCTCACCAAGCCATTAAGCTGAGAAAGAAAGGCCTCCATCAGAGGGACTGGCTGTAAAAATACGAACGCCTTAAAAGATTTTGGAAAAAATAGGAAGATCATTTCAGAAAAGGGCAAAACCTTCCACATGCGTACAAAAAATGAGAGAGAAATCACTCTCTGAAAAGGGATCATTCTCAAGCAAATCCATAGAACAAAAGGAATGTCAGTCACAATGTAAAGATTCACTATTTATAAAGGGAATAGAGCATTCTGATTGGCCCTTGAAAAGGTAAACTGATTGCACATTGGAAGTTGTATTTTAATGTATCCTCTCCCTAATTAGTAACGAGAGTAGCAGGCAGTTGGGAAACAACATAAAACTATTATCCTCTTTTAAAATACCTTTAATCCCAATAAAGTCAAAGCGACGGTTCCCCAAACAAGTACAGTTGCAGTATAAAAGCAAAAAAAAAAAAAAAAGGATGAAGACCTCGTGAACTATACATAAAGGCAACAAATGACATACCTTGGATGGTGGAATGATAACATAAGTAAAGCAATCCACTTCAGATCCCAACCTTACACATCAACCCCGAAGGCATATTATGATATAACGAACTTTGGCCCTTCAAAAAACATTTTGAGATCTGATGATGATTGACTTAGATCCCTTTGTCCATTGCATGTTGTGTACTCCTATTAAACTTGATACCTCGACACTTAGCTATCCCATCTAAGTGACAAGTTGAGGACAACTATTCTAGACCATAATTCGGGATAATGTCCTGTGGGTCGACCCGACATGTAATACGCCATAGTTTGTCATTGACGCCCTCAGCAGGAATTCATTTATGGTATACGGATAAGATCCTGACTATACGCATATTGAACCACGACATTGAGTAGCAAAACCATTACCACGAGATCTTTGTAATGGATAAATCTTAAGAATATCTATTATTATCAATCATGATCTTGTAGAATAGTAGCACCCATAACTGCCTCTAACTGTCTATAATTGTAGTATCTATATTTTGATATTATAGGGATCTTTTATAGCTAACAAGGAAATGTATCTTTCCCTACAACTATTACAGGAGCGTATCTCTCCAACTGCTATAAATATTAGGCTTATTCACCTTTATAGGTAACTTATCTTTCTCTACATAAACCCTATTTGTACACAGCCTGACTTGAGCGTTCGAGTCCCTTTGCAAGTACCAACCCCCCGTCTCAACACACTCTATTGCTACTACACGAGGAGGAACCGTGATGTGCCTTTCTTAGGTACACCTCCGAATCCACTTCAGAACAATATCAAATTGTTATTATTATTCTCTTATAACAGATTCATAAAGAATTTATTTTTTTTCTAGAATAATGGGAACTCTTTTTTATCAATATATGACAACAAATTTGAAAACTATTTAGCTACTTATTTCTTCATTATTTCTCGTTTGTCATGTTCATTTTCTCTTTGTTACTTCTATTCCAACATGTGTAGCTTGATTTGTCAGTTGCCTAAATGCTACATTTCTATTGGAAATTGGCATTTATGTCTAAACTCTTTGCCATTTGTATATGACTGTGTAGACTATAGAATGAAAGGTACGAATATATAGATGGCTTTTAGGAGAAGAAAATGCTAAAAACCCAGATCAATTAACCTCAAATATAGCATATTCAATAATACATGTTAAGTTATAGGATTAGCTGGAAAATATGATGATTTGCTATGTTTGAATCCTTGAAAATGATCTTGATGAGGGAGAGAAGCTATTCATATTCCACTATAGTTTGCTCATGCTTCAGTTTCAATAGGACAACTATAGCACTAGGGTGGTAGGTATATGGGCCTCTCCCTGTATAAATAAAACAACAAGATGGGCTAAACCTACCCATCATGTAAGCTCATATACAAGACCTATAAACAAAACTCACTTATGAGTAATGCTAAACAATAACAAGCCCAATAATAATATTGATAACAATTTGGGCGAAACAACATACTATAATAATCTTGACATCCAATTAATCTGGGTTTTATAAAATTGTAATATGATTTATGTTAGTCCACATAAAATTATTCTAATATTCTCCCACTTGGACAACATAAGTCATATCACTTTATTTCAATAAAAAATAATTCTTCAGATTAATTAAACAACATGTGGTCATAATAAGATGTCAAAATCAAGCTAGCACTCACAACCATTAGTCCAAAATGGGACTACAAGCACCTTAACAATGCAGAAAATCGTGCTCAAAGGAACACTGATATCATACATGCATGATACTCATATCTTGGTGACTTTACAAAATGTGGGGAATGGGTAAATGGGAAAGCACAACAAAATTGCATGCTAATATGTAATCAAAGTGCAATTCCCAACAAAATGGCCCGTGCATTTGCCCAAGATACTTTCTAAGAATTAACAAAACATCTTAGCACAACAACAAAATGAGACTGGGTTCAAAATGTCTCCTTAATATGCTATAATATGAACACATAATACTACATAAATAATAATAATAACAATATTATATGGCAACGACAATAATAACAACTTAATTGTTTAAGGTCTCGAGACATAATAATAAAATAAGATCACTATAAAATCAAAAAGCAAATTCCCACTAACCCAAAATATTGAAAGACCTCACTAAACCCACACAGATCACATGATTAACAAAACTTTGATAGCTAAACCTTTAGTTAGGGGATCTGCTACTATAAGTTCTGTAAGGATATGCTTGACATGAAACTGAAACTCCTTAATCTTCTCCCTAAGAAACATATACTTTGTGTCAAAAGCTTTGAGTACTTAGAGCTCTTATTGATTTGAGAGAAGCATACTATGATAGAGTCATCATAATATATAATAAGAGGCCTAAAAATACTCTTCAAAATACAAAATTCAAAATCAAATTCTTCAACCATATTGTTTGAAGCATGACCTCTTAGCAAACTACATACTATGCCTTTATACTAGAAGTAGCTGTAAGCATTTGTTTGGCACTATTAGAGAAACAACTCCTACTCCCAACATAATGATATATACCCCAATGTGGAATTGTGGTCATCTGAGGAACCACCATTGTAACATCCCGAAAATTTATTATTTTGTTAAAAACGATCATTTTATAATATTTGTAATTTTTAAGAATTTTTGTGGAATTTTCTGGAGATGATGAATATTTTAATATATTCTTCGTTTTATGTGTGTGCTGAGTGGAGCCGGGAGAATAGAATATTTTCCCTGAAGCTGGTAAACCTTGGACTGTCAACGTGTCAACGGGGGATCTTACTAAACCCGAGTCTGGGCACAGTTTACGAGGTCTACATTTTTGAGGTTTTATCTGTTAGTGTAATAAATCATCTGTCAGAGGTATTTAATCAAGGAGACAAGCTTACTATGCACTTCGTAGAGAAGCGTGCGAAGCTTCTCAAGGAAGCTTCTTTGAATCATTTTTTATTATTTCTCTCTCTTCCCATTTTTGGTGCTGCACATTTGAATTAAGGGACTTAATTCATTCTTCAATCCACACATTTTCCTCCTCCTGTACGTAGCACTCATCTTTCTCTCTTTCCATTTCTCCTTACAGCAGCACCATCCACCCACCTTCATATTTTCATCCTCCAATACCGTCACACTCCTAGCACCATTTCGTGTTTGGAGAAACACCATACCTGAGGGAATCATCTTCAAAGTTCTACGTTTTCTTCATCTTCTTCTTCCTCCACGGTTGAAGCTTAAAGGTTGGAACTTTAAGGTAAAGTCCTTAGCTTTTTCCTCATCTCTCCTCATTTTCGTAACCCACTGTCACTTTGATGACCATGGGTATCCATTTCAACACTTGATTCTGATTTTGGTGAGCTTGAATATTCAAGGATCTCTTGGGAGCTGAAAATATAATTTCGACCAAAAGGAGCACCTTTCTTTGTGCTTCTCTAAGGTAAGAGGAAGACACTCCTCCTCAACCTCTCTTAGCATTTAGGAACGTCCGTGATTTTGTTGAGGGTCTTTCTCGCTTTTGTATGTTGTTTGTATGGTATATGTGCTATTTGATTGTTTGAGTTTTGAATGTATATATATATATATATAACTGGATGTATTGGAATGTGTAATATTGAAGGGAATGAGTTCCGAGTGATTTTCGGATAGTTACGGTGTTGAGCCCAGAGTTTGGAAACTTAATGTGGAAACTAGTAATAGTAAGAAATTTGGCCAAACTCGTCGAATATAATGCCTTGATCTTTTGGTGATATGTCAAAATCCGTCGAATGAAGATTTCTGACCATTTTCGTCGAATGATAAAATCCGTCGAGTAAGGACCCATAGCCAAACCTGTCGAACGTGATAACCTAATCACTTAATAAAATGTTAAAATCCGTCAAGTAAGGACTCATGGCCAAACCTGTCGAATTTGATATCCTAACTACTTGGTGAAATGTTAAAACCCGTCGAGTATGAACTTCTGGCCAAACCTGTCGAATTTGATATCTTGATCACTTAGTAAAATGTTAAAATCCGTCGAGTTTAGACTCGACCCTTTCCGTCGAATGTCAAACCCGTCGAATTTAGATTCCGACCAAACAAACACTAAGTGAAAATCTGTCGAGTTTAGATCTTCGACCACTAAACACAATGTCAATATCCGTCGAGTATGAACCTCGATCATGCCCGTCGAGATTGATCTTCCGACCAAAAACCCGTCGAATAGAGTCCCCTGGACACTTACAAGAAAATGCCCCAAAGTCAATAATCGTCGAATTTGAGAGATAATGCTGTCGAGTAGATGAATTTCTCTGCACCGTCGAAATTGGAGATTTCGACCGGTGTTCGTCGGTTCGACACTTGGGAGATTTTCTCCAACGTCGACACCTATACCCGTCGAATTGAGGCTTTTGTGACCATCCGGAGGGTTCGAGCGTTTTGATCTTCGTCCGACAGAACCCCCATCCGACGAAAATGATTTCTTCGTCCGATGTAACCCCATCCGACAGAAAATGATTTCTTACCAATCCTATTATAAAAATGTTTTCCCCATTCTTTCCTCCTCCTGTTACATTATTCTTCGTCGAATGGCAACTTCAATTATTCATAAAACGTAGTCTCTGTCGAATTCAAATGTATACCTATCACCCAACACCTAGTAATTGAAATCTGTGACTAAATTTGTGATTCCGACCGTGTAGTTTCCTGGACCCAAAACCTTGGGACTAATAGAGGAATATTGATTATAAATAAATGGGATGACTAGAAATTACTTAGGGATGCATAAACAGGGAAGAACATGAGAGTGTGAGATTTTGAGATCTTAGAATAACCATCTAAGGGCATATGAATAAATTACCTAAGAGGATTTAAGTTAACTAAGAGAATTCCTTTAGAGACAAACCCTGTAAGTGAAGCTAAACCTAAGCAAGAATTCATAATACATTTTGAAAAGGTATTGATCTATTTAATGACAATATTATGCTATTGTGGGTCCATGTGAGAGACCATTGACTGTATTAATTCTTACTTTGGCAAATTGTGACATATGATGGAATAGTATGTAATAATGATCATACATGATTATGCATAGAGTCTGTATGCATTGTGATTTGTCCGTTGGACTGTCGTAAGGCCTAGTTGCCTAGGAGTTGAACACACCTTAGTGCGGGTGCGAATAGACAAGTGGGGTCCTGTAGTTGGCCTTGAGGGCGTTGGGGCGCGGGTGTTTCACAAAGGGCGGTGGTAGCCCCTCCGGGACCGTGAGACAAACCGATGCAAACGCACCAACGATCCTGACCGGCCACATCCTATATCGAGATCTTGTGAGAATCTTTCTTGTATAAAGCCTTGTTGCGCAAAAATGACTGATTATTTTACGGAAAGCACTTGTTTTTATGGCTGACGAGATACTGGCATGTCTCCCTGATCATTCTCTCCGAGTGTTTTGTGTCTAGCTCCATGGAGTAGGATCTTGGTTATTGAGGGCTCATGTGTATAGAGTCCGTGCATTATTTGCATTTATCATTATTATGGTTTGGCATTGATATATTGTTGATATACCTATGACTGCCTGGAACTGTTTGCTTGATCATAACTGCTCTTGAATGTCTATTACTATTACTTGTTTTTGTAAATGCTATGTGGGCGCTTTGCTGCCGTTTGGTTTCTTGATGCTATAATTGGTAATGACGGAAGGATGTCTTACCTCTTTTTCCTTCCTGTTTCTCCATTCCCGTTTATCTGTACATTGCGTCTCATCGAAGACAACCGTGAGGAGCCTAAGCTCCCAACTTCCCGGTTTTTGGCCTTATCTTGGCGAGCGACCACGAAGACTATGGAGCCCCGTACGCACGCATTTTTGGGAGATGTACGTCCGACTTTCTTAGGAGGGGGCAGTGCTTTGGTATATCAACTATAGTTCGAACGCCGTGTCTACACGGGAGATGTCTCGATATCACTAGCCCGGAGACGCCACGAACCACCCGTCTTCACTGCCGTATTAGCCTACGTTTGGAGTTTCGGCCTACCGATACGTGAGATGTGGGGCGATCGTTACTTCACTCCGAGAGAGGACTCTTTTCGTTTCTACGGCCTCGGGCCGCCCCGTCCCGTGTCTCTACTATTCCTATGGTGATTTCCTCGATGATGAGGAAGATCCCGAGGAAGATCCCGAGGAAGTCCCCGAGGACGACCCCGAAGAGGACCCACGAAGAGGATCCTGACACGATTCCTCCTCACTTGAGGGATTGATGTTACTCGTAGCTACTGAAGGCTACCAGTATTTTATTTTGGGGGCCCGATGTTTTGTTTGTAGTGGGCTGTAAATTCTGATACCGTGGGGATGTGTATGTAATACTTCGGGGGCAGGTATAGCTTTGCTTTTTGATGTACCAGGCTTATAACTAAATGTTTTGATAAACCTATATATATATATATGATGATGCAGATGTTAATTCCTATGCATATTTTACTTCTGTTTGATCTTTTATTCCCATTGATGTCTCGTCAACATGGTTACTAATTAAAAAAAAAAGTATATATATATATAACATAACCGCCAATTAAAATACCCAACTATAATCTAGTGAATATACGCGTCTTATTAAAATGAACCGGGTCTCAACTCACCTAACTTTATTTCTGCATTGTAATCGACCATGTGACGTTCCCTTGGAAGAGGGCGTTACATTTTTGGTATCGAGCCCGGTTTATGTTTCTTTGGGTCTTGTGGTTAAGTCTGTCTTGTTTTGTCTTTGTGTGTTCTCGAATGGTATTCGTAAAGGAGTAGTGTTTGGTATTCTTAGTGAATGCAATGACTTTTCTGTGTTTTCGGATAATCCGAATACGAGAAAGTGAGATGGCACGAAGGGAAGACATGGCAAAGAAATTTATTACTGGCGATGCAAAGGATGGCCGAGGTCATCGCACAACAACCGAGCAAGCCGCACGGCAAGAAGAGAGAGAGTTACGCAACAACAAGAGCGAGCCGCTCAACGGTTAGAGGCTACCGCGATGCTCGAATTTAGCGAGTTTCGACGCCATAATCCTCCTCAATTTAAAGGAGAATTTGATCCAGGACAAAGCTAGTCGTGGATCAAGGAGTTGGAGAAGGTATTTCGAGGAATGAATTGCGCCGAGGGTAAGAAGGTGGATTATGCTACTTTTATCTTTGGTAGGCAACGCCGAGAACTGGTGGAACGGAGTGCGGAGGATGCTAGAAGGCGCGAACCGAGATATTACTTGGGAGTTGTTCAAAGAAAAGTTCTTGGACAAGTATTTTCCTGCGAGTGCAAGGCATGCGAAGGAGTCGGAATTCCTCAACCTGCGACAGGGAATATGACTGTTAGCGAGTACGCAGCGAGATTCGAAAACTTGTCACAGTTTTCGACCTACTTTCAGAACCAACCAGATGAGGCTTGGAAGTGCCGAAGATTCACGGAAGGATTGAGGTACGAACTGAGGAAAGCTGTAATCACCTTGAGGATCAATGAATTCTCACAACTGCTGGATACTTGCTGTGATGTAGAGGCTCTGGAGCAATCTAGAGATATGAGGAATAGAAACTTTGGGCCTGCGAGATTCCAGAGAGGCGGCAATAACAGTGCTAACCGCTTCCAGAAGAAGCCATACTCTCGACCAACGGGGAGTCACCAACAAGTCATGGGTGGAAGTTCAAGTGGAGGTTCTAGTGGGAACCGGACTGGCCAAAACTTGGCATACCCCTCCAAATGCCGGAAGTGTGGAAAAGATCATCTGACAAGGGATTGTCCTATCAAAGGAATTATCTGTTTTCGATGTGGGAAACCTGGACACATCTACAGAGACTGCAATCAAGCGAAGGTCGAACCTTCAATGAATGTTGCGAAAGCCAAGAAACCGCAATTTGGAGGAGGACGAGTTTACACTATGAGCGGGGTGAAGCCTCCGAATCCGAAGATTTGATACGAGGAGAAGGCATCATAGAAGGTAATCTTTTAACCGTCTTTGTATGACTCTGGGGCAACCCATTCTTTTATATCGTATGACCGTGTGCAAAAGCGAGTCTACCGTGTCGTCCTTACCTTTGACTTAACCGTTTCTACCCCCACCGATAAACCGGTAGTTACTACCAAAGTTTGTCTAAAGCGTCCATTGATTGTTGAAGGTCGATCCTTTTTGGTCGATCGATTTGTTTGCCTCTTTCCCAATTAGATATTATCCTAGGGATGGGTGGTTGTCTTCTAACCATGTTCGTTAGGACTGTTCAGAAAGACCATAGTTTTTTCCCTAAATGAGAATTCTAGATTTTCGACGGCCAACCGAGTTCAAGCTCTCTTGAAAGAAGGAGCTCACGGATACATGCTACTGTCTTCTTTGAAAATCGAGAACGAGGTTGATGTGGACACAATTCCGGTGGTGAATGAGTTTCCCGAAGTCTTTCTTGAGAGTGTGCCCGGTTTACCACCGGCTCGAGAGATAGAGTTTGCTATCGACTTAGTACGGGAGCTGGTCCCGTGTCTATAACACCGTCACCGGATGGCACCAACAGAGTTAGCCGAGCTAAAGAAACAGACTAGAAGAGCTTTTGGAAAAGCAATTTGTCGGACCAAGTGTGTCACCATGGGGAGCACCAAAGTCTTTGTTAGTTCGCAAGAAGGATGGCACCTCAAGGTTATGTGTGGACTATCGGCAGGTGAACAAAGTGACGATTAAGAACAAATATCCACTCCCGAGGATTGACGACTTGATGGACCAACTGAAGGGAGCGGCAGTGTTTTCCAAGATTGATCTGCGATCTGGGTATCATCAGATACGAGTGAAGACAGAGGATGTGCCCAAGACTACTTTTCGCACCCGATACGGTCACTACGAGTATTTGGTGATGCCGTTTGGTGTGACGAATGCACCAGCTATCTTCATGGACTACATGAACCGAATCTTTCGACCTTACTTGGATAAGTTCGTTGTGGTCTTCATTGACGACATTCGGTATACTCTCAAAATCGAGAGGACCATCTTGAACACCTCGGTATAGTTCTTCGATTCGAAGGAGAAGGAATTGTATGCCAAAGCTGTCGAAATGTGAGTTTTGGTGGAAGAAGTCAAGTTTCTAGGTCACGTGATCTCAAAGAGTGGGATTGCTTTGTGGATCCATCGAAAGTGGAGGCGATCTTGCGATGGGAAAGGCCGAAGTCGCAACGAGATTCGAAGCTTCGTGGGTTTAGCGGGATATTACCGAAGGTTCATTGAGGATTCTCCAAGATTGTTGGACCACTTACACAACTCACAAGGAAAAACCAAACTTTTGAGTGGGACCGAGCGGTTGTGAGCGAAGTTTCCAAGAGTTGAAGAATCGACCGACTACCTCACCGGTGTTAGTGCTACCCGATCCGAATGAACAGTTTGAAGTGTCTTGTGACGCTTCATACCAAGGGCTAGGATCGTACTTATGCAACATGGAAGAGTGGTGGCTTATGCTTCAAGGCGATTGCGAGTGCACGAGAAGAATTATCCGACGCACGACTTGGAGCTAGCGGCTGTAGTTTTTGCTCTGAAAATATGGAGGCATTTTCTCTATGGAGCAACGTTTGACATTTTCAGTGATCACAAGAGTCTGAAGTATTTGTATGATCAGAAGGAGTTGAACATGAGGCAACGGAGGTGGTTGGAATTCCCGAAGGATTACGATTTCCAACACGTATCATCCCGGCAAGGCAAATGTTGTGGCGAGACGCTCTAAGTAGGAAGATGATCGTGTGTCTCGCCCGATGATCAAGGAAAAGGATCTAATAGAGCAATTGAGAGATGTATGGTCTTTTGTGAAGTTAGAACCTGGAAAGATTTGCATGAATATGGTTACCATCTCAAGCGAGTTGATGGGAAGACATAAGAAAAGAGCGAGAAGAAGGACAAATTCTTACAAGAAGTGAGGGAACAAATGAAGCAAGGAAATGAAACAGAGTTTGCGAGAGGAACGGATGGAATTTTGAGATTCCATGGGAGAGTTTGTGTCCCTCGGAATCAAGAACTTAGAGAATACATCATTAATCATTCTCACACAAGCCAACCGAGTATGCACCGGGCATGACAAAGATGTATCAAGACTTGAAGAAGTTGTTCGGTGGCACGGAATGAAGAGTGACGTTACTAGACGTGTATCTACTTGTCCGGTTTGTCAAAAAGCTAAAGTGGAACATCGAGACCAGCGGGATTGCTGCAACCGTTATCTATTCGGAATGGAAGTGGGACAAGATTGCAATGGACTTTGTAGTCGGATTGCCAAGGACAAGAAAAGGTCATGATTCGATTTGGGTAATTGTGGACCGACTCACGAAATCAAGCACATTTTCTTCCGATCGACATCAAGTACAAGCTAGAGAGATTGACTCAGATCTATATTGGAGAGATTGTCGATCGCACGGTGTGCCTACAAGTATTGTTTCGAGATAGAGATCCGAGGTTTACTTCAAATTTTCGGGAGAGTTTGCAAGAAGCATTAGGGACAAAATTACAACTTAGTTCGCTTATCATCCGCAGACCGACGGTCGATCGGAGAGAACAATCCAATCTTTAGAAGATTTGCTTAGAGCTTGCACCATAGAACAACCGGGAGTTGGGATGACATTCTACCCTTGATAGAATTCACCTACAACAACAAGATTATCATTCGAGCATGGGATGGCACCCTATGAAGCTGTATGGACGACGATGTCGAACACCTATGTGTTGGTACCAAGACGGCGAGCGCCTTACTACTATTGGACCCGAGATTATACAAATGACAACCGAGAAGGTTAAAATGATTCAGAAAAGATGAGGACGGCTCGAGAGTCGACAAAGGAGTTATGCGCAGACCGAAGGAGAAAACCTCTTGAGTTTGAGGAAGGTGAGCATGTATTCCTGAAAGTCACACCTACGACTGGGGTGGGCCGGGCTTTAAAATCTAGAAAACTCACTCCTAAATTCCTTGGACCATACCAAATCATTGCTCGTGTAGGTCCTGTAGTATACCAAATATCCTTACCTCCTTTTCTTTCAAACATTCATAATATTTTCCATGTGTCACAACTTCGGAAATACCTTCCTGACCCAAGTCATATCATAGCACCAGATACAGTACAACTAAAAGAAAACTTAACTTATGAGACGTCTCCTATAAGAATCGAGGATAGCAGGATAAAGCAATTAAGAGGCAAGGAGATCGCATTAGTGAAAGTGATCTGGAACGAGGTGACTGGAGATGCAACCTGGGAGTTGGAAGACAAGATGAGAGAGCAATACCCACAGCTATTCTAAGGTATGCAAATTTCGAGGACGAAATTTCTTTTTAGAAGGGGAGTGTTGTAACATCCCGAAAATTTATTATTTTGTTAAAAACGATCATTTTATAATATTTGTAATTTTTAAGAATTTTTGTGGAATTTTCTGGAGATGATGAATATTTTAATATATTCTTCGTTTTATGTGTGTGCTGAGTGGAGCCGGGAGAATAGAATATTTTCCCGAAGCCGGTAAACCTTGGACCGTCAACGTGTCAACGGGGATCTTACTAAACCCGAGTCCGGGCACGTTTACGAGGTCTACATTTTGAGGTTTTATCTGTTAGTGTAATAAATCATCTGTCGAGGTATTTAATCAAGGAGATAAGCTTACTATGCACTTCGTAGAGAAGCGTGCGAAGCTTCTCAAGGAAGCTTCTTTGAATCATTTTTTATTATTTCTCTCTTCCCATTTTTGGTGCTTTGCACATTTGAATTAAGGGACTTAATTCATTCTTCAATCCACACATTTTTCCTCCTCCCGTACGTAGCACTCATCTTTCTCTCTTTCCATTTCTCCTTACTGACACCATCCACCCACCTTCATATTTTCAGCCTCCAATACCGTCACACTCCAGCACCATTTCGTGTCTGGAGAAACACCATACCTGAGGGAATCATCTTCAAAGTTCTACGTTTTCTTCATCTTCTTCTTCCTCCACGGTTGAAGCTTAAAGGTTGGAACTTTAAGGTAAAGTCCTTAGCTTTTTCCTCATCTCTCCTCATTTTCGTAACCCACTGTCACTTTGATGACCATGGGTATCCATTTCAACACTTGATTCTGATTTTGGTGAGCTTGAATATTTAAGGATCTCTTGGGAGCTGAAAATATAATTTCTGACCAAAAGGAGCAGCCTTTCTTTGTGCTTCTCTAAGGTAAGAGGAAGACACTCCTCCTCAACCTCTCTTAGCATTTAGGAACGTCTGTGATTTTGTTGAGGGTCTTTCTGCTTTTGTATGTTGTTTGTATGGTATATGTGCTATTTGATTATTTGAGTTTTGAATGTACATATATATATATATAACTGGATGTATTGGAATGTGTAATATTGAAGGGAATGAGTTCCGAGTGATTTTCGGATAGTTACGGTGTTGAGCCCAGAATTTGGAAACTTAATGTGGAAACTAGTAATAGTAAGAAATTTGGCCAAACTCGTCGAATATAATGCCTTGATCTTTTGGTGATATGTCAAAATCCGTCGAATGAAGATTTCTGACCATTTTCGTCGAATGATAAAATCCGTCGAGTAAGGACCCATAGCCAAACCTGTCGAACGTGATAACCTAATCACTTAATAAAATGTTAAAATCCGTCGAGTAAGGACTCATGGCCAAACCTGTCGCATTTGATATCCTAACTACTTGGTGAAATGTTAAAACCCGTCAAGTATGAACTTCTGGCCAAACCTGTCGAATTTGATATCTTGATCACTTAGTAAAATGTTAAAATCCGTCGAGTTTAGACTCCTGACCCTTTCCGTCGAATGTCAAACCCGTCGAATTTAGATTCCTGACCAGCAAACACTAAGTGAAAATCCGTCGAGTTTAGATCTTCGACCACTAAACACAATGTCAATATCCGTCGAGTATGAACCTCGATCATGCCCGTCGAGATTGATCTTCCGACCAAAAACCCGTCGAATAGAGTCCCTGGACACTTACAAGAAAATGCCCCAAAGTCAATAATCGTCGAATTTGAGAGACAATGCCTGTCGAGTAGATGAATTTCTCCAGACCCGTCGAAATTGGAGATTTCGACCAGTGTTCGTCGGTTCGACACTTGGGAGATTTTCTCCAACGTCGACACCTATACCCGTCGAATTGAGGCTTTTGCTGACCATCTGGAGGGTTCGACAGTTTTGATCTTCGTCCGACAGAACCCCAATCCCACAGAAAATGATTTCTTCGTCCGACAGAACCCCCATCCGACAGAAAATGATTTCTTACCAATCCTATTATAAAAATGTTTTCCCCATTCTTTCCTCCTCCTGTTACATTATTCTTCGTCGAATGGCAACTTCAATTATTCATAAAACGTAATCTCTGTCGAATTCAAATGTATACCTATCACCCAACACCTAGTAATTGAAATCTGTGACTCAATTTGTGATTCCGACCGTGTAGTTTCCTGGACCCAAAACCTTGGGACTAATAGAGGAATATTGATTATAAATAAATGGGATGACTAGAAATTACTTAGGGATGCATAAACAGGGAAGAACATGAGAGTGTGAGATTTTGAGATCTTAGAATAACCTTCTAAGGGCATATGAATAAATTACCTAAGAGAATTTAAGTTAACTAAGAGAATTCCTTTAGAGACAAACCCTGTAAGTGAAGCTAAACCTAAGCAAGAATTCATAATACATTTTGAAAAGGTATTGATCTATTTAATGACAATATTATGCTATTGTGGGTCCATGTGAGAGACCATTGACTGTATTAATTCTTACTTTGGCAAATTGTGACATATGATGGAATAGTATGTAATAATGATCATACATGATTATGCATAGAGTCCGTATGCATTGTGATTTGTCCGTTGGATTTGTCGTAAGGCCTAGTTGCCTAGGAGTTGAACACACCTTAGTGCGGGTGCGAATAGACAAGTGGGGTCCCGTAGTTGGCCTTGAGGGCGTTGGGGCACGGGTGTTTCACAAAGGCGGTGGTAGCCCCTCGGGACCGTGAGACAAACCGATGCAAACGCACCAACGATCCCGACCGGCCACGATCCTATATCGAGATCTTGTGAGAATCTTTCTTGTATAAAGCCTTGTTGCGCAAAATGACCGATTATTTTCTCGGAAAGCACTTGTTTTTATGGGCGACGAGATACCGGCATGTCTCCACGATCATTCTCTCCGAGTGTTTTGTGTCTAGCTCCATGGAGTAGGATCTTGGTTATTGAGGGCTCATGTGTATAGAGTCCGTGCATTATTTGCATTTATCATTATTATGGTTTGGCATTGATATATTGTTGATATACCTATGACCGCACAGGCTCGTTTGCTTGATCATAAGCTGCTCTTGAATGTCTATTACTATTCTTGTTGTTGTAAATGCTATGTGGGCGCGCTTTGCGCCGTTTGGTTTCTTGATGCTATAATTGGTAATGACGGAAGGATGTCTTACCTCTTTTTCCTTCTGTTTCTCCATTCCTGTTTATCCGTACATTGCGTCTCATCGAAGACAACCGTGAGGAGCCGGAAGCTCCCAACTTCCCCGGTTTTTGGCCTTATCTTGGTGAGCGACCACGAGAAGACTATGGAGCCCCGTACGCACGCATTTTTGGGAGATGTACGTCCGACTTTCTTAGGAGGGCCGAGTCTTTGGTATATCAACTATAGTTACGAACGCCGTGTCTACACGGGAGATGTCTCGATATCACTAGCCGGGAGACGCCACGAACCACTGTCTTCACTGCCGTATTAGCCTACGTTTGGAGTTTCGCCACCGATACGTGAGATGTGGGGCGATCGTTACTTCACTCCGAGAGAGGACTCTTTTCGTTCTACTGACTCGGGCCCCGTCCCGTGTCTCTGCTATTCCTATGGTGATTTCCTCGATGATGAGGAAGATCCGAGGAAGATCCCGAGGAAGTCCCCGAGGACGACCCGAAGAGGACCCCGAAGAGGATCCGACACGATTCCTCCTCACTTGAGGAATTGATGTTACTCGTAGCTACCGAAGGCTACCAAGTATTTTATTTTGGGGCCCGATGTTTTGTTTGTAGTGAAATTTGTAAATTCGATACCGTGGGGATGTGTATGTAATACTTTGGGGGCGTGTATAGCTTTGCTTTTTGATGTACCAGGCTTGTAACTAAATGTTTTGATAAACCTATATATATATATATATGATGATGCGAGATGTTAATTCCTATGCATATTTTACTACATTTGATCTTTTATTCCCATTGATGTCTCGTCAACATGGTTACTAATTAAAAAAAAAAAAGTATATATATATATAACATAACCGCCAATTAAACCCAACTATAATCTAGTGAATATACGCGTCTTATTAAAATGAACCGGGTCTCAACTCACCTAACTTTATTTCTGCATTGTAATCGACCATGTGACGTTCCCTTGGAAGAGGGGCGTTACAACCATAATCAAAATTAGAATAGCCAATCACTTTAAGGTGATCTAACCCTGTATAAGTTGACTTATAACACTATATTTTATACATTTTATAAACATCTTACTAGGTTTCTTAAGGTTCAATTAAGCTTAATTTAGTTGGTTTTGACATATTTTATGATATTGGACCTTATTGGATCATTGAAAGAAATATTGCATGAATTAGCCTTAATTTATTTTTTTGGCAGTGTTCAGTAAATTGGCTATAACTTGAGTTTTAAATATCTGGTTGATGTGATTATGATTTTATAGGAAAGCTAAGACAATTCTATACAACTCTCATGAAGACCTCAAAGGCCAAATCACACGTTTGGATAACTCAAATTGGAATTAAAGCAAGAACTAGGGTGCTAATCCTGATAGCTTGACCTATGTGTACTGGTCATGACATATCTCGGGATATAGGGTGTCAAATGGGCTAAAATTTTGCTGGTTGATATTTAAGACCAAAATCTACAACTTTCATGTTGAATACTTTTCCAAGATCTAAGGTCTAATGGGTCATATTGGGCTTGGAAGTCAGAATAGAGGAGCTATCACTAGGCCTCAGCAGTATGCAGAGTAATCAGACCATATCTTGAGTTTTAGAAATGGTTTTTGACCCAAACTAATGGCATTTGAAATCTAAGATCCAGACCAACAACTTTTATGAAAATCATATTTCTCAAAAATGATGAATGTAATGACTTCAGAGCTTAATGATTTCGGGAGACAAAGAATCTCCATAATTTTTCACTCATCAAAAGTCATTTGGCATTTTCCACTCATCCAACCACTCATGAATCAGCCCCCTTTGTCATTTTATATCCCTAATCCTCTATAAAAGGCACCATTGGCAGCTCATTTGGGGGTCTTGGTCCTAGAGGCCAAGATCATGCTATTATGTTGTTGTAGTTTTCTTTTGTTCTAAATTGAAGTTATGTTTTTCTTCTTCTTCTTCTCTCTTTCTTTCTTCTTGTCTATGAGTAACTAAGTTTCATTTTACTTGGTGAAAGGGTGAAGCTCTTAGTAATAAAGTAAGGTTAGATTTATTCCTTTCTTGTGCTTAAATGATTTATTTTTCAAGCAGTTATTATACGTATTATATTTTGTTTCTAATCAATTTAGAAACCCTCCTTGTAACTTGGAGTTCTTGATTTGTTGTAGACAAGAGATTAGCACAATGAATGCTTGAACCTATTTACAAGTGTTGGTGTTAGAAACTCTCTTTGTAAAGTGGAGATCTTGATTTGTTGTAGACAATATTTTGGTGTAGTGAATGCTTGATCCCATTTATGAGTGGTGGTATTAATAGATGATTAAAGGAGGCATAATATAATTATGTATATAATTTTTAATGAACTTTGAATGATTTATCTTCCGATTAGAACCTCCATTATGTGTGGATTCTAATTAAGTTATAAAAATGATTAATCTTATTCTTATTTTATTTACTTAGAGTGGATCTCCTACCCCAAGTAAATCTTTTTTATTTGTTGTGACAAAATATTTACTTTACCTTAATTAATTTATCTTCATCAAGTCTCTATGGTTCGACCTCGGACTCACCGAGAATTTATTACTTGAGATAACCTGCACTTGGGTTTGTAATTTTTAATTTCGCATCAAGTTTTTGGCGCCGTTGCCGGGGACTTGATTTGAAGAACAAATTTCTGGTGTAAATATTTTGTATATATGCTAACATACTAACATAGTGGGGGAAACTCTCCTTTTTATTTTCTATATATGTTAACTTAGTGGGGGAACCTTTCCCTTTTATTTTTTTTATACATACTAACAGTGGGGGAAATTCTCCTTTTTATTTTCTTGCACATACTAACAGTGGGGGAAACTCTCCCTTTTTACTTTTTGTACATCCTAACTCAATGGGGGAAATCTCTCCCTTTTATTTTTTATGTACGTGTTAACTTTGTAAGGGAACATCTCCCTTTTAATTTTTGTATATACTAACTTAGTGGGAGTAAACTCTCCCTTTTATTTTACGCACAAACTTAGTAGGAGAACATCTCCCTTTTACTTTTTTGTAATTTACTTTTTACATTTTTTTTATTTGGTGGTTGGTTTATATCACACCTTTGTTATTTTTTGTATTTGGTGGTTGATTTATTACCATACTTTTGTTAATATATATATATATATATATATATATGGTGGTTGGGTTATAACACACCTTTGTAAAAATATATTTGGTGGTTAGTTTATACCACATCTTTGTTAATATTTAATGACAAGTTTATACCACCTACTTGTTAATATTAATTTGTTTTTCTTTTTACCATGGCAGGTTTATACCGCCTACTTGTTAATATTTTTTTTTAGGTTGAGTTTTGTATATATTTTTATTTTTTCTTCTTATTTATTTTTCTCTTTTGTCATGTGTAATTAAATTTGAGTATTTTTAAGGTGAAAACGTAACTTGATTCAATTGACATGTATTAAGATTGGAGTTCTAATTAACTCTTAATTTGAGTGCTTATTATGGTTCATAATGCTTTTATGAATTGGCCACTCATAAATTGATCTAGTGGGTGTATGTAGAATCAGAAGGCTTGCATATGACCTAGACCATAAATAATAAAGTGCCATGATTTATAATTGTCTAGGAATAGAGGTTATAGGTTATGTGGGAGAACTGTAGTATTTTTCATGAGAATCCAAAGAGTAAGGGTCATGCCTTTAAGAGTTAAGGTTTAGACCAATGAATTAAATGAAAATTAATTACTGATTCTCCCTATCAATTGAATGATTAGAAATTAATTAGAAAGAAGATCCCAAAGCTACTCTATTGTCTATGATAGATTATTGAATCAAGTGAAGTCAAATCCCAAGTATTTTAATTTTATATGTTTTAAATTGTTCTTCAGTCTTAGGAATCTGACTCAAAAAGACTCTATTTGTCAAATTATAAGAAAATTGGATGGGAAGCTTATCCTCGACTCATAGAAGGTGTTTAAGCCGTTACTAGACGTAAAACCAGAGGAAGATGTGAGCCATAGTCACAACAACATGTATATATTTTAGCTTTGTTTCTGTTTAAATTTGTATGAGGTTTCTCTTTTCAGTAATTGCAATAACAGGTACTATCTTCTATCTTTTACCTTTTTATGTTTTAATATTGAGGACAATGTTATGATCTGGTTGGGGGGAGGATAGTTGTGTGAATAATTATGTGAATAGTTGTGTGAATAATTGTGTAAAAAAATGCTTGAAAAAAAATTTAGAAAGTGTGTTTTTTTAATATGTTTGTCGTGTTTGTCAGCAATTTTCTAACCTAAACCAGTTAAGGATGGCAGAATAAGGAGTAAATTTTACTGTGAATGTAATTTTACTCTTGAGACGCATCTAGATTGGGCTAGATAACTAGTTTGTGTAGAAGTAGCAAATGGATTCAGGGAAATTTGCATGATTGAGTAAATTGTCTTCTTTCTTAAACATCACATGCTTGGTTATGGATGTTGAATTTTTTTTGAACTGAGAATGCTGGATATATGCCTTGTGAGATTTTGAGCCTATCGATGAATGGATTGAACATCTGTACCATTCTCTTCTTTCTTGTGTGATTTTTTTCACTCATGGAATTGTTACCCTAGAACTTGCTTTGATTCTTTTTTAGGCTACTTTTTCACATGCATACATAAATATGATTGAGGCATTTTTTTTTAAATAGCTACTTTAATCAAATAGCTAACTTTGCATATTTTTCCTTGTTTAACCCTTTTGAGCTTATTTGACCATTATTTGTTTCAAACTCATGATGTGCCTTAAATGAAAAACCATATTCTTACCTGATCTTAGGGAATAAAAGAGCATTGAATTTGTTATTGGATGAGTTTCTTGAATAAGTGTGGGAGTATATATGCAAGTATTTCTAAAAAAAAAAAAAAAAAAAAAGAACTGACCAGTGGATGTTTGGAAATAACAGGAATAGAAGGAGAATGTTCAAGCCTAACAATGAATTCAACCTACCATTTGATCTTTAAAAAAACATTAGTCAAATATTGGTCATTGCCCTTTATGAGAAGGAAACAAACAGAGAAAGAATTAAGAAAATCTTGGGAAAGTTAGACTAAATGTTCTCAAACATCTTCTTCACTCTAACTGTAACATAATGTTCTTTTATTCTCTTTGGTATTTAACTTGCCTTATCTATATTACTTCCTTCTTTACCTTAACCCCATTACAACCTTGAATAAAGTCCTCATGATTTGTGTATTTATGTTATTTTTGAGTAGCGGAGAAGTGGAACATAAGCAAGCTTATGGTAGTGCAACTATTCATAAGTTGAATAGAGTGAAATACTTACCTTTTTAAACACTTGAGAGATTGAGAGTGAATTCTGTAAGGATCTATCATTCTTGATTCATTCTTTTCAACTAAAGTTTCCTTGCTTGTTGGTTTGAGATGCAAAAAAATGTTATCTCATAAATGTTTTAATCCCTTAAATGTTTAGCTGGTCTTTGATTCATTTAATCCTTTAGAGTTTTTAGTTTTTTAGTCTGTGTCATTTTTCTTTGTTCCCTAGTTTTTGTTTCTTGTGTTTTGCTCAAGAGTGCAAAAGCTAAGTGTGGGAGAATTTGATAACACTGTATTTTATATATTTTATAAACCTCTCACTAGGTTTCTTAAGGTTCAATTAAGCTTAATTTAGTTGGTTTTGACACATTTTATGATATTGGACCTTATTGGATCTTTGAAAGAATTATTGTATGAATTAGTCTTAATTTATCTTTTTGGCAGTGTTCAGTAAATTGGCTATAACTTGCGTTTCAAATATCTGGTTGATGTGATTATGATTTTCTAGGAAAGATAAGACAATTCTCTACAACTCTCATGAAGACCTCAAAGGCAAAATCAGACATTTGCATAACTCAAATTGGAGTTGAAGCGAGAACTATGGTGCTGATACTGACAACTTGACCTATGTGTACTATTCATGCCATAACTCAGGATATATGATGTCAAATAGGCTGAAATTTTGATGGTTGATAGTTAAGACCAAAATATACAACTTTCATGTTGAACACTTTTCCAGAATCTGAGGTCTAATAGGTCATATTGGGCTTGGAAGTCAGAATAGAAAAGATATCACTGGGCCTGAGCAGTATGCAGAGTAATCAAACCATATTTTGAGTTGTAGAAATGGTTTTTGACCCAAAATAACGGCATTTGAAAGCTAAGATCCAGGCCTACAACTTTAATGAATACCATATTTCTCAAAAATGATGAATGCAATGACTTCAGAGCTTAATGATTTCAGGAGACAAAGAATCTCCATAATTTTTTACTCATCAAAAGTCATTTGGCATTTTCCATTCATCCACCCACTCATGAATCAGCCCCCTTGTCATTTTGTATTCCTAATTCTCTATAAAAGGCACCATTGGCTGCTCATTTGGGGGTCTTGGTCCAAGAGGCCAAGATCATGCTATTATGTTGTTGTAGTTTTCCTTTATTCTAAATTGAAGTTATGTTTTTCTTCTTCTTCTTCTTCTCTCTTTCTTTCTTCTTATTTATGAGTAATTAAGTTTCATTTTACTTGGGTGAAAGGGTGAAGCTCTTGGTAATAAAGTAAGGTTAGATTTATTCCTTTCTTATGCTTAAATGATTTATTTTTCAAGCAGTCATTATACGTATTATATTTTGTTTTCAATCAATTTAGAAACCCTCCTTGTAAAGTGGAGTTCTTGATTTGTTGTAGACAAGAGATTGGCACAATGAATGCTTAAACCCATTTACAAGTGTTAGTGTTAAAAACTATCCTTGTAAAGTGGAGATCTTGATTTGTTGTAGATAATATTTTGGCACAATGAATGCTTGATTCCATTTATAAGTGATGGTATTAATAGATGATTAAAGGAGGCATAATATAATTACGTATATAATTTTTAATGAACTTTGAATGATGTATCTTCTGATTGGAACCTCCGTTATGTGTGGATTCTAATTGAGTTATAAAAAGAATTAATCTTGTTCTTATTTTATTTACCAAAAGTGGATCTCCTAACCCAAGTAAATCTTTTTTATTTGTTGTGACAAAATATTTACTTTACCTTAATTAATTTTTCTTCATCAAGTCTCTGTGGTTCGACCTCAAACTCACCGAGAATTTATTACTTGAGATAACCTACACTTGGGTTTGTAACTTTTAATTCCGCATCATTGACATTTGATCTTTGGTACCATTCAGATAGCTCATGACTTACTTTGTAGCCTACCAATTAGCCACACCAGATTTGCTCAAGTATTTCCTAAGTACACTAACAACAAAACCAATATCAGGATATGCACAAACTTGAGCATACATGAGCCTACCAATAGCAGAGGCATATGGGACTTTCTCTATTTTTGTAACTTATTTACCATTTTGAGGACATTGGGCATTAAAGAGTCTATCACCCTTTTGAACGAGTGTAGTACAACAAATTTTTTACAAGATTTCATTTTGAATCTGTTCAGAATTCTTTTGGTGTAACCTTTCTGAGACAAGCCAACAATACCATAAGATCTATCACGGTGAATCTCAATTTATAAATGAAAAATGCATCACCAAGATCATTCATGCCAAAGTATGTTGATAACATCTGCTTAGTCTCATATAGGAAACCAACACTATTAGTGGTTAATAGTATATCACCAATATACAACTCAAGGAAAATGAACTTGCTCCCACTATTCCTCAACATATTGACATCCATCTGATGTACCTTCAAATCGAAATGAGCAACCAAGACCATCACAACACAAGAGGAGTCTTTAGTGGAGACTAGAAAGAAAGTCTCCTTATAATCAATGCCTTCCCTCTACTTATATTCCTTAGCAACAAATCTGGCCTTATACATCTCAATTTCACCTTTAGCATCATATTTGATCTTAAAGACCCATTTACAACTAACAATTATACAACCAAAAGGCAACTCCACTAATTTCTAAACACCATTCTTTCACATAGAAGCTAACTCATCTTCTATAACCATAAACCATTGTGAACTATCAAGACTAGCCATGATCTTTTGAAAGGAAATAGGATCAGAATTCTCAATAGAGTTAAACTCATGGTCTTGTAGGTACACAACGTAATCCCTTAATCTAGTAGATTCAGTGGATATAGAAACCCACTCAAATCTTTTAGGTGGAGCCATGACAACATATGGATTTTGTACATGATTTTTTTGACTTGTCAAGCGATACCAACATTATTAATAGGATCATCATGAATCAAAGGAGAAGCCTATGCCCCCAAAGGGAAGCAACATGAGTAAGAATGACAACATGCTCCTCTCCAACTTCAACAATACATGGCTCTTGAGTTCTACCATGCTCTAAGTCCATTTCAAAATAAATAGCCTTATCAGACTCAATAACTCTAGTGGTATGAGAGGGACAATAGAACCTAGAACCTATCGAGCCAATACAATAGTCGATAAAGAAATAATTAGTTTTCGGATCAAGCTTCTTTAGTTGTTAGTTATAAAGTCTCATCTCTACCATTTATTATCAAATGTGAAATTACATTAAAAGGTCTTTTTCCTGACATAAACTCATATAGTGTATTCGACACAAGTTTAGTTGGCACATAATTCAGAATATCAGTAGCAATCTTCAATGCATCTCCCACGGGAGTTCTAGAAAAGAAGTATGACTAAGCATGAACCCTACACATTTGATCTTCATACTATATTTCAATTCAACAGTGGTCTTGAATGCCTTAAAAAATATATAAAGAATTAGATCTCTCACACAATAAGTGGATCCATTCATGCCTAAAGAAAACTTTAATGAGGGTGGTGAAGAATTAAAAAAAATGCCCATGGCAATAGGAGAAATGAGCCCACAAAAGTTTGTACGGATCAACTATAGCATTCCTTCACACCTGCTAACCTATTCTTCCTGGCTCTAATAGTTAGTGTCCTTTTTATACGACCAACGCAAGTATAAAATGTAACATTCTTTCTAACCTAATAGTCCTAATCAGGGTTATAGAAGTTTAATAATACTGGTATAGGTCACCTAATAATTCTAGTAACTATCTAAATTACTTTGAAAATAAATCTATAACACTGAATGTGAGAAATAACCCATACAAACTTAGATTTTTGTTTAAATAGCTGAGAAGATAGAAATAAATATGAAAGATTTATTTCTAAGGTAGAATAATTGGAATGAGCTATAGTAAATTTTGGAGACATAAATGAATTAATTTGGCATTTTTAATGACACTGAGTATTTAAAGGCCAAATTAAATAAGAAAGTAGCTCAGATGATTATAAGATAATGAGCAAAGGTTAAATAGAGGATGAAGATTAATCTGAGAATGGGAATAGATTATAAAGACTATCTGTAAGCTTCTTGGTTGAAATTTTATAGGTTTAATTTAACCTAGAAAAGAATAATGAAACTTAGTAACTGATAAAGGTGTACAAGAATAAGTGATGAATGATGAAATTGAGAATTGAATGAAATCCTAGAATTTTCTATAATTCAGTATTGAAGGATTAAAATGTTCTTAACATATATAATGTTTTTAGCCAGATTTCATTTTAAAATCTCATTTCTTTTCCTCCACCGCCTTTTTCTCTCTCATTCTTATCTCTTTTATTAACTTTTCTCTTATCTTTCTTTCACTCTTTCGTTCAGTAACCAGAAAAGAAAGGGACAAGAGAGACAAGAGAGAAACAAGAGAAAATGAAGAAGAAAGCAACCAAGGAGGAAGAAAGGAAAACCAAGAAGAAAAAAGAAAAGAGAAAAGGAAGAAGAAAGTATCAAGTTAAGGTATGGGTGATTTCTATTTATTTATTTCATCTTTTCTCATCATGTAAAGATTATAAATTGATAGATGGGTTAAGAATTTATGGAATAATGATGGATAAGTAAAGATAGAAAGATGTTTCTATGCTTTGTTTGAGAGTTTTAAGTTTAAATTTTAGCTTTGATCTTGATGATATTTGAGATTAGAAAATGGTTTCTATGTAACCCATATTTGGTTTGCTACTTTGAGATTGATTTGGATGCATATATTTGGAGTATTGATGTTGTGGTTAGTGTATATTGATTTGGTTTTGGGTTGTTATATTTAAGATGCCCTATTTTCTGCATAAAATAATGTGGTAATCAATTACCACGAGCTGGTAATCGATTACCAAGCTGCGAAATGGGTTCCAGAATGGTGGTAATCGAATACCACGAGCTAGTAATCAATTATCAAGATTCTGGGCAAGTGGTAATCAATTACCACACTTGGGTAATCGATTACTAAGCCTCTGCCAAGATGGTAATCAATTACCAAGGCCTGGTAATTGATTACCAAGGCCTGATAATTGATTACCAAGCCTCTGTTTTGAAGTTATGGTTTGAGCAGTGATGGAAATAGAGTACTTTACTCTATTAGAATTAAACATAAACCCTAAACCTTGAATCAATGCATCAAAAATCACTTTGTGACATGAATATGCATTTAATTATTCTTGGAAATGATTTCACAATACTTTTGAATCAATTGAGGATGTATGAACGAAGAATCATATTTCTATGATGAAAATGATGACTTTAGGAACTTTGTTGCATGTACTAAGAATTTGATGATTAAGACATATGAAAAGAGATTGATATTTGATTTTTAAGGGTAACCCAATATCTAGGAAACTATCATCGTACCTAGGGTAAAACTAGGATAATGGTGGTTGAGGATGGACAGTCCCTTACCACCCTATTTTCTTGAGTTTTCCTTAGAAGAAAAGTAGTTGAGGATGGACACTCCCTTTCTACTTGATGTGATCCTAGATTAAAGATAGTGTGAGGAAGGATTATACCCTCCCTATCAAAGTAGTTGTGGATGGACACTCCCTCTCTACTCACAACTAAAAAATGAGGATGTACATTCCCTCATTAGTTATCGTTGCTTGGGTTACTCGGAGTAGTTCTGTGTAACAAGATAAGACTATTACAAATAGGTTGAAGTGCACTAACCTAAAACCAAATTACTACCAAGTGAATGGTATTGTGAGGATGGACACTTCCTCCATACTATTTTAATAAATGACGAATAATGATTATTGATAAGTGATGAACATGAGATAGCTTAATACATAAACTTATCATTGATTGAATTCTTAATACAATATTGAGATTATAATGAGACTTGATGATTTATTTGGATTATACAAATGATTTTTGATAAGTGATATAAAATGAATCTCTATTTCGAGAAGAGAAAGGACTTGATTTGGCCTTGCCACCTTTCTACTAGATATATTTTATTGATTTGAAATGATTTTTTTCTGAAATAGTTGGGATTATTATGATGAATGGATTTTATTTTAAACTACTAAGAATTGTGATATTCTCACTCTATTTGCTTGAATTTTCATAATGATTCTAGGACAACCACATGCATACAAGAAAGAAGAAGGACATGGACTTAGAGATACTTGGTTTCTTTTTGTTTTGATATCCGTACTTGATTGTATACATTTTGGTGCCTTAGTGACAAATTATGTATCTATGGTAACTTGATGTACAACTTGTATAGAATGCAGTTCTAAAGATATGTATTATATATTTCCTCTTCAGTCTCATATTTTTGTATATTTATGTATCCACATCTTCTTGAAAAATATAAGCCTGAAGAGGAAATATATAATACATATCTTTAGAACAGCGTTCTATACAAGTTGTACATCAAGTTACCATAGATACATAATTTGCCACTAAGGCACCAAAATGTATACAATCAAGTACAGATATCAAAACAAAAAGAAACCAAGTATCTCTAAGTCCATGTCCTTCTTATTTCTTGTATGCATGTGGTTGTCCTAGAATCATTATGGAAATTCAAGCAAATGGAGTGAGAATATCACAATTCTTAGTAGTTTAAAATAAAATCCATTCATCATAATAATCCCAACTATTTTGAGAAAAAATCATTTCAAATCAATAAAATATATCTAGTATTAGAATGTTACATAAAAGATTTAGAGAAGTCTAGATCATAAAGAATATTTTCCTTGATCAACTTCTCTATTCTTTCCTTAGAGATATAGCCTAAATGTTTATGCCACAACATAGACAAAAAAAAACTATCACACTTATTCCCAATAACATCACTAACATTTGAATGTTGTTAATTAACATTAAAGGATCAACAATTAGAAAATATAGTGTTTTGAAGGCCATTAGATGAAATTCTAGAACTAACAAGAATAGAATCATAAGATAGGTAGACTCTCTTATAACTAAATAGAAAAGATATAGTGCAACTATCCAAAGTAAAGACCAAAATCAAGTTCCTTCTTATAAAAGCTAGAAAGGTGGTGTCTTTAAATCTAAATAATGTCTAGTACACAGTCTCAAGGAAACAACACCAATATACACTACTTTGACACTGACTTTGTTTTCTACTATGATCATTAACTCTCCTTCACTTGGCCTTTGCCTACTTCTGAACTCTAGTAATGAGCATGTAACATGAATAGTTGCACCAAAATTTAACCAACATGTATTAGAATGGTCATTAACAAGATTGGATTCAAAACACATTAGAGCCAAGTACTCAACTTCCTTCTCCTCAATCTGATTATTAAACTCTATACAATTAGCTTGTCTGAGCCAATCTACAAATTTTGTGATGCATTCACGATTACTATTCACATCATCATGTTTAGTCTTGGTCAACACAAAGAGGTCACAGGCCCTTCAGGATTCGTCAACGGCCTTTAAAAAATTTATTGGCATTATCCATATAACACCCTCAACAACATGTTAGGCTTGTAAACATGTTACAAATGCAACCTAATACTTACATAACAAGTCAGTTCAGTTTTGTGATAAAATGAGTTAATTTAGGCACTTAGTTGCAACTTAGAAGTTAAAAAGTAGCCGAAAATAACTCAAAAAATGGCTTTAAAGGCTAAGTTGAGGAAAACAGGAATGGATAAATTGTTTCTAGGTCACAAATGAGCTAAGTAATATGTAGTTAAAATTTGAGAGCAATCGGAGTTCGTTTGTTATTTTTAGGCATACTGGTTGTGCTTTTAATACTGGATTGAACCCTAGTAGATATGGAAAAATAGAATAAAGGTGAAACAAAAATTTAGATGAATCCCAGGATTTATTCTAAATTATTTGGAAGTTTAAAAACTCTAATTAGTGTGATTCAAATGTCCTTAGCAAATATAAGTTTTAGTACCGAAACTTAAGTTTCTAAGTTTGCCATTTTCTCCTCATTTTCTCTCCACTCTCTCACGAAGCCCCAACAAAAACAAAGAAAGAAAGAAAAAAAAGGGGAGAAAGAAAGAAAGGAGGAGAAGAAGAAGATAAGGACAAAGGAAGATCAAGAAGATCAAGAGGCTTCAAAATCTTCATTCAATCAAGAGGTAGGAGAGTTCTTTCCTAAACTTAATTTTCTTCTCTATTTCTTGTGGTTTACATGTATGAATGGTTTGAGATAAAAAATAGTTTCTTTAGCTAATACTTGTTTTCAATGGCTGAGTTGAGTTTGGTTTAAGTTTAACTTATGCTTGGTTGTTGATTGTGAGGTTAGAATCACTCATTTGAGTGTTTGAAACCAAAATTGAGAATTAAGTTTTGATTGATAGATTTTTTTATCAAAATCTAAGTTTGATGAGTTGAAATTAATGTTTAATGATCCTAACATGATTAGAGACCATTATTAAGGTTAGGAAACACATAGAATCTATGATTTGAGGATTAGAACTTAGTTAGAAACCAAGACTATGCAAAATTGAATCTATAGAATCAGGGTTGTATCTGAACAGCCTGTGATGTTTGTTGCATAACTTGAGCTACAGACATCGGTTTGACCTAATTCTTAATGCATTTTAAAACTAAGACATAAGGATTCATGTATTAAAGATTTTAGAATTTTATCACTACCCAACCAGTACTAGTTTCAGTTTGAAATTGAGTTACATTCTGCACAAATAAGCAGACTGACACCCTTCAAACTAGATTTCATAACTTCCTACACAGAGGTGTTTTTTGCATGAGACTAGTGGAATTTTAAAGCTAACATATAAGGCTATAAGAATTAAAAAATTCAAAAGTTTTGCACTCTTAGTTTGTTCCCAGTTTCAATTTAAAGTTAAGTCAAAATCGGGTAAAATAGTGAGTGTTCTATTTTAGCTTCTACATAATGTCATATATCTTTAGCTACACTTATCCAAATAAGTGAGGTTTATGCCTTTTGAAAGATATGAGAGAAAGCTATTTGGCCATAAAATTTCAGAATTTTTGAAGTTATGATGCACATTTGGCGCATTCTTGAAAGTCAGCCTTTTTAGGCAAAAGTTGAGGTATTTTTGTGATGGGTTAAGCCCTAGAAACACTAGTAGCTTCTTTAATATTTAAAGTTGAGTTATGGAAGTGTAGCTAGAGATGCCTCCCCTATGGGTTGAACCAAGAGATGGCTCCCCTATGGGTTGAACCTAGAGATGGCTCCCCTATGGGTTTAACCTAGAGTTGGCTCCCCTATGGGTTTAACCTAGAGATGGCTCCCCTGTGGGTTGAACCTAGAGTTGGCTCCCCTATGAGTTGAACCTAGAGTTAGCTCCTTTAATAAGGTTGAACCCTAGTAAGATTTGGTTCCTTGAATGAGGTTGAACCCTTGCAAGACTTAGTTCCCTTAATGAGGTTGAATCCTAGTAAGACCTGGTTCCCTTAATGAGGTTGAACCCTAGCAAGACTTAGTTGCTTTATTTATTAAAGTTGAGCCTAGTAAAACATGGATCCCTTATTAATTAACTTTTAACCCTAGTTGATCGTGATTCCTAACTAAGGGAGTGATCCAAGCCCCCTTGTCCTGATAAAAGAGTGAGAAAAAGCACTTTGCTAAAGGTGGAGTTGTGATAAGTTAAGTCCTATGCTAGGCTATGGACGAGATAGTCCTATGCTAGGCTAAGGATCAATATATCCTATGCTAGGCTAAGGATGAGCATATCCTATGTCAGGCTAAGGATAAATAAGTAATATGCCAGATGAAGGGATTTAGCTCCTAGAAATAGTTAAGCTACATGTATGAGCTTAGTGAAGGATTATATAGTTGTTAGATGAATGTTTACATAAAGTTAGAATGTAAATGTTCTAGTGGTAGTAAGTATAGTCTCACTTACCTAGTGTAACTGTTAATTCAATGTTCATAGCATTATTCATTATAAGATGATATTTGTATAGTACTTATACCACGATAATGAATAACTAGAACAAAAAAGTTAGTATAGTATATTCAATTTTCAAATGACATTTATTTAATATAAATGTTTTAGTACTGGTATTGGTTACTCATGCTGAGAATTTTATTTCTCACCCCACTATGTTTCTATGTAAATCCAGGTCAAGGTCCTACAGGAGGGTAAGAAGATGAAGGAAAAAGAAAAACTAGTGTAGTATAGTTTTTATGTTTTCAGTTGAAAGTTTATGCAATTTAATTTATATTTGCTTTGAAGATATAAAAAGTTGTATGTATAATACTTATATTTATGGCTTTTAGATATAGCTCTACATAATTATTTATTTAAATATTATGGATTAGTTAAAGATTAAGTTAGAAGCAGCATGGCTGATACTGTTTATCCAAGTATGTGTTTGATATACTAGGGTATCAATATTAGGAATGTTACATTATGGTATCAAAGCAAATCATCCTGTGAGTCGGGGTATGGACTGACTAAGTTTAGCTAAGTTTTGAGTTTTTTGCTAAGTGTTGTGCATTTCTTATCTCATATGTGGGGTATGTGGATAGAATTGCATGACAGACCTTAGGTTGGAGTGTTAATGGTTACCGTTATACATAGTGTAATTGGGAAACCATTATTTCATCATGGCGAACTAGGAGAAGTGAGAATTCTTCTAGTGAAGATTCAGCTAATATAGCTGAAGAAGTTCTGAGAGATGGCAATTGCTAAGAAGAAACAGATTGCTATCGCAAGCAAAGTTTCAGAAGTGATAGAAGTAATTTCTTCTCAGCAGCTATTACTACTAGTACAATCAGTGTATAGAGTAGTGGTATTAAAAGACTGAAACTCCCCAAATCTCTCAAAGTTTAGAAAAGCCAATCCTACATTCTGTAATGGTAAGTAAGACCCGTTGGGAGTAAGTGGAAGTGGCTTAAGAGAAATGGAGAAAAATCTCTACAGCTGAGGTTTGTTCAGATGACCTAGTCATTTTGGTTATCTCCTATATGTTAGAAAGGGAGGCAGAGTTTTGGTGAAAAGAATGCCAAGGAGATAGAGTTCTTAAGACCTGAAAAGGTGACAAGTTAGTAGGCCTATATGTGGCTAAGTTTGAAGAAGTAAGTGATAAGTACAGAGCAAGCTACAAAATCAAACTTCAACCCATAGAACTTGGAGTTAAGGGGTTGTGGTGTCTGTTTTTCTATACTCATCATTCTTTGTTTGTGAAGATTGATGAAGGATGGATAGTATTGAGTTCTTCGTGATACTCGAAGTAAAATCATGAATAAGTGAAGTTGAGTTCCCAATCCTTTTCTACGTGAGTTATGGTGTTGTCAGATACTTTTAAAATAAAGGATTGGTAGAGAAGTGAAAGAGTAAGAAAGTCCTTGTTTTGGAAGTTTTTAGTTGTTCTCCTATAATATTCTTTTCGAATCAGACCAAAGTGGTAGTTCGAATACAATAGATAGTATTAAGTTTTTGGGACATCAATTATTCAAAATTGCAAGATCTTAGTAGTGAGCCAAAGTTTACCTAGTAGGCAAATTTTGAATAACATAGTCCTTAAGGCTAATTGAATAGACTAAGAGAGTTATTTAATTGGCATAGTTCAAGGAGACATACTAGCTTTAATCAGGTAGACTAAGTGTGCTATTCGATTAAGTAAGATTTTGATGTTAATCAAAATATGATGTTAGCTTTCGAGCAGTAGTTCAGAATGACGTACTTTTGAAGGTGATCGAATAGATGGAGAACTATTTGAATAGGCCATTACAGAATGGTATGTTAAGCTAACCGAGTAAACAAAGGGAGCTATTCATTTGGCAAAAGTTCAAGGTTAATCGAGTATACTATAAGAGTTATTCAATTAGCATAGTTTTGATTGGTCAAAACAAGCAAGGAGAGGCTTATTTTTTATTAATCGAATAAGGCAGAATGGTGTTGTGGAACAGAGTCGCATGGTTCTCACAAGAGGAAGTGAGAGGATGAAAGGTATATGAAGTGTGCTTCTAAACCCAATCATCCCCAAGATAAAGACTAGTTGAGCTGCAACTCAACTGGTGAAAGGCGTCCACCTTGAGTGGAACAAAAGGCTTGGTTGCGGGTTCGATTCCTAGGGAAGGGCTGCAGACAGAAGGTGGGAATTGAACGATGTGTCCAATGCCAGACAATACTTGAGTAGATGTTAACGGCTCCCTAGGAGTAAAGGGAGACTGTTACATAGACATGAGTGAGCTTAAGTAAAAGTAAAAGGACCAAAGTGTGATAGATGTGGAAGTTAACATAAGGGCAGACCTAGTTAAGTTAGTCAGATAGTATATTATACTTATGGCTAACCAGAATATTTTTTTTTTAAATAAATGTACACAGAAGCAGGGAGTAGTGCCTAACCTCAAAGTTCAAGTTAAAGTAAGAGTTTATACTCTAAGTAGTAAGGAGGTGGCTCAGACTTCCGATATCATATGAGATAAGAACATAGTTAAAGATGATCTCTAAGTTTTAGTATATGATTCAAGAGTATCCTCACTCTTTAATTTCATATGAGTATAGAAAGGGATCAAATTTATCTATGCTTGAGTTTTCCCATGTTTTATCCTTGTCTACACCAATAGGAAAGCTAGTCACAACTTCCTTAGTAAGTTTGGATGGTTGTGCAAAGTTGAATGTAAGAATTCCTTTATGGATCTTATCAGTTTATCTTTCCTTAACATAGATGTTAGACTAGACATGGTTTTGAATTAATCAGATTGGACATTGAGGTTTATATCTGATGATTCTTTTGGTGCCTATTTCTTTCGAGTCTATGTTTTGAGAGTTAAACAAGTGAACAACTCCTTAGTAGAGGAAGCTTAAGGATTCATTCTCCCTTTTCTCCTAGAACGTGGAAGTTAAGTAAGTCTTAGGAAATATATTTATGATAAAAAGATATCCAAAGGTATTTCCTATGAAAGTAATCGAGTACCACCTAAGAGAGAAACAGAACTCTTTATTAGTATGGTACAAGTTAAGCTAGTAGATAGCTTTGAGGTGTTTGGTGATCATACGAGTTTGCAACACTTGTTTGATCAAAAAAAGATGCACATGAGGTAGAGACAATGGATGGAATGCTAAGTAGAACTCGGTTGTGATGAAAGGATCATGACTTTGAGTTATAGTATCATCTGGGTAAAACCAATGCAATGGCTGATGCACTAGGTAGAAAAGTCCTACATGTGTCCCCGATGAGGGTTTAAGAGAGTGAACCGCTTGAGTTTCAGAAATTCGAGTCTTGCAGTGACTATAATGCTAAAAAAGTTTATAGTAAGCAGAGTGAGCATAGTAGTGACTTAAAGACTCATATTTTAGAAACTCATAAGGAGGATGAAGCTCTAAGGGACATTAGTGAGCTGATTCACTTAAGAACCCAAAAGGAAGTTGTTATGACTGAAGATGGAATGACAAAATTTAGAGGTAAACTTTGTGTTCCAAGAGAGTCGAGCATTAGATAAAGGATTCCAGAGGAAGCTCACAAGAGAAGGTATACCATCCGTTTAGATATTTCTAATATGTACCAAGATCTTCGGATAATGTTTTGGTAACCTAGAATAAAAAGGACATAGTAGAGTCTAGGTGCATTTTTCTCAGAAGATAGTATAGGGTGAAATTGGCACTAAAGAAACTAGTTGGGAGTTGGAGTCCCATATACAATAAGTTTACCCTGAGTTGGGTAAGAAGGAAGCAATTTTGAGGACAAAATTTTAGAAAGGAGGGGACAAATATAACACTCTCAATAGCATGTTAGGCTTGTAAATATGTTACAAATGTAGCTTAATACTTACTTAACATGTCAGTTTAGTTTTGTGACAAACTGAGTTAGTTTAGGCACTTAGTTACAACTCATAAGTTAAAAAGTAGCCTAAAATAACTCAGAAAATGACTTTAAAGGCTAAGTTGAGTGAAACAAGAATGGATAAATTGTTTCTAGGTCACAAATGAGTTAAGTAATATGCAGTTAAAATTTGAGAGCAATCGATGTTCATTCGGTATTTTTAAGCATACTGGTTGTGCTTTTAATGCCAGATTAAACCTCAGTAGATATGAAAAATAGGATAAAGGTGAAACAAAAATTTAGATGAATCCCAGGATTTATTCTAAATTTTTTGGAAGTTCAAAAATTTGAATTAGTGTGATTCAAATGTTCTTAGCAAATATAAGTTTCAGTACCAAAACTTAAGTTTCCAAGTTTTCCTTTTTCTCCTCATTTTCTCTCCACTCTCTCACGAAGCCCCAACAAAAATAGAGAAAGAAAGAAACGAAGAGGAGAAAGAAAGAAAGGATAAGAAATAAAGGAGGAGAAGAAGAAGATAAGGACAAAGGAAGATCAAGAGGCTTCAAGATCTTCTTTCAATCAAGAGGTAGGGAAGTTATTTCCTAACCTTAATTTTCCTCTCCATTTCTTGTGGTTTACATGTATGAATGGTTTGAGGTAAAAATGGTTTCTTTAGCTAATACTTGTTTTCAATGGCTGAGTTGAGTTTGGTTTAAGCTTAACTTATGCTTGGTTGTTAATTATGAGGTTAGAATCACTCCTTGGAGTGTTAAAACCAAAGTTGAGAATTAAGTTTTGATTGATATATTTTTTATCAAAATCTAAGTTTGATGAGTTGAAATTAGTGTTTAATGATCCTAACATAATTAGAGACCATGATTAGGGTTGGAAAACACTTAGAATCTATGATTTGAGGATTAGAACTTGGTTAGAAACCCAAATCTGCATAATCAGGGTAGTATCCGAACAGCCTATGATGTTTGATGCATAACTTGAGCTAAGAACATCAGTTTGACCTGATTCTTATTTCATTTGAAATCTAAGACATAAGGCTTCATGTATTAAAAATTTCATAATTTTATCACAACCCAATCAGTACCAATTTCTGTTCGAAGTTGAGTTAGATTCTGCAGAAACAAGAAGACTAACACCCTTCAAACCAGATTGCATAACTTCCTGTACGGAGGTCTTCTTTGCATGAGACTGTGGCATTTTAAATCTTACATATAAGGCTATAATAGATAATAAATTCAAATTTTTTGCACTCTTAGTTTATTTCCAGTTTCAATTTAAAGTTAAGACAAAATCGGGTAAAACAGTGAATGTTCTATTTTAGCTTCTGCATAATGTGGCATATCTTTGGGTACACTTATCCAAATAAAGTGAGTTTGTGGCATTTGAAAGATATGAAAGAAGGTATTTGGCTATAAAATTTTAGAATTTTTGGAGTTATGATACACATTTGGCGCATTCTTGAAAGTCATCCTTTTTAGGCAAAAGTTAAGGTATTTTTGTGATGGGTTAAGCCCTAGAAACACTAGTAGCTTCTTTAATAGTTAAATTTGCATTATAGAAGTATAGCTAGAGATGGCTCCCCTATGGGTTGAACTAAAAGATGACTCCCCTATGGGTTGAACCAAGAGATGGCTTCTCTATGGGTTGAACCTAGAGATGGCTCCCCTAAGAGTTGAACCAAGAGATGGCTCCCTTATAAGTTAAACCTAGAGTTAGCTCCCCTATGGGTTAAACCTAGAGATGGCTCCCCTATAGGTTGAACCAAGAGATGAATCCCCTATGAGTTGAACCAAGAGATGGCTCCCCTATGAGTTGAACCTAGAGATCACTCCCCTATAGGTTGAACCTAGAGATGGATCCCCTATGGGTTGAACCAAGAGTTGGCTCCCCTTTGGGTTGAACCTAGAGTTGGCTCCCTTAATAAGGTTGAACCTTAGCAAGACTTGGTTCCCTTAATAAGGTTGAACCCTAACAAGACTTGGTTCCTTTATTTATTAAAGTTGAGCCTAGTAAAACATGGATCCCTTATTAATTAAGTTTGAATCCCAGTTGATCTCGATTCCTAACTAAGGGAGTGATCCAAGCCCTTGGCAAAAGAGTAAGAAAAGCACTTTGCTAAAGGTGGAATTGTGATAAGTTAAGTCCTATGCCAGGTTATAGACGAGATAGTCCTATGCAGGGCTAAGGATCAATATATCTTATGCTGGGCTAAGGATGAGCATATCCTATGTCAGGCTAAGGATAAGTAAATAATATGTCAGATGAAGGGATTTAGTTCCTAGAAATAGTTAAGCTACATGTATGAGCTTAATGAAGGATTATGTAGTTGTTAGATGAATGTTTACATAAAGTTAGAATGTAAACGTTCTAGTGGTGGTGAGTATAGTCTCACTTACCTAGTGTAACTGTTAATTCAATATTCATAGCGTTATTCATTATATGGTGATATTTGTATAGTACTTATACTACGATAATGAATAACTAGACCAGAAAAGTTAGTACAATATATTTAGTTTTCAAAGAACATTTATTCAGTATAAATGCTTTAGTACTGGTATTGGTTACTCATACTGAGAATTTTATTTCTCACCCTGCTGTGTTTCCATGTAAATCTAGATCAATGCCCTACAAGAGCGTAAGAATATGAAGGAAAAAGAAGAACCAGTGTAGTATAGTTTTTATGTTTTCAGTTCAAAGCTTATGTAATTTAATTTATATTTACTTTGAAGATGTAAAAAATTGTATGTATATTACTTATATGTATGACTTTTAGATATTTAATTATTTATTTAAATGTTATGGATTAGTTAAAAATTAAGTTAGAATTAGCATAACTGATACTGTTTATCTAGGTATGTGTCTGATATACTAGGATATCGGTATTATGAATGTTACAATCCACTTCATGGATACTCTCCTTAATAGCTTTGTTCATGCTATACTTTATGGCCATGAAATGGACTTTATTGCAATAAGCCCACCTTTCATATTTCACCCTAACCAAAGTGAAAGACATATCTGTGGGCTTTGGGGCTCATCCACAGCGAGTGCAACTTTAATAATAGAGATAATCATAAATAAATTCACTGACTCAACCGGTCCACATAATTGGCCCCTCACAGTTTTGTCAAAACATTCATTTTCATAAGTAAAACTAGATAATCAGTATTTAAAGGGAGATTTTCTTGTCGAGCATATCAATATACAAGATAAGCGATAATCACAATGGAGCTCTCTCATGTAATTATAATCCTACCTAAGGGTCCCTAATCAGAACACATGAGAAGACTCCCACAAAGATTAAAATTATGTCCCTAAAGTTAGTACCAAGAGAATATTGAAAACTCTAAGGACATAACCTCAATGCTCTTAACAAATCGTTAGGAATTACATTAATAAAGACAAACCGATAAGGTAAGCATATTATCAATATAAACCCTAATGCCACAAAATAATAATATTTTATCAACAAAATAGCACCTTGCCATCGCGTGAAGGCGAGCTCACAATTATGAAAGATGCCCAAAAAGTTCCACAACATTTTAAATAATAACTCTTAGAACAAAATTGCATAAAGAATAACAAGAAATAGCAATATACAATATTTTACATAGCATTTTATGCATAAATTAATAGCACTGAAAATTTATTTTAGTGACTAAATAATATCAAGTCTGAGAGTACAAATTGTACAACACTCCTAGTAGTGTCACAATCATGTTGAAAAAATTCCATGGTAAAACGCGAAGAGTATAGTACAATTATTTTAACATTATGCAATATTATATATAAAAAATAGCATTAAAATTATTTAAATAATGAAATAATAACACAAAGTCTGCGAGTGTGCAATATATAATGCCCAATAGCATCACAATCATTTAAAAAGAAATTTCAGGTCCAAAAGTAGAGAGTATCACATGAATTTAGTCATTATAAATTCACCAAGATTCAAAATAAATAACTCCAAATGCCAAAAAAAATTTCTCCAAAATTATAGGAAGGACATATGGATAATACTGCAAAAAATAGAATTGAAAAATTAATTTTCTATAGTTCACACTCTCCTACACTCTCCAGGACCGTGAGTGGACATGAGTGTGGGTAGAAGACAACCTATTTCCTTACCCGTTTGACTAGAATGTGGGTCGTTTGACCCAATGTTGATAGAGTTCATAGTATGATGGGTTTTCTGTGATATATCTCTCATTTCTAATTCATTTTATGTGATTCTTATGCCATTGGATTCAAAATTCAAGGATCTACAAATCACCTAAGAAATTTTTTGAAAATTTCGCATGAAATTTTTGTGCTTTTGATAAAAAGCTTAAGGATGAAAATATGGGTTTAAACACAACATTTTAATGATTTCTCCATCGTTTCTCAACGAAAATCAATGATTCAGGCGCCATTAAACTTAGAAAATTGAGATACATAAAACCTCTAAGTCAATTTTCAGAATTAATTCACAAAAATTTTGGGTTGTTCAAAACTAATCCGTTGGGGATTTCACGAGGTTTCTATTACGAGATTTTCACTATTTTCTCAACCATTTGACACGATTCTTGTGTCTTTAGATTCATCAAACCTCAATCTACAATAATCCTATTAGAATTTTTAGAATTGATCAACTAAAATTTCAAATCATAAAACTTGAATGTTTTAGTGCTCTATGGATTTGAGTAAAATTCTCAATTCATAACATTATAATATGACATACATGTTTTTAGACTCCAGATAATCAGATCTACAAAACCCCTAACTTAATTTTCAAAATCAACAATTTTTTTTTTGAACTGTACATCATATACGTTAGGATTTCAGGTTTCATCAATTTTATATTGATCACGATTTTTCAAGTAAAATAAAAAATTGATAGTCATAATTAGGATAAAAATTGCTTTGATACCAATTGCTAAAATCCTAGATCAGTTAACCCAAAATATGATATATACAATAATATGTATTAAGTTATCGAATTACCTAGAAAAGATGACAACCATCTTTGAATCCTTGAAAATGATCTTAATGAGGGTGAGAAGTTATTCTTATTCCACGGTAGTTTTCTCACGCATTAGTTTCAATAGGGCAACTGTTGCATTAGGGTGGTAGGAATATGTATCTCTTTCTGTATATATAAAACAACAAGATGAGCTAAACCTACACATCATGGTAAATTCATATACCAGACCCATAAACAAAACACACTTATGTGCAGTGTTAAACAATAACAAGCCTAATAACAATACTGATCACAATTTAAACTAAATAATATGCTCTAATTATTTTGACATTCAATTAATTTAAATTTTATAAAATTATAATATAATTTATGCAAATCCACATAAAATTATTTTAACAGAGAATGGACTTTTTCTTTGTTCTACTGCTCTGCATCATGTGAATGTGTGAATTGATAACCCACATTAGCAAATTTAATGTTTTAAAGTTACCTTATTCTTAATAACTCTTATATTCTTGCATCACTTTTTAACACCACTTTTTATACATAGTTAATGATATACAAATTCATGGTTAATCACGTGTATTAGTTGGTTAATAAGTAAACCTAAACTTCAATCCTAAACTATGAATTTATTCATTAATTAATTAATACACATAATTAATTACGAATTTGTATATTATTAACTAAGTATAAAAAGTGATGTTGAAAAGTAATGTAAAATAATTATTTATCTATTCTTAAAGAAACTTGCATAGGCGCAGCAGACACCAAACCTTGCGCTCTCCTTTGCTAATGCCTAGTGTGGTGTGCCGTGGCAAGCAGAGCACATATACTTCATGAATATTTCGATTTGGCAATATTATTCTTCTTTAGAAGCACAAGCGTATATATGGCTGTCGTATAATCTGGCATATACTTGTCGGCTATATAGCGTAATTTTTACTTAAACAATTTATATATGCGAATAACTATGCACACGTATAATTTTTTATGAATATTTATATACACAAGTTTTACTTTCACTTTTGACCTTTACAATATCTCAAGCACTTTTGGGAAAATATTCGTTAGCTTTTCCTCAATAATAAAAGGCAACAAGAAAACAACTAGGCTACTTGGTATTCCTTTCACATATGTGCAAGTGCAAGACAGTCATCTTAAACAAGAGAAGGTAACAAAAAAACTAGTTGAAATTCCTTTTATATATGTGAAAGTGAAAAAAAGTAAACAAGTATGCAAATTAACATACCTCTATTTTCTTTCAAGGGACACTATGTTTATAGAAAATGATATAGAGGCAATTCTTGAAGAGAAAAGAAGATAATTAGTATCAAAACTACTTAATTATATTTTAATATATGCAAAAAATTATAATATGACCTGACATAAATTTAAAATAAAACAAATTATGCAATGACAATTCTGATGCATTTTGTTTTTAGAAAATGGTTTATATAGCATTAATATTATGCTGCCTCAATCAGGCTTTTCAGTAGAGTTATGTCTGTGGTTTAACAGGTCCGGATTCATGGAAGCCTGCATGTAGAAATGAATGTCATGCAGTATGTTATTAACCATGAAAAATTACCTTGCTGCTACGTCGAGTACGACAATAACTTTGAGGCTTAAATATATTTTTAGTCTTTTATAATATTGTAATTTTTTCATTTGGTCTCTTATTTTTAAAAATTTTCTATCAAATCCTTCAAAAAAATATTTCATTCTCATATGATCCCTTTCGTAACTTGCGGTTTAATATTATCATTAAATGCATATATGACCCTGTGTCCTAAGACAAGCAGGGCATGTTTTTGCTAATAAAAAATATGATCCTATGTCAAATGACACCAGGAAAGGTGTGCGGATATCATTTATGCACTTAACGGTGATGTTAAACGGTGAGTTAACAGAGAAATCATATGAAAATGAAATTTTTTTTTAAGGGACTCAATAAAAAAAATTTAAAAATAAGGGATCAACGGAAAAATTGCAATATTTTGGAGACTAAAAGCATGTTTAAACCTAACTTTCAAGTTCAAGCTCGACAAAGAAAGAATGAGATTTCGAAATGCTGAAAACTGTGTAGAAATGATATTCCCAGAATAACAAGCACAAAAACATGACGAGCTTTTGCTTCATAAATTGGCCGTAATGTGATGAAACTAGATACAAGAGAGCATCCCTCTGCTTTCTATCATAAGCTTCTCTCCTTTGCCAAGATTTGACATCTTGTTCTTGCTTGTAATAAAACTAATAAATAACTATGTAAGTTGCCAAGTAATTCTGAAAATTAGATTCTAAAGAAATGGAGACAATGTCATATCTGTCTCTACTTTCTGTTGATGCTTACAACCACTTACACATTTCTTATATAACATTCATTCAAAAGAATCTAATGGTTCTAAGACTGGAAGCAAATTATGAATCATATTTATGCAGAAGTGTCAAGAGAAGCTAATTCTGATGTCAATTGATTAAAATAAATGAAATGTGATCCTAGCATTTTGCCACTCTATTCCAGCGATCTCAGCAGCAGATAATTTAAGAAGGAGAAAGCAAAAGAATCAATGAGTAAAATATGGAAACTTGACCAAAAAAGTATTGATGTGATGTGATGAGTAATAATAAATAACCATACGTTCCCAATTTTGGTACGCTGAGGCAATTCAATGTGACGATGAAGAATATCAGATGGTACGTCATGAATTTCCACCAAGAGAAATAAAAATCAAACAAATAAATAAATCTGGAATGTTGAATGTGGATGAGGAATATATCATGATGTTTGTCCCCTCTTCTTGGGAGGTTAATTCCTCTATATATGTTCAATAGTGGATACTGAGGGGTACCTGAAATAGACAAGTCACCATTGGTTTTCTCCTTGCACAGTAATAACAGAAACGTGTTGAAATAGGGGGGTTGGTACCTGTAAAGGCACTTCAACGCTCAAGTCAGGCTGTGCATAATTAGAGTTTATGCATAAAAGTGATAAGTTCTCTGTGTTGGTGAGTAAGCCTAGTATTTATAGAGGTTTGATAAAGAGATATGCTCCCATAATAGTTGCAAGGGGAGATACGTTCCCTTAATCGTTACAGAGGATCCCTATAAAATCAGAATGTTGATACTGCAATCATGGGCAGCTAAAGGTGGTTATAGGTGCTATTATTACGTAAGATCAAGATTGACAATAACATATTTTCTCAGGATGTATCCATTGCGCAGATCTCACAGTAATGTTGCTGCTACCCAATGCCGTGATCCGATATGCATAGAGTTAGGATCTCATCTATGTGCCATAAGTGAATTCCTGCTGAGGGCATCAATGACAGACTCCAGCATACTACATGTCGGGTCGACCCATTGGACATGATCCTAGATCACGGTCTAGAACAGTTGCCCCCAGCTTGGCACTTAGATGAGACAACTAAGTGTCAAAGTATCAAGTTTAATATGAGCGCATAGTGCGCACTGGACAAAAGGATCCAAGTTAGTCAACGTCGGATCTGACGATGTTTTCCAAAGGCTCGAGGTCCATTATTCATTATAGTATGCCTTCGAGGTTGACGTGTAAGGCTGGGATTCGAGGTGGATCACTCTGCTTAGGTTGTCATTCTGCCATCTAAGGTATATCTTTTGTTGCCCTCATGTGTAGTTCACGGGGTCTTTGCTCTTGTCCTTCCTTATAACTTTTGTTCTACAATTTGTAGTAGTCTGAGCCTACTTGGGGAACTGTCACTTACTCGCTTTGACTTCATTGAGAATTAAAAATCTTTTAGAAAAGGATAGCAGTTTCACGTTGTTTCCCAACTACCCACTACTCTCGTGGCCAATTAGAGAGAGGGAGCATTAAAACTTCCAATGTGAGATTAGTTCACTTTTTCAATGGCTAATTAGAAAGTTCCATTTCATTTATAAATTGGGAACATTTGCATTGAGGCTGGCATTCCTTTTGTTTTCTTTGATCTTGTTTCAAGATGATCGCTTTTCAGAGAATTTCTCTCCTATTTTTTGTATGCATGTGGAGGGCTTTGCCCCCTTTTGAAACCATCTTCCTATTCTTCCCAAAATCTTCAAAGGTACTCCCTTTACTACTGCCAATCCCTCCAATGGAGGCCATTCTTTCTCAACATAATGGCTTGGTAAGGACCAAGTAACTGCCCTACGTGGGCTGGCCAATATGCATCTAGGCAACAGAAGCCTTTCTCTCCTAGCATACGTGGGAATATGTAACCTTTCAGCGTGTACTGGGGGGACCCACTACTTCTGTATAGTTCTTGTGATGCATGGAGGTGTTCTACTCTCTATCCTCCTCCTTTTCCAATTGTTCTAAAGGCACTTAGCCAAATGCTTTAATAGTTTCTCTTCATAAGTGTAGTTGGATATGCAAGAGAGCTCTAAGGTGGAAAGATGATCTCTTAGAGCAACTTGGGAGTGATTGTGAAGCTTGTTGTTATTGAGGTGGAACAATCTTTTGATGTGGAGCATTCTCATGTTGGCTGGCAAGGAAGAGGTGGGTGGTGGTTTTTGGAAGAACCTTGGAGGTGGTTGTGGTCGGTGGCCATCATCATCATCGATGCCTAGCTTCCTTCCTGGCTTATTCTAGTGGGTATTTTGACTTAGAATAGTTTATGTACTCTTTTTTGTTAGAGCTGACGATGTATGGAATGTGAATAATAATAACAAAATTATTTTTCTGAATCTTGTGATTTGTATATTCTATTTTCCACTTCCTGTTTTTTCTTTTCCTTCAGGGTGAGTCCAACGCTCATCCTGTAATAATGTCATGTTGCCCACTACTTGGTGCTTGGCTAGATAGCGAAGTGGCAAGATAAAGTCTCAATGCCCTTGGGTGACAGTATTTGTGATTTACATGAAGTCGTCGTCCATGTTACCCCATGGGGCTAAGAACTCTAATTTAGGACGTCTACGACCAGCTCATTTGACATTTGTGGAAGCGTCATTTTCTGGGAAGAATCCATGTGTTAGTTGACTATAAGTGGACAATCCGGGTGTAGCCGGAGTCCGTAGAAAAAATCTAGGGTCCACAGAAAAAATCAGACTCAATTGCAGGGCTTGCGTGACAGTTAGTTTTCTGTGCACCGTCCTTTCAACTGCTTTGACAGCTGTGAAGGCCATGTGGCACATGCTGATTAAAGAGATGTGGTTAGGGTTCTACACACCATGATGAATGGTTTTTAAAATCCAAGGAGTTATGACGGACATGCCCCTTAACCGTCTGGCCTCTAAATAGGGGTTGAAGTGCCTCTTCCACTTTTACTATTCCTTTCTAAATTCCAGTGACCTGAATTGATTGCTGGTCATTTTCCTCGGTGGGGAAGTACGGTTCCGAATGGTTGAGAGCAGTTTCTAGTGGTTTTCAACAATTTTCACTTCCTTTCATCACCCAATTCCTTCATTTTTCCAAAGTACGTTTCTTTTTGTCCTTTATTCTTGTTGTTTTTATCACCTTTAAGATGGACGGTTCTTGCCTTAGGGTACTCCCCTTCATTTCCTAGCGAAGTGGGTAGGGATACCTGCATTTTTAAATTTATTCTGAGGTTTCACTCTGTGGAGTACCCTCTTTGTCGCGTCGTAAGCAGTGAAAGTGTCCAACTGAGGCTTTGACCTCGGAAGGCGTGGAGGTCGTAATTTTGGAGAGGTTGGGTGGCTGTGGATGTGGACTACCACCGTCTCCCTCCGTAGTTCGCCTCTCCATGTCTGAATCTGTCCATTGATTTTACTAATTCTAAGAATATTTACCGGCCTCTGTGGGTGTTTCCAAGAGTTCTATGGCAAGGAGAAGGGCAGCGACACAGAGGAGGCTGGCTAATGAGGGACCTTTATTACTTGCCCCCATGAGGATTGCATACCCTTGGGTAGGGGATGATGCCTAGAATAAAGAGTCTGTATTCCAGGCTGAGGGAGAGCTTGATGAGCTCAAGGAGTACTTAAGGTTGACAAACGGCAGCTTGGGGTGTAACATTCTCTCCAACCCAATGGACTTAATTAGGGTTATAGAAGTTCAATGATTTTGATAAAGATCACTTGTTAATTTTAGTAATTATTTGGATTAGTTTAAGCATAAATCTATAACAATGAATGTGAGAAAAAGCTCTTATAAACTTGAACTTTGCTTGAATGAGTTGAGAAAATAGAAATAAATAAGGAGGATTTATTTTTAAGCTATGAATAATTAGAATGGATATTTGAAAACTTCTTAATTCAATTCCATAGCTGTAATTTGACCCAGGAAAGAATAATGAAGCTTATAGACTAATAACACAATATTATGAAAATGGTAGAATGGTAATATAGAGAATAGAATAAAACCCTAGAATTTTCTATAATACCTATGAAGGTTAGAAAATTCATTTATGAAAGATTAAAGTGTTCTTAGTAAATATAAAGTTTCTAGTTGGATTTTCATTTTTGAAACTTTCCTCACGTTCTCCACTGTTACTTTTTGCTGAGGCTCACCTAATATGTTGACTTTGTTACTTTCTTTTCTTTCACTATTCCATTCTCTTATGTTTCCATCTTTCACTCTCCCCATTCTTTCACTTTTCATTCTCATTTTCTCTACTCTCTCTCATTTCTACGTGTTGGTAGAAGAGAGAAAAGAGAACAAGGAAAATAAGAAAGAAACAAGGGAAGAAGAAAGAGGAAGCATCCAAGAAAAGAGAAAAGGAAAAGGAAAGAAGAAAGTGTCAAGTTGAGGTAGGGGTTTTCCTTAAAACTCTTCCTAACTTGTTTGGTTTTCTTAGAGTTTTCAAAGAAAACTTGATTGAATGTTGAGTTTTGAACCATGATTTTCTATTGAGATGATTTTGAACTCAAGTTACTTCTTGAACTTGAAATGATGAGGATTTGAGCTTGTAAAAGTTGTAAACTTTTGAGTTGAGAACTACCCATGCATGTCATGATATGTTGTGATGATTTTGATGCTTTGTGGGTGAAGTTTTTTGGTTGTTTTTAATATTTTTGGGATGGTTTTGGGGCGTTCCTCCCTTGATTCTCTATTTTTTTTATTAAATATTCCCAGATAACCAATTATGGGCATGCCATAATCGGTTATTGGCATGAAATAGACCCTCTCACACTTGCAATAACCAGTTAAGGCAAGGCCTAACCGATTATTGCAATATGTCAGAGAGTCATATTATGCAATAATCGATTGGAGCCAAGGCCTAACTGATTATTGCTCATGATAGAAATGTATGAGGAAGCCAATAACCGATTACCCAAGAGTGGTAATCAATTATTGGCCTCTAAATTAGACTCTTGGGAGCTCCATAACCACTTATTAGCCAGTGATAATTGCTTAGCACTGGGTGCTAACTGATTATCTAGTTTAAAAACATGAACTTGAGATTAATGGAGGATTAAAAGCTCTTAAGAACCCTTGGAATTTATGAGTGTTTAGCTACGAATTACTTTACACTAATACATGAAATGTTATGAAACGATATGATGGATTATTCTATTACATGTTTATTGAGATAATGATGCATTATGCTATGAAAAGACATGATATGATGAAATATCTTAAAGCATGCATGATGAGATTGATGGTTGAGATATTCAACTTGGAAATTAATTAATTTTTCATGAGTAACCTATTATCTAGGATATCATTGGTCTTGGGGAGAGACTTGGAAATGGTGGTTGAGGATGGACATTCCCTTACCACCTAAGTAATTGAGGTTGAGGATAGATAATTCCCTCCCTCTTTACCTGAGTTCTCCATGGATGAAATGTAGTTGAGGATGGATAATTCCCTCTCTACTTAAGACATTCTTAGATTAGAGATAGTGTGAGGAATGATGATACCCTCCCTATCAAAGTGGTAGAGGACGGATAATTCCCTCTCTACTCATAACTCTGTAATGAGGACGTATAATTCCCCTATTTGATGTGGATTGATTGGGTTACTCGGAGTAGTTCTGTGTAACAAAGTGACTGTTACAAATAGGATGAAGTGCACTAACCTAAAAGCAGACTACTACCAAATGAACGATATTGTGAGGACGGATAATTCCCTCTATACCATTTTGATAAGAGATCAATTATGATTATTGATGATTGATAAATGATGATTCTTGATGGATGACCATTATGAGATAGCCTATTGCATAAATCTATCATGAATGGATTTCTGCATATGATTTTGGGATTTTGATAAGATTTGATGATTGATTTAATTACTCAACGGATTTTTGATAAATGTTATAAAATGAACATCTGTTTCGAAAAGAGAAATGACTTGATTTGACTTTAGCCACCTAAATAATGATTAAATACTAATGATTTGAAATGATTTTTTCCTCAAAACAATTGAAATGATTATGATGACACATTTTTATAAATATTACTGAGAATTATGAGATTCTCACACCACTTCTTTGATTTCCAAAATGATTCTAGGACGAACTTCTGCAGACTTTTTGTTTTGATAGTTGTACATGACTACATATGATTTTATGCCTTAATGGAAAACGATGTATTAATGTATAATTTGTATAGAACCCCATTCTAATAATATATATTATGTACTTCCGCTTCAAGCTCATATTTTGTATATTAAATATGTTTTTACACTTGAAAATTTGATATTGATCTAAGTGACGTACTCTAATACAAATGCTAATGCATAATTCTGGATATGTCATTAGTTTAAGTATTAGGGCATTAGATGGGGAACCACGAATATGACATTCTGGCACCGAAGGAGAATGAGAGAGTATGTTCACACAGGGAGGCGGGTGCATACTTCATGTTTCTATTCGAGGATCTCTTCATAGCACAGGGACTTCAGATTCCCTTCACTGAATTCCAAATAGTGGTCCTCCGTACCGTCAACGTGGCCCCGTCCCAGTTTCACCCCAGTAGCTGGGGGTATATTCTTGCCTTCAAGAGATTCTTCCAAGTAGTCAGGCTGCGGTACTCTAAGAAGGCGTTCTTCTATCTGTTCACCTGATGGTTCCCCCAGGGAGAAGGGGCCTACCAAAAGAACTGGCTCACGATCTGGACAAAAAGTGTTTAAGGTCTTTCAAGATAGCTACAAGGACTTCAAACACAAGTTCTTCAAGTTGATAGCGGTGCCAAACACCTGTCCATTCCTTATGAATGCCGAAGGGGAACCAGTGTTCAACTTGAACTGGACAACTCTAGCATGGAGCATCCCCTTGGGTTGATTAAAAAGGAGATGCACGATCTTAATCAAAATGACACACAGTGCATCGAGTTCATGAACCTATGGGCTCAGGACATTGGATTGATTCCATGTAAGGAACTTTTGGAAATCCCTGATGATGAAATTGTTAGGGTTATACTGGATAGGCCAGGCCATAATACGTAGTTCATTTTTTCCTTTCACTTTCAACATTTTCTTTTAAGCTATTTGACACTTGTTTGCTTTTCATGTTTTGTAACAGGGAGCATGGCAACTGGAGCGTCTCTTGTCGCCCTCTAAGCTTTTAAGGCTAGAAAAGGGGGATCGGTCCTTCCCATGCTCCTACACCCATTGCTCCAGCTTCTTTTGTTCCGGATCCTATGGTTGAAGTGGCACGTGATCAACTGAATTCTCCTACGCAACCTCTTTAGAGGAGGAAGAGAAAAGCGGCTGAAGGCACTAGCACAGATGATCACGGGAATAAGATATCGGCGGAGGCTGAAGTGGATGAAAGGGAAGATCTAATGCCCTTAATTACAGGGCGTGGAGAGCCTGGAGAGTTCATAGATAAGCAACTCTTGAGCAAAGAGGTGATAAAGTATATTACTCAGAGAGATGTACTAAACACTCTATCGTAATTCTAAACCTATGCAATCTGGGCTACTGTTGAAGCTCGTTGTCTTGAGAGGACCTTAGAGAATTTTGAGGAGAAGTCATCTAGAAAACTGAGGGTGGTCGAGGTAGAGGGAGCCCAGAAACTTGAGTTAGATCTCAAGGGCAAGGAGGATGATGAAGCAAAAGCCCAGGACTTGAAAAGGAAGATAGATGATTCCAAGTCCAAACTTAAGAAAGAAAAAGGCTACCTCTGAAAAAACACTTGAAGAAGGACAATGAGGAGTTGGAGGCCATCTGCACAAACATCAGTGGGGAGCAGTTTCGGAATGCTATTACCCAAGTTCAGCATTTCAATTTAGATGTTAACCTGGACTTGGAAGGATTGAATCCAGAAATGATAGTCTAGGTCAAGCTACTACTGGGGTTCCTATGGCCATGGTCCCTTTTGCTGGACTTTCATCTAGTGTGCTTGATCGAACGAAGGATGATGGCGGGGCATCCAATGAAGACTCAGGAGAAAATGAAGCTGAAGCTTGACTTTCCATTTTTTTCCTCTATTTACTGCATTTCCTTGCCCCCTGCGTGGGACATTTTATTTTTTGAAAGACAATTGGTCCGATTACCTGGGTACCTTCTATTTATTTCTTTTGCCTTCATTACTTGTCGTCATATGTGTTTCTTATACATGGTTCGTATCCAATGCCCATTATAAATGTGCACTTGGTAACTGCTTAGGGACTTAGGCTAATTTTCAATTTTAATTAAAGCCTTGGTCTAGGGTCCAACGCCCAATACATTTGAGCACTCGGGTTTCCGTTTAAGACTTAGGCAAAATTTTAAGGTGATCCATAGCCAGGGTCTTTAATGTTTACAATCTATTACAAAAAATCATCTATGCAGTTTTCGACTTGAAAACCTGTTTAACGTAATATGTTCACGATAAGTACCTAATGGCGGGGTGGGAATGTCATAATCCATTTTACCAATTAATTTCATAACCACATAATGGTCATGGCCAAGCGTTGAGGATTGGGTATGAACCTATAACTCATGACCAAGATGCTCAAGAGGGTTTTGTGGGCTATTTCTCTTAACTTGGACTTTTAAAAGACCTTAGATCCCATAGGGAACGAGCTCAAGACATTCTCAAGGCATTTTCTGACTTGAGGGTCTTTTTAGGTTGTTGAAATATATTTCCCATAAGGAACAGGCTGAGTGGACATTCTCAAGGCGGAGTCTGGCTTGAGGGTCCATTGAGACTTTAGATAATGCAAGATGTATGAATAACTCCATTTTATTGATAGATCGAAGGATTGAAGTCTGTTCACGATATATAATCATCAAATTTAGGGTAGACCAAACAAAGTAAACTAAAAGACTAGGCCTTGAAGGGCACCTAACTATAGTACTTTCTAAGTTTGTCCGCATTCTAATAGTTCTTGATCGGCTTGTCTATTAGTGTCTCTAAGGTGTAAGCTTCTTTGCTAGTGATGATCAAGATACGGTAATGGCCTTCCCAATTTAGGGGCTACTTTTCCCTGAGAGGCATTCCTACCCTCAATGTCTACTCTCCGAAGTACTAAGTCCCCTAGTTAGAATTTTCTTGGGACAACCTTTAAATTATATCAAACTTTCATCTTTTGCTTGATGGTAGCAGTGCGTATATGAGCAACACGCATTCTTTCTTTTAGAAGATCTAAGTCTTCTTTGATTAGTCCGGAGTTACTATCAGGTGAAAACTATTGGAGACGTCAGTCCAGTTCCCCTATTTCCATCGAGATCATAGCCTCACTCCTGTAAGTGAGTTTAAAGAGTGTTTCACCAGTTATAGAGTGAGGCATTGTTCGGTAGGCCTAGAGGACACATTCTAGTTGCTCAACCTAGTCTCTCTTAGCTTCATCCAATTTTCTTTTAATTCCACGAATAATAACTCGGTTGGCGGGTTTAACTTGTCCATTTGTCTTGGGGTTCTCGACAGAGTTGCAATTATGCTTAATCTTTAGCTTGGAAAGAAACTCTTTGAAACTCTTGTCCTTAAATTGGGTTCTGTTATCTGTCACAATGGACTCCAAAACCCCGAACCTAGTGATATATGGCACAAGGTGAACTTTTGGACCCGAGCAGAGGTGATCATGACTAAGGGTTCTATCTCGATCCATTTTGTAAAGTAGTTCATGACCACAACCAAGTACTTTAATAGCCTTAGTGCTTGAGGGAATGGACCCAGGATATCTATACCCCATCTTTAGAATGGCCAAGGTATAGACATCGTGGATAGTTCCTCTAGGGGAGCCTGATAATGCTCTGAGTGGCGTTGGCATTTGTCATAAAACTGGACATGTATAAGGGAGTCAGCTTCCATCATTGGCCAATAGTATCTAGCCCTGAGTGCCTTTAAAGATAGGGTTTTGCCTCCCAAGTGGTATCCGCAGCTCCCCTCGTGAACCTCAGCCAGTACATATTCTACTTCTTTTGGCATGAGACATTTAAAGAAAGGTCAAGAAAACCCGTGTCGGTATAACTACCCATCATAGATGATGTACCTGACTGTGGTCTTGACTAATTTGGAGGCTTTCTTCGAATCAGAGGGCATCACACCAGATTGTAGATACTCTATGATTGGGGTGATCCAAGTACGCTATTGTCCTTTCACTTCGAAAATGGCTACATCCGTGGTGGAGGGTCACGATAGGGTCTCTTGGATCACAGAACAGCTATTTCTCAGGCTTTTAGTGTTAGCTAGCTTAGACAAGAGGTCTGCTCTGAAGTTCTACTCTCGAGGTATCTATCTTGGCATCCTAGAAGCTCTTGAGGAGCTCTTGTACCTTTACTAGGTATCTTTGAAGGAGGGGCCCCTTGACTTGATAATCACCCAGAATTTAGGAGGTCATAAGTTAGAAGTCACTGCAAAGTGTGATTTTGGTCACTCCCATGTCCCTGACCATTACCAGTTTGGCAATACATGTTTCATACTCTGCTTGAATGTTTAAGGTTGGAAACTCAAACTTCAGGGAGTTTTCCACTGTCACTCCTTCAAAATTTTCTAAAATTACCCCAACACCACTTCCCTTAGGGTTCAAGGATCTATCAACGAATATGGTCTAAGAGATCCCTACGGGGTCGCTAGGGTCCGATGTGAGTTTTACTAGAAAGTCAGGGAGCACTTGAGCCTTTATTACAAGCCTAGGCTCATATGCGATTTCAAACTCAGAAAGCTCGGTGGACCAAGCAGTCATTCTTCCACTAGATCTGACTTATGCAGCACTTGGCAGATGGGTTGATCCATCTTCACCACCACGAGATGGCACTGAAAGTATTGCCTAAATCTCTTGGTTGTGGTGATGAGTGCGAAGGTGACATTTTCAGTCTTCTGGTAGCAGAGCTCTGGGCCTTGCAAAACCTTGCTTACGAAGTAGACATTTTTCTATCTCTCCATTGTCTCCTGGATTAGCACTGAGCTTATAGCTTTGTCTTGTACTAAAAGGTACAAGAACAATGTCTCATCGGGTTCCATTTTTTTTAGTATGGGAGGAGGATAAAAGATTTTTCAAAGAGGAAAAGGCATCCTCACACTTCTGAGTCCACTCAAAATCCTTCCCTTTTTTGAGCAGTCTAAATAAGGGAAGGGATTTTTGAGCAACTTTAACAAGAAAACGTGTGAAGACTATGCATGTTGAGCACTGCCTGACATTTATTTGGATTAGCCTCAATTCCGCAGTGAGTTAGCATAAAGCCCAAGAACTTGTTTGCTTAGACCTCGAAGGCGCACTTTTTTGAGTTAAGTCTCATATTATACTTCCAAAGTCGTACAAACACTTCTTCAAGGTCCGTAATATATGATCTGCCTTGTGGAATCTTTACTATCATGTCATCAATGTAAACCTCCAACATCTTCCCCATTTGGTCTTCAAAGACCTTGTTCATCATTCTCTGGTAGGTGACTCTTGCATTTTTCAAACTAAAGGGCATAACCCTGTAGTAGTAGCTCGCCCTATCAATGACGAAGGCAGTTTTATCTTCATCCCTGTGGTCATTGGAATCTAGTTGTACCCTAAGTATGCATCCCTGAACGATAGCAAACGGAAGCCTGAGGAGCTGTCAACTAATTTATCCACATTGGGAAGTAGGTAAGGATCTTTGGCGCAGGCCTTGTTTAAGTCCATATAGTTGATGCACATCCTCCACTTCCCATTTGACTTCTTCACCAGGACCACATTAGATAGACATGTGGTGTAACGTACTTCCTTGATGAAGCCAGCACTGAGCAACTCCTTCACTTGTTCTTCAATAACCTACTGGCTTTCTTGACCAACTTTTCTTTTTTTCTAGGAGACTGACCTCGCATCCTCCCTAATAGATAGGCAATGATAAATGAAAGCAACGTCAAGCCCAGGCATGTCAGAGGATGTCTAGGGAAAGAGGTCTTTATTTTTCTGCAAAAACTCAATCAACTGGCGCCTGTCTTTTTCTTCTAAGCTCGCTCCAATCTTGGTGACATGAACCACTTGGCACCAAGTTGAAGAGGCTGCAATTCGCCCTCCGGCTAGAGTTTGGTACCCCAAATCTCTTCTCGCACATCTAGCTCGGTCGTAAGGATATTGACTTGATCCAAAGCTGGCTATATGTGCTAGCATTTGCTTTCTTGGGCACCCTGCAAATTCTGAGGCTCTCGTTATAGCATTTTCAGGCTGCAATTTAGTTACCTTTTACTATGACAACCTTGTCATTCTTGCTAAGAAACTTCATGTCCAGATAGGTAGTGGACACCACGGCACCCAGGGCATTTAAGGTAGGACGGCCCAAAATAGTGTCGTAGGTCAAAGGGTAGTCCACGACCAGAAACCTGACCTTCATGGTCCTAAAAAGTTTAGGGGATCCCAAAGTCAAATGGGTCTTAAAATATCCTGCCAGGGTGATCTTCTCGCTAGTGAATCCTGTAAGCTCCTCATTATAGAGAGTTAGCTCCATACATGGAAATTCTAGTTTCTGATACAAGTCCATGAACATGATGTCTGCTGAACTCCCTTGGTCAACGAAGATGCGCCAGACTTCAGTTTTGGAAATTATTCCCGAGATAAATAGTGGGTCATCATGATCTGAGATAATTCTATCATAATCCTCATTTGAAAAAGTGATGGGAGGCGTCTTCTGTTCTACAGTCCGTAACTTAGGCTCGAAGTGGGAGATGCTCAACACTGTCATCCTAAGGGCTTTCTTTTGGGCACCATTTGACGAACCACCACCTATGAACCCATTTACAATAGTGTTGATGGTTCTGTTGGGTTGTGCATAGTGGTTATCATTATCATCAGAAGGAGCGTCCCTGTTCCTATCTTGCTAGTAGTTTGTATCACGACAAGGTGGACTCTGAGATCTTCTCCTAGGGCTCTAAGTCCTTTTGCTTATGCATGGAGATAGACTTCGTTGAGGACTGCATCTCCTCTCTCTTCACTTTCTGTGGTGTTCATTGTCTTAAGCACGGCTGATATATTGTTTTATTCGTCCTGCCCTAATCAAGAACCCAATGGCATCGCGGAGTTGGTAATAGTCTTCAGTGTCATGGCTGTATCTTTTGTGCCATGTACAATATTTAGAGTGATCTTTTTGCTTATGCTTCTTCAAAGGGAATGGCCTCTTGATGTCCTAGAGCTCTGTCTGTAACACCTCCGTCAAAATTGTTTCGTGTGAGGTGTTCAGAGGAATGTAATTGGGTATTTGCCCCGAAGTGGACTATCCTTAGAGAAGTTTCGGGACTGTGAGGAGTTATGGTTAGCTTTCCGATGAGAGGATTCACCATTCTCAAAGATCCTCTAGGCCTCAGTTGCCTCCTCAAGGTTTATATATTTCTAGGACTATTGTCGAAATTCTTCCATGGTTTCCGATTTTTTCTTTTCCAAAGACACAAAAAACTCAGAACTGGCCTGGAGGCCACTTCTGGTGTAATGGAAGGAAATTCTGTCATGAAAATTCTTTACATGAATACGAGTCATATTGAACCTTTTAACGTACTCGTGAAGGGGCTCATCGTGTCCTTACCGAATCTTGGATAAAGATTCAATAGACCTAGGTTGTTCCTTGCTAGTAGTGTAATGGAGCAAGAAACGTTGTTTAAGGTCTGACTAATAGGTGATGGATCCTCATGGCAAAGTAACGAACCAACTGAGGGCTCTCTTCTTCAGGGAAAGGGGAAAGACATGACATAGTAATTGTGAGGATCTCCCATGGAAGCACATAGATTGGACATAAACGTCTATGTGTTCCTAGGGGTCCATAGTTTTGTCATAGAGCTCCATATTGGCTGGGAACTTAAAATTTCTTGGGACTTAAAATTTCTTGGGACTCTATACTCCAAGAGTTAGGAAGAGAAGAGTTGTTCCTGATCGCCAGGGTTCGGGTTGTTATCAACAACATTGGATAATCTGGCGTCAACATGCGGTCTCCTCTGCTTGTTATCCTTGTTACGCCTTCCGTTTTGATGTTGCATTCTGGGCTAACCTTCATGCATATACAGTCTCAGATCTTCTAATCTACAATATTACTCTTCCGACATTATCATATGTTGTTGCACCATATCCTGGAATTGGTTTCTGGATATGTGAGATCGAATTGTGTGTTCTGGACGAGACACATGATCATCAGCTTCAACGTTCGTAGGTCCTAGGCACTAGTGCACTGGGATTCTAGATCCATGAATGTCAGAATTGACTCCTTGTATGCGGATTCCAAGTCTTTCCCTCATAGGAACCATGTGCGATGGGTGGGGGCTCTCATCAGAAAGCGAGGTGTCATGCCCATCGCATAGAGGCTTTTCATTGGGTGCTTGGTTTCTCACAACGAAGATTTCAGCAACTAGTAGTGGAATTGGGTGGGGAGGATGTTGCGCCGTAGGTCATTGCCTATGGCCTGCAGAAGTTTGCATAGCGTTTCCTCACCTTGCGTAGCATCTCCTCACCTTGAGTTTTGTCTTGTGTTCACCATAGTTGAGTGGGAATAGAAGTTTATGATTTCCCATGGACAGCGCCAATATTCAGTAGTGGATACTGAGGAGTACTTGAAATAAGCATGTCACGGTGGTTTACTCCTTGAGTAGCAGCAGGAGAGCATGTTGAAACAAGGGGAGTTGGTGTCTGCAAAGGCACTCCAATTCTCAAGTCAAGTTGTACACAATTAGGGTTTATGCATAAGAGTGATAAGTTTCCTGTGTTGGGGAGTAAGTCTAGTATTTATAGAGGTTGGATAAAGAGATACGCTCCCATAATAGTTACAACGGGAAATACGTTCCCTTAATTGGTATAGAGAATCCCTATAAAATCATAATATTGATACTATAATCATGAGCAGCTAAAGGCGGTTATGGGTGCTATTATTACGTAAGATCATGATTGATAATAACAGATATTCTCAGGATTATTACGTAAGATAATGTTGCACAAATCTCGAGGTAATGTTTCTACTACCCAATGCCGTAGTCCGATATGCATAGAGCCGAGATCTCATCTGGGTCATAAGCGAATTCCTACTGAGGACGTCAATGACATACTCCGGTATATTGCATGCTGAGTCGACCCATGGGACATGATCCTGAATCACAATTCAGAACACATATTTATGCAAAAGTGTCAAGAAGCTAATTCTGTTGTCAATTGATTAAAATAAATGAAAGGTGATCCTAGCACTTTGCCACTTTATTCCAGCGTTCTCAGCAGCAGATAATTTCAGAAGGAGAAAGCAAAAGAATCAAGGAGTAAAATATGGAAACTTGACCTAAAAAGTATTGATGTGAATGTGACGAGTATTAATAAATAACCATATGTTCCCATTTTTGGTAGACTGAGGCAATTCAATGTGACGATGAAGAATATCATATGGTACGTCATGAATTTCCACCAAGAGAAATAAAAATCAAGCGAATAAATAAATCTGGAATGTTGAATGTAGATGAGGAATATATCTTGATGTTTGTCCCCTCTTCTTGGGAGGTTAATTCCTCTATATATTGAAGAAGACAGCAGGCATCACAGTATTCTTCCAAAGCTTAACAAATAACAAAGTATAATTAAGAGAAGAAAAAAAATGATGACGTTGTTAAACTTCCATGAAATTTGGAAGCCAGTTTTTGTGATGGTTCTTGTTAATTTAGCTCTGGCTTTTGTCAATGTACTTCTGAAGAAGGTTCTTAATGAAGGACTGGACCACTTTACCATCCTAACATATCGGCTGGCTATTTCAGCCATTTTCTTGGCACCTATTGCCTGCTTCTATGAAAGGTAAGACCTACTTGATCTTCTTTTTTCATATGCCTTTGGTTAAACCCTCAATGATTATCACGTAAAGAAGTTATTTTAGTGACCAAATTATATTTTAGTACTTCTGAAATCGTACAAAAGATAAGACAGTGATTTTCTACTCTTTTTTCAGGAAAAGCAAACTGCAGGGTCATATAATAGGTCTCCTTTTCCTAAGTGCTCTTATCGGGTAAGTACTCTTATAACCAAATATACACACTGCTAGCTCTATGTTGATGTTGTTTGAATAAGTGGCCACTAAAAATTATGATTTTATCGATGAATTTCAGGGTAACACTCAATCAAAACCTCTATCTCATTGGACTCGAATATACATCTGCCACATTCTCATGTGCATTCCTCAACACGGTGCCTGTATTTACGTTCATTATGGCGCTGCCATTGGGGTAAGTCAAACAAAGGGATATTACCTGATAATGGAATATAACTACTACTAGCAATAATTTTGACCCTTTGGCTTGAAATTCTTTTAGGCTGGAGAGGGTGAACATGAAAAACAAGAGTGGTAAAGCCAAGGTCTTGGGATCTTTTGTGTGCATTGGTGGAGCTTTGTTATTGATCCTTTACAAAGGAATGCCCTTAATCAACCCACAATCGCAGCATATAGCAAACACAGGTACAAGGACATCATCAGCCACCAAGTTAAAGAAAAGGATTATAGGTTCAATACTTCTGGCTGCAGGCTGCTGCTTGTTGTCTTCATGGTTTCTTATACAAGCAAGGATTAGCAAAAAGTATCCATGTCCATACTCTAGCACAGCCATTTTGTCACTTTTTGCTGCCATTCAATCAGCAATATTAACTTTGATCATCAAGAGAAATAATGCCACATGGATTCTCAAAGGAAAGTTAGAAATAATGACTGTTATATATGCTGTAAGTATATTCTTTTCGATAAAATACATCATTTAGAATGTTCATGAAATAATCTTTTAAAGTTTCTTTTCAAATTACAAGTTCAAATCCAAATATCAATTAGCATCTTGTAAAAGATTCAACAAGCCTGAGCTATCAGCACAAAATTTTGTATTCATATTTGCTGTGTGTGTGGACCTAGGGGATGGTGGGATCAGGCTTGTGCTATGTGGCAATGTCATGGTGTGTCAAACAAAGGGGTCCAGTTTTTACTGCAGCATTTACCCCTCTTCTACAGATGTTTGTGGCCGTGCTTGAGTTCTCTATATTACATGAGGAAATTTACCTGGGAAGGTTGATTCCGGTTATCACTCTTTTATTCTTTCCACCTTTTTCCATTTCATTGCCCCTAATGCATCCCTATCTACAATAAGCAGTGTTGTTGGATCAGCCTTGGTTATTGTTGGCACGTATATTCTTCTATGGGGTAAAAGTAGAGAGGGAGAGCAATATGCTGTGAAGGATAGTCAAGCAAATCAAGAAGATGAAGAATGTCACTAGCTATACCACCAATGCCAACAAGAATAATTTCAAGACCCGTCCAAATGTGTCCTCTGAGTTAAGGGGGACAAGAGTTCTCTAAATTACAAGTGAAGCAGTTAGCTATTACAGGATCTAGAAGTTGATAATTTTTTTAGACTTTCATGAAAGAGAGAAGAACAATAATTTTAGCTTGAGCACTATTTTGTCAATTATTCAATTCAACAGACTCAATGTCAGCCACTGGATGCATTTTCCTCCAAAGTTTTTATCTAGATATATATACTAGTTGATTTACACATGCAAAGCACAAGAGTTCCAACTTCATAGGGAGAGATGATACAGCATCCTCTCACTAATATGTGGATTTCCAAAATAAAGAATATATTTGCTTGCACCCTCTTAAATAAGGAGAAAAAAAATAAGAATATGTTTCACATAGAGTTTATTTGAGAAAAATTAATTCTTTCTTATTTAACTTTTTTTAAAAAAAAATTATGTTATAAAATATCAGTTATATTTGAATATCTAAATTAATTTGTAAAAATATTTTTATTTTCATAAAAAAATTATTTTAGCACAAACTCATAATATAGACTATTTTCATAAAAAGATTTTATTTTTAGATAATTTTTTTTAATTATACTTTAATGAGAGAAACATTTTTCATAATGACCTCAATGACCCTCCACCAAATATTATAAATAAAATAATTTTATATTTTTTTCATAATTTATTATGTAAAAATAATTTTTTTACATTATCTAAACGAAATAAATTATCTTAAAATCACTTTTTTACAAATATATTCAAAAAAAATAGATTTTAATTATAATTAATTTTTACAATAATTAATTATACATATAATTAATTATTAACATAATCTATTTTTTTAATTTTTTCAAACACACTCATAGTGAAAGGAACAGAATCTTTTAGTAATGAACCAGCTCAAAAACAGTAAACTATCTTTTCGTGGATCGTGAAGCAATCCCTTTATTTTCTGTACAATAATTGTTCCAAAACATTTAATTACTTCAAACTTTAACACCATCTGCTTTTCGCAATCCCTTTATTTTCTGTACAATAATTGTTCCAAAACATTAATTACTACAAACTTTAACACCATCTGCTCAAAAGAAAAGTAAGCTAATTAACCATCTGCTCAAAACAACAAGGATAGTTTTGGAAAACTTAGGTTTGTCCTGCTACGTAGGAACACTTGCCCTCGGACCGATACAGCGGGTAACAAGCAGGGGGTTCTCCCCTCCCCCCTGATTTGGAAAACTTTGATAAACATGCATATATAAATGGTTATAATATCAGCTCTTGATTTTGATTACTTAAGGCTAGAGCTGAAAAATGGATTTAACCTGTTGGGTTAATCTATCAATTCATTATTTTTTTACAGTTTAAGTTTAAAGATTAAATTCATATATTTTTTAATTTACATAACTCACCCCGCTTAAAACCCACAGGTTAAGCAGAGCGGGGTTAGGTTGACTTATCGAGTTAACTCTTTTTTTTTAATAAAAAAGTGACAAGTGATATTATAAATGAAAAGTTCTTTGATATTATATAATTTATATTTGAATATTTAATTAAGTTATTTTAAAAATTATTTTTTAAATATGTGATTTGTAATTTTTTATCATTATTATTTATTATTTTTTTAAAAAATTTATAGTATTTTTTGATTTTTTATATAATTATTTTTGTTTTTTAGGCTGGTTAAGCGGGTCGTTAATCTGTCTATTTTTTCTCATTTTATCTTTTATGCAGACCAACTTATCAACTCACCAACCCACCTTAAAACGGGGTGGTTGGCTCTTGTAACCCATTTCTTGAAACGAGTCAATCCACCCTGTCCGTATTTTAGCGAGTTGAGGCGGGTCGGAACGAGTTAATCCGTTTTGCCAACTCTAACTTAGGCCCTACTCATAAATAACATTACTTTACAAAATTAATTCATTTTCTTGTGTTATCTTTTATATATTAGGGGTATTCAAATATAATTTAAACCAAAAACCAAATTGAAAACTGTACCAAAAGGTCGAAATCCAATCAAAATCAAATAAATTTGGTTACATTTTGTTTAATTTTTTGAAAACTAAAACCGATCTAATATTGATTAATATTATATAATATATTTGTTTACTAATGAATTTATATTTTTATTAGTAACTTTAATATCTTACACATTTTTCTTATTTTATGTGATTAAATATTATTTTAAACATATGAAATATGTAATTTTTATTTTATATTTCTATTTATTTCTTATTTTTTTCTTTTTAAAAGGCTAAATTTCTTGGGTAGTTAAAAGTAATTTAGCTTATTTTTTTAATAGGCTAAATTAATTTTAATTACTCAAGAGCGGTTAGTTATAGTAAAAGTGAATTGTGATCTCAAGTTAATCTTACTTATAATATTAAGGATTCATATTCAAATATTGGTCAAAGGCCAAAAAAAAATTACTTTTAACTCATAAAATTATAAGCTTAAATTTTTTTTTTGTCAAAATTGATTAAACTGATCTAATCAAATCAATTTCAATTTAAATCAGTTGACTTTTTAATTTAAAATTGATCCAAACTGAATAAAAAATAGCCTTGTCTTTTATTAAAAACATTTAATGCCTATGGATGGTAATATTTATTATTCTGTTTTGGCTATAATTAAAGAGAGGAACATGTAAAAAAGAAATGCTTCAATTTCATTTAATTTTTTGGGCCCCTCATACTTTTAATCCAAGATTCATCCCTGCTTGCACTTTTAGTCTATATGGACGTTTATTTTTATTTATTTTTTTGTGAGAATAAAGAGAGAAAGATTCTATAGATGCGTGGCTTATTCGCAATCATATGATATATTTGAACGGAGCATAATACAAGAATATTTAAGCAATAGGTCCAACCATTTTGGCTGTTGCGATGCAGAGTGTTCTTTTTCGGTTTATGTAGAAAGGACCCGATCAGTCTTTTAAAATAGTTTCTACCATAGTTGTACGAATGGGAGTGAAAAACTATACCTTAGTCTTTGGGTTAGTTTGGTCCTTGACTTTAATGGATTTTTTTATTAACTCAATTAAATTCAGGTGACTCACCTATTAGAAATAGAGATAGAGTACATAAAGATACTAAATAGTTTATATATTTTTTAATGTATTTAAAGTATAAATAGATTTTCTATTTATACAAAAATTTAGACTATACAAGAAAGGAAATAAAATAAATATAATTAAAATAATATCACATTAATTATATACAAATTAAATCAATCAAATATTCTAATAAAAATTAACATGCTAATATCACGCTAACATCTTCCTCAAACTCAAGTGGGTATAACTTGAGTTTGAAAATTAGAGTATGAAAGTGACTAAAATGATGAGTTTTGATAAACAGATCGACTGATTAATCAAGAGTTCCAATAGATATGAGACAAAGAGCACCACAAAAAAAGTGTTAATGAATGAAGTGATAATTAATTTTAATGTACTTGGCGTACTCATAAAAAAACATCAGAGGCAGTGAACGGTGTATATTAGTGAAATCCCTAATATTCAAATTAATTTTTTTGGATATTAGAAATTTAAATACTATGAGATAGGAACTCAAGTATATATTTAATTTTGATTACAGAAAACGGAAATAATTCCTCAATTACAAGAACATATAATTACATAAACTCACACACACAACAGAAACCAAAAAAAAAAAAAAAAAGAAATGTAGAGACATTGCAAGCACTTCGAGAGACTTGCTTCCTATCTTCCTAAACCCTACTCACAAGTTGCCTAGCTTTATATTAGTGGTATTCTAGAGGTGATGTTTTAATTAAATCACTCAAGAGTTTTTAGGATATGGTGGGCTTTTTAGTGCTTCAAAATTCTATAGAAATTAGAGTGAGAAGAGGAGTATTTGGGTTGAATTAATATTTCTTTGTTTATTCTCACTTAAATGAACTAGCACATATATATTAATTTATAGACTAGTGAATGACTCTTAGATTACATAAATGACTCTTAGATAACTAGGAACTAAGAGTTACATTCATCCACTCTAATCATCATAACTAATCGTAACTCAACATAATTCTAACATTAAATGACAACACATTACTCATTAACATACTCCCCCTTGATGTGTTGTTCCTTACCTCCCAATGCTTCTCTAAGTTGTTGGAATCTTGCTCTTCAAAGTGGTTTGGTGAAAATCAACTAGTTGCTCTTGTGAACAACAAAACACTAGTTGTATCTCTCTTTCTTCAATTATCTCTCGAATGAAATGACGCTTTATGTTGTTGTCTCAAGTCCAACTATGATAAGCTAGATTCTTTGCCATAGCAATGGATGATTTATTGTCATGATTAAGTTGAACACCTTCCTCTTACTTCTGTCCAATATCTTTCATAATTCTTCTCAACCAAATTATTTATTGTGTTGCCAAACCAATTGTTAAATACTCTACTTCGATTGAAGATTATGCCACTATTTCTTGCTTCTTTGAATGCCAAGAAATCATACTAGACCAAGAGAAAATACATAACTTGAAGTATTCTTCATATCATCATCACTTCCAGCCTAATCACTATCACAATAGTCACTTAATTTCAAATCTGGATTTTTCTCAAATCTAATCTCATATGCTATGGTGCCCACATACCTTAGCACTCTTGTTGTTGCCCCAAGATGTAAATAACTTAGTTTACTCATGAATCTAGAAAGTAAACTACTATCAGACACCAAATTAGGCCTTGAAGCCATGAGATAAAACAAGTTTTCAATCAAGCTTCTATACACACCTGCATCTACCAATCTCCCACCATCTTCATTTTAAAATTTTTCATTCACCATCAAAGAAGTATCAATAGGTTTGCAACCAAACATACTTAACTTCTTCAAGATATTTTCAACATATTTCTTTTGACAAATAAAAACTCATTTTCATCTTGATAAACCTTAATTCAAAGAAAATAACGTAATAGTTTAAGATCACTCATCTCATATTTTTTCCATCATCTCCATTTTAAAATCTTCAATCATTCTTTTATTATTACCCATACATACCAAATCTTCAACATAAAGTGCAAAAATAAGAATATCAACCTTGATACTTGGCATACAAAGTAGACTTAGTTTTGCTTATTTAGAATCCTTGCTCAATGAAGTAGCTATTGATCTCGTTTTACCATGCTCTAGGGCCCTGTTCTAGCCTATAAAGAGCTTTCTTCAATTTATATACCTTTTCTTCTTAGCGTTTAATCATAAAGTCTTGAGGTTGTTGCACATATACTTCTTCTTTTAATTCTCCATTTAAAAATGTTGATTTTCACATCAAGTTGGTACAAATTCTGATCTTTTTAAGCAACCAATGCAATAATTGCTCCAATGGAGCTACTGGAGCAAAAGTCTTATTATAATTAATACCAAACTATTGTGCATAGCCTTTTATCACCAATCTAGCTTTGGTTCTTTGGATTGAACCATCTGGATTGTGCTTCACTTTGTACATCCATTTCACACCAATAGTTTCTTTGTCTTTTGGCTTCTCAACCAATGACCATGTGTTTTTCTTTTCAATTGCACCAATATCTTCTAGCATAGCCTTCCTCCAAGCATCTTCTTTGATTGCTTCTTCAAAAAATTTTAGTTCCACCGCACAATAATTGCACCTAGCATAAATATTACTTAAACTCTTCATTTTTATTAGAGTAAAGCTTGTAGATGATGAGCTAGAGCTTGCTATAGATGGAGCACTTGATGAGGATGAAGAACTAGGTGTAGAAGTGGCTAGTTGCTCATTTTCACCTGCTCGACTTTGTTACAAAATTGTAGCAGGGTCTGTTTTCTCCTCAACCTTCTCTTGCCAATTCCAAGAAGCCTTCTCATCAAATACAACATCCAGCCAATGATCACTTCCTTAGTTTCAAGTTGTAAAGTCTATAGCCCTTTGACATAGAACTATAGCTAATAAAAATATATTTCTCACTTGCTTCTTCAAGCTTTGTCCTTTTCTCTTCAAGAATTTGAGCATAGCAAACACACCAAAAAATTTTAAAGTGGTTCATCAAAGGCTTTCTTCCACTCCAAGCTTCAAATGGAGTCCTATTCTATACAAATTTTGTTGGATATCTATTCAACAAATACACAGTTGTATTAATAGCCTCAGGCAAAAATGCTTTAGGCATCCCTTTCTCAAACAACATGGATTTGACCATCTACATCACAGTTTGATTCTTCCTTTCTGATACACCATTTTGTTGAGGTGTATAGCCAATAATCAGTTGCCACTTCATGCCTTCATCTTCACAAAGTTTATTAAATTCATTGGAGGTGTACTCCTTCCTCTTATCACTTCTCAAAGTCTTTATGAACCTACAACTTTGTTTCTCAATAAGTGCTTTAAATTTCTTAAATATCACAAATACTTCATATTTTTGTCTCATAAAATATACCCACGTGTCATGTGGTCAAGTTATCAATAAATAAAACAAAGCACCTATTTTGAGCATGAAACAAGGTATTCATAAGACCACACACATCAGTGTGTACAAATTCCAACACTTCTTTGGCTTTCCATGCTCCTTCTTTTGGAAATGGTTTGTGATGGTGCTTTCCAAACATACAAGCTTCGTGCACACCAGATTTTTCTTCAATTGTTAGCAGTACACCTTATTCTTTTGAGAAAGCAATTTGAGGCTATTGTAGTTCAAGTTCCCAAGCCACTTGTGCTAATTTCTTCTCTAGCCATTGGTGAGACCATGGCAAGTGTACCAGATCATCAAGTAATAAAAACGGTGAGAAAATCGGATATCGTTCTCAGGGATCAATGACCAATTACCAATTCATGAACTTAACTACTATTCAAACGGAACTTTGGTTCAAAGGGAACTCAATTGTAAACAACTAAGCATGTAAGAAATTAAATTAAAAAAAAATTCTTTTTGGTATTTTAGCTTTGACAAATTAACAAACACTTAGAACACAAAAGAGATAAGAATTCAAAAATAAGAAAAAGTTGGAATCAAGTTTCATTTGATTTCATTTGCTGCATTTTAACCTAGAGTTAAAACAAATTTCTACTTCTATTTTGTTATCGGATTCTCCAAAATATCCAAGTCCTAATTCCTTAGGCACAAGAACCTTAAATCCTAGTTAAAATCCCTAATTCCTTAGGTGATTCTAAAAGGAAAAAAGCATTAAGATTAAGAATCCAACGAGATAACAAGCATTCATCAACTACTCCTAACAATAAATCTCAAGGTTCACAATCTTAAACAAAGTTCACACATCAAATTTTCATCCAATGCATAAACCTAAAAAAATCAGTCTAAGAATGATCAAACCCTAGAAAACTTTAAGAATAGAAATTATAAACTCAAAACAGAAGTATCCATTAAGCATAACTAAAACCCAAGTTAAATACAAACAAAATCCATCAAAATCCACTCAATCCCAACAGGGGAGAATTTAGCTAGACATAGAAACAAATACAGAAACTAAAGTCATAGAGAAAAAGATGAAAAACTCCATGAAAGATTGAAGAAAATTTGAGCTCTCACTCTTCTTCTTTTCAAGTCCACCTCCAAGTTTTCCAAATTAGGTCTTCTTTTTCGTCTCCCCTTCATCTCCCTTGAAAAACCTCTTCCCTTATCTAAAAATGCCCTGCTAACGTGAATTGGGCCAAAATATAAATGGGCCTGCGTGACACTCATTGCCCAGCGGCCATTTGGCAGCCCAGCGGCCTGGTTTCTGCTTGTTTAGTGATATTCTGACTTCCCATCGCCCAACGGCCAGTTGGCCGCATGGCGGCCTGACTTCTTCTACACCTTCCTTTTCCTTTGCTTTTTTGAGCTACTGGGGTCCAAAATGCATGTATTGCAGTTTAATGACATTGCAAGCTCTTCCATTTGACCGCATTCTTCATAATTTCGAGCTTCATCCTTCTTTAACCTTCACTGTAAATAAGATAACACAAATGAGATCCAAAATATTCTAAAATACAACCAAACTCCATGGGATTCATTAAAGTAATCATCTTATGCCATCATGGTCAAAATAAGATTTAAATGAGGTAAAACAAAGTTAAAAGCTGGATGCAAATGGCTAAACCCAATCAAAAAGCATAGGTAAAAATAGATAATTCGCATAATTATCAGCCATCAAGCTGAGATTTTTCTCATAGTTGAAAGAGAATGGGAAACTCCTATTCTTAGTCATTTTAACCACAATAACAATTTTACCTTTAAAATAAAAGAAATTCTACACTCTTGACTCTCAAATTTTAGAGAGTAGTCATGCTTCAAAAGCTATCCAATTCTCAAAAAATTCTTATCTATCATGAATAGCCTTGCTTATTTACTTTGTTGCAACTCCTGATAATCACATATTTGATACATTAATAAGCCCTTATTTTTAGTTATTTACACTCTCCATGTACTTAATTGATTGAGCTTGGTTATATTTTGTAAATTTGGACTCAAATTGGACTTAATTGATTTTTTCAGCATGATTTATGCCTTACACTGTTTCTGTATTTTGGCCATATGTTGAGTTCTAGATGTCTACTAATTATGAATTTTACCTTTTTGGAAAGATAAGAGAGATCTCTACAACTTTCATGAGAGCTCTAGGCCAAAGTCGGACATCTAGTGGAACTAACTGGGCTTGGAAGTCAGAATACGGGTTTTGTGATTAGAACCTAAATAGTGTGCAGTAATCAAAGCATAACTCGGACTGTAAGATCTGGATTGGGTTGAAAGTTTGGTATTTGCAAGCTAAGACCCATATCTACAACTTTCATGAAGAACACAATACTCAATTCGGACTCCTTGGAGGTCATATTGGGCTTGGAAGTCAGAACAAAGGAGCTGTAACTGGGCCTGAATACTGTATAGTAATTAGACCATATCTCGGGTTGTAGGTGGCCTTTTGAGGTGATTCTAGCAGCATTTGAAAGATAAGATCCAAGCCTACAACTTTTATGAAGACCATATTTTAATATTCTGACGCATTCAATAACTTCAGAACTGAATGATTTCGAAGATAAAGAATCTTCATAATTTTCCACTCATCAAAAGTCATTTGGCATTTTCCACTCATTTTCCATTCATCCACTCATCATGAATCAGCCCCCTTGTCATTTTGTATCCTTAATCTTCTATAAAAAGAAGTCTTGGCTGATCATTTGGGAGTCTTGGTCCTAGAGATCAAGATCATGCTATTGTGTTATTTGTTTATCTTGTTGTAGTTTTTCTTGTGTTCTAAATTGAAGTCATGTTCTTCTTCTTCTTCTTCTCTCTTCCTTTCTTCTTATCTATGAGTAACTAAGTTTCATTTTACTTGGGTGAAAGGGTGAATCTCTTGGTAATGAAATAAGATTAGATTCATTTCTTTCTTGTACTTAAATAATATATTTTCAAGTGGTCATTATACGTGTTGTATTTTGTTTTCAATCAATTTAGAAACTCTCCCTGTAAAGTGGAGATCTTGATTTGTTGTTGACAAGATATTGACACAAGGAATGCTTGAACCCATTTATAAGTGGTGGTGTTAATAGATGATTAAAGGAATCATAATATAATTACTTATATAATTTTTAATGAACTTTGAATGTTTTATTTTCTGATTGGAACCTCCATTATGTGTGGATTCTAATTGAGTTATAAAAAGAATTAATATTGTCCTTAATTTATTTACCAATAGTGGATCTCCTAATCCAAGTAAGTTTTTTTTTTATTTGTGACTAAGTTTTATCACTTTTATTGTTGTAACAAAATATTTACTTTACGTCAAAGAATTTTCTTCATCAATTTCCTATGGATCGACCTCGGACTCTCGAGAATTTATTACTTGAAATAACTTGCACTTAGGTTTGCAACTTATAATCCGCATCAAGTTTTTGGCGCCGTTTCTGGGGACTTGATTTGAAGAACAAATTTATGGTGTAAATATTTTGTATATATATATATTTTTTTTTTCTTGTAGATCTTGTATATATATATATATTTTTTCTACTTTTTTAATTTTTTTCTTTATACTTACTAACGTACTAATTTAGTGGGAAACTCTCTCTTATCTCTTTGTAATTTTTAATCATTAATGAAATAATCTTTTTTCTTTCTTCTCTCTCATTTGGAGCAAAAAAATCGACTTGTTGATTTTTTTATTTTCATATTTTAAATTTACTTTCTGCACTTTATTTTTCGTATTTTATTTTTTGTATTTTACTTTTTGTACTTTATTTTCTATACTTGATTTTCGTATTTTATTTCTAACTTTCTAACTTACTAACTTACTAACCTTTTAATTTTCTTGCTTATTAACTTACTAACCCTTTTAATTTTCTTGCTTATTAACTTATTAACCTTTTTAATTTTCTTGCTTACTAACTTACTAACTATCTAACTCTGTTACTAACTTTCTAACTTTCTAACTTTCTAACTTTTTAATTTACCTGCTTCTAACTTTTTAATTTACCTGCTTCTAACATTTTAATTTACCTGCTTATTAACTTTTAAATTTATCAGTTTATTAACTTATTTGGTGGTTGGTTTATACCACATCCTTGTGAATATATATTTGGTGGTTAGTTTATACCACACCCTTATTAATATTTATTTGGTGTCTAGTTTATACCACACCTTTGTTAATATTTAATGGCAGGTTTACCACCTACTTGTTTATATATATTTTTTTTTACCATGGCTGGTTTACCGCCTACTTGTTAATATATTTTTTTTATGGAATGTTGAGCTCTGTATATATTTTTATTTTATTCTTCCTATTTCTTTTTCTATTTTGTCATGTGTAGTTAAATTTGTGTGTTTCTAGGGTGAAGATGTAACTTGATTCAATCGACATGTATTAAAATTAAAATTTTAATTAATTTTTTTATTCAATTTGAGTACTTATTATGATTCTTAATGCTTTTATGAATTGACCACTCATAAATTGATCTAGTGAGGTGTATGTAGAATTGAAAGGTTTGCATATGACTTAGACCATAAATAATAAGTGCCGTGATTTATAATCATCTAGGAATGGAGGTTATAGGTTGTGTGGGAGAATTGTGGTATTCTCCATAAGAATCCATAAAGTAAAGGTCATGTCTTTAAGAGTTAGGTTTTTGACCAAGGAATTAAGTTTTAATTAATTAAGGGATTCTTCCCATCAATTGAATAATTAGAAATTAATTAGAATGAAGGTCCCAAAGCTATTCTATTGTCTATGATAGATTGTTGAATCAAGTGAAATCAGATCCCTAGTGTTTTTTTCATGTGTTTACATCTTTAATGTGTTTTACATTCATGTGCTTTGTGCTCTCTTTTTCCTCTTAATTTTGTGCATTTTAGTATTTTTTTTCCTTTCCCTCTTAATCAATTACTTTATTTCTTTGACAATTCGGTGCACTTGTCAATTTTCTCAATAAGTTTTTGCAAACCTAGGTTGATACGGTGGATTTTGTTATTTCAAGAATTCAACATCACAATAAAAGATAAGAAAGAAGCTGAAAATATTGTTGTAGATCATTTGTCCATACTTACAACAGGCTCACCTTTTAATATCACACCTATCAATGATTATTTTTCTGATAAATTTTTATTTCTGTCAATTTCATGCCTTGGTTTTGTAATAGTGTCAATTTTCTTGTAACAAGCGATGTTGTTCTTTGGGGATGATTTCCGTAAACAGAGAAGATAAAATATTCTTCATTAAGAATGGACTGAGTAAGGAGTCATTAGATGATATCTTATTGACTCTTGAGATGCATTCTTGTGGAGTTGTGCATCATGAACTTATTAATTTGTGGAATCTTTTCAGGGACGAGCAAGAGCGTTACAGTCTTGGGAATCTAACTCAAAAAGACCATGTTTGCCAATTTATAAGAAAATTGGATAGAAAGCTTATCCTCGACTCATAGAAGGCGTTTAAGCCATTATTGGACGTAAAACCAGAGAAAGATGTGAGCCACAATCACAACAACATGTATATATTATTTTGTATATCTCCTAAAAAAAGAAAAAAAAAGAAGAAAAAAGAAGAAAAAAAAAGAGCGAAACTTCGGTTGTACTTGGTCTTTAATTAGATTAGGAGCCCTGGGTAGATGCCCGTCCCGTCATTGACTCGAGTGGACCTTCGCATGCCGATCCGAAAATAAGGTTCGTGTGTCATGCTCTATAGAGAGTCGCGTAAGCATTCCCAGGTTTTAACCGTAGGCTTTACTTGTTGATGGACAGATAAAAACGTCCTGTGTTTGCATTCTCGCTTGACAATGCCTTTGAACTCAATTCCTGGTATTGATTTATTGGGTTCCTAAGCATAGCTCCACTGGCTGTGGTCACTGGTCATTGTATTCAGATTTTCTCTCTTTAACTAGAGGGACGATGCATAGGCTGGGATATCCCACAAGCGGGAGGAGTGCCTTAAGTCTCAAATTCTTTAAGGGAATTTGATGTCTTTTTCAAGGGGCAGTAAGATTATGATGGCTACTACACTCATGACCCGCAATATAAAGATATGCCATGAAAATTGTACATAAAGGTATGTCATCATTTGTTATTATAATTTTATATTTGTATGATTTTGTTTTATTTTAGTTTTGGACAGACAATCCTTTGGGCAGAGTCCTTGAGGGGTTTCTAGACTTCTTTACCTTGATGGTTTTCTTGAAGTCTAAAAAAAATTAAAAAATTAAAAAAAATTAAAAAATAAATTTTTTTCTTAAATTCAAACATTTCTGACAACAGCCAACCTACCTATATAAGAGCTATTATTACTTTATTTATTCTCTTCCCAATTTAAACACTCAATTTTCTTCACTTTCATGCAACTCATAATCATTCAAAGATAGTGTGATTGTAGAAATTAAGGGAACTTCTTCTTCTATTTGTAGACTTACCAGCATCTGTGCATTTTGTGGGACAAGTTATAGGAAGAGTTTAGAGTTTGTGAACGCAACAAGCATTGTTGGTAGAACACTTGCTGCAAGGAACATTCGTGTAGTATATGTGGGAGGTAGCATTTGATTAATTGGGGCTGTATCACTTTCTGCACATCTAAGAGGTGGTCAAGTTTTAGGTGTCATTCCTGAACCTTTAACTCGAAGGAACATCATTGGAAAGACAATTGGGTTGGAACTTCAAGTATCATCTATGCATGGACGAATGAAGGCAATGCTTGAAAACTCTGATACATTCATTACCTTATCAGGTGATTTTGGTACTTTGAAAGAAGTTTTTCAAATTATCTCTTGGACTCAACTGAACATCCACCATAAACCCATAGGTTTATTGAATGATAATAATTTCTTTGATAATTTGTTATCTTTTGTTGACCATGCTAGGAAACAGAGCTTTATCACACCTTCGATAAGATGACGACTACTTATCTTTACTTCTACTGTTAATGAGTTGATTGATAAATTAGAAGTTTTTGTTTATAAACCTGATCCAGTAACAGCTCAGATAGATTAGTCAGAATGAAGCGATGAGGGAAGCAGTATGAAAAGCAAGTCAGATCAGACACTCCAACTATTTAAATAATTACAAGCTTTAGTTTTATTCATTGTACTTTGTTTTTGTTTATATTTGTGTAAGGTTTCTCTTTTCAGTAATTGTAACAACAGGTAATATCTTCTATCCTTTACCTATCTATGTTTTGACATTGAAGACAATGTTGTGATCTGGTTGGGGGAGAATGATAGTTGAAGTGAAAAAAAAACCAAAACAAAAAACAAAAAAAAATAAAAAATTAGGAAGTGTGTTTATTAATATGTTTGTCAAGTTTATATATTTGTCAGTAATTTACTAATAGCTAAACCAATTAAGGATGGCAGAATAAGGAGTAAATTTTGCTATGGAGGTAATTTTACTCTTGAGATGCATCGTAGTTGGGGTAGACAACTAGTTTGTGTGAAAGTAGCAATTCAAATTTAGAGAAATTTGCATTATTGAGTAAATTATCTTCTTTCTTAAAAATCACATGCTTTGTTATTGATGTTGAATTGGTGGACTGAGAATGATATAATTATGCCTTGTGAGATTTTGAGCCTATTGATGAATGGATTAAACATTTGTACCATTCTCTTCTTGCTTGTGTGAATTTCACTCATGGAATTGTTACTCTAGAACTTGCTTTAATTCTTTTTTTTAGACTACATTTTCACATGCATACATAAACATGATTGAGACATTTTTCTTGAAATAGCTACTTTAACCAAATAGCCAAGAATGACTAGAACACAAATAGGCAGCCTTGTTCAGCAGCATATTGTCTCAATATGATATCAAGCACACTAATGACTTCTTAGAAATTTTCTGATTTCTGCCAACATAAGGCATTGGAAATGGCCTATTTCGCTTTACTTAACTCATTTGAGTTTATTTGACCATTCTTTGTTTTGAACTCATTATATGCCTTAAATGAAAAACTATGTTCTTATCTGGCCTTAGGGAATAAGAGAACATTAGCTTTGTCATTGGATGAGTTCTTGAATAAGTGTGGAGGTGTGTGTGCAGAATGGTTGGTAAAAAAAATGTTTAATTAAAAAATGTATATATTATGGTCGTCTTCAAAAATAAAAATAAAAAAATAAAAAAAAATAAAAAATGTGTAAATAAAGGCCAACAAGGCAATAAAGGAAAAGAAAAGAATATGTAAAGGGAATTTGTATTAGGTGGAGTTGAGATGAATTTTCATGCTTGTTAATTAACTCAGCTTTCATGCTCTTTTATTCTCTTTGGTATTTAACTTGTTATATCCATATTACCTTCTCCTTTACCTTGACCCCATTACAACCTTGAATAAAGTTCTCATGATTTGTATGTGCATGTGTTCTGAGTAGTGGAGAAGTAGAAGATAAGCAAGCTTATGGTAGTGTAATTTTCATGGGTTGAATTGAGTGGAATACCTACCTTTTAAATACTTGAGGGATTGAGAGTGAATCTTGTGAAGATCTATCATTCTTGACTCATGCTTTTCAATTGAAGTTTCCTTGCTTGTTGGTTTGAGATGTGAAGAAATATTATCTCATAAATATTTTGATCCCTTGAATGATTGGTTGCTCTTCATTGTTAAATATTATTAGAAATTGAGTCTTTTAGAATTTCTAGCTTTTGAGTTTGTGTTGTTTTTCTTTGTTCCTTAGTTGTAGTCTTATGTGTTTTGCCTAAGAGTGCAAAAAGTTAAGTGTGAGAGAATTTGATAATCACATATTTGATACATTAATAAACCCTCATTTTTAGTCATTTACACTCTCCATATACTTAATTGATTGAGCTTGGTTATGTTTTTTAAGTTTGGACTCAAATTGGACTTAATTGATTTTTTCAGCATGATTTATGTCTTACACTATTTCTGTATTTTAGCCATATGTTGAGTTCTATATGTATCCTAATTATGAATTTTACCTTGTTGGAAAGATAAGAGATAGCTCTACAACCTTTATGAAAAGCTCTAGGCCAAAGTCGAACATCTATTAGAACTAATTAGGCTTGGAATCCAGAATACGGGTTTTATGATTAGAACCTAAATAGTATGCAGTAATTAGAGCATAACTCGGGATGTAAGATCTGGATTGAACTGAAAGTTTGGTATTTGAAAGTTAAGACTCATATCTATAACTTTCATTAGAACACAAGACTCAATTCAGACTTCTTGGAGGTTATATTGGGCTTGGAAGTCAAAACAGAAGAGTTATAACTGGGCCTAAATACTGTATAGTAATTGGGTCATATCTCGGGCTGTAGGTGGCCTTTTGAGGTGATTCTAGCGGCATTTGAAAAATAAGATCCAAGCCTACAACCTTTATGAAGACCATATTTCAATATTCTGCCGTATTCAATGACTTAAGAACTGAATGATTTCAGAGACAAAATCTCTATAATTTTTCATTCATCAAAAGTCATTTGGCATTTTTTACTCATTTTTCACTCATTCACTCACTCATGAATCAACCCCCTTGACATTTTGTATCCTTAATCCTCTATAAAAAAGAGCCTTGGCTGATCATTTGAGAGTCTTGGTCCTAGAGATCAAGATCGTGCTATTGTGTTGTTTGTTTATCTTGTTGTAGTTTTCCTTGTGTTCTAAATTGAAGTCATTCTTCTTCTTCTTCTTCTTCTCTCTTCCTTTCTTCTTGTCTATGAGTAACTAAGTTTCATTTTACTTGGGTGAAAGGGTGAAGCTCTTGGTAATGAAATAAGGTTAGATTCATTTCTTTCTTGTGCTTAAATGATATATTTTCAAGTGGTCATTATACGTGTTATATTTTGTTTCCAATCAATTTAGAAACCCTCTTTGTAAAGTGGAGATCTTGGTTTGTTGTAGATAAGATATTAGCACAATGAATGCTTGAGCTCATTTATAAGTGGCGGTGTTAATAGATGATTAAAGGAATCATAATATAATTACGTATATAATTTTTAATGAACTTTGAATGTTTTATTTTCCAATTGGAACCTCCATTATGTGTGGATTCTAATTGAGTTATAAAAAGAATTAATCTTGTCCTTAATTTATTTACCAAGAGTGGATCTCCTAACTCAAGTAAGTTTTTTTTATT